>CM075773.1:73903262-75333262 GCA_037974665.1 Ehretia macrophylla
ATTGAACAATTTGGGCAAATTTTTCAGCAAAGATTCAAGTCAAGATTCTATTTTCAAGATTCAATATTCAAGATTCTTCAAGAAGTTTCAAGAAGATTTGAAGATTTGATTTCTTTGTAATTCTACCCTAGTTTTAGTTTGATGCGAACCAGCCATCCACATTCATTGCACCATTTGGATGAATTTTCCAGCAAAGATTCAAGTCAAGATTCTATTTTCAAGATTCAAGAACTTCAAGATTCTTCAAGAAGTTTCAAGAAGATTTGAAGATTTAGTCAAGATTTGATTTCTTTGTAATTCTATCCTAGTTTTTGTTTTCAGTTTTAGTTTAATTCCCTATGGACGAATTTAGGTTTTCACACTAGGAAAGAGACTTTCTTGGGCTGCAAGATTAGGTGTTCACACTAGAAATGAGCTTTTCTTGGGCTGCAAGTTTGCTTCCTTTTTAGTTACTATTCACGTCACTATTCACGTGAATAGTTAATAGGAGTCTTTTCTTGGTATCCAAGTTTGTTTCCTTTGACCTAGTTACTATTCACGTTTTTCTATTTCAGCTAGGGTTTAGGAGTCTTTTCTAATTAGGAAACTTATTTGTTCTTTGCCTATATAAGGCTGATTTGCAAGAAATAATAAGAAGACAATTCTGAAATTAAATCTGTGAGATTATTCTCCTTAAGTTCTCAAGAACTTTTCGAACTTATCAAGATTATTCTTGTGGCGTTCATCTTTGACTTATCAAACGAGATTTCCATCCTCGTTTGTGGCGTCCTCAACTATACCAAGATTTTAGCTTTGCTAAGCATAGGGTCGCGGTTCCATCCATTCCTGAAAGGTCTTGGGGTCATTTTCCATATTTGGTGTTGGGTCGCGTCACATGTTGGCGTGGTTCGTATCAGTTGGTAATCAGAACCTAGGTTTATCAGGTTTGCCTATCCTTTTTCGTGTTTTCTTGGTCAATTCGTGCGTCTGGGTTTAGGTCTTAAATTCCTTTTTCTTTGTTCTTGATTGAGTCTTGTTTCAATTCCGTGTCTTGTCATCTTTTCAACTCTATTTCTTGTCTTGTTTTCAAATCTGTCTTTTCTACTTTTCAATTCTGTTTATTGCTAGGTTTTTCAATTTCGCTTCTTGTGTTCAAATTGGATAAACCTAAGAATCTTGAATTAGGGTTTCTTGAATTCTTGATTACTTTGCTCCTTGTATTGTTTCTGAAAAATTAAGAAAAGAAAATAAAAGAAAAGAAAAATAGAGAAAAAAAAAAAGACAACTTTGATATTAAATTGTGAGATTATTCTTCTTGAGTTCTCCAAGAGACTCTTTCGAACTTATTAAGGGATTCCTTGTGGCGTTCAACCTTGACTTATCAAGCGGATTTCCATCCCCGTTTGTGGCGTCTTCACCATACCAAGGTTCTTGTTTTGCTAAGCAACGGGTCGCGGTTTCCATCATATTCACTATACCAAGGTTCTTGTCTTGCTAGGCAAAGGGTCGCGGTTCCATCCATTCTTGAAAGATCTTGGGTTTGTTTTACCAATCTTGGTATTGGGTCTCGGCACATGTTGACCAGGTTCCTATTTCTCTAGGTTCCGTTCTTGCTGATTTGTCTTAGTTACTGATACGAACCACGCCAACATGTGACACGACCCAACACCAAATATGGCAAACGACCCCAAGACCTTTCAGGAATGGATGGAACCATGACCCTATGCTTAGCAAAGCTAGAACCTTGGTATAGTTGAGGACGCCACAAACGAGGATGGAAATCTCGTTTGATAAGTCAAAGATGAACGCCACAAGAATAATCTTGATAAGTTCGAAAAGTTCTTGAGAACTTAAGGAGAATAATCTCACATATTTAATTTCAGAATTGTCTTCTTATTATTTCTTGCAAATCAGCCTTATATAGGCAAAGAACAAATAAGTTTCCTAATTAGAAAAGACTCCTAAACCCTAGCTGAAATAGAAAAACGTGAATAGTAACTAGGTCAAAGGAAACAAACTTGGAGACCAAGAAAAGACTCCTATTAACTATTTACGTGAATAGTGACGTGAATAGTAACTAAAAAAGAAGCAAACTTGCAGCCCAAGAAAAGCTCATTTCTAGTGTGAACACCTAATCTTGCAGCCCAAGAAAGTCTCTTTCCTAGTGTGAAAACCTAAATTCGTCCATAGGGAATTAAACTAAAACTAGGATAGAATTACAAAGAAATCAAATCTTGACTAAATCTTCAAATCTTCTTGAAACTTCTTGAAGAATCTTGAAGTTCTTGAATCTTGAAAATAGAATCTTGACTTGAATCTTTGCTGGAAAATTCATCCAAATGGTGCAATGAATGTGGATGGCTGGTTCGCATCATCTCCCCCCCCTCTTGAAAAGGATTTGTCCTCAAATCCACCAGGCTCAAAGACTAGCCTAGGTGGTAGACCATGTGGTACGTCCACGGGAAACACTTCAACTCCTTTATGCAACCCATTCCTCCTTTGTGCGTTTGGAGCAACTGGTGGTTGTGCCCTTTGTGCGCTCTCTTCAACCCTATCCAACCGCTCATGTAGTTGAAACAATTCAGCCCTCATCATTTGTCTCATCTCCCCCATCAATGCCTGCATCTTTAAATTCGGAGCAGCGGCTTGTCGACCTTCTTCGTTTGTGTTGTTCCCTTGAGTTTGAGACATGGTTAAAATTAAACTCCCTCACGTGTTTCTCTCAACTCAATTGGCTTTTTCCCTCCAATAATCTCACCACACTACCTTTTTTCTCTCGTATTTTTCTTTATGTTCTTTAGAAACTAACAAAACAATAAGGATCCAAGATGATAAACAAACCAAACGATTATAATGTTCTTGTCACGGATTCTGAATTTTTTTTTCTCATTTTTTTTTCTTTTTTGAACAGACCTCTAAGATGTGGAAAAAAGATTAGAACAAGAAAACTAAGACAAATTTAGAAAAAAAAAAAAACCTAGAGTAATAAGAATAGTTAAAGAAAACCTATGCAAAAACACAAAAAAGGCCTAAAACTCCTAGTAGACTATGGAATTTGGCCTTAAGAGGGTGGTGCCCATAGAATAATTATGGGTTCTGCTCAGAACGCCGTTTTCCTTCAAAAAAGCTTGGCCTCGACGGCTGGTTCCACAAAAAAATTTATGCCTCTGTTTTTTTTTTCTTTTTGCTGTTTTGTCTGAATTCTTTTTTCTATTCTTGTTCCCCAAGTCTTAGAGGTCCAAAAAAAAGAAAATCAGTGAAAAAAAAAGCCAGATTCCGAAATAGAGTAATACGCTGCTGTAGTACCTTTCTTGGTATTCTTGGTTAGTTCTAGGGAACTTGAAAGAGAGAGAGAGAACCAGCCATCCACATTCATTGCACCATTTGGATGAATTTTCCAGCAAAGATTCAAGTCAAGATTCTATTTTCAAGATTCAAAAACTTCAAGATTCTTCAAGAAGTTTCAAGAAGATTTGAAGATTTAGTCAAGATTTGATTTCTTTGTAATTCTATCCTAGTTTTTGTTTTCAGTTTTAGTTTAATTCCCTATGGACGAATTTAGGTTTTCACACTAGGAAAGAGACTTTCTTGGGCTGCAAGATTAGGTGTTCACACTAGAAATTAGCTTTTCTTGGGCTGCAAGTTTGCTTCTTTTTTAGTTACTATTCACGTCACTATTCACATGAATAGTTAATAGGAGTCTTTTCTTGGTCTCCAAGTTTTTTTCCTTTGACCTAGTTACTATTCACATTTTTCTATTTCAGCTAGGGTTTAGGAGTCTTTTCTAATTAGGAAACTTATTTGTTCTTTGCCTATATAAGGCTGATTTGCAAAGAAAAATAAGAAGACAATTCTGAAATTAAATCTGTGAGATTATTCTCCTTAAGTTCTCAAGAACTTTTCGAACTTATCAAGATTATTCTTGTGGCGTTCATCTTTGACTTATCAAACAAGATTTCTATCCTCGTTTGTGGCGTCCTCAACTATACCAAGGTTCTAGCTTTGCTAAGCATAGGGTCGCGGTTCCATCCATTCCTGGAAGGTCTTGGGGTCGTTTGCCATATTTGGTGTTGGGTCGCGTCACATGTTGGCATGGTTCGTATCATAGTTTAAGTTTAATTTGCATTCTAGTTTATTTCCTATGGTCCACTATGGACGAATTTAGGTGTTCACACTAGAAAAAAGACTTTCTTGGGCTGCAAGATTGGGTGTTCACACTAGGAAGGAGTTTTTCTTGGGCTGCAAGTTTGTTTCCTTTGACGTAGTTACTATTCACGTTTTTCTATTTCAGCTAGGGTTTAGGAGTCTTTTCTAATTAGGAAACTTATTTGTTCTTTGCCTATATAAGGCTGATTTGCAAGAAATAAAAGTTAGACAATTTTGATATTAAATTTGTGAGATTATTCTCCTCAAGTTCTCAAGAACTTTTTTAAACTTATCAAGATTATTCTTGTGGCGTTCATCCTTGACTTATCAAACGGGTATTTCCATCCTCGTTTGTGGCGTCTTCAACTATACCGAGGTTCTAGCTTTGCTAAGCATAGGGTCGCAGTTCCATCCAATCTTGAAAGGTCTTGGGGTCGTTTGCCATATTTGGTGTTGGGTCGCGTCACATGTTGGCGTGGTTCGTATCAATTTGCAAGAGAAAGCAAGATTTTATGGTTGGGTAATTTCGTCGACCACTAGGTGTGCAAGAGAATTTTTGAGGAATTTTGAAAAGGATTTGAAAGAGAATTTAGTGAGTTGTGAAGATTAAAAGATGATATCTTTCGTTTGCAATGCAAGAACAGAATTGTGAAGGTGATCAGAGACAATGAAAAGTTATAGAATTTGAGTGGGAGAGAATTAGGATGAGTTTTGATGAAGAAAGGATTGAGTTTTGAATGAATTTTAAGGTTTTAAAGCTTTTGCCCGTCAGTGCCGCAACTGGACGAGGGTGAACACGCTGGTCGTCCGGTGTGTCGACTGGTGGAAGACCCCTCTTCCGGTGGTGCACTTTCTGTCAGAAAGTGCAATGCACCCAAAACAAAACTTCAAGTTACATTTTTCAACACATTTTAAGCATACCCAACTCTCTTCGTATCACACAAAATTGATTTTCATACAATGGTTTGATAAAAAAATATCAGCTAATTGATTCACGAAATCAACAAAGTTGAGCACAACATCTCCTTTTTGAACATGATCGTGAATGAAATGATGCCTAATTTCAATATGTTTTGTTTTGGAGTGTTGAATGGGATTTTTAGTGAGATTAATGGCACTTGTATTATCACATTTAATAGGCACACTATCGTACACAAGACCATAATCAAGCAAATTTTGTTTCATCCAAAGAATCTGTGCCACACAATTTCCAGCAGATACATATTCAGCTTCAGCCGTAGAGAGAGCTATAATATTTTGCTTTTTACTAGACCAAGAGATTAATGAATGTCCTAGAAATTGACAGTATCCACTAGTACTTTTTATGTCTACACGATCTCCTGCATAATCCGCATCCGAATATCCTACCAGTTCAAATGAGATGTCTTTTGGATACCATAATCCTAAATCTATACTCCCCTTAAGATATCTAATGAATCTTTTTACAGCATTTAAGTGAGACTCTTTAGAACATTATTGAAAACGAGCACATAAGCATACATCAAATATAATATCGGGTCTAGAAGTAGTTAAACAAAGAAGGCTTCCGATCATACCTCGATATTGCTTTTCATCTACCTTGTCACCTTTCTCATCTTTGTCAAGCTTGATTGATGTTGACATTGGTGTACTCATTTCTTTTGCTAACTCAAGCCCAAATTTTTTGATAAGTTCTCTAGTGTACTTGGCTTGATTGATGAAAGTACCCTCTTGCGTTTGCGTGATTTAGAGTCCGAGAAAGAAATTCAATTATCCCATCATACTCATCTCAAATTCCTTGTGCATACACTTAGAGAAATACTCACAAAGAGATTCATTAGTAGCACCAAAGATTATATCATCAACATAAATTTGTACAAGCAATATATCTTTGCCTTTTGTTTTGACAAAGAGAGTGGAATCTAATTTGCCTCTAGTGAACCCTTTTTCAAGCAAATAGTTGCTAAGCCTACCATACCATGCTCTAGGTGATTGCTTAAGGCCATATAATGCCTTATCCAGTTTATATTCATGATTTGGCAAGTTAGAGTCCTCAAATCCGGGTGGTTGTCAATTATCAAAAAAAAAAAATCCGGATGGTTGTTTCACATATATTTCTTCCTTAAGATAGCCATTTAGAAATGCACCTTTTACATCCATTTGATATAATTTAAAGTTCATAAAACATGCAAAAGCAAGAAGCATACGAATGGATTCAAGTCTAGCCACTGGAGCAAAAGTCTCATCATAATTTATCCCTTCTTCTTGATTATACCCTTAAGCCACTAGTCTAGCTTTGTTTCTAGTTACAACCCCGAATTCATCTAACTTATTTCTAAAAACCCATTTTGTACCAATTATAGGATAGTCCTTAGGTTTTTCAACTAGATGCCAGACTTTACTTCTTTCAAATTGATTTAATTCTTCTTGCATGGCAACTATTTCTTTGACATTTTTAGGCTCTACTTGAGAAAGAAAAGAAACATGTTCATAATATGCATTTAGATTAGAGCGAGTTCTTACTCCCTTTGAAGGATCACCAAGAATTTGGTCATTTGGGTGATCTCTTACAAACTTCCAGCATTTTGGTAGATCATCATTTGTTGTCACTTCTTGGTCATTTTGCATTGGTTGTACATTTCCTTGTGGATTTTCTAGAGTTTCACCATCCTTTGAGGTTTGACCCTCTTCAACATTTGTTTTCTTTGGATCTCTTGAGGTTCCCTCGTTGTCGATAGTTGACACTCTTATAAGAATGGTTGACACTCAATGGAAGAAATTTGGTCATGTTGAAATTCAATCCAATGAGTCTAGGTTGTTTGTTTTCTGTTTTGAATCTCAAGAATTTTGTGATCGTGTGATGCAAGAGCTTTGGCATGTTCACCATCACTCCCTTCTCCTTAGGCATTGGGAAACCGGTCTCCAACTCATCAAGCTCAACTGCAAAATAGTGCCAATCTGGTTAAAATTGAGAAATGTCCCACTTGACTTACTTACCAAAGATGGTCTCAGCTTCGTTTCTAGCACAATTGGCATCCCTCTTCAGATGGATTCAAAAACTGCTTCCTGCTCACATCTCGGCTATGCAAGAGTTTGTGTTGAAATGAACATTCTGAAAGATCTCCCGGATAGGACCTTTGTTGAACTCCTTAATGGTAAAGAGGCTAAGATTCTAATCAAATATGATTGGAAACCACCGAAATGTACTTTTTGTAATGTTGCAGGTCACGACACTTCCAATTGTCCTAATTCACAGGAAGATAGAGATGATAAAATACCAGCTGACCCTAAACTGGAATGGAATGAGGCTGGGAAAAAGAATAGGAGAAGGCGTGGTGCTTCACGTCAAAATGAGAATTTGGTTAGCAATAATAGATTTAATGCTCTTGACATTGATGATGTTCATGGTGATCAAATTGATGCTCGTGAGTTAAATTTTAATAAGTCCATGATTGTTGAGAATCAAGTTGCAGGCACTGGTGTTTTCCACAAAAATACCAATGTTCAAAAGGTCAACATCCTTAACCGGGTTAATGTACATCAACCTACTTCGCATATTTCGGTCACCTCGTACCCATCTCAAGGTTCTAAGGATAAGGTAACTACGCACAATATTGGCAAAGCCATCTCTACCGTTCATGTTGTTGACAACTCTTTCAACAATGTCTCTACTTCCAAGGCATCAACTTCTTTCGATTACACTAAGGCAGTCCAAGGCATTTTTAATGGAAGGCCCCCTGATCGGAAAACTCATTAAGGAGATTTGTTTTTTCTTTGATCCTTTTGTGTTTTTGGTTTTCTTGTCTTTTGTTCTTTCAGTCCTTGTTGGACTGATTATTTTCTAATTACCTGTCTTGATCTTGTTTTGACGCTATTTGTCAACATCCATGTACTTGTACCATCTCCTTTGGATTTCAATAAATTTTCACTGAATTATCAACAAAAAAAAGACTCTATAAGCTTTACTTCTTGAAGAGTAACCCATAAGAAGTCCTTCATCCGATTTCGAATCAAATTTGCCAAGATGTTCTTTTGTATTAAGGATGAAACACTTACAACCAAACACTTTAAATGAGATACATTTGGTGCTCTACCTTTCCATAATTCATAGGGTGTTTTCTTTAGAAAAGGTCTAATTAGCACACGATTTAACACATAACATGTGGTATTTATGGCTTCACCCCAAAAGTATGTTCCAATGTGGTTAAAACTACTAAATGTTCCACTTGATTTGCTTACCAAAGATGGTCTCAGTTATGTTTCAAGCACAATTGGTATCCCTCTTCAGATGGATTCGAAAACGGCCTCCCGCTCTCATCTTGGGTATGCAAGAGTCAGTGTTGAAATGAATATTCAAAAGGATCTTCCTGACAGAACCTTTGTTGAACTCCCTAAAGGAGGATTGGCAGAAATTGAGATTGAATATGATTGGACTCCACTCAAGTGTTCTCATTGCAATATTGTTGGACATGACACATCCTCATGTCCTAATTCTATTGAGGAGGAAGCTAATGATAACGTCACTAGTTCAAATTTGGGTTGGACTGATGCTGGTAAGAAATCGAGAAGGAGACGTGGTGCTTCCTGCAAAGTGAATAAGGGTAACGCGAACAGATTTAATGCTCTCAATGCTATTGATGAAGATAATGATGAACTTTCTCTTGATCGTTCTCAGAGAAACTTTTCTAAATTTGAGAATCTTGACAATCATCAAGGTACAGGAGTTTACCATGGACAACCGAAGTCCCAAAAGAAACAGGTCACTTATTCAGCCAAGCCTTCAAATGGGAATAATGTTAGTATCCCTAAGCTTCAAAATCCTGGTAACCAAGCTCAGAAGATGTCGGTCACTTCGTTCCCACCACAAGGTTCTAAAGATAAAAATTTTACAACTGCTGCTGGCAAAGTCATTTCAAATTTCAGTTCTTCTGGCAAGGAAAATTCTGTTGCCTCAACTTCAAGAGCTAAATCCTCTTTCGACTACACTCGGGCAGTCCAAGGCATCTTCAATGGAAGACCACCTGATCAAAAAACTTAATGATGATGATGTTGTTGTTGTTGTTGTTTTGTTTTGTTTGTTTTCAAGTTTGTTTGCTTCGGTCTGCGACCAATTTGTTTTTTCGCTTGTCTCTTCATTGTTCTTGTTTATGACACTAGTTGTCATGCAATTTGTACTTTGATGTACTTTTTCTTTTTCTTTCAATAAAATCCCACTGAATTAACAAAAAAAAAAGTTGTTTTCTTTCAACATTGTTCTTGCCATTTCTTGCAGTGTTCGATTCTTCCCTTCTACTACCCTATTTTGTTGAGGAGTTCTAGGAGCCGAAAAATTATGTTCAATTCCACGTTCTTCACAATAATCCATAAAAGATGCATTTATAAATTCAGTGCCTTGGTCACTATGAATGCAATTTATGGAATAGCCTTTCTCATTTTGCACCTTGTTACAAAGTTCAGTAAATTCATTGAATACATCATTTTTATGTGCAAGAGGTCTTACCCATGTGAATCTAGTGTAATCATCTATAATAACATAGACATATCTAGATCCACCTAGACTTGCCACATCCATTGGACCAAATAGATCCATATGTAATTTTTGTAAAGCTCTTGATGTGGTTACCTTGCTAATTGTTTTGAACGATGTCTTATGTTGTTTTCCAAATTGACATGCATTACATAGACGGTCTTTTTGAAATCTAGTTTTAGGAAGAAATATGACAAGTTCTTTTCTCGAAAGCTTAGCAAGTAAATCCATATTAGCATGACCAAGTCTTCTATGCCATAACCATGAATCTTCATTAATGGTAACTAAGCATGTCACATTTTGGCACTTTAATTCTTGAAGATTGATTACATATACATTATCACATCTATCTCCAACAAATATTACTTTATCATCTTTATCATACACCTTGCAATAAGTAGATAGAAATTCAACTCTAAATCCATTATAACAAAATTGACTTATACTTAGTAAGTTATGTTTAAAACCTTTAACATACAAGACACTATAAATAGAAAGAGAGTTTATATCTCCTATGCTACCCTTACCAATGACTTTGCCTCCTTCATTTCCTCCATAGCTAACTTTACCTTTGAAGTTTCTGTCAATCTCATAAAAGAAAGATATATCTATCGTCATGTGCCTTTAGCACCCACTATCAATAACCCAAGTATCTTCATACTTCACCTTTAGGGCAACCTATCATTTATAAAAACAAATCAAGTTCATTTTGGTCCCCAAGGTTCTATTGGGTCCTTTTGTGTTAGTACGAAGTCCTAACACATCTAACAACCCATATGGGTCTAAGCCATACAGGGATATGAGAATCTCTTCCCACCATGTTTCTAAATATACATCGTGATGCATTGTGACCAATCTTCTCACAATAAGTGCATCTTTTAAACGATCCTCTTGATATTGAGGCTACATTCCAAGAGGATGATGCTTTGACAAAATAATTTTGCAACCCTTTTTGATATGGCTTATAGCCAATTCCCTTTTTGTCAAATTGTACTTTTTGCTATTCTTTTAATGGTGGATGGACAATTGAGGATTGAGAAGCTTTTACAAAGATGGTTTTTGAAGACTTTGGTTTAAAAAATGGCTCATAGTCAATTCCACCTTTGTCGAGTGGTGATTTTTTAGAACCAAGAATTTCATCCAAGGCCTTTGTTCCTTTTGACAATCTAGCTAGATCATTTTGTAGGCCAATAACTTGTTTTTCAAAATCTTTGATTTCTAATTCATTTTTGGACTTTAAATGATAGTATTCACACATTTCTTTGGTAAGAGTATCATTTTCATCTCTAAGTTCCTTAATTTCCTTTTGAAGTTCATCATTTTCTTTTTGAAGATTCTTTACTTTTGAATGTGCAAGAAGAAAACTGTCATGTAGTTTTGAAAATTCATTTGTTAGTTCCTCAAATGTACATTAATCATCATTAGAAGACAAAGAAGAAGATTTATCACAAGACGAAAAAGTTATCTCATCATCTCTAGCCATTAAGCACACAAAGTTGGCCACTTCGGTTTCGCTTCCACTTTCATCACCGGTTGATACATCATCCTCAATGCACGCCTTCATTGTCTTTTGCTTTCCTTTGATCAATTTTGGACATTTTGCTTTGATGTGTCCCGGTTTGTCACAATTAAAACATTTTATCTCTTCTTTGGTCTTTTCTAATTTTTCTTTGAATTTTCTCTTGACTTTGTTGTTGATGGACTCTTCTCTCTTCATCTTTTTGTATTTCAAGAACTTCTTAAAATTCTTTGCAATAAGTGCAAGTTCATCATGGTCGCTATCATCTTTGTCTTCATCATTCGATTGAGATTGAGCAATGAGAGCAAGTGATGTCCTTGTCTTCTTTTCTTCTTCATCTCGTATTTTTTCTTGATTCAATACAAATTCCTCCGTTTCAAGGTTGCGAATGAGCTCATGCACCATAATCGTGGAGAGATCGATTGATTCTCTAATAGACGTCACCTTTGGCTTGTATTCCTTTGGAAGAGTCATAACAATCTTCCGGTTGAGTTCTTCAATTGGATACTTCTTCCCAAGAGCACTTAAGTTGTTTACGATTGTGGAGAATCTTTGATGCATTTTATTTAGTGATTCTCCGACCTTCATACGAAACAATTCATACTCATGAATGTGAAGATCAATTTTGGTATTCTTCACTTGAGGTGTTCCTTGATAAGACATGTGTAGCATCTTCCAAATCTCGTGAGCAGTTTCACATTGACTCACATGACTATACTCAGTTTCGTTTAGAGCACAATAGAGAATGTTCTTTGATACGAACCACGCCAACATGTGACGCAACCCAACACCAAATATGGCAAACAACCCCAAGACCTTTCAGGAATGGATAGAACCTCGACCCTATGCTTAAGACGCCACAAACGAGGATGGAGATCTCATTTGATAAGTCAGAGATGAACGCCACAAGAATAATCTTGATAAGTTCGAAAAAGTTCTTGAGAACTTAAGGAGAATAATCTCACAAATTTAATATCAAAGTTGTCTTTTTTTTTTCTTGCAAATCAGCCTTATATAGGCAAAGAACAAATAAGTTTCCTAATTAGAAAAGACTCCTAAACCCTAGCTGAAATAGAAAAATGTGAATAGTAACTAGGTCAAAGGAAACAACCTTGGAGACCAAGAAAGACTCTTATTAACTATTCACGTGAATAGTGACATGAATAGTAACTAAAAAGGAAGCAAACTTGCAACCCAAGAAAAGCTCCTTTCTAGTGTGAACACCTAATCTTGCAGCCCAAGAAAGTCTCTTTCCTAGTGTGAACACCTAAATTCGTCCATAGGGAATTAAACTAAAACTGAAAACTAAAACTAGGATAGAATTACAAAGAAATCAAATCTTGACTAAATCTTCAAATCTTCTTGAAACTTCTTGAAGAATCTTGAAGTTCTTGAATCTTGAAAATAGAATCTTGACTTGAATCTTTGCTGGAAAATTCACCCAAAAGGTTCAATGAATGTGGATGCCTAGTTGGCTTTCTTGTGGATCTACTTGGAGGAGTAACACCAGCCTTCCTTCATTCATCTCTACTAGCCAACGCACTTTCCTCTTGTTGTTGAACTTTCTCAACCAAATTATTCAGCTCTTCCTTGAACTTTTAGCGCGAGCTCTTGTCACTAGACCAACTGGTACTTGCATTGAATCTGGAACATTCCTAGCAGCCTTGATGTCCTCATCATTCCCCTCCTCTTGAGAAGGATTTGCCCTCAAATCGTCACCTAGATCAAAAGGACTTAAATCAGTATCATTGAAAGTAGCACTAACACTATACTCACCTGGCAAATCAAGTCTGTAGGCATTGTCATTGATCCGCTTGAGGAATTGAAAAGGACCATCTCCTCTAGGTAGCAACTTAGAACGTCGTTGTGCTGGAAATCTTTCTTTCCTCATGTGTACCCACACCCAATCTCCAGGCTCTAAGACCAGCTTGCGACGTCCCTTGTTAACTTGCTTGATATAGTTCTTCTCTCTATGTTGAGGCGTGCTCGCTCATGGAGTTGTTTCACAAATTCTGCCTTCTTCTTACCATCTAAGTTTACATGCTCAGACACAGGTAAAGGTGATAAATCCAAAGGAGTTAGAGGATTAAAACCATAAACAATTTCAAAAGGTGAAAGCTTAGTAGCAGAATGAACAGTACAATTATATGCAAACTCAACATGTGGTAAACAATCTTCCCAAGTCTTAATGTTCTTACTTATGATAGCCCTCAATAATGAAGATAAAGTCCTATTAACTACTTCTGTTTGACCATCAGTTTGAGGATGACAAGTTGTAGAAAACAAAAGTTTTGTCCCTAGCTTGCCCCACAAAGTCTTCCAAAAGTAACTTAAGAACTTAGCATCACGATCTGAAACAATTGTCCTAGGCATACCATGCAACCTAACAATCTCCCTGAAGAACAAATCTGCAACATTAGAAGCATTTTCAGTCTTTTTTTTTTTTGCTGGGTCAGTAAGAATGGATTTTATAAAAGATGAATAGAGATTACAGGGAATATACAAGCCCGTAGGCAATCAAACATGCGTGAATAAATCACCACATGAAACAGAAGGTAAAAACAACAAATTGCACACAGGCAACAATAAAATAAAGCAAAGTTGCACGCAGGCAATACTTTAGGAAAGTAATCTAAACGAAAAGAAAAACTAAGTAAAAATAAAGCAAAGTTGCACGCAAGCAATACTTTAGGAAAGTAATCCAAATCAATAGATGCAATGATTTCTTTCTCAGGAGATGGAAATGTAAATAATCCGAGAAAAAGATTATGTAAGGAAGATATCCATTGAAGCACGCGCCACAAAGTGGCGATTGAAAGATGAGTCCCTGAAACCACTTCCAACTTTTGTCTTTGTCAGTACTTCTTCTTTAATGTTGGAAAGGATTTCTTCTTCAGTAGCAGCAATATTCTCGAAAAGTCTGTTGTTCCTTTCTCTCCAAATATGGTAAATAGAAGCACAGAAGAGCAACCGGAACATGTATTCCCTGATGTTTCCTTTACCTACAAAAGATTGATGAAGCATTATAATATCAGAAAAGGAATACATATTAGCATCAATATAAAGTAATTGCAAACCTCCCTTCCAAATTCTTTTTGTGAAGCAGCATTCAAAGAATAAGTGATCCCGGGTTTCTGGGCCTTGATGACAGAAAATGCAATGAGCATGGGAGATAGTGCCCCAACAAAGAAGGCGGTAGCGAGTAGGAAGGCAATCCAGGCAAGCAAGCCAAGCAATGAAACTGTGACGGGGAATGTTGCAAGTGAACCAAGTGATGGAAGACCAATTAACAGAAGGACCTCTATCTCTGATAAAGTCCCATGCTTTACAAAATGAGAAGGAGCTACCAGTTGTAAGCTTCCAAGTAAACGTATCAGGACAATCAGGATTGGTAGTGGGAAGATAGGTGGAAGGGTCAAGACTAGCAATATCAGGAGGGTGAAAAGGCCAGTTCCAATTATTATTGATAAACACATCTGAAACTTTTGCATTCCAAGAAGGGTAGAACACATCAATCCCAAATAAATCGGAGAGGACTCCACAGGGATGCCAGTTATCATGCTAAAAGAAAGTGTTGTTGCCATTACCAATTTTGTGAGAAATAAGCTCTTTGACAACTGGTCTCAACTGAAGAAGTTTTCTCCAAGTCCAGCTGGTGTCAGCAGGAATACTCATAGTCCAAATGCATTTGTCTTTGATGTGATTGTTCCAAACCCAACGACTCCAGATAGTGCCTCTCATAGAGTACATCCTCCAAAACAACTTCATAAAAGCAGCATGATTGACTTCATCAAGGGATCTAAGACCGAGACCACCTTCATTGAAAGGCTTTCAGATCTTGTTCCAAGAAACTTTAGGGCCAGTGCCTTTCTAGAGGAAAGCAGCAAATTTTCTCTCAATCTCAACAAGAATGCTTTTAGGTATAAGGAGAACCGAAGCCCAAAAGAGGTGCAAGTGGTTGAGAACAGACTTGATGAGTTGAAGCCTTCCAGCAAAAGTGAGCCAGTTATGGGTCCAATGATCAATTCTATTCAAGATTTTATCAAGCAAATTTTGACAATCTTGCTTTCTTAGCATGCCAGAGATAAGAGGGACCCCTAGATAACGGACAGGGAGTTTGTCTTCTTTGAATCCCAAAAGACCAATAATGGATTGCCTAAGAGCAAATGAACCTCCTCCAAAAAAAACTTCACTCTTGTCCGGATTAAACTGGAGACCAGAAAGACGATGAAAGGTGTTGAGAGTGTTGATAAAGTCTTGAATTGTAGCGGGCTCAGCTTTACAGAAAAGGAGGAGGTCATCAGCAAAGCATAGATGGTTGAGCTTCATCATTGAGCAACGAGGGTGAAAGCCAAAGTTGCTTTTCAAGGTCAAGATATTAAGCATGCATGTAAGAACCTCCATGGCGATGACAAAGAGATATGGAGAGATAGGGTCCCCTTGTCTGACACCATTTGTACCGTGAAAATACCCCTCAATACTACCATTGATTGAGACAGAGAACCGAGGAGAAGAAATACAAGCACTGATCCAGTTGATGAAGACATTGGGAAAACCAAAGGCTTGCAAAGTCAGAAGAACAAAATCCCAACGAAGCGAGTCAAAAGCCTTTAAAAGGTCAACCTTGAGAGCACATCTAGGAGTTGGATTCTTCCTGTTATAGCCCCTCACAATATCTTGAGCAATCAGAATATTCTCCGAAATGAGTCTCTTTTCAACAAATGCAGATTGGTTCCCGGAGATGATAAGAGGCAGGCAGCGTTTGATACGATTGGCCAAAATCTTAGTGATGCACTTGTAGATGGTGTTGCAGAATGAAATGGGCCTGAAATCCTTAACCATACAAGGGTTTGCAACTTTAGGAACCAGAGCAATAAATGTAGAGTTGACTTCTTTAAGGAGAGAGGAAGATTGAAAGAAAGACTGAACAGCAGAAATGACGTCTCCTCCGACAATGGTCCAAGCAGTTTTATAAAAGTGGGACGTGAAGCCATCTGGTACCGGGCTTTTACTTCCATTTAAACTAAACATAGTAGCTTTGATTTCATCAGCAGTAACTGGCAATGAAAGATCAGTGGCAAACTCAGAGGGGATAGTGTTCTGCATAATGGACTTGATCTCATCCAGGCTGAAACGTTCCTTGTGCACATCAGATGAGCCAAGTGAGTTAGTGAAAAAATTAAGAATTTCATTTTTTACCTCATCATCCCTGGTGAGAACATTTCCATTGTCATCCACAAGTCTAGAAATGGTGTTCCTGACAAACCGGCTTTTGATAGCTTTGTGGAAGAACGCAGTATTTGAATCCCCATCCTTAATCCATTGAATTCTAGATTTTTGGAGAAGAATTGAATCAAATGAATTTGAGAGGGATTCAAGTTCCAGGACAAGAGCATTTCCCTGAATAATATCATCTGTGGTTGCTGTACCTGAAAGCATTGCCTGTTGGAAGAAAGCAAGTTTTTCTCTGACAGAGAAAATTTGATCAGCAAGATTAGAGAAATACAACTGTTTAAAACTTTTAAGCGCTAACTTGAGCTTTTTCTGTTTCTGAACAAGTCTAAACATGGGGGAACCGATAATGGGGCAGTCCCAAACCTCCCGAACAGTATCAAGGAATTTATCATGACTAGTCCAAGCATTAAAAAACTTAAAGGGTTTAGGTTTGGGGAGAACAGGAATGGAGGTGTAAAGGACCAGGGGGGCATGATTAGAGGGACCGGGGTTCTCAATATGGAAAGTAGAGTGATCAAACATGTCAAACCAAAGCTGATTAACAAGGACCCTATCAAGTTTAGAGGCTTTAAAATTATCCCCCGAGCTTTTGTTGCTCCAAGTGAAGAAAGAGCCTGAACTAGGGTGGTCATAAAGAGAAGCAGATGAAAGACAATTTCTGAAATCAACAAGGGAAGAAGACTGGGAGCAATTTTTAGTTCTGTCTTCAACTTCAAGAATCTCATTAAAATCACCTAAAACACACCAGGGGAGTGAATGAGCATTCCAATGAGATATTCTAGACCAAAGACTCCTTCTTTCGGAAACAGTATTCCTGCCATAAACAAAGGTAGCCATAACATGTTAACTGCTCCAGTCACTGCTGATGAAATTAAGCAAGTTATGTTCTCTCTCAACAGCAACAAGAGTCCTGGTCCTGACGGGTTCACTGCTCATTTCTATAAAATTTCCTGGAACATTGTGGGTAATGATGTTATTGAGGCTATTCTCTCTTTCTTTAGCTCTTCTTCTATTTTGAAGGAAATCAATTCTACTATTATTGCACTAATACCTAAAGTTGATTCTCCTTTGATGGTCAAGGATTTTAGGCCAATTTCATGTTGTAATACTATTTATAAATGTATCTCTAAGATCATTGCCAACCGTATGAAGAGTTGCCTTCCTCACATTATTTCCCACAACCAATCTGCTTTTGTGGAAAACAGATCAATTTCTGAAAATATTCTCATTGCACTCCTGATACCATTAATCTTATTAATGGCATTCTTGGTTTTGAAGAAGGTGAATTGCATGTTCGTTATTTGGGGGTTCCCCTTATTTCTGGTAGACTCCGTAAAAGTGATTGTCAAATGCTGCTTAACAAAATCTCTAAACGTATTAATCATTGGGCGAACAGATGGCTTTCTTTTGCTGGCAGGCTCCAACTGATCAAATCAATCTTGTCCAGTATGTACTCTCATTGGATCAGTACACTTTTTATTCCTAAAGGTGTCATTTTGGATATGGAAAAAATGTTCAAAGCTTTTCTTTGGAGGGACAGTGGTCCTAAAATTGCTTGGGATCTTATTTGTAAACCAATTGATGAAGGTGGACTTGGAATCCGTAGTATTGAGGAAGCCAATAAAACTGCTCTCCTTAAGCTTTTTTGGAGGTTTTACTCAACACGGGATACTCTATGGGCCTTATGGGTATGGTCTAACCATATCAAAGATAAATGTATTTGGACACTCACTATTCCGCAGGATATTTGTTGGACATGGAGAAAATTGCTTCATATCAGGAACTTGGCAAAAATTTCCATTACTCACCTTATTGGTAACGGAAATTTGACACATTTTTGGCATGATAATTGGCACCCTACTGGTAACTTGTTACATGAATTTAGTGTTGATGTTACTTTTCCTTCCATCAACGCTCGTGTTTCTGATGTCATTCATGATAATAATTGGATCTGGCCTCATCATCCACCTTCTCTTGCCGATCTCAATCCCCGCAATCTTATTGATTTGGCTTCCAATATTTCGGATTCTTTTAATTGGGCTCACTGTAGAAATGGTTTGTTTTCTTTCAAGGACACTTGGAATGCAATTAGGAAATGTGGGCAAAAAATTCAATGGTTTAAACTTGTTTGGTTTCCTAATTGTATTCCAAAACACAGCTTCATCACTTGGCTTGCGTTCCAGAACAAACTTGTTACTCGCCAAAGGCTTGTTTCTTGGAGGATTCAAGACAATGCAAACTGCATCTTCTGCTACTTGGTGTGTGAAACAAATGAGCATCTTTTCTTCGAATGTTCATTCACAAAGAGAATCTGGAAACAGGGATTAACTGCTCTCTCTATTGATCACTCTATATCTTCATTGCCAAGCATCATGGGAATTGCTACCTCTATTCAACACAAAAGTGGGGATCTTAAAACCCAGATTTTTCGAACTTACCTTTGTGCAACCATCTACAACATCTGGTTGGAACGTAATCGTAGAATTTTCAACAATGAAGCTCTTACTGAAGAACAATTATTGAACACCATTCGATATGAGGTTACTTCAAAGATCTTTCTTAGTCGTCGTTTCAACAACTCAACTCTTAACAATAGAACTCTGAATAGTTGGGGAGTTTAATTTTATTTTATCCTCTTTTTTTGTTTTTCATCTCTTTGTGAGCCAAGAAATTTTCTTGGACATTTTGATTTTTTTCCTTTTGTTTCTTTTGGTTTTCCAATTTGGTTTGATGTACTTTTGTTGTACTGTTCTTCTTTTTAATAAAATCACACTGAATTAACAAAAAAAAAAAAAAAAATTGTTGAAAACGATTACCAATGACTGAGTTAGCTTTAAAACTTTTAACTTTGGTTTCAAGAATGCCAAAAACATCAATAGAGTGTTTATTTACAAAATGTAAAACTTCTTTCTGTTTGAAGGGTTTATGGAAACCCCTTATGTTCCAAGAGCAAAAAATCATAAAAAACGTCGGTAGCAAGAATGCCCGGAGGGACTCCTGTAGGGGGCAAAAGAGTCTTACCATCCACCAGAGATTTAATAGCTAATGAGAGATCACTAGGAGTTGAGGTATTCAAGGGATCTTCAATGATCTTATCACAACCCACATTTTGGAGAAGGTTGAATTTATTCATGCTTGGGTTGGGAGGGGAGAAAGGTTTAGGAGGTAAGCGAGAAGTTGAGGGGAGGGAAGAGGGGGTGATAGAGCTTGGGGTAGGGAGAAGCCCTTTTTGGGGATAGGTCACAGGTATTGGAAGGGGGACAACGGTACTGTCAATGGTTGAGGTTGCAATTAGGTTCTCACCAGTTTTCGGATTCATAGGGATAATATTTTCTTTCGGGAGATCGTTTCTGACTTGAGTTTGAGATTCAGGTATCATAGCTTGGTACCTCCTAGGAGCATACTGATTACCCTTTCCGGAGACAGATTTCCATTCATCATTCTTTTGTTGCTGCTTTTTCGGACCATCAGCCACATGTTCTTTGACAGGTTACTTAGGATAATTGTTATTGTTGTGACCAACAACATTACATCGGGTACATCTTGAAGGTTTCCAATTGTATTCAATATCAATCTTCACACGTTGGCCGTACCTGTTATAAGCCCACGTATGATCTGGTAGGTCTTTGCTGATATCCATTTCGATGCAAACTCTAGCATACCCGAGGTGAGCTCTAGCCTCAGTCTTAGCGTCCATTTGCAGAGGAAATCCAATGGTGCTGCCAATATAACTGAAGCCTTGTTGCGACCAAAGGTCAAGTGGGACATTTTTAAATTTCAACCAAATGGGAACTTTTTCGCAGGTTAGATTGACCAACTGAGTATCTGGAGACCATCGTCAGAGAAGGAGAGAGCGATGATTGACGTGCCATAGTTCCTGCAAGATAGGCTCAATGACATTTTCATTTTCAAAACGAAAGACAAATAGATCATTGTCAGTTCGTTTGACATCGATGTTTTTTTTTTTTTTTTGTTAATTCAGTGGTATTTTATTGAAAGAAAAAGGAAAAGTACTTCAAAGTACACAATGCATGACAACTGGTGTCACAAACAAGAACAATGCAAAATTAAGTGAAAGCTAAATCGGTCGCAGACCGAAGGCAACAAAAACATGAAAACGGACAAACTAAACAACAACATCAGCATCAATGAGTTGATCGATCAGGAGGTCTTCCATCGAAGATACCTTGGATTGCCCGAGAGTAGTCGAAAGAGGTATTAACTCTTGAAGTTGAGGCAACAGAATGTTCCTTGCCAAAAGAACTGAAATTTGAAATGACTTTGCCTGCAGCAGCTATGAAATTTTTCTCTTTAGAACATTGTGGTGGGAACGGAGTGACTGACATTTTCTGAGCTTGGTTATCAGAATTTTGAAACTTAGGGACACTTACATTAGTCCCATTTGAAGGGTTGGCAGAAATGACCTGTTTCTTTTGGGACTTTGGTTGTCCATGGTAAACTCCCGTACCTAAGGATTGACATCAATGTTGCCAAACTTCTTCCATTGAATGGCCAGGAATTTCTCGATCAGAAAGAAAGGAGGAGGCCTATTGATGCAAACCAGCCATCCACATTCATTGCACCATTTGGATGAATTTTCTAGCAAAGATTCAAGTCAAGATTCTATTTTCAAGATTCAAGAACTTCAAGATTCTTCAAGAAGTTTCAAGAAGATTTGAAGATTTGATCAAGATTTGATTTCTTTGTAATTCTATCTTAGTTTTGGTTTTAGTATTAATTTGAATTCTAGTTTATTAGGTGTTCACACTAGGAAAAATATTTTCTTGGGCTGCAAGAATAGGTGTTCTCACTAGAAAGGAGCTTTTCTTGGGCTGCAAGTTTGCTTCCTTTTTAGTTACTATTCACGTTACTATTCATGTGAATAGTAAATAGGAGTCTTTTCTTGGTCTTCAAGTTTGTTTCCTTTGACCTAGTTACTATTCACGTTTTTCCTACTTGGGCTAGGGTTTAGGAGTCCTTTTCCAAGCAGGATACTTATTTGTTATTGCCTATATAAGGCACTTTTTGTGATAATAAAGTTAGACAATTCTGAAATTAAATATGTGAGATTATTCTCCTTAAGTTCTCAAGAACTTTTCGAACTTATCAAGATTATTCTTGTGGCGTTCATCTTTGACTTATCAAACGAGATTTCCATCCTCGTTTGTGGCGTCCTCAACTATACCAAGGTTCTAGCTTTGTTAAGCATAGGGTCGCGGTTCCATCCATTCCTGAAAGGTCTTGGGGTCGTTTGCCATATTTGGTGTTGGGTCGCGTCACATGTTGGCGTGGTTTGTATCACAGAATGCTATGGACCCTGGAGCTACCATCTCTCCTTATAGTAGCTCCAACAGTGGTCCGCTATCATACAAGCATGCTGTTGGTACAAATGTTATCTCAAACTGGAAGAGCGTTTTTGTTGGTAACCTCAAGAATAACCTCAAACTTAGCTTTGAGGAATGTGAAGATTGTGAGGAAGTTGGAATGACAATTGCTGCCCCGCCTATTGATGTCTATGAAGAAAATGATCATTACTGGAATTGCTGCCTCATCGGCCAGTTCATTGATAGGTAATACGAACCTGGTCAACATGTGCCGAGACCCAACAACAAGATTGGTAAAACAAACCCAAGATCTTTCAAGAAGGGATGGAACCGCGACCCTATGCTTAGCAAAGCTAGAACCTTGGTATAGTTGAGGACGCACAAACGAGGATGGAAATCTCGTTTGATAAGTCAAAGATGAACGCCACAAGAATAATCTTGATAAGTTCGATTCTTGAGAACTTAAGGAGAATAATCTCACATATTTAATTTCAGAATTTTCTAACTTTATTATCACAAAAAGTGCCTTATATAGGCAATAACAAATAAGTATCCTGCTTGGAAAAGGACTCCTAAACCCTAGCCCAAGTAGGAAAAACGAGAATAGTAACTAGGTCAAAGGAAACAAACTTGAAGACCAAGAAAAGACTCCTATTTACTATTCACATGAATAGTAACTAAAAAGGAAGCAAACTTGCAGCCCAAGAAAAGCTCCTTTCTAGTGTGAACACCTATTCTTGCAGCCCAAGAAAGTATTTTTCCTAGTGTGAACACCTAATAAACTAGAATTCAAATTAATACTAAAACCAAAACTAAGATAGAATTATAAAGAAATCAAATCTTGATCAAATCTTCTTGAAACTTCTTGAAGAATCTTGAAGTTCTTGAATCTTGAAAATAAAATCTTAACTTGAATCTTTGCTGGAAAATTCATCCAAATGGTGCAATGAATGTGGATGGCTGGTTTGCATCATTCCCCCCCTCTTGAGAAGGATTTGTCCTCAAATCCACCAGGCTCAAAGACCAGCCTAGGTGGTAGACCATGTGGTATCTCCTTGGGAAACACATCCTCAAAATCCTGCAAGAGAGAAACAACAACACTAGGCAATGCAGAGTCAAGTTGGTTAGTGTTTAAAAGAGCCTCTTTGTACAAAAGTACAATCATTGGCCGTTTTGATATCAAAGCTCTTTTAACACTTGCTTTTGCATACAAATATCTTTGTTTTCCCTCTGTTTTTACCTCATTGGCAGAGCTCTTTTCTCTCCTTACCTCCTCTCCAGATTCGGCCCTACTTTTCTTTTCGCTCTCATTCTTTTGCTTTCTCAAATTCTTTTGATCTCTCAGATTCTTTTGTTCACTCAATTTTTGCAACCTCACTTGATCCTCATAGACTTGTTTTGGCGTCATCAGAACTAGAGTGATTGTCCGTTGATTGAACATGAATGAGTATTTGTTGGTGAAGCCATCATGCTGCACACGTTGATCAAATTGCAGCTTGTATGGACGTGGATGCTTAATTGTGTTGAGCCCTAGCTTTTCAATCATAGAAGCACTAGCAAAGTTAGTACAACTACCACCATCAATAATAACACTACATACCTTATCTTTCACGTGGCAGCGAGTATGAAAGATGTTCTCACGTTGTACTACTTCTTCTTCATCTTTAGCATGCAAACTTAAGGCTTGTCGTGCCACTAGTCCAAGCATCTCTCCATAATCTGACCCAAACTCCTCTATGCAACCCGTTCCTCCTTTGTGCGTTTGGAGCAACTGGTGGTTGTGCCCTTTGTGCGCTCTTCAACCCTATCCAACCGCTCATGTAGTTGAAACAATTCAGCCCTCATCATTTGTCTCATCTCCCCCATCAATGCCTGCATCTTTAAATTCAGAGCAGCGGCTTGTCGACCTTCTTCGTTTGTGTTGTTCCCTTGAGTTTGAGACATGGTTAAAATTAAACTCCCTCACGTGTTTCTCTCAACTCAATTGGCTTTTTCTCGTATTTTTCTTTATGTTCTTTAGAAACTGACAAAACAATAAGGATCCAAGATGATAAACAAACCAAACGATTATAATGTTCTTGTCAAGGATTCTGAATTTTTTTTTCTCGTTTTTTTTCTTTTTTGAACAGACCTCTAAGACGTGGAAAAAAAGATTAGAACAAGAAAACTAAGACAAATCTAGAAAAAAAAACGTAGAGTAATAAGAATAGTTAAAGAAAACCTATGCAAAAACACAAAAAATGCCTAAAACTCCTAGTAGACTATGGAATTTGGCCTTAAGAGGGTGGTGCCCATATCTTTGCTATGGGTTCTGCTCAGAACGCCGTTTTCCTTCAAAAATGCTTGGCCTTGATGGCTAGTTCCACAAAAAAATTTCTGCCTCTGTTTTTTTTTCTTTTTTTTCTCTATTTTTCTTGATGTTCCTTTTCTTTTCTTGATGTTCTTTTCTTGATTTTCAGAAACAATACAAGGAGCAAAGTAATCAAGAATTCAAGAAACCCTAATTCAAGATTCTAGTGTTTATCCAATTTGAACACAAGAAGCGAAATTGAAAAACCTAGCCATAAACGGAATTGAAAAGTAGAAAAGACACAGATTTGAAAACAAGACAAGAAACAGAGTTGAAAAGATGACAAGACACGGAATTGAAACAAGACTCAATCAAGAACAAAGAAAAAGGAATTTAAGACCTAAACCTAGACACACGAATTGACCAAGAAAACAAGAAAAAGGATAGGCCAACCTGATAAACCTAAGCTCTGATTACCAACTGATACGAACCACGCCAACATGTGACGCGACCCAACACCAAATATGGAAAACGACCCCAAGACCTTTCAGGAATGGATGGAACCGCGACCCTATGCTTAACAAAGCTAGAACCTTGGTATAGTTGAGGACGCCACAAACGAGGATGGAAATCTCGTTTGATAAGTCAAAGATGAACGCCACAAGAATAATCTTGATAAGTTCGAAAAGTACTTGAGAACTTAAGGAGAATAATCTCACATATCTAATTTCAGAATTGTCTAACTTTATTATCACAAAAAGTGCCTTATATAGGCAATAACAAATAAGTATCCTGCTTGGAAAAGGACTCCTAAACCCTAGCCCAAGTAGGAAAAATGTGAATAGTAACTAGGTCAAAGGAAACAAACTTGAAGACTAAGAAAAGACTCCTATTTACTATTCACATGAATAGTAACGTGAATAGTAACTAAAAAGGAAGCAAACTTGCAGCCCAAGAAAAGCTCCTTTCTAGTGTGAACACCTATTCTTGCAGCCTAAGAAAGTATTTTTCCTAGTGTGAACACCTAATAAACTAGAATTCAAATTAATACTAAAACCAAAACTAAGATAGAATTACAAAGAAATCAAATCTTGAACAAATCTTCTTGAAACTTCTTGAAGAATCTTGAAGTTCTTGAATCTTGAAAATAGAATCTTGACTTGAATCTTTGCTGGAAAATTCATCCAAATGGTGCAATGAATGTGGATGGCTGGTTTGCATCATTCTGATCATGAATCAAAGGAGCATTAATTTTTCTGACAAGTGCACGTAGAGGAGGAAAGTTCGTGTCCAGAGGGAGAGGTTGGGAAAATGAAGTGTTTGTGAATTATGAATGCAAGGGATGGGGATGGAAGGAACTGGAATGAGTGTGATGAGGTAGAGTGCCGACATTAGGGTCCAGATTATTTGAATTTTTTCCAGCTTGGCCAGGAATATACGAATAATTTGGCAAAGTGTCCACATGCACATTGAGGCTTGAACCGACTGAATGTTCTGACAAAATGTTTGAACCATGCGTGACATGGGCAGTGGTACTAGGAGCATTCACGGTATTGGCAATAGGAATAGAATTGTTTAAGGAAAATGACGCATGGGGTGCAGAACCAATTGGGGAAGTGGGAAATGAATTAACCATATTCTGATTTGCATATGGGGAGATAGATTGGGAGGAATTATGGGCAATAGTTGCAGCTAACACAGGTAAGGGAGTGGAAGCATGTGCAGCATGTGCAGCATGTGCAGCATGTGCTGCATGTGCAGCATTGGCACTTGGCATAGAATAGTTTAAAGGAATAGACGCATGGGGGGCATGACCAAGTGGGGAAGTGGGAAAAGTGTGAATAAGATACTGAATTGCAAGGTCATGCGTAGAAAAAATAGAGGAATTATGGGCATTGGAGGCAGCCATGACGGGTGTGGGGGACAAAGGGTAGACAACTTTTTGATTATTGTCAAAAGAGGGGGTCAACTTCTCAGAAAAGTTAAGGTTACTTTCTGCAGTGTTTGAAGGAAAAATGTTATGTTGTGCCAAGCAGGAGAGAGAAGAGTCTTTTCCGTTCTTGACCATCTGATTTGAATTAGGCAATTCAACGGCAAGGGAGGTGGGGTTGGCCGGCGGTGAACATGAGTGAGGAGAGAGAGGATTAATGGAGTTGGAGGAGGGACTGTGACTTACCTCATCATTGTCGTGCACTTGGTTCAAATTAACAACATTGTTATTAACTCTATATCAGCAAATGAGTTGGCTTCATCCAAATCAGAAGATGCTTCATGTGTTTGGACATTGACTTCATGGGTCTTAGCGTTGAGATTAGCAGCATTAACATGACTAGGAGAACCATGTAGAGCCATTTATCTAGCATGCACCTCAGGTTGCAGAGTAGCAGAACCCGAAGAAGAAGAGTCCTCTTCCTTCTCATTAAAACGAATGTGTTTAGCATGCAGGCCTTTGGGGTTTGAGGCTAAATTTGTGGTAGGTTGTTTTGGGCGATTTTTGGATTTGGTTGAAGAAGAAGAAGAAGGGGATGACTTCTTCTTCTTTTTGTTGTTTCCCATGATCCGAAGATGATTGAAGTGAGTAATGGTAGGAAGGAAAAAGGTGCGAAATGGTTATAGGTTAAAAGCTATGGCTGAATGTTTGATGACTGAAATGGTGTTTGGGTGGTGACAAAAGGTGTTTGGGTGGCGGTTATAGGCGGACTGTTTGGTGGTGGATGGTTGTGGTGGTGGCTGAATTTTAGAGAAAAGGGAGAGTATTTTCTCTCTCATCACTTGTTGCGAAAATTATTTGTTCAACATCGTCAGTCTTATGACAAGGGATAAAATGAGCCATCTTAGAAAATCTATCCACAACAACAAAAATTGAATCCCTTCCACGCCTACTCCTAGGTAAACCCAAAACAAAATCCATTGAAATATCAATCCAAGGTAAACTAGGAATAGGTAGTGGTGTATACAATCCATGTGGCTGAACCCTAGACTTAGCTTGCCTACAAGTAACACATCTTCCACAAGTTCTCTCAACATCCCGTTTCATGTGTGGCCAATAAAAGTGCTCTTGCAAAATAGCTAAAGTCTTAGCAACCCCAAAGTGTCCCATTAAACCACCACCATAGGATTCCCTAACTAACAAGTCTCTTAAAGAACAGTTAGGCACACACAACTTATTTTCTCTAAACAAAAACCCTTCATGCCTATAGAACTTACCTTCTGCAGATTTCTCACTAGCCCTATAAACTTCACTAAAGTCGTGGTCATCTTGATATAGGTCCTTAATATGCTCAAAACCCAGAAATTTAGCATCAAGAGTAGAGATTAAGGCTTACCTTCTTGACAATGCATCTGCAACCACGTTTTCCTTACCTTGTTTATAGCGAATGACATATGGAAAAGTCTCAATGAACTCAACCCACCAAGCATGTCTCTTATTCAGCTTGTGTTGACCCTTTAAATGCTTCAAGGATTCATGATTTGTACGAATTACAAACTCCTTTGGCCATAGGTAGTGCTACCATGTCTCCAAAGCTCGAACCAAAGCATACAACTCTTTGTCATAAGTTGGGTAGTTAAGTGCAGCCCCACTAAACTTCTCACTAAAGTATGCAAGGGGTCTTCCTTCTTGCATAAGAACAGCTCCTACACCTACACCTAAAGAATCACATTCAATTTCAAACGTTTTAGTGAAATTAGGTAAAGCAAGTAAAGGAGCATGAGTAAGCTTGTATTTAATAAGCTAAAACGCCTTCGCTTGATCTTCACCCCATTTGAACCCAACGTTTTTCTTGATAACTTCAGTGAGTGAT
This sequence comes from Ehretia macrophylla, assembly GCA_037974665.1. NCBI lineage: Eukaryota > Viridiplantae > Streptophyta > Magnoliopsida > Boraginales > Ehretiaceae > Ehretia > Ehretia macrophylla. The sequence goes on from CM075773.1 coordinate 73,931,065, forward strand.
GCTGCGATGGTGCTAAAATCTTTCACGAACCTCCTGTAAAAGCCAGCAAGTCCATGGAAACTTCTAACATCACCTACACTTGAGGGGGTTGGCCATTCTTGGATGGCTTTGATCTTCTCTTCATCAACCTCAATACCTTTAGTACTAACAACAAAACCTAGGAAAACAAGCTTATCTGTGCAAAAAGTACACTTTTTGAGGTTAGCATACAACTTCTCCTTTCTAAGCACATCCAAAACTGAATTTAAATGTGAAACATGTTCATGCAAACTCTTGCTATAAACCAAAATATCATCAAAATAAACAACAACAAATTTACCAATGAAATCATGCGAAACATGATTCATTAAGCGCATGTAAGTACTAGGTGCATTAGTTAATCCAAAAGGCATGACTAACCACTCATACAATCCATATTTAGTTTTAAATGTTGTTTTACATTCATCTCCTTCTTTCATTCTTATCTTATGGTATCCACTTTTAAGATCAATCTTAGAAAACACACAAGAACCATGCAATTCATCTAACATATCATCTAAGCGAGGAATAGGATGTCTATACTTTACTGTTATGTTATTGATGGCTCTGCAATCAACACACATCCTCTATGTCCCATCCTTCTTAGGCACTAAAATTATAGGAACTGCACAAGGACTTATGCTTTCTCTCACGTACCTTTTCTCCATCAACTCTTCAACTTGCCTTTGAAGCTCCTTCGTCGCCTCTGGATTGCTCCTATAAGTTGGATGATTTGGAATTGAGGCTCCAGGTATGAAATCTATCTGATGTTCAATCCCTCAAAGAGGTGGTAGACCATGTGGTATCTCCTCGGAAAATACATCCTCAAAATCCTGCAAGAGAGAAACAACAACACTAGGCAATGCAGAGTCAAGTTGGTCAGTGTTTAAAAGAGCCTTTTTGTACATAAGTACAATCATTAGCCTTTTTGAAATCAAAGCTCTCTTAACCTCACTTGCTTTTGCATAAAAATTTCTTTGTTTTCCCTTTGTTTTTACCTCCTTGGCCGAATTCTTTTCTCTCCTCACTACCTTTCCAAATTCGGCCTTGTTCTTTTTCTTTTCACTCTCCATCTTCACTCAAATTCTTTTGATCACTCAAATTCTTTTGATCACTCAAGTTATTTTGATCACTCAATTTTTGTAACCTCACTTGATCCTCATAAACTTGTTTTGGTGTCATTGGAACTAGAGTGATTGTCCGTTGATTGAACATGAATGAGTATTTGTTGGTGAAGCCATCATGCTACACACGTCAATAAAATTGGCCTGGCCTTCCCAAAAGCAGACGTCCAGCATGCATAGGTACCACATCGCACAATACTTTATCCTCATATTTTCCAATGCGAGACGGCACCACAACCTGTTTTGTAACCCTTACCTCACCACAATCATTCAACCATTGCAATTTGTATGGATGTGGATGCTTAATTGTTGTGAGCCCTAGCTTGTCAACCATTGAAGCACTAGCAACGTTAGTACAACTACCACCATCAATAATAACACTACATACCTTATCTTTCACGTGGCAGCGGGTAGGAAAGATGTTCTCACGTTGCACTACTTCTTCCTCCTCTTTAGCTTGCAAGCTCAAAGCTCGTCGTGCCACTAATCCAAGCATCTCTCCATAATCTGCCCCAAATTCCTCTTCTTCACCTACTTCGGTGTCCTTTAGTATGGGCATGTCATCAGATTGCGTTTCATCTTCACACTCAATCTCCCCACTTTCCAAAACTACCATTGCCCTCTTGTTTCGACATTGGCTAGCTATGTGCCCTTGTCCCTGACATTTAACGCATTTAATATCACTAGAACGAGTTGTAGGAGGGGTTGTTTTACCTTGAGAAGTAGTGGCATGGGTGGATTTTTTGGGCTCAGGCTTGACCTTGGAAGTAGTCGAACTCTCCTCCTTTCTTGGGTAACTCGACCTCCAAGGTGATGCACTTGAGTGTTGCGGGGCTGGCCTTGGTCGTGAACCACCCCTCTTCAATTGCTTCTCCACCTTAATTTCCATATGCACCAAATCTTCTAACTCAACATAATGATGCAACTCAATGGTGTTAGCAATTTCTCGATTCAGCCCATTCAGAAATCTAGCCATTGTCGCCTCCCGATCTTCCTCTACATTGGCTCTAATCATAGCCATCTCCATCTCTTTGTAATAATCATCCACACTTTTATTACCTTGATGAAGACCTTGCAGCTTGAGGTATAAGTCCCTGTAATAATGACTGGGTACAAATCGCCTCCTCATTACTCTCTTCATCTCATCCCAAGTTGCCACAGGATGTTCTCCATTCCACCTCCTATTGAGACACAATTGATCCTACCACACAATAGCATAATCAGTAAATTCAATGGCAGCAAGCTTTACCTTTTTCAACTCGGAATAGTTGTGGCAATCAAACACCAACTCAATCTTCTTTTCCCACTCAAGATAGGCTTCCGGATCACTCCTTCATTGAAACGCAGGAATCTTCATCTTGATGCTTCCTAAGTTGCTATCAACTCGATCAACACGATCCCTAGCATCTCTATCCCGACCATGTCGCCTATTGCTACCCACCGAAACTCTATCAAACTCTTCATCTAAACCTTCCTCATCGATCTCATCAACATCTTCAACTCTTTGCTGCAATCTGTTCCTCCTTGGTGCAATTCGGAACAACTGGTAGTTGCACCCTTTTTGGCCTTTGTTCTACCCTATCCAACCTCTCATGAATCTGCTCCAATTCAGCCCTCATCATTCGTCTCATCTCTCCCATCAATGCCTGCATCTGTAAGTTCTATCCAACGAGTTGTTGAACGCCTTCATTAATGTTGTCTGCTTGATTTTGAGACATGATTAAATTTCACTCCCTCACGTGTCTCACTCAACTCAATTTGGCTTTTACCCTCTAATATTCTCACATACTCTACCTTTTTCCTCTCGTATTCTCCTTCAAGTCCCTAGAACTTACCAAGAATACCAAGCAGCGTAATAATCTATTTCGGAATCTGACTTTTTTTTTCTTTTCAGACCTCTAAGACTCTGGAAATGAGGTTAGAGAAATAAGATTGACCAAAACTCGAAGAAGGAAACCTAGAAAAAATAAGAAAAGTTGAGAAAACACTATTGGAAAACACAAAAACACCTAAAACTCATAGAAAACAACGGAATTAGGCCCTAAGAGGTTGGTGCCCACAGCTATGCTGTGGGTTATGCTCAGAATGTCGTTTTCCTTTAGAAAAGTTTGGCCTCACAGGCTATTTCAACCAAAATAATATTTTACTATTCACTGTTTTTCGATTTTTCAGCTCTGAACTAATTTTTTTCTCATTTTTTATCTTTTCTTGACCTTTGTTTTCTTTTCTTGATGTTCCTTTTCTTTTCTTGATGTTCTTTTCTTGATTTTCAGAAACGAAAACAATGACTAAGTAACCAAGATTTCAGATTTGAGCACACAACCAATTAGGGTTTTGTCCTAATTGAAAACCTTAACCCTACCCACGGATTTGATGAGAAAACATGAAAATACTTGAAAGCAAGACACGGATTTCAACAAGAAAACAGACTTGAAACACAAGATAAGAAACGAAATTGAAGCAAGAACGGAATTGAAACACAACCTAAAACGAATTGGCAGCAAGACACAATCAAGAATAAAGAAAGGAATTTAAACCTAGACCTAGACTCATGGAATTAACTAAGAAAACAAGAAAATGATAGGCAGACCTGATAAACCTAAGCTCTGATTACCAACTAATACAAACCACGCCAACATGTGACGCGACCCAACACCAAATATGGCAAACGACCCCAAGACCTTTCAGGAATGGATGGAACCTCGACCCTATGCTTAGCAAAGCTAGAACCTTGGTATGGTGAAGACGCCACAAACGAGGATGGAGATCTCGTTTGATAAGTCAGAGATGAACGCCACAAGAATAATCTTGATAAGTTCGGAAAAGTTCTTGAGAACTTAAGGAGAATAATCTCACAAATTTAATATCAAAGTTGTCTTTTTTTTATTTCTTGTAAATCAGCCTTATATAGGCAAAGAACAAATAAGTTTCCTAATTAGAAAAGACTCCTAAACCCTAGCTGAAATAGAAAAACGTGAATAGTAACTAGGTCAAAGGAAACAAACTTGGAGACCAAGAAAAGACTCCTATTAACTATTCACGTGAATAGTGACATGAATAGTAACTAAAAAGGAAGCAAACTTGCAGCCCAAGAAAAGCTCCTTTCTAGTGTGAACACCTAATCTTGCAACCCAAGAAAGTCTCTTTCCTAGTGTGAACACCTAAATTCGTTCATAGGGAATTAAACTAAAACTGAAAACTAAAACTAGGATAGAATTACAAAGAAATCAAATCTTGACTAAATCTTCAAATCTTCTTGAAACTTCTTGAAGAATCTTGAAGTTCTTGAATCTTGAAAATAGAATCTTGACTTGAATCTTTGCTGGAAAATTAGCCCAAAAGGTTCAATGAATGTGGACGCCTAGTTGGCTTTCTTGTGGATCTACTTGGAGGAGTAACACCAACCTTCCTTCATCTTTACTAGCCAATGCACTTTCCTCTTGTTGTAGAACTTTCTCAACCAAATTATTCAGCTCTTCCTTGAACCTTTTAGCGTGAGCTCTTGTCACTGGACCAACTAGCACTTGCATTGAATTTGGAACATTCCTAGCAGCCTTGATGTCCTCATCATTCTTGGCTCTTGAGTTCTTGGTCATCATACTAATGTCTTGATCATTTGAACTCTTTCATTTCCTTGGGCACTTGAATGGTTTTGACTTTCGTAACTCCACTTGTACTTGGGGCATCTTTAACTGTTACCTCCTACATTGGAACATAAGGACCATGTTCTACTAGTGACCATAGAGCATAGTCAACGGATTGTATGTATGTCTCCATCTTGTTTTTCCAATAACTGAAATTTGTACCTATAAACAATTGAGGCCTATTAGTAGAGTAATCTTCAAAATAAGGAGAAGTAGTATTGTTTGTCATTTATCTTTTCTTTGCTAGATGTTAAAATATATGCAAAGTCCTAGCTCTTGATACCACTTGTTGTCCCTTAAATAAACCTAAGAGGGGGGTGAGTTATGTTATATAGACAATAATACAACTTTTTCGATTAGGCAATATACTAGCAATACTTAATCAAAAACAAATTTAAGCAAATGTATACTTTAGCAATATAAAGAATGAGTGAGGCAATTTATCAAACACTTAGTGTGCAGAAAATAATGCAAAGAAAGAGTTGAGAGAAAAAGATTCCTAATTGCTATTCTAGCGTGGTTCGGCCCCTGCCTAAGTCCACGACCTAAGCTCCCCACTTAGGATTTCAACAATCTTCACTATAGTAGCTCTTCAAATGTTGGTGAGTCCACAAACCAACTACAATAGTAGTTCAAGCTTTTACAATAGAAAAGATATCTTCTCAAAACAAAGCTTTAACTCTAACACCTTTGACAAGGAAATCACTCCTTTAAAAGTGTTTAACTCGCTCTTTTGATAAGTGTTTGAGATTCACAATAAAAGTCCTCTTTTAGGGTTGATAAATACAATGAATGCCTCTCTCACAATAATACTCACAATTTCTTGCTCAAGTATAGTTCAATGATGATTCAAAGATAAAGATAATGAAAGAACTCAAGTGTAATTGCTTTGAATCAATGCCTTCAAATTTTACAGTTGAGAGCACTTAATAGAGCTGAAAAATGGTGTAATTAATGCTCCTAATGTTCACAAACGGCTATATTTTGAATCAGCATTTTTGGCCCAACCGGTCGACCGGTCACCGAGGGGTCGTCCAGTGGAACCAAGACTGTCAGGGTTGGATTTTTTTAAATGATTCTTTTACACAGGTTTTGTAAGATATAAAACACATATTTAAAAAAAAACGTTGTTTCAGAATCACTATTGAGCATATACTATTTGCAAGCCCCAAAACCCCAGTCAAGTCCCAACTGGTACCCCTTATGACTTCCGTCTCCATCCTTTTACCTCTATCTTCATTCTTTGAATCTTCTTCCTTGAATTGATGGATGTTCTTCTTCCTTCTTTAGCTTGATGATCTTAGAATCGGAGTCAATCTTGATTCATCTTTACTTATGCACACTTAACAAACTCATTAAACATATTTAAGGTTTGTAATCATCAAAACCAAGATTTAGAAGCCTTTTAGGCTAACATAGAGAGATAGAGAAACGTGAGGGAGAGTTGGTGTTTTACGCTGGGTAGATTAAAGAGAGTTTGTGTATTTTGTGTTATAGGTTGAGGGTTTTGTGAGAGATGAGGGTGTATGTGTGTGCCTTGGGGGTGGTGGCGGAAAGAAGAAGAAAGAGCTTTGGTTTTCAATTTTTTTTTCAACATCAAAACAAAAGGACGAAAGTGCAACTGCGCTACGCCTGCGCTTTCTTTTCACACGTCAAACTGAAGGACGTAAGCACAACTGCGCTACGCCTGCGCTCTTTTATCACCGTGAGTGCAGTTGCGCTATTTCATAGTGCAATAGCGCTACTGTCATAGCTCTGATTTTCTTTGCTTTTCTATCTAAGCACGCATCCCACGCAATCCCAACACCAATTTCTTCATACTTTCTCCCTTAATCAACTTGGTAGTACTTCTTTTTGCCTCGGCTCCCCCCAAACTTGTTCTTGACCCCATCATGACAATAAAAATTAAACATTAGCTACGACAACTATAACTCAAAGATTAACTAAAAACAACTAAAGCTATTGAATCAAGAAAAATAAGAAAATTCTAGTTGCCTCCCGAAAATCACTTGTTTTAACGTCGACAGCCCAACGGAGCAATTTCTCAAGCTGAGTTGAGGTGGACAACGGACTTGAGCTTATCAACCGTTGTTTGTTGACCTTGAATGTCCCTTTCTTTGAATGAGTGACTTCCACAACACCATAGGGTAACACCTTAGTCACAACAAAAGGGCCAGACCATATTGACTTACGTTTTCCAAGAATCTATGGGTTATAAAGAAGTATTTGTTGCCTATGAGAGAAATCTTTTCCCGAAACAGGTTTGTTGTGCCACTCGTTTGTTATCTCCTTGTAACCTCTTGTTTTCTCATTCACGTCATCACATGATCTTTTTAGCTTATTCAATTGAAAGAATTCTTTCTCACACATTGCTTGTACACCCATGGTTAGTTGTTTAATAGACCAATATTCCTTGTGCTCTAATCCTACTGGAACAAAAGAATCATCTTGTAACAAGCTAGCCTCCAAGGGATCCAATTGACCACCATGGTTAGACGTTATAGCTTGTACGACATCAATGCGAAAACAACTATCACTTGCCTTTGGGTACTTGATAGACTTGAACACATTAAAAATCATCTCTTCTTCTTGTACTCGCAACTGAAGCTTACCCTTTTGAACATCAATAAGTACCCCCCCAGTTGCAAGGAAAAGTCTTCCAGGAATGATGGGGATGTCCTTGTCTTCCTCAATGTCAAGAACTATGAAATCTACAGGAAAAATGAATTTATGAATTTTGACGAGTACATCTTCAATTACTCCTCTAGGGTGCTTTAGCGAACGATCAGCTAACTGTAGTGTTACAGTAGTAAAACTCTCTCGAACCAAGTTCCCTGAAAATAGACAAAGGCATCAAATTAATACAACCTAAATCACATAACGCTCGCTTAAAAACAACATTACCAATTTCACATGGAATAGTAAAACTCCCTGGATCCTTAAGTCAACTTCTTTTGTAGGATAGCACTGCACTTCTCAGTAAGTGCAATCATCTCATAATCTCCAAGCTTCCTCTTGTTTGAAAGAATGTCTTTCATGAACTTCACATAACTCGGCATTAGTTCAAGTGCATCTGCAAATGGAATATTAATGTGAAGCTTCTTAAAAACTTCAAGAAATTTAGCAAATTGTTTGTCAAGCTTGTTCTTCTGCAATCGTTGAGGAAATGGTACCACCACAGGTGGTTCCTGTGTAGGCTCTGGCTGAGCTTCTACTTTCTCTTCATCTTTCTCTTCATTCTTCGCTTCACCTCTCTCGTCCTTCTTGTTGGCTCTCACTTGTTCTTCTAGCTCTTTACCACTTCTCAAGGTGATCATTTTGCAATGCTCCATGCCATCTTTTCAAGGATTCACCTCTGAAATACTAGGTAAACTTCCTTCTTGTCTTTCAGAAAACAAAGTAGTCATTTGAGTAAACTGCACCTCTAAATTTTTTATTTGTGCAGATTGGTTCTGGAGGGCAGAGAAGGTTTCATTCATAAACTGAGTCTGGGAATTAGCCAACTGTGTCTGCGAAGTCGCCAACTGAGCAATTACCTCCTCCACGTTCATCTTCTTCTCTTGTGATGGGTTGTTCTGTTCAGGTTGCAACACATTTTACGTATTCTTGTATGACAAATTGGGATGAAAACGCAACCCAGGATGATATATGTTGGAAAATTGATTGTACTGCTGCCCTTTAAAGTTCCCCACATATTGTGCTTGTTCTGATGTGCCTTGCGCAAATGGATTGCAACCTGACATTCTGTACTATAATGTGGACCACAACAAAACTCGCACACCACTACCGCTTGGTCAACATTAGCAGTCGTTTGATTATTTTGCAACTGTTTTGCGAGATTGTCAATTTTCGCTATCAAGGCGGTTATGGCATCAATCTCATGGATCCCAACTGTCTTCTTTGGTGTGACTCTCTCGCTCGACCACTACTGATTGTTCAAGACAATATCCTCAAGCAACGAATAAGCTTCATCTGTTGTCTTGTTCATTAGAGCTCAGCCTACTGATACATCAATCAAAGTTCTTGTGGTGCTTACTAATCCATTATAAAAATTGTGAACTTGCATCCACCTAGGTACACCATGATTAGGACACTTCCTCAACAACGCCTTATACATATCCCATGCTTCACATAGAGTTTCTCCTTCATGTTGCACGAAATTATTGATTTTTATGCCCAACTTTGCTGTCTTGCCAGTTGGGAAAAATCTTGACAGAAACTTGTGCACCAAATCCTCCCAAGTGGTGATTGAATCTGAAGGCAACGAGTTCAACCATTCCTTAGCTTGATCCCTCAAGGAGAAAGGAAACAAGCGAAGGTGCAGAGCTTCATCAGTGACTCCATTGTACTTAACAATTCTACAAACTTCTAGGAAATTCACAGTGTGCTGATTAGGATCTTCAGAAGGTAATCCATGGGACTGAATATTCTGAATCAACTGTAGTGTCACTGTTTTCAAATCAAAATCATGCGCCTGAATCGCTGGCCTTCTAATCACAAGTTGAATTCCAGTGGGTGGCAACGTATACTCTCGCAGTGTTCTAGGCGGATTTTCCTGATTAACTGCTTGATTATTTCCTGCCTGTCCTACCACGAGTTCAGCCATATTCCCTTGCAAATGATGGGTAGTAGCTCTTTTCTCTTTTTTGTTCTTCCGGCAGGTCCATTCTATCTCAGGATCGAAAAGCAACAATTTGCTACCTCCTGACTTTCACAAGCACTTAAAAGAATATGTTCCTGAAACACACGTAACGAAAATAAGAGAACAAAACAAAATAAAATAAAATCTAAAGTAAAATTAAAGCTATTTGGTATCGATATTAATAATGGCACAGTCCCCGGCAACGGTGCCAAAAACTTGTTGTGTGAATTCTAATGCAAGTGCACGTGTCGCAACAAGTAATAAAGTGATGAATAAAGATCATTATCATGAGGACTGAAATTATTAACTACTGAAATTAGTTTAGCTCTAACTTTATTCAGATGACCAAAATTTGAGAGATTGTGATTAAAAACTAAAGAATTAACAAAACTAATAAAACTAGCAACTAAACAATTACAAGTTTTGTGGAAAAGTTGATTCAATAATTGGAAAGCTCTAGGGGTTCTGATTTTACCAAGATTTATCCTACTCGAACCTGTTGATTAAATCCAATTGACGATTCCTTATGCTGCCAACAATTTCACTAAGGTAGATATTAATCTTTCTCAAGCATCAATAACCTATCCCAATAAGCAATCTACCTACATCTTTGTGATAATTGTGAACCTATGGAATGCATTAAGCCCTAGAAATTTAAACGTTGCACTAGATCTCATAACTATCTCTAGCTTATGACAATTTAATGGTGCTCCACACATGGTCTAGTCTAGTTATCACTTCTCAGTCTCAAACCAAACCACAAAACAAGCAATTATTGGCCAAACAATCACAAGCATTAAGCTTAATGTGAAATACTCAGCATAAAAATAGAATAATCAATTAATCAATCCAACATAATTCGAGTGATCAAAATCTAGCTACATCGTAGCCCTAGAAAAATAATCTACCAACTCATAATAAATGTAAATGAAATTCAAATTCTATTAAAGTTCATAATGAGAGAGAGAGAGAAAAAAACTAGAAATCTCAAGAAAGTCGTGGCTCAATCTTGTCTTTGATCCGTCCTTCCTTGTCAATCCTACAGTTTGCTTGCGTTTTCTCCTCTCCAAACGTTGGTGTTGCTCTCTAGAACCCACCGCCAACAAAAGCTCTCCTCTCAAATGTTTATTTTCCTTTTTTTAACATAGGGTTTCTTCTTTTCGCGCCTTTTTACAAAATTACCCTTAAATTTCCTATGACGCTGCGCAGCTGCGCTATGACTGTGCTACTTTTAATTTCTCTTCAATTGTTTCACAAGTCGCATGAAAGCTCTCCCTTAGCCATTCTTCTTCAATCTTTGCCTCAAAGTCCATGCTTTCTCATATAATTTACCTACATTACAAAACAAACACAAAACCAATCAAATTGATCATAAATTACTCAAGAACTAACCAAATTTAAGTGAAAAGGTGCTGAAATCATATATCAATAATACACCCAATAGTTTCCTTATGGCGTTCAACCTTAACTTATCAAACTGATTTCCATCCCCATTTGTGGCGTTTTCACCATACCAAGGTTCTTGCTTTGCTAAGCAAATGATCGCGGTTTTTATCCATTCTTGAAAGATCTCAAGTTTGTTTTACCATTCTTGGTGTTGGGTTTTGGCACATGTTGACGTGGTTCGTATCACAAAGCAAAATAAAAACTCTAAAGGCTCAAAAGAAATCTCTACGAAAAAATTACTATTCATTACGTGATACTATTTACCCAAACCTTTCCTGAAATGCTCGAAATGAAATTATTTCGATAAACGTACCTTAGAAATAGTTTAAATAAGGTAAATGTGTAGGCCAAATAATTAAATAAAATAATTTAAAAATTACTCTGGGCTCGGAGCTCTTTAAGAAAATATTAGAGTTTAAGCAAATTATGCAAGCAATTAAATCTAATTAATGCAATTATCAAAATGATAGGTTATTCATTTTATATAAATTAACTAAATATAATTTGCACATGTTTAAGGAATATGAATAGTATTCTAGCTACTAAATGTAATTTACTAAAGTGAACACATAATTGTATTCAAACACTTAAGCACACATTCAAATATATGTAGTCAAGTACTATTTGCTACATGTTAGGTCTGGGATGTCACATTAATTGCTTAGATTGCTACATAATTACTTTGGTATATGAATGTGATGGTTTATCATTAGTTGTTAAATGTTGATGTTAGTGTTGATTGAATGGTAAGCGTGGTATCAAGTGATGTCAGAAATGGCTAAGTGTTAAAGTGTTGTAATTGAATGAGAATGCAAAGCGAATGTAAAGGGGGACCTTAATCCAATTCCCTCACTCCTATGAGGTGCTGGGTTGTAACTTATATAAAGGGGGACCTTGATCCAATTCCCCCACTCCTATGGGGTGCTGGGTCGTAGCTTATATAAAGGGGGACCTTGATCCAATTCCTTCACTCTTATGGGGTGTTGGGTCGTAGCTTTTACTAAGAAGGATTATGATCCAATTCCCTCACCCGTATTGGATGGAGAATGTCCATGGGGTGTTGGGTCATAGATGTCAATGAATGGGAATGTGAATGTGTAAGCAGCATCAATACTGTTAAGCGTATCTTTCTTGATTGTTTATAAAGCTTTGATTTTACTTGAGTTAGTTGCTCTTATTGTTATTATTACTCAAGTTATACTGTTTCAAAGCTCGTTTTCAAAAGGGTTTTCAAAACCTTCTTTTATCCTCCTCACTGAGCTTGTGAAACTCACCTCGTTTGCTAAAAAATTCAGGAGAAGCTGAGGTCGAGCCTCAAGAGAATGAAAGAGAACATATGCTTGATTTGCTTGGGATGATGAACATAGTACTTATGTACATGTCATTGTTATGTAGTTCATGGGTAATCTAAAGATTTACTTTGGACCATATAATATATTGTCTAAGCTGTTTACTTTAAAGCTTGAAAGACTTTTATTGTAATATTTTAAGTCTACTTTTGCAATGTATGTTTTATAGACTTGTGTTAGTCTATTTGGAGGACTTGTGCATATTATGTCCATGCTTAAAGTAGGATTGCCAGGTGGATAAGTAAACTTCATTGTGTATGAAATCCTGGGCTATGCATAGTGGAGTCTTTATGTTGTTGGATTAAATGTTTGTACAGGTTTATTGTTAGGTATGGTGTATTGCAGGCGTTATAATGCCCCTTTTTCGTCGCGTCCGGACTTAGTTCCGTGAGGGGTCAGGTTGGGGCATGACAAAATACTTGTGGTAGTAGCTGTTGAATGATAGTCTTGCATGAAGAGGAAAATGATATCATAACTCAAGAAAGAATACAAGATCAAAGAAGAAAAGAAGTACTCCACAAAGGGATTGAAGAATTGAAGAATTAACGATATGAAGATGGTGTGGTATCAGATGAAAAAGTAATAAAATGAAGAGTGGCAACTTTTATTTGTCATTGCTCATCTTAAAAGCTCTTGGTGTTGTTTTCTACAAAATGTTTTAACTGGTTTTCAAAACACTAATATGATTTTCAAAATATATTTTCGAAAAAAGTTAAAATGGCTTTAAAACATCTTCTGAAGAAGAAGCCTTTCAAGTTCTAAATCACTAAAACTTCATAACGTGATTGTAAAACTAACTGGGCTGATTTTTGCACAAAATCAGGCATCCCCGAACGAGACCTCTCAACTGGATCATCTCAATATGAACTTCTAGAAACTGCATAAATCTATTCCGATGAGAAGCACTCCACCGGATGCCATCCCGAAGTGATCTCTTGACCGAATCTTTTCTTCTAGAAATTCCAGAAAAAAATAGTATCATCTAAACAAGTTACCTCTTGGCCAGATGACTTGATTGGAAAAACGTATTTTTGAAAAACTAATCGTTATTTAAACGCTGAAAACTTTCTATAAATACTCAACTTACTAATTTCAAAAATACAACTTCTCACTCACTTTTTGTCATTCTATAAACGTCATTTGTGAATCCTTACACTCAATGAACATAAATCTCGAGCTTACATTTGTAAATTTATTGAGCAATCAAATATCAGACATTTGTATATCTACTCATAGAGAAGTCTCATTTTAAAGAAATTTGGGATCAACTTAAAGTATCCTATGAAGGAACAAATCAAGTAAGATAAGCCAGAATTGGTATGCTTGTACATAACTATTAAATGTTCAAAATGACATCGGAAGAAAGTAATTTAAAATTTTAACAATTCATTTCAAACATATTCTAATTGCCTTTTCCAAAACTTAAACTTAAATTAGATAGTTGAAATTTAAAATGATTAAATCTCATAACTTATAATATACATCATTTAGTAGATGATAGAATAATTTGATGAGAAAATCCAAACCCGTAATGACATACCCACAAGTGGTATTGAGTAATGTAAACCTTTGTTATTCTAATGCATTCAATTTTTCTTGCAAAACGAAAAAATGTTGATGAGTTTAGTAACCTTTTTTATTAGTTTGAAGGTCAAAGTAGGATTTCCAAAAGATTTAATGAACCATGAAAATTGTATATTTTTTGGTCGGTCCCATAAAAATTATTGGTGCACTAGGGGTAAAAGGGGAAAAACAGAGAGGGCCTAGGGTTTAGTTGAAACGGGTTTATATATTACTTTGTAACTTGTCTAAGTTCTGTGGTTTGCAGGAAGCGCAGCTCTTAGTCCTCAGCCGTCTCTGCCTCTGCCCAACAGCAAAATGGTACTAGCATATCGTTTCTTATATATACTCTATTGATTCAACTGTAAAGCGTAACATTAGCTATTGTTTAATTGTTAAATGATGAACATCAATGGATATTTTGTGGGTTTTACTTTGTATCTTGAATCAAAGGATTTGTTCATTTTGGAAATTGTGTGATTATTGCAGCCGAAGGAAATCCACGAGATCAAGGACTTCCTTCTTACTGCTAGAAGGAAGGACGCTCGCTCCGTGAAGATCAAGAAAAGTAAGGATGTTGTCAAGTTTAAGGTTCGTTGTTCAAAGTACCTCTACACACTTTGTGTCCATGACTTTGAGAAGGCTGACAAGTTGAAGCAATCCCTCCCTCCAGGTATATAATACACATAAATGATACATCCTCCTATTATTACCATCCCGTCCTACATCGGTTCCATAAAGCTTTTCGTTTTCTTTTCCTTTTTTTTTTTTATTGATTTTGTTTGAGTCAGCCATAGGTGGACCTAATTTGTTACAACTTTTGATAATATGTAAGCATTTTGAGCTAGTTGATTAGTTTCGACATGTCCTCCTACTAGTTTGAGCAAGTTCATTGCAAGTTTATTTTCCCAAACCACCTATTTTTATTATTGCATTTTTTTAGTTTGTATCATGATTTGTTGTTTAGGCTTCCAACAATTATGTGTGATAATTATCTAGTGTTGATTGGAATTTTTTGTAACATGGTTTGTTTATGTTTTTCATGTGTAGGTTTGAGTGTGCAAGACCTGTGAAGAGATGCTAAGTGTCAGCATTTTTCTCTTAGGTATTAGGAAGTCGGAGTTCAGTTCATCTACATTATTGTTTTCTTCTTGATTAGTGTCCTCATCCCATTTCTCTTTTCTGTCTTTGTTTACCTTTATATCAAACATGAATTGTTTTAACTACATTTTTGCTTCTTGAAATGAATATGCAAACATGATAATGTTGAATTAGTTCTTGGTTTCTGCTTATTTCTAGATGGTATATTATGCTGAACTTTTGCCCTGATGGGGGTTGCGTGGGTGTGGGTGTGGGGGTGGGGTGGTCAGGTAGCGGCTATTATGATGGTGCTTGATGTGTTCTTTGATAATAAAAGTTTGGGAGTATGAAATCAATATTTTAGACGGTATGTGTGTTTGAATATAGTGGAACATTTGTAATAAGTGCAGATGAAAATGCTAATTAAGCTTGAGATCTCATCATGTGAAGTGCTTGTTAGGGGTCTGCAAGGTCACCTTTCATTAAGTTGGTCTTTTCGAAATTGTATAGGAAATTCATGTATCTTTTTCTCTTGTACACACACGATATGCGCAGTGTGTGCAAAATGTTCAATGTTGTGGCGCAATTGGTATTAAGACAAATGTAGAGGAAAGGTTTTTATGGGGATTGGGAGGGAGATGGGAATCCCTCCATTTCTCCCCCTTCTGACAACTTTGAAAACAAATAAGGTAGGGAATGGATTCCCCTCAACCCAACAAATCTGAAAAAAGAAATCACTTTTTTTGCTGGTCCTGCAACATAGTTTGTAACATCAAAATGTGTATGTAAATGGAAACTAGACTGGCGCACTAAACCGTCAGGTTTGTGTTCAAGAGGCGAGCCCAAACTAAGCCAGATCGTTTAACAGTCTAGTCCTTTTTGGGCTCAGATTCAAATATTTCGTCTTGACATTGTCTACTAGGACCTTATGGTTCGATTTTGGTGGGCCAATATAGGCCCAATTTGCTTTTTGGTGGCAATATTTAAGATAATAAATTTCACGCATTCATAAAATACAAAATGCAAGTATGGAGATAACTAAATTATTACAATGAAGAAGTAAAAACTTTTCAAAAATTTGAAAGAATATATAAAAAATTGTTACTTTTATTTTTTCTTTTGCTAAGTCAGCTGCAAGACAAATGAAGAAATTTACAGAGTACAAAACGTGGAAAGCCAAACAGTGAATTGAAAAAAAAAAAACCATAATGTTTAATTACAGTGAGTTTTATTTGTTTCAAATGGTTCTATTGAGTCCCGAGTCAAATGAAATCTTTCATCCCTCGTAAGATTTTGGCACTCACAATCATGGATATCCATTAAGAGTTGTTTTATTGAAAAGCCTGTAGTTTCTTTCTAGCCATGTGCGATATGTTGAGGCACCGAGAAACAATTGAGAAAGTTGCACCTTAAGGTTGCCTTTGCATTCAAGTGTAGAAGGGAGGTCAACAATGCTATTCTTGTTGACAGATGTTCCTATTACACTCAATCTCTGAAGGATGGACACAAAGAATATGCAAACCCTTCTATTTATTACATGGATAGATAAGATACAAAAGATTATTATAGGAGGTAATTCATGATTTATTCTAATCTTCTTGTTCTTCTTGGACTTGCTCTTAAAGTTCTTCATTTGTATTGTCGGAGAACATATCATCATCATTGTTAGATTCATACTTCTTCAATAGTCCTTTTGTGCTTTGGCATCAGTCTTGTCTATCTAACAAAAGATTAATTCTAGTATTCTCCTACTAATCGGCTCCTCTCGCTCAGTCATTTATTACCTTAGCTAAATGCACTTTCAAGACTATCGTAGATACAGGAACCATTACTATATCATGAGTCATAGTGGCAAAAGCAAAAGATGTTGACATTCATGTGTTTGCCACCAGGGTAAAATATCTAATTTTCAATGTATCACTTATATCATAAGAAGTTTGCAAATCCAAAAAAAAAAAAAGAAATCCAAAGCTAGAACTACTTGAATTTCTTTTGATTTCTTTTCTTAGAAAATCAAAAACAAAATAACCAACCCTAGGTCGTGAAGTACCATAGGAAGGATATAAAGGTCAAATAAAAATTACATAATCAAATATCTAAAACAAGTTCCAACTAAAAGCGTTACTTAAAAGAATTGCATGTGAAAAAAAAGTTCCTCTGTGTTAATGAGTAGCAGGCTTGAAGACTTCTGGAAGGCACATGAGTTTGAACGCTATGTTGAATGTGTGACCGAGACTACATTGCGTAAGTACTTGTGCAAGTGAGGCGTCGATCGGTCCTAAAAACGGCAGCTGTCACGCCCTGAACCCAATCTTGCGAATGACTAAGTCCGAGTGTGACAGTTGATTCAATTACCGATCTACACTTAGTCAATTTTTCATCTAATTAATGGTTTTCTCAAAAATCAAGCAGTATAACGGCTGTAATGTGGACATAACAGTTTTTTTTTCTTCAACCTGAAATTAGAAAAGCCACAATTCTACTTCTCCAAATCCTTCACTTCAACACCACAACTCCTAAACGACAAAATAGTTCATTCGTACATCGACAGGATTCAAGACTATTGAACAACCAACATGATAATATACACCCATTACTTGCATTAAAAGAAGGTTTAACAACATCCATATTAATCCCTAATAGTCTACACGTAGCCAAGTGCCCAAAACAAAACTGGCTATGTATATAACCTGTATAATAGATAACTAAGTCATTAAACTAAACTTTCCAACCAACTACAACCAATGACTAAGTTAGTTTACTTATACATATTCTTGATGATTAAAATCACTATTTATACAAAATAATATATACAATATAATTGTTCAAGTCATATTATCAACCATACACCCCAAAAAGGTACATATCATGTATCTGGCATTTCCGGTTCAAGATTATGTGGATTATCCTCATAGTATTGTACATTTCGTTCCTCATCACTTGAAATGGGGAAACAAAGAGGGTGAGTTTATCCAGTACCAAAGCTTAGCGATGGGAGAATCTGGGAAGTTTTTTCAAATACAATTTTCATGTTTGAAAACCATTTGCAATGATCTTTGTGATATACTTGTAAATAATGTTGCAACAAGAGATAGACCCGTAATCTTTAACCATGTAAGGGTTAGAGACTTTAGGAACAAGTGCAATAAAAGTAGAGTTCACCTTATTGAGAAGGGAAGAAGAGAAAAAGGATTAGATTGTTGCATCAACATCATCTCCCACAATGCTCCAAGTTGCTTTGTAGAAATAGGATGTGAATCCGTCTGACCCTGGGCTTTTGTTCCTGTTAAGTGAGAACATGACATCTTTAATTTCTTCATGAGAAACATGAGCAGAGAGACAGTGTGTTGTCTCTTGAGGGATGGACTTTCTATTGATGGCTTGGATATCCTCAATCTTGAAGGATTTTCTAGCATGCCTTTTGGACTCAAGAAGATTAGTGAAAAAATTTAAAAACTCATTGCGTACCTCATCTTCATTATAGTAAGGGTTTGGCTATAGGTGTTAACAATCGGGGTGATTGAATTTTAGGCAATTCTTCATTTGATTGCTTTGTGAAATAAAACAGTGTTTGAGTCCCTTCCTTCTGTTGAGGATATGCCTTAATGCTATAGTTTGAGATGACCTTATTAGGGTTTAATAAGAATATGTTTATGTGTTTTATACACTATGTTACTTGTAGGATATTCATATTCTCCGCTTTGATATGAATATGTCCCTAATGTTTATCCTAGAAGGAAAATGTTCTAAAAGGATTTAGGATATTTCACACTTTTTCTTCAATATGATAAATATTAAGAATTGATTCATAGCCCTTCAGATTATTCAACCGGGACTAGAATAATTGAGTATGGGTTATCATATGTTATTACCTTTGATTAACATAGTGATGTTAATGATAAAAGATGGCGTGCGAAGTGCCAAAACAACATGATGATGTGGACTAATAAACATATGAGTGATCGTCTATGTACGGATCATTGAATATGACAATAAATAGTAAACTACATGAATTCATGTTAATAATTTACTATTTAGTTGAGAATTGTGCATATTAATCCTTAGACTTGAGAAATTACAGCTGCCGGTTATATCAGGGGCTAAATACTATGTTTGGACAATGCCCGTCTTCCATAAGGTGGGTTACGGCCTTTCGCGTTTTAGTTTTATGCTATAAACTGATAGGTAATTGTCAATATAGGATCTGTTAACCTCCGACGTGAGGCGATGTCCTATGATATCTGAGATCAGTCATTAAACGAGGAAGTCCTTGGCCAAGGCGAGTATGAAGTGATGGAAAAGGGGTTTTTTCATGGTAGTCATCTCTCATTTCACCGATTCAGATTTATACATAGTATCGGAGGTGGACTTAACCATTTCATGGTCCTTTCTAATCGGGGCATTCTTAATAGAAGGATCGGATTGCATGCTAATTCTTGATAGTTAAATGGATTCATAAAAGACATCGTCTTCATTATCGTTTACATTCTCATGGTACGTTCATTGCTAGTGCGTCACTCATGAGCATGAGGGTATTTTGGTAAATGGTGGAGACATTTCCGAAATAGATAAGGAGGTTTATCGGTCCTTCATCGGTACACGGTTATGAATCTAGAAGGTCACACACTAATAAGTATCATGAATAAGTTCACCGAAAGCTTATATAATGTGGTAGGTGGCTTTAAGGGGTTAAGAGTCATCTATGTCGGTAATTGGACCAAAAGTGTAATTTTAAAAAGTTTTAGGGTTAGATTGTAATTATCAAAGCTTTTGGGGCCAAACTATAATTATTGAAAAGTAGTTTCAATGTATTAATTCTAATAGAGATTAGAATGGGTAAAAATTATATATATATATATATATATATATAAAGGAGTTTATATATTATATATATGTTATGGTGATGTAATTTGAGAAATGCCACATCATCATCCTAGTTGTCAAAAGGTGAATTGCAAATTAATGACTAGATATTTACATATGGAATATGCATGTAGAGATTGGTGACTAGGATTGTCCATGTCATCTATCCTATTCATTTGAATTTGAAATGAATGGATAGGATTAACTTTTGAATAAAGATAAAAGAATCTTGACATTGTTTTTGATGATAGAACCTTTTTGCCAAGTGTCCATAGAGAGAATAAAGTTTGCTTTGGATTGTAATGATTACAATCCTAGGATTTGCATGACTTTTACTTTAGAAGAAAGCAATTTTGATTAGCTATCTATTAAAGTAAGATTATATATATATATATATATATTTTATATGAGTATGTTATATATATATATATAATAATGGATGACAACATTCTCTCTCCATCCACTTGCATTTTTCAGCCAAGCCAAGGAGGAGAGAGAAGGTTGTCATCTTATCATTCAAAGCTAATGACTGAGATCAAAAGGCTTGCATGGCTTTCTTAAAAAGGTGACAAAGGTGATAGGTCACCTATTATAATGATGGTTCATTATAATATAGAATAGACAACATATTTCTCTCTCATGCAAGGTCTCTCACTCACACGACATAGCCAACATAGAAGCCAAAAAAAACTTCATCTTTTCCTTTGCAAGTTTCAGCCATAGCCAAAAGAAAAATGAAGTTTTCTTGTTTTTGCTTAGTGACACTCTTACATGGTTTCAACGCTTGAAGATATACTAGCACACTTAATCTTCAAGTTGTAGTAGAGCTTTCGATACTTGGTTGACAAACTAGGGCCTTCAAGTTAGAAGGGTTCAAAGGCTATTCTTTCATCTTCACCTTCTCTAGAGTTGACTAAAAGAGGTATACCTTGTACCACCCATTCTCTATATATATTGTTGATATATATACATATTTTTTATGAGCTTTACTAGTATATGGACATGGATGAAAGAATGTATATTGATGTTAGCTAGAAATTTTTGAAATTTGGCCTAGTGATTTTCGGCCCTAGCAAGTTATCTATGCATGTCTTTCTCGATCTTGAATCGAACATATGTATATGTAGTGACATGATATATAATGTTGGCTAGTACTTTCACCTTCAGCCATTGGATGCAATATTTATGTCTGAGAATTGCATGATGTGTTTCTAATAGAGTTTCAATTTCCTTCACTAGACTTTTTTCCTCTGCAATAAGATTCCCACTAGCAATTCCAAAAAGAATCACCTATTGAATAAAAGCAATTTCATCTCAAAGAGAGGCTATTCTACAAGAAATGTTAGTAAAGTACATGGAATTAAAGCTTTTTTGAGTGAGGCAAAACATGGGGGTACGAATATTATTCTTCTAGTTGTTTCTAACAAACTCAAGGAAACTCTCATGATTAGCCCAAAAATTTAAAAATTTTAAAGGCTTTTGGCCTAGGGGTAATAAAAAAAGAAGTAGAAAGGATGAGATGAGCATAGTCTGAAGGGCCCGGGTTGTAACGCCCCGATCCCTCACGGAACCAGGACTTCTATTAATATTGCTATTCTCAACCCATATCCAAACCCAGACACAAAATTTAGAGAAAAACGGATGGAGTCTCCCCTCTTTATAGGACTAATCAAAAACCTACAAGCAGCAAATATAACAACAATACAACACCCCAACCTCTTCATTCAATCATATCCTTCAACATCAGTACAACAACAATTCCTCAAGGCCATCCGAGCCTTGGAACTCAATAGAAGCATATCATACAGGCATGCAAGACATATCTTTAGAACTTCGAGTCAGAAGACCACTTCTCATAATACTCTAACATTAACTACAAGCTATACTCATATATTAAGTTCATCATTCAATCTTCCTTAACACACAAGCATGCATTCAAAGCGGTAGTGCCTAACTTCAAATATTACATCCCAACTACTAATAACACGAGCTTAAACTTTAGATTACAACACAAACTCCTTCAAGCCTAACAAATACATACAAGGCCAAGCTTCAAAGTAGATCATATAATATCAACTTCACACAATTCACATGTAGGCATCCAACCTCAGCGCGATAGGCAACCTACAACACAGCACTCAAGCTAGTTATTCTAACTGCCCCTGTAACATATTAAAACGAGGAATGAGTAACCTAAGTTACTCAGTGAGGGAGGTGATGCAGCATACCGGGGCGTGCAATATGATATGCAATCATAGGAAGTCATATATAACATAAAACAACAAGATCAATAGTCAAGTAATTAACCATATTAAAAAGGATACAGTTCCATTTCAAGTCATTGATCTCGAACCACGAGCCACGAACTTCACGTAAGTGTCGGCAAACCCTTACTCCGTCAAGTGTGGGATACTCTGGATGTATCCCGATCCTACGTCCATTTCTTTTGAGGTAGCACCATATGCCCATCAGGTAAACCATTCCTCTGGGGTAGTGGAGTATACTCAGTGAGAAAGGGAATAGGCACCATGATAGTCGAGGGAGCACGGCAAGCCCGATGCTGCCCGTGTTCTCGACGCTACCATGTCCGAAAAGGTTGCGCAAGCCCGAAACAAGTCCACGAGAACCAAGATCATCAAATAACACATAAGAGGGACGACAAAGTAGGCATCCCTCGCAATTAGTGACAATAACACGAAAAGACACAAGATGGCAAGTAAAATAATACATATAAGCTTTAAAAATTACTAAATAATTCAATTTAGAAACAATAAATCAAGTTAAGATGCACAGAAGAGATGAAGACTCCCTCACCTGGAATTAAGCCAAGCATGCAAGAAAATAGCTCCGATTCACTTCAAACTTTCTTGAATTAGCTCGAATACGTAGTCCTAGTGTGTTCATATAAGTTTAGCACTTTAGCAATTAACTATATTAATTCCAACTTAACTATTACTTAACTCAAACCTACAACAATAGAAGCTATATTTGTAATCACTTATTCACACAAGTTCATATTCCACATGCAATTGAGCTACAAAGTTCACCTTACCATATCATTAAAATTACTCATAACTATAAATTATAAACTATAAGCACAAGGCAAAGGGGAAGGGAAAAAAAAAGTTACGGTGGCTGCAGCTAGGGAAAACTGTCCAGCTCACGCCTAATCACATGCCTCTAAGAAACCATCCAAAAACGAGTACTTAGAGCTAGAAATTTGCCAAGTCTTAGAAATACACTTTTGTTCTACTATGAATCTACTACAACATATCCAAAATTCAGCTAATTTCGTCAACGTTTGCTAGGTCAAATTGGTCCTACAACGCAGACATACAAATCTGTCCAATTTTTCCAGATTTCGTAACTCATTTTTTTTTTCCAATTATTTCATTATAAAACTAATTTCAAAGCTCTACTACACATGAATCCTCATATGTATCATATACAACATAATAACAAGACACTACAACACATATAATTCAATAACCAACCTAAAACTAAACATTAAGGCTCTAACTTCATTTTTTTCCTTTTGAATTCAATAAGGCAATACTAGTTTTAGCCAAGTTTTATTTAACCTAAGCATCTAGATAACCCCAACTACAATTATGGGACCTAATTCAACCACTAAACTAGTGTTTAAGGCTCTAAATGTATTAATTCTAAGGTGCGCACGCAAAGGGTCGTTAATATCAACAGTCTCGGAATTTGATAATTTTTAACGTGGGGCCATTTCATCCACCCAACAACTCATATCTAGTGTTATAATTAAATTTGGAGCATTATTTCTCGGGTCTGCATGAATAGTACCCGTTCAAAACTTTTGAAAAATGATTTCATACATAGGCTATCTAAACACATGAAACAACCTCAAAAGCTTGTTCTACTACATCTATAGGTACCATATATAGCAATTATAAGAGTAATATGAAGCATATATAAGATATTCAAAATTTGACATAATGAAAATTTGAACTAAAAATGCAAAATTTCCAAAAACCCTCACCAAACTTGAGATGTAGATGCAAAGGGGAATGTTTTTAATGGATTGGAATCAACTTGGAAGCCTTGAATGATCAATTTGAGCAAAACCCTTGATTTTTTCTTCTTCCCCCCCTTTTCCCTCTTTGGCCGTTGGCTTCCCTGGTTTTTCTTTCTTTTTCACATTTGTCTCCCCACAAATCTGATTCTTTTTTGTTTTTTTGTTTTGATGTTGTGTTTGCTTTGCTTTGGTTATATATAATATATAATAATAAGTTAAGTCATAAACCACCAAATTGGCACCACCGAAAATGCTTCTGATTTGCTTTATTATTTTGTTTATCAATTAGTTTACTTTATATATAATGCCAACTATATAAATCCAATAAGAACTAATATAATATGCTAAGACTAAGATGGCTAATAAATGTAATTGGGCTTGGGCTTGGACTTAATAATTAATCTAGGCCTAAATAAAATTAAATGCTAGGCCCAAAAGAAAATAAACTAAGTCTGATCGAAATAAAACTAGGCCCAAAAAAAATAATACCTAAGCCCGAAAGATCAAAATCGCTTAATTCTACCATCCTGGGCATGCAATGCACAAAAGGAACACTGAACGAATTCACGAATTCACGAAATAACTTAAATAAAATAAATATGAAAGTAGATAAAATAAAAAAAAATCAACTCCGGGCTCGGGAAAATACTAGTCAATTAATTAAATGTAATAAATTATAAATATAAGATAATCTTTTCCGATAACCCTTTTAAATTTAATTTAAATAAATATAATTAATATTGAAAATAATCTAACTCGTTCGGGTCCGGGCCCGGGCTTTCTGTTCGAACAATAAAATAAATTAATTTTAAAACTTGTAAAACAATTTTAAATAATTAAAACAATAAAAGAAATGTCCTGGACAAGTCGGTTAATTATAAAATAAAAGTAAATAAATATCAATACACGTAAAATTTATGAACGTAAACTCAAAAATAAATGTATATTAAATACGAATTTCAAAAAATAACATACTTTAATTTTTACCCTGGGCTCAGGGTTCACCTTTAAATAATGATAATAAATCTACTAAATGCATAAAACAATTTCATGTAATTTATATGTCAAAATAATAGGTTATTTATATTATTTACATTAATTAAACAT
The DNA here is from genome assembly GCA_037974665.1 of Ehretia macrophylla. NCBI lineage: Eukaryota > Viridiplantae > Streptophyta > Magnoliopsida > Boraginales > Ehretiaceae > Ehretia > Ehretia macrophylla. Next base: position 73,955,943 of record CM075773.1, read on the forward strand.
AAGTTACTTAGTTTTCAAAAAGAATGTAAAACTAGTGTACTAAATAAATGTCATTTATTAAATAAACAAGAATCACATATAAACACTTAATCAAACACATAAATATATGCAAGTAAATACGCAAATAAATATGATATGCATGCACTAGGTCTCGGGGGTCACACGGGTTCACAAAGTGGAGAGTGGATGAAGCAAAGGAGAGAAACAAAGAAGGATTGACAAGAGCACAATCCAACTGACTAGCTTTGAAATTCTCAATACTTTTATTAGACCAAGTAAACAAAGGGCCAGAACTCAGGTGCTCATGAAGATTAGCATTGAAGACACAATTTTGGAAATCATTATAGCTCAAGGAAGGGGAACATGGGAGTTCTATCATCGATTTCAATAATCTCATTAATGTCATCGATGACATACTAAGGGAAAAAATCAAACAAAGGATGAAACGACCCGATCCCTCGTAGAATCAAGTCCTCGATCCCATTCCAAAAGACACGAAAAACAGACAGAGTTTCTCCTATTTCTAGGCTATTCCACAAACCTGTACACAGAAGAATCATCCCAAAACACATCCACAACATATATATGACAAGTTTCATCCTTGGTCCATTATATGATTCTAGCTTCCTCTTCCTTCAACAAGGTACATGCAAGGATGGAAACCTAAACAATACTAAACTATTGTCTTTACTATGTTATCATACCACTCCAATAAACTTTTAAGTTAACCTCTAATTACATTTCCTTACATAACAGTTACATTCAAGATCAACATAGTAAAATACAAGCCAAGCTCCATTATAACTTTATATAAATTAATACAACTATCCAACAAAAGATACAAGCAATCAAGGGACTTTTGATCTTCCTTTTCTACTTCTCGAGACTACCTCCACCATGCCTGAAAAATGTTAGAAAAAGGGGTATGCAAAACACTATTGCTTAGTGAGGGAGGGAACAGTTATCCTAGGAGGTTTGAAAATATTTTCGTGCAATGCATAAAAGCCATAGAATCAATTAACAACATAAAACACTCACTCAACATAATAAAGTTAAGTAACACATTTAGGAGACTATAAACATACAATAATAACATATAATCAATTAAAGACAAACAAGACAATCACAAAGGTGCCACGTCAATACGGAAGATTCAACCAATTACACGAATTTAATAACACTTAAATAAAGAATACAACCATATGTAACTCTCCAAAGACTTAGGGCCCAAACTAGAGTTACTTAAGATAACCACATAACAACAACAGTAATAAAACAATCAACTCAACTAAAGTCAAGCTTGACACCGCTTACAAATCTACATACGAGCTCATGGTAGTCATGTCAATACACCAACGAACTCGGCCATCCGGAGTGACACGACGCTACCAATCACTTCCGATACCAATGTTGTAACACCCTGATCACTCACGAGATCGGAGCCCCGATCCAAATCGCAAGGTCAAGAAAAACGAGGAAAAATGGATAAAATTTTTCCTGTTTCTAGGACTAACCACATACTTGCACTTAAAGGAAATAACCACAACAACAATATATAACATCCATTTCATAACTCCCCAAGTTTATAAGGCCATCTGAGCCTTCCTATTATAATAAAATAAGACATACATGCATGCATTTCACTGGTTATCGAAATTCTAATATCAAGATTTCAATTATCATACCACTCTAATATTTTCCTATTTAACTTTCATATATTTTAAGTCTTCCAACCATCTTTACCGAGTCCATACAAGCATGCAAACCACTAGGCAATAAAGTAAAGCAATAAAAGTTATTACAAGCCTACTACTATCTATCTAATCATACAGGGCTTTAAACTCATATTACAATGAAAAGTGCTAGCCAACATAAGATATCATGTCATAACATAATCATAAGTTGGATTCAAGATCGAGAATGTCATGCATGGACACCTTGACATAGCCAAAAACTACATAGGCTATCTACAAAAATTTTGCAAGTTTCGTAATAAGGATCAACATGTTAACATTTCATTATACCCATTGATTATCAACACATATATATATCAACTATATATATATATAAACAAAAGGAGGTTCATAGGTATACCTCACTAGTAGAACACTTTGGAGAAGGTGATGTTGAAAGACAAGCTATTGAACCCTTCTAACTTGAAGGCCCTAGTTAGTTCACCAAGCATCCAAAGCTCAACCCCACATTGAAGATAGATTGTGCTAGTATATCTTCAATGTAAGAAGCTATGTAAATGTGGTTTTGGATCAAAAAGCAAAAGCTTCATGAACTACATGCCATGGCCGAAAGTTCTAGCTCAAGGTTGAAGAAGATGAATTTCTCTCTCCTCTCAATCTATGCCTTGGCCGTATTGTATATGCAAGTATGTGTAGTTGTCACATGATGAGAAAGAGTGTTGTCATCTAATATAAGCTAATAAGTGACCAATCACTATTGTCACCTTTTCATGACAAGCCATGCAAGCCATTTGATTTCAATCATTAGCTTTAGATGATAAAAGATGATCATCTTCTCTCTCCTCTACCCCTTGGCCGAAATTGCAAGTGGGTGGTGAGAGAAGATTGTCATCTTTTATTATATATATAAAACATACTCATATAATTATATATATAATGTTACTTTATTAGTTAGCCAATCACAATTGCTTCCTTCTAAAGTAAAAGCCATGCAAGCCTTAGGATTGTAATCATTACAATCTAAAGGTAACTTTATTCTCTCTCCTGACACTTGTCAAAAAGGCTTTATCAACAAAAGCAATGGTCAATATCCTTTTGTCTTTATTCAAAAATGAATCCTATCCATTCATTTTAAATTTAAATGACTAGGATTGATGACATGAACTATCCTCGTGATCAACCTCTACATGCAAATGCCACATGTAATTATCTAATGCAAATGCCACATGTAATTATCTAGTCATTAAATTGCAATTCACCTTTTGACAACTAAGACGATAATGTGGCATTTCATAAATTACATCATCATTACACACATATATATATAAACAACTATATATATATATATATATATATATATATATATATATATATATATAATATTTTTGCCATTCTAATCTCTATTAGAATAAACATATTGAAACAACTTTTCAATAATTACAGTTTGGCCTCAAAAGTTTTAGTAATTACAATTGATCCCAAAACTTTTCAAAATTACACTTTTGGCCCAAATACCAAATTGATGACTCTTAACATCTTAAAGCCACCAACCACAAAATACAAGCTTCCGGTGAACTTATTCATGATACTTATTAGTGTGTGACCTTTTAGATTCATAATTGCTTACCGATGAGGGACCTGATAAACCTCATTATCTATTTCGAAAATGTCTCCGTCATTTACCGAAATACCCTCATGCTCATGAGTGACGCACTAGCAACAATGTATCATGAGAATGTTTTCATGAATCCATTTAACCATCAAGAATTAGCGTGCAGTCCGATCCTTTTGTTATAAGTGCCCCGATTGGGAAAGGACCATGAAATGGTTAAGCCTACATCTGATACTATGTATAAATCTGAATCGGTGAAACGAGAGATAACTACCATGGAAAAACTCATTTCCATCACTTCATACTCGCCTTGGCCAAGGACTTGCAACACCAACCGATCTCAGATATCATAGGACATTGCCTCTTGTCAGAGGTTAACATATCCTATCTTGACAATTACCTGTCGGTTCATACCACAAGACTAAAATGCGAAAGGCCGTAACCCACCTTAGAAGATGGGCATTGTCCAGACACAGTATTTAGCCCCTGATATAACTGGCAGCCGTAATCTCTCAAGTCTGAGGATTAATTTGCACAATTCTCAATTAAATAGTAAACTATTAACCTGAAATCATGTAGTTCACTATTTATTGTCACATTCAATGATTCATACACAGACGATCACTCATATGTTTATTAGTCCACATCACCATGCTGTTCTGGCATTTTGCACGCCACCCTTTATCATCAACATCACTATGTTAATCAAAGGTAATAACATATGATAACCCGTACTCGATTATTCTAGTCCCAGTTGAATAATCTGAAGGGCTATGAATCGTTTCTTAATGCTTATCATATCAAAGAGAAAGTGTGAAATATCCTAAACCCTTTTAGAACATTTCTCTTCTCGGATAGGCATTAGGGACATATTCATATCGAAGTGGAGAATATGAACATCCTACAAATAACATTGTGTATAAAACACAAAAGCATATTCTTATTAAACCCTAATAAGGTCATCTCAAACTTTAGCATTAGGGCATATCCCCAACATACAATTCTCCAGAAAGCACAAATACATTCAAGACCATAAGGTCTCAAAATAAATTACACGCCAAGCCATTCATTTACTTTACATAAATTCACATATAATACAACTAACTAGAGCTAACATCTACTCAAAGAAGACTCCCGAGCCTTCTCTTTCTCAATCTCCGAAGGTATTGAACCTAAAATGGTTAGAAAGAGGAAGTGAACAACACAATTGCTCAATGAGGGAAGGGAATTTCATCCGGGGAGTTTTGAAAACCTTCCATGCAATGCAAATAAGCCATAGAATCATTAGCAAGACAATTATTAAATCAAGTCAATAAAGTTAATAACCATTTTAGAAACTAAAACTAAGTAACAAACTATATACAAGCAATAAAAGAATAACCATACAATCAACTAATAACACAAATATATAACACATAAGCAACGGTACAAGCATATGTAACTCTCCAAGGACTTAGGGTCCAAGCGAGAATTACCAATTAAAAGGATACGATGATGACCACGAGCACGAACCACAATCCACGAACTCAAATAGACAATAATGATTTCGATATCGATAAGTCGGCATAACCCTATACACCAAACGAGGGCTCCGGGTATAATATCTTGTTAATCCTACGACCCAACTATCCCAGGGAGACATCCCTAGCGAGAGAGGGAATAGCTACAGAGGATGGACAACCACTGGCAAGCCCAATGCCGCCTAGTGGGTGGCCACCACATCCGTGCAAATTGTTGCGCAACCATGATAACGATAATGAATGATAAGAGTTTTAACTCGATGATATCTATAATTTTCAAGAAAAACCGATTCGATAACCGTACAAGATAACATATATGAGACAATTTTACAAGCAATATAACAATATAAACATGGGAAAAGTATATATATTCACTCAATTTATAACAAAGTACACATAAATATAATCAATTACATTAAACTATACAATTTATGAGCAATAAGCAAACTAAGATGCACAAGTAATCATGCAAGCCAATTCATGAAACTTCACCAAACAACTACACATGCTATACCAATACATTAAACACTTAGCCAATTAATTGAAGCCATTTACTAACAACCATTACAACTTTCTATAAACTACCCTATTTAATCCCATTATAGGCTCATACTAAACGAAGGCTACGCAAACTACAATCCAACGATTCTATCCTACTAAGGCTACTTTATGACCCTTTTATAAGCCAAGAAAACCCATTTTAACTCAGTACTACGACTTAACCCCAAATGACCCCTTAATCTGTTTACACTGCAACTATCCAACCCAATCAAGATATCAATGCCATAAACACACCACGATCATTATTTAACATATTTTGGACCCTAGAACATATCAAATTACACTCGGTTAACACTTTGTGTTTTAGGCCCCTTTAGTCAATTACAAGCACATACAAACAAAGCCCAAACAAACCACAATCCAATCATTTTATTCCCCTAATGACACTTTATGACACCCCTATAAGCAATGAAAACACACTTTTAACTACAAGTATCACAAAAGCCCCAATTGCCCTATAGTCACTTTGAACTACAACTACCCAAGTCATCCCTCCAATCAATGCCATAAAAGCATTTTACGCACTTCCATACCCAATAAACACTAGCTATAATGTTCAATTAAGCACAGACAACAATTTCATGCAAGGCCCATTTTGATTTTGAGTCAATTTTACAAGTTTATCTAAGTTCCAATCAAATCAATCACACATAATCACTAATTCATGTTCATTATCACCTAAAGCATCTATAGATACCACAAACACAAGCTTAAAATCAACTTTACTCAAAAACCCTAAGGAAATTATTATTCATCATCTTGTTTATGAAACCATTTACAAAATTCTAGCAAATAAACCAATACACTTCACAAACCAAGTCTTTAGAACATGTAGACAACAATTTGTAAAGGATTCAAGCATAAAATATCCATATAACATCAAATCTATATTCAAAGTTTAGATCATAAACTTGAAAGAACATGAAAATGCAAAAACCCTCACCAAATAGCCCAAAATATGCTAGAAGAAGGCTTAGAAAGACTTGAATCCACTCCTAGAAGCTTTGGTTGAGCAAAATCTTGAGGTTGAAAGATGAAATTCTCCCATTTTTTAAGCCCTAAGGCCGACGGCTCCTAGGAGGACAAAATGGGCATTTTTTGTTTTGTTTGTTGGCTATTTTCTTAGTATATGTGCTTTATAGATTATATATTAAGTGTAGATAGTTAAGTTGGCTAAAACAATGCAAGATTAAGTGATTTTAAGGCCCAAAATGCAATTAAAATCTTGTTAACCTACTAAATGCAAGAGTTTTACTATTCATACGGTATGAAAATCATTTTCCTAATGTACTCTCTGGACATGCAATACACAAAATTATATTTTTCTCATGCCTCCTAAATGACAAGTATCATGTGAAAAATATAAAATTAGAAAAACGAAACAGTCGAAAAATATAGTGAATAGTAATTATTCATACTATTCAGTAAACTTCACATAAATCACATTTTGGAAATACAAAACAAATATATTTCGATGCTCGTAGTCTTAAAATGATCCAAGTAAGTTAGATTTGTGAGTAGAAGAATTTAATAAAGTAGGTTAAATAGTGTCCCTTACTCGGGGTTCATTTTTGTAAAACATTGAAAAATATTTTTTGAATACAAGAAGTTGATTCATTTAATACACATATTAAATACTATGATTCTCAATTTATACCAATTAAGGTTAAACACACTTTGCATATTTAGTGTGAAATATGAATTTAACTAACTAAAGACACATAATCGGCACAAAAGAGTAAATGCACATGCATGCGGGTCTGGGGTCTCACAAAGGTAGTCATGCCAATATATCGACGACATCGGCTGTCCGGAGTGTCATGACGTTACCATGTCCCACTGAGTAAGCATGCTTTGAAGATATTCATAACATCAAGATTGGAATTAAACTTGATTCTATGTTCATTATGCCCATTTAACTAGACTATGCCTTAACTTCGAGCATGCATTAAAACTATGCTTGTTTACATAAGAAAGATAATAGCTTAACCAAATCAAGGGACTAAAATCAACTACACGAGTTCCATAACCCTAAAAGACAACTCTACAAGCTCAATATCTTTCATACTCCAAAACACTATCCAACTACAATTAAACACCTTCTAAAAATAAGCAAGACAATCAATTTCAAATGCAATAGGTTAATTTTCCCTCTCATGGCTGAATTACCACACACACACACACACAATATATATTTAATCTTTAATTGAGTTCTAGCTAGTTCATGCACTTGTTTAGCTATGTAGGTACATTTAGGACTTCATTTAAGCATTAAAACAAACACATATACCATAATCATCAACTTTAACTCAAAATTACTATTCATCTTATTCTACTTCTAACCCACATACAAAACTCTAGCCAAACAAGTGTAGGAAGCTTAAATGTCTACTCTACAACGTCTCTAGCTAACATTTCATGCATTAGAAGCCTTAGATAAACATTTAACAACATTATCATAAAATTACCACAACAAGAAATCAATTAAAAATGCACAATACATGAATCCCTCACCTCTAGAAGCTAGAAACGCACGAGAAATTGCTTGAAATACTTGGAATCCCCTTGGATTAGCTCACAAGTTCAAAACCTATCTGTCTTTTTCCCCCTTTTTCTCCCATGTTTGGCCGACTCCTTGCACTATTTTTCCTTTGATTTTTGTTCACTTTTTAGCTATTATAGATACATGTATGTGTATATAAGGGCTTGGGCTTAATTTGGGTTGGGCTTTGGGCTTAGTTTAAGTAGTTTAGATAATTAATGGTGGCCTAAATGCTAGTTTAGTCTAATAATACCCCAAAAAAATGTAAACTAGTTAACAGTATTCATACGGGACACTAACATTTTTATATCTCATGCTCCCAACATGCTATGCATGTATATCCAATTTTCTCATGCCTCATATATGTCAAGTATCATGGGAAAATGCAAAATCAGGAAAATAAAACAGTCGAAAATTTAGTGAATAGTAACTATTCTTACAATATAATAAACATCATATAAACTACACTTCAGAAGTGTAATGCATGCAAATTTTGATGTCCGTAGTCATAAAATGATCCAAGTAAGTTAGCTGTATGAATAGAAATATTTAATAAAATAGTTGAAAATTGTCTCCTGCTCAAAGTTTATTTTTGTAAAATAATGACAACCACTCTTTGAATACAAGAAAATAAATTCAAATAGAGCCCATGCTCTATTTTGTTCAACAAATACTCACAGGTGTTCTAGTCATTTGGAGGAAAGAGGAAAGGGATGAGGAAGACATAGGGCAAAGCAAATGCTTAAGGATTCAAGAGAAGATGTTTTGTACAAGCCAAGTCTAAGAGAAAAGAAGATGTGTTTAGGTGCAATCCAAGTCTGCCCCTTTAGTCAGGAGTTCTTCATTACTTATAGGCAAACCATTAAATGATACAATAATACAAGAGGAATCTTAACTGTTCCTGACGCAGATTAAAGTAGCTTCCTTTAATAAAGGAAAGCTGACACAACATAAAGGGAATCTAATAATTCACAATAAAACAAACTTGACGCGACTAAAGTGGTTTCCTTTAATAAAGGAAAACCAATAATACATAACGGACAAACCTAACGTGACAAAAAGAGAATCTAAAGTGACAAAAGATTATTGTCACATCCTATTAATACAACACGACAAACCTATTTATATGTCACGAGGCTTCGAAATGGGGACCACTCGGGATTCCCTGAATCCTGTTTGTAATGAGTCACCACTTATCGTTATTGAGATCGATACTCATTATAGACAAGATTTTAGGATTCCTGTGTGGTCCCCATTTCGAAGCCTTGTGTCATGTAAATATGTTTGTCGTGTTGTAATAATAGGATGTGACAAGAATCTTTTGTCACTTCAGATTTTCTTTTTGTCACGTCAGGTTTGTCCGTTATGTATTATTGGTTTTCCTTTATTAAAGGAAACCACTTTAGTCGTGTCAAGTTTGTTTTATTTTGAATTATTAGATTCCCTTTATGTTGTGTTAGCTTTCCTTTATTAAAGGAAGCTACTTTAGTCAGCGTCAGGAACAGTTAAGATTCCTCTTGTATTATTGTATCCTTTGTAATGGTTTGCCTATAAGTAATGAAGAACCCCTGACTAAAGGGGCAGACTTGGATTGCACCTAAACACATTTTCTTTTCTCTTGACTTGGCTTGTACAAAACATCTTCTCTTGAATCCTTAAGCCTTTGCTTTGCCCCATGTCTTCCTCATCCCTTTCCGTAATTTGTTGAACAAAATGGAGCCTGAGGCTCTATTTTGGCATCTTTTAAGCCAAAAGTGGTGGATCTCACGAACTTTTACAATAAATAGTGTTGTTTTTTGGGCCATGGGCTCTAAAAATACCCAAATTTAGAAAGGTTTGCATTTTAGAGCCCCCATTGAAGATGCCCTTACAATACAAACTTAAAAGCTTAATACAATACAACATATCAAAAGTTTAAAACAACATAGGAAACATCTAAGCAAGCACTCAAGCCTCGGGCTTATCCACATTATCTGATGGTACATATTCCACATACCCCAAATTTAGAACACCTGAAAGGATAACAAAGAGGGTGAGCTTATATATAAAAAAGCTTAGCGAGCATTCAGTACGAGGTTTTGAAAACACTATTTTTTGATAATTTGGTTTTGAAAACACTTTCATTTGGAAAACACCCTATGAACATTGAAAACACAACAAGCATCAAGTGAGTCACCATCATGAAGGTTTGGGTAATCAAGTCAAGAATTCAGATTTACATCTCCATAATGCATGGGCCACCCCACGTTTTCCTCTTGAGCATCCAGCCAACACTGATCAATTTCAAGACAATATCCATGCTAATACTTCATTCTTTGACCAATTTCCGTCGGTCCAGCAAGCTAACAACCTTGGTGTTAAGAATTCAGCAACTTTGGGACATCAACCCATTCATCACACTCCTAATTTTGTCACAAACAACTGGCAAAAACACTTTCTGGGTGAATTAAATGTTTCACTCAAGCTGAACTTCTTTGGGAATTTTAAAAACAAAGATGGGAGAACCATTGCTGTCCCTCCAGAAAGCGTCTTTCATGCAGGTGCTCAACATTGGAATTCCTGTCTTATTGGTCAGTTTATTGGCAAACCTCCCCCTTTCTTCTTAATTAGGAGAATGGTCGATACTCAATGGAAAAAGTTTGGTCATGTTGAGATTCAATCTAATGAGTCTGGGTTGTTTGTGTTCCGATTTGAATCTCAAGAGTTTTGTGATAGTGTGATGCAAGAGCTTTGGCATGTTCACCATCATCCCCTTCTCCTTAGACGTTGGGAAATTGGTCTCCAACTCATCAAGCTCAACTGTGAACGAGTGCCAATCTGGTTAAAATTGAGAAATGTTCCGCTTGATTTTTTTTTGTTTTGTTAATTCAGTGTGATTTTATTAAAAAGAAGAACAGTACAACAAAAGTACATCAAACCAAATTGGAAAACCAAAAGAAACAAAAGGAAAAAAATCAAAATGTCCAAGAAAATTTCTTGGCTCACAAAGAGATGAAAAACAAAAAAGAGGATAAAATAAATTTAAACTCCCCAACTGTTCAGAGTTCTATTGTTAAGAGTTGAGTTGTTGAAACGACGACCAAGAAAGATCTTTGAAGTAACCTCATATCGAATGGTGTTCAATAATTGTTCTTCAGTAAGAGCTTCATTGTTGAAAATTCTACGGTTACGTTCCAACCAGATGTTGTAGATGGTTGCACAAAGGTAAGTTCGAAAAATCTGGGTTTTAAGATCCCCACTTTTGTGTTGAATAGAGGTAGCAATTCCCATGATGCTTGGCAATGAAGATATAGAGTGATCAATAGAGAGAGCAGTTAATCCCTGTTTCCAGATTCTCTTTGTGAATGAACATTCGAAGAAAAGATGCTCATTTGTTTCACACACCAAGTAGCAGAAGATGCAGTTTGCATTGTCTTGAATCCCCCAAGAAACAAGCCTTTGGCGAGTAGCAAGTTTGTTCTGGAACGCAAGCCAAGTGATGAAGCTGTGTTTTGGAATACAATTAGGAAACCAAACAAGTTTAAACCATTGAATTTTTTGCCCACATTTCCTAATTGCATTCCAAGTGTCCTTGAAAGAAAACAAACCATTTCTACAGTGAGCCCAATTAAAAGAATCCGAAATATTGGAAGCCAAATCAATAAGATTGCGGGGATTAAGATCGGCAAGAGAAGGTGGATGATGAGGCCAGATCCAATTATTATCATGAATGACATCACAAACACGAGCGTTGATGGAAGGAAAAGTAACATCAACACTAAATTCATGTAACAAGTTACCAGTAGGGTGCCAATTATCATGCCAAAAATGTGTCAAATTTCCGTTACCAATAAGGTGAGTAATGGAAATTTTTGCCAAGTTCCTGATATGAAGCAATTTTCTCCATGTCCAACAAATATCCTGCGGAATAGTGAGTGTCCAAATACATTTATCTTTAATATGGTTAGACCATACCCATAAGGCCCATATTGTATCCCGTGTTGAGTAAAACCTCCAAAAAAGCTTAAGGAGAGCAGTTTTATTGGCTTCCTCAATACTACGGATTCCAAGTCCACCTTCATCAATTGGTTTACAAATAAGATCCCAAGCAATTTTAGGACCACTGTCCCTCCAAAGAAAAGCTTTGAACATTTTTTCCATATCCAAAATGACACCTTTAGGAATAAAAAGTGTACTGATCCAATGGTCTCAGTTTCGTTTCAAGCACAATTGGCCTCCCTCTTCAGATGGATTCGAAAACTGCCTCACGGCCACATCTTGGTTATGCAAGAGTATGTGTGGAAATGAATATTCTAAAGGATCTGCCAGATAGGACATATGTCGAACTCCCTAATGGGGAAGAGGCTGAGATTCTAATCGAATATGATTGGAAACCACAGAAATGTACTTTTTGTAATGTTGCAGGTCATGACACTTCCAATTGTCCTAATTCTCCAAACAATCGGGTTGAGGATAAACCTTCAGGCACCAATTCAGAATGGCATGAAGCTGATAAAAAGCATAGGAGGAGACGCGGTGCTTCACGTCAAAAAGAGCATTTGGTTAGCAATAACAGATTTAATATACTTAACTCAGATGAAGCTCATGGAGATCATGGTGATCAAATTGAATGGAATGAAGCTGATAAAAAGCATAGGAGAAGACGCGGTGCTTCACGTCAAAAAGAGCATTTGGTTAGCAATAACAGATTTAATATACTTAACTCAGATGAAGCTCATGGAGATCATGGAGATCATGATGGTGACTCACTTGATCAAATTGATGAACGTTCCCAGGAAAATTTTTCTAAGTCCAAGACTGTAGAGAATAAAACTGCTGGAACAGGTGTTTTTCACAAAAAAACCAATGTCCAAAAGGTGAACATCCCTACACAGGCACATGTACAACAACATACTTCTCACATTTCGGTTACTCTGTACCCATCTCAAGGTTCTAAGGATAAGGTTTCTACACATACTTTTGGCAAAGCCATCTCTACCAATCGCGTTGTTGGCAACTCTTCCAACACTGCATCTACATCCAAGGCGACATCTTCCTTTGATTATACTGGGGCAGTTCAAGGCATGTTCAACGAAAGACCCCCTGATCGAAGAACCCACTAAGGAGATTTTCCTTTGTTTTCTTGTGTTTTTGTTCTTTCAGTCCTTGTTTGGACTAATTCTCTTCTGCTTTCCTTGATCTTGTTTTGATGTTGTTTATCAACAATCTTGTATTTGTACCACTTCCTTTGGATATCAATAAAACTCCCACTGAATTAACAAAAAAAAAAAAACACAACAAGCATCAATAACAATACAAATATTAAAATAAAAGTAACCGATCAATAAGGATACGATACACTCGTTATGTTGAAGTCGTTCTCCTTGTGCACCAAATGCATTCCGGAAATACACTAACGTAGACCTACACCCCATGAACATCCTCTGATCATGTAGGATAGGGGATAGCACATGATATTGCCAATGCAACCCGGCAAGTCCAATACTGCCCGAGGAGACACAACACTATCATGACCCACAACATATATCACTTTACTTTTAACATTCCAAGAGAACAACAAAGTAGGTTGTTTCCCGGGACTTCAACCTTCAACAATCAATTAAGCAACACTTCAACAATCAACAACTAAACAATTCTAAACACTTAGGTTAGATGACAAAGTAGGCCATCCGGACTCAACACAGAGTTCAATATACAATCAAACTAGAACCTAGTTAACACCAACTCAAGTATCAACCTCACAAACAACACCAAACAATTAAACACAACACTTAGCCAATTCAAAAAAAGACAACCCAAACTCCTAAACAACATAACTTACAATCTAGACAGCAAACAACCCCCGAACCTTTACCTACCACTCAACCACTCAAGGAAGTACCAAAACCCCCTCAGAAACCAACCAAAAGCCATTTAAATCAAGCCCAACAAGTCCAAAATGGCAATACACACTAGGCTGAAATTTTGGACCTCTAAACCAACATTCAAATTAAAATTTTGGCATTAGAATATTACTACTCAATATTTAACAATTCTATAGATGCAACTACAAACTAAAAACAACTACCACAACAACAATTATTCAAAAATATAACCAAATTATCAAAATAATACATGAAAAATAAAAATACAACTTCTTACTATTTAAATTGGCTATAATTACAATAAGTTGGTCTACAACACCTAACTAACAACAATCTTAAGTCAATTTAACAAAACAACATCTATATATGCAATAATAAAAATTTGACATAAACTTTAAAAATAGGATCTAGTTTTTCCCTCACCTTTGATACAAATTAAGGCTAGAAATAGGTAGAACACAAGTTGGAGAAGCAAAATCAAGTTTTGAATGGAAAAATTTGGCCTTGAATTGAGTTTTTTCTTCAAAAAATAGCTTGAAACCCTTGAAAAGCACTATCTTTCTTTCTTCCTCCAAGGGTCATGTTTTTGTATGTATTTGTAGAGTTTTTGCATTTTATTGTATGTATATAATGATAAATGAAAGGTCAAAGCAAGACTAAATGGTCAAACTTGACAAAAATTGATTTTAAAAGGAAAAAGACTACATTAACCTTGGTTTTTGTTCTATTTTTCAAACATGCCATGTAATGCCTCAATCCCTCACGAGACCGAAGACTCTATTAACCATGTTATTCTCAACCCAATTCCAACCCGGTCACAAAATTTAGAGAAAACGGATGGAGTTTTCCCTGTTTATAGGACAAACAGTTTACCTGCACACAACATATAAATGGATCAATACCGTGTCCAAACATACAACAACTCCTCAAGGCTATCCGAGCCTTGGTTCGCAGCAAAAGTTCACAATCAAATGCACATTTCTGAATACAAAGATTAACCTACTCTTCCTTAAAATAACTACATGCATTGAATATAAAATACACTATCCTATTACATAAGCTATGAAATCAAACTACCCTAATGATCTAATTAACTTGAAATACATTACTTATACTTTGAATACATACACTTCATCAAAAGAACATCTTTCCAACATTTTACAATCCATGCTACATAACACATTATGCATCCTTACAAGCACGAACTATCATGAAACACGAACTTTACTTTCTTTGGCTATAACCTGAAAGTTTCATGATGAGGAGTGAGTATACAAATAATGTATACTCAGTAAGGGAGGGGAATAGTTATGTGAAACATTTCTAAGGGGATTCGTGTAATGCAACATTGGAACATCAAACATTAATAACAATAAGAAATAAACAATAGAAAGTAATTAATGACCACATTTAAAACGGATACAATCAATAACCCTTATCACTCAAATTCTCCGATTCTAGAACTACGATCCACGAATCTCGATCACTGTGTCGTCATAAACCCCAAACACTCCAATGGGTGTACTCCGGATGTACCCCAAAAATCCTACGACCCAACACCCCCTGGCAATCTCCGGACTAGGCGAGTGAGGGACTTGAGCATGGAGATTGAATATCCACTAGCAAACCCGCTACCGCCCAATCGATATCCAATACATCCGCCCCCGACCCGATGGTTGCACAACCACTATGCAATGCACTTAAAGACAATGACAATATGACAATAGGAAGCAATATGAAACAAAATAATAAATGAGGGACAACAAAGTAGATCGCCCTCAGAAATCAATGAATTACAAGCGATTGTAACTAGATAACAAATAATACTTTCTAGATGGCATATAACGAGCACAAAAACAATACAATTAAAGTAAATAAACAGTAACTCATTAACTACACAATAACCACCATAATGAAAAATAATAACTCAATTAAGATGCCAAGTACGATGCAACCCTCACCTCGATAGACCACAACTCTTCCAAACCTCTTCTTGTGCCAAAACTAGCATTCCACAATACATTTGCAATTTAGTTCACACAATACAACTAAACATTTTATGACAAGTAGCAATATAACATTAGATTTCAATATAAAGATCTTATACAAGCAACACATCAACACCTAAGGCATTTCAATTCATAACTTGATACGAACCACGCCAACACCTAAGGCATTTCAATTCACAACTTGATACGAACCACGCCAACATGTGACGCGACCCAACACCAAATATGGCAAATGACCCCAAGACCTTTCAGGATTGGATGGAACCGCGACCCTATGCTTAGAAAAGCTAGAACCTTGGTATAATTGAGAATGTTGGAAACCGCGACCCGTTGCTTAGCAAAGCAAGAACCTTGGTATGGTGAAGACGCCACAAACGGGGATAGAAATTCGCTTAATAAGTCAAGGGTGAACGCCACAAGGAATCCCTTGATAAGTTCGAAAAAGTCTCTTGGAGAACTCAAGGAGAATACTTTGACAATTGAATAGTAAAAAACATCTTACTTTTATTTCATGACAATCAGCCTTATATAGGCAAAGAACAAATAAGTTTCCTATTTGGAAAAGAACTCCTAAACCCTAGCCCAAGTAGGAAAAATGTGAATAGTAACTAGGTCAAAGAAGTAGACATAAAGCCCAAGAAAGACTCCTATTAACTATTCATGTGAATAATAACTAAATAGGAAGCAAACTTTCAGCCCAAGAAAGGCTCTGTCCTAGTGTGAACACCTAACTTGCAGCCTAAGAAAGACTTCTCCCTAGTGTGAACACCTGATAAACTAAAATTCAAATTAAACTAAAACTAAAACTAAGTTAGAATTACAAAGAAATCAAATCTTGACCAAATCTTCAAATCTTCTTGAAACTTCTTGAAGAATCTTGAAGTTCTTGAATCATGAAAATAGAATCTTAACTTGAATCTTTGTTGAAAAATTCGCCCAAAAATGGTTCAACGAACATGGATGCCCAAATGGTTCATTGAATGTGGACGTGTATGGGTTCATTGAATGTGGACGATTCAATGAATGTGAACATGTTATAGGGCTGGTTCTTGGCTCTCTTTTGGATCAAATTTGATGAGTAAAACCAGCCTTTGTCCTCATCATTCCCCCTCGCTTGAGAAGGATTTGTCCTCAAATCCTCCAGGTTCAAAGACCAGCCTTCGTGGTAGATCATGTGGTATCTCCTCGAGAAACACATCCTCAAAATCCTGCAAGCTAGAAACAACAATACTAGGCAATGCAGAGTCAAGTTGGCTTTTCAACCATAGAAGCACTAGCAACGTTAGTATAACTACCACCATCGATAATAACACTACATACCTTGTCTTTCACGTGGCAACGAGTATGAAAGATGTTCTCACGTTGTACTACCTCTTCCTCTTCTTTAGCTTGCAAGCTCAAGGCTCGTCGTGCCACTAGTCCAAGCATCTCTCCATAATCTGCCCCAAACTCCTCTACTCTACTGCGGTGTCCTCTAGTATAGGCATGTCATCAGAATATGTTTCATCTTCAGATTCAATCTCACCACTTTCCAAGACTACCATTGCTTGCTTGTTGGGCGTTGGCTTGCTATGTGTCCTCGTCCCTGATATTTAAAACATTGAATCTCACTAGATCAAGTCATAGTAAAGGTTGTATTACCTTGAGAGGTCATGGCAATAGTGGATGGTTTGAGCTCGGGCTTGGCCTTGGAAGTAGATGGATTTTCTTCATCCTTTGGGTAACTCGTCCTCCAAGGTGAAGGTGATGCACTCAAGTATTGTGGTGCTTGTCTTGGTCGTGTACCACCCCCTTGAGTTGCTTCTCCACTTTAATTGCCATATATACCAAATCCTCTAATTTCACATAATGATGCAACTCTATAGTGTTAGCAATCTCTTGATTTAGCCCATTCAAGAATTTGGCCATTGTTGCTTCTCAATCTTCCTCCACATTGGCTTTAATCATAGCCATCTCCATCTCTTTGTAATACTCATCAACACTCTTATTACCTTGATGAAGACCTTGCAGCTTGGGGTATAAATCTCTGTAGTAATGACTGGGTACAAATCGCCTCGTCATCACCCTTTTCATCTCATCCCAAGTTGCAATTGGACGATTTCCACTCCACCTCCTATTGATGCACAACTGATCCCACCATACATTAGCATAATCAGTAAATTCAATTGCGGCAAGTTTTACCTTTTTTAGTTCGGAATAGTAGTGACAATAAAAAACCAACTCTATCTTCTTTTCCCACTCCAAATATGCTTTGGGATCATTCCTTCCTTGGAAAGCAGGAATTTTCATCTTGATGCTTCCCAAATTGTTATCAACACGGTTCCTAGCTTCTATCTCGGCTATGTCTTCCATTGCTACCTATTGACATCCGATCAAGTTCCTCATCTATCCCTTCTTCTTCAAATTCATCCATAACTTCAATTGCTCTTCGATGCAACCTGTTCCTCCTCGGTGCATTTGGAGCAACTAGTAGCTGCACCCTTGGTGTTCTCTATTCTACCCTATCCATCCTCTCATGTAGTTGATCAAATTCAGCCCTCATCATTAGTCTAATCTCTCCCAACAAAGTATGCATCTGTAAGTTCGGAACTGCGGCTTGTTGACCTTCTTCGTTTATGTCATCCTCTTGATTATGACCCATGATTGAAATCAACACTCCCTCACGTGTTTCACTCAAATTCAACTTGGCTTTTACCCTATAATAATCTCTCACACACTCTGTCTTTTTCCTCTCGTATTCTCCCTTTAGTTTGTTTGAAACTAATCAACAATATCAAGAAGAACCAAGCAGCGAAACAAATCTGTCACAAAATCTGAATTTTCTTTTTTTTTTAATTTTATTTTTTGCAAACTGTCCTCTAAGACATGGGGAACAAGATTAGAACCAAGAATTAAGACAAGAAAAAGAAACCTAGAGTGAGAAAAGTTAAAGAAAATCTATGCGAAAACACAAAACGTCACAAACACCTAGTAAACGATAGATTTTGGCCAAAAAAGGGTGGTGCTCACTGCTAAGAACGGAGTTTCCCTTCAGAAAAGTTTGGTCTTGAAGGCTGATTCAACAAATTTTTTTTTTCAGACCTTCACTATCTTTTTTTTTCTTTTCCAGAAACAAAACACAATGAGCAAGTCACAAGAATTCAAATTTAGAAGCACAAGAAACCCTAGTTCACGTTTCTAGAGTTTGGCCAATTAAAAGCTAAACTAGAAAAGAAATTGAAAGCAAGAAAACGAAATTGAAGACAAGACTCAAGAAACGGAAAACAAGACTCAAGAAGGAAACTAAAAAAGCAAGAACGGAATCAAGACACAACCACGAAAACGAATTGGAAGCAAGACACAATCAAGAACCAAGAAAGAAAATTGAAACCTAACAAACACACAAAATTGACCAAGAAAACAAGAAAAAGGATAGGCAAACCTGATAAACCTAAGCTCTGATTACCAACTAATATGAACCACGCCAACATGTGACGCGACCCAACACCAAATATGGCAAACGACCCCAAGACCTTTCAGGATTGGACGGAACTGCGACCCTATGCTTAGAAAAGCTAGAACCTTGGTATAATTGAGAATGATGGAAACAGTGACCCGTTGCTTAGCAATGCAAGAACCTTGGTATGGTGAAGACGCTACAAACGGGGATAAAAATGCGCTTGATAAGTTGAGGGTGAACGCCATAAGGAATCCCTTGATAAGTTCGAAAGAGTCTCTTGGAGAACTCAAAGAGAATGCTCTCACAATTTAATAGTCAAAAACATCTTACTTTTATTTCATGACAATCAGCCTTATATAGGCAAAGAACAAATAAGTTTCCTATTTGGAAAAGAACTCCTAAACCCTAGCCCAAGTAGGAAAAATGTGAATAGTAACTAGGTCAGAGAAGTAGACTTGGAGCCCAAGAAAGACTCCTATTAACTATTCACGTGAATAGTAACTAAATAGGAAGCAAACTTTTAGCCCAAGAAAAGCTCTGTCCTAGTGTGAACACCTAACTTGCAGCCCAAGAAAGACTTCTCCCTAGTGTGAACACTTGATAAACTAGAATTCAAATTAAACTAAAACTAAAACTAAGTTAGAATTACAAAGAAATCAAATCTTGACCAAATCTTCAAATCTTCTTGAAACTTATTGAAGAATCTTGAAAATAGAATCTTAACTTGAATCGTTGCCAGAAAATTCGCCCAAAAATGGTTCAACGAACATGGATTCCCAAATGGTTCATTGAATGTGGACGTGTATGGGTTTATTGAATGTGGACGATTCAATGAATGTGGACATGTTGTAGGGCTGGTTCTTGGCTCTCTTTTGGATCAAATTTGATGAGTAAAACTAGCATTTGTCCTCATCACAACTCAACCACAATAATCACTTCCAAACTCCTTATGATATCCCTCAATCACGTGAAGTCACACTTTAACCTAAGTCTAACATTAAACTCCTAGTTAGCCCCTTTAGCCCAATTAAAGCTTATACCAAACCAAAGCCACACAACCCACGATCCAATCGTTCCATAAGCTTTACAAAACATGTAAAGTAGCATTTACACAATTACAACACGAATCCCAACCTTAGTCATTTAACCCCTTTGTCCACTAGCACAAATTTCATGCCCGCAAGAAACATAAGGTACATTTCCACAACCCAACTATCCTACATCACTAAGGTCACTAAAAGACACCTATTCAAGCATTAAAAACCCATTTTTGACACAAAAGCTCTAAAAGGCCCGAGTCACTTTGAACTATTGCTACCTAAACCGCCCCTCAATTCAATGCCACATAAGCACCAAAAGTGCTTCCATGCCCAATAGGTACCAATTCTATCATTCAATTACATAAGGTTAACCCTTTTACGCAAAACCCCTTTGTTAAACTATGCTATTTAGCTCCAAACTGAAAGACAAGGTTCAAGATCCCCAAACGAGTTATCATATCTTTTAAACCACACTTTATGACACCCCTAAAACCGTCGAGTTCACCCATTTATCCACATTAACTGCAAAAGCCCCAATTTTCTCTTTATCCGTTATAACTACAAGTACCTTAACCGATGCCTAACCAAGCGTTAAAAAAGTACTTCTAGCACCTCGTCACCCTAAGAACACCAAATATATCAACCAAATTCACCCGGATTCACGTTTGACCCGAAAACCCCTTTATAAAGTAAGCATTTTTATTCAATTATGCAAATTTATCCAAGTTTCTTTCAATCAACTACATTTAATCATTATTCTAAGTTCATTAGCACCTAAAGCATCTCTAGATTGCATGAAATCAACCTCATCGGCAAAAATTAGCAAAAACCATAGAATTTACTATTCATCATCTTCTTCAATGCACCAACCACCATTTCCAATCATTCAAAAAGCTAACTAACGACAAAAGTTTGCTCTACATACATATTTAAGCAAATTTGAAGCAATAATAACAAGAAACAAAGCATTTATCAAGATTTACAAATTTTGACATAAACTCAAAATCAACTAAAATGCAATTTTTGAGAAAATCCCTCACCACACAAAACAATGGCAAGCAAGGAGGAAGCTTTTGGTTGGTTTGGAATCAACTCTACAAGCTTGGAAGATCAAATTGAGCAATTTTTTCAAAGAAAAGTTACTATTCCCGTAACTCTTATTTTTGGACTTTTTGGTTGATTTTTGCCATTTTGAGCTATTTTTTTGGCTTTATATAATATGTAGAAAAGTCAACAAGCCAAAGGATGAGTTATGTTGGAATATTTTCACTATTTTGCTTTAAAACGTTACTCTTCCTCCCGAAACGTCTAATATAAACTTTTCAGTTTGTTTCTAAATTAATTTTACAAAGTCTTGGATCAATAAATAATAGTAGACTAAATTTTAAAATATTTAGAAGACTAGTTTTACAATTTAGAAGAAAAAGTCAATAAATGAAATTTAAAAGTCCTTTAAATGCAATTTAGTTAGTTATTATTCATACGATAGAAAAATAATTTTGTAGCTCACACTCCCGATATGCTATGCTCAAAAATTACACTTTTCTCATGTGTCACACAAGTCACGTAATATGAAAAAAAAAATGTGAAATCGAAAAAATTAAACGTTCAAAAAACCTTAAGAATAGTGATTTTTGAAAAGAAGCGTTTGTGAAAATAATATAAATGTATATTTACTAATTAACTAAATTAAATAAACTCATAATTTTAATATTAAAACTTAATTAGATATGTAATTGCATATAAAAGACAATTAAACACTTAATTGTACATTTATAACAAATAAGCATTTAAACAAGTAAATGTACAAATATATGCAAATGAATGATATATGCATTCTCTAGGTTTCAGGCGTCACATGCCATCCTAGGATTATTTAAGATGATCAAATATGTATTTATAATATATACTAGGTCAACAAAAGTCAACGCAAGAGTTGGTTTTGGAAGAAATCACTATTTGGCTTAAAAATATTACTTTTTTGTTCGAAAAGTCTACTTTAAACTTTTAATCTGTTTCAGAATCAATTTTTATTAAATCACGGGTCAATTAATAATGGAGGACTAGTTTTTAAAACGTTTAAAAGACCAGTTTCAAAAATTTAGCGGAAATATCCTCAAATGCTATTTAAAGGCACTTTAAATAAAATTTTCTCTAAAAATCTTTATATAAGTTTTATGAATGCACATATATCATCTAATAGGAGTAGTAGTAATCACATAAATGCATATATATTAATTCAAATAACATATAAAAAAAATGAAAATACGTAATTGCACATAAAGAAAAATTTCGAGGTCTCACATCCTTCCCCCCTTAAAACAATTGCGCCCTCGCAATTCTTACTTAAATAAGCAATTACATCACGTATAAAACATGTTTCACATAATGCAAATTGATCACATAAGCACATTGAGACATAAAGCACATAAACTAGTTATTTCACATAAGCAAGTTATATACAATTAAAGCCATATAAGCAACTAACTTCACATAAGACACTTCGGTCACATAAAAACACATTTGTCACATAATACACATTAATCACATAATGTACATTGGCTGTATACAACGCATTGAGTACATAAGGCAGGTTGTCACATAAAGCATATTGACCACATTAGTTCACTTAACACATAAGGCAATATTGATCACATAGAAAGTTAGTCACATAAGTAAGTTAATCACATAAACATATTAACATGTAGTTCACTTTACACTTAATACATGTATTTATGTCAAGACTTCTACCCACATTCCGAGAATACCCCGGCTTACAAGCTATTCATGTTCTAATACCACTAAATGTCACGCCCTAACACGACCCCACTTATGATCAGTCAGGACACGACATAATTTCGGCATTATAACCTCTGTAATATAGACAACAAAACTGTATACCGGTTCATTACAAACACTTCACAACCAACCACAACTCTAACAACAACTTCAACAACAAACAACCCAACCAAGAACTTTCATAAACCAACCAACCAACATTTAATCAACAAGATACAATGCCTCCATCTCAACAACATACCACAAACCATACTATATATATGGAAAATAGACATTAAGCTAGCCTAACAATATATTCAGGTTCAAAAGAAAGACAACTAAGCTAGCATTATACAATCAATTAACTTTAAAGTAAGTTACAATACAAACTTACAAGCTTAATACAATACAACATATCAAAAGTTTAAAACAACATAGGAAACATCTAAGCAAGCACTCAAGCCTCGGGCTTATCCACATTATCTTATGGCACATATTCTATGTACCCTAAATCTGGAACACCTCAAAGGACAGCAAAGAGGGTGAACTTATATATAACAAAGCTTAGCGGGGGTTTAGTAGGAGGTTTTGAAAACACTTTCATTAGGAAAACACCCTAGGAACATTGAAAACACAACAAGCATCAACGACAATACAAATATAACAATAAAAGTACCCAATCAATAAGGATACGATATACTTGTTCTGTTGAAGTCGTTCTCCCCGTGCACCATTCCCGAACCCTACCTATGCACCAAATGCATTATGGAAATACACCAACCTAGACCTACACCCCATGAACATCCTCCGATCATGTAGGATAGGGGATAACACATGATAGTGCCATTGCAACTCGGCAAGTCCAATACCGCCCGAGGAGACACAACACTATCATGACCCACAACAGATATCACTTTACATTTAACATTCCAAGAGAACAACAAAGTAAGTTGTTTCCCGGCACTTCAACCTTCAACAATCAATCAAGCAACACTTCAACAATCAACAACTAAACAATTCTAAAACACTTAGGTTATATGACAAAGTAGGACATCCGGACTCAACACACACTTCAATACACAATCAAACCCGAACCTACTTAACACCAACTCAAGTATCAACCTCACAAACAATACCAAACAATTAAATACAACACTTAGCCAATTCAACAAAAGACAACCCTAACTCCTAAACAACATAACTTATAATCTAGATGTAAAAAAACCCCCAAACATTTTCCTACCACTCAAGCAAGTACCAAAAACCCCTTGGAAACCAACCAAAAGCCATCTAAATCAAGCCCAACAAGTCCAAAATGGCAATACACACTAGGCTGAAATTTTGGACTTCTAAACCAACATTCAAATCAAAATTTTGGTATTACAACATCACTACTCAATATTTAACAAGTCTATAGAAGCAACAATAACCTAAAAACAACTACCACAACAACAATTATTCAAGAATATAGCCAAATTATCAAACTAATACATGGAAAATAAAAATACAACTTCCTACCGATTGAATTGGCTATAATTACACTAAGTTGGTCTACAACACCTAACTAACAACAATCTTAAGTCAATTTAACAAACCAACAAATAAAAATTTAACATAAACTTTAAAAATAGGATCTAGTTTTTCCCTCACTTTTGATAAAAACTAAGGCTTGAAATAGGTAGAACACAAGTTGGAGAAGCAAAATCAAGCTTTGAATGGAAAGATTTGGCCTTGGATTGAGTTTTTTCTTCAAAAAATAGCTTGAAACCCTTGAAAAACACTATTTTTCTTTCTTCCTCCAAGGCTCACATTTTTGTGCATGTATTTGTGGTTTTTTTTTTCATTTTATTGTATGTATATAATGATAAATGAAAGGTCAAAGCAAGACTAAATGGTCAAACTTGGCAAAAATTGATTTTAAAAGACAAAAGACTACATTAACCTTAGTTTTTGTTCTATTTTTCAAACATGCCATCCTAGGATTATTTAAGATAATAAAATATGTATTTATAATATATACTAGGTCAACAAAAGTCAACGCAAGAGTTGGTTTTAGAAGAAATCACTATTTGGCTTAAAAACATTACTTTTTCGTCCAAAAAGTCTACTTTAAATTCCTAATCTTTCTCATAATCAATTTTTATTAAATCATGGATCAATTAATAATGAAGGACAAGTTTTTAAAACGTATAAAAGACCAGTTTCAAAAATTTAGCGGAAGTGTCCTCAAATGCTATTTGAAGGCACTTTAAATGAAATTTTCTCTAAAAATCTTTATGTAAGTTTTATGAATGCACATATATCGTGTAATACGAGTAGTATTCACATAAATTCATATATATTAATTCAAATAACATATAAAAAAGTGAAAACACGTAATTGTACATAAAGGGAAATTTTAGGGTCTCACAAGAATTATCGTGTAGTCCGATCCTTCTATTAAAATGTCCCGATCGGGAAAAGGACCATGAAATAGTTAAGTCCTCTTCCATTTCAATGAATACAACTAAAACGGTGAAACGAGACATGACTACTATGGAAAAACTCTTTTCCATCAATTTCAATCTTGCCTTGGCCAAGGACTTCCTCATTTATTGACTGATTTTAGATATCATAAGACGTCACCTCTCAGCAGAGGTTAATAGATCATATCTTGACAATTATTTGTTAGTCTCTATATCACAAGACTAAAATTCGAAAGGCCGTAACTCATCTTAGAGACGACAAGTGTAGTCCAGACACTATATTTAGCCCCTGATATATCCGGCAGCCGTAATTTCTCATGTCTGAGGATTAATTTGCACAATTCTCAACTAAATAGTAAACTATTAACTTGAAATCATGTAGTTCACTATTTATCATCTATTTATCATCATATTCAATGATCCATACCACTGACGATCACTCATATATATATTAGTCCACATCCTCATGTTGTTCTGGCACTTCGCATACCATCATTTATCATTAACATCACTATTTAATCAAAGGCAATAACATATGATAACTCGTACTCAACTATTCTAGTCCCGATCAAATAATTTGAAGGTTTAGAATTTCTTAATGTTTATCGTATCGAAGAAAACACAGTAAACCCCTTTTAGAATGTTTTTCTTCTCCAATAAACACTAAGGACACATTCATATCAAGGCAAAGAATATGAATATCCAAAAATATCATTGTGTAGAAAAACACATATATTCTTATTAAACCCCAATTAGGCCATCTAATCTATAGCATTAGGGTATATCCCTAACAATCTCCCACTTGCATTAATGCTATCCACCATAGGATTAGCGCACAGTACATTCGCGTCCATATACTCATCTTCTCTAAGATGGTGATCAACCATAACTATCTTTACAGGATCAGTGGGTCAACTATAAAATATATATATAGAAACATTTCTGTTAAACCCTTTTTCTTTCAAGAAAGGAATTCTCGAAAAGCGCAGGATAATCCCTTTCTATATGTTGGATTCTTGATGAGATTGGGTTCCTCTAGCTTGTACAAGAAGCTTTTATTGTAGTTTTTTTTTGGATGGTTCAATGAATATCATTTCCAAAAATAAAGCCGTAGCAAGTACAAAGGGTAACAGAGTACATGAAAGGTCAAAGACCAAAAAACAAATAAAAGACTCAATTTACAAACAAAAAGAGATAACTGCCAATAAACAGAACCACCTTTATTTTTCTAATAAAAATACTGTATCCAAACACCATTCACAATGTCAGGTATTCATTTAGGCTTAAGTAATAGGATAATAGTTACTTATTATTCATAACTCTTTCCAATCCTTTTATGATCTTTTCATAAATCAACTATAAATCTAATAAAGTTTTCATCAATATGTGAATTCTTCTCTAAGAACTTCACTATTATCACAGACTTTGAAGATCCCAGGTTATTGTAAAAGCTAGACATTACTACAACCAGAATGAGATCATAAGTATTTATACTTAGATCCTTTCCGATGCAACACTTTACATCATATTGACCCATGTACTCGCCTTTTTTTGATAGATTAGTGAATTTCATTGCCAAAAAAAAAAAACAAGGTACATGGAACAAAAAACGATCAATGAACAAATCAAAGATCAGGAAAGACAACAAAAAAGAAATTACAAAGAAACCAACAATGAATCTACAAAGAAAACAGGGAAAACCCAAAACAACCATTAGACACGAAGATCATTAGAGCCCAAAGCCCTCTTAGCTCTAAAAATCAAAAGTACTATCTTCTAAGTCTGGAGGAATATTATGTCTATTCATGAAAGCATTAACGGCCTTCGAGAGAGAAGGTTTCCATTCTTTACTGTGATACTTGGAGGATTCTCTTTTCTCCATATTGTTAAACTTCAAAGTATCTTTACCTTGAACTCGATCATTAATTTCCTTTGATGGACCTGAGCCTTTAGAAAAGGCAAATTTTTTCAATGCAGTTTCCTTTTGACCACGATGGTTTTCATTTTCCAGCTTGCTAGCAGTAGCTTCCGCATTTGCATTTTCATTTGAACTCAAAATCTCATATTGATTTTTGCTCAGGTTTTCAGAATTTTGGTTGCTGACCTGAGCACCCTGACTCTTGTTACGCTTTGTGTTCTGCTTCTTTTTACTACCATTTTGCCACTCTGAGTCTTTGGATTCCACAGCAACAGCAACAGGAGGATCAACACTATCATTGGTTATCGGAACATAGGTGGGACAATTATTGGAGCTATGACCAATAATACTACAGTGACTACATCTTTGGGGCTTCCAAGCATACTCAATATCGACTAAAGCAATCTGTCCGTTATGAACTTCACTTTGTTGGTATCCTTAAGAGGCTTCTCGAGATTAACTTCAATGCAAACTCGAGCATATCGAAGATGATTCCTAGAAGCAGTAACAGAATCCATTTGTAAAGGATAGCCAATAGTACTGGCCACATAGCTCAAACCAGCTCTTGTCCAAAGCGAAATTGGAACATTTTTGAGTTTCATCCACAATGGAACTCTATCAGCTTTGAAGTCAACAAGTTGGATATTCGGATCCCATTTACGTAAGAGAAGAGGCCTGTGATTGACATGCCATAATTCTTCCAGAACTACGTCACAAATGGAAGAATTCTCAAAACTGAACACATACAGTCCTTTGTCTGTAGATTTAATATCCACATGTGCAAACTTTTTCCACTGATTGTTAACCATAGTCTCAATAAGAAAAAATGGAGGTGGTTTACCAATAAATTGGCCAATAAGACAATTATCCCATAAGATATTACCTTCATCATAAACCTCCTTGGGAGGGCAAACAATTGGTTTTCCATCTTCATCACTTACGTCAGAAGGGAAAAAGTCCACCTTGAGCGAGCTTTGAAGATTACCAACAAAGAAATCTTTCCAATTTTTATGTGAAGGAGGAATTTGGTTGCCCTCTTTTACAGAATCATTCTGTTGTCATGGCATATATTTCTGAGGAGTATCAGTCTTCGCTTTCTGAGTAGAAATACTCGTAGATGCATAATGAAGAGCAGGGAAGTTATCCAAAAAGACTTGTCAGAATGGCCATTAACTGGAGCAGGGGGAGTAACTCCCTCAAAAAATGAACTAATATGATCTCTTTGGTGAGAGGGGTAAAGATTCGTCCAAAGAAGCATTTGAGTAGATATGACGCAGAAATGGACTGGAAAGCCAAACATTTGAATTACCATGATCCAATTCAGATGGTGGGGCATCATGTTCCCTAATTTGTCTAGCATCGGCAGAAGAGAAAGAATCCAAAGTGATACGAACCTGGTCAACATGTGCCAAGACCCAACACCAAGATTGGTAAAACAAACCCAAGATCTTTCAAGAATGGATGGAACCGCGACCCTTTGCCTAGCAAGACAAGAACCTTGGTATAGTGAATATGATGGAAACCGCGACCCGTTGCTTAGCAAAGCAAGAACCTTGGTATGGTGAAGACGCCACAAACGGGGATGGAAATCCGCTTGATAAGTCAAGGTTGAACGCCACAAGGAATCCCTTGATAAGTTCGAAAGAGTCTCTTGGAGAACTCAAGGAGAATAATCTCACAATTTAATTTCAGAATTGTCTAACTTTATTATCACAAAAAGTGCCTTATATAGGCAATAACAAATAAGTATCCTGCTTGGAAAAGGACTCCTAAACCCTAGCCCAAGTAGGAAAAACGTGAATAGTAACTAGGTCAAAGGAAACAAACTTGGAGACCAAGAAAAGACTCCTATTAACTATTCACGTGAATAGTGACGTGAATAGTAACTAAAAAGGAAGCAAACTTGCAGCCCAAGAAAAGCTCCTTTCTAGTGTGAACACCTAATCTTGTAGCCCAAGAAAGTCTCTCTCCTAGTGTGAACACCTAAATTCATCCATAGGAAATTAAACTAAAACTGAAAACTAAAACTAGGATAAAATTACAAAGAAATCAAATCTTGACTAAATCTTCAAATCTTCTTGAAACTTCTTGAAGAATCTTGAAGTTCTTGAATCTTGAAAATAGAATCTTGACTTGAATCTTTGCTGGAAAATTCATCCAAATGGTGCAATGAATGTGGATGGCTGGTTCGCATCATTCCCCCCCTCTTGAGAAGGATTTGTCCTCAAATCCTCCAGGTTCAAAGACCAGCCTTGGTGGTAGACCATGTGGTACATCCGCAGGAAACACTTCCTCAAAATCCCGCAAGAAAGAAACACTATGCAATGCAGAGTAAAGTTGGTTAGTGTTTAAAAGAGCCTCTTTGTACATAAGTATAATCATTGGCCTTTTTGAAATCAAAGCTCTCTTAACCTCACTTGCTTTTGCGTAAAAATTTCTTTGCTTTTCCTCTGTTTTTACCTCATTGGTTGAATTCTTTTCTTTCCTCTCTACCTTTCCTGATTTGACCTTGCTCTTTTTCTTTTCACTCTCAATCTTTTGCCCACTCAAATTCTTTTGTTCACTCTCATAAATTTTTTTTGGTGTCATGGAAACTAGAGTGATTGTCCGCTGATTGAACATGAATGTGCACTTATTGGTGAAGCCATCATGCTGCACACGTCGATCAAATTGCCACGGTCTTCCTAAGAGTAGATGTCCAGCATGCATTGTTACCACATCACACAATACCTCATCTTTATACTTTCCAATGCGAAACGGCACCACAACCTGTTTTGTAACGCTTATCTCACCACAATCATTCAACCATTGCAGCTTGTATGGACGTGGATGCTTAATTGTTATGAGCCTTAGCTTTTCAACCATGGAAGAACTACCAACTTTAGTGCAACTACCATCATCAATAATAACACTACCTACCTTGTCTTTCACATGACAACGAGTGTGAAAGATGTTCTCACATTGTGCTACCTCTTCCTCTTCTTTAGCTTGCAGGTTTAAGGCTTGTTGTGCCACTAGTCCAAGCATCTCCCCATGATCTGCCCCAAACTTCTCTGCTCCCATTGCGGTGTCCTCTAGTATGGGCATGTCATCAGAATATGTTTTGTCTTCAGATTCAATCTCACCACTTTCCAAGACTACTATTGCTCGCTTGTTTGGGCATTGGCTTGCTATGTGTCCTCGTCCCTGACATGTAAAACATTGAATCTCACTATATCGAGTCATAGTAGAGGTTGTATTACCTTGAGAGGTCATGGCAATGGTGGATGGTTTGAGCTCGGGCTTGGCCTTGGAAGTAGATGGATTTTCTTCATCCTTTAGGTAACTTGTCCTCCAAGGTGAAGGTGATGCACTCAAGTATTGTAGTGCTTGTCTTGGTCGTGTACCACCCCTCTTGAGTTGTTTCTCCACTTTAATTGCTTTATGCACCAAATCCTCTAATTCCACATAATGATGCAACTTTATAGTGTTAGCAATCTCTTGATTTAGCCCATTCAAGAATCTGGCCATTGTTGCCTCTCGATCTTCCTCCACATTGGCTTTAATCATAGCCATCTCCATCTCTTTGTAATACTCATCAACACTCTTATTACCTTGATGAAGACCTTGCAGCTTGAGGTATAAGTCTCGATAGTAATGACTTGGTACAAATCGTCGCCTCATCACTCTCTTCATCTCATCCCAAGTTGCAATAGGACGATCTCCATTCCGCCTCCTATTAATGCACAATTGATCCCACCAAACAATAGCATAGTCAATAAATTCAATTGCAGCAAGTTTTACCTTTTTCAAATCGGAATAGTTGTGGCAATCGAAAACCAACTCCATCTTCTTTTCCCACTCAAGATAGGCTTCCGGATCACTCCTTCCTTGAAACGTAGGAATCTTCATCTTGATGCTTCCTAAGTTGTTATCAACACGATCCCTAACTTCTCTAACTTGACCATGTCTTTCATTGCTGCCCATAGACATCCAATCAAGCTCCTCATCAACATCTTCAACTTCCCTTCTTGGCACCTTGTTTCTCCTTGGTGCGTTTTGAGCAACTTGTGGCTGCCTTCGTTGTGCTCTATCTTCTACTCTATCCAACCTCACATGTATTTGTTCTAATTCAGCCCTCATCATCTGTCTCATCTCCCCCATCAATGCTTGCATCTGCAAATTAGGGACTACGGGTTGTTGACCTTCTACATTGATGTCATCCTCTTGATTATGAGCCATGATTGAATTTCACTCCCTCACGTGTTTCACTTAACTCACTTGGCTTTTACCCTCTAATAATCTCACACACACTGCCTTTTACCACTCGTATTCTCCTTCAAGTTCCCTAGAACTAATCAAGAGTACCAAGATAGGCACTAAACCAGCGTATTATTTTTTTTTTTCGAAATTTGATGATTTTTTTTTTTCGAAATTTGATGATTTTTTTTTTTTTATTTTTTAGACCTCTAAGACTCTGGAAACAAGGTTAGAGAAAGAAACTTGAATAAATCTCGAAGAAGGAAACCTAGAAAAACAAGGAAAGTTGCAAAAACCCTATTCTAAAACACAAAAATGCCCAAAACTCATAGAAAACGTTGGAATTTGGCCCTAAGAGGGTGGTGCCCACAGCAAAGCTGTGGGTTATGCTCAGAACGTCGTTTCCCTTCAGAAAAGCTTGGCCACGAAGGCTAATTCAACAAAAAAAAAAAGTTTTTTTTACTGTTCACTGTTTTGCTTTTTTTTTTTTTTCAGCTCCGAAATTTTTTTTTTTTTGATCTTTTTCTTGACCTTTCTTTTCTGTTTTTTTTATATTTATTTTCCAGAAACGAAACACAATGAGCAAGTCACAAGAATTCAAATTTAGAAGCACAAGAAACCCTAATTCAAGATTCTAGGGTTTGGCCAATTGAAAGCTAAACAAGAAACAAAATTGACAGCAAGAAAACAAAATTGAAGACAAGACTCAAGAAACGGAGAACAAGACTCAAGACACGAAATTAAAAGAACAAGAACGGAATTAAGACACAACCAAGAAAACGAATTGGAAGCAAGACACGGATTTGGCAAGAAAACAAGAAACGGAATTGAAAAGAAAACAAGACATGGAATTTAGACACAACTAAAAACGAGGAATTCAAGGAAAAGGAATTGAAAGCAAGACTCAATCAAGAACCAAGAAAGAAAATTGAAACCTAATCTAGACACACAAAATTGACCAAGAAAACAAGAAAAAAGGATAGGCAAACCTGATAAACCTAAGCTCTGATTACCAACTGATACGAACCTGGTCAACATGTGCCAAGACCCAACACCAAGATTGGTAAAACAAACCCAAGATCTTTCAAGAATGGATGGAACCGCGACCCTTTGCCTAGCAAGACAAGAACCTTGGTATAGTGAATATGATGGAAACCGCGACCCGTTGCTTAGCAAAGCAAGAACCTTGGTATGGTGAAGACGCCACAAACGGGGATGGAAATCCGCTTGATAAGTCAAGGTTGAACGCCACAAGGAATCCCTTGATAAGTTCGAAAGAGTCTCTTGGAGAACTCAAGGAGAATAATCTCACAATTTAATTTCAGAATTGTCTAACTTTATTATCACAAAAAGTGCCTTATATAGGCAATAACAAATAAGTATCCTGCTTGGAAAAGGACTCCTAAACCCTAGCCCAAGTAGGAAAAACGTGAATAGTAACTAGGTCAAAGGAAACAAACTTGGAGACCAAGAAAAGACTCCTATTAACTATTCACGTGAATAGTGACGTGAATAGTAACTAAAAAGGAAGCAAACTTGCAGCCCAAGAAAAGCTCCTTTCTAGTGTGAACACCTAATCTTGTAGCCCAAGAAAGTCTCTCTCCTAGTGTGAACACCTAAATTCATCCATAGGAAATTAAACTAAAACTGAAAACTAAAACTAGGATAAAATTACAAAGAAATCAAATCTTGACTAAATCTTCAAATCTTCTTGAAACTTCTTGAAGAATCTTGAAGTTCTTGAATCTTGAAAATAGAATCTTGACTTGAATCTTTGCTGGAAAATTCATCCAAATGGTGCAATGAATGTGGATGGCTGGTTCGCATCACAAAGCTTGCCCATTCGATATAGCAAGGTCAGCATTAGCATGCTCACTAAAGTTGGTGTGTGCAAAATCGGGACCACCCAGACTTTTATTCCTATGCATTTGAAAATTGGATACATGAATTGGAACATTTTGGATCTGCAAACTAGTGGTAGGACTTACAGCATCTTGTAGAGTTTGAACTCTATGTGAATTGGACTTCAAAGAATTATTCAATGTAGGCACGACATCCCCATGTGTTGATGGACCTGCCGAAAGTAAAAGATTTTTTTCCTTAGCTTGACCTGAATTCTCGTGCACACGAGTGGGATTACCAGAAGGACCCACGGTATTATTGGTACCACCAAAAGTTTCTAGAATCTCACATGGTATGGATGTATTTTTTGACTTCTCAAGTTGGTTAATGTTTGAGTCAAGAGGTACGGTCCTACCATTGAAATTAGAAACAACATAATTATTTCTTCTACCAAATGTGTCCACGGGCGCACCATTGAAATTAGATCCCACTGAATTATTTTTGCCATCAAAGTTGTCCAAATCACGTGGGCTAGCACCAATGTTTGACCGTTCTTGGCTGGGAAGAGCAATGCAATTCGGGCTAGTACCAAGGGGCTTAGGAGTCGTACCTTGCACGGAAACAACTTCTGTAGAAATCAAGGCAATTGAATTTGTTGCATGAGTATTCAAATGATGATCTTCTTTCTGATTGTCGAGCAAAGAAATCTTGGACTGAATATCATTGAATGCACGCTCTAATTCAAGACTGGAATTAGATCTTTCACCATGCGCATTAGAGGAAGAAGTGAGATCATCACCTTCACTAAGATTGCCCAGTAATGACGAATCAGGGATCAGTCCCATTGCTGAAATGGAGTCAATAACAAGTTGGTGTTCCTTGTTAGAAACCGAGGAAGAGGAAAAATCACCCAATTCAGAAATAGAAAATTCATCATCTTCCCCTTGAGAACTTGAATATGAATTTTCTAGAACTTGAGCAGGTTTCGATGCAAGAGCAGCCTGAGCTTTGGCTTTAAGCCTATCGCTGGACCTAGAGGAGGTAGAAGGTTCCTTCTTCCCCCCCATGAGGGGGAATATTTGCTAGTGTTGGGGCACTGTAGTGGTTTAGAATGAGTAGATTGAAGTTATGTTGAATGGAGGTGGAGGAGGATGGGTAGTCAAAGGGTGTCCAACGGCTGAGTTACCTAGTGAGAGGGCAGAGAGAAATTCCCATGTACTCGCCTTTGCATTGTTGGAGACTGCAAACGGCTAAAGGGTAAGTTATGTGATCCTCTCGCTACCCTTTCCTTACTAAAGTCAGAAGGTAGTCTAAAAGAAAAGACGGATACCCCGCCTCAGAGGCTGGAGACCATTCATTTCTTAGAAACCTCTATCTTAAGATTTTGACTTAGCGTATAGGCTGTGAGGTAAACTAAATAATCATATCATTGTATTTTGCAAAAATGATCCTACAAGATATGACTGGTTCACCCTATGCTTGTGGTGTCGTAAGATTATTTAACTAGACCTCAGTGAACTTTGATAATTAATGGTCTCCCATTAACTGAAGATATCAACAATTTATAAGATATGTTAAGGGTATAGGCTCCCACTAACCTTCTTATAAATATAGAAATTATCTTTGCTTTCTATAAAATCAACGTAACACCCCGATCCCTCACGAGACCGGAGTCCCGATCCAAAACCCGAGGTCACAAAAAATGAGGGAAAATAGACAGAGTTTTCCCTGTTTCTAGGCCAAA
Organism: Ehretia macrophylla; assembly: GCA_037974665.1. Taxonomy (NCBI): domain Eukaryota; kingdom Viridiplantae; phylum Streptophyta; class Magnoliopsida; order Boraginales; family Ehretiaceae; genus Ehretia; species Ehretia macrophylla. Next base: position 73,991,210 of record CM075773.1, read on the forward strand.
CCACATACTTGCACTCGGAAGAAATAGACCACAAACAACAATATAGCATTCATATGATATCTTTTCTCAAGTTCATAAGGCCATCTGAGCCTTCTACCCTAATAAATAGGACATTCATGCATCATCTCATTAGTTACTAGCATGCTATGACCAAAATCTAGATTATCATACCACTTTAATATTCTCTACTTAACTATCTTAGATATTAAGTCATATTATGATCCATACAACTAACTAACAAACTTAACTTTAACTTTAATACAGGCCATTCAGCAGCTTAATACATACAAGGTACTAAGGCCTCAAAAGATTACATAATCATTCACATAATTACAAAGAAACACCCAACTCAAGCTAGCACAACCACGCAAGGAGACTCTCGAGCCTTCTTCCTCTCAAAGAGGAGTGAGCAAACTTGTTGCTCAGTGAGGGAGAGAATAAACGGGGAGGATTTCGCAAACCCTTTTTGTGCAATACAAATAAGACATTCAAAGCCAACCCCCTTATAAGAACTTGAGAATACAGCAGTTAACCTAAAATACTTGGAGGCGTTATATCATTGGTCATAACATCTAAAAATGCGAATTTATACATCATACAATAGGTTGAAAATGATATATCATTAAGCATGAACAATGCTACATAAAAGAGACTTGGAATACAACGCTAACATGATAAACTCGAAAGTGATATAACATTAACGCTAACTAAACACGTATAAAAAAAAAGATATCGCTCGCCAACTTACATGGACGCCAACCTTTTCCATGTGAGTCTCTTCACGAACCTACATGGATGCCAACCTTTTCCATGCAGGCTTTCTCCCACATGGATGTCAACCTTTTCCATGTGGGCTTCTTCGCGAACTTACATGGACGCCAACCTTTTCCATGCAAGCTTTCTTCCACATGGACATCAACCTTTTCCATGTGGATGCTTAAGGTTGCAACCTTCACTATATTTACGCTTGTTAGCTTGTTAGTTCGCTTGGTTACTTGATGATGTAACATATAATACATAAATCAGTCGCTATATTGCTTGAGCTTAGAGCCATGCTTTGAAGACATTCAATACACAATCTTCAACAAACTAACATCTATAGAAGCTTAACTACTAAAACATTCTTTACTTTTCAAAACTTGAAACCATTTCTTATATTACATAGCTTGAAAACATTCTTTATCTACAACCACGACATATAGCATATAGTAAAATAAAGCACTTAAAATGCACATAGGAATGATCCCTCACCTCTAGAAAGCCAAACATGTAGGTGTCTAGCCAAGAACCCCTCTAAAGCATCAATTTCCTTCAATTACCACTACACAAAACAAATAACTATTTGCATAAAAAATTATACATTCATTCCACAAGTGGTTCCTACATTCACCTGTTAGGGATATGCCTTAATGCTGATGATTAGATGACCCAATTAGGGTTTTTAACAAGAATATATGTGTTTTTTATACACCTTGATGTTTTTGGATATTCATATTCTCCGCTTTGATATGAATGTGTCCCTAATGTTTATCGGAGAAGTGAGAACATTCTAAAAGGGGGTTTAGAGTGCCTCACTATTCTACTTCGCTATGATAAATATTAAGAACTGAGTCATAACCCTTCTGATTGTTCGACCAAGACTAGAATAATCGAATACGAGTTATCATATGTAATTACCTTTGATTAGCATAGTGATGTTAATGATAAAGGATGGCATGCGAAGTATTAGAATAACATGTTGATGTGGACTAATTAACATATGAGTGATCGTTAGTGGTATGGGTCATTGATTGTGATAGTAAATAGTGAACTACATGATTCTAAGTTAATAGTTTACTATTTAGTTGAGAATTGTGCAAATTAATCCTCAGACTTGAGAAATTACAGCTTCCGGTTATATAAGGGGCTAAACATTGTTTCTGGACAACACTCGCCTTTTGTAAAGGTGAGTTACGACCTTTCGCATTTTAGTCTTTTGATATAGACTAATAGGTAATTGTCAAGATAGGATCTATTAAACCTCCGATGTGAGCAGGATGTCTTGTGATATCTGAAGTCGATAGATAAATGAGGAAGTCCTTGGCCAAGCCAAGTATGAATTGATGGAAATGGGTTTTTCCATAGTAGTCATCTCTCGTTTCACCGTTTCAAATCAATTCACAGTATCAGATGTGGGCTTAAACTTTTCATGGTCCTTTTCCCGATCGGGACGTTTTAACAGAAGGATCGGACTGCACAGTAATTCTCAACAATAAATGGATTCATAGATAGACTGCGTCTTCATTATCGGGTACATTCTCATGGACGTTTGTTGCTAGTGCATCACCCATGAGCATGAGGGTATTTCAGGAAATGACGGAGACATTTCCAAAATAGAAAATACGGTATCAGTCCCTCATTAGTATACGATTATAAATCTAGAAAGTCATACACTTATAAGTATAATGAATAAGTTCACCGGAAGCTTTTATAATGTGGTTGATGGCTTTAAAGTGTTAAGAGTCATCTATAGTAGTGTTCGGACTAAAAGTGTAATTATTGAAAGTTTTGGGATCAAATTATAATTACCAAAACTTTTGGGGCCAAACTGTAAATATTGAAAAGCAGTTTCAATATATTTATTCTAATAGATATATAGAAAGGTGTTTGCTTTTATATATATGTGTATTGATGATGTAATTTGTGAAATGTCACGTCATCAATCCTACTCATCATATTGAAAAACAAATTTATTTGATTGGACAATGACATGTGGCAATAGGAATGTGTAGGATTGTCCATGTCATCAATCCTGGCTTTTTAAATTGGATGGTTTAGATTTAGTCTTGAATAAAAGACAAAAGAATCTAGGCCATTAACTTTTTATGATAGTTGTTTTTTGCCAAGTGTCAAGAGAGAGAAAAAGAAAGTTGAAAAGTAGCTTTTGGATTGTAATGATTACAATCCAAGGTCATGCATGGTTTCTCTTTCTTCTTGCAACTAAGAAAGCTAATTTGATTGGCTACCTATATATATAATATTATTATGAGAACAGATATTATATATATGTAATTGCAAAATAATTTCTCTCTCCTAAACCTACCAATTTTCGGCCAACATGAGGAAGAAAGAGAAGATGGTGATTTTTCCATTAGATGCAAACGATTGTTATCTAATGACATGCAAGAGGGGTAACTTTGTCTTTTATACAAGATAACCCTTTTTGATTGGTTATCTTTTATATGTCTTTTGATAATATAATAGAGAATATATTAATCAAATGGATGACAACACTCTCTCTCTTACTCTCTCACTTTTTCGGCCATCTAAGGTAGGAAAGAGAAGATTTATTTTTCATGCATTGGATTGAAATGATGACAATCCAATAACATGCAATTTGATTATCTAAATTGACACTCAACTTATGTCCTTTTGATTGGGTGTTTGAGATTAGATAATAGAGATATTATAGTGATAATATAGAAGTCAATCTCTCTCTCTCTCAAGCTACACTTACACGGCTAACACAAGAAAAGGAAAAAAGAAAAACTTCTCCTTCTCCAAGTGGTAACTTTCGGCCATTGAAGAAAGAAGGAGGAAGCTTTGCTTTTGCTAACAACTAACAACACATATAGCTTGGTCTCTTGAATACATTACTAGCACTTAAGTCTTCAAGAGGGTTGGTGATCTTTGGATGCTTGCGTGGACCTACTAGTGCCTTCAAGTTAGAAGGATCCAAGGAGTTCAACACCTTGCATGCATCTATTTTGGAAAGCTTCAAGAGGTATACCTAATACTACTACTCTTTCCTTTTGGTACATACACTTGATGCTTACACATATATGTATATAGTTTTATGAACATATCAAGAAGATTGCATGTTGAATCTTGCTATTTAGCTTGTAACTTTTTTGAAATATGCCTACTTTAGGTTCGGCCATGGCAATGTATTCATGCTAATCTTCCTAGATCTTGGTCCATGATAAGTTTTTTTTTTTGTTAATTCAGTGGGATTTTATTGAAAGAAAATGGAAAAATACATCAAAGTACAAACTGTATGACAACTAGTGTCATAAACAAGAACAATGAAGAAACGAGAAAATCAGATCGGTCGCAGACCATAAGTTACAAAAGAAAAACATCAAAATGGACAAATGATACAACAACATCATCATTAAGTTTTTCGATCAGGTGGTCTTCCATTGAAGATGCCTTGGTAATGCGAACTAGCCATCCACATTCATTGCACTATTTGGATGAATTTTCCAGCAAAGATTCAAGTCAAGATTCTATTTTCAAGATTCAAGAACTTCAAGATTCTTCAAGAAGTTTCAAGAAGATTTGAAGATTTGGTCAAGATTTGAATTCTTTGTAATATCATAGTTTTAGTTTAAGTTTAATTTGCATTCTAGTTTATTTCCTAGGGTCCACTATGGACAAATTTAGGTGTTCACACTAGGAAAGAGACTTTCTTGGGCTACAAGATTAGGTGTTCACACTAGAAAGGAGCTTTTCTTGGGCTGCAAGTTTGCTTCCTTTTTAGTTACTATTCCCGTCACTATTCACGTGAATAGTTAATAGGAGTCTTTTCTTGGTCTCCAAGTTTGTTTCCTTTGCCCTAGTTACTATTCACATTTTTTCCTACTTGGGCTAGGGTTTAGGAGTCCTTTTCCAAGCAGGATACTTATTTGTTATTGCCTATATAAGGCACTTTTTGGTGATAATAAAGAAGACAATTCTGAAATTAAATTGTGAGATTATTCTCCTTGAGTTCTCCAAGAGACTCTTTCGAACTTATCAAGGGATTCCTTGTGGCGTTCATCCTTGACTTATCAAGCGGATTTCCATCTCCATTTGTGGCGTCTTCACCATACCAAGGTTCTTGCTTTTCTAAGCAACGGGTCGCGGTTTCCATCATATTCACTATACCAAGGTTCTTGTCTTGCTAGGCAAAGGGTCGCGGTTCCATCCATTCTTGAAAGGTCTTGGGTTTGTTTTACCAATCTTGGGGTTGGGTCTGGGCACATGTTGACCAGGTTCGTATCAGTTGGTAATCAGAGCTTAGGTTTATCAGGTTTGCCTATCCTTTTCTTGTTTTTCTTGGTTAATTCCTTGAGTCTAGGTCTAGGTATTTAAATTCCTTTATTCGTTCTTGATTGAGTCTTGTTTCAATTCCTTTTCTTGATTCCTTGTTCTTGCTAGTTTTTCAATTTTGTGTCTTTCTAGTTTTCAATTCCTTTTCTTGCTAGGATTTTTTTCAATTCCGTTTCTTGTTTTCAATTGGCCAAACCCTAGAATCTTGAATTAGGGTTTCTTGTGTTTCGAAATTTGAAGTCTTGGTACTTGCTCATTGTCTTTGTTTCTGAAAATCAAGAAAAGAACATCAAGAAAGAAAAGAAACATCAAGAAAAGAAAAAAAAATTCGGAGCTGAAAAAAAAAAAAAAAAAAAAAAGCAAAATAGTGAACAGTAAAAAAACTTGTTTTTGTTGAATTAGCCTTTGTGGCCAAGCTTTTCTGAAGGGAAACGACGTTCTGAGCATAACCCACAGAAAAACTGTGGGCACCACCCTCTTAGAGCCAAATTCCAACGTTTTCTATGAGTTTTGGTCATTTTTGTGTTTTAGAATAGGGTTTTTGCAACTTTCCTTATTTCTCTAGGTTTCCTTCTTTGAGTTTTATTCAAGTTTCTTTTTCTAACCTTGTTTCCAGAGTCTTAAAGGTCTAAAAAAAAAAAAAACAAAAAAAAAATCATCAAATTTTGAAAAAAAAAGTAATACGCTGCTTTAGTGCCTATCTTGGTACTCTTGATTAGTTCTAGGGAACTTGAAGGAGAATACGAGTGGTAAAAGGTAATGTGTGTGAGATTATTAGAGGGTAAAAGCCAAGTGAGTTAAGTGAAACACGTGAGGGAGTGAAATTCAATCATGGCTCATAATCAAGAGGATGACATCAATGTAGAGGGTCAACAACCTGTAATTCTGAATTTGCAGATGCAAACTTTGTTGGAAGAGATGAGACAGATGATGAGAGCTGAATTTGAACAAATACATGAGAGGTTTGAAAGAATATATAAGGTCGAGCCCGAGTTCAAACAATCCACCAATGCCACGACCTCCCAAGGTAAATCAGCTTTTACTATGACTCGATCTAGTGAGATTAGATGTTTTAAATGTCAGGGATGGGGACACATTGGAAGCCAATGCCCAAACAAGCAAGCATTGGTAGTCTTGGAGAGTGGTGAGATTGAGTCCAAAGACGAAATGCATTTTGATGACATTCCTATACTAGGAGACACCATGGAGGTTGAAGAAGAGTTTGGGGCAAATTATGGAGAGTTGCTTGGACTAGTGACCCGACGACCCTTAAGCTTGCACGCTGAAAAAGAGGAAGAAGCAGTGCAACATGAGAACATCTTTCATACTCGCTGCCACGTGGAAGATAAGGTATGTAGTGTTATTATTGATGGTGGTAGTTGTACTAATATTGCTAGTGCTTCTATGGTTGAAAAGCTAGGGCTCAACACAGTTAAGCACCCACGTCCATACAAACTGCAGTGGTTGAATAATTGTGGTAAAGTAGGGGTTATAAAGCAGGTTGTTGTACCGTTTCGCATTGGAAAATATGAGGATGAAGTATTGTGTGATGTGGTAACAATGCATGCTGGACATCTACTCTTAGGAAGACCGTGGCAATTTGATCGACGTGTGCAGCATGATGGCTTCACCAATAAGTGCACATTCATGTTCAATCAGCGGTCAATCACTCTAGTTTCCATAACACCAAAAAAAGTTTATGAGAGTGAACAAAAGAATTTGAGAGAACAAAAGAATTTGAGTGAGCAAAAGAATAAGAGTGAAAAGAAAGAGAGCAAGGTTGAAGCTAGAGATGTAGTAAAAAGAGAAAAGAGCTCTTCCAAGGTGGTAAAAACAGAGGGGAAACAAAGAAATTTCTATGAAAAAGCAAGTGAGGTTAAGAGAGCTTTGATCTCAAGGCGGCCGATAATTGTACTCATGTACAAAGAGGCTCTTTTAAACACTAACCAGCTTGACTTTGCATTGCCTAGTGTTGTTGTTTCTCTCTTACAGGATTTTGAGGAAGTGCTTCCCGAGGACATACCACATGGTCTACCACCAAGGCTAGTCTTTGAACCTGGAGGATTTGAGGACAAATCCTTCTCAAGAGGGGGGGAATAATGCGAACTAGCCATCCACATTCATTGCACTATTTGGATGAATTTTCCAGCAAAGATTCAAGTCAAGATTCTATTTTCAAGATTCAAGAACTTCAAGATTCTTCAAGAAGTTTCAAGAAGATTTGAAGATTTGGTCAAGATTTGAATTCTTTGTAATATCATAGTTTTAGTTTAAGTTTAATTTGCATTCTAGTTTATTTCCTAGGGTCCACTATGGACAAATTTAGGTGTTCACACTAGGAAAGAGACTTTCTTGGGCTACAAGATTAGGTGTTCACACTAGAAAGGAGCTTTTCTTGGGCTGCAAGTTTGCTTCCTTTTTAGTTACTATTCACGTCACTATTCACGTGAATAGTTAATAGGAGTCTTTTCTTGGTCTCCAAGTTTGTTTCCTTTGACCTAGTTACTATTCACATTTTTTCCTACTTGGGCTAGGGTTTAGGAGTCCTTTTCCAAGCAGGATACTTATTTGTTATTGCCTATATAAGGCACTTTTTGGTGATAATAAAGAAGACAATTCTGAAATTAAATTGTGAGATTATTCTCCTTGAGTTCTCCAAGAGACTCTTTCGAACTTATCAAGGGATTCCTTGTGGCGTTCATCCTTGACTTATCAAGCGGATTTCCATCCCCGTTTGTGGCGTCTTCACCATACCAAGGTTCTTGCTTTTCTAAGCAACGGGTCGCGGTTTCCATCATATTCACTATACCAAGGTTCTTGTCTTGCTAGGCAAAGGGTCGCGGTTCCATCCATTCTTGAAAGGTCTTGGGTTTGTTTTACCAATCTTGGTGTTGGGTCTGGGCACATGTTGACCAGGTTCGTATCACTTGGACTGCCCGAGTATAGTCAAAAGATGATTTAACTCTTGAAGTTGAGGCAACAGAATTTTCCTTGCCAAAAGAACTGAAATTTGAAATGACTTTGCCTGCAGCAGTTGTGGAATTTTTGTCTTTAGAACCTTGTGGTGGGAACGGGGTGACCGACATTTTCTGAGCTTGGTTTCCAGAATTTTGAAGCTTAGGGATACTCACATTAGTCCCATTTGAAGGCTTGGCTGAATAAGTGACCTGTTTCATTTGGGACTTCTGTTGTCCATGGTAAACTCCCGTACCTTGATGATTGCCAAGATTCCCAGATTTGGAATTGTTTTTCTGAGAACGATCAAGAGAAGGTTCATCATTATCCTCATCAATAACATTGAGAACATTAAATCTGTTCACATTACCCTTATTCTCTTTGCGGGAAGCACCACGTCTCCTTCTCGGTTTCTTACCAACATCAGTCCAATCCAAACTTGAACTAGTGACATTATTATTCACTTTCTCCTCAATAGAATTAGGACATGAGGATGTGTCATGTCCAATCATATTCAATCTCAATTTCAGCCAAACCTCCTTTAGGGAGCTCAACAAAGGTTCTGTCTGGAAGATCCTTCTGAATATTCATTTCAACACAAACTCTTGCATACCCGAGATGAGAACGAGAGGCCGTTTTCGAATCCATCTGAAGAGGGATACCAATTGTGCTTGAAACATAACTGAGACCATCTTTGGTAAGTAAATCAAGTGGGACATTTAGTAGTTTTAACCACATTGGGACCCTATCACAATTAATGTTAATCAGTTGAAGGCCCATTTCCCAACGTCTAAGGAGAAGGGGATGGTGGTGGACATGCCATAGCTCTTGCATCACCCGATCACAGAAAACTTGTGATTCAAATCGAAACACATAAAGCCCAAAGTCATTGGATTGAATGTCAACATGACCAAATTTATTCCATTGAGTGTCAACCATTCTTCTAATTAAGAAAAATGGGGGAGGCTTACCTATAAATTGAACAATAAGGCAGCAATTCTCTTTCATCACCTTCAACTAAGTTAGCTCATAACTCCATTAACTTTATTCATCTCCATTTAATTCTATTGGACTAACATAACTATCAAATACATTTCACCATTTAGCATGTATTACATTCAACTACTTAAACAACACATTAAACATTCTTTTAGTAGTCCAACAATTCAATAGACATATAAACATTAGCAATTGGACAACCATAAAGCATACACAATCCACGTAACTATAAAATTTACAAATCATAACTAGATAGATTTTAACTTCCAGAATCTCTTCAAATATCTATATATTAATACAACTACACTTAACAACAAAGGCCCATTTGTCACTAATTCTCCCAAATTCTAACCAAATTGCCTAGTCAACACCAAATGTTAATAAGCCGACTAGAAACTCATTAGCATCATAAGCATTCTTTCATAGCAACAAGATAGTCTCAATTCATAAGTAATACAATAGTCATTGAAACCACATATAAAGTAGAATTCCAAGCTATTACCAACATTAAACTTGACTTTGTGACTTTCTCCCTTAGCCTATTAACACAATTTGAAGCATGTACGAAACACAAGTCACATGATCAACAAACCAACTATCCTAAACTTCTAGGGCCACCTTATGACACCTTCTGAGCCATGAAAACCCATTTTTAATCATGTTTATCACAAAAAAACAATTCTAAATCTGGGAATCTTGGCAATCAAGGTACAGGAGTTTACCATGGACAACCGAAGTCCCAAAAGAATCAGGTCACTTATTTATCAGCCAAAACTTCAAATAAGACTAATGTGAATGTCCCTAAGTTTCAAAATACTGGTAACCAAGCTCAGAAAATGTCGGTCACTCCACAAGGTTCTAAAGAAAAATTTTTTACAGCTGCTGCAGGCAAAGTCATTTCAACTTTCAGTTCTTCTAGCATGGGAAATTTCGTGGCCTCAACTTCAAGAGTTAACTCCTCTTTCGACTACACTCGGGCAGTCCAAGGCATCTTCAATGGAAGACCACCTAATCGAACAACTCAATGATATTGTTGTTGTTGTAGTTCTGTCTGTCCGTTTTCATGTTTCTTGTAGCTAACGGTCTGTGACCGTACTAGTTTTCTTCGTTTTCTTCTTTGCTCTTGTTTATGACACCAGCTGTCATGCAGTTTGTACTTTGATGTACCTTTCCATTTTCTATCATTAAAATTTCACTGAATTATCAAAAAAAAAAAAAAAGCCCCGAGAGCCCCAAGGCCACTTTGAACTACGACTACCCAAACTACCTTTCAAATCAATGTCATAATTACATGTTAAACACTATCTCACAAAATAAACACTAACTATGGCATTCAAACACACCCAAACAACCAATTTATGCAAAGCCTCTTTTGTAACCAAGCCAATTTAACAAGTTTGTTCAAGTTTATTCAAATTATATTAATTCTAATAACTAACCTAGGTTCACTAGCACCTATGACATTATTAGATAGCATATAATCAAGTTTTTTTTTTTTGTTAATTCAGTGGGATTTTATTGAAAGAAAATGGAAAAATACATCAAAGTACAAACTGTATGACAACTGGTGTCATAAACAAGAACAATGAAGAAACGAGAAAATCAGATCGGTCGCAGACTGTAAGTTACAAAAGAAAAACATGAAAACGGACAAATGAAACAACAACATCATCATTAAGTTTTTTGATCAGGTGGTCTTCCATTGAAGATGCCTTGGACTACCCGAGTATAGTCAAAAGATGATTTAACTCTTGAAGTTGAGGCAACATAATTTTCCTTGCCAGAAGAACTGAAATTTGAAATGACTTTGCCTGTAGCAATTGTGGAATTTTTGTCTTAAGAACCTTGTGGTGGGAACGGGGTGACCGACATTTTCTGTGCTTGGTTTCCAGAATTTTGAAGCTTAGGGATACTCACATTAGTCCCATTTGAAGGCTTGGCTGAATAAGTGACCTGTTTCATTTGGGACTTCTGTTGTCTAAGTAAACTCTTGTACCTTGATGATTGCCAAGATTCCTAGAATTGGAATTGTTTTTCTGAGAACGATCAAGAGAAGGTTCATCATTATCCTCATCAATAACATTGAGAACATTAAATCTATTCGCATTACCCTTATTCTCTTTGCAGGAAGCACCACGTCTCCTTCTTGGTTTCTTACCAACATCAGTCGAATCCAAATTTGAACTAGTGACATTATTATTCACTTTCTCCTCAATAGAATTAGGACATGAGGATGTGTCATGTCCAACAACGTTGCAATGAGAACATTTGAGTGGAGTCCAATCATATTCAATCTCAATTTCAGCCAAACCTCCTTTAGGGAGCTCAACAAAGGTTCTGTCTGGAAGATCCTTTTGAATATTCATTTCAACACAAACTCTTGCATACCCGAGATGAGAACAGGAGGCCGTTTTCGAATCCATCTGAAGAGGGATACCAATTGTGCTTGAAACATAACTGAGACCATCTTTGGTAAGTAAATCAAGTGGGACATTTAGTAGTTTTAACCACATTGGGACCCTATCACAATTAATGTTAATCAGTTGAAGGCCCATTTCCCAACGTCTAAGGAGAAGGGGGTGGTGGTGGACATGCCATAGCTCTTGCATCACCCGATCATAAAAAACTTGTGATTCAAATCGAAACACATAAAGCCCAAAGTCATTGGATTGAATGTCAACATGACCAAATTTATTCCATTGAATGTCAACATAAATCAAGTCTATATAACATGTAAACACTATATTATACAATAATCAAGCATTTTATAAGCATATAACAACAAATCTAGAAATTTAAAAACATTACATTGGCCGATGGGATCTCAGCAACGAGCCATGCTTTGTGACTTGTAAGAGGGGCCTGCGTTGAAGACTTGTTCTCCATTAACATTTTCACTTAGCTGCTCGATGTTGGTGCCCATTTGCAAAATAGCTTCATTGGTCCTTGATGCGAACCAGCCATCCACATTCATTGCACCATTTGGATGAATTTTTCAGCAAAGATTCAAGTCAAGATTCTATTTTCAAGATTCAAGAACTTCAAGATTCTTCAAGAAGTTTCAAGAAGATTTAGTCAAGATTTGATTTCTTTGTAATTCTATCATAGTTTTAGTTTAATTCCCTATGGATGAATTTAAGTGTTCACACTAGGAAAGAGACTTTCTTGGGCTGCAAGATTAGGTGTTCACACTAGAAAGGAGCTTTTCTTGGGCTGACAGTTTGCTTCCTTTTTAGTTACTATTTATGTCACTATTCACGTAAATAGTAAATAGGTGTCTTTTCTTGGTCTTCAAGTTTGTTTCCTTTGACCTAGTTACTATTCACGTTTTTCCTACTTGGGCTAGGGTTTAGGAGTCCTTTTCCAAGCAGGATACTTATTTGTTATTGCCTATATAAGGCACTTTTTGTGATAATAAAGTTAGACAATTCTGAAATTAAATTGTGAGATTATTCTCCTTGAGTTCTCCAAGAGACTCTTTCGAACTTATCAAGCGGATTTCCATCCCCGTTTGTGGTGTCTTCACCATACCAAGGTTCTTGCTTTGCTAAGCAACGGGTCGCGGTTTCCATCATATTCACTATACCAAGGTTCTTGTCTTGCTAGGCAAAGGGTCGCGGTTCCATCCATTCTTGAAAGGTCTTGGGTTTGTTTTACCAATCTTGGTGTTGGGTCTGGGCACATGTTGACCAGGTTCGTATCAGTTGGTAATCAGAGCTTAGGTTTATCAGGTTTGCCTATCCGTTTCTTGTTTTTCTTGGTTAATTCCTTGAGTCTAGGTCTAGGTTTTAATTCCTTTCTTCATTCTTGATTGTGTCATGCTTCCAATTCGTTTTCTTGGTTTTGTCTTGATTCCGTTCTTGTTCTCCATTTCTTGAGTCTTGTCTTCAATTTTGTTTTCTTGCGTTCAATTTCGTTTCTTGTTAAGGTTTCAATTGGCCAAACCCTAGAATCTTGAATTAGGGTTTCTTGTGCTTCTAAACTTGAGTTCTTGTTATTTTCTCATTGGTTTCGTTTCTGAAAAATTAAGAAAAGAAAAGAAGAAAGAAAAAAAAAAGTCAAGAAAATATAGAAAAACAGAAAAAAAAAAATAGAGGCAGAAATTTATTTTCATTGAATTAGCCCTCAAGACTAAACTTTTCTGAAGGAAAACGGTGTTCTGAGCAGAACCCATAGTAAACTATGGGCACCACCCTCTTAGGGCCAAATTCCATCGTTTAGTATGAGTTATGGGCGTTTTTGTGATTTCTATTAGATTTTTCTCAACTTTCCTTATTTTTCTAGGTTTCCTTCTTCGAGTTTTGGTCAATTTTCTTTCTCTAACCTTGTTTTCAGAGTCTTAGAGGTCTGAAAAAAAAAGTCAGGTTCCGAAATTGATTATTACGCTACTTGGTATTCTTGGTAAGTTCTAGGGACTTGAAGGAGAATACGATAGGAAAAAGGCAGAGTGTGTGAGATTATTAGAGGGTAAAAGCCAAAGTGAGTTGAGCGAAACACGTGAGGGAGTGAAATTCAATCATGGCTCATAATCAAGAGGATGACACAAAAGTAGAAGCTCAACAACCAGTTCTGAATTTACAGTTGCAAGCTTTTTTGGGAGAGATGAGACGGATGATGAGAGCTGAATTTGAACAAATACATGAGAGGTTAGAACAAATATATAAGGTCAAGCCCAATTCCAAACAATCCACCAATGACATGACCTCCCAAGGTAAATTAGCTTCTACTATGACTCAATCTAGTGAGATTAGATGTTTTAAATGTCAGGGATAGGGACACATAGGAAACCAATGCCCAAACAAGCAAGCATTGGTAGTCTTGGAGAGTGGTGAGATTGAGTCCAAAGACGAAATGCATTTTGATGACATACCCATACTAGGAGACACCACGGAGGTTGAAGAAGAGTTTGGGGCAGATTATGGAGAGTTGCTTGGACTAGTGACCCGACGACCCTTAAGCTTGCAAGCTGAAGAAGAGGAAGAAGTAGTGCAACATGAGAACATCTTTCATACTCGCTGCCACGTGGAAGATAAGGTATGTAGTGTTATTATTGATGGTGGTAGTTGTACTAATGTTGCTAATGCTTCTATGGTTGAAAAGCTAGGGCTCAACACAGTTAAGCACCCACGTCCATACAAACTGCAGTGGCTGAATAATTGTGGTAAAGTAGGGGTTATAAAGCAGGTTGTTGTACCGTTTCGCATTGGAAAATATGAGGATGAAGTATTGTGCAATATGGTACCTATGCATGCTGGACATCTTCTTTTGGGAAGGCCATGGCAATTTGATCGACGTGTGCAGCATGATGGCTTCACCAACAAGTACTCATTCATGTTTAATCAGCGGTCAATCACTCTAGTTTCCATAACACCAAAAAAAGTTTATGAGAGTGAACAAAAGAATTTGATTGAGCAAAAGATTGAGAGTGAAAAGAAAAAAAGCAAGGTCGAATTAGGAAAGGTAGAGAGGAAAGAAAAGAATTCAACCAATGAGGTAAAAACAGAGGGAAAGCAAAGAAATTTTTATGCAAAAGCAAGTGAGGTTAAGAGAGCTTTGATTTCAAAAAGGCCAATGATTATACTTATGTACAAAGAGGCTCTTTTAAACACTAACCAACTTTACTCTGCATTGCATAGTGTTTCTTTCTTGCAGGATTTTGAGAAAGTGTTTCCTGCGGATGTACCACATGGTCTACCACCTAGGCTGGTCTTTGAACCTGGTGGATTTGAGGACAAATCCTTCTCAAGAGGGGGGGAATGATGCGAACCAGCCATCCACATTCATTGCACCATTTGGATGAATTTTTCAGCAAAGATTCAAGTCAAGATTCTATTTTCAAGATTCAAGAACTTCAAGATTCTTCAAGAAGTTTCAAGAAGATTTGAAGATTTAGTCAAGATTTGATTTCTTTGTAATTCTATCATAGTTTTAGTTTAATTCCCTATGGATGAATTTAAGTGTTCACACTAGGAAAGAGACTTTCTTGGGCTGCAAGATTAGGTGTTCACACTAGAAAGGAGCTTTTCTTGGGCTGACAGTTTGCTTCCTTTTTAGTTACTATTTACGTCACTATTCACGTGAATAGTAAATAGGTGTCTTTTCTTGGTCTTCAAGTTTGTTTCCTTTGACCTAGTTACTATTCACGTTTTTCCTACTTGGGCTAGGGTTTAGGAGTCCTTTTCCAAGCAGGATACTTATTTGTTATTGCCTATATAAGGCACTTTTTGTGATAATAAAGTTAGACAATTCTGAAATTAAATTGTGAGATTATTCTCCTTGAGTTCTCCAAGAGACTCTTTCGAACTTATCAAGGGATTCCTTATGGCGTTCAACCTTGACTTATCAAGCGGATTTCCATCCCCGTTTTTGGCGTCTTCACCATACCAAGGTTCTTACTTTGCTAAGCAACAGGTCGCGGTTTCCATCATATTCACTATACCAAGGTTCTTGTCTTGCTAGGCAAAGGGTCGCGGTTCCATCCATTCTTGAAAGGTCTTGGGTTTGTTTTACCAATCTTGGTGTTGGGTCTGGGCACATGTTGACCAGGTTCGTATCAGTCCTAGCCGTTGAGTACTCTGTATGTCCCCCATGTGAGCCAAGCATAGTATGGCCCGCTTGGATAATATGAGTTCCACGTGATTGCAGATTGGAGTTCATCAAAGCTGGACCCGAGTGAGCAAAGTGATGACTGTCTCCACGAGAAAAATTAACTCCATTAAGCAAATTTCTCTCACCACTAAAGTAGTGATTCCCATTCAAATTCTGATTTGAAGAATTCCCACGGCTATAATTAACTCCATGATGTAGTATTCTATCACCTCCATAGTGGTGGTCCCCAAGATTTATTTGCTCCCAATGACTAGAATTATTGTCATGCATAGTGTAAACTGGGATGAGAGGCCGCACATGCATAAAAGCATAATCCATGTGGGGCTGGTGCACATGATAAGAACCGGACAAATTTGTTTGTTGAGCACTTTGAAAAGCAGCATTTGAATTCAAATGATTCGGCACCAAGTGAGCTGTATGATTTCCGACACTAGCATGAGGGAAAGAGGACCCACTAATATTGACGTTGGAATCACCTAGGTTCTTGTTCCATGCCATGTTGTCGGCTGAAGCTTGCAATTGTGGACTTCCGTGAGGTGTGGGACGCAAAGCTGATGTGTTTGTACCTGTCACATGAATAGTATCCATGCATTGAGCACTTGTACCTTGAGCGTCTTCACCGACGAACTTCGTTTGGACAGAAAGAGGCGAATCACCATGAGACTGAACCTCCTTAGTAGCAGAATAAGAATGAATAAGAGTATCATCCTTCTTATTCTTTGAATTAATTTTATTAAAAGCATGTTCAAGCTCTTTGCTAGAGTTGAAAGATTCTTCTTCATCAAAAGCAGCAGACGAGGAGGAATCTTCAGAATTTTTTGAAACATTGGCTGATTTGGATTTGGCCTTAAGCCTATCACTAGCACGAGTCGGCTTCTTCTGACCACCAGCCATGGTAGAAGAAGAAGATGAGTGGCTGAGGGACGGGTTTGGATGATTGTTTAGGTTTCTGTTTGGTGGTCGTTGGTGGTGGTGGTGTCTGAGTTTAGAGAGAAGGGAGAGAATTTTCTCTCTCTTCCATCATTTTAACAAATCGTAAATGGCTTTGTGAATAATATGTCTTGAGTGTAAATGCTTTGTCTATATGTGTTATATGATTATCTACTATATCATTGTCCTTTCTGGTACGGAAGGAAGAACGAGGAGGCAGTTAAATAAGATTTGGAGGCAGGATTCTGTAGTGGCAAGGAGTGAGCTATAGTTGTTTTTTTTTTGTTAATTCAGTGGTATTTTATTGAAAGAAAAAGGAAAAGTACTTCAAAGTACACAATGCATGACAACTGGTGTCACAAACAAGAACAATGCAAAAATAAGCGAAAGCTAAATCGGTCGTAGACCGAAGGCAACAAAAACATGAAAACGGACAAACTAAACAACAACATCAGCATCAATGATTTGATCGATCAGGGGGTCTTCTATCGAAGATACCTTGGATTGCCCGAGAGTAGTCGAAAGAGGTATTAACTCTTGAAGTTGAGGCAACAGAATGTTCCTTGCCAAAAGAACTGAAATTTGAAATGACTTTGCCTGCAGCAGCTGTGAAATTTTTCTCTTTAGAACCTTGTGGTGGGAACGGAGTGACTGACATTTTCTGAGCTTGGTTATCAGAATTTTGAAACTTAGGGACACTTACATTAGTCCCATTTGAAGGGTTGGCAGAAATGACTTGTTTCTTTTGGGACTTTGGTTGTCCATGGTAAACTCCCGTACCTAAGGATTGATGATTGCCAAGATTCCTAGATTTAGAATTGTTCCTCTGAGATCGATCAAGAGAAGGTTCACCATTATCTTCATCAATAATATTGAGAGCATTAAATCTGTTTGCATTACCCGTATTCATTTTGCGGGAAGCACCACGTCTCCTTCTCGATTTCTTTCTAGCATCAGTCCAATCCAAATTTGAACTAGTAACATTCTCATTAACCTTCTCCTCAATAGAATTAGGACATGATGATGTGTCATGTCCAACAACGTTGCAATGAGAACATTTGAGTGGAGTCCAATCATAATCAATCTCAATTTCAGCCAACCCTCCTTTAGGGATCTCAACAAAGGTTCTGTCCGGAAGATCCTTTTGAATATTCATTTCAACACAGACTCTAGCATACCCGAGGTGAGAACGGGAGGCCGTTTTCGAATCCATCTGAAGAGGGATTCCAATTGTGCTGGAAACATAACTGAGACCATCTTTGGTAAGTAAATCAAGTGGGACATTTCGAAGTTTTAACCACATTGGAACCCTATCACAATTAATGTTAATCAGTTGAAGGCCCATTTCCCATCGTCTAAGGAGAAGTGGATGGTGGTGGACATGCCATAGCTCTTGCATCACCCGATCACAGGAAGCTTGTGATTCAAACCGAAACACATATAACCCAAAGTCATTAGATTGAATGCCAACATGGCCAAATTTATTCCATTGAGTGTCGATCATTCTTCTAATTAAGAAGAATGGGGGAGGCTTACCGATAAATTGACCAATAAGGCAGCAATTCCAGTGTTGAGCTCCTTCCTTGAAAACACTTTCTGGAGGCTTAGCAATTGTTCGCCCATCCGAGATTTCAAATTTGTCAAAGTAGTCCAATTTGAGTGAATCGTTTAAATCACCCAGAAAATGCTCCTTCCAATTGTTGGTGATAAGATTTGCACCGTTGGTACCATTTTGACCCCAAACAGAGCTGAGGATGGACAATTAGTTACATGAATGTTGTACATGTCTAGATCAGAAGGAATAGGCTTGCTTAGTCAAATCATTGCATGACCATGAGCCTAGGTAAAATGAGAACTCATCTTTTGTGCATTGTGTTAACTTTACATGTTGATTGCATGTTATTAGATGATATTTGAGCTTATGTGTATGCTTACTTGCCTGAATAACTAGCTTGAATAACTGAGTTAACACCTTGTTGTTTAGAACTGATTGTTGGATGTAAATTGTTTAATGTCATGTGAGAATGGGTACTTGAGTACATGCAAGATTATGGGGGTATAGTATTAGAATTTAGAACCAAATTAGCATGGGATTACCTGTTAGATTGAGTTAATCCTAATTGTGCGTATATGTATATGTGACTTTTGGGTCTTTGAATGCATATATGTACTTATCTGTCCTAACTGCGTAGTATATGAAGATTGTATAGTACGTGTGCTTATATGACTATGTGTGCCTCTAAGTGATGTCATAAATGCTTACTTACCACAATTAATAGTAGTACTATATGTGTTTGAATTCCATGAACTAAGAGTCATAGTTCAATATGACCATGCTTATTATATGTATAATATAAGAGGTTCCTCTTGTGTGACATTAACTACATGCATCCTTATATAGCTAATAATTGTATAGCAGCATAAGATATTACTGTCTATGTGATAGATGTTGACATGCGAGCATTGCATTCAATAAGTTGAGTATGTGCTAATACATGAGTACCATAAGTGAATTTAACTGCATGCATACATGTTACCCCGGAATTGGTAAGGAATCTCTCCCTTCTACATTACGGTGACCAGCAACAAATCTACCAGAGATGTAAACCAAACGGAAGAAGGGGCAGTTAGTCAGACATCAGCGGGGGTTGTTATATACAGCTAAACTTCTTGAGGGGTATTCACTCTAGCAATCTTGTCGAAGGCTATTTGTCAACAGTGGGTATAGTGGCATTTCCATCAGTAATATTGCTTGGGAATCTCGGATGGAATCTTTATTTGGCATCCTTTATGGACTACTTATCTGGAACTTCTATTTGGGCGTTTATATTCAAGATGTTCAACCGGCGCTCTTAGCAAGGACTCTTATTTGGGTCTTTATTCGGGATTTCACGTATGGCATCACTTTGGCATTATCTGGGCATTTCTTGATATTATCTTATCTGTATACAGAAATTACTACTGGGTTTCCATTCAGCTCCATTTTCGGTATTTATATATGGGATTCCTTACGGTATTTTCTCAGCATTAATAAATGGCTTCTCATATGGTATTCATATCAGGACTTCTACTTGGTATTTCATAAGAGCCTTTATTTGGCTACCTTTTTGGGATTCCTCAAGTTGTATTGTCATGGTATTTTCTTTGGGATTCCTTGTATGGTATTTCTTCTGGTATTCATACGAAGAGTTCTTGTTAGTACTCTTACTGGATTTCTTGGCAGTGTACCCCTTTGGTTTCAGGACTGGTTAGAGCTACTGCGATTGTCAAAAAATACTTTTGAGATAGAAGAAATTGCGAGAATGCAATTTTTGTAAGAAGGGGAGAATGTGAGACCCCGGACTCTCATACTTGTGTATTTGTTACTTGTATGTAAAATTATATACCTTTATGTGTTATTTTCTAAATAGTATAAGAATTTTACTATTCATAGTAAAAATTGACTGTCTTATTTTTCTGAATTTACATTTTTTCCCTACTATATGACTTGTAGGAGGAATGTGAAAAATGTTAATTTGAGCATTTGACAATGGGTGTGTGCGTTTAGAAAATGTTTTATCGCATCATATGAATAGTGAATTAGTAATAACTTTGAGATTGTTAACTAGTTAACCTTTCATTAGGATTTTGGACTAGAATTTGACTTACTCTTGCTTAATTTTAATATCCCAATCAGCCATCATAGATTATATATCTTACATACATACATATAACACATAACACTTAGCAAAAAAAAAACAAACAAACCAACCCCCAAGACCCCATGAAACCCGTCGACCACCATAGCCAAAAAAGGAGAGAAAACTTCAACTACACCTTGCAATTTGATCTTCTAGCTTGAGCTTGGAGTTGATTTGGAGCATCTATGATGTCACGCCCCGACCCAGTCCAACGGAACCGAACCCGATCACAACGACACGCACTCACAAAAATGCTAGAAATAGGAACATACAACCACACGGGTCTCTCACATACATCTTGAAAACTCATAACGTGCGTATAAACAACAATAAACAAAATGCGGAAACATAATACTCATTTATAAAAAGATAATACTTGACATTTCATATGAAGTTAACTATGCTCGGATAATTCAACAAAAGAAGTCTAGCTAAGTGTGATCACGAGCCACATGACCAGCCATATAAACAACAAAAGGCTAGACTTAAAATTGAGCATCAAGTACAAAGACTTCAATAGTCAAGTTAACTAGAATTTCAAAAGATAACATCATGTTCTTCTCAAATAAGCACATCAATTATGTTGTGCATTCTCTAACTCATTAGCAATATCATCGTGCACATAGTCCACATCGTGAACACCTGTAGCATGCAAAATAGAGGGTGAGCTAAACAAGCTCAGTGAGGAACGACATAGAGTTTTGGAAACTTGAACCTGAAAACTCTTTGGCACGTTAGCAACAACAAGTCATGAAAAGAAACGCATAATCACATTCGCTTAGTAATACATATTCAAGGATACGCTTAGTAACATTGTTGATGTCGACGCTTGAATCTTATCACGAACACGTAACATAGCCAACCTTACTCCCGCTTGTGTACTCATGATGTACACAATTTCTACGACCTCCCTCGATATGATATACGCGGATCACACGAGAAGGACTAGCATATGATAGTCAAGTTAGCACTAGCAAGCCCTATGCTTCCCAGTGTTCCAAGACACTATCATCGCGGACTCGAGTTGCAACTGTACAGTTCATGACCACGTAACATGCACACATAACATATATCATGCATTCGTATCACAACGCATCAAACCATCTTGTAATGCATATTCGTCAAGAGAACAACAAAGTAGGTTGTCTCTTTAACACATTAAGCAATTCAACATCACATTCAATAGCTAACCAAGTAAGATAGGAGAATAACACATTTAGGCATAAAGTGACCACTATAAACACATAGCTAAGCAATGGTCCAACTAAATCAATTCATTTACCCAAATTCCTGACTTTCAAATAGTCTAATTTTGTATAGAATCAAAGCTCGTCGAAAGTAGATAACCCTAGAATCAAACGGAACTCAATTCGGAGTTGAAATGAGTGAGATATGACCTTTTGAAAATTATTGCGCAAAGTTGAAAAGAAAACCCATCCGGGCGACCGGATTCGACTTGTATTGCCTAACAGAGAGTTGTCATCCGGGAAACATAGCATGCATCCGGGTGACCAGATTCAACCTGAATCGCCCGGATCCGACCAAAAACACACGAATTTCATGATTTTTGCACCAAACTCTTGATTTTCATGCAAAGCTAGCTACATATACAATTCCTACACTTTACCTAGCTCAAGAACACACATAAGAACACCAAGCTAGCATCGTATATTCACCAATGACCATATCACTCATTTCCAAAACAACAAATAAACTCAAGAACACATAAATGGCTCATCAACTCCATTTTTTTCATAGAATCAACTACAACAAGCATCAAGAACACATGCTCTAGCATTAACATCACCAAATAAACACAAACAAGCAAGAACATGAAATTTCCTCACCTTAGAAATGTTGAACAAAGAGAAACTAATCTGATAGAAAGCTTGCACAAGTTGAGGAGAGTTCAAATCTATAATATGAGCCATTGGTTCCACTTCTACTCCTTCCAAATAGCTCAAAATGCAAGAAAAACACTATTTCTTTCTCTCCCTCACTTCA
Source organism: Ehretia macrophylla (assembly GCA_037974665.1). NCBI lineage: Eukaryota > Viridiplantae > Streptophyta > Magnoliopsida > Boraginales > Ehretiaceae > Ehretia > Ehretia macrophylla. The sequence continues at coordinate 74,013,460 of CM075773.1, forward strand.
CTCGACCAAACTAAGGCTTCTCTTTGCAATTTTGCTGATTTTTTTGCTATTTATAATACTGGCTAAGTTGGTCAATGCAAGGGTCAAAGCATGACAACCCTTGTAGGTGATTTATGACTAAAATGCCTAGCTATTTTATCTTATTACCATTTTACCCTTAATAAATATCCTAAATTGCTAATTACCAGAAACTCTTCATATTTCCCTTATAATACTCTTCTACCCTTTCTAGAAGATTGGCCAATGTGAAAAGACTATTTTACCCTTCTAGCAATTTAGGGGTGAAATAAGCTCAAAATTCAATATAATGTAAATTTGAATGCATAAATGAGTTCAAGCAATTGAATGAGCAGTTTAAATGTATGTGATGCATGTTGGGGTCTCACATTCTCCCCTCCTTAAGAAAATTTTACCCTTGAAATTCTTACTTGTTCTCTGTTCAATTAAACAACCCCAAATACTGCCGCTTAATATGATCCCGTCTCTCCTAAGTAGCCTCCTCAATACCATGATAAAGCTACAGAACTTTAACCATTGGAATCTCTTTCGAATGCAGCACCCGCACTGACTGATCCAGAATACGAATAGGCCGATCCTCATAAGTTAAATCACCACGAAGCTCCAATGGTTCTGGCTCGAGAACATGAGAAGAATCTGGATGATACTTCCGAAGCATAGACACATGGAACATATCATGAACCTTGGATAAACTTACCGGTAGATCCAATCTATAAGCCAATTGACCAACTCTACCGATAATCTTAAACGGCCCCACGTACCTCGGACTCAGCTTCCCGCCTTTACCATACCGAACAATACCCTTACGAGGAAAAATCTTTGGAAATACCTGATCACCAACTTCAAATTCTAAATCCCGTCGTCTCTTATCGGCATAACTCTTCTGCCTACTCTGAGATGTAAGCATCCGCTGACGAATAAGACGAACGTTCTCAATGGTGTTCATTAGATCTGGCAATAACAATGGATCAACAACTTTCCATTCTTCTACTTTATCCCAATACAAAGGAGATCGACACTTATGACCATATAATGCTTCATACGGAGCCATCCCAATAGTCGATTGATAACTATTGTAAGTGTAAACAAACTCTACTAAGGGTAAGTGTTTCTCCCAACTCTTCCCGAAATCCATAACACAGGCTCTCAACATATCCTCAAGAATCTGAATCGTCCTCTCTGATTGCCCATTAGACTGAGGATGATACGCTATGCTGAAGTTCAACTTGGTACCCAAAGCTTGCTGTACTCGCTTCCAAAGTTTAGAGGTAAATCGAGAATCTCTATCTGATACAATACTGACAGGAATCCCGTGTAACTTCACAATGTTTTCCATATACAAATTTGTTAACTTCTCAACGGTGTCCTATTCACTCATAGAGATGAAGTGTGAAGTATTGGTCAAATAATCAACTGCTACCCAAACTGCATCGCAATCCCTAGATGACGTCGGAAAGCCTGTGACGAAATCCATAGTCACGTGCTCCCATTTCCACTGTGGAATCATCAACGGTTGAAGTAAACCTGCGGGTCGTTGATGTTCAGCTTTGACCCTTTGACAAGTCAAACACCGAGCTACAAACTCTGCCATATCCTTCTTCATGTTATTCTACTAGTAGTGTTGTTTCAAGTCCTAGTACATCTTATTTCTACCGGGATGGATAGTATATTTAGAGTTATGAGCTTTCTCTAAAATTTTCTTCCTCAAACCCTAGTCATCCAGAACACAAACTCTATTACGAAACCGCAACACACTATTATCGGATAACTTAAAATCAGGCTTATCTTGAGAGATCTTTTGCAACCGCTGGTCCAAGAGTTGAGCCTCTCAAACCCGTGAAAACAACAACAACTGAATCTGCAAGCTAGCAAACAAGACACTCAGTTGAGTCAACTCTGGCTTCCACTTACAAGCTTCTTCTAACAACTCCCACTCTTTGACAGCCATAAAAGCAATGCTAGCCCTCCAGCTAAGAGCATCAGCTACCACATTAGCTTTCCCGGCACATAGTTGATTGTGCAGTTGTAATCATCAAGTAACTCCATCCATCGTCTCTGCCTTATATTCAACTCCTTCTGAGAAAACAAATACTTCAAACTTTTATGATCCGTAAAGATTTTAAATTTGCTTCCCCAAAGATAATGACGCCACTTCTTCAAAGCAAACACAATAGCCACCAACTCCAAATCATGAGTTGGATAATTTTCCTCAAATGGCTTTAACTTTCGAGATGCATAAGCTATAACCCGACTATTCTGCATCAAAACACAACCCAAACCTTCTCCATAAGCATCACTGTAGATAACAAAATTCTGACTCTCTTCTAGCAAAACAAGAACTAGTGTTGTAGTCAAACTCTTCTTCAACTCTTGGAAACTGTTCTCACAACTTCCACTCCAAACAAAATTAACACTCTTCTGAGTTAGCCTCGTGAGAGGTCCTGCAACCTTAGAAAAGTTCTTCACAAACCTATTCTGCAACCTTAGAAAAGTTCTTCACAAACCTATTCTGCAACCTTAGAAAAGTTCTTCAAAAACCTACGGTAATAGCCCGCCAAACCAAGAAAACTATGAATCTCGGTTACATTCTCCGGTCTCTTCCAAGATGATACAACTTTAATAATGGTAGGATCCACCATGATACCCTGCTGAGAAATAATATGACCAAGAAAAGACACCTGCTAAAGCCAAAACTCACACTTACTGAACTTAGCATACAATTGATGTTGTTGAAGTATCTGTAAAACTAAACGCAGATGTTGTTCATGCTCCGCTTTAGACTTCGAATATACCAAAATGTCGTCGATGAAGATCACCACGAACTGATCCAAGTACGGTCGAAAAACACGCTGCATGAGATCCATGAAAGCTGCAGGTGCATTTGTTAAACGAAAAGGCATAACCACAAACTCATAATGACCATACCGTGTTCAACAAGCAGACTTCGGTACATCATCCTAGTAGATCCGAAGCTGATAGTAACCTTGCCTCAAATCAAATTTAGAATAGATCTTTGCCCCCTGCAACTGATCAAACAAATCGTCAATATGTGGCAAAGAATATTTATTCTTGATAGTCACTTGATTCAAACCTCGATAATCAATACAAAGTCACATGGTGCCATCTTTCTTCTTCACAAACAACACAGGTACTCCCCACAGTGAAGTGCTCGGCTGGATAAACCATTTACTCAGCAAATCCTGCAACTGAACCTTCAACTCTAAAAGTTCTACAGAAGTCATTTGATACGGTGCCTTAGACACAGGTTGATTTCCTGGTAGCACATCGATCGTAAACTCCACCTCTCTATTCAGTGGTACCCCTAACAATTCCTCTAGGAAGACACTATAGTACTCACAAACAACTGGTACCTCCTCCAACTTCAACTTATCATAAGGTTTATTAATCAAATAAGCAAGAAACCCCGCACAATCTCTCCTTAATAACTCAACAACTCTTATTGAATAGATTAGAAGATTCGTCGAAGAGTCACGTTTCCCTACTACCCTAACCACTGGATAACCCGATTTTTGAAACTTCACCACCTTAGTTTGACAATTCACTCGGGCACGGTACTTAGCCAACTAATCCATGCCCAAAATAATATTATAACCTTGTATAGGTAACAAGACTAGATCCGCTGGAAACTCCTGATCCTCTATCTGAATCTTACACTGCTTACAAACTGATTCAGTAATGTACCTACTATCCAAAGGTGTGGAGACATCTAATTAGTATAGAAGCTTCTCAACTAACAGTTTAACACGTTGCACACAAGGAATAGCAATAAAGGAACGAGTAGTACTAGGGTCAATCAAAACTTTAACCAATTGATCAAGAATTAGGAAGGTACCTTCGACCACAGCTATTGCTTCAAGCACTTCCTCACCCTCTAACGCATACACACGGGCCAGAACAAGCTGAATAGGCGCACTCTTGTCATCCTATTCTGACCTGTGCCTACGGTTTGTCCTTGAACATTCTAAAACCTAGGGCACTCTCTTGCCCGATATTTCTCACTTTCGCAACCGGTACACTTCCTAGATTTCCTCTAACAATTACTCTCATTGTGCCCCTTACGATTGCAGTGGACACACACTTGAGCAGAACTTGAAGTACTACCCCTAGAAGATCCTTGGGCCAAAACCATGCCCAAACCATTCCGTTGAGTCTTGGCAACAAACGGCCTACTTTGACTTTGACTTTGACTCTGGCCTTGCGACTGGAAAGACCTCTGTTGGCCTTGTTGTTGAAATGATAGTTGTTGACCTTGTGGTTGAAAAGGTTTCTTAAACTGTTGACTCGGCATAGTCATGGTCTCACTATTTCTCTTCTCCACTTTAGAGGCTGCCTCAAAAGCTTTAATGAAGGAATAAAACTCTAATGCAACCACTTGATCTTGAATTTCAGACCTTAACCCTCGAACAAACTTTCAAATCCTTCTCTCCGTGGTATCTACCATCTGAGGAGCATACTGAGATAGCTTGTTGAACCTCGCCTCGTAACGAGCAACTGTAAGTTCACCTTGCTCAAGATTAGTGAATTCATCCTCTCTTCTTTCTCTAGCAAGAGTGGAAATATAGGTATCCTTGAAGGTCGTTACAAAGCTCTCCCATAGAAGATGAGTGTGTTGAAGTTCCCATTGAGCTTTGGTGACCCTCCACCATTGTTTGGCATTACCATCAAGCAAAAATACAGCAAAGGCGATTTTCTTCTCTTTTGTGTAATCCGAGGCATCATAAATGCTCTGAACCCGTTCCAACCAATTCTCAGCTACCTCATCATCCGGTTATCCAATAAACCTCGGTGGCCTAAAATGAAGAAACCCCATCAATGTATTATCTGCCCTTTGGCATAACCACCTTGATCACCATTGCCACCTTGGCCTCCGTTACCCCCATTACCACCTTGATGATGAACGTGTTGGGGATTGTTGTATCGATCTTCCCGATTAACTTATCTCTCCATCACAGTTGCAAATCTGTTCATAGACTGAGCCATCTGACCCAACACTTGCTGATCAACCGGAACATACTCAGGCTTTGCCTCGGGCCCTCTGTGTGGTCTACCTTCTGGCGCCATCTTAGAATAAAAAGGGATCATGAACAGTTATAGTATGCATGAACAGTTTATATCAAGTAAAAGTTAGTAGCATTTAGTAAATAAACACATCACATCACATTATATCATGACACTTCAAGTTGGATCACATAACACACAGACCGAAGTTTCTATCCTGACTTACGCTTAGACAAGCTAAGCTTTGATACCACAAAATGTCACGCCCTGACCCGGTCCCATGGGAACCGAACCTGGATGCGACAACACGCACTCGCGAGAAAGCTAGAAACAGGAACATACAACCACACGAGTCTTTCACATACATCTTGAAAACTCGTAACGCACGTATAAACTACAATAAACAAAATACGAAAACATAATACTCATTTATAATAAGATAATACTTGACATTTTATATTAACTATGCTTGGATAATTCAACAAAAGAAGTCTAGCTAAGTGTGATCCCGAGCCACGTGACCAACCATATAAACAAAAAAGGCTAGACTTAAAACTAAGCATCAAGTACAAAGACTTCAATAGTCAAGTTAACAAGAATTCCAAAAGATAACATCATGTTCTTCTCAAATAAGCACGTCAATGATGTTGCATGTTCTCTAACTCATTAGCAACATCATCGTGCACGTAGTCCACATCGTGAACACCAATAGCATGCAAAATAGAGGGTGAGCTAAACAGGCTCAGTGAGGAACAACACAGAGATTTGGAAACTTGAACCTGAAAACTCTTTGGCACGTCAGCAACAACAAGTCATGAAAAGAAACGTATAATCACATTCGATTAGTAACACATATTCAAGGATACGCTTAGTAACATTGTTGATGTCGACGCTTGAATCTTATCACGAACACGTAACATAGCCAACCTTACTCCCGCTTGTGTACTCATGATGTACACGATTTCTACGACCCCCCTCGATATGATATATGCGGATCACACGAGAGGGACTAGCATATGATAGTCAAGTTAGCACTGGCAAGCCCTATGCCGCCCAGTGTTCCAAGACATTATCATCGCAGACTCGAGTTGCAACTGTACAGTGCACGACCACGTAACATGCACACATAACATATATCATACATTCGTATCACAACGCATCAACACATCTTGTAACGCATATTCGTCGGGAGAACAAAAAAGTAGGTTGTCTCTTTAACACATTAAGTAATTCAACATCACATTCAATAGCTAACCAAGTAAAGATAGGAGCATAACACATTTAGGCATAAAGTGACCATTATAAACACATAGCTAAGCAATAGTCCAACTTAATCAATTCAGTTACCCAACTTCCTGACCTCCAAATAGTCTAATTTTGTATAGAATTAAAGCTCGTCGAAAGTAGATAACCCTAGAATCAAATGGAACTCAATTCGGAGTTGAAATGTGTGAGATATGACCTTTTGAAAATTATTGTGCAAAGCTGAAAAGAAAACCCATCCGGGCGACATAGCCCTCATCCAGGTGATCGGATCTGACTTGTATCGCCCGACAGAGAGTTGTCATCCGGGCGACATAGCATGCATCTGGACGATTGGATTCAACCTGAATCACCCGGATCCGACCAAAAACATACGAATTTCATGATTTTTGTACCAAACTCTTGATTTTCTTGCAAAGCTAGCTACATATACAATTCTTACACTTCACCTAGCTCAAGAACATACACAAGAACACCAAGCTAGCATCATATATTCACTAATGACCATATCACTCATTTTCAAAACAACAAATAAACTCAAGAACACATAATAGCTCATCAACTCCATTTTTTCATAGAATCAACTACAACAAGCATCAAGAACACATGCTATAGCATTAACATCACCAAATAAAAACAAATAAGCAAGAATATGAAATTTCCTCACCTTAGAAATGTTGAACAAAGAGAAACTAATCCGATAGAAAGCTTGCACAAGTTCAGGAGAGTTCAAATCTATAATATGAGCCATTGGTTCCACTTCTACACCCTTCAAATAGCTCAAAATGCAAGAAAAACACTATTTCTTTCTCTCCCTCACTTCACTCGACCAAACTAGGGCTTTTCTTTGCAATTTTGCTGATTTGTTTGCTATTTATAATATTGGCTAAGTTGGTCAATGCAAGGGTCAAAGCATGACAACCATTGTAGGTGATTTATGACTAAAATGCCTAACTATTTTATCTTATTACCATTTTACCCTTAATAAATATCCTAAATTCCTAATTACCCGAAACTCTTCATATTTCCCTCATAATACCCTTCTACCCTTTCTAAAAGATTGGCCAATGTGGGAAGACTATTTTACCCTTCTAGCAATTTATGGGTGAAATAAGCTCAAAATTCAATAGAATGTAAATTTGAATACACAAATGAGTTCAAGCAATTGAATGAGCAGTTTAAATGTATGTAATGCATGTTGGGGTCACACATAAGAGCTACTACAATCACCTACAACCTATAATTGTGAGGGAGAATCATCTTATTTGCATTCTAATTTCTAGGGTTTATATTGAATTTTTGATATTGTTGATTATTTCTATAACTATGCTTATATATGCTTGAAATACACTTTTTAGAGGTTGTAGAACAATCTTTTGAAGCTTGATAGCAAATTGAACGGTTAGAATTTGATAATGCAAGTTGTAGGAAGAGTGTGAATAGTAACTTTTGCTTAAATTGGGGTTTTTGCATTTCTAGATGTTTTATTGCTTCTATTAGATGCTAGAACACTTGAGAATGCTATATGTATCATAAAATTGGTTATAGCTTAACTAGAATTGAAAATATAGCTTGATTTAGAAAGGGGACTTTGAAACGGAATATTGAATTTGATCCTTTTGAAAGTGTAGTTAGTCTTAGAAGTGTTAGGAAGCCTTTAAAATGTAATTATGACGTAGTTTAGCTAATCGAATTAGGTATCTATCGTTCAAACCACCTAAAGGGCATTTCGGAGTTTTTGTGCTAACATGACTTAAAATGTGGTTTTGTTGCGTTTATGTGTATCATAATGTGACTATAGGAGATTAGTGAAGTTGGATTTGAAGTTGGTTATCTTATATGAAGTTTAGAACTTAATTTGTAAGCTTTGGAATAGTGAAGTGTTGGATTTCTTGAGAATTAGTTGAGCTTATTGCATGATTAGCTATTTGAGTTCTTATAATTGCTATATTTGTCTATTGAGTGAGTTATAATTGTAATTTGGGTGAATAAGCATGATAATAATTCTTAGGTTATGTTTATAGTTGGATTATGTTTAAGTGTTAAGTGTGTTTGTATAGAATGTTTATTCTTTGGGTGAGGTCTTATGAGTTGAGTTACATGATTATTTTGCTAAGGGTGGATTGAATATGCTTATAACTTGTTGTGATGCTATTGTTGAATGTCTCCAAGCATGTTATCTAGTTATATAATAATTGAGTAGAGAAGAGTTGGGTGTCTTGTAATTGTAATTAATTACTTGCCATTTTTTGAATTGAAAATGTTATGTCCATGCTTGTTAATGATTATTAGTTGATAAAGATTATTTGTAACTCATGAATGTCAAGTAAAGTAAGTCATATTACATTTATATGATCAAGCTAGGAATGCGTATTTGAGCTAATTCGAGGTGATTGGAAGTGCGTAGAAGCCATTTTTGCATCTTGAGCTTGATAAAGGTGAGGGGCTTCATCCTGTTGTGCATTTAGTTTATTTACTTGTTAAAAGATTTCATGATTTATCAAAGTTACTTGAGTCGTGTATTTACTTGATCATTCAATAAAGTAGATTTGGAACTCTTTGCATTGTGTGAAGAATATGATCTAGATAGTAAGCATTGGAATAATATTTTGATGCATTTCTTGTGAATTACTTGAATTAGTTGCAGGAGTAATTGTTTATATTGCTATAATTGCTCTATTTGATTATCAAATGTGTTAAATGTTATATATGGGGTGAGGCTAGCCTACTTTGCTACATCCCCACTTGATTCAAAAATGGGATTCGTGATTTGTTATTCGGGGTTGCGTAACTTTTTCGGATACGGTAGTGTCGAAAAACTCTGGGCAGCATCGGGTTGTCGGTCTAGCTCGACTACTATGGTGCCTATTCCTTTTCTCGTTGAGTATACTCCACTACCCCAAAGGCATAGTTCACCTCGTTGGGGCATTTGGACCTACCTCAGGAGAACGGGTTGTAGGATCGGGGTACATCCAGAGTACCCCATTGGAGGAATAAGGGGTTTGCCAGCATTTGCTTGAAGATCATGGTTCATGGTTTGAGATTGAAGACAAAGAAAATGAACTGTATCCTTTTTAATGTGATTAAATGTTTATTCGATTGACTTGTTATATTGTGTTACTCGTGTTATTACCTTTGTTGCATTGCACGAAATGATTTTCGAAAACACCCCTGGTTTACTGTATCCCCTCCCTCACTGAGTAACTTTGGTTACTCATTCCTCGTTTTATTTCTCATAGCCTGTACACTGAGTCACGATCTCAAAGTTTTCTTTAAGATGGAGGATTCTAAGAAATGCTTAGTCTCTAGCCTTTATGGCAGGGTATCCATATTTTCTTATAGATTTCCTTCTGACTATTAAGGAAACGTTGCGAAAAGTTTTTGCACCTAATCCTTTAAACGTTTGCAGTCTCCTTTAATGTGATGGAAATTACATGGCCCGATATGATGTAATGAGTTGCATGATTTATAACGGAGAGGATACATGTAGGTTCTATTGATCTTATTGTGGTAATAATTATCTCTATATGAACTGTAACCCGGGATTTTCAAGGTTTATGGAGATAGTGAAGTTCTTAGAGAAGAATTCACTAAAAAAATGACAACATAATTAATAATGGATTTAAGAATTTTGGAAAGAGTTCCGAATAATAAGTAATCGTTATCTTGTTATTTGAGCCAAGATGTCGCTTGACTTTTAAAGGTGTTTGGATATTATGTGGTTCTATCTATTGGTGGTTACCGATATCTTGTAATATGGTAACTATAATAGAGGCTTCTTGCAGAGGCTTAAAGAACCCGATCTCATCAAGAATCCAAACATATAAGAGTTAATTCAAGAAATGTTTTCTTGACAGAAAATGGTTTAATAGATAAGGATCCTATAGATGTTTCTATAGTTTACCCACTGATCCTGTAAAGGTAGTTACAGTTGATCACCATCTTAGAGAAGATGAGTATATGGATACAAATGTACAGTGCGCTAATCCTATAGTTGATAGGATTAGTGCAAGTGGGAGATTGTTAGGGATATACCCTAATGTTATAGATGAGATGACCTAATTAGGGTTTAATAAGAATATATGTATGTTTCATACACAATGATGTTTTGGATGTTTATATTCTCCGCTCTGTATAAACATGTCCCTAATGCTTATTTGAGGAGAAAAATACGTTCTAAAGGAGTTTAGAATAGTTTGTTGTTTTTCTTCGATATGATAAACATTAAGAATCGATTCATAGCCCTTCAGATTTTCGACTGGGATTAGAATAATCGAGTATGGGTTATCGTATATTATTACCTTTGATTAACCTAATGATATTAATGATAAAGAGTGGTATGTGAAGTACCATAACAACATGGTGATGTGGACTAATATACATATGCGTGATCGTCAGTGTACGGATCATTGAATGTGACAATAAATAGTGAACTACATGGCTTTAGGTTAATAGTTTACTATTTAGTTGGGAATTGTGCAAATTAATCCTCAGACTTGAGAAATTACGGCTATCGTTATATCAGGGACTAAATATTGCGTCTGGACAATACCTGTCTTCTAAAAGGTAGGTAATGGTCTTTCGCATTTTAGTTTTGTGGTATAGATTGGCGGGTAATTATCAAGATAGGATCTGTTAACCTCCAGCATGAGGCGATGTCTTATGATATCTAAGATCGATCGTTAAACGAGGAAGTCCCTGGCCAAGGTGAGTATGAATTGATGGAAATGAGTTTTTCCATGGTAGTCATCTCTCATTTCACCGGTTTAGATTTATTCATGAAATCGAAAGTGGACTTAACCATTTCATGGTCCTTTCACGATCGGGATATTTTTAATAGAAGGATCGGATTGCACACTAATTCTCAACGATAAATAGATTCATGAAAGACAGTGTCTTCATTATCGTGTACATTTTCATGGTACGTTTGTTGCTATTGCATCACTCATGAACATGAGGGTATTTCAGGAAATGGCGGAGACATTTCCAGAATAAGTAAGGAGGTTTATTGGTCCCTCATCAGTATGCGATTATGAATCTAGAAGGTCACACAGTTATAAGCATCATGAATAAGTTCGCCGGAAGCTCGTATAATGTGGTTGGTAGCATTAAGGTGTTAAGAGTCATCTATGTTGGCATTCGGGCCAAAAGTATAATTTTAAAAAGTTTTGGAGTCAAATTATTATTACCAAAACTTTTAGAGTCAAATTGTAATTACCAAATGTTGTTTCAATATATTTATTCTAATAGAGATTAGAATGGGCAAAAATAACATATATATATATATATATATATATATATATATATATATATATATATATATATATATATATATATATATATATATATATATATATATATATATATATATATATATATATATATATATATAAAGGGTGTTTATATATATATACGTATATTGATGACGTGATTTGAGAAATTCCACATCATCAATCCTAGTCATCAAATGAAAAGGCAAATTAGTGATTAGGCATGTACATGTGGCGTGTACATGTGTAAAGTAGGATGAGTGGATTGTCTGTGACGCCCGAGATTTTTGTCATACATTCATTTACTGTTGCATCCATTAGTTGCACATTTCTTCTGTGTTTTATTTACTATCTTCTTTAAGTTGCTATTCCTTCCTTTTTCAACTGCCTAATATTAATGAATTAGCATTTTTATTAAATCATATTAACTATAGTAGGAATGAGAAAAATGTGCATTTGAGCTAGGATTGATAGGAGCCTTCGTTTAGAAAATGGTTTAGTAAACTAGTGAATAGTGTTACGTAACTTAACTTAGTGTTTTATTTAGTTAGCACCTAATTGCACCTTAGGCTCGTTTTTAAGCTATCTGTACTCATTTTAATAACCCACTTAAGCACCTAACATGACCTCCCTTAATATAACACTCACGACACACACTTAAACTCATAACTAGCAAAGAAAAAATAAAAAAAAATAAAAGCTGAAAAGTTCCTGTAGCAGGGCCAAGAGCCTCTTGCAGCCATAAGGAGGAAATTTTGATCTTCAACTCTTCAATCCAAGCCTCTCCAAGCCTAGAGCAAGTAGTTTAGGGTGTGTGCAAGCCTTCTAGGTATTCCTACGTGCTTTAGGTGAGGGATTTCATGACTCTTTTTATATATTTAAAATGTTACATATTTCTTGAATTGTTAGAAATACTATCAAATGATATTGAAAAGCTTATCTATGCTATTATACATTGTATATAAGTGCTAGAGAACACATTTAAGCCATTAGTTCGCATTTTAAACTGTTAGAATCGTTACTTTGATTTTATGAGGTGAATAGTGACGAAATTTTGGGGTTTTGTGTAATTGTGCATATTAGCTTGATTCATTGCTTCTAATAGATGCCTTAGGTGCTAATGAAGGTAGTCCAATAGCCCCTTGCCCTCGAATTTCTCTAAACTTGCATAAAACGTGAAATAGCCGACTTTTTAAAAGGGATTTCGGGGTTAATGCTAATCTAGGTGGAATTGAACTTCACATTTGGTATTCTTAGGCTACCTAGGTGCTATAGAAACTTTGTTAACCCTCGTTTGGATCCCAGTTTAGGTATGTGTAGTTCAAAGCCATAAGAGGGAAATTGGGCCTTTTTGGGTAATTGTGAGTATTTGAATGTGTTTAAGGGTTTTAAGGGTGCCTTAAGGGTTAATTAGGAGAATGGTATAGCTTCCCACATGAATTCGAAACATTAACTTTGATTTGGAAGGAAAATGGCTTAGGATAAAAGGGGGATAATTGAGAAATGAATGATTTTTCGCTTCTATAACCTGGTAAGTGTGTATTAAGTGTTTAATTACAATTATAAGATGTTTATGAGCTTTTGGTATTGGTTTTTTGGAAAAATGTGCAACTTTTCCCTTTATACTCTCTTAATTAGTTTTGTACTATTGTTTATCATATGAACTGTCTCGAGGGCAGCCTCTTTTGTTGACCCTCCTAAGTGTTACTGTTCTTTATTGATTATCTTACTGTCAAGTGTTAACATGCATTGCATAGTGGTTACGCAACCATAGTGTCAGGGGCAAACGTATTGAATATCGGCTGGGCGGTAGAGGGCTTGTCAGTGAATATTCAAACTCCGTACCCTATTCCCTCATTCGCCTGGTCCGGAGATTGTCAGGGGATGTTGGGTCGGAGGATTATCGAGGTACATCCGGAGTACACCCATTGAGGTGATTGGGAATTTGCCGGCACATCGATTGTGGTTTGTGAATCGTGGTTCGTGGCCAAAGATAAGAGAATCGTGGAGTTTGGGGTTAAGTGTATCGTATCCTTTTATATATGTGGTTATTTACTGTTTCAAATGTTCTTTAATTGTTTTTCTTGTTAACTGTTATATTTGTTGCATTGCACGTCCCGTTTGGCCTTTTTCCCTCACTGGACAATAGTGGTTGCTCATACTTCACTAACATGTTTCAAGAAGTGCTGAGGGTGATCCCCAGCTAGTTGAGGTGATAGTGGAAGAGGAAGAAGTTTAGGCAGAGCCTTTGCCCTAGTAGTTGTGTGATTATTGTCTGAGGTGATATGTTTTCTAGTTGCTATGTGGAGAATGCGTTATTCTATGTTGTGATCTATTTTGGGGCCTAAAGGCTCATGTATGTATTTGTGTAATATGTAAATTGGAAGCCAAATAACTGTAGTAGGAGTAGTAATTCTGTGGCTTGTAATAACTTATGTTTTTACTTCTAGTTGTTTTGCATGCTTGGGTGTGAATATTCTGATGCATGTTGTTTCCAACTTCTAAGAATGTTTTTAATGCTATCATGGGGTGGCATGATAAGCGGTTTTGTAAAAGAAGTTAAGTTGGATGCAAGCTTGTGTGAATCTGAACTACTATATGTCTCAAGGCTCGGATGGCCTTGAATCTTTGAACTTTAGTTATAAAAACTTGTCTTGTTATGTTGTGGCTTTATTGAGCATTACAGGTTTTCAGAATGTCCACGGTACAGGGGAGACTCTGTTTGTTTGTCGGGTCCAGACTTAACCTTTAGCGTGGGGTTGGGTCGGGGCGTTACATTTAGGTGGTATCAGAGCTTAAAGAATGCATGAAGCAGGGTTAATTTTCTCGGCCTGTGGGTAGGAGTCTATTAAGTTAAAGTGTGATTGTGTGAATAAATGTTTCTTTGATTGGCTAAAGAAAGGATTGAATGGTTAAAGCACATGCTAGCATGAAAGCGAGAATGTGAAAGATCTTATATGAGTTATTGTATAAAAGTGAAAAGTTAAGAATTGAAAGTATGATAAATTGTCCTACTTGTGTCTTTAGTATGCAAAGTGTTTGTATGACCCTATATGTTATTTTATGTTAACTTATTTGAACTTATTCTTATGTGATTTAATTGTGAATTATACATATGCTTGTCATAATACTTTGCATTCTAGTTGTCTGGAATGGGACCCTGCCGTCGAACTGGGAACCAGGATGTTGATAGAGAACCAGAGGAGGCTCTCGGGCAAGAAGCCGATATGGCAGGGAATGCACCACAAGTTCAGGATCCGAGTACCGCACAGATCTTGGCCATAATGGCCAATGCTATGAATACCATTGCCCAGTTCGTGACTCAACAGGGACAGACATGGGCTGCTGGTGGTAATCAGGATGCAAGAGCTGAGGGTAGTGGTACTACCGGAGGTAATTTGTATGATAGGTTTTTACATCATGGGGCCTACAACTTCTTCAGAAAGCCAGATGATATGAAGGCTGAATTGTGGTTGAGAAAGTTTGGAAGGGTGGCTGCAATACTCGAGTGTAGTGATGAGAGAAAAATTACTTATGACACATTCCTTTTGAAAGATGACGCCGAGGAATGGTGGCGTACTATTAGTGAGAAATGGGACGCAGAGATGGTTCAACATTCGTGGGCTGACTTCGTTCGTGAATTCCGAGATAAGTATATATCAGTGGTTGCTCGTGAGAGACGCCAAGCAGAGTTCATAGCCTTGAAGCAGGGAAATATGTCAGTGGATCAGTATGAGGCTACTTTTACTAGGCTCTCCCGTTACGTGCCAGCTTTGGTACAGCCAGAAGACATGAAAATGCAGAGATTCATCATGGGGTTAAGTAGTGATATTATGCTTAATTTGTCTGCAAATGATTACCCTAATTATGCTGCAGTGGTCAGAGTCGCCTCGAGGTATGAAAAATGCAAGGCAGACGTGTTGGCTGAGACTAGTCAATCGAGTAAGTGGCAGTTCCAGTCACAGAGTCAGGGGTACCAGAGGCAGACTATTTTAGTTGGGTAGAGTCCGCAGCCGAGGCAGGCACAGAGTTATGCAGGGCCTACTCAGACTCAGGCACGACCATTTCAGAGTCAGAATCAGGGGCAATCTCGTCCAGTTGTAGCTCGATCTCAACAGGGTAGTTCAGCTACCTCTTCTTACAGAGCTCCTTCGGGAGGCACTGTTACAAGACGTCACCAACAGTGTAGCTTCTGTCAACGTCAGGGTCATACTTAGAAGAATTGTTGGAAAAGATTGGGCCGATGTACCGGATATGGTAGTGATCAACACAAGGCTAAAGACTACCCAAAATTCAAGAATACTAGGGGTCAGAGATCTGGTCAGGGCAATCAGACCAGGGCGTTAGCTGTAACATCAGTACCACGTGATCAGGCCCGAGTATTTGCCTTAGATGCAGAGGAGCTTCCGAACATGACTGCTATAGTAGAAGGTACTTTTCTTCTTAATGATCAATCGGTTAAAGTTTTAATTGATTTCGGGGCTTCGCATTCATTTATTACACCTATATGTGCACAAAATGCTAAGTTGAAACATGATAAATTGTTACATGATATTGTGGTTTATACACCTATGGGGCCAAAGTTTGTCACCAAATCTATTTGCAAGGCATGTAATATCTTTATTCATGGTCGTGTATTTCCTGCCAATTTAATTATTCTACCTTTTCGCGACTTTGAAATTATATTGGGGATGGACTGGTTAGGTAGATATTATGTGCAACTTGATTGTAGAAAGAAGATTGTGAAACTAGAAATGCCTGACCAGCCCGTACTTGAAATAGTAAGAAGTAGAAAATCTACGGGAACTCCTATCATATCTTCTAGTAAAGCGTCAAAAAAGTTAGGTAAGGGTTGTGAGGCTTACTTTGCTTATTTGATTAATCAACCTAGTGATCAATTGAAACTGAATGATGTGCCTATCGTGAGAGAGTTTCCGGGGGTGTTTCCTAAGGAATTACCTGGTTTACCACCTAATAGAGAGATAGAGTTTGTGATCAACTTATTACCAGGGGCTACGCCTGTCTCTAGGACTCCATACAGAATGGCTCCACCTGAGTTGCAATAATTAAAAATTCAGTTGCAGGGTTTACTTGAGAAGGGATTCATTCAGCCGAGTTCTTCACCTTGGGGCGCACAGGTCTTGTTTGTTAAAAAGAAAGACATATCTCTTTGCTTATGCATTGATTATCGGGGTCTTAATCAGATAACTATCAAAATCAAATGTCCATTGCCTTTGATTGAGGAGTTATTTGATCAGCTGCAAGGTGCCAGGGTATTTTTTAAATTCGATCTGAGGCAGGGCTATTATCAGTTAAGGATTAAGTCAGATGATGTTCCTAAAACTGATTTCAGAACTCGTTATAGTCATTATGAATTTGTTGTTCTGTCATTTGGTTTAACCAATGCTCCTGTCGCATTCACGGATTTGATGCAGAGAGTATTACGTCCATATCTCGATCAGTTTGTGGTTATTTTCATTGATGATATTCTTGTATATTCTAAATCTGAGGCGGAACATGAACAACATCTCAAGATTGTACTGCAGACTCTTCAAGAGCATAAATTTTTCGCGAAGTTCAGTAAGTGTGAGCTCTGGTTAAGGCAAGTTACTTTTCTGGGCCATATTATTTCTCAGGATAGAAATTCTGTTGACCCATCAAAGATTAAGGTTGTCATGGCATGGAAACGGCTGGAGACTGTTACAAAAATTCGTAGTTTTCTGGGCTTAGTAGGTTATTACAGAAGGTTTGTCAAGGATTTCTCTAAAATTGCTGGACCATTGACTCAGCTTACTCGAAAGAAAACTGTATTTGACTGGAATGAGAAATGTGAAGCTAGCTTCTAGGAATTGAAGAAGAGATTAACCACAGCTCTTATTCTTGTTCTACCTGAGGGTACTGATAATCTGGTAATCTATAGTGATGCTTCCAATGAAGGATTGGGATGTGTATTAATGCAGAATGGAAAAGTTATTGCCTATGCTTCCAGAAAATTGAAATCTTATGAACTTAATTATCCGACGCATGACCTTGAGCTTGCAGCTATCATCTTTGCACTAAAGAAATGGCATCACTATCTTTGGGGTAATAAATTTGAAATCTTTACTGATCACAAGAGTGAAATATCTCTTTTCTCAGAAAGAGTTGAATATGAGGCAGAGGCATTGGTTGGAATTGCTTGAGGATTATAATTGCACTATCAATTATCTGCCAGGTAAGGCCCATATTGTTGCTGATGCTTTAAGCCGAAAGGCTACAATTGCCAGTCTAATCATCAAAAAATGGGAGTTCATGGAAGAATTATGTCTATGGAAGCCTGAGACTTCAGATTCTGGTATTCAATTTACAAGTTTGCATATTCAATCTCTTTTATTATCCAGGATTAGAGAGGCTCAACAGGCTGATCTACAATTGATGGAAATCTTAGAAAAGTCGAAAGGGGGAGAGTCAGATTTCAAATTGCATGATGATGGTCTTCTTAAGTTTAAAGGCAAAATTTGTATTCCTTCTGAGCCAGCTTTAAAGAAAGAAATTATTGCAGACGCTCATAATTCTAAGCATACTATCCATCCAGGCAGTACTAAGATGTACAGGGATCTGAAACATAACTACTGGTGGAACAACATGAAGAGAGAGATTGCTGACTATATTACTAGATGTCTTACATGTCAGAAAGTAAAAGCTGAACATCAGAGACCGACAGGGTTGTTGCAGCCGTTGGCCATTCCTGTTTGGAAATGGGACCACATTACCATGGATTTGGTGTCAGATTTACCGAGGTCTTTGAAAGGTCATGATTCAGTCTGGGTTGTTGTGGATAGATTTACCAAAACTTCTCATTTCATTGCTACAAAGAAAACTGAATCTCTTCACAAGTTGGCTGAAATTTATGTTGAGAATATTGTTAGACTTCATGGGATTCCCAAGAGTATTGTGTCAGACAGAGATCCTAGATTCACATCTCAGTTCTGGCAGAAGATTCAGAAAGCTTTGGGCACGACATTGAGCTTCAGTACTTCTCATCATCCTCAAACTGATGGACAATCTGAAAGAACTATTCTAATACTTGATGATATGTTACGAGCGTGCATTCTGGACTTTGGTAAGAGTTAGAAGAGATACTTACCTCTTGCAGAATTTGCTTATAACAACAGTTATCAAGCTACTATCGGTATGACACCGTATGAAGCTTTGTATGGGCGTAAATGCAGATCTCCATTATATTGGGATGAAGTTGGAGAGTTGAAATCTAGTGATCCTACTCTATTGCCAGAGATGAACAGAATGATTGATAATGTTCAACTTATCAGAAAAAAAATGCTTACAGCGCAGAGTCAGCAAAAGAGTTACGCGGATACACACCGTCGTGATCTGAAATTTGCCGTAGGTGATCGAGTATTTCTGAAAATTTTTCCTCGCAAGGGTTTGATTCGGCATGGTAAAGGAGGAAAACTCAATCCTCGTTATGTGGGATCGTTTGAAGTAACTGAAACAATTGGTGAATTGGCTTACCAACTAGCTTTGCTTCCTAGCCTGGGCAGGATTCATGATGTCTTCTGTGTTTCTATGCTTCGAAAATATCAGTCAAATCCTTCTCATGTTCTTGAGCCCGAGCCATTAGAGATCAGTGAAACTTTGACTTACACGGAGAAACCTCTTCGGATTGTTGATTGGAAAGTTCAGGAACTGAGAACTAAAAGCATTCTGATGGTTAAGGTTCTATGGGATCATCACGGGATAGAAGATGCTACATAGGAAAGAGATGAGGAGATGCGAGAGAAATATCCAGAGTTATTCGCCGAATCATGTAAGAATTGCATGGGCGCAATTAGTTTAAGGGGGAGAGGGTGTGACACCCGAGAATTTTGCCATACATTTACTTACTGTTGCATCCATTAGTTACGCATTTCTTCTGTGCTTTATTTATTATCTTCTTTAAGTTACTATTCCTTCTGTTTTCAACTGCTTAATATTAATGAATTGACATTTTTATTAAATCATATTAATTATAGTAGGAATGAGAAAAATGTGCATTTGAGCTAAGATCGATAGGAGCCTTCGTTTAGAAAATGGTTTAGTAAACTAGTGAATAGTGTTCGTAACTTAACTTAGTATTTTATTTAGTTAGCACCTAATTGCACCTTAGGCTCATTTTTAAACTATCTATACTCATTTTAATAACCCACTTAAGCACCTAACATGACCCCTCCTTAATATAACTCTCACAACACACACTTAAACTCATAACTAGCAAAGAAAAAATAAAAAAATAAAAGCTGAAAAGTTCCTGTAGCAGGGCCGAGAGCCTCTTGCAGCCATAAGGAGGAAATTTTGATCTTCAACTCTTCAATCCAAGCCTCTCCAAGCCTAGAGCAAGTAGTTTAGGGTATGTGCAAGCCTTCTAGGTGTTCCTACGCGCTTTAGGTAAGGGATTTCATGACTCTTTTTGCATATTTAAAATGTTACATATTTCTTGAATTGTTAGAAATGCTATCAAATGATATTGCAAAGCTTATTTATGCTATTATACATTGTAGATAAGTGCTAGAAAACACATTTAAGCCATTAGTTCGCATTTTAAACAGTTAAAATCGTTACTTTGATTTTATGAGGTGAATAGTGACGGGATTTTAAGGTTTTGTGTAATTGTGCGTATTAGTTTGATTCATTGCTTCTAATAGATGCCTTAGGTGCTAATGAAGGTAGTCCAATATCCCCGTGCCCTCGAATTTCTCTAAACTTGCATAAAACATGAAAGAACCAACTTTTTAAAAGACGTTTCGGCTTTAATACTAATCCGGGTGGAATTGAACTTCACATTTGGTATTCTTAGGCTACCTAGGTATTATAGAAGCTTTGCTTACCCTCTTTTGGATCCCGGTTTAGGTATGTGTAGTTCAAAGCCATAAGAGGGAAATTGGGGCTTTTGGGGTAATTGTGAGTATTTGAATGTGTTTGAGGGTTTTAAGGGTGCCTTAAGGGTTAATTAGGAGAATGATATAGCTTCCCCTATGAATTCGAAACATTAACTTTGATTTTGAAGGAAAATGGCTTAGGATAAAAGTGGGATAATTGAGAAATGAATGATTTTTCGCTTTTATAACCTTGTAAGTGTGTATTAAGTGTTTAATTACAATTATAAGATGTTTATGAGCTTTTGGTATTAGTTTTTTGGAAAAATGTGCAACTTTTCCCTTTATACTCTCTTAATTAGTTTTGTACTATTGTTTATCATATGAGCTGTCTCGAGGGCAGCCTCTTTTGTTGACCCTCCTAAGTGTTACTGTTCTTTATTGATTATCTTATTGTCAAGTGTTAACGTGCATTGCATAGTAGTTGCGCAACCATAGTGTCAGGGGTAGACGTGTTGAATATTGGCTGGGTGGCAGAGGACTTGCCAGTGGATATTCAAACTCTGTACCCTATTCCCTCATTCGCCTAGTCCGGAGATTGTCAGGGGATGTTGGGCCATACGATTATCAGGGTACATTCGGAGTACACCCATTGAGGTGATTGGGAATTTGTCGGCACATTGATCGTGGTTTGTGAATCGTTGTTCGTGGCCAAAGATAAGAGAATCATGGAGTTTGGAGTTAAGTATATCGTATCCTTTGATATGTGTGGTTATTTACTGTTTTAAATGTTCTTTAATTGTTTTTCTTGTTAACTGATATATTTGTTGCATTGCACATCCTATTTGGCCTTTATCCCTCACTAGGAAATAGTGGTTGCTCATACCTCACTAACATGCTTTAGGAAATGCTGAGGGTGATCCCCAGCTAGTTGAGGTGATAGTGGAAGAGGAAGAAGTTCAGGCAGAGCCTTTGCCCTAGTAGCTGTGTGATTATTGTCTGAGGTGGATGTGTTTTCTAGTTTCTATGTGGAGAATGCGTTATTCTATGTTGTGATCTATTTTGGGGCCTAAAGGCTCATGTATGTATTTGTGTAATATGTAAATTGGAAGCCAAATGACTGTAGTAGGAGTAGTAATTCTATGGCTTGTAATAACTTATGTTTTTACTTCTAGTTGCTTTGCATGCTTGGGTGTGAATATTCTGATGCATGTTGTTTCCAACTTCTAAGAATGTTTTTAATGCTATCATGGAGTGGCATGATAAGCGATTTTGTAAAAGAAGTTAAGTTGGATGCATGCTTGTGTAAAGCTGAACTACTATATGTCTCAAGGCTTGGATGCCCTTGAATCTTTGACCTTTAGTTATAAAAACTTGTCTTGTTATATTGTGGCTTCATTGAGCGTTACAGGTTTTCAGAATGTCCACGGTACAGGGGAAACTCTGTCTATTTGTCAGGTCTAGACTTGACCTTTAGCGTGGGGTTGGGTCGAGGCGTTACATTGTCCATGTCATCAATCCTAGTCTTCTAATTTAAAATGAATGGTTAAGATTGAATCTTGAATAAAGACAAAACAATCATAGTCATAAAGTGATGATAGTTGCTTTTTGCCAAGTGTCAAGAGAGAGAAAGAAAAAGCTAACTTTTGGATTGTAATAATTACAATCCAATGACATGCATAGCTTTTTCTTGTTCTTGCATGGAAGATAACAATTTTGATTGGCTACTTAATTGTGCAAGATAATAAGATAATTGTGATTATATATTAAACAAATGAAGACAATCTTCTCTCTCCACCGAGCACCATACACAGCCAAAACACAAGAAAAGAAATAGATTGTCTTCATCTTCTTCATCTTATTTTCGGCCATAGCTATCTTGAGAAGAAGCTTTTGGACTTTGCAAAAATAAACCACATACATAGCTTCAAATCTCAATAGTATACTAGCACATTTCAATTTTGAGAATTGGTTGAGCTTTGGATGCTTGGTGGATCAACTAGAGCCTTCTACTTTGAGGGATTCAAGAGCTCTTAGATCAAGCTTCATCTTCAAAATGTTTACAAGAGGTATACCTTCAAACCTTTCTTTTACATTATGTATTGTTGATATATAATGTGTTCATAGTTAGTTTATGGACATTGTTGGAAGAATACATGTTGATATTAGCTAGAATGTTTGAAGATTTTTTGAAATATGCCACACATCTTTTCAGCCCTAGCATACTATCCATGTGTTTCTTCCACGATCTTAGACCCAACTATGGTATATGTATTGACATGATCCCTGTGTGTTGGTTAACTTTCACCTTTTTGACAACTATTTGTCATTCACTATAGTGTAAGAATTAAAGTGCAAGAGGTCGTAACTCATATTATGAATGAAGACAAGCATAATCCAAAAGCAAGTATTAAACTCCAATACATGTACAATCGCAACAAATAACAAATTATTAATCCAAAGCCATGTAATTTGTTATTCATGTTACATTTAGTGATCTATTCAACTAATAATCACCCATATATTTGTTAATCGCATTTCATGTCGTTATGACCCGTGGCTCGCCATCCTTTATCATTAACATCTTATATTAATCAAAGGTAAACAATACACGTGATATTACATAGTAGTTTATTTAAGTCTTGATCATATAAACTAAGGACTATATATAGATTTAAATATTTATCATACTAAATAAATATGCCAAGATATTCTAAACACCTTTTAGAATACATTTTTTCAATGAAAATATTAGGAACTCATTCATATAGTAAAAGAAGAAGAATATGAATGTCATAAACATGCCATTATGTAAGTAAACAACATTTCCATAATACACAAATTTATATCAAAATACCCAAAATAGGCCATTCAACTATATAGTATTAGAGCATATCACCAACAGTAGGACCCCTAATTGATGGATTTTTTTATTACGCACCCATCTACCCTCATGTAAGAATACAACATGATCACTGAGCACATGAACCAGTCCATGGTTAGAACCAAATTATTATACTAAGCTAATCATGGCATCCCATACATAGGATATTTGTAGTGTCTCAAGTCTAAAAATTAATTATACGATTATATATTATATGACAAATTATTGACTGTCCATATAATTTGTCATATAATCAGTCATGTCCAGTAATTCATTCTCAATAAATACTTATACATTTACCCACGCAATATCAAACTAATTTTTCTGATCAATATCACATATTAATTCAGATAGTAAGATGTATGTCAATTTATCTGGATAAATTAACGCCCAATTAATTTATTTTATGATCGGAAATATATTTTAGATTATATCATTAATCATAAATCTTGTCACTCATATTCCTTACAAATCTAAGGACTTTTAAATAAATATAATTAACAAATAATTATATATTAAATAAAACTGCCAGTTAAATAAATAAATAATACAATATTTACGTTCTAAGATTACAAATTGATTGACTTTTAGAGCACTAAGTCTAACACTAACGACAAGTTCATAACCTCAAAATCCTATAAACCCATGCCTGCCGGCGACTTTGGAGAAGCCACTTAGACCATTTAACCCATAGAATGCCAGCTGATTCGTCCAAATCGCACCAAAACCGAGCCACCATCAACGCCAACTATCGACATATAGTCCTGGGAAAACATAAGATGGACATTGCATGCATACGAATGGCCTAAAGGACTGCTTTAATTAAAACTTCCCTAACTGCTTTGGATAGAAATTTTTGTTTCGATCCCCGAATCTAAAATGTCTTTTTTTTTTTTTTGGTGGGTAAATCTAAAATGTCAATAACACAATACAGAAGAAAAAATAAAAAAAATTGTGCAGGAGAACATCCTGGCCACACGCCCAAAACATGGAGGACAGTGTAGCTTAGAGCCTGTAGATCCATGACACATAATGCTT
Organism: Ehretia macrophylla; assembly: GCA_037974665.1. NCBI lineage: Eukaryota > Viridiplantae > Streptophyta > Magnoliopsida > Boraginales > Ehretiaceae > Ehretia > Ehretia macrophylla. Next base: position 74,037,804 of record CM075773.1, read on the forward strand.
TATCCAATGATACGACCTATCTTTCCTAAGGTCAGTAAATTATTATTTTTTTTTTTTGGCGTAGTAAATTATCATACCTACAACCACTAAACAATTTTTTATACGTGTCACCTTTTCCATTTCCTTTGCAGAAGCAGTTGGATAAAATCTGTCGTTTTGCGCTGCCAATCGCTTTCGAGCCGTTGGATCAAATTGTAAAGAAAACAAAATTTAATCCAACTCAACCAACTATAGACTCTAGTTAGAGCTAACTTAACCACTCTTACATTTTTTTTTTTTTTGGTCACAACCACTCTTACATCACCTTACTTAACCAACCCTAAGATTTATATTTAATTACAATCTGCCCAGCCTTTTCCGTTGCTATAAATCAAACCTTGCAAACTCGCTAGGTTTGCCAAACTGAAGAGCCTCGGGGCCCATTAGAAGAAATCTATAGATATATCTATATGTATCTATAGATTATTTTCTCCCCTTCTCTCTCTAGAAAAAAAAAAAGAAAAATATTCTTCGAGAAAAAATGGCGACATCTTCTAGAAAGTCGAGCGGTCCAGTTCTTCCAATCGCGTCGGCTTTTCAACGCTCTGTGTCGCCCGGCGGCCGGTTCTACGGTTCGATGACGTCAGATGCGTCGTCGTTTTCCTCATCTTCATCGTTCGCTTCGTCTACCAGTTCTAGCTTTTGTTCTTCGCCTTCAGCCGATTTCTTCCACAGATCGGCGTCTCCGACTCGCGTGAGATTCCACGGCCTAGCTCCGCTCTCTTCTACGCCATCTGTGCGGTTCTCGATCGATAGATCGACCTCTCCTGGCCGTGCTGTTGCGGTTTCGTCTCGTGGTCAGGTGGTTCGTAAGCAGAGTAATAGCAATCATCCTTTGGCGAATCATCACCACCACCACCACCATAACCATCATCATCATCATATGCAGAAGAAGACTTGCTTGTGTTCGCCTACCTCGCATCCAGGTTCCTTCCGTTGCAGTTTGCATAAGAACAAAGCGCATCCTCATTCGATGTCCTACTCGCCAAGCCGTTTGACTGTTCGTAGATCGGCGATGACGAATTCCTTGGTGCGGATCGGGACGGTTGAAGGTGATCTTATGAAGCGAGCACTGGCGGCTCTGATCCGGCCTTCATCGCATCAAATCCGCCGCCGATCAGATTTTCAGCCACGTCCGAGCCGGCTCTCCATCATGTCCAAGGCCGAAGGCCTCTGAAATGCTATATATATGTATACATATATATCAGCAGGGAACAGATTCTTTGGTGACAGGTTGGTAGTAGGTTTGGTGTTTGACAGTTTGTTTGCAGTTCCAGAGTTTAGTAGGCGAAGCCGTAGGTTGCCGCCGGCGATAATGACGTCAGATTCCGGCGAGGTGAAGCCCTAGCAGTTTTGAGACAGAATGATGCGAAATTTTCTCTCCTTGTACATACTACTCTACACATGTGATTTGCATCAAAAATTGACTGCTATTGAAGGACATTTTGGACATTTTCCTCAATACACTCATTCAAATCGGACACTATCCTTAAAAAAAAAAAAAAGAGAAAATAATTGAAAAATCTGAGACAAAAATTAAGGTGGTGATCAAATCTGTTAACGTTGAGCAATTTACCAACCATGTTGTGGTGTGTGGATTGATTTTGTGTAATGGTTTTTGTGGATTGAATCGCGTGAATCCGTTATTCATTTCCGTTCGTTCGCGCAGCGTTGGGATTCCCGTTAAGTTGGCCGTTAAGTTGGCCGTTGTGTATTGACATTTACCGCTCGCCGTTATTTTCGTCCGTCGTGCATTGGTTGGCATCTTTTCGTTGCGTGTCATTCAAGGTATGCTTTCCGTTTACTTTTTCTTTATTTATTTTATTTTTATTATTTTATTGAATAATTTTAATGGTTTTCGGTGTTTTCACGATGTCGCAGGTATGGCGTCATTGATATAAACTTGAAGTTTGTTTTGAATTTCAAAATCCAAAAATATCTTATACTTGCCTGGGAGCGTTTGACCGGTAGCTTTAAACAAAGGGAGGAATAAAGTTGAGAAGAGAATAAAACCCAAGTGGTTGGTCTGTGTGGCGTATAAGGTTATGTTTAATGGAGTTTTTAAAATATAATTTTTTTTTTTAATTTAAAAAATAATATTATTTATAATAAAAATATATAGTGTTTATTATTTTTAATTTAAAAAATATTAAAATAAAAATTCAGATTAAAATTTTTAAAAATATTTAAATTAAAAAAATTTTATATTTAAAAATTCTATTAAAGATATTTTAAAAAAATATGATGTGAAAGGGTAAAGATGACCATTTATAAAAGGAGGCAGAAGCCGCATAAAAGGCTTTAATGGCCCGTAAAAAATTTAAAAAGTCTAGCAATAGATGGAAGTAGAGAAAAAGTGAAGCCAGGGTGGCCACGCGTGAAGGTGGGTACAAGTACTGTTGATTCTTGAGAAACTTGAGGAATTGACAACTGGGCTTGGTGGTATCCAGTTCAACGCTAGATGTTTAAATTATTGCGGGTTTTATGGTATCCAACTAACTCATCTATTTATCAAAATAATAATAATAATAATAATTAATGTGGATCTTAAAAGGAGGACAATGTTAGGTAAATTAATTATAAACGACAATAATAATATAGAGAGAACTAAAATTGTTATTAATTTTTAAATGATTTATATTTTAATTATACTTCTCTATTTATAGAGTTTTAGAAGTTAGTAACTAATGACTACAAGCTGTTTATACTGCTGCTTATAAGCTGCTGATGACTGCAAGCTATTTACGCTGCTGCTTGTAAGCTACTTGGTAGTTAGTGATTGTAAGTTGCTTACGCTGCTACTTGTAAGTTGCTTAATAACAGGTGACTGTAAGCTGCTTATACTGCTACTTGTAAGCTGTTTAGATTGATAGTGAATATCCACCAATCGATTTTCATAACACTCCTCTTTGGATATTCATTATAAAAATATGTCTCATTAAAACTTCTTCAATAAAATCCGGTGGGATAAAAACTTGATTAAGGAAAAAGAGTACATAATCTTTATGAAGAATATTATTGCATTTGACTTGCTTCGTTAAAACCTTACCAAGAAAAATTCAGTTGGGATAAAAACCTTGGTGAAGGAAAAATAGTACAATGCACAAATAGCCTCTCCCTCTCATGATGACAAATCTTTCAGGTGGCCCATTTTACATCTTTGTATATGTGATTTGAAGATCGTTGGTGGTAATGCTTTAGTGAATAAATCTGCTAGATTTTGATCTGACCGTACTTATTGAATATCAATTATTTCGCTTGTTTAAAGCTCATGTGTGTAGAAGAATTTCGGTGATATATGCTTTGTTCTATCTCTTTTGATATAGCCACTTTTAATTTGTGTAATACATGTTGTGTTATCTTCATATAGTGTGGTTGGTTAGTCTTTGTCAGAGGGTAATCCACATGATTCTTGAATATATTGGATGACCGATTTCAACCAAACACATTCTCGGCTAGTTTCATGAATAGCTAAAATTTTAGCATGATTTGAAAAAGTAGCAGTCATTGTTTGCTTCATGGACCGCCATGATATAGCAGTATCACCAAAATGAAAAACGTATCCTGTTTGTGATCTTGCCTTATGAGGATCTGATAGATAACCAGCATCAGCATAACTAACTAATGAAGATCTTGATTGTCTCGAATAGAATAAACCCATATCTGGTGTTCCACACAAATAGCGAAATATGTGTTTAATTCCCTCCCAGTGCCTGCGAGTTAAAGCCGCACTATACCTAGCTAATAAGTTAACAGAAAAAGCAATATCTAGCCTTGTATTATTAGCTAATTACATTAATGCGCCAATGACACTAAGATATGGTGCTTCAGGACCAAGTAACTTTTCTCCATCTTCTCGAGGGCGAAAATGATCTTTTGTCACATCAAGTGACCTAACAACTATCGGAGTCATTAGTGGATGAGCTTTATCCATGTAAAATCTTTTAAGAATCTTATTCGTATAAGTCGATTGATGGAGAAAAATTCCTTCTGAAAAATGCCCAATTTGAAGAACAAGACAAAACTTCGTTTGTCCTAAATCTTTCATTTCAAATTCTTTCTTTAGATATGCAGTAGTTTTGTTGAGCTCTTCAGGAGTTCTAACAAGGTTAAGATCATCAACATATACTGCAATAATTACAAATCCCATTATTGATTTTTTAATGAAAATACATGGACAAATAGGATTGTTGATAAAGCCTTCTCCAGATAAGTAATCACTTAAACGATTGTACCACATACGACCAGATTGTTTTAATTCATATAAGGATCGTTGTAGTTTAAGTGAATACATATGATGGGGTTTCACTTTATTTGCTTATGACAAATGAAATCCTTCAGTGATTTTCATATATATGTCACTATCAAGTGATCTATATAAATATGTTGTAACAACATCCGTTAAACGCATTTCCAAATTAGTCTGAGTAGCAAGACTAATTAGGAAGCGAAATGTGATTGCATCCATTACAGATGAATATGTTTCCTTATAATCAATGTCAAGTCTTTGTGAGAAACCTTGAGCTACAAGTCGAGCTTTATATCTCACAATTTCATTTATTGCATTTCGCTTGCGTACAAATACCCAATTGTATCCAACAGGTTTTGTATCTGCGGGTGTTTGGACTACAGGTCTAAACACCTTGCGCTTTTCTAACGAGCTGAGCTCTACTCGTATAGCTTCTTTCCACTGTGACCAATCATTTCTTTGTCGATATTCTTCCATACTCTGTGGTTTAGGATCCTCATAATTTATTTCAAGTGCTACCGTAAAAGCGAAACTATCATTTAGAATAGTTTCCTTTCGATTCCATGTCTTCCCGGTAGTTACATAATTTATGAAAATTTCTTCATTTCTTTGTACCTCAGTCTCTTCAGGGACCAATGGTGTTTCAATCTCTTCAGGGATTGTGCATTTACCAACATCTGTTGGTTCTACCATTTCTGTCGTGTATCTCGATAGTATAGAATCTTCCAGATTCATTCGCCCTGTTTCCTCCCCATGTGTAGGCTTTTTCGAGGTATTATATCTTTTGCATCGATAGGTCGACCACACTTCTAGCATGCCTTAGGTATATTTGCTGCCGTGTTTACAATATGTCCTACTGGGACATCAATTCGTGCCAGCACATTCACAGCAGGTATATGTGATTTTACAATATTCTTTGTGTCTGTAAATGCATCTGGTAGATTATTTGCAATATTCTGCAAATGAATGATCCTTTGAACTTCAAGTTCACATTGTTTAGTTCTTGGATCCAAATATGACAATGATGACGCATTCCAAGATATGTCACGCTGTATTTCTAGTTGCGATTTTTCTCCCCCCAATGATGGGAAGAGAGTCTCATTAAAGTGACAATTTGCAAAGCGTGCTCTAAACGATCACCTGTAAGGGGTTCAATATATCGAATAATAGATGGAGAATCAAATCCAACATAAATTCCATGTTACCTTTGTGGTCCTATTTTACTATGTTGTGTTGGTACTATTAGAACTAGTACTGCACAACCAAAAACACGTAAATGAGAAATATTCGGTGGATGATCATGCACAAGTTGTAAAGGAGAATATTTATGATATGATGTAGGTCTTATACGAATCAATGCATCAGCATGTAAAATGGCATGCCCCCAAGCTGATATAGGGAGTTTAGATCTTATAAGTAAATGTTTTGCAATTAATTGAAGTCGCTTGGTAAATGATTCAACTAAACCATTTTGAGTATGCACATGAGGGACAGGATGTTCAATTTCAACTCCAATAGACATGCAATAATCATCAAATGCTTTAGATGAAAACTCACCAGCATTATCAAGGTGAATTATTTTAATAGGATAATTAGGAAATTGTGATCTCAATCGGATTATCAAAGCGAGAAATCTAGCAAATGCATGATTTCTAGAAGAAAGTAGACAAACATGTGACAATCTAGTTGATGCATCTATAAGACCCATGAAATAATAAAATGGTCCACAGGGTGGATGAATAGGTCCACAAATATCTCCTTGAATTCGATCTAAGAATTTAGGGGCCTCAAAAGCAACTTTGGTTGGAGATGGTCTCACAATTAATTTGCCTTGAGAACATGCGACACATGGATAATTACTTAGCAAAAGAATCTGCTGGTTCTTTAAAGAATGCCCAAGTGAGTTCTCAATTATTCGAAGCATCACTGTTGTCCCTGGATGACCAAGGCGATCATGCCAAATCATGAAAGTATTAGGATTATTATACATTTGCTTTTGCACTGCATGTGCTTCAACCACTTGTATAATTGTTTGGTATAATCCAGAACAAAGAGCATGAAGTTTTTCTAATACATGCTTCTGGCATGAATTCAAAGAAGTGATATAAAGATACTCTTTTATCACCTTCATTTGCAGTTTCAATATGATATCCATTCCGACGAATATCTTTAAAACTTAACAAATTTCTTCTGGATTTGCTTGAATACAGTGCACTAGCAATGTCAAATTTTGTGCCATTAGGTAACATAAAATGAGCTCTTCCAGAGCCCTCTATCAGATTGGTAGAACTAGAAATGGTAAATACATTAGTTGAGGTATTTAGTAAAGTGACAAAATACGTTTTATCACGTAGTATAGTATGTGTTGTTGCACCATCTACCAGACATATATCTTCGTCTTTCATCTTGAGATCTAACGATATCATAAACAAAAATTATGTCTTTAAAAACTTGTAATGTGCAACAAACATATTTATTATCAAACATAAATTTTACATAAGGTGGAAATAAAAAATAACGACTTAAACTTAAAACGATAACATAACTAACAGCCCTTTTAAACAATTTAACTTAAAACAAAAACATAACTAATAGTACTTTTAATCGGTTCGGACATTTCCATCCCTGATTAAATGTTTTATGCTGCCATTAGGGTCAGTGAAAAAATCACTGACATCTAAATATGTAGAGATCTCTGGTTCATTATAATCAATACAATTTGTCTTAACTATTTTCTCCTTTCCTTTTCTTGATGCTTTGTAAAGATCAACCAAATGTTTTTGCGCACGACAGATAAGTGACCAATGACCAGTCCCTCCACATCTGTAACATATGTCATTGTTATGGGGTGACTTGTATTCAATGGTCTTCTCTTTGTCACATTTTTCCTCATTATTCCACTTCTGGGGGTGAGGTTTGTCTTTTTTAATAATATTTGGATCATGCCGAAACCAAGTATTATTTCGACCACGACCACGACAACGTCCTTGTCCTCGGCCACGGCCACGACCCCGTTGATTACTGTGTTCATATGTTGCATTCACATCTGGGTGTGAAACCCCACTTTTCTGCTTATCTCGTTTTACGTGCTATACCTCGTTTTGTATGCATATGACCTGTTTATGTGCTATAGGACCTAGGAAGTTATAATTTTGATGTCAATACTCCTAATAAGTGCTAAATGTGCATTCATGAAATTTTCATCAAAAACGGGATCAGAAATTTTATCGTCGATTTTTAGTAAATAGTGTTTTGGACGCACGTCCGCTAAAATTTTGAAACTGGTCTTTTTAACCCTTCTAGACCTAGTCCATAGACTTTAATAGACCTGTGATTGATAAAAACAGATTTCAAATCAGCTTAGGAATTTATTAGAATTTTTACACCGACTTTTACAAAAATCGAGTTTTAAGCCGACTCGGGTGGAATTCTTTGAATGTAAAACTTCTTATCACCTAAAAATAATCCACTTGAGATATCTTGCGGGTTGCATAATTATTTTGAGCCTTGGTGAGTAATAAAATGCCTTTAAAGTCCATAAAATACTAAAAATAATAAGTTTTACTAACTTAAACTATTTTATATATTAACTAATTTGCCTCACATTAGTTACACACACTCACATAACACAAAAACACACCCAATTGCACACATAAGGCCGAGAGAAAGAAGGAGAAAAAGCCAAAGAGAATTTCAAGGTTTTTCAATCAAATTTTCAAAGAAAAACTTAGTTTTTGTCCGTAAAACTTCGCACCAACTTGGATTCCGCTTGTTGGGCACGCACTTCACGCATCCCTAGGATTTTATCGCATCAAAGGTGAGAGAAAAATTCTAGATCTCAAAATGTCATTTTTATGTTTTTTCGTATAAATGAAATTTGAACCGTTAGAATTGTAATCTGATGTTAGATTATTGCTCCTTGCATGCTAGGGATCGTTTAGTGGTAATACTACGAATTTCTGTCGGATGTAGCATAATTTTTATTTTTCGGGTATTAAATTTTGATTAAATTGTTCAATGTTGAAATAATTGAGTTGCGATGATCGAAATCGATTGCCATCGATTTTTAAATACTTGATAATTACGTGTTAGCACTGTTGTAATGCCGAATTTTTGATTACATTGTTTGTGTGAAAATTCAGAAAATTCAGCCTTGACACCTTAGGGTTTTAGGATTATCGGGCATGATTTGGAGGTGTTATGGTGGATTTCCGAGAGGGCTAATGTAGTAGGTTGAACGGGTGAGTGATAGAAACTGATTTGGCAACGTTTGGATTAGTAGATTGTAAGTTATGAATTTTAGAAGTTTAGATTGTCATTCTTTAATTTCTTGAACGATGCCTTTAAATGATTGGGTGGTGTTTGAGTGTTGAATGGTGAGTTGTTGATGAGTAATTTAGAGTTTAATTGTGTATATAATGCATGTCCTGTTAGATGGCCTACTTTGTCATCTAACTAAGTTATTGTTGTTTAAATGATAATTGATGCTATCAATGATGAATAAATGATGATTGATTGATGATTGATGATGATTATGGAGTCTTGGTATGTGTGTGCCACCTCTCGAGCAGCGTTGGGCTGTCGGGTTGATAACGGCATGACTGCCAGAGGCTACCCCCAGCTCGCATGACGGAGGTGTCATGGAGGGATGGGCTAGTGAGGTACCTCGGGTGCGTGAGTAATGGGGAGATATAAGAAGAATGGTTGAGATCGTGATGGCGTTTGGAGCTACACCAAATAGAGTATCCTTTATTGATTGGTTATATAGTTATGTGATTATAGTATTATTTATGTTGTTGTGTGTTTACTTGCTCAAAGGACTAAATCCAAGGAGCGTAGTGAATACTGTCGAGATCTATCGGATCCTCACTGGGATTATTTATATAAGCTCACTCTCTATTATTGTATGCTTACAGGTGTTGCAGAGCCGGATTACGGGTACGTGCCTCCTGAGGAGGAAAATGTGCCTTACGTGGACGAGTCATATGTTCCAGAGTCTTATCCGTGATTCTGTGCTGTTATTTATCATGTATATTAGTTTAGTAGCCTTTTCTATGCTTTATAGTTCTTGTTGTATAGGATGTTGAAAAGAATATAAATTAGTTGTTACTATTCTAGCAGCTTCTTTTGTCTGTGGTTAAGTTGTTAGATGGGTCCCAACTTATTTTTGAAATGTATGTTAAGGTTGAGGTATTGTATGTTATGTTGGAACGGAGGCAGATAACGAGGACTGATTATTGTATATTACAGTTATGTTGTGTGTTGTTATGCTGTTGAGGAGTTGTTGTTTGTATGGTTATGGAATAAGATGATTAATGTTATTAATAAGGTTGGTTTAGAACCTCGGTATTCTATTTACTGTCGTTATACTGCCAAAATTCTGTTGCGTCCTGACTGATTATAGGAGGGGTCGAGTTGGGGCGTGACATTTAAGTGGTATCAGAGCGCATATTAGTTGTTAGCCGGGGTATTCTCGGAATGTGGGTAATGGTCTTAGCATGAAATATGTATGAAAAGAAAGAAAAGTGAATTATGTATTGATACGACTAAATGATTAAGTGATTATGTGATTTAAGTGCTTATGTGATTATGTGATCAATTTGCTTATGTGATTGGAGCTTATGTGATCGATGTGCTTTATATGAGTTTGTTGTTTATGTGTTAAAAGTTGTATATAACCTATTTACGTGCTATAACCTGTGCTAACTCTTTGATTAGTACGATGGCCGGTAGACCGAGGACTCGTGGTAGGCCCGAAATAGTAGATGAGGTTCTTGGTAATGTGGCATAGGGCCGTGATGGGGGTGATGACAGGTTAGGGGCAGCAATGGATCGGATTGCAGATTTGATGGCTGGACAGGCCCAGTTGTTAGCGAGTCAGGCTGCTCAGACTCAGGCATTGCAGGCCCAGATACAGAGTGTACAGGGTGGTAATCACGGTCGAGGTACTATGAAGGAGTTTCTGGGGTACTATCCTCCTAGATTTCAGGGAGAGCCTGATGATAGGAAGGTCGAGTCATGGATTAGTAAGTTAGAGAAAATTTTGATCCTCTCGGGTACATTGATGAGAGGAAGGTGACTTGTGCTGTCTATTTGCTTGATGATGAGGCAGAGGAGTGGTGGCGCACTCTGAGAGCCAGTTGGGAGACCCGGGGTGTTCCGTATGTTTGGGATGCCTTTCTGACTGCTTTTAGGGATAAATATGTCCTGAGGGTTGCACGGGAGAGGAGAGAGGCTGAGTTCCTGTCTTTGGTACAGGGGGATTCTTCTGTGGCTTAGTATGAGGCTACATTCACTAGGTTGTCCCGGTATGCACCGGAGTTTGTAGCTGTGGAGGAGAGGAAGACCCGTAGATTTATGTTGGGATTGAGGCCCGAGATTCAGGATGCAATGGCTCTGAATCGCTATGATATCTTCACTGAGGCTTTTGATGCAGCTTCTAGGTTAGAGAAGATGAAAAGGGATCAGATTGTCTCCAGTCAGCCTAGTAAGAGGCTGTATCAGCCACAGGGCCAGCAGGTTATATATAGGCCTCCAGTACAGCAGGTTGTCTACAGGCCACCAGCCCAGCAGGGTTCTTATAGGCCACAGGGTCAGCAGAGTTACTATCGGCCTCAGTTTCAGCAGGGGCCATATCAGGTTCAGACTCAGTATAGGCCAGTCCAGTCTCAGGGTCAGTACAGGCCTAGTGTGGTGAGACCTCAGCAGCAGGCTGTATCAGTTGCTTCATCAGCTTCTGCTTCTTCTAGGGGCAGTGTTAGTGCCATATCATCGCAGTGTAATTACTGCAAGCGCCCAGGGCATGTGGAGTCCGACTGCAGGGTAAAGGCATGGACATGTTTGGGTTGTGGTAGCAGCGAGCATAGGGCGAAGGATTGCCCTAGATATGCGAGGACTGAGGGTCGGGCAGCGACTTAGGGTTACCAGGGTAGGCCTACGGGCAGTGTACCATAGCAGCAGCGGGTTCAGGCTCGGGCTTATGCAGTTGATATGGAGGAGATGCCTGAGGAGACTGCAGTGGTGGAAGGTAACTTCCTTATACTTGATCAACTTGTTAAAGTGCTGATTGATTCTGGTGCTACGCATTCTTTCATTACTCCTGCTTGTGTGCAATGTGTTAATTTGCAACCTGAAAGATTGCCTTATGTGGTTGAGATTAGTACCTCTTTGACTGATAAGTATGTTACTGGCTTAGTATGTAATGATTGTATAATACATGTTAAGGGGCATAATTTTCCTTCAGACCTTATCTTATTTCCTATCCGGGGGTATGATGTTATTCTGGGTATGGATTGGCTTTCTAAGTATGATGCCCAGTTAAACTGTAGAACCAAGGTAGTACAGTTTCGATTGCCGGATCAGCCAGTAGTAGAGGTAGCGGGTAACCGAGGTGCTAAGACGAGTTTTGTTATCTTAGCAACTAAAGCCGTTAAGTTAGTAAGTAAGGGGTGTTCGGGTTATCTAGCTTATTTGATCAACAAGCCATCTGATAAGTTACAGCTAGAGGAAGTCCCTATTATTCGGGAATATCCTAATGTATTTCCCGAGGAGTTGCCAGGGTTGTCGCCAGAGAGGGATATAGAGTTTGTGATTAATCTTGTACTCGGTACTCAACCTATTTCTAAATCAGCGAACCGGATGGCGCCAGCTGAGTTGAAGGAGTTGAAGACTCAGTTGCAGGAGTTATTGAAGAAGGGATTTATCCAGCAGAGTTCTTCACCTTGGGGAGCTCCAGTCTTATTTGTGAAGAAGAAAGATGGTACCTTGAGGTTGTGTATTGATTACCGTGGTTTGAATCAGGTGACCATCAAGAATAAATATCCTTTGCCACTAATTGACGAGTTGTTTGATCAACTTCAGGGGGCTAAAGTCTATTCTAAATTTGATTTGAGGCAGGGGTATTATCAGCTTCGGATTCGTACGGAGGATGTTCCGAAGTCTGCCTTCAGGACTCAGTACAGGCATTATGAGTTTGTTGTTATGCCCTTTGGTTTGACTAATGCACCGGCAGCATTTATGGGTTTGATGCATCGAGTCTTTTAGCCGTACTTGGACCAGTTCGTGGTGATTTTTATTGATGATATCTTGGTCTATTCTAAATCTGAATCGGAGCACGAGCAACATCTACGGCTTGTATTAGAGAAGCTGCAGGAGCATCAGTTGTTTGCCAAGTTCAGCAAATGTGAATTTTGGCTGCAACGGATTTCTTTTCTTGGCCATGTTATTACACAGAGCGGTATTTCTGTAGATCCCACTAAGATTGAATCGGTGATCTCTTGGAAACGGCCAGAGAGTGTTTCTGATATCCGTAGCTTTCTTGGTTTAGCGGGTTATTACTGTAGGTTTGTCAAGGACTTCTCGAAGATTGCGGGGCCACTATCTAAGTTGACTCAGAAACGGACTATCTTTAATTGGGATGAGAAGTGTGAGAGTGGGTTTCAGGAGTTGAAAAAAAGGTTGACTACTGCTCCAATACTTGCTCTACCAGAGGGGACCGATAATATGGTCATTTACAGTGATGCATCCAAGGAGGGCTTGGGATGTGTTCTTATGCAGGATGGCCGAGTTATTGCCTATGCTTCCCGGAAGTTGAAGCCTTATGAAGAAAACTATCCGACTCATGATCTTGAGTTGGCAGCAGTTGTCTTTGCACTCAAGAAGTGGCGTCATTATCTGTGGGGTACTAAGTTTGAGATTTTCACTAATCATAAGAGTCTTAAGTACTTATTCTCACAGAAGGAGTTAAATATGCGCCAGAGGAGATGGATGGAGCTTCTTGGAGATTATAATTGTTCTATCAATTATCTGCCTGGAAAGGCAAATGTTGTAGCAGATGCTCTTAGCCGGAAGGCTAGTATTTCTTGTTTGGCTGTCAAGAAGTGGGAGGTTCTTGAGGAGTTTAGTTATTGGAGACCAGAGTTGACTCAGGTTGGGGTGATGTGTTCACATCTCTGTATTCAGCCTTTATTATTGTCTCAGATCAGGGAAGCTCAGCAACTTGATGTTAAACTTCAGAAAATCAAGGATCAGATCACTGATGATCAGTCTGACTTCAAAGTACATTAGGACGGTATTCTTCGTTTTAGGAACAGGGTTTGTGTTCCTGATGAACCAGGCTTGAGGCGAGGTATTCTGGAGGAAGCTCATAATTCTAAATATACTATTCATCCCGGTGGAACCAAGATGTATCGGGATTTAAAGCAACATTACTGGTGGAACAATATGAAGAGGGAGGTTGCTCAGTTTGTATCTAGATGTTTGACTTGTCAAAGGGTGAAAGCCGAGCATCAACGACCAGCATGTTTGTTTCAGCCGTTGGCTATTCCACAGTGGAAATGGGAGCATATTACGATGGACTTCATCACTGGTTTGCCTGGAACACCGAGGGGTAATGATGCAGTTTGGGTTGTCGTGGATCATTTGACGAAGACAGCTCATTTTATTGCAATGAGGATGGGAGATGAGGTTAAAAAGCTGACGGATCTCTATCTGGATCAGATTGTTAGACTTCACGGGATTCCGTCTAGTATTGTCTCTGATTGAGATCCTCGATTTACTTCTCGTTTATGGGAGAAACTTCAGGAGACTTTGGGTACTCAGTTGAACTTCAGTACCGCGTATCATCCACAGACCGACGGTCAGTCTGAGCGGACTATTCAGCTTCTGGAAGATATGCTTAGGGCTTGTGTTCTGGACTTCGGGAAGAACTGGGAGAAACATCTACCACTTGCCGAGTTTGCCTATAACAATAGTTATCAAGCTACTATTGGGATGGCACCTTTTGCAGCTCTTTACGGTCGTAAGTGCCGTTCACCTTTATATTGGGACGAGGTAGGAGAGATGAAGACTGTTGATTCGAATATCATGCCAGAGCTTCTAGAAAAGATTGAGAATGTTCAGTTGATCAGGCAGAGAATGCTTACGGCGCAGAGTAGGTTCAAGAGTTATGCTGATAAGCGTCGACGAGTCTTAGAGTTTGCAGTCAGAGATCAGGTTTTCTTGAGATTGTCTCCTCGAAAGGGGTTTGCTCGTTATAGTAAAGGTGGTAAGCTGAGTTCGAGATTTGTTGGGCCGTTTGAGATTACTGGCAGGGTTGGTAAGTTGGCATATCGGTTGGATTTACCGGAGATTTTCTCTAATGTCCACGATGTATTTCATGTGTCTAATTTGCGGAAATATAATCCGGATCCTTTTCATATTCTTGAGTCAGAGCCGTTACAGCTTCGAGAGAATTTGACTTATGACGAGCGTCCGATTCATATTCTAGATCAGATGGACCGAAAGTTGAGGTTGAAGAGGATTCCGATGGTAAAGGTGTTGTGGAAGCATCACGGCATTGAGGAAGCTACGTGGGAGAGACGAGATCAGATGTAGCAGCAATACCCAGATCTATTCCGTACATCAAGTAAGAATTTCGAGGACAAAATTTCTATAAGGGGGGGGGGAGAATGTGAAACCCCACTTTTCTGCTTATCTCGTTTTACGTGCTATACCTCGTTTTGTGTGCATATGACCTGTTTATGTGCTATAGGACCTAGGAAGTTATAATTTTGATGTCAATACTCCTAATACGTGCTAAATGTACATTCATGAAATTTTCATCAAAAACGGGATCAAAAATTTTATCGTCAATTTTTAGTGAATAGTATTTTGGACGCACGTCCGCTAAAATTTTGAAACTGGTCTTTTTAACCCTTCTAGACCTAGTCCATAGACTTTAATAGACCTGTGATTGATAAAAATAGATTTCAAATCGGCTTAGGAATTTATTAGGATTTTTACACCGACTTTTGCAAAAACCGAGTTTTAAGCCGACTCGGGTGGAATTCTTTGAATGTAAAACTTCTTGTCACCTAAAAATAATCCACTTGAGATATCTTGGGGGTTGCATAATTATTTTGAGCCTTGGTGAGTAATAAAATGCCTTTAAAGTCCATAAAATACTAAAAATAATAAGTTTT
This sequence comes from Ehretia macrophylla, assembly GCA_037974665.1. NCBI lineage: Eukaryota > Viridiplantae > Streptophyta > Magnoliopsida > Boraginales > Ehretiaceae > Ehretia > Ehretia macrophylla. The sequence continues at coordinate 74,053,053 of CM075773.1, forward strand.
ACTAACTTAAACTATTTTATATATTAACTAATTTGCCTCACATTAGTTACACACACTCACATAACACAAAAACACACCCAATTGCACACACAAGGCCAAGAGAAAGAAGGAGAAAAAGCCAAAGAGAATTTCAAGGTTTTTCAATCAAATTTTCAAAGAAAAACTTGGTTTTTGTCCGTAAAACTTCGCACCGACTTGGATTTCGCTTGTTGGGCACGCTCTTCACGCATCCCTAGGCTTTTATCGCATCAAAGGTGAGAGAAAAATTCTAGATATCAAAATGTCATTTTTATGTTTTTGCGTATAAATGAAATTTGAACCGTTAGAATTGTAATCTGATGTTAGATTATTGCTCATTGCATGCTAGGGATCGTTTAGTGGTAATACTACGAATTTCTATCGAATGTAGCACAATTTTTATTTTTTGGGTATTAAATTTTGATTAAATTGTTCAATGTTGAATTAATTGAGTTGCGATGATCGAAATCGATTGCCATCGATTTTTAAATACTTGATAATTACGTGTTAGCGCTGTTGTAATGCTGAATTTTCGATTACATTGTTCGTGTGAAAATCCGGAAAATTCAGCCTTGACACCTTAGGGTTTTAGGGTTATCGGGCATGATTTGGAGGTGTTATGGTGGATTTTCGAGAGGGCTAATGTAGTAGGTTGAACGGGTGAGTGATAGAAACTGATTTGGCAACGTTTGGATTAGTAGATTGTAAGTTATGAATTTTAGAAGTTTAGGTTGTCATTCTTTAATTTCTTGAACGATGCCTTTAGATGATTGGGTGGTGTTTGAGTGTTGAATGGTGAGTTGTTGATGAGTAATTTAGAGTTTAATTGTGTATATAATGCATGTCCGGTTAGATGGCCTACTTTGTCATCTAACTAAGTTATTGTTGTTTAAATGATAATTGATGCTATCAATGATGAATAAATGATGATTGATTGATGATTGATGATGATTATGGAGTCTTGGTATGTGTGTGCCACCTCTCGGGCAGCGTTGGGCTGTCGGGTTGATAACGGCATGACTGCTAGAGGCTACCCTCAGCTCGCATGACGGAGGTGTCATGGAGGGAGGGGCTAGTGAGGTACCTCGGGTGCGTGAGTAATAGGGAGATATAAGAAGAATGGTTGAGATCGTGATGGCGTTTGGAGCTACACCAAATAGAGTATCCTTTATTGATTGGTTATATAGTTATGTGATAATAGTATTATTTATGTTGTTGTGTGTTTACTTGCTCAAAGGACTAAATCCAAGGAGCGTAGTGAATACTGTTGAGATCTATCGGATCCTCACTGGGCTTATGTATATAAGCTCACTCTCTATTATTGCATGCTTACAGGTGTTGCAGAGCCGGATTACGGGTACGTGCCTCCTGAGGAGGAAAATGTTCCTTACGTAGACAAGTCATATGTTCCAGAGTCTTATCCGTGATTCTGTGCTGTTATTTATCATGTATATTAGTTTAGTAGCCTTTTCTATGCTTTATAGTTCTTGTTGTATAGGATGTTGAAAGGAATATAAATTAGTTGTTACTATTCTAGCAGCTTCTTTTGTCTGTGGTTAAGTTGTTAGATGGGTCCCAACTTATTTTTGAAATGTAAGTTAAGGTTGAGGTATTGTATGTTATGTTGGAACGGAGGAAGATAACGAGGACTGATTATTGTATATTACAGTTATGTTGTGTGTTGTTATGCTGTTGAGGAGTTGTTGTTTGTATGGTTATGGAATGGGATGATTAATGTTATTAATGAGGTTGGTTTAGAACCTCGGTATTCTATTTACTGTCGTTATACTGCCGAAATTCCGTTGCTTCCTGACTGATTATAGGAGGGGTCGAGTTGGGGCGTGACACTGGGACTGCAACTCTATTCACTTCTGGGAGTGGGGCCATGCCAACTGGACGTAATTGATAATTCTGCATCAAAAGCTCATTATTTTGTTTAGCAACAAGAAGACATGATATCAACTCATAATATTTTGCAAATCTACGTTCACGATATTGCTGCTGCAGGAGCATATTCGTGGCATGAAATGTAGAAAATGTATTTTCTAACATGTTTTGTTCAGTGATAGTTTCTCCGCATAATTTTAGTTGAGAACTGATTTTGAACAGCGCAGAGTTATACTCACTGACAAATTTATAATCTTGCAACCTCAGGTGCATCCAATCATAACGAGTTCTTGGAAGAATCACAGTTTTTTGGTGATCATACCTTTCATTCAGATTCTTCCAAAGTGTCAAGGGATTTTTGATAGTAAGATATTTAGTCTTCAATCCTTCATGGATGTGATGATGAAGGAATATCAAAGATTTTGCACAATCCTGTTGGGATGCACTATTATTTTCTTTAATTGTTTCTCTAAGATTTCTTGCATCAAAATGTATCTCAGCATCAAGAACCCAAGGTAGAAAATTTTTTCCAGAGATATCAAGGACAGCAAACTCACGTTTTGCAATATTTTCCATATCAAAATATAATTTGAAATACAGAAAGATTATTCGTACCTTACCAAACCAAAGTATATAGAGGCTCGTGTTGATAACATGTTGTAAATTAACTGCAAAAGACAACAATAGTATAGAGAGAGAACTGAAACTGTTATTGATTTTTGAATAATTTACATTTCAATTATACTTATCTATTTATAGAGTTTCAGAAGCTAGTAGCTGATGACTGCAAGCTGCTTACACTGTTGCTTGTAAGCTGCTAATGACTGCAAGCTACTTACGTTGCTGCTTGTAAGCTGCTTGGTAGCTGGTGACTGCAAACTGCTTACGCTGCTACTTGTAAGCTGCTTGGTAGCTGGTGACTGCAAACTGCTTACGCTGCTACTTGTAAGCTGCTTAGTAGCAGGTGACTGCAAGCTGCTTACGCTGCTACTTGTAAGCTGCTTAGATTGATAATGAATATCCACCAATCGATATTTCATAACAAGGTCAAGTATGTAAAAGGATATACATACATATTTTTTTCCTTTCTGAAATATGGGTGAATTGGGGCTTAAGTGTGTAAAAAGGAGGCAAGGAATTCGGCGAAGTTTGGGCAGGACTAAATTCAATTGAGACGCAAAAATGAAGTGAAATGGGAAAAGAAAAGTAAATTAATATGGTATGAAATTGAGAAAGAAGGTTTTTTTTTTTTTTTTGTTGTCTGAAATTAAGAAAGAAGTAAATGTGAACAAAATGGTGCTAGTCTGCTTAGCAAAAAAAAAAAATGCTGGAAGTCTGATAGCCTTTTTTAAGCCCTTCAAGAACATCCTTATTTTGACTAAGGAGCCAAAATAGGGAGTCTTGTATTTTGTTTCTAACAATCTCTCTAACTGGAACATAGATGAAAATATCCTTGTATAGTTAATTTTTATTGGGCAGTTTTTGTCTTTCGCCCATTTTTTTTCTTTTGCTAGGTCAGCAAGAATGAATTTTATAAAAGAAGAAAAAAGATTACAGGTAATATACATGCCCGTAGGCAATCAAACATGCGTGAACAAAATCACCACATGAAACAGAAGATAATAACAACAAATTGCACACATGCAACAATAAAATAAAATAAATGGAAAGAAAAACTAAGTAAAAATAAAATCAAAGTTGCACACTGGCAACACTTTAGGTAAGTAGGATATCAATTGATGCACGCGCCACAAAGTGACGATTGAATGATGAGTCCTTGAAACCGCTTCCAACCTTAGTCTTAGTTAGCACTTCATCTTTGATATTGGAAATGATTTCTTCATCTGTGGACGCAGTATTCTGGAATAGCCGTTTGTTCCTTTTTGTCCAGATGTGGTAAATAGAAGCACAAAAGACAAGCGAAACATGTATTCCCGAATGTTTCCTGAACTTGCAAAAGATTGGTGAAGTATAAGAATATCAGCAAAGGAAAACATATGTGCGTCAATAAAAAGAAATTGCAAACCTCCCTTCCAAATTCTTTTGGTGAAGCAACATTCAAAGAACAGGTGATCGCGAGTTTCAAGTCCTTGATGGCAGAAGATGCAGTGAGCATGGGAAATAGTACCCCAACAAAGAAGCTGATATCTTGTAGGTAGGCGATCAAGACAGGCCAACTAAGTAATGAAACTCTGACGAGGGATGTTACGAGAGAACCAAGCGATTGATGACCAGTTTTGGTATGTCTTTTTTCTCTAATATGATCCCAAGCTTTATGAAAAGAGAAGGAGCTACCAATTGTGAGCTTCCAAATAAATGTATCAGAACAATCAGGGCTACCCGGGAGAAGATTGGCAGAAGGGTCTAAATTTGCAATATTCGGAGGGTGAAAAGGCCAGTTCCAACCATTATTGACGATCACATCAGAAACTCTTGCATGCCAGGGAGGGTAAAACACATCAACTCCAAAGAAAGCTGCAAGAATGCTGCTAGGGTGCTAATTGTCATGGCAAAAAAAAGAATTCTTGCCATTACCAATTTTATGGGTAATAAGCTCTTTAACAACGGGACACAACAGAAGGAGATTTCTCCAAGTCCAACTAGTGTCTGCTGGGATACTCATGGTCCAGATACATTTTTCTTTGATATGGTTAATCTAGACCCAACGACTCCAAATGGAGTCTCTCAACGAGTACATCCTCCAAAAAAGTTTAAGAAAAGCAGCACGGTTGTCTTTCGCCCATTGATTTGTAAATTTTCTGATTGTGATTAATACAACGCCTTACTTATTTAGCAAAACAAAAAACAAAACAAAACTCTCTAAAGAGGTGTTCTACTCAACAAAAACCTCCTAAACTTTTCAATTGGCTATTCAAAATGTTGGGAATCTGATTTGGCTCCATATTTAATATTAAATGCATTAATTAAAATATATAATGAAAATAATAAAATAAAGGTTAAGCATAATATTTATTAAAATATATAATGAAAACAATAAAATAAATGTTAAGTATAATATTGGGGTAGGGTGGGGTGGGGTAGGCTGGGATTTTATTTATTTTACCTTGGAGAAGTACACTACAAGTTTTCAATATTTTTATATTTTTTTAAATTAGTTCCTATTTTTTTTTTTTAAATAGTTTAAATCAATCCTCAATAATATTTTTAAAAATTAACAATTTAGTCTTTAATATTTTCAAAAAAGGTCAATTTAGTTCCGAATATTTTAAAATGACTAACATACACATATAAAAACATAATTTTTATATATAGTTTATTTTACAATAATACTAATACTAATAATAATAATAATATTAAAAAATAATATTAATAAATTAATTCAATTAAAAATAATAATTAAAAAATAATATTATTAATAAAAATAAAATAAAAATAAAAATAATTAAATAAAAATAATAGATAAAAATAAGAAAAACACAACAACAACAAATAATAATAATAATAATAATAATAATAATAGGGTTTTTGGGTATTATTGTTATTATTATTATTATTATTATTATTATTATTATTATTATGTTGTTGTTGTTGTTGTTGTTGTTGTTGTTGTTGTTTAGGGTTATGTTCATGTTTATTCTTATTTGTAATACTTTAATAATAAAAAGATAATACTGTCATATTATACTAGTAATTCCCATTACTGTTAGTGATTTTCCGTAATACTATATAGTTAGATGACCTATAGAGGGTATTATGATGTGAATATGCATACTAATGACATGGTTGTGTACGTTCATATTTTTCGATCAATTATATGAATGTGTCCTTAATGTTACTCGGAGAAGAAATATATTCTAAAAAGGGTATTTTTGAGCTAGACCCCTTCAAATTTTATAAAAGGAGACTTAGACCCCCTGTTTTTTTATTAAAGGAGACACGAGCCCCTTCTGTCACGGGTCTGATAGATTTTTTGTCAAAATCATTCGAAATTCCATTTATGCCCTCTATAACACACACCATCACACAGAAAACATGTGAGACCCGGTCCCAAACTCACGTGCATTAATATTAAATTATGTGTAACTACATGCTTTCTAGCGTTATATAGGTCCTAATTATATGTTATATGCCTTAAAAATAAGCTAGAAACTAGGTTAGAATAAGATAGGATTCAAAAATTAAGAAGATTAACTTTTGGGTGACTTAGTAGTTATTAAAAACTTTAGGGGCTAAAGTAAAATTACTCGAAATATTACGTGGGACAATAAGAAAAGCCTTGAATTAGAGTTAGAGTTTACCTAATTGCACTTAGACCCTAATGAACAAGGAAGAAAAATAAGCTAGGCACAATTGCAACTAAGAAAGAAAAGTAGGGGCAAAACTAGAATTTTTAAAACTAATGACTTTTTCCAAGTTTAATAATTAAAATAAAAACAATTCCTACCTACCAAGCCCTCCTAACCCCATGGCTGACTTAAGCAAGAAGAAGAGAAGAAAAAAAGATTCTGAAGAATCTAGAAGAAGAAGGGGAAAAAAACAGGAAAAAAAAACAACTCAACCAACTAGTTAGGAGGTGCAATTTTGGGTGATTTTGCAAGGGCTATCATCTTTTTTCAAGGAGTTGAGGTGAGGGGACTTTTTAAAACTAAATTTCAGAAGTTTATAATGTATAATTATGTGTTATTGGGTAAGATTTTGATGTATTATACTAGTTTAGATGTGAATATGTTTGTAGGAATTTGTTAGGGCAGTTATATTGTGTAAACTGTTTGAGCAAGTAAACTTCAAGGAAAAATTTTTGAATAAAATATATATTAATCTAGACGCTTAGAGGAACAACTCTTATGTTGGATGGGTTTTGAGGAAAAATCGTTTACTTGCTTGAAATTGCTAAAATCTGAGAGGTACTATAGTTGAGTTAGAACTGGACAATTTTGCATGTTCGAATTTCGTGGTGCTTTGGACCTAGTAGAACTACTTGAAAATTTTATTTGAACAACCAGCCCTCTGATAAACTAAAGTTGAGTAAGGTCCCGATTGTGAGGGATTTTCCTGATATCTTTCCAGAAGATTTGTTGGGTTTGCCGCCAGAAAGGGAAATTGAATTTGGGATTGATTTGTTGCCAGAGACTAACCCTATTTCTCGACCACCATATAGAATGACTCCAATTGAATTGCAGGAACTAAAAGTTCAGTTGCAAGGTATGCTTGACAAAGGGTTTGTACAACCGAGTTCATCACCATGGGGTGCCCCAATGTTATTTGATAAAAAGAAAGACGGGACTCTCTAGTTGTGCATTGATTACAGGGGACTCAACCAGGTAACTGTTAAAAACAAATATCCCTTACCGTTAATTGAAGAATTGTTTGATCAGTTACAGGGTGCAAAGGTATACTTCAAATTTGATCTAAGGCAGGGGTACTATCAGTTGAGAATCCCAAAAGAGGATGTTCCTAAAATCGCATTCCGAACCAAGTACAGTCACTATGAATTTGTTGTGTTACCGTTCGGTCTGACTAATGCTCCGGCTGCCTTTATGGATTTGATGCATCGGGTGTTTTGACCCTATCTAGATTAGTTTGTTGTTATCTTTATTGATGATATGTTAGAGTATTCTATGTCTGAAGCTGAACATGAAGAACATTTGAAAATAGTCTTCCAAACACTTCAAAGTCAACAATTATATGCTAAGTTTAGCAAATGCGAGTTCTAGCTGTATCAGGTTGCATTCTTGGGTCACATTATTTCTCAACAAGGGATTTCTGTAGATCCAGCTAAGACTGAGGTTGTGTTATCATGGAAGAAACCTGAAAACGTAACTGAGGTACGCAATTTTTTGGGCTTAGCTGGTTATTATCGCCAGTTTGTCAAGGATTTCTCTAAACTCGTAGGTCCTTTGACTCAATTGACCCAAAAGAAAGTAAATTTTAACTGGGATGATAAGTGCGAGCGCAGTTTTCAAGAATTGAAAACAGGATTAACCACAACCCCTATTCTAGATTTGCCGGAGGGAAATGAAAACTTCGTAATCTATAGTGATGCCTTGAAAGAGGGACTAGGCTGGGTATTGATGCAAAACAGTAAAGTGATTGTCTATGCTTCCAGAAAATTGAAATCCTATGAAGCTAATTACCCTACTAATGACTTGGAGTTAGCGGCAGTTATCTTTGCACTAAAGAAATGACGGTATTACCTATGGGATAACAGGTTTGAGATTTTTGCAGATCATAAAAGTTTGAAATACCCGTTTTCTCTGAAAGAATTGAATATGAGACATCGGCGTTGGCTTGAGCTATTAGATGATTATATCTGCAATATTAATTATCTGCTAGGTAAAGCAAATGTAGTAGCTGATGCTTTGAGCCGAAATGCGAGTGTTAGACTACTTAGTCAGGTATTTGATTTGCAAGACTGCAGATTCAATCTCTATTATTGTCCTAGATTCGAGAAGCACAGAAAGATGACCATCAGATTTTAAAGATCTGTGAAAGAACTAAAGGGGGATAGTCCAAGTTTAAGCTACATGATGATGGCATATTCCGGTATAAGAACAGGGTTTGTGTTCCTAGTGATCTGAATTTGAAAAGAGAGATTTTGTCAGAGGCACATAATACCAGATATATAATCCATCCAGGTAGTACAAAAATGTATCGTGACCTAAAGCAGTACTTCTGGTAGAATAATATGAAAAGAGAAATTGTAGAATTTGTGTCTAAGTGCTTAACTTGCTAGAGACTTAAAGCGGAGCACCAACGTTCGACTGGATTGTTGTTACCGTTGGCTATTCCAAGGAATAAATGGGAGCATGTTACGATGGATTTCGTATCGGATTTGCCGAGATCTCTAAGGGAATTCGAAGCCGTATAGGTTGTTGTTGATAGATTGACTAAAACGACACACTTTATTCCTATGAACAAATCGGATGATATTAGGAAATTAGCTAAATTGTATATTGCAAATATTGTTCGATTACATGGGACTCCAGCAAGTGTTATTTCCAATAGAGATCTTCGCTTCACTTCTCGACTTTGGCAGAAATTGCAATCGGCTATGGGGACTCAGTTGAGTTTTAGTGATGAGGACATCAAGGCTGCTAGGAATGTTCCAGATTCAATGCAAGTGCCAGTTGGACCAGTGACAAGAGCTCGTGCTAAAAGGTTCAAGGAAGAGCTGAATAATTTGGTTGAGAAAGTTCTACAACAAGAGGAAAGTGTGTTGGCTAGTAGAGATGAAGAAAGGCTGGTGTTACTCCTCCAAGTAGATCCACAAGAAAGCCAACTAGGCGTCCACATTCATTGAACATTTTGGGCGAATTTTCCAGCAAAGATTCAAGTCAAGATTCTATTTTCAAGATTCAAGAACTTCAAGATTCTTCAAGAAGTTTCAAGAAGATTTGAAGATTTAGTCAATATTTGATTTCTTTGTAATTCTATCCTAGTTTTAGTTTTCAGTTTTAGTTTAATTCCCTATGGACGAATTTAGGTGTTCACACTAGGAAAGAGACTTTCTTGGGCTGCAAGATTAGGTGTTCACACTAGAAATGAGCTTTTCTTGGGCTGCAAGTTTGCTTCCTTTTTAGTTACTATTCATATCACTATTCACATAAATAGTTAATAGGAGTCTTTTCTTGGTCTCCAAGTTTGTTTCCTTTGACCTAATTGTTATTCACGTTTTTCTATTTCAGCTAGGGTTTAGGAGCCTTTTCTAATTAGGAAACTTATTTGTTCTTTGCCTATATAAGGCTGATTTGCAAGAAATAAAAGAAGACAATTTTGATATTAAATTTGTGAGATTATTCTCCTCAAGTTCTCAAGAACGTTTTTTCGAACTTATCAAGATTATTCTTGTGGCGTTCAACTCTAACTTATCAAACGAGATATCCATCCTCGTTTGTGGCATCCTCAACTATACCAAGGTTCTAGCTTTGCTAAGCATAGGGTCGCGGTTCCATCCATTTCTGAAAAGTCTTGGGGTTGTTTGCCATATTTGGTGTTGGGTCGCGTCGCATTTTAGTGTGGTTCGTATCAGTTGGTAATCAGAGCTTAGGTTTATCAGGTTTGCCTATCCTTTTCTTGTTTTCTTAGTTAATTTTGTGAGTCTAGGTCTAGGTTTAAATTCATTTCTTTGTTCTTGATTGTGTCTTGCTACCAATTCGTTTTAGGTTGTGTTTCAATTCCATTCTTGCTTCAATTTCGTTTCTTATCTTGTGTTTCAAGTTTGTTTTCTTGTTGAAATCCGTGTCTTACTTTCAAGTATTTTCTTGTTTTTCTCATCAAATCCGTGGGTAGGGTTAAGGTTTTCAATTAGGACAAAACCCTAATTGGTTGTGTGCTCAAATCTGAAATCTTGGTTACTTAGTCATTGTTTTCATTTCTGAAAATCAAGAAAAGAACATCAAGAAAAGAAAAGGAACATCAAGAAAAGAAAAGAAAGGTCAAGAAAAGATCAAAAAAGAGAAAAAAAAATAGTTCGGAGCTGAAAAATCGAAAAACAGTGAACAATAATTTTTTTTTTGGTTGAAATAGCCTGCGAGGCCAAACTTTTCTAAAGGAAAACGACGTTTTGAGCATAACCCACAGCATAGCTGTGGGCACCAACCTCTTAGGGCCTAATTTCATTGTTTTCTATGAGTTTTAGGTGTTTTTGTGTTTTCCAATAGGGTTTTCTAAACTTTTGTTATTTTTCTAGGTTTCTTTCTTCGAGTTTTGGTCAATTTTATTTCTCTAACCTTGTTTCCAGAGTCTTAGAGGTCTGAAAAAAAAGTCAGATTCCGAAATAGATTATTACGCTGCTTGGTATTCTTGGTAAGTTCTAGGGACTTGAAGGAGAATACGAGAGGAAAAAGGCAGATGTGTGAGAATATTAGAGGGTAAAAGCCAAATTGAGTTGAGTGAAACACGTAAAGGAGTGAAATTTAATCATGTCTCAAAATCAAGCAGACAACATTAATGAAGGTGTTCAACAACCCGTTGGACAGAACTTACAGATGCAGACATTGATGGGAGAGATGAGACGAATGATGAGGGCTGAATTGGAGCAGATTCATGAGAGGTTGGATAGGGTAGAACAGAGGTCGGAAAGGGTGCAACCACCAGTTGTTCCGAATGCACCAAGGAGGAACAGATTGCAGCAAAGAGTTGAAGTTGTTGATGAGATCGATGAGGAAGGTTTAGATGAAGAGTTTAATAGAGTTTCGGTGGGCAGCAATAAGCGACATGGTCGGGATAGAGATGCTAGGGATCGTGTTGATCGAGTTGATAGCAACTTAGGAAGCATCAAGATGAAGATTCATGCGTTTCAAGGAAGGAGTGATCCGGAAGCCTATCTTGAGTGGGAAAAGAAGATTGAGTTGGTGTTTGATTGCCACAACTATTCCGAGTTGAAAAAGGTAAAGCTTGCTACCATTGAATTTACTGATTATGCTATTGTGTGGTGGGATCAATTGTGTCTCAATAGGAGGCGGAATGGAGAACATCCTGTGGCAACTTGGGATGAGATGAAGAGAGTAATGAGGAGGCGATTTGTACCCAGTCATTATTACAGGGACTTATACCTCAAGCTGCAAGGTCTTCATCAAGGTAATAAAAGTGTGGATGATTATTACAAAGAGATGGAGATGGCTATGATTAGAGCCAATGTAGAGGAAGATTGGGAGGCGACAATGGGTAGATTTCTGAATGGGCTGAATCGAGAAATTGCTAACACCATTGAGTTGCATCATTATGTTGAGTTAGAAGATTTGGTGCATATGGCAATTAAGGTGGAGAAGCAATTGAAGAGGGGTGGTTCACGACCAAGGCCAGCCCTGCAACACTCAAGTGCATTACCTTGGAGGTCGAGTTACCCAAGAAAGAAGGAGAGTTTGACTACTTCCAAGGTCAAGCCCAAGCCCAAAACATCCACCCATGCCACGACTTCTCAAGGTAAAACAACCCCTCCTACAACTCGTTCTAGTGATATTAAATGCTTTAAATGTCAAGGACGAGGGTACATAGCTAGCCAATGTCCAAACAAGAGGGCAATGGTAGTTTTGGAAAGTGGGGAGATGGAGTATGAAGATGAAACTCAATCTAATGACATGCCCATACTAGAGGACACCGAAGTAGGTGAAGAAGAGGAATTTGGGGCAGATTATAGAGAGATGCTTGGATTAGTGGCACGACGAGCTTTGAGCTTGCAAGCTAAAGAGGAGGAAGAAGTAGTGCAACGTGAGAACATCTTTCATACCCGTTGCCACGTGAAAGATAAGGTATGTAGTGTTATTATTGATGGTGGTAGTTGTACTAACGTTGCTAGTGCTTCAATGGTTAACAAGCTAGGGCTCACAACAATTAAGCATCCACGTCCATACAAGCTGCAATGGTTGAACGATTGTAGTGAGTGAGGTAAGGGTTACAAAATAGGTTGTGGTGCCGTTTCGCATTGGAAAATATGAGGATGAAGTATTATGCGATGTGGTATCTATGCATGCTACACATCTTCTTTTGGGAAGGCCATGGCAATTTGACGGACGTGTGCAGCATGATGGCTTCAGCAACAAATACTCATTCATGTTCAATCAACGGACAATCACTCTAGTTCTAATGACACCAAAACAAGTTTATGAGGATCAAGTGAGGTTACAAAAATTGAGTGATCAAAATAACTTGAGTGATCAAGAGAATTTGAGTGATCAAAAGAATTTGAGTGAGCAAAAGATGGAGAGTGAAAAGAAAAAGAACAAGGCCGAATCTGGAAAGGTAGTGAGGAGAGAAAAGAATTCGGCCAAAGAGGTAAAAATATAGGGAAAACAAAGAAATTTTTATGCAAAAGCAAGTGAAGTTAAGAGAGCTTTGATTTCAAAAAGGCCAATGATTGTACTTATGTACAAAGAGGCTCTTTTAAACACTGACCAACTTGACTCTGCATTGCCTAGTGTTGTTGTTTCTCTCTTACAGGATTTTGAGGATGTGTTTCCCGAGGAGATACCACATGGTCTACCACCTCTTCGAGGGATTGAACATCAGATAGATTTCGTACTTGGAGCCTCAATTCCAAATAGTCCAGCTTATAGGAGCAATCCAGAGGAGACGAAGGAGCTTCAAAGGAAAGTCGAAGAGTTGATGGAGAAAGGGTACGTGAGAGAAAGCATAAGTCCTTGTGCAGTTCCTGTAATTTTAGTGCCTAAGAAGGATAGGACATGGATGATGTGTGTTGATTGCAGAGCCATCAATAACATAACAATAAAGTATAGACATCCTATTCCTCGCTTAGATGATATGTTAGATGAATTGCATGGTTCTTGTGTGTTTTCTAAGATTGATCTTAAAAGTGGATACCATCAGATAAGAATGAAAGAAGGAGATGAATGGAAAACAACATTTAAAACGAAATATGGATTGTATGAGTGGTTAGTCATGCCTTTTGGATTAACTAATGCACCTAGTACTTTCATGCGCTTAATGAATCATGTTTTGCGTGCTTTCATTGGTAAATTTGTTGTTGTTTATGTTGATGATATTTTGGTTTATAGCAAGAGTTTGCATGAACATGTTTCACATTTAAATTCAGTTTTGGATGTGCTTAGAAAGGAGAAGTTGTATGCTAACCTTAAAAAGTATACTTTTTGCACGGATAAGCTTGTTTTCCTAGGTTTTGTTGTTAGTACTAAAGGTATTGAGGTTGATGAAGAGAAGATCAAAGCCATCCAAGAATGGCCAACCCCTTCAAGTGTAGGTGATGTTAGAAGTTTCCATGGACTTGCTGGCTTTTACAGGAGGTTCGTGAAAGATTTTAGCACCATCGCAGCACCACTCACTGAAGTTATCAAGAAAAACGTTGGGTTCAAATGGGGTGAAGATCAAGTGAAGGCGTTTTAGCTTATTAAATACAAGCTTACTCATGCTCCTTTACTTGCTTGACCTAATTTCACTAAAACGTTTGAAATTGAAAGTGATGCTTCAGGTGCAGGTGTAGGAGCTGTTCTTATGCAGGTAGGAAGACCCCTTGCATACTTTAGCGAGAAGCTTAGTGGGGCTGCACTTAACTACCCAACCTATGACAAAGAGTTGTATGCTTTGGTTCGAGCTTTGGAGACATGGTAGCACTACCTATGGCCGAAGGAGTTTGTAATTCGTACAGATCATGAATCCTTGAAGCATTAAAGGGTCAACACAAGCTGAATAAGAGACATGCTGGGTGGGTTGAGTTCATTGAAACTTTTCCATATGTCATTCGCTATAAACAAGGTAAGGAAAACGTGGTTGCAGATGCATTGTCAAGAAGGTATGCCTTAATCTCTACTCTTGATGCTAAATTTCTGGGTTTTGAGCATATTAAGGACCTATATCAAGATGACCACGGCTTTAGTGAAGTTTATAGGGCTAGTGAGAAATCTGCAAAAGGTAAGTTCTATAGGCATGAAGGGTTTTTGTTTAGAGAAAATAAGTTGTGTGTGCCTAACTGTTCTTTAAGAGACTTGTTAGTTAGGGAATCCCATGGTGGTGGTTTAATGGGACACTTTGAGGTTGCTAAGACTTTGGCTATTTTGCAAGAGCACTTTTATTGGCCGCACATGAAACGGGATGTTGAGAGAACTTGTAGAAGATGTGTTACTTGTAGGCAAGCTAAGTCTAGGGTTCAGCCACATGGATTGTACACACCACTACCTATTCCTAGTTCACCTTGGATTGATATTTCAATGGATTTTGTTTTGGGTTTACCTAGGAGTAGGCGTGAAAGGGATTCAATTTTTGTTGTTGTGGATAGATTTTCTAAGAGGGTTCATTTTATCCCTTGTCATAAGACTGACGATGCTTCTAATGTTGCAGATTTGTTCTTTAGGGAGATTGTTAGGTTGTATGGTATGCCTAGGACAATTGTTTCAGATCGTCATGCTAAGTTCTTAAGTTACTTTTGGAAGACTTTATGGGGCAAGCTAGGGACAAAACTTTTGTTTTCTACAACTTGTCATCCTCAAACTGATGGTCAAACAGAAGTAGTTAATAGGACTTTATCTTCATTATTGAGGGCTATCATAAGTAAGAACATTAAGTCTTGGGAAGATTGTTTACCACATGTTGAGTTTGCATATAATCGTACTGTTCATTCTGCTACTATGCTTTTACCTTTTGAAATTGTTTATGGTTTTAATCCTTTAACTCCTTTGGATTTATCACCTGTACCTGTGTCTGAGCATGTGAACTTAGATGGTAAGAAGAAGACAGAATTTGTGAAACAACTCCATGAGCGAGCACGCCTCAACATAGAGAGAAGAACTGAGCAATATATCAAGCAAGCTAACAAGGGACGTCGCAAGCTGGTCTTTGAGCCTGGAGATTGGGTATGGGTACACATGAGGAAAGAAAGATTTCCAACACAACGACGTTCTAAGTTGCTACCTAGAGGAGATGGTCATTTTCAAGTCCTCGAGCGGATCAATGACAATGCCTACAAACTTGATTTTCCAGGTGAGTACAGTGTCAGTGCTACTTTCAATGTTACTGATTTAAGTCCTTTTGATGTAGGTGACGATTTGAGGGAAAATCCTTCTCAAGAGGAGGGGCATGATGAGGACATCAAGGCTACTAGGAATGTTCCAGATTCAATGCAAGTGCCAGTTGGTCCAGTGACAAGAGCTCGTGCTAAAAGGTTCAAGGAAGAGCTGAATAATTTGGTTGAGAAAGTTCTACAACAAGAGGAAAGTGTGTTGGCTAGTAGAGATGAAGAAAGGCTGGTGTTACTCCTCCAAGTAGATGCACAAGAAAGCCAACTAGGCGTCCACATTCATTGAACCTTTTGGGAGAATTTTCTAGCAAAGATTCAAGTCAAGATTCTATTTTCAAGATTCAAGAACTTCAAGATTCTTCAAAAAGTTTCAAGAAGATTTGAAGATTTAGTCAAGATTTGATTTCTTTGTAATTCTATCCTAGTTTTAGTTTAATTCCCTATGGACGAATTTAGGTGTTCACACTAGGAAAGAGACTTTCTTGGGCTGCAAGATTAGGTGTTCACACTAGAAAGGAGCTTTTCTTGGGCTGCAAGTTTGCTTCCTTTTTAGTTACTATTCATATCACTATTCACAAAATAGTTAATAGGAGTCTTTTCTTGGTCTCCAAGTTTGTGTCCTTTGACCTAGTTGTTATTCACGTTTTTCTATTTCAGCTAGGGTTTAGGAGCCTTTTCTAATTAGGAAACTTATTTGTTCTTTGCCTATATAAGGCTGATTTGCAAGAAATAAAAGAAGACAATTTTGATATTAAATTTGTGAGATTATTCTCCTCAAGTTCTCAAGAACTTTTTTTCGCACTTATCAAGATTATTCTTGTGGCGGTCAACTCTGACTTATCACACGAGATCTCCATCCTCATTCGTGGCGTCCTCAACTATACCAAGGTTCTAGCTTTGCTAAGCATAGGGTCACGGTTCCATCCATTCCTGAAAGGTCTTAGGGTCGTTTGCCATATTTGGTGTTGGGTCGTGTCGTATGTTGGCGTGGTTCGTATCATTTAGTACTGCCTATCATTAGTAAACCGATGCTTAGTCCGAAAGAACAATCAGAATCCTGGATGATATGCTTCGTGGCTGTGTTCTAGACTTTGGGAGGAGCTGGGAAGAACATTTGCCATTAGCGGAGTTCGCATATAACAACAGTTATTAGGCTACCATAAGTATGGCACATTATGAAGCATTATATGGCTGTAAATGTCGATCGCCACCGTACTGGGATGAGGTAGGTAAAAAGAAAGCTATAGATCCAACTATGTTGCCTAAGCTAGCAGAGAAAATTAAGAATATTCATTTGATTCGTAAAAGAATGTTTACAACACAGAGCAGGTTTAAAAGCTACGCAAATAAGTATATGAGGGATCTAGAGTTTGCTGTTGTAGATTAGGTCTTTCTAAAAATATCTCCTTGAAAAGGGTTAATTCGACATGGTAAGAGTGGGAAGCTTAGCCCAAGATTTGTGGGTCCCTTTGAAATTATTGAGAGGGTTGGGATTGTGGCTTACCGATTAGCTCTACCACCGAGTCTAACAAGATTGCATGATGTATTCCATGTTTCTACACTGAGGAAATACCATCCGGATCTGTCACATGTGTTAGAGCCGGAACTATTGCAGTTTGATGAGAAATAGACCTATGTTGAAAAATCGATTCGGGTTTTGGACTGAAAGGTGCAAGAATTGATAACTAAAAATATTCTGATAGTGAAGATATTGTGGAACCATCATGGGATCGAGGAAGCCACTTGGAAGAGGGAAGATCAGATGAGACAGCAGCATCCAGAATTATTCCCTACATCATGTAAGAATTGCAAGGGAGCAATTTGTTTAAGGGGGATAAAGTGTGACGCCAGATCCTAGAGGGACTTTTAATTTATTATATTTAATTATTTTATTTTCATATTTGACTTATTTTCCTTTTATTTTGCTTTTATTTGTTTAAACTTTATGTTTGATTTGTGCCCAGAGTAAATTTTTAACTATATTATTTCCCAAATTTGACATTTTCCCCTTAATATACTTCATATATAAGGTATTCGTTTACTTGAATTATGTGTATTGCATGTTCTGAGCGCGAGGTAGAAAATGATTTGTGTCCTGAGTGAATAGTAGTAGCTTAATTTGTTTTTGGGCCATTAGCTTTCTAACTAGTTTTACACTATGTTAACTAGCCTAACTATATTAAATATAAGCCCAAACCTCTTGTAGCCCATTTATGTACTTAATATACATACATATACATACTTAATTGGCAAACATAACACAAAAAATAGAGAAGAGAACCCGTCGGCTCTCTTGAAGAAGAAAAAGAGGCAAAACCCTAGGGCTTGATGATTTTGTGCTCATCCAAGGCTTTTGGAAGGAGTTTTAGCTTAATCCTAGTGCCTAGAAGCTTTACCAAGGTGAAGGAGTCATGTATTTGTGCATATTTTCATGAAATCTAGCTATGGTAAAATGTTGTTATTGTTACATAATGTTGTTTTGATGCTTCTAATGCTTTATATGCTAGCTAATAATGGTGTAGAGTGAACTTTTGAGCTTAGTTTATTTGTGTAGCTTGAGGTTGTGTATATAGATGCAAGGTAGAAGATAATGAATAATAGTTTAGTTCAAAATGTTGATTTAGTGTTAAATTCATGTTCTAGTGTTTATATGAAACTCCATAAGTGTTCATTAAGCTAGTAGTATGCTAAATGTAGTTAGAGAATAGACAAAATGCTTGGTGTGTGTGATTGGGCCTTTGGGCCAAATTTGTCTAGCTTTTGGCCCATCAGGCCTTGTTGCGTGATTGTTGCTTGCCGATGTTATTTTGTCATCCTTCCCTTAGTCCCGAGCATATTAGTAGGGCTATGTGTTGGTGTAATATGAAAGGGTTATGTTTTGAAAGAAGTTGAAATTGAACTAAGATAAGTGATTTAAGTGTTTTACTTGTATTAGTTTGGTATCCTAGCTTAAAGAATGTGCTATAGGAGTTTAAGGTAGTTTAGCGCATGATTAAAGTTTTTAGAGCATGTGAAAGACTATGTGCATAAGAGTGGCCTCTTTTGTCACTTATCACTTACGTGCATTTACTATATACTAATGTATAAGTGTTTCAATGTGACAATGTGTTATGTGCTATAAACTATCTCCAGCGAACTAACAATGCTAGCAAGTATTATGTGTAACGAAGGTTGCAACCCTAAGTATCGGCCCGGATGTGGTAATCATTCATTGGGCGGCATTGGGCTTGCCAGTGGATGCTAACCTGTCATGCCTCAACTCGACCCCACCTATAATCAGTCAGGACGCAACGAAATTTCGGCAGTATAACGACAGTAAATAGATTACCGAGGTTCTAAACCAACCTCATTAATAACATTAAACATTCAATTCCATAACCATACGAACAACGACTCCTCAACAACATAACAACACAAAACATAACCGTAATATACAAAAATCAGTCTTTGTTATCTGCCTCCGTTCCAACATAACATACAATACCTTAACCTTATCATACATTTCAAAAATAAGTTGAGACCCATCTAACAACTTAACCATAGACAAAAATAAGTTAACATCATTTGGATCATCAACTTTCCAACATCTATTACAATAAGAACCATAAAGCATATAAAAGTCTACTAAACTAATGTACATGACACTAAACAACATAGAATCATGGATAAGACTCAGGGACATATGACTCATCCACGAAAGGCACATTTTCCTCCTCAGGAGGCACGTACCCGTAATCCGGCTTGGCAACACCTGTAAGCATGCAATAATAGAGAGTGAGCTTATATAAATAAGCCCAGTGAGGATCCGATAGATCTCGACAGTATTCACTACGCTCCTTGGATTTAGTCCTTTGAGCAAGTAAACACACAACAACATAAATAATGCTATCATCACATAACTATATAACCAATCAATAAAGGATACTCTATTTGGTGTAGCTCCAAACGCCATCACGATCTCAACCATTCTTCTTATAACTCCCCATTACTCATGCACCCGAGGTACCTCACTAGCCCCTCCCTCCATGACACCTCCGTCATGCGAGCTGGGGGTAGCCTATGGCAGTCATGCCGTTATCAACCCGACAGCCCAACGCTGCCCGAGAGGTGGCACACACATACCAAGACTCCATAGTCATCATCAATCATCAATCAATCATCAATTATACATCATTGATAGCATCAATTATCATTTAAACAACAATAACTTAGTTAGATGACAAAGTAGGCCATCTAACTGGACATGCATTATAAACACTATTAAACCCTAAATTACTCATCTACAACTCACCATTCAACACTCAAACACAACCCAATCATCTAAAGGCATCGTTCAAGAAATTAAAGAATGACAACCTAAACTTCAAAAATTCATAACTTACATTCTACTATCCCAAACATTGCCAAATCAGTTTCTATCACTCACCCATTCAACCTACTACATTAGCCCTCTAAGAAATCCACCATAACACCTCCAAAACATGCTCGATAACCCTAAAACCCTAAGATGTCTTGGCTGGATTTTCCCGATTTTCCCATGAGCAATGTAATCGAAAATTCGGCATTACAACAGCGCTAACACGTAATTATCAAGTATTTAGAAATCGACGGCAATCGATTTCGATCATCACAACTCAATTAATTCAACATTGAACAATTTAATCAAAATTTAATACCCGAAAAATAAAAATTATGCTACATCCGATAGAAACTCGTAGTATTAGCATAAAATGATCCCTAGCATGCAAGGAGCAATAATCTATCATCAGATTACAATTCTAACAGTTCAATCTTCATTTATACGCAAAAATGCAAAAGACAAGTTTTGAGATCTAGAATTTTTCTCTCACCTTTGATGCGATAAAAGCCTAGGGATGTGTGAAGTGTGTGCCCAACAAGCAGAATCCAAGTCGGTGCGAAGTTTTACGGACAAAAACTAGGTTTTTCTTTGAAGTTTTGTATTGAAAACCTTGAAGAAAAGCTTGGCTATTCTCTTATGAACCTCTCAGCCATATGTGTGAAAATGAAGGTGTTTTTGTGCTTTTCTTGTGTGTGTAGGTGATATAAGCTTCAAACTCAACATTTTAAATAAAGTCAAAGTTATTTTAAATTAGTACTTTTGTGTTTTCTTGACTTTAAATGCATTTTCTTGATCACCAAAGTTCAAAACATTTATTCAACACCCAAGCTAGCTCAAGTAAATTATTTTTAGGTGACAAGAAGTTTTACATTCAAAGAATTCCACCCGAGTCGGCTTAAAACTCAGTTTTTGCAAAAGTGGGTGTAAAAACCCTAATAAATTCCTAAGCCGATTTGAAATCCATTTTTATCAATCACAGGTCTATTAAAGTCCGTGGACTAGGTCCAGAAGGGTTAAAAAGACCAGTTTCAAAATTTTAGTGGACGTGCGTCCAAAATACTATTCACTAAAAATCGACGATAAAATTTCTAATCCCGTTTTTGATGAAAACTTCATGAATGCACATTTAGCATGTATTAGGAGTATTGACATCAAAATTATAACTTTCTAGGTCCTATAGCACATACACAGGTCATATGCACGCAAAACGAGGTATAGCACGTAAAACGAAATAAGCAGAAAAGTGGGGTTTCACATTCTCCCCCCCTTATAGAAATTTCGTCCTCGAAATTATTACTTGATGTACGGAATAGATCTGGGTATTGCTGCTGCATCTGATCTCGTCTCTCCCACGTAGCTTCCTCAATGCCGTGATGCTTCCACAACACCTTAACCATCGGAATCCTCTTCGACCTCAACTCTCGGTCCATCTGATCTAGAATACGAATCGGACGCTCGTCATAAGTCAAATTCTCTCGAAGCTGTAACGGCTCTGGCTCAAGAATATGAGAAGGATCCGGATTATATTTCCGCAAATTAGACACGTGAAATACATCGTGGACATTAGAGAAGTTCTCCGGTAAAGCCAACCGATATGCCAACTTACCAACCCTGCCAGTAATCTCAAATGGCCCAACAAATCTCGGACTCAGCTTCCCACCTTTACCATAACGAGCAAACCCCTTTCAAGGAGACAATCTCAAAAAAACCCGATCTTCGACTGAAAACTCCAAGTCCCGTCGACGCTTATCAGCATAACTCTTGAATCTACTCTGCGCCGTAAGCATTTTCTGCCTGATCAACTGAACATAGTCGGATCAACAGTCTTCATCTCTCCTACCTCGTCCCAATACAAAGGTGAACGGCACTTACGACCATAAAGAGCTGCAAAAGGTGCCATCCCAATAGTAGCTTGATAACTATTGTTATAGGAAAACTCGGCAAGTGGTAGATGTTTCTCCCAATTCTTCCCGAAGTCCAGAACATAAGCCCTAAGCATATCTTCCAGAATCTGAATAGTACGCTCAGACTGACCATCGGTCTGTGGATGATACGCGGTACTGAAGTTCAACTGAGTACCCAAAGTCTCCTGAAGTTTCTCCCACAAGCGAGAAGTAAATCGAGGATCTCGATCAGAGACAATACTAGACGGAATCCCGTGAAGTCTAACAATCTGATCCAGATAGAGATCCGTTAGCTTTGTAACCTCATCTTCCACCCTCATTGCAATAAAATGAGCTGTCTTCGTCAAACGATCCACGACAACCCAAACTGCATCATTACCCCTCGGTGTTCTAGGCAAACCAGTGACGAAGTCTATCGTAATATGCTCCCATTTCCACTCTGGTATAGCCAACGGCTGAAGCAAACCTGCTGGTCGTTGATGCTCGGCTTTCACCCTCTGACAAGTCAAACATCTAGATACAAACTGAGCAACCTCCCTCTTCATGTTGTTCCACCAGTAATGTTGCTTCAAATCCCGATACATCTTGGTTCTACCGGGATGAATGGAATATTTAGAATTATGAGCTTCCTCCAGAATACCTCGCCTCAAACTCGGCTCATCGGGAACACAAACCCTATTCCGAAACCAAAGAATACCGTCCTCATGTAGTTTAAAGTCAGACTGATCATCAGCGATTTGATCATTGATCTTCTGAAGTTTAACATCAAGTTGCTGAGCTTCCCTGATCTGAGAGAATAATAAAGGCTGAATACGGAGATGTGAAAACATCACCCCAACCTGAGTCAACTCTGGTCTCCAATAACTAAACTCCTCAAGAACCTCCCACTTCTTGACAGCCAAACAAGAAATACTAGCCTTCCGGCTGAGAGCATCTGCTACAACATTTGCCTTTTTAGGCAGATAATTGATAGAACAATTATAATCTCCAAGAAGCTCCATCCACCTCCGCTGGCGCATATTCAACTCCTTCTGTGAGAACAAGTACTTCAGACTCTTATGATCAGTGAAAATTTCAAACTTACTTCCCCACAGATAATGACGCCACTTCTTGAGTGCAAAGACAACTGCTGCCAACTCAAGATCATAAGTCGGATAGTTTTCTTCATAAGGCTTCAACTTTCGAGAAGCATAGGCAATAACTCGGCCATCCTGCATAAGAACACATCCCAAGCCTTCCTTGGATGCATCACTGTAAATGACCATATTATCGTTCCCCTCTGGTAGAGGAAGTACTGGAGCAGTAGACAACCTCTTTTTCAACTCCTGAAACCCACTCTCACACTTCTCGTCCCAATTAAAGATAGTCCGTTTCTGAGTCAACTTAGATAGTGGCCCTGCAATCTTCGAGAAGTCCTTGACAAACCTACGGTAATAACCCGCCAAGCCAAGAAAGCTACGGACATCAGAAACACTCTCTGGCCGTTTCCAAGACATCACCGATTCAATCTTAGTGGGATCCACAGAAATACCACTCTGTGTAATAACATGGCCAAGAAAAGAAATCCGTTGCAGCCAAAATTCACATTTGCTGAACTTGGCAAACAACTGATGCTCCCGCAGCTTCTCTAATACAAGCCGTAGATGTTGCTCGTGCTCCGATTCAGATTTAGAATAGACCAAGATATCATCAATAAAAATCACCACGAAATGGTCCAAGTACGGCTGAAAGACTCGATGAATCAAATCCATGAATGTTGCCGGTGCATTAGTCAAACCAAAGGGCATAACAACAAACTCATAATGCCCATACCGAGTCCTGAAGGCAGACTTCGGAACATCCTCCGTACGAATCCGAAGCTGATAATACCCCTGCCTCAAATCAAATTTAGAATAGACTTTAGCCCCCTGAAGTTGATCAAACAACTCATCAATTAGTGGCAAAGGATATTTATTCTTGATGGTCACCTGCTTCAAACCACGGTAATCAATACACAACCTCAAGGTACCATCCTTCTTCTTCACAAATAAGACTGGAGCTCTCCAAGGTGATGAACTCTGCTGAATGAATCCTTTCTTCAATAACTCCTGTAACTGAGTCTTCAACTCCTTCAACTCGGCTGGTGCCATCCGGTACGCTGATTTAGAAATAGGTTGAGTACCGGGAACAAGATTAATCACAAACTCTATATCCCTCTCTGGCGGCAACCCTGACAACTCCTCGGGAAATACATTAAGATATTCCCGAATAATAGGGACTTCCTCTAGCTGTAGCTTATCAGATGGCTTGTTGATTAGATAAGCCAAATAACCCGAACACCCCTTACTCACCAACTTAATGGCTTTAGTTGCTGAGATAACAAAACTCGTCTTAGCACCCCGGTTACCCGCTACCTCTACTACTGGCTGATCCGGCAAACGAAACTGTACTACCTTGGCTCTACAGTTCAACTGGGCATCATACTTAGAAAGCCAATCCATACCCAGAATAACATCATACCCCCGGATAGGAAATAAAATAAGGTCTGAAGGAAAATTATGCCCCTTAACATGTATTATACAATCCTTACATACTAGGCCAGTAACATACTTATCAGTCAAAAAGGTACTAATCTCAACCACATAAGGCAATCTTTCAGGTTGCAATTTAACACGTTGTACACAAGCAGGAGTAATGAAAGAATGCGTAGCACCAGAATCAATCAACACTTTAACAAGTTGATCAAGTATAAGGAAGTTACCTTCCACCACTGCAGTCTCCTCAGGCATCTCCTCCATATTAACTGCATAAGCCCGAGCCTGAACTTGCTGCTGTTGTGGTACACTACCCGTAGGCCTACCCTGGTAACCCTGAGTCGCTGCCCGACCCTCAATCCTCGCATATCTAGGGCAATCTTTCGCCCTATGCTCGATGCTACCACAACCCAAACATGTCCCTGCCTTTACCATGCAATCGGACTCCACATGCCCTGGGCACTTGCAGTAATTACACTGCGATGATGTGGCACTAACACTGCCCCTAGAAGAACCAGAAGCTGAAGAAGCAGCTGATACAGCCTGCTGCTGAGGTCTCACCACACTAGGCCTGTATTGACCCTGAGACTGGGCTGGCCTATACTGAGTCTGAACCTGATATGGCCCCTGCTGAAACTGAGGCCGATAGTAACTCTGCTGACCCTGTGGCCTATAAGAACCCTGCTGGGCTAGTGGCCTGTAGACAACCTGCTGTACTGGAGGCCTATATAAAACCTGCTGGCCCTGTGGCTGATACGACCTTTTACTAGGCTGACTGGAGACAATCTGATCCCCTTTCCTCTTCTCTAACCTAGAAGCTGCATCAAAAGCCTCAGTGAAGATATCATAGCGATTCAGGGCCATTGCATCCTGAATCTTGGGCCTCAATCCCAACATAAATCTACGGGTCTTCCTCTCCTCCACAGCTACAAACTCCGGTGCATACCGGGACAACCTAGTGAATGTAGCCTCATACTGAGCCACAGAAGAATCCCCCTGTACCAAAGACAGGAACTCAGCCTCTCTCCTCTCCCGTGCAACCCTCGGGACATACTTATCCCTAAAAGCAGTCAGAAAGGTATCCCAAACATACGGAACACCCCGGGTCTCCCAACTGGCTCTCACAGTGCGCTACCATTCCTCTGCCTCATCATCAAGCAAATAGATAGCACAAGTCACCTTCCTCTCATCAGTGTACCCGAGAGGATCAAAAATTTTCTCTAACTTACTAATCCATGACTCGGCCTTCCTATCATCAGGCTCTCCCTGAAATCTAGGAGGATAGTACCCCAGAAACTCCTTCATAGTACCTCGACCGTGATTACTACCCTGTACACTCTGTATCTGGGCTTGCAATGCCTGAGTCTGAGCAGCCTGACCCGCTAACAACTGGGCCTGTCCAGCCATCAAATCTGCAATCCGATCCATTGCTGCCCCTAACCTGTCATCACCCCCATCACGACCCTGTGCCACATTACCAGGAACTTCATCTACTAACTCGGGCCTACCACGAGTCCTCGGTCTACAGGCCATCGTACTAATCAAAGAGTTAGCACAAGTTATAGCATGTAAACAGGTTATATACAACTTTTAACACATAAACAACAAACTCATATAAAGCACATAGATCACATAAGTTTCAATCACATAAGCAAATTGATCACATAATCACATAAGTACTTAAATCACATAATTACTTAATCATTTAGTCGTATCAATACATAATTCACTTTTCTTTCTTTTCATACATATTTCATGCTAAGACCATTACTCACATTCCAAGAATACCCCGGCTGACAACTAACATGCGCTCTGATACCACTTAAATGTCACACCCCAACTCGACCCCACCTATAATCAGTCAGGACGCAACGAAATTTCGGCAGTATAACGACAGTAAATAGATTACCGAGGTTCTAAACCAACCTCATTAATAACATTAAACATTCAATTCCATAACCATACGAACAACGACTCCTCAACAACATAACAACACAAAACATAACCGTAATATACAATAATCAGTCTTCGTTATCTGCCTCCGTTCCAACATAACATACAATACCTCAACCTTATCATACATTTCAAAAATAAGTTGAGACCCATCTAACAACTTAACCATAGACAAAAGAAAGCCACTAAGTTAACATCATTTGGATCATCATCTTTTCAACATCTATTACAATAAGAACCATAAAGCATATAAAAGTCTACTAAACATTAGTACATGACACTAAACAACATAGAATTATGGATAAGACTCAGGGACATATGACTCATCCACGAAAGGCACATTTTCCTCCTCAGGAGGCACATACCCGTAATCCGGCTCGGCAACACCAGTAAGCATGCAATAATAGAGAGTGAGCTTATATAAATAAGCCCAGTGAGGATCCGATAGATCTCGACAGTATTCACTACGCTCCTTGGATTTAGTCCTTTGAGCAAGTAAACACACAACAACATAAATAATGCTATCATCACATAACTATATAACCAATCAATAAAGGATACTCTATTTGGTATAGCTCCAAACATCATCACGATCTCAACCATTCTTCTTATAACTCCCCATTACTCACGCACCCGAGGTACCTCACTAGCCTCTCCCTCCATGACACCTCCGTCATGCGAGCTGGGGGTAGCCTATGGCAGTCATGCCGTTATCAACCCGACAGCCCAACGCTGCCCGAGAGGTGGCACACACATACCAAGACTCCATAGTCATCATCAATCATCAATCAATCATCAATTATACATCATTGATAGCATCAATTATCATTTAAACAACAATAACTTAGTTAGATGACAAAGTAGGCCATCTAACCGGACATGCATTATAAACACTATTAAACCCTAAATTACTCATCTACAACTCACCATTCAACACTCAAACACAACCCAATCATCTAAAGGCATCGTTCAAGAAATTAAAGAATGACAACCTAAACTTCAAAAATTCATAACTTACATTCTACTATCCCAAACATTGCCAAATCAGTTTCTATCACTCACCCATTCAACCTACTACATTAGCCCTCTAAGAAATCCACCATAACACCTCCAAAACATGCTCGATAACCCTAAAACCCTAAGATGTCTTGGCTGGATTTTCCGGATTTTCCCACGAGCAATGTAATCGAAAATTCGGCATTACAACAATGTTAACACGTAATTATCAAGTATTTAGAAATCGACGGCAATC
This sequence comes from Ehretia macrophylla, assembly GCA_037974665.1. Lineage (NCBI taxonomy): Eukaryota > Viridiplantae > Streptophyta > Magnoliopsida > Boraginales > Ehretiaceae > Ehretia > Ehretia macrophylla. The sequence goes on from CM075773.1 coordinate 74,080,387, forward strand.
GATTTCGATCATCACAACTCAATTAATTCAACATTGAACAATTTAATCAAAATTTAATAGCCGAAAAATAAAAATTATGCTACATCCGACAGAAACTCGTAGTATTAGCATAAAATGATCCCTAACATGCAAGGAGTAATAATATATCATCAGATTACAATTCTAACGGTTCAATCTTCATTTATACGCAAAAATGCAAAAGACAAGTTTTGAGATCTAGAATTTTTCTCTCACCTTTGATGCGATAAAAGCCTAGGGATGCGTGAAGTACGTGCCCAACAAGCAGAATCCAAGTCGGTGCGAACTTTTACGGACAAAAACTAGGTTTTTCTCTGAAATTTTGTGTTGAAAACCTTGAAGAAAAGCTTGGCTATTCTCTCATGAACCTCTCGGCCATATGTGTGAAAATGAAGGTGTTTTTGTGCTTTTCTTGTGTGTGTAGGTGATATAAGCTTCAAAGTCAACATTTTAAATAAAGTCAAAGTTAGTTTAAATTAGTATTTTTGTGTTTTCTTGACTTTAAATGCATTTTCTTGATCACCAAAGTTCAAAACATTTATTCAACACCCAAGCTAGCTCAAGTAAATTATTTTTAGGTGACAAGAAGTTTTACATTCAAAGAATTCCACCCGAGTCGGCTTAAAACTTGGTTTTTGCAAAAGTCGGTGTAAAAACCCTAATAAATTCCTAAGCCGATTTGAAATCCGTTTTTATCAATCACAGGTCTATTAAAGTCCGTGGACTAGGTCTAGAAGGGTTAAAAAGACCAGTTTCAAAATTTTAGCGGACGTGCGTCCAAAACACTATTCACTAAAAATCGACGATAAAATTTCTGATCCCGTTTTTGATGAAAACTTCATGAATGCACATTTAGCATGTATTAGGAGTATTGACATCAAAATTATAACTTTCTAGGTCCTATAGCACATAAACAGGTCATATGCACGTAAAACGAGGTATAGTACATAAAACGAAATAAGCAGAAAAGTGGGGTTTCACATAACCTGCCATGGATTATTTTCTAGTCACATGGACTAAGCATTCCAGGGACGTGGGTCATAGGAATCGGGGTACATCCGGTGTACGCCCAACAAAGCGATAAGTGATGCTGGCAAGTGAAAAGTCAGGGGAAAGAGAAACGTAGCGGAAGAGAAGTGAACCAGCATGGATGGAGCATTCCATGGGGTTAGCGATATCCTTTTTAAAGTGTTTATTTAGCGTTTATAATGCTTTAATGCTTATCTTGTTAAGTGTTAATCCTCCGCATAACTATAATGTAAGTTTAATGCTATTATATGTCTTATCTGTATTGCACGAAAAGGCTTTCGAAAAGCTCCCCGTTTATTCTCTTCTTTGCTGAGCATAGTATTTGTTCACCCTTTTTCTGCCATATTTCAGGAGTTGTGGAGCCAGATCCATAGGTCCCTATTGTTGTTGTGGCTGAGGAAGAGGAGACTACCGAGTTTCCGTGACTGTGTGCTAGCTTGACTGCTTGTAGATCGATGCGGATGTTATGTGATTTGTGTGTTGGAATTTGTATCTATTTTGAGGCCTAGAGCCTTGTATGCATTAAGTTTGTTGTTTGACATGTATTGAAGTTAAAAGTGGATTGTAATGGTTTGTATGAAGTTAAGCTTATGTGGATGGTTTGAATGTAACTTAATCTCTAAGTTAGTTAAGTAGGAAATATTATAGTGGTATGATAATCAAAACCATGATCATAACATGCTAGAACTTAATGAAATGATGCATGCATGTTCTATTTTATTGTGGTAGAAGGCTCGGATGGCCCTAGGTTCTTGAGTAAGATATCATATGAATGTTATATTATGTTTTGTGGTTCATTTCTTCTGAGTGCAAGAATGTGGAAAGCCCACGACACAGAGTAGACTCTGTTCGTTTGTCAGGTCCAGACTTGACCTTTAGTGTAGGGTTGGGTCTGGGCGTGACAGTTTGTGTTGATTCTTTTGTGTGCAGGTTTGTGGATTGGCTTAAGTACAGGGAAAACTCTGTCTGTTTTTTCTCGTATTTTGTGCCTCGGGATTTTGGATCAGGGACTTGATTCCATGAGGGATCGAGTCGTTATAATACGTGATATCAATTCTGAGAAATAGAAGAACTCTTTTGTCAACTCTGTGCTGTAAGCATTCTTTTTCTGATAAACTGCACATGATCAATCATTTTGTTCATTTCAGGTAAGAGAGTAGGGTCGACCGTCTTCATTTCACCAACATCATCCTAGTAGAGAGGAGACCGGCATTTACGCCCATACAGTGCCTCATAAGGTGTCATACCAATAGTAGCTTGATAACTATTGTTATAGGCGAACTCTGCAAGTGGCAAATACTTCTCCCAACTCTTACCGAAGTCCAGAATACAAGCCCGTAACATATCCTCGAAGATTAAGATAGTTCTCTCGGATTGACCATCAGTCTGAGGATGATAAGCTGTACTAAAACTCAAAGTCGTGCCCAAAGCTTTCTGAATCTTCTGCCAGAACTGAGATGTGAATCTGGGATCTCTATCTGACACAATGCTCTTTGGAATTCCATGAAGTCGGACAACATTCTTGATATACAACTTTACTAGCTTATCAAGAGAATTAGTCTTCCTTTTAGCAATGAAATGAGAAGTCTTGGTCAATCTATCCACAATAACCCAAACTGAGTCATTACCCTTCAAAGACCTCGGTAAATCAGAGACGAAATCCATGGTGATATGATCCCACTTCCAAACAGGAATAGCCAAAGGCTGCAACAACCCTGCAGGCCTCTGATGCTCTACTTTGACTTTCTGACAAGTAAGACATCGAGCAACATAGTCAGCAATTTCTCTCTTCATATTATTCTACCAGAAATTTTGCTTCAAATCTCTATACATTTTTGTACTGCCTGGATAGATAGTATATCTAGAACTGTGTGCCTCAGCAAGAATATCCTTCTTCAGAGTTGGATCATTCGGAATACAAATTCTACCTTTGAATTTGAGAATACCATCGTCGTGCAGTTTGAAATCCGCCTCTTTCCTTTTGAATTCTCTAAGACTTTCAACAATTGAAGATCAGCCTGTTGAGCTTCTCGAATCCTGGATAATAATAGAGATTGAATCTGCAAACTTGCGAATTGAATACCAGAATTTGAAGTACTAGGCTTCCATAAGCATAATTCTTCTATGAATTCCCAATTCTTGATAATCAAGCTAGCAACAGTAGCCTTTCGGCTCAAAGCATCAGCAACAATATTGGCCTTACCCGGAAGATAGTTAATAGTACAGTTATAGTCCTCAAGTAATTCCAGCCAACACCTCTGCCTCATGTTCAACTCTTTCTATGAAAACAGATATTTCAAGCTCTTATGATCTGTAAAGATTTCAAACTTGTTGCCCCAGAGATAATGACGCCATTTCTTTAATGCAAGAATGATAGCTGCAAGCTCAAGATCATGAGTCGGATAGTTGAGTTCATAAGGTTTCAGTTTCCTAGAAGCATAAGCAATAACCCTGCCATTCTGCATCAATACACAACCCAGACCTTCCTTCGAATCATCACTATAGATCACCAGATTATCATAACCCTCAGGTAAAGCAAGAATAGAATCTATAGTCAATCTCTTCTTCAATTCCTGGAAGCTGGCCTCGCATTTATCACTCCAGTCAAATACTGTTTTCTTCTGAGTAAGTTGAGTTAAAGGCCCTGCAATCTTAGAGAAATCCTTAACGAACCTCCGATAATACCCAGCTAAACCAAGGAAGCTACGGATCTCCGTGACAGTTTCAGGTCGTTTCCAAGATAACACAACTTCAATCTTCGCTGGGTCAACAGAAATACCATCCTACGAGATAATATGGCCAAGAAAAGCAACTTGCTTAAGCCAGAATTCACATTTGTTAAACTTTGCAAATAACTGATGCTCCTGAAGAGTCTGCAACACAATTCTGAGATGCTGTTCATGTTCCGTCTCCAATCTAGAGTAAACAAGAATGTCATCAATGAAGATAACCACAAATTGGTCCAGATAAGGACGGAATACCCTCTGCATTAGGTCCATGAATGCGGCAGGAGCATTAGTAAGACCAAACGGAAAGACAACAAACTCATAATGGCCATATCGAGTTCTGAAAGCAGTTTTAGGAACATCATCTTTCTTAATCCTCAGCTGATAATAGCCTTGCCTTAGATCAAATTTAGAGAATACCCTGGCACCTTGCAACTGATCAAATAACTCTTCAATTAAAGGAAAAGGATATTTATTTTTGATGGTTACCTGATTAAGACCCAGATAATCAATGCATAAGCGAAGAGATCCGTCTTTCTTTTTAACAAATAGGACTGGCGCACCCCAAGGTGAAGAACTCGGCTGAATGAATCCCTTCTCAAGCAAGCCCTGCAATTGAACTTTCAATTCCTGCAATTCAGGTGGAGCCATTCTATACGGAGTCCTAGAGATAGGTGAAGTCCCCGGCAATAAGTCAATCATAAACTCTACCTCCCTATTAGGCGGTAACCTAGGTAACTCTTCAGGAAAAACCCCCGGAAACTCCCTCACGATAGGTACATCATTCAATTTCAATTGATCCACATGTTGATTAATCAAATATGCAAGATAAGCCTCACAACCTTTGCTCAATAATTTCGATGCTCTAATAGAAGAAATAATAGGAGTTCCCGTAGATTTTCTACTACCAACTATTTTAAGTACAGGCTGGTCGGGCATTTCTAGATACACAATCTTCTTTCTACAATCAAGCTGGGCATAATATTTACTTAACCAGTCCATCCCCAATATAATTTCAAAGTCGCGGAAAGGTAGAATAATTAAATCGGCAGGAAAAACACGACCTTGAATATAAATATTACATGCCTTGCAAATAGATTTGGTGACAAACTTCGGCCCCATAGGAGTGTAAACCACAATATCATGCAACAATTTATCATGTTTCAACTTAGCATTTTGTGCACAAATAGGTGTAATAAATGAATGCGAAGCCCCAGAATCAATTAAAACCTTAACTGATTGATCATTAAGAAGAAAAATACCTTCTACCACAGCGGTCGTATCCGGAAGCTCCTCAGTATCCAAAGCAAATACACGGGCCTGACCTCGTGGTAGTGGTGCTGCAGCTGGTACCCTGGTCTGAGAGTTCTGAGCTGACGTCTGACCCCTAGGGTTCTTAAATTTCTGATAGTCCTTAACCCTGTGTTGATCACTGCCTCATCCGGTACACCGGCCCAATCTCTTCCAACAAACCTCCTCAGTATGGCCCTAGCGTTGACAGAAGCTGCACTGCTGGTGACGTCTTAGAGCAGTGCCTCCCGAAGGAGCTCTATAAGTAGAGCTAGTTGAACTACCCTGCTGTGAACGGGATACCGCTGGACGGGATTGACTTTGAGTCTGACTCTGAACTGGTCGTGTCTGAGTCTGAGTAGGCCTTGTATAACTCTGAGTCTGCCTCGGCTGTGGACTCTGCCCAACTGATATAGCCTGACTCTGGTACCCCTGATTCTGAGACTGAAACCGCTTACTTGATTGACTGGTCTCGGCTAACACATCGGCCTTGCATTTCTCTTATCTCGAGGCGACTCAGACCATTGCAGCATAATTAGGGAAATCATTCGTAGATAGATTAAGCATAATATCCCTTCTCAGTCCCAGGATGAATCTCTGGATCTTCATGTCCTCTGGCTGTATCAAGGCTGGCGTATAACGGGAAAGCCTAGTAAAAGTAGCCTCATATTGATCTACTGTCATACTTCCCTGTTTTAAGTTTATGAACTCTGTTTGATGCCTCTCGCGGGCAACCACCGATATGTACTTGTCTCAGAACTCTCGGACGAAGTCAGCCCACGAATGATGAACCCTCTCGGTTTCCCATTTCTCATTGATAGTATGCCACCAATCTTCAGCGTCATCTTCTAGAAGGAATGTGGCATAAGTGATCTTCCTATCATCATGGTACTCAAGTATTGTAGCCACCCTTTCAAACTTCCTCAGCCACATTTCAGCCTTCATATCATCCGGTTCTCCAAAGAAAGTGTAGGCCCCATGATGAATAAACCGGTCATACAGATTACCTCCGGTAGTACCACTACCCCCAGCTCTTGCAGCCTGATTACCTCCAGCAACCCCTGTCTGACCCTGTTGTGTCACAAACTGGGCGATAGTATTCATAGTAGTAGCCATTGTGGCTAAGATCTGTGCCGTACTGGGTTCCTGAACTGGGGGTGCATTACCTGCCAATCCAGCTTCTTGCCCATGAACCTCTTCCGGTTCTCTATCGACATTCTGATTCTTAGTACGACGGCGGGGCCCCATCTCGAATAGCTAGAATGCAAAGTGTTATGACAGGTATATATGTGTATATATGCAATTTATAAGTAAACACATAAAGAAAAGTTCAAATAGATTCACATAAAGTCAAGTATATAGAAGTTCATATAAGTATTCTACATTCTTGAAGTACACGTAAGTCACTAGATCATACTTGACATTCTAGACTCTTGATATTCTATTTCCATGTTAGCATGTTCATTCCTAATTCAAATTTCACTTAAGCAAATCAAGAACCACAGACTCATGCAACCACAAAGTCACATAACAAATCTCTACCCACAGACCGAGAAATTTAACTCAGCTTTATGCATTTAATAGCTCTGATACCACTTAAATGTCACGCCCCAACCCAACCCCCAAGCTAAAGGTTAAGTCCGGTCCTGACACACGGACAGAGTCTTCCCTGTACCGTGGACATTCTGAAAACCTGTAAACTCTCAAATAAGGTAACTACAAGGTAAACAAACTTTTCATGGCTATATATTTAAAGATTCAAGGCCATCCGAGCCTTGAAGCAAACAACAGTTCCAAAATCACACAAGCATGCAAGTTACTTGTTTACAATATAGGCTAATAGCCATGTCATTCTAGGATAACATTAAAACATACTTAGAAGATAAAACATTCTACATTAAGCCATTCACTCCCAAGCATGCAAAGTGAATAAAAGCATAAACATAAGTTGTTACAAGACATAGGTTCCCAAATCTGCACTACAACCAACTATCCTTCAACTTCTTACAACAACCAACATAAACAAAGCCCTTAGGCCACAAAATAGATACACAAGTACCAAATAGAAACAAGAAGGCACAGCCACCTCAGAACAACACACAGCAACTAGGGTAAAGGCTCTATCTGTACCTCTTCCTCCTCCACTACTACCTCACCTGCAATTAAGACTCCCTCACCTGCAATTAAGTCAAGCATGCAAGAAAATAGCTTACATGCATTCCAATTCTCCTTGCATTAGCTCAACATGCACCCTAACTTGACCATACAATTATAACATTTCTTATTTTGCATGTCATTTATAACTCATAAGTAATTCATAGCATCTAATAAGCGTTAACAAGCATGGAGCACACCATTTTCAATTCAACAAATGACAAGTAGTTATACACATTTACAAAGCATTTAACACTTCATTACTCAATCAATATACGTATGAACTAGATAACATGCTTAAACTCAATTAAATGGAAGAAGAACTCTAACTAACTAATCAACTAAACAGTTACATCTAAACATTAACGAAGATTAGCTAATGAACTAATTTCAGGCTTTAGGATCATTAAACACGCGCTAACTGCTTTAAACTACAAGACATGTTAGAATGATACTCTTATTTTAGCACTAAAACACAATAAGTAGCGAATTCATATTCTTTAACTAAGTTAACATTCACCTTTTCTTCAATACATCTATATGTTCAAGCTCTCACTACACATGCAATCCAAGTTCAAAAGTCTACTCTATAACATCATTAGATAATATATAGAAAGCCTTAGAAGCAAGAAACATCGGTGCACAAAGGGAATTAACAACATACTTTCACGAAACTTTACCAAATGCTCACGTATACTTTAGAAATGTAATTAAACATACTATAAGCAAGTACAGAGCAATACAAGTGCTAAAACACCCAATTCCCACATTTCCCCTTTGTCATCTTATGCTATTTTGCTTTCAAACGAAACACGAAGTTCAAGATACGCAACCAAGCTATGCTACCTTTCTAATGACATGTAATGACACCATTTAGGACCCTAAAATCACACCTTAAAGCACATCTAACTAAAAAGTCCAAAATTTTCCACTTTATGCATTTACACTATAAGTACGCTAACCGAAGCTCAATTAAGTAAAACGAATACATTTCTAGCACCTCCTCACCTATTAAACACTAGCCATAATGTCCAAACATACTCGGATTAACTTTTTTTTTATACAAAGTCCCTTTCTAAATTTAGCCTATTTTGCATTTTTACCCAAGTTTCAGTCAAACTAATGACACACAATTGTTAGTCTTCACTAGCTCCCAAAAGCACCTACAAATAGCAACAAATCAATTCTAGAATCAACTTAGAAATATTCCTCTTAAGGATCTACATTTAATAAAATTTAAGTGTCATAAGGTTCACGGAGTATTAAACATATTCTTTCATATGGTTTACCTTTCCCTTCTAAGTGTTCGCTAGTTTGTACATAAGTCACACAATAGGTTATATAACCCATAGAGAGTCATATCATATTGTGCATAGCATCACCTTCATCATATTATATATCTTCACATAGATTAAGTTATATAACAAGCAATAACAATGTCTTATAATACATTATTTAACTTCAAGAAACATTAGGAGCACAAAACAAATAAGCTCAACAGTTCTAACATCTCAGTAATAGCTCAAGTTTGGCTGCATATTTACCTAAGAAAATGACTCCCAAATAAACTTATTTTTACATGTATGGAAAGCTCTTCGAAAGTAGATAACTCTAGAATAAAAAAAAACCTAATTTCGAGCTAAATTCATCAAGATATGACTAAAACAATATAGGTACGCAAACTGTCCAGATTGATCAAGTTTTCTGTCACCCTTCGATGTTTAGTGTTTTAGGAGCCCTAAACGATTTTATTTAATTTTATAGCCTAAAAAAATTTTGTTCCTAACTAATCAAAATACGTAACCTAATTTTTCCAATTTTTTCTAGATAGTATTTCTAGGCCAAAAACACCACGCAATTCAGGCAAGTAAAACTGTCCTACTCCAGCTCAACTACAAACTTCACTGATTTTGGAATTTTCGGGCAAGTAAATGAGTTTTCTTCAAAAGTCGACCAACATGAAAATTATACCTCTCCAAGTCTAGATTAATATGTGATTTGTCTAGATTTTTCCCAAAATAATTAATTACTCAAACAATTCATAAACTACAGCAGCTACAACAAAATCCTGCAAACATATACATGTATAAACTTGTCTAATGCAACAATTTCTTACTAAAAAACCCATATATGCAATGTAAGTTCTGAAATCAATTTTTAAAAGATTCCCCTCACCTTATACACGCTAGGAACGCGAGCTAATGCACGAAAATGCGAGAAAATCGGCTCGGGGTTGTTTATTTCTTCTTCTTCTTCTCCTCTTTCTTCTTTTGATCGATTGGTGTGTGTTGTGTGTGATCTGATGTGTGTGTGTGTATGTGTTGCAGTATTTTGTGTGTGTGTGGGGTGTGTTGTGTGTGTTTTATGTTAGGTAGAAATATCTAGGTGGCTCCAAAGACCAAATTGCCCCATTAACTAAGTGTATATTTCTAGTTTGCCACCTTATAGTATTTTGACTAATCTAGTTAGCTAAGGTAGTGTAGTGTAATTGATTTATTGCCTATGATACGCCTACGATACTTAGAATATAAAAAAATGCACGTGAATGTACACTAAATGAAACGAATGCACATTTTTCAAGAAATATAAAAAGTAATGCTAATAATTATATGCAAACAATTAAGGTAACATGTAAATGTACGCAAATGATTAAAATAAGCATATTAATATAAGCAAGTAAATAAAATAACTATATGCTCAAGGTCGCAGTATTACAACTTGTGGGTGTTGTGTGAAACAGAGGCATATGACTTGTGGTTGGCTTGTCGTATGGTTGTTTATTGAATGGTTTGGAATGTATGTATGTTGTTGAAATGATTGTTGAAGTTTGGAGTTGGTTGTGCAGCGTTTTAAAGGATTGGTTTAGAGTCCTATTGTCCATGTTACATACGTTATATTACCCAATTTTCGTTGCATCCTGATTGGTCGTAGGTGGGGTCAAGTTGGGCCGTGACATTAAGTGGTATCAAAGCACATGTGTAGTTGTCAGCCGAGTTATCCTCGGAATGTGGGTAGTGGTCTTAGCATGAAAGTATGTATGAAGTGAAAGAAAAGTGAATTATGTGTTGATATGATTACGTGATTATGTGATTAACTTGTTTATGTGACTAACCCTTATGTGATCTACATGCCTTACGTGAGCTTCATTCCTATGTGTTATTAACTGTCTATAGCCTGTTTATGTGTTATAATCTGTGCTAACTCTTTAATAGTAGAATGGCTGGACGCCCAAGAACACGTGGTAGGCCTCAGGAAGATAATGAGGCACCGGGGAATGCGGCACCAGGCCGAGATCAAGGTTATGATCGTGTTGCAATGGCTATGGACCGGATAACGGAGGTCATAGTGGAGCAGGCGTAGATTCTAGTAGGGCAGGCTGGTCAATCACAGACCATGCAGACAGATATACAAAATGCACAGGGTGGTTATCGAGGGGGTAGTTTGTTGAAGGAATTTCTGGGATATTATCCACCGAGGTTCCAGGGTGAGCCTGACGATTGGACAGTTGAAGCTTGGATCAAGAAGATTGAGAAAATATTTGATCCCTTTGATTACACCGATGAGAAGAAGGTCACTTTTGCAGTGTTTCTATTTGACGATGAGATTGAGGAATTGTGGCATACGGTGAGGTCCGATTGGGAAGCTCAGGGTGATGTGAACCAGCCATCACATTCATTGCACCATTTGGATGAATTTTCCAGCAAAGATTCAAGTCAAGATTCTATTTTCAAGATTCAAGAACTTCAAGATTCTTCAAGAAGTTTCAAGAAGATTCGAAGATTTAGTCAAGATTTGATTTCTTTGTAATTCTATCCTAGTTTTAGTTTTCAGTTTTAGTTTAATTCCCTATGGATGAATTTAGGTGTTCACACTAGGAAAGAGACTTTCTTGGGCTGCAAGATTAGGTGTTCACACTAGAAAGGAGCTTTTCTTGGGCTGCAAGTTTGCTTCCTTTTTAGTTACTATTCATGTCACTATTCACATGAATAGTTAATAGGAGTCTTTTCTTGATCTCCAAGTTTGTTTCCTTTGACCTAGTTAATATTCACATTTTTCTATTTCAGCTAGGGTTTAGGAGTCTTTTCTAATTAGGAAACTTATTTGTTCTTTGCCTATATAAGGCTGATTTGCAAGAAATAATAGAAAGACAACTTTGATATTAAATTTGTGAGATTATTCTCCTTAAGTTCTCAAGAACTTTTTCGAACTTATCAAGATTATTCTTGTGGCATTCAACTCTGACTTATCAAACGAGATCTCTATCCTCGTTTGTGGCGTCCTCAACTATACCAAGGTTCTAGCTTTGCTAAGCATAGGGTCGCGGTTCCATCCATTCCTGAAAGGTCTTGGGGTCGTTTGCCATATTTGGTGTTGGGTCGCGTCACATGTTGGCGTGGTTCGTATCACAGGGTACTCCCTATATATGGGCTACCTTTCTTCGGGAGTTTCGGGCCAAGTATGTCCCGAGGATTGCACGGGAACGACTGGAGGAGGAGTTCACATCTCTGGTTCAGGATAATTCCATAGTGGCCCAGTATGAGACCAACTTTACTAGATTGTTCCGGTATGCCTCGGAGTTTATGGCGGATTAGGAATGGAAGACCCGGAGGTTCATTAGGGGTCTAAGGCCAGAGATTCAGGATGTGATGGCCTTGATACAGTATGATGAGTTTTCTGCAGCCATTAATGCGACTTCTAGGTTGGAAAAGAGGAAATAGGAATAGGTGGGTTCTAGTCAGGCCAGTAAGAGGCCGTTTCAGCCTCGGGGTCATCAGGTTGTTTAAAGCCTTTCAGTGCAGCAGAGTGTTTATAGGCCCCCAGTGCAACAGGGTTCTTTTAGACCTCAGGGGCAGCAGAGTTCATTTAGGCCTCAGTTTCAGCAGGGATCCTACCAGACGCAGTCACAGTAGAGGCCAGCACAGTCTCAGGGTCAGTATGGGCCATATGTTGTGAGACCTCAGCAGCAGACTGGTACAGCTACTTATTCAGCTTTTGGTTCTTCAAGAGGCAGTGTTAGTACTCTGACACTGTATTGTTCTTATTATAAATGTAAGGGTCATTTGAAGGCCGACTGTCGGGTAAAGGCAGGGACATGTTTGGGTTGCAGCAACAACCAACACAGGGCGAGAGATTGTCCCAAATATCAAAGGTTTGAGGGTTAGCCAATGACCTAGGGTTATCAAGGTAGACTTGTAGGCAATGCACCTTAGCAGCAACGGTGTCATGCCCCAACTCGACCCCACCTACGATCAGTCAGGACGCAACGGAATTTCGGTAGTATAACGACAGTAATTAGGACACCGAGGCTCTAAACCAACCTCTTTAGAACATCATACATCAAACTCCATAAACAATCCCAAAAATCATCTCCTCAATTAAGTTAACAACATACAACACATCCATATTATACAATAATCATTCTTCAACATTCCAATCATAGTTATACGCCTCCGTTCCAACTTAATACATAGGCTATACATACATTTCAAAATAGATTATACAAAACATTATTTTACAACAACTAAGATAATCTCATGGCAATGACTCCTGCACATAAGACTCATCCACATACGACACATTTCTCTCTTCAGGAGGCACATACCCGTAGTCAAAATCAGTAACACCTGCATGCATGCAATAATAGAGAGTGAGCTTATATAAAATAAGCCCAGCGAGGATCCGATAGATCTCGAGCAAGGTCTACTAAACTCCTTGGAATAATCCTTTGAGTCAGTAAACACACAATAACATCAATAATACTATCATCACATAACTATATGACCATTCAATAAAGGATACTCTCTCTAGTTGGTGTAGCTCCAAACGCCATCACGATCTCAACCATTCTTCTTGTAACTCCCCATTACTCACGCACCCGGGGTACCCCCAATAACCTCGCCCTCCATGACACCTCCATCATGCGAGCTGGAGGCAATCTCTGATAGTCATGCCGTTATCAACCCGACAGCCCAATGCTGCCCGATAGGTGGCACACACATACCAGAGACCCAACAATAATAATAAACATCAATCATTCACAGGAGGACAGTCTAGCAGAACTGTTTATCTCCCGGCATCAATCATCAATCAATAATCATCAATCATCATCAATAAACATATTATCATCATCAATAATCATATTATCATCATAATAACATCAATAAACAATTTAACAACAAATAACTAAGTTAGATGACAAAGTAGGCCATCCAACCGAACATGCATTTACACACACAATCGAACCCTAATTTACCCGTCAACAACTCACAATTCAATCACTCAACCCACACCCAATCATCTAAGGCTCAATCTAACATTTTAAAGAAAGACAACCTAAACTTCAATTAATCATATTTTACATTCTACTAATCCAAACAACTCCAAATCAGTTTCAAACACCCACCCATTCAACCAACTACATTAGCCTCCTCGGAAAACCACCATAACACCTCCAAATCATGCCCGATAACCCTAAAACCCTAAGGTGTCAAGGCTGAATTTTCCGGATTTTCACCCAAACATCATAATCGAAAATTCGGCATTACAACGGCGCTACCACGTAATTATCAAACATTTAGAAATCGACGGCAATCGATTCCGATCAACACAACTCAATTTAATCAACATTGAATAATTTAATCAAATTTAAATACCCGAAAAATAAAAATTATGCTACAACCGATAAAAACTTGTAGTATTACAGCTAAATGATCCCTAGCATGCAAGGAGTAATAATCTAACATCAGATTAACATTCTAACGGTTCAATAATCATTTATACGCATAAACACAAAATATGAGTTTTGAGATCTAGAATTTTTCTCTCACCTTTGATGTGTTTTGATGCAAGAAATGTGTAGAATGGATGCCAAACAAGTGAAATCAAGCTTTGAATCACTCAATTCGGCTTTGAAATGCAAAATCTATGAGAAAAATACTTTGAAAATGCCTTCATCTTTCTCCTCCAAGGAGCCACGGTTTTGTGTGTGTTTTTGGGGTGTTTTTGTGGTTTGTGAGTGTGTGTTGGTGATATAAGCTTGTTGGTCAACCATTTAAATGATAGTCAAAGTTGAAACTTAGCATTTTTTTGTGTTTTCTTGACTTTAAATGCATTTTCTTGATCACCAAAGTTCAAAACAATTATTCAACACCTAAGCTAGCTCAAGTAGGTTATTTTTAGGTGACAAGAAGTTTTACAATCAAACAATTTCACCCGAGTCGGCTTAAAACTTGATTTTCGCAAAAGTCGGTGTAAAAACCCTAATAAATTCCTAAGCCGATTTTAAAACCGTTTTAATCAAACACAGGTCTATTAAAGTCCGTGGACTAGGTCTAGAAGGGTTAAAAAGACCAGTTTCAAAATTTTAGCGGACGTGTTTTGAAAATACTATTCACTAAAAATCGACGATAAAATTTCTGATCCTGTTTTTAATGAAAATTTCATGAATGCAAATTTAGCAAGTATTAGGAGTATTGACATCAAAATTATAACATTCTAGGTCATATATTACATAAACAGGTCAAATGTACGCAAAACGAGATAAAACACGTAAATCGAGTTAAAGCAGAAAAGTGGGATTTCACAAACGGGTTCAGGCTCGAGCCTACGCAGTGAACTTGGAGGAGTTACCTGAGGTAGCGGCGATTGTAGAAGGTAACTTTCTTATACTTAATTAACTTGTTAAAGTATTGATTGATTCTGGTGCTACGCATTCTTTCATTACACCTACCTGTGTGCAATGTGTTAATGTGCAACCTAAGAAGTTACCTTATGTGGTTGAGATTAGTACTTTTTTGACTGATAAATATGTGACTGACTTAGTATGTAAAGATTGTAAAATACATGTTTAGTGTAAGGATTTTCCTTCGGATCTTATTTTATTTCCTATCCGAGAGTATAATGTTATCCTGGGCATAGATTGGCTTGCCAAGTATGATGCTCAATTAAACTGTAGAACAAAGGTGGTACAGTTTTGGTTGCCAGAACAGCTAGTGGTCGAGGTAGCAGGAAACTGAGATGCTAAGACGAGTTTCATCATCTCATCAGTTAAAGCTATTAAGCTGGTGAGTAATGGGTGCTCGGGTTATCTAGCTTATTTGATCAACAAGCCATTTGATAAGCTAAAGCTGGAGGAAGTTCCGATAATTCGGGAATATCCCAATGTATTTCCCGATGAGTTTCCTGGATTACCGCCAGAGAGAGATATTGAGTTCGTGATTAATCTAATTCCCGGTACTCAACCTATTTCTAAATCAGCATACCGAATGGCACCAGCTGAGCTTAAAGAGCTGAAAACTCAGTTGCAGGAGTTATTAGAGAAGGTTTTCATTCAGCCGAGCTCTTTACCATGGGGAGCACTCGTTTTATTTATGAAGAAGAAAGATGGTACCTTGAGATTATGTATCGATTATCGTGGTTTGAATTAGGTGACCATCAAGAACAAGTGTCCTTTGCCACTAATTGACGAGTTGTTTGATCAACTTTAGGAAGCCAAAGTCTACTCTAAGTTTGACTTGAGGCAGGGGTATTATCAGCTTCAGATCCATACGGGGGATGTTCCAAAGTCTACTTTCAGGACTTAGTATGGGCATTATGAATTTGTAGTTATGACCTTTGGACTAACTAATGCACCGGCAACATTCATGGATCTTATGCATCGAGTCTTTCAGCCGTACTTGGACCAGTGCGTGGTAATCTTTATTGATGATATCTTGGTATATTCTAAGGCTGAATCGGAGCACGAGCAACATCTATGACTTGTCCAATAGAAGCTTCAGGAGCATCAGTTATTTGCAAAGTTTAGCAAATGTGAATTCTAGCTACAACGAATATCTTTTCTTGGACATGTGATTACTTAGAACGGTATTTCAGTCGATCCCACTAAGATTGAAGTGGTGATGTCTTGGAAAAGGCCGGAGATTGTTTCGGAGGTTCGTAGCTTCCTTGGTTTGGCAGGTTATTACTGCAAGTTTGTGAAGGACTTTTCTAAGATTGCAGGGTTACTTTCTAAGTTAACTCAGAAACGAACCAGCTTTACTTGGGATGAGAAATGTGAGAGTGGGTTTCAGGAGTTGAAAAAGAGATTGACTACCGCTCTGGTAGTTGCATTACCAGAGGGAACCTGTCACGCCCCAACTTGACTCCCCTTAAGATCAGTCAGGACGCAACGGAATTTCGGCAGTATAATGACAGTAATACGGATACCAAGGCTCTAAACCAACCCTTTTAACGACATATAACCAACTCAAAAGAACAACAACAACTTCACCATTGTTTCAACAACATACAATACAATCGTTTCCATACATTAAACAACCATTCACCAGTTCATTCATAAGTTATACGCCTCCGTTCCAACATCACTCATAGGATATATCATACTTTGGCAAAATAGGTTATAACTAGTCTAGCAATCTAATCATGTTCAAAAGAAAGACTACTAAACTAGAATTATATAAGTCTTTAACTTTATGTAAGTTATACAATACATCACACTACAAAACTAAGACAAATTTATGGATATGACTCCGGCACATAAGACTCCTCCACAAAAGGCACATACTCAGCTTCTTGAGGAACGTACACAAAGTCTAGCTCCGTAACACCTGAATGCAGAAAACGAATGAGATTGAGCTTATATAAAACAAGCCCAGTAAGGATTCGATAGATCTTTTGAAAAACATTTATTATACTCCTTGGAATTCATCCTTTGAGCAGTAAACATACCATAAATAGTTATAACAATACAAATATTGTAATAACAATAAACAAACAATAAGGATACGATACACTTATTGATGAAGCTCCATACACCGTTCAATGCTCACCGACTCCTCCAAACCCAATGACATAATCCTGAGGTACTTTTTCTAGACCCACACTCCATGGCCTCTCCGCCCATGCGAGATAGGGGTTTGGCTATGATAACTGTGCCCGCAGCCCGAGATGCCTCATGAGGTGACACAACATTATCATAGCTCACAACAACAGCAATTGACTCTATACTTCTGAGAGATCAACAACGAAAGTGCCCGATCCCAGAGATCAATAAAAATCAACAATAAATTAACAATGTAACGCCCCGGATTAACCCCGAGCGCGCTACTAAGTAGGTACTGTCCACTTTGGCTACACCCTGGATTAACCCCAAGCGTGCTCCTCACGGTTTAGTCCTTTCAACAATTAATAATCATTCTTTTCTCGGGAGGACAACAAAAGTAGGTTGCCTATCTCCCAACATCATCAATCATCAATCAGTTAATAACATCTCAACAACATAACATCAAGTATCAATTAAACAACTAAACAAATAAACAACAAGGTTAGATGACAAAGTAGGTCACCTAACTCAACATGCATTTGAACATACATTCAACCCCGATCCCAATCAACAACAATCCAAGAATCAACTACTCAAACACTACCCAAACAACCCAAGACAATATATCAACATTTTAAAGAAAGGTTACACAAACTTCTAAAAGTCATAACTTGCAATCTAGTAACCTGATAACCTCCAAACCACTTTCTATCACTCACCCACACATACAACTACATTAGCCCCATCAAAACCCGACCAAAAGCCATACAAAACAAGCCCAACAACCCTAATTCTCCAATGCACCATGGCTGAATTTTTTGGACTTTTGCCACGACATCCAAATCAAAAATTCAGCATTACAACATTACTACCCCGCAATTAACAAACTTTTAGAAGGTATCACCAACCAAATCCAACCACAACAGCTCCATTTAATCAACAATCAAGCCAATAACTCAACTTTAATACCCAAAAAATAAAAATACATTCTACAACCATTCAAAACTTATATAAACACATATAAATGATCCTTAGCATCCATTGAGCAACAATCTAACAACAATTTAACATTTCATTGGATAAAAATGCAATTATATGAAAATGACATAAAATAGCATTTTGAGATCTAGAATTTTTCTCTCACCTTTGATGTTATGTGATGCTAGAAATGTGTGCAATTGGTGCCAATAAGTGAAATCAAGCTTTGAATGACTCAATTCGGCTCTGAAATACAAAATCTATGAGAAAAATACTTTGAAAAACCTTAAAAATGCCTTCTTTCTTCTCCCTCATGGAGCCAAGGTTTTTGATGTGTTTTTGTGGTGTTTTGGCTGATATTTGAGTATATATTAAGTTAAGTAATAATTCAATGAAAAAAGCATTGGTCAAAGTTGAAACTAGTTTAGTATTTTTAATATTTTAGTTGTTTTTAGACTATTTTTAGTATATTGCTCACAAATATATGCACTTAACACTTAGAATATTTTTAGTAGCATATTTTTAGTTGACAAGGAGTTCCACATGCATACATTTACACCTGACTCGGGTAAAAAACTTGATTTTTTTCAAAAGAAGATGAAAAGTTATATTATATGTTTTCAAATGTCGTTTAAATGCATTTTTCAATTGTGCCATTTTATAAATATTTAAAATGAAATATAATTTGTATTTAATATATACTAGGTCAATGAAAGTCAACGCAAGAATCGGGTTTAGCAGAAATCACTATTTGACTAAAAAATGCTATTGTTTTGTCCAAAATGTCTATTTTAAATTCCTAATCTTTTTCAGAAATAATTTATAGTAAATCATGGGTCTTTTAATAATGGAGGAATAGTTTTTAAAATGTTTAAAAGACTAGTTTCAAAATTTTAGCGAAAGGGTCTTCAAATGTCATTTAACGGCACTTTAAATGAAATTTTCTCCAAAAATGTTTATGAAAATTTTATGAATGCACATATATCATGTAACAGGAGTAGTATTTAAATAAACCTAGTCTGGTCAAATAATATAAAAAGTCAAAGTCAAAGGAGACCAAAAAGTCAAAATTTACAAAAAGTCAAAGATGATAAAAGTTAACATTTTCTAAAAAGTCAAAGTTAATAAAAGAAGAAATACTGAAGAAGAAATCCTTTCCAACATTAAAGAAGAAGTACTGACAAAGACAAAAGTTGGAAGCGGTTTCAGGGACTCATCTTTCAATCGTCACTTCGTGGCGCGTGCTTCATTGGATATCCTCCTTACATAATCTTTTTCAAGGATTTTTTACATTTCCTTCTCTTGAAGAAGAAATCATTGCATCTATTGATTTGGATTACTTTCCTTAAAGTATTGCCTGCGTGCAACTTTGCTTTATTTTTACTTAGTTTTTCTTTTCGTTTCTTTAATTTTATTGTTGCTTGTGTGCAATTTGTTGTTTTTACCTTCTGTTTCATGTGGTGATTTGTTCACGCATGTTTGATTGCCTACGGGCTTGTATATTCCCTGTAATCTCTATTCATCTTTTATAAAATCCATTCTTGGTGACCCAGCAAAAAAAAAAGTTAATAAAAGTCAACGTTTTTCAAAAAGTCAAAGTAAATGAAAGTCAACATTTTTCAAAAGTCAAGGTAGATGAAAAGTCAACACAATAATCGGTTTTAATAAAGTCAAAGCTAGAAGTCTTGGTCAAAGTTGATAACTCAAGCTATTTTAGTTATTTTTGCCAAACTTAGTAACATTAATACTATCCAACTTAAATACTCTTTTCTGTAGACTATTTTTGGGGACAACATTTATTCATAAACATTTAATTACATATAGTCTAGTTATACTACATAATTTTACAAAAAAAATGAAAAGTCACATTATTTGTTTTTCAAATGTATTTTAAATGCACATTTAATCCAAGATCATTTAATAACTCACATATAAACATATATACTAATTCTAATAGCATTTAAATAGGTGAAAACACGTAATTGCAAATAGGGCAAATTCCGGGGTCTCACAGAACCGATTATATGGTCATCTATAGCGATGCATCCAAGGAGGGCTTAGGTTATGTACTTATGCATAATGGTCGGGTTATCGCCTATGCTTCTAGAAAGTTAAAATCATATGAGATAAACTATCCGACTCATGATCTTGAGTTAGAAGTAGTTGTATTCGCACTGTAAAAGTGACGTTATTATATGTGGGGCAGTAAGTTCGAGATTTTCACTGATCACAAAAGTCTGAAGTACTTGTTCTCACAGAAGGAGTTGAATATGCAACAACGGAGGGAGATGGAACTTCTGGGAGATTATAATTGTTCTATCAATTATTTGCCTAGAAAGGCAAATGTTGTAGCAGATGCTTTTAGCCGAAAGACAAGTATTGCTTGTTTGGCAGTTAAAAAGTGGGAGGTGCTTGAGGAAGTTAGTTATTGGAAGCCGGAGTTGATTCAGGTTAGGGTGATGTGTTCACATCTTCGGATTCAACCTTTATTGGTGTCTCAGATTAGAGAAGCTCAACAACTTGATGTGTTACACGGGGATGGTGTTCTTCGGTTTCGAAACAGGGTGTGTGTTCCCGATGAACCGGTCTTGAGGAGAGGTATTCTAGAGAAGGCTCAAACCTCTAAGTACACCATTCATCCCTTTAGAAACAAGATGTATCGGGACTTGAAACAACATTAATGGTGGAACAACATGAAAATGGAGGTTGCTCAGTTTGTATTCAGATGTTTGACTTGTCAGCGAGTGAAAGCAGAACATCAATGACCCGCAGGGTTACTTCAGCCATTGGCAATACCAGAGTGGAAATGGGAATATGTTACGATGGACTTCGTCACTAGTTTGCCTAAAACACCGAGAGGTTGTGATGCAGTATGGGTTGTTGTGGATCGTTTGACGAAGACAACTCATTTTATTTCGATGAGGATGGGAGATGAACTTGTAAAGTTGGCAAATCTTTATTTCGATCAGATTGTTAAACTTAACTTCCAATCAGTATTTTCTTTGATCGAGATCCCCGGTTTACTTCTCGATTTTAGGAGAAACTTCAGGAAACTTTGGGTACTGAGTTGAGTTTCAGCACATCGTATCATCCACAGACCGACGGTCAGTCAGAGAGAACTATTCAGATTCTAGAAGATATGCCCAAGGCTTAATGTTTTGGACTTTGGGAAGAACTGGGAGAAACATCTACTGCTAGCCGAGTTTGCCTATAACAATAGTTGTCAAGCGACTATTGGGATGGCACCTTATGCAGCTCTCTACAGCCGTAAGTGCCGATCTGTGACCCCCAAGAATACTACTGTACTTTTATTAACTGTTGCATTCACTATTTGTGCATTTTAACTGTGAAATTACTTGTTGCACTTTTGGTTACTATTCATTACATTTTTCAACTACTTATTTTCTTCGAATTGGCATTTTTCCTAAACTATATTAATTATTTTAGGAATGAGAAAAATGTGCGTTTGAGCGATTAGTGTTAGGAGCACTCATTTAAAAAATGTTTTAGTGGATCGGGTGAATAGTAAAACTTGTAGTAATGGGCTAAATGAAGCTAATTGTATTGGAATAGATTTAAGTAGGCTTTATAAGTCATTTTGGCTCATTTTTATTGTCAACACCACATATTAATATAGCATATATTATACATATATACATAATAGCACGTTTTGCATACAACACAAGTTAAAAACAATTTAGAAAATACCCACTATGTCCCTTGCCAAACCCGACAGCAGCTAGGAGAGGAAGGAGATAATTTTTGCTCATCAAATCTTGATTTCAAGTGCTATCAAGCTAGGAGCAAGTTGTTTTGAGGGTTTACTAGCTTCCTATTAGCTCCACGCGCATTTGGTGACGGATTTTGCACTCTTTTTATGAATACAATGTTAATGCTATATTATGTAATTTCTAGATTTGATGCTAATGGCTTGAGATATGGTTCAATCATGCTTTATATGTCACCTACATGTTGGAGAGACTATATTTATGCAATTGTTTAGCTTTTTTAAACGGTTGAAATCGATTGTTTAATTGTAGGGCATAAATAGTACGAAATTTTAGGGTTTTGAGAAAATGTGCATTATAACTTGATTCAATGCTTCAATTAGGTGCTTTAGATGTTAATGAAGGTAAATTATTGAGCCCATGAAGTTTAATTGCTCGTAACTTAGTAAAAATGTGAATTTAGCGACTTTTAGAAAGGGGTTTTGGGTGTAATGCAAATCCGGGTTGATGTAGGCATCACTTTTGGTATTCTTAGGCTATGTAGGTGCTAGATATGCTTTTCTAACTCTCGGTTGAGTTTCGGTTAGGGTACGTATAGTACAAACTCACAAAGGGACAATCGAGGCTTTTGTGGTAATTGCAGGTAATTGGGTAATTTCGAGGGTCCTAGCAGTGCCATAGGGAGAAATTAGAAGTATGGAATAGCTCACTTGCGAATCTAGAGCTTTGCCTTTTGTTTTGGAATCAAATAGCTTAAGTTACAAAGTGGGAAAAGTGGGAAATCGGTTGTTTTACACTTCTATGACCTTGTAAATGCTTATTAGGTGTTTAAATGTACTTCTAAGTTAATTGTGAGCTTTTGGTAATGTTTTGTGAAAAACATGCTATTGACCCCTTTGTGTTCATTTGGTTAATTTCATACTAATGCTTATATTTTAACTTTTTTCAAGGGTAACCTACTTTGTTGTCCCTTCTAAGTATTATTGCTTTATTTTATTAGTGTCAGAGGCTGGTGTGTTGGATATCGGCAGGGCGGCAATGGGCTTGTTAGTAGATATTCGATCTCCGTGCTCTAGTCCCTCACTTGCCTGGTTCGGAGATTGCTAGGGGGTATTGGGTCATAGGATTCTCAGGGTACAGCCAGAGTACACCCACTAGAGTGGTTGGGTTATGTCGGCACATTGATCGAGGTTTGAGGATAGAGTTCATGATTCGTGATTGAAGATCAAGTGAATTCTGGAGTGTTGGGGTTAAAGTGAATCGTATCCTTTTTAATGTGTGGTAACTTGTCATTTACATTGTCCTTTTGTTGTTTAAATGCTTTATTTGTGTTATCGGTTGCATTGCACGCCCCGGTAGACTATATCCCTCACTGGGCAATTGTGGTTGCTCATACCTCGCTAACATGTTTTAGAAGGTGCTGAGGTTGATCGCCAACTTGTTGTGGTTGAGGGAGAGGAGGAGGAGGTGCAGGCTGAGCAGTTGCCCTGATTGCTATGTACTATTTGCTTGAGGTGGATGTGTTTCTTGCTAGAATATGTGAAGGCTTACTTGTATTATATTATGTCCTATTTTGGAGCCTATGTGTTTATGTATATATTTGTGCAGTTGTAAGCTTGTAAGTTGGATGGATGTCGTATGAGATGTGTAGTTGTAGCATGTAATAACTTATAACTCTACTACTTGGTTTGTTGTGTGCTTGGGGTTTGAATGCAATGGTTGAATGGTTAACTTAAATTATAAGTATGTTTCATTGATAACATCAAGTAGTATGATAAGCGGTTAAAAGATAAAGTCTCTAGGATTGTTAATTGCATGATTGTATGTCTTTATAATGCCTTGTATTGCTTAAGGCTCGAATAGCCTTGAAGCTGGGAGTTATTTAGAGTTGGAGTTGTTAAAGTCTTAGTTTGCATTTGTGGTTTTATTGATGTTTGCAGGTAACTAGAATGTCCACGATACAGAGGAGACTTTGTCCATTTATCGGGTCCGAACTTAACCTTTTAGCGTGGGGTTGGGTCGGGGCATAATATTTAGGTGGTATCAGAGATTATAGAATGCATGAGCCGGGATAGGTTTCTCGGTCTGTGGGTAGAGGTCTATTATGTGAAAGTGTAATTGTGTGAATAAGTGTTTCTTTGATTGACTAAGTGAAATATTGATTTTGTAAAGAACATGCTAGCATGGAAAATGAGAATGTGAAATGTCTTTTATGGGTTATTATATGAATGTGAAAAGTTTAAAATGTAAAGTATGATTAAGTGTCTTATTTATATCTTTTGTATATAAAGTGCTTGTATGATCTTGTATGTGATTTCATGTGAACTTATTTAAGATTATCCTTATGTGACTTATTTGTGGACTACATATATGCTTGTCATAATGCTTTGCATTCTAATTATCCGAGATGGGGCCTCGTCATCAGACTAGAAATCAGAATGCCAGGGAAGAAGAAGTGGATCAGCAGATGATCAATGCTCGGTTAACTACCGCAATAGGTTAGATTGTAGAGGTATTGCACAGGCAGGGAGGTAATGTACCTCCAGGTAATCTTGGTCAGGGCCAAGGTGGAGCAGAGGGCGATAGTGGTAACTATCTTGAGAAATTCTTGCACCGTGGTTCGTCTAGCTTCTTCGAAGAGCCCAATGATATGTTGGCTGAGCAATGGTTGAATAAAGTGGAAAAAATTCTTACGACCTCGAGTACACTGATGCAAGAAAAGTTGCTTGTGCTGAATTTCTGCTCGAGGGAGATGCCGAGTAATGGTGGCACACTGTGAAATCTAGGTGGGAAGCTGAAGCAACACCACGGACTTGGGATGAGTTTATAAGAGAGTTTTGAGAGAAATATATTACATAGACGGCTATAGAGAGACGGGAACAAGAGTTTATTAATCTGAAATAGGGCAACATGATAGTTGATCAGTATGATGCTGCTTTTACTCGCTTGTCCCATTATGTACTAGCCTTAGTGCAACCAGAGAGCAAGAGGATTCTGAGGTTTGTTATGGGGCTAAGGCTCGATATTTCGTTGAATTTGTCTACTCAGGATTATCCATCTTATGCAACAGTAGTCAGGATAGCTTCAAGATATGAGAAACGTAAGGCCGATCTGTTTGGGGAGACGAGTCAGCCTAGTAAACGACCTCATAAGACACAAAGTCAGGGATATTAGAGGTAGACTTATTTAGTTGGTTAGAGTCAGCAGCCAAGGCAGACTCAGAGTTACGTCGGACCTACTTAGACTCAAACGCGACCTATGCAGAGTCAGAATTAGGGACAGCCTTGTCCAGCGGTAGTTCATTACAACAGGGTAGTTTAGTTACCTCTACTTACAGAGCTCTTATGGAAGGCACTGTTGCAAGACGTCACCAGTAGTGCAACTTCTGTCAGCGTTAGGGCCATACAGAGGAAAATTGTTGGAAGAGACTGAACAAGTGTACAGGATGTGGTAGTGACCGGCAGAGGGTCAAGGATTGTCTGAAATTCAAGAATACCATGGGTTAGACATCTAGTCAGGGCACTCAGACCAGGGCACTGGCTACAGTACCAGCACCTCGGGGGCAGACCAGAGTATTTGCTTTGGATGCGAAGGAACTTCCGGATACGACTGTGGTAGTAGAAGATACTTTTCTTCTTAATAATCAATCGATTAAAGTTTTAATTGACTCCGGGGCTACACATTCATTTATCACACCTGTTTGTGCACAAAATGCTAAATTGAAACATGATAAATTGTTGCATAAGATTGTGGTTTCTACACCTATGGTTCCGAAGTTTGTTACTGAGTCTATTTGTAAGGCATGTAATATTTATATTGAGGGTCGCATGTTTCGTACTGATTTGATTATTCTACCTTTCCACGACTTTGAAATTATATTGGGGATGGATTGGTTGGGAAGATATTATGCACAACTTGATTGTAGGAAGAAGTTGTGAAACTAGAAATGCCCGACTAGCCTATAATTGAAATAGTTGAAAGTAGAAAATCAATTGGAACTCCTATAATTTCTTCTATTAAAGCATAAAAAATGTTGGGTAAGGGTTGTGAGGCTCATCTTGCTTATCTAATTAATCAACCTGGGGATAAATTGAAACTAAATGAAGTGCCTATTGTGAATGAGTTTTAGGGGGTGTTTCCTGAGGAATTACCTGGTTTGCCACCTGATAGAGATATAGAATTTGTTATTGACTTGTTGCCGGGGACTGTACCTATCTCTAGGACTCCGTATAGAATGGCTCAACATGAATTGCAGGAATTGAAAGTTCAGCAGCAGGGTTTGCTTGAGAAGGGATTCATTCAGTCGAGTTCTTCACCATGGGGTGCACCAGTCTTATTTGTTAAAAAGAAGGACGAATCTCTTCGTTTATGTATTGATTATCGGGGTCTCAATCAAGTGACTACTAAAAATAAGTATCCGTTGCCTTTAATTGAAGAGTTATTTGATCAGTTACAAGGTGCCAAGGTTTAGTCCAAATTCGATTTGAGGCAGGGTTATTATCAGTTGAGGATTAAGAAAGATAATGTGCCTAAAACTGCTTTCAGAACTCGATATGGTCACTATGAGTTTGTTGTTCTACCATTTGGCTTGACTAATGCTCCCGCTGCATTTGTGGATTTAACGTAGAGAGTATTTTGACCATACTTAGACCAGTTTGTGGTTATTTTTATTGATGATATTCTGGTATATTCTAAATCAGAGGCTGAACACGAACAACATCTGAGGATTGTATTACAGACTCTGCAGGAGCATAAATTGTTTGTGAAATTTAGTAAATGTGAATTCTGGTTGAAGCAAGTTGCTTTTCTGGGTCATATAATCTCGCAAGATGGTATTTCTGTTGATCTGGCAAAGATTGAGGTTGTATTGGCATGTAAACGACCTGAGACTGTTACTGAGATCCGTAGTTTTCTGGGTTTGGCAGGTTATTATAGAAGATTAGTTAAGGACTTCTCTAAAATTGTTCGACCTTTGACTTAGATTACTCAAAAGAAAACTGTGTTTGACTGGAATGAGAAATGTAAGGCTAGTTTTTAGGAACTGAAAAAGAGACTTACCATGGCTCTTATTCTTGTGCTGCCTGAGGGGACTGATAATTTGGTGATCTACAGTGATGCTTCAAAGGAGGGTTTAGGCTGTGTGTTGATGCAGAATGGAAAAGTTATTCCATATGCCTCAAAAAAATTGAAACCCTATGAACTCAACTATCCGACGCACGATCTTGAGCTTGCGGCTATTATCTTTGCACTAAAGAAATGGCATCACTATCTCTGGGGTAACAAATTTGAAATTTTCACAGATCACAAGAGTTTGAAATATCTATTTTCACATAAAGAGTTGAATATGAGGCAGAGGCATTAGTTGGAATTACTTGAGGATTATAATTGCACTATTAATTATCTACCAAGTAAGGCCAATATGGTTGCTGATGCTTTGAGCCGAAAGGCTACAATTGCTAGTTTGATTATCAAGAATTGGGAGTTCATTGAGGAACTATGTTTGTGGAAACCGAAGACTTCATATTTAGGCATTCAATTTGCAAGTTTGCAGATTCAATCTTTGTTGTTATCCAAAATTAGCGATGCACAACAGACTGACCCTCAATTGTTGAAAATCTTAGAAAAGTCTAAAGGGGGAAAGTCAGACTTTAAACTGCATTATGATGACATTCTCAAATTCAAGGGCAGAATCTGTATTCCGAGTGAGTTAGCCTTAAAGAAAGAAATACTTGCTGAGGCACACAATTCAAAGTACACTATCCACCCAGGTAGTATCAAGATGTATAGGGATTTGAAACATAACTTCTGGTGGAATAACATGAAAAGAGAGATTGCTGATTATGTAGCTAGATGCCTGACATGTCAGAAAGTTAAAGCTAAGCATTAGAGACCTGCAGGGTTATTACAGTCTCTGGCTATTCCTAATTGGAAATGGGACCATGTTACTATGGATTTCGTGTTAGACGTGCCAAGATCTTAGAAGGGTAATGATTCAGTTTGGGTTGTTGTTGATAGATTGACCAAAACTTCTCACTTTATTGCCATGAAGAAAACTAATTCTCTTAACAAGCTAGTTGAGTTGTATGTTGAAAATATTGTTAGACTTCACGAAACTCCAAAGAGCATTATGTCGGACAGAGATCCCCGATTCACATCTCAGTTCTGGCAGAAAATTCAGAAAGCTTTAGATACCACGTTGAGCTTCAGTACGTCTTATCACCCTCAAATTGACAGTCAATCTGAAAGGACTATCCAAATACTCGAGGATATGTTGCGAGCATGTATTCTGGATTTTAGTAAGAGTTGGAAGAGATATTTGTCACTTGCAAAATTCGCCTATAATAATAGTTACCAAGCTACTATTAGTATGGCACCGTATGAGGCACTGTTTGGGTATAAATGCAGATCTCCTTTATATTGGGATGAGGTTAGAGAGATGAAAACTATTGACCCTACTTTATTGCCAGAGATGAACAAAATGATTGATAATGTGCAGCTTATCAAAAAGAGAATGCTTACAACACAAAGTTAGCAGAAAAGTTATGCAGATAGGCTATGCCAAGATTTGGAGTTTACCGGGGGTGATCGGGTATTCCTGAAAATCTCTCCTCGAAAAGGTTTGATTTGGCACGATAAAGGGGGTAAACTCAGTGCGAGGTATGCGGGACCGTTTGAAATAACTGAGAAAGTTGGTGCATTGGCTTACCGATTAGCTTTACCTCATAGCTTGGGCAGAATTCATGATGTCTTTCATGTATCAATGCTTCAGAAATATCAGCCAGATCCTTCTTATGTTCTTGAGCCAGAGCCGCTAGAGATCAGTGAGACTTTGACTTATACAGAGAGACCTCTTCCGGTTGTAGACTGGAAAGTGCAGGAGCTTAGAACTAAAAGCATCCTGATGGTTAAACTTATGTGGGATCATCACGGGTTAGAGGATACTACATGGGAGATAGAGGATTAGAAGCGGAAGGATATCGTGAGTTATTCGCTGAATCATGTAAGAATTGCGTGGACGCAATTAGTTTAAGGGGGAGAGGGTGTGACGCCCGAGAACACTACCGTACTTTTATTAACTGTTGCATTCACTATTTATGCATTTTAACCGTGAAATTACTTGTTGCACTCTTGGTTACTATTCATTACATTTTTCAACTACTTATTTTCTTCGAATTGGCATTTTCTCTAAACTATATTAATTATTTTAGGAATGAAAAAAATGTGCATTTGAGCAATTAGTGTTAGTAGCACTCATTTAGAAAATATTTTAGTGGATCGGGTAAATAGTAAAACATGTAGTAATGGGCTAAATGAAACAAATTGTATTGGAATAGATTTAAGTAGGCTTTATAAGTCATTTTGGCTCATTTTTATTGTCAACACCACATATTAATATAGCTATATTATTCATATATACATAATAGCACATTTTGCATACAACACAACTTAAAAAAAATTTAAAAAATACCCCCTATGTCCTTTGCCAAACCCAACAACAGCTAGGAGAGAAAGGACTGAATTTTTGCTCATCAAATCTTGATTTCAAGTGCTACCAAGCTAGGAGCAAGTGGTTTTGAGGGTTTACTAGCTCCTACGCGTATTTGGTGAGGGATTTTGTACTCTTTTTGTGAATACAATGTTAATGCTATATTATGTAATTTCTAGATTTGATGCTAATGGCTTGAGATATGGTTCAACCATGCTTTATATGTCACCTACACGTTGTAGAGACTATATTTATGCAATTGTTTAGCTTTTTAAACGATTGAAATCAATTGTTTTAGGGCATGAATAGTATGAAATTTTAGGGTTTTGAGAAAATGTGCATTATAACTTGATTCAATGCTTCAATTAGGTGCTTTAGATATTACTGAAGGTAGATTAATGATATCTACTGATGGTAGATTAATGACCCCGTGAAGCTTAATTGTTCGTAACTTAGTAAAAATGTGAATTTAGCGACTTTAGAAAGGGGTTTTGGGTGTAATGCAAATCTGGGTTGATTTGGGCATCACTTTTGGTATTCTTAGGCTATGTAGGTGCTAGATATGCTTTTCTAACTCTCAGTTGAGTTCCGGTTAGGGTACGTATAGTACAAACTCACAAAGGGGCAATCGGGGCTTTTGTGGTAATCGCGGGTAATTGGGTAATTTCAAGACTCCTAGGGGTGCCATAAGGAGTAATTAGAAGTATGGAATAGCTCACTTGTGAATCTAGAGCTTTGCCTTTTGTTTTGGAATCAAATAGCTTAAGTTACAAAGGGGGAAAATTGGAAAATTGGTTGTTTTGCACTTCTATGACCTTGTAAATGCTTATTAGGTGTTTAAATGTACTTCTAAGTTAATTGTAAGCTTTCGGTATTGTTTGTGAAAAATATGCTATTGACCCCTTTGTGTTCATTTCGTTAATTTCATACTAATGCTTATATTTTAATTGTTTTCGAGGGCAACCTACTTTGTTGTCCCTTCTAAGTGTTATTGTTTTATTCTATTGTTGCATCATCATTGGTTAAGTGCATTGCATAGTAGTCGCAACCATAGTGTTAGGGGCGGATGTATTGGATATCGGCTGGGCAGCAGCAACAGGCTTGCCAGTGGATATTCGATCTCTATGCTCTAGTCCCTCACTCGCTTGGTCCGAAGATTGATAAGGGGTGTTGGGTCGTAGGATTCTCAGGGTACATCCAGAGTACACCTACTAGAGTGATTGAGGTTATGTCAGCATATTGATCAAGGTTTGAGGATCGAGGTTCGTGGTTCGTGATTGAAGATCAAGTGAATTCTAGAATGTTGAGGTTAAAGTGAATCGTATTCTTTTTAATGTGTTGTAACTTGTCATTTACATTGTTCTTTTGTTGTTTAAATGCTTTATATGTGTTATCAGTTGCATTGCATGCCTTGGTAGACTATATCCCTCACTGGGTAATTGTGGTTGCTCATACCTTGCTAACATGTTTCAGGAGGTGCTGAGGTTGATCCCCAGCTTGTTGTGGTTGAGGGAGAGGAGGAGGAGGTGTAGGTTGAGCAGTTGCCTTGATTGTTGTGTACTATTTGCTTGAGGTGGATGTGTTTCTTGCTAGACTATGTGAAGGCTTACTTGTATTATATTATGTCCTATTTTGGAGCCTATGGGTTTATGTATATATTTATGCAGTTGTAAGCTTGTAAGTTGGATGGATGTCGTATAAGATGTATAGCTGTTGTGAGTAATCCATCCCACATCAATTGGTTACGAGCTGGGACTATTGAATATATAGTGGAGGGTTCTCCCTTGTATTCGACAAGAGGCCTTCCAGTGTCGTGTGCTTCTGCCCCATTGGGGTATTCGCCTAGCGGGCTGGGAACAAAACCGTGAGTGAGTATGGCCCTCGTGGCAGTTGCACAAAGTGGACAATATCGACTTGGGTATATGAGCCAATGTGCCTTTGCCCTTGAAGAGGCCTTTTCCAGTGGAAACATGGGGGAAACAAAACCGTGAGGGGCCCAATGGGGTAACCCAGAGTAGTGAATATCTTGTTGGTGTGCATCACTAGTGTGCCTCTGCCTTGGACCCTTGTGGCCAGGTATTCGCTTAGCCGGGGTATTACAGCTGTGGCATGTAATAACTTATAACTCTACTTCTTGCTTTGTTGTATGCTTGGGGTATGAATGCAATGGTTGAATAGTTAACTTAAATTATAAGTATGTTTAATTGATAACATCGAGTGGTATGATAAGCGGTTAAAAGATAAAGTCTCTAGGATTGTTAATTGTATACTTGTATGTCTTTATAATGCCTTGTATTGCTTAAGGCTCGGATGGCCTTGAAGCTGGGAGTTAGTTAGAGTTGGAGTTGTTGAAGTCTTAGTTTGCATTTGTGGTTTTATTGATGTTTGCAAGTAACCAAAATGTCTACAGTACAGAGGAGACTCTATCCGTTTATCGGGTCCGGACTTAACCTTTTAGCGTGGGGTTAGGTCGGGGCGTGACACGATCATCTTTGTACTGGGATGAGGTAGGGGAGATGAAAGTTATTGATCCGACTATGATTCCAGAGCTTCTAGAGAAGATTAAGAATGTCCAGTTGATCAGGCAGAGAATGTTGACTACGTAGAGCAGATACAAGAGTTATGCTAATAAGCGTCGTCGGGATTTGGAGTTTGCAGTCAGGGATTGAGTTTTCTTGAAATTATTTCCTCGTAAGGGTTTTGCTCGTCATGGTAAAGGTGGTAAGTTGAGTTCGAGGTTTGCGGGGCCATTTGAGATTATTGGCAGAGTTGACAAGTTGGCATATCAGTTAGCTTCATCGTAGAACTTCTCTAATGTTCATGATGTCTTCCATGTATCTACTTTGAGGAAGTATTATCTGGATCCTTCTCATATTCTGGAACCAGAGCCATTACAGCTTCGTGAGAATCTGACTTATAATGAACGACCGATTCGTATTCTAGATCAGATGGAACGTGAGTTAAGGTCGAAGAAGATTCCAATGGTTAAAGTATTGTGGAAACATCACAGGATTAAAGAAGCTACTTGGGAAAGAAGAGATCAGATTCAGCAACAATACCCAGATTTATTCCGAGAATCAAGTAAGAATTTCGAGGACGAAATTTCTTTAAGGGGGGAAGAATGTGAAACCCCAAAATTTTCTTTATGTGAAATTATGTGTTTTGACTTGTTTATATGTTATATGAATTAAAATATGATAACTATGTGATTTTAACTTCTATTACATGCTATGTGAGCATTCATGAAATTTTCATAAAAATCTGCATTGAAAATTTTATTGTTGATTTTTGTGAATAGTGTTTGAAGCACGCGTCTACTAGAATTTTGAAACTGGTCTTTTAAATGTTTTAAAACCTAGTCCTCGGTTATTAATAGACCCTTGTTTGATAAAAACTGATTCTAAAACGAATTAGGAATTTAAAAGGATTTTTCATCATCTTTTGCAAAAATATGTATTAGATCTTAATTGTATTTATATATATATATATATATATATATATATATATATATATATATATATATACTTACATATACTTACATATAATTTGTTGTCAACTAAAATAGTCTACGTAATATATATTATAACTTAGATTTAGTAAAAATAAGCTTTGTTGGCAAAAACTAACTAAAATAACTGATGTTGGCAACTTTGACTTAACTTATATTTGTTGACTTAGCCTATATATACAATATACATGCATAGCACACAATAAAACAAAGCAAAACACGGTCAAAAAGCACACACATTGCTGTGAGCTCCATAGGAGAAAGGAGAAATGTATCTTCAAGGTTTTCAAAGCATTTTTCTCTTAGAAAACTCATTTCAAGTCCAAAGCTTTTCATACCGGGCTAGATTTTGCTTGTTGGGCATCCATTGCACGTATTCTTAGTATTATTTTGGATCAAAGGTGAGGAAAAAATTTAGATCCAGAAATGTAAATTCTTGTCAAATTTCTATTGTTGCATATTTACCGGATGTTTTGTTAAATTGTCTTTAGATTATTGCTTAGCAGTTGCCAATGACCAATTATATGTATTTGTAGTCATTTTGAACGGCAGTAGCATGTATTTTTATTTTTTGTATTTAAGTTGATTATTTGGCTTCTAGTTGAATATATGTTGTAGTAGTAGTTGGAATTGGGTTATAGTTGCTTCTATAGGCTTGTTAATTATTGTGTAGTAATTTTGTAATGCCGAATTTTCAATTTGAATGCCATAGCAAAAGGTCAAAAAATTCAGCCAAGGTGCATTGCCAAAATTAGGTTTGTTGGGCTTGTTTTGGGTAGCTTTTGGTTGGTTTCCGAGGGGGTTAATGTAGTTGCATGTGTGATGGATTGATAGGAAAAGGTTCGGGGGTTGTTTGATTAGTAGATTGTAAGTTATGAATTTTAGAATTTTGTGTAGTCTTTCTTTGAAATGCTAAAATGTTGTCTTTGGTTGGTGGGTAGTGTTTGAGTAGTTGTTTCATGAATTGTTGGGAAGTAGGTTTGGTTTTGGAAGCATGTTGAAGTGTGTGTTAAGTTGAGTGGCCTACTTTGTCATCTAACTTGGTTGTTTTAGTTGCTTAGTTAATGTTATGTCGATTAAAGTACTGTTAATGGATTGATGATTACTGTTGTACCAGGGAACAACCTACCTTGTCGTTTCTCAGAATATGAAATGTTTAATGTCATTGTCATGAGTCATGATAGTGTGTGCCACATCTCAGGCAGCGTCGGGCTGTCGGGTTGATAACGGCATGACTATCATGTACTACTCCCAGTTCGCATGGGCGGAGATGCCATGGAGGGAGGAGCTAGATGAGGTACCTCCGGATTGTATTAATAGGTGATATAAGAAGATGGTTGAGATCGTGGTGGCGTAAGGAGCTACATCAACTAGTGTATCCTTTCTCAATTGAATGGTTATTTATGTTGCTTGAATTGAATTGTTGTTGTTGATAAAGTTTATTGATTGTTATTGCATCTAGGATGATTTCCCAAGTGGTAAAGAGAAAATGTTTCCAAAACCTCTTTTGAACCCTCGCTGAGCTTTGTTATATATAAGCTCACCCGTGTTACCGAGCCGGAGTTAGGGTACGGCCTCAAGAGACTAAGTACGAGCCTTTTGTGGACGAGTCAAGTGTGCAAGAGTCTTGTCCTTGATGACTTAGCTAGAGTGCTTCTATGTTGTTTTGTTGTATGACATATGTTGTAATGTTTAAAGCCTTAAAGTTTGTATTATATAAGATGTTATTAAATAGTGGAAAGTATAATACTAGTATAGTAGTCTTGCTTTTGGTTTATGAATAGGTTGCTAGACTAGTTTTATACTTGTTATGCATATGTATAGTATAGCTTGTGGGTGTTGTATGAAACATAGGCATATGACTTGTGGTTGGCTTGTCGTATGGTTGTTTATTGAATGGTCTGGAATGTATGTATGTTGTTGAAACGATTGTTGAAGTTTGGAGTTGGTTGTGTGGAGTTTTAAAGGATTGGTTTAGAGTCCTGTTGTCCATGTTACAAACGTTATATTGCCAAAATTCCGTTGCGTCTTGACTGATTATAGGTGGGGTCGAGTTGGGGTGTGACAGGATGACCAAGTTCCACTGATCTCATGTATTTCTCAAACCTTTGTGGCTATAATTGAAATACAAGTACCAAAGGTCAACAATGCTTTGTTGTCTATTTCTCTAAATAAGGTATGGTCTACTTTAGTCCCTAAATCACTTTGGTCTCAAACATTTGTGGCTATGTTGATTAAGTGATCTAGTTAGATTGGTCCCGCCATTACTTAGTTATCTGCAAACTGAATCAATAACCTCAAACCTTTGTTGCTATGTTGGTCGTTAGATTTTGGAAGATAACTACATCTCTATGTTTCTTTTTAGCGATTTTAATAAGCTTACTTTGAAACAAATCATTTACCTTTGGGCAAGAAGGATTGTATTCATTTAGGTCTTATTAAATATCCTAAGATGGCGGAGGACTACAATAAAACTCATTTTACTGTTTTTGTTAATCTAATATTTGTTTGCATATAGGGAGTCAATATAATCTCATCAAATAATCATGCACTCAACATACTATAAGCTAATAATCATAATTATAGCACATCATATAGTATGAATGCAAAGATGCATGAATGATCATGGGCTTGGGTTTTTGGGCTTATAGAAATAAAACCATTATATCTAAAAGATCTTCAACTCCTTGAAATCTCCATTGGGCCTACATCTCATTGGAAAGGTCCATTGGGTTTCTTTCAAGCTTCTTTTGAAGAACTACATAGAAGTCCTCACTACATAATTCTCTCAAATGACAAAAATAAATTGAGACTTATGTCTCATATTACAACCCAACAACTTTGACCCTAAAGCCCAAATCCATGATCCAATTCACCATTCTCAAAGTAAATAAATATGCATAAATCATTCATATCAAATATATAATAATCAACATATAATTTGCCAACATTCAAGTTCAATTTACTCATCAAACATGAAAAATTAAACTAAGCCCAAACCTATAGCATAATCATAAAACCTTTTTTTTTTTTTATTAATGCAAGTCATAATGACCCATTAATTCATATCCCTTTATAATTAATAATATTCACATGCAAGCCCAAAACTTCAAAGAAAACACAAGTCCATGGCCCAATCACATAAAATGGCCCAATTAGGCTAAAATTTAATCTAAAACATGCACACAAGGCCCAAGCCCAAATCAATATGTCTCGTTGGCCTACGTACATTAATTTTAGCCCAATAGTCCTTTTAAAAGACATTATATCAACATATAACCACTTTTAACTTTTTTAAACTTAGAAATATCTAAATAAAACACATTAGAGTATTTCCAAATTCAAGATTAGAAGATAATGGCCTCCTTTTATGTGAAATCAACTTTGCAATTTTCAAGACATGTAACAAGTTGCATACTTGACTATTAAATAATTTTAATCATCAAATAGTCCTCAATATAATCATATGCATAAATTAATTAAAATAAGCTTAAAACTACCTTTCAAACATTCATTCTAACAGATGCATATAATCAACATAAACTCTTGAGGGCTTCAAGGCAACTATAAGCACATTATTATGTCTAACAAAAAGCAACATACCAAACACATACACCAAGGTCAATTCAGCCATCTTAACATAACAATGCTACACTTGTTTTCTTCAAGTTTTGACTTTACAAACATGCATAAAAGATCATTTCAAGAAACACCTTTTTAGCTTTTAGGACAATCTCTTGATTTAAGGACATATGCCAACATGCAAAGATGAAATCCAACATTTATCTTCATACATTAGCATATTCAACAAGAAGATCAACCATTCTAAGCATGCATGTGACAAATGGCCATTAACAAGTATAGATCTAACATGCAAGCTCAAGTCTAAACATATAAACTCATATATATATAAGATCTACATTTACAAGCAAAGATCAGGACTAGATCTAAACATGCAATCATGTAGGCTTATCATAAACTTCAACACTTGCACATTTTAAGAGCTAACTAACGGCCTAGGTGTCATGCACACACACGGCCCAACAATGAAGTCAACACAAGGCTAACAAGCTAGTTTAATGGACATCAAAAACCCATGGCTCTGATACCACTTGAAAGCTCTAACATTAGATCACGTCTAAGCACATATCACAAATTAGATCCAAGGATTGATGACGTGGCATTTCACAAATCTCGTCATCAATATATATTTATACACACACACACACACACACACACACACACATATATATATATATATATATATATATATATATATATATTACTCTTTTACCCTTTCTAATCTCTATTAGAATGACCGCATTGAAACAACTTTTCAATATTTATAATTTGGCCCCAAAAGTTTTTGTAATTATAATTTGACCCCAAAACTTTCCAAAATTACACTTTTGGCCCAAATACCAACATAGATGACGCTTAACACCTTATAGCCACCAACCACATTATATGAGCTTCCAATGAACTTATTCATGATACTTATTAGTGTGTGACATTCTAGATTCATAATCGCGTACCGATGAGGGACCGATATACCTCTATTTCGGAAATATCTCTGCCATTTACCGAAATACCATCATGCTCATGAGTTACGCACTAGCAATGAACGTACCATGAGAATGTAAATGATAATGAAGACGATGTCTTTTATGAATCCATTTAACCATCGAGAATTAACATGCAATCCGATTCTTCTATTAAAAATGCCCCGATCGGGAAAGGACCATGAAATGGTTAAGTCCACCTCCGTTACTATGAATAAATCTAAACCAGTGAAACGAGATATGACAACCATGGAAAAACCCCTTTCCATCACTTCAAACTCGCCTTGGCCTAGGACTTTCTCGTTTAACGACCGATCTTAGATATCATAGGATATCGCCTTCCACCGGAGGTTAACAAATCCTATATTGACAATCACCTATTAGTTCATACCATAAAACTAAAATATGAAAGGTCGTAACCTACTGTTTTGAAAGACGGGTATTGTCCAAACGTAGTGTTTAGTCCCTGATATAACTGGCAGCTGTAATTTCTCAAGTCTGAGAATTAATTTGCACAATTCCCAACTAAATAGTAAACTATTAACCTAAAATCATGCAGTTCACTATTTATTATCATATTCAAAGATCCGTACACTAACGATCACTTATATGTTTATTAGTCCACATCATCATGTTGTTCTGGCACTTCGTACGCCATCCTTTATCATTAACATCACTATGTTAATCAAATGTAATAACATATGATAACCCGTACTAGATTATTCTAGTCCCGGTTGAATAATCTGAAGAGCTATGAATTAGTTCTTAATGTTTATCATATCGAAGTAAAACTGCGAAATGTCCTAAACCCTTTTAGAACGTTTTACTTCTCGGATAAGCAATAGGGACACATTCATATCGAAGCGGAGAATATGAACATCCTCGAAATAACATAGTGTATAAAACACATTAATATATTCTTATTAAACCTCAATTCAAGTCATCTCAACTAGCTTTTCTTTGGAGGGATAGTGGTCCTAAAATTGCTTGGGATCTTATTTGCAAACCAATTGATGAAGGTGGACTTGGAATCCGTAGTATTGAGGAAGCCAATAAAACTGTTCTCCTTAAGCTTTTTTGGAGGTTTTACTCAACACGGGATACTCTCTGGGCCTCATGGGTATGGTCAAACCATATCAAAGATAAATGTATTTGGACATTCACTATTCCGCAGGATATTTGTTGGACGTGGAGAAAAATGCTTCATATCAGGAACTTGGCAAAAAATTCCATTACTCATCTTATTGGTAACCGAAATTTGACACATTTCTGGCATGATAATTGGCACTCTTCAGGCAACTTGTTATATGAATTTAGTGTTGATGTTACTTTTCCTTCCATCAATGCTCGTGTTTCTAATGTCATTCATGATAATAATTGGATCTGGCCTCATCATCCACATTCTCTTGCCGATCTCAACCCCTGCAATCTTATTGATTTGGCTTCCAATACTTCGGATTCTTTTAATTGGGCACACTGTAGAAATCGGATTCTTTCAAGGACACTTGGAATGCAATTAGGAAATGTGGGCAAAAAATTCAATGGTTCAAACTTGTTTGGTTTCCTAATTGTATTCCAAAACACAGCTTCATCACTTGGCTTGCGTTCCAGAACAAACTTGCTACTCGCCAAAGGCTTGTTTCTTGGGGGATTCAAGACAATTCAAACTGCATCTTCTGTACTTGGTGTGTGAAACAAATGAGCATCTTTTCTTCGATTGTTCATTCACAAAGAGAATCTGGAATCAGGGGTTAACTACACTCTCTATTGATTACTCTATATCTTCATTGCCAAGCATCATGGGAATTGCTACCTCTATTCAACACAAAAGTGGGGATCTTAAAACCCTGATTTTTTGAACTTACCTTTGTGCAACCATCTACAACATTTGGTTGGAACGTAACCGTAGAATTTTCAACAATGAAGCTTTTACTGAAGAACAATTATTGAACACCATTTGATATGAGGTTACTTCAAAGATCTTTCTCGGTCGTCGTTTCAACAACTCAACTCTAAACAATAGAACTCTGAACAGCTAGGGAGTTTAATTTTATTTTAGTCTCTGTTTTTGTTTTTCATCTCTTTGTGATCCAAGAAATTTTCTTGGACATTTTGATTGTTTTTCCTTTTGTTTCTTTTGTTTGATGTACTTTTGTTGTACTGTTCTTCTTTTTTAATAAAATCACACTGAATTAACAAAAAAAAAAAAATTCCCAACAATAAGTACTTGAGTCTCAAAATAAACCACTAAAGCTAGCGGAATATATACAAGGCTAACGGAACTATATACAGTACAAAAGTAGCTTTGGAAAAGCTAACAACATATCAAACTTACATATTACAAGTCTAGTCTTAAAACAACACAATTGAGAATTTAAAGCAACATAAGCAGTAAAGCATCACGCAACTCAGTCAACTATCAAGGAAGGGGCTCATCAACATATATCACATCATCACATGGCTTGGCCTCTTTGAAACCCCAGATTTCATCTATACGTGAAAATTTTATGTTTTGACCTGTATATGTGTTATCTGAGTTAAAATGAGCAAATTCTGTGATTTATACTCCTATTACATGCTATGTGAGCATTAATGAAAGTTTCATAAAAATCAGCATTGAAAATTTTGTCGTCGAGTTTTATGAATAGTATTTTTGAAACACGTCCGCTAAAATTTTGAAATTGGTCTTTTTAGTGTTTGAAAACCTAGTTCTCGGATAATAATAGACTCGTGTTTGATTAAAACAAATTTTAAATCGGATTAGGAATTTAAAAGGATTTTACACATTCTTTTGCAAAAATTGAGCTTTATAGCTATTTGTATGTATATGTATGCATATGAAAATGTTGTCACCTATACTTAAACTACTAAATATAGTATATATGATAGATATATATGTAAGTAAGCAAAATTGTCTAAAATACAATTAAAAGACTAAGAAATACAATTTAAAGACTAAAAATTGGAAACTTTGACTTTACTTCAATTATTTGACTTTGCATATATATACATAATATTATATAACAAAGCTCAAAACACCTAAAACACATACACACATGGCTGAAACCCCATAGACAAAAAAAGAAGAATTTTCAACTATTTTTCGAAGTAATTTGTCCATATAAGTTGCAATCCAAGGCCAAATCTTGTCATCCAAAGTTGGATTTTGCTTGTTGGGCCTCCATTGCACATATTTATAACATCATTTGGCATCAAAGGTGAGAGAAAAATTCTAGATCTTGAAATGCTATTCTTTGTCAATTTCATATAATTGTATTTTTATCCAATGTTTTGTTGAATTGTCTTTAGATTATTGCTCAGTAGTTGCCAAGGATCATTTATATGTATTTATAGCTATTTTGATTGGTAGTAGCATATATTTCTATTTTTCAGGTATTAAAATTGGTTTATCAATGTTGTAATGCCAAATTTTTTATTAGGATGTCGTAGCAAAAGTCCAAAAAATTCAGCCTTGATGCATTTCCAAAATAGGGTTGTTGGATTTGTTTTGGATGGCTTTTGGTTGGTTTCCGATGGGCTGATGTAGTTGCATGTGTGGTAGAGTGATAGGAAGTGGTTTGTAGGTTATTGGATTGGTAGAATGTAAGTTATGAATTTTAGAAGTTTGTGTAGTCTTTCTTTGAAATGTTGAAATGTTGTATGTGGTTGCTGGGTAGTGTTTGTGTAGTTGTTTCTTGAGTTATTGTAAGGTGGGTTTGGGATTGAATGCATGTTTAAATGTATGTTAAGTTGGGTGGCCTACTTTGTCATCTAACTTAGTTGTGTTGGTTGTTTAATTGATGTTATATTGATTGGAATGTTATTAACTGATTGATGATTGATGGTGATCTGGAGGACAACCTACTTTGTTGTCTTTCTAGAATATGAGATGTTTATGATTATTGTCATGAGTCTTGATGGTGTGTGCCACCTCTCGGGTAGCATCGGGCTGTCGGGTTGATAACGACATGACTATCATAGACTACCCCCAGCTCACATGGGCGGAGATGCCATGGAAGGAGAAGCTAGATGAGGTACCTCGGTTGTGTATTATCAGAGTTATAAGAAGATGGTTGAGATCGTGGTGGCATATGGAGTTACATCAACTAGTGTATCCTGTCACATTGAATGGTTATTTATGTTGAATTGAAATGTTGATGTTAATGAAGTTGTTGTAATAATTGCTCATAGGATGATTTCTCAAAGGGTAAAGTAAATGTTTTCAAAAGATCTTTTGAATCCTTACTAAGCTTTGTTATATATAAGCTCACCCTCATTCGTTTATTATCATCAGGTGTAACCAAACCAGACTTTGAGTACGTTCCTCAAGAAGCTGAGTATGTGCCTTCTATGGAGAAGTCTTATGTGCCGGAGTCATGTCCATGAGTTTGTCTTAGGTTTTATAGTATGTTGTATTGTATAACCTACTTAAAGATAATGGTTCGTATGGTACTAGTTTAGTAGTCTTCCTTTTGAATATGATTAGGTTGATGGACTAGTTTATAATCTATTTTGTAAATGTATATTATAGCTTGTGGTATGTTGTTGAAACGAAGGCATATGACTTGTGGTTGGTATGCTATTTAGTTGTTTAATATATGGTGTTGAATGTTGATGAATGGTTGTGGAGTCATTGATGATATCTGGAGTTGGTTGTGTGTTGTTATAAAGGGTTGGTTTAGAGTCCTGATGTCCGTATTACAACCGTTATAATGCCAAAATTCCGTTGCGTCCTAACTAATTGTAAGCGGGGTCGAGTTGGGGCATGATAGCCTCGCCTTATTAGGCACGAACTCCAACAAAACTTCTCCTGAAAAGTGGATGAAAATGTGAGTTTCGATGAACTCAGCAAGGGGGGAATAAAATGGAAGGTTTTTGCAAACATTTTAGCTTTTGAAAGTCCTTTTGAAATATGCCATGCATGAGCGCATGCAACAGGTATAATTAAACAAGAATATACCCCGGAAGTACGCTAAACTATGACCCAAACCCTTATGGAATACTCCGTCCACACAGGTAGGGACTAGAACATCGGTAGTCGTGCAATCGCCTGGCAAGCCCTATACTGCCTAGGGTGACACGAACTTACCGCATCTCGTGTAATGGTTGCAACCATGCTTGTAACATTCACGAAATTGGAGAAGACAACAAAGTAGGTTGTCCCTCGAGCTCATTCAACATGCAAGCACGGTTGGCATCAACAGACAAACTGTCACGCCCCGACCCGACCCCGCAAAAGGCCAAGCCCGGACCCGACACACGGACGGAGTCTCCTCTGTACCGCGGACGATCCGAAAACCCTAAAACCATCATAACACTTGCGAAAGCCATAAAACAATTCAAACATGCCAACTTTCTTTGAAACATACATCCTCTTATTAACCAACTTTCCAAACCAAAATGCCATGCATACTACACAAGTATTTATGCCACTAAACAGTCAGCTATTAGTATGCATTTCTTTACTAGTCACAAGAGTAATCTTTACATTCTTTCAACTTATACAACATAAGACCGTAGAGGCCTCAAACTAGAAAATACATACAAGGCTACAAGCCTCAAAATTAAGCAACATTCAAGAAATATACA
Organism: Ehretia macrophylla; assembly: GCA_037974665.1. NCBI lineage: Eukaryota > Viridiplantae > Streptophyta > Magnoliopsida > Boraginales > Ehretiaceae > Ehretia > Ehretia macrophylla. Next base: position 74,123,275 of record CM075773.1, read on the forward strand.
TATCATGCAAGGCTCGCACAAAATCTGGTAACCAATCACCAGCAAAGCATAGAAGTGCTATCACGGAAACAACTCCACCTGCTCCTCCTCCTCTATTACCTCGATAGGGTCTGCTTCAACTACTCATGTAAAAATATAGTATAGAGAGGAATGAGCAAAAACTATTGCTCAGCGAGGGAAATTGGTCTCAAGGACGGAGATGAGAGGAGTATGCAATGCAATTAGCCAAGCAAGGCATACAATTATCATTTAAAGATACAAACAAGTCAATATTATAACAAGGCAAGCATTAAAGACTATAAACATTCATTCAAAGGATACGGTACTCTTTTCACGAGCAACTTTCATTCAAGGATTCGATGACGACGCGCCGGCCCAAACCACCTTATAACACCAGTTTGGAATACCCCGGAAGTATCCATCAACCTACGACCCAAATCTCCCTGGGAGGCAACCCAAGCGAGAAAGGGAATAGCAGCGGAGCTAGAGCAACCAACACTGGCAACCCGAGGCTACCCAGAGAGGCCCATCACTCACGTGCGAGACACTATGCAATGCAAGACTCGATACAAGGCGATAAACAAGCGATAAAGCCACACGTGGGAGAATAACAAAGTAGGTTACTCTCGCACGCAATAGCAGCAATTGATAAGCATTTCAATACAAAACAATTCAAACAAGTATTTCAAGCAACCCTAAGCATTCTATAGACATAAAATCAAGAAAACAAGCAAAACACAAACCGGCCCCAACTATCAAAACCCTACCATTTCCAAATGAGCCACGAGTTCTAGAAATCGACTTTGCCAAACCTAATAGGTCACCATAAAGCACGTCTAAAGACCCCGAAACCTTGTTTTACCCTAGAACCCGCGCAAAGCCCCGATTTCCCCCCTTTCTCGTTTGAACTACAACTAAACCAACCAAACGCCCAACCAATGCCATAATCGCACCAAAAGTGCTTCCATGGCCTCCCAATACATTGTCAACACGCAAAATGAGAAAACGCTAAAGTCGACCTAAACGACCCTGACTTTCCCAAAGGCCTAATTCTCGTTTTTTCCACTAGGCAACCCAAACAAACCATGCATTTAGGCATTCTAGCATACCTAGCACATTTTTACATCAACGGAAAGCATAACAGTGCAACTTCAACGTTTCAAGGTTTTACTATTCATAAAACACTATTCAATTGACAATTTAATTTGCAATCACAACATAATACCCGATCTACAATTGCCAAGGAACATTCTAGAAGCATCAAATCGCTTTAAACAACAATCTACGGACAAATCTCAAAATTGACAAAGTTAAAATACATAACGTTTAAATGCGCAAATAACATGCTTCCCTCACCTTAGGCACTCCTAGTCGCTAGGAAAACAACGCTAGTCACCTCGGAAACTACCCCGCACGAGCCCACGCGAAGATTGATCGATTGGAAGTTGAAAGGTTTTTTTTTTTCTCTAAGAAGCTCCCGGTCTGCTCTTGCTGTTCAGCTGCTGTTTTTTTTAATTTTGCTAAGTTAAAAGCTTATTTAAGTGCTAAGTGGTCAAATGGTCAAAGGCCTAGGTCAACAACTTAAAACTTGGTCAAAATGACTTATTTTTGTGCATTTTTAAACTCAATAACTATCACCAATTAAATTTTCAGCTAGCAACAATTAAAATATAAAATTTAAGTCGTCTAAATACTAGTTTCACTATTTGCTGAGGACTAGAAATCATTCTCTAGCTATCACTCCCTAAATGCAATGCACGTTGTGACGGCAAGATAGTAACAATTAATTCACAAAGATTTTGAGCAAATTTAATTTTTAAATTAATACTCAAGGAATTTTCACCTTCTGGGCTCGGGTATTACACAAACACTTTCTACTAGTAACATGTAAGTTAGGTAACAAAGTAGGTTACATAAGCAAAAGCCAACACTTAATGCTTTAACTGCCTCAAATCACATCCAACACCAATTTAGCTCAAATAGTATGTTTAACAATTAAAGGATACTAATAAAAATTTAATATAACTCCTAGCATCAAATAACGTAATAGCTCAACCAAACGACCCCCAAATAGTTATATAACATTAAAATAATCTAAAGCTATTTCACCATACCAAATCGTCTTAGGACATTTATAAGCTTTAAATAAATGCCAAGAACTAATATTCATATTAATTTAATAATTAAAATTCAATATATATTACTTAAAATTAAATTAAAATAAACTACTGTTAAAATTGCGTAAAATTAACACAAAGTATTCTCTATAGTTTAACTAGTAAGATTTAAATATAATCGTAATATACAACACATTTATATGAACTTTAAGAAATTATTTAGAAAAATCCCTTACCAAACCAAATAGAATTTATAGGTAGAAAGCTCAAATCTTTAATCCTATATGTGTGCAAGAGCTCCAACCATCCTCACCTAGCTTTTCACCAAGAAATTCTTGCAAAAACCCTTGTCTTTCTCTCTACGGTTTTGCCTCTCGGTTTTTTTTTCTTGCTCTGTTTTGCTCACTGTTCATACTGATTGTTTTCGTTTTTGCTTTGTAACTTGGCTAATTTATAAATAGACTAACAAAGGCCAATAGAGGCAAATCAACTGCCCATGACAACATGCACCGTTTTTTTTTCTTTGGTTCCTTGTTTCGATCAAATCATTTATTTCCTTCATTTTTTTTTGTTGATAATTTCGGCTAAGCCAACCAAAGTCCACCAATTTAATTGCTTTGCTATCTTATATTGCTTTTGCTAACTAGATGAACCAAAGCTAAACTTAAACAAAAACAAATCAAAGCCATGCAATTTTGGTTCACTTTTTTTTGATGCATTTGGTTGACTCTTTTTTTCTATGCATTCGGTTGACTCTTTTTTTTTTTGTCTTAGCTTTGTTTACTAGGTTGACTAATCTAACCAATATAAACCCTAAGCTAATGCTTTATAATAGCATCTAAGTTCGAATAGACCAAAATCACTTAATTCTACCCTCCGGGCATGCAATGCACAGAAGGAACACTGAACGAAGTCACGTAATAAAATAATTAAAGCAAATATGCAAGCAAATAAAATAATCAAAAATCTTCTTCGGGCTCAGATATCACAATCGGGCTTGCTAGTATACCTCGGCTACCATGGTACCTAGTCCCTTTCTCGCCAGGGATGCTGCCCTGGGAGAGTTGGGTTGGAGGATTAACAGGGTGTTATATCCGGAGTACCCCCGTTTGGTGTATAGAGATGCCGGCTTATTGCTATTATTATTATTATCTTCTTGAGTTCGTTGTTCATGGCTCGTGATTCATAGTTCGTGGTTCGTGGTTTGTGCTCGTGGTCAACCTTGTATCCTTTTGAGTAACTTTTGCTTGGGCCCTAAGTCCTTGGAAAGTTACTTATGATTGCCTTATTAATGTTTAATTGTTTATATGTTGTTATTGTCTAATTTTAGTTTTCTAAATGTGTTGCTCAACTTTATTATTCTGAATGAGTGTTTTACTTTGTTAGTTGATTCTTTGGCTTATATGCATAGCACGAAAAGCATTTTCAAAACTCCACGGATAATGTTTCCCTCTCTCACTAAGCAACAATGTTTGCACACTCCCCTCTTTCTAACCATTTCAGGTGAGACAAGTTCGGTTCCTTTGGAGACTGAGAAGGAGAAGGCTCAAGAGTCTCCTTGAGTGGATGTCTTAGCTCTAGTTGTTCTATGTAAATTATGTGTATGTTATGTATTCTTTTGAGGCCTACATGCCTTGTATATATTTGTTGGATGTAAAGAATGTAACTAAGTAAAGGCTCACCTAGTGTAACGGCATGTAATATTTTGGATAATGTTTTAGTTGGTAGCCATCTAACCTAGAACACCATACTTTATTTTGCTAAGAGAGTACTGGATGTACTAAAAGAACTAGAAATGAACTAGAATGAACTAAATCATGTTTATATACAATGTTTCTTGTGTGATGATTCTTATGCCTGTAAGTTGGTTTGGCCGAGAAATAGGAGAAACTCTATTCGTTTTCTCTCATTTTTTATGCCCTGGGATTTTGGGATCGGGAACCTGATTCCGTGAGGGGTTAGGGCATTATACCATGAACCATGAGCCATAAGCCACGAACAACGAACTCAATAAGATAATAATAATGATAGCGATAAACCGGCATCCCTATACACTAAACGGGGTACTCCAGATATGACACCCCGTTATCCTACGGCCCAACTCTCCCAGGGTGGTATCCTTAGCAAGAGAGGGACTGTGTATCATGGTAGCCGAGGTATATCGGCAAGCCCAATGTCGCTCAGTTTCCCCAACACTACCATGCCCAAATGGTTGTGCAACCATAATATTGATAACAAGAGATATGAGTTTACTGAAAGGATCGTCTCTCGGAAATATGTGATTCACAACAAAATAGAGTTAAAGCGAAAGCATTGGACATTTTAAAATTTTCAACATAATCATTTGTAATCACATATATTTCCGAAGTAAAGTCCATGATAATCAACATGCAACATATAATTTATCAAATACACTATAAAGTAAACGAGAGATTAAACGGTATAGCTCCTGTTTAAAGCCGAGAAAAGGTAGAATCACGACGTAGATGCTACGGTGTGGACAAGCCTCCTTCACACGTACAAATGCTCTAGATCGAAATATGCAAGCATCCAAAGGTTATTTCTACAAACTAAGTTAATGTGCTAGCTACTTAGTAGTAGATTAGAGCTTGCATATAGATCTAAAGCAAAAAGAATAACACTTATCTTTTTTTCGTGCTTTGGCCGAGAGCATTAAGGAAGAAGACATAGTTCTCATCTTTTTCTTCATTCCCATTAATGGCCGAAATGATGATGAAAACGAGATGGCGTGGACTAGCCTCCTCCACAAGTGTAAAGGTCATAGATTGAAACACACGAGCATCCAATGGCAAACATCACTAACCAAGTATATGTGCTAGGTTATCGGTGATAGATCTAAGCTTGTATAAAGTTAGAAGGCAAGAGAAAAATCCTACTACCCTATCTTTACTATGGCCGAAAATACCATGAAAGAAATGAGAGAATTTTGTTGTGTTGGCAAAAAATCAACAACAAAGGAGGAGAAGAGTTGGTCTTTATATAGAGTCTTGTGTTGTGTAGGCTTGTGACAAGTGGCATATTATGTCTTCTCAAGACATCTTCCTTTTGCCAAGTGTCAATCATCAAGACATCTTCATTTGCCAACTTGTTCTTTGTCTTTTAGTGTTTCGTCCACTAGTATTTCATATTCTAGTGTTTCGTCCACCAGTGCAACTTGTGTTTTGTCTTCTAGTGACAACTTGTCTTTTGTCTTCTAGTGACAACTTTTCAATAATTAATTCTAAACCCCATTAGAATATTTAATTAGAAATTGACCCCAATACTTTCAGTATTTATACTTTAGCCCCAATACTTTTAGTATTTACACTTTGGCCCCAATACCTTCCAGTATTTATACTTTAGCCCTAATACTTTCTAGTATTTATACTTTTGGCCCGCTTAACAATTAACGTCCAAAATAAATAACGTTAACTCTTTAACGTGTTTCTAATTTAATATCAAGCTCGTTAATTGCCTTATTCTTGATGCTCTTTTATGTGTGACTTTCTAGATTCATAACCGTATAGTAATGAGGGACTGTTAAACGCTTCTAGTCTATTCCAAGAATGTCTCCGTCATTCGATGGAATACCCTTACGTTCAAGAGTTACGTCTAGCAACATACGCACATCATGACAATTTATACGGTAATGAAGTCCAACTCTTATGAATTTAATTACAGTCGTGAATTAGCATGCAGTCCAATCTTTCCATTAAATATGTCCCGATTGTTGTAGGGACCATGATACGATTAAGTCCACTAAACAATTCTATGCATAGATCTATTCGGTGGAATGAGAGATGAAACCTATGGAAAAACCATTTTCCATCATTCCATCTGTTATGCCCCGGCTGAGGACTTCTTCATTCAACAACCGAAATAAGATCGCATAGGACATCGCCTCATGTCGGAGGTTAACGGATCCTATCTCGACAATTCCATGTCGATATCTATATTATAAGACTCAACTGCGAGATGCCATATCTTGCCTTTGGGAAGACGAGCTTTGTCCAAACGTAAGATTTAGCCCCTGATATATCCAACAGCCGTAATTTCTCAAGTCAAAGGATTAATTTGCACAATTCGCAACGAATGACAAACTATTAATCCAAAGTCATGTAGTTTTAATCATTCTTGTCACATTCAGTGACTCATTCAACTAACAATCACCCATATGTAAGTTAGTCGCATCCCTATGCTAATCAAATGTAATTTACATATGATAGTCTATACTTGATTATCATATCGAAAAAATATGCCAACATATTCTAAACACTTTTAGAATATATTTTTTCTCTGAAAAACATTAAGGACACATTCATATCATGGGAATGACAGAGAATATGAACGTCACAAATAAGTCAATATGTAAACAAACATATAGACATAAATGCCATTATGTACAAGTTAATGCCAATATATCCCCAAATAGGTCATCTAACTATATAGCATTAGGGCATATCTCCAACAATCTCCCACTTGCACTAGTGCTATAATATATATATAATATTAGCTCAACACACAATGGTCATTTTTCCGCAATAACATATTACAATATTGTTATAGGTTATAGATACAATATATGAAAATGGAAACACCTTTCCAAATGTTTGGACATATAGTGAGAACCTGGTTCCTTTAGTTTGTGCAATAGCTCCATTATAGTCGTAACACAAAAAGCATCACAACTAAAATGATAAGAACCATTAATAACTTGTATGATTTACTTTAATCCAAACAGCTTCTTTTGTAACATCAAATATCACAAAAGATATAATATACGTGATGGGACATATAGTTCATTTAGAACCTTTCTAACTTACTATGTTCCCACTGATATGAACATGAATCCCGAAATAGATATTCTATTATTGGTTTCAGATCAAAATCCAAACTAATTAATCCGTCACCATGGATTTTACCTTTTCCATAGAATATATTTTAAGTGCTTCAGAAGTACTTTAAATATATGTAAGTATTATCCAACATTCTCAATTTAGATACGATTGACATTCACTCATAACACTTTACAGTTTGCGCAATGTCAAATGTTGTACTTAGTACAATAACTTATGAAATCATCTATTGCTGAAGCATAAGATGATTTCATCCCAAGTTTTCTATGCTGCTAGAGTTTCTCGAAAATCATTCGTCGAAGATGGATTCATTGTCTCAAGGACAATAATTCATTTCTTTGATTTCTTTTTGAAAAACCATCTTGGACACCTTCAAAATCACTCTAGGTACAATCTTTGGAATATGTTAAGTAATCTCTTCGTACTATCACCATAGCTACGAATTTTCGTTATACTAATGACATCTTCCAAGTATGAAGAACATTTAATATGACTAGACTTTAACTGACATCACATCACTTATATCATCAACTATGATAGACAAGTCATCAATATACAGATTGAAAATAGTGGTTGTGTTCCCACTGACTCTGATGTAAGCACAAGGTTCATCCAAGTGATCATTACTCAAAGACAAACAACTTTTGTGCATCCAATAAAAATTATCCCGATATTCTTTAGAGGATGAGATACATTACTAGATTTGCAGAGATCTTGTGTGATGACATTTCAGACCGAATTGAATAGATTCAATATTTAGGTTTAGGTGATTTTGTGGCTTAGATGACATTTCCTCAATTTCTATTTAGTTAGAATGCATCAACCTTCTTGAACAAAACCTTTTCTTCAAGAATGATCACAATCTAACAAATCAATACAACTTGATCACATAATAGAAATAATATCCTATAAAACAGGGATATAGCACGAAATTACCTTTCAACCCCAAATTTTCATTTTGTCCTTTAAAAACTTTTCAATAAAAGTAGGACAATCCAAATATTATCTCTTTTAATATTTGGTTGCTATCCAACTCATATAAAGTTCTAGCAATGGTGGGAATTTAACTATTCAATAAAAGAAATAAGTATAACCCACAAGTAAATAGTATGATAAGTCCAACTAATCAACTTTTGCACAAAACATATTTTTTTCACTAAGAAATTCCTGTTTAACTATGGTGCATCGGGTGTGGTTATTCACGATACTATACCTAACAAAATAATAACTTACAAAAGAACTTGACAAACCTTTAAAATGCAAAATAATGCAATCCCTCCCCAAACTAGGTTGACAAAGCAAGATAGAAACTCTTGGTTGGCTCAAATTCACTCCCACAAGCTTGGATTGGTTCAATTTGAAACCCTAGAATTGCACAATTTTTCCCTTTTTTTTTCTTATGGCCAACTGACTCAACCCTTTTTTTTCTTTGTTTTGTTGCTTTATAATGTATATAATGTGTGTATATAAGTGTATATATGGTGTGTGGGTTGGGTTAAAGGGTTTGGGTTTAAGTTTGGGGTTGGTTAAGTAAAAATGCAAGAAAAGCTCAATTGGATCAAAATGGTGTTCTAGTTAACACTATTCATGCGATACACAAAACAATTTTTCTACCTGCCTTCTCGAAGTGCTATGCAAATAAAAATTATGAACGTATACCCAAAAATATATATATATAATTAACAAAAAATGTGATTTTTTCAAAATAAAACACCTTAATGTTTACCTTGGGATCAGAGCACATTTTAAGATGTTGAAAATTAATCCATTAGATGTAAAGAACAATCTCACATAATATAAATATCAAAATAATAGGTTAAATCATTTTATTTGAATTAATTAAATGTTAGTTGCACATTTGAAAGAAATAGAAAAAGTAAGGCTACTAAATAAATACAAAATTAAAATAAACATATAAACTCACAAATCAATTAAAATAACACATAAACATATGCAAATAGACACTATTCTCTACATCTAGGTCCGGGTATCACAGATCTTATCTTGACAATTACTTGTCGGTCTCTATATCACAAGACTAAATTACGAAAGGTTTTAGCATACCTTTATGAAGGCGGACATTGTCCAAACACTATATTTAGCCCCTGATATATCCGGCAACCGTAATTTCTCAAGTCAAATGATTAATTTTCACAATTCACAACAGATAAGAAACTATTAATCCTAAGTCATGTAGTTTATTATCTATGTCACATTCAATGATCCATTCCACTAATGATCATTCATATATAAGTTAATCGCATCCCCATGCTTTTATGACATTAGGCTTGCAATCCTTTATCATTAACATCCCCATGTTAATGAAAGTTAACTACATATGATAGCCCGTACTTGATTATTCTAGTCTCGATCAAATAATCTGAGGGTTATGAATCACTTCTAATGTTAATCATATCGAATAAACATGCTGTAAGACCCTGAATTTGCCCCTATTTGCAATTACGTGTTTTATATGTATAAATTCTATTATCAATGATATATATGAATTTATATGTGATATTAAGTGATTATATATTGGTTGTGCATTTAAAACACATTTGCAAAACAAATAATGTGACTTGCAACTTCTTTTGCAAAATTGAGTTTTATACCCTAGTTGTATGTATATGTATGCATTTATATAATCTTGTCAACTATTTTTACTTAACTAAATATACTATAAGTGTTAGTTTACATATATATATGCATAAAGACTTAAAACAACTAAAATACCAAAAGTTGACAACTTTGACTTTTACTTAAATTGTTGACTTTGCATTATATATGCAATACACATACATAATACATCAAAATAAGCTCAAAACACACACGTAGCTGTGTGCTCCTTGGGAAAAAAAGAAGGCATTTTGCTTAGGTTTTCAACTAAAATTTCTCATAGAATTTGCATTTCAAGGCCAAATCTTGTCATTCAAAGCTTGAAATTGCTTTTGGGCACCTATTCTACATATTTATAGCTTTTCTTGGGATCAAAGGTGAGGGAAAAATTAGTTCATTATTTTAAAGTTTGAGTTGAATTTTGGTTGATGCATTTGTAGTTGCTATTTTCTTGAATTGATGTTATATTATTGCTAAGTAGATGATAAGGACCAATTTAATGTATTTATAGCCATTTGGATCAGTAGTAACTTGTATTTTATTTTTCGGGTATTTAAATTGATAATTTGGCTTATATTTGACTAATTGATGTTGTAGTAGTTGAAATTGAGTTGTAGTTGCTTCTATAGACTTGTTAATTATTGTGTAGTAATGTTGTAATTCCAAATTTTTTATTTGAATGCCATAGCAAAAATAAAAAAAATCAGCCATGTATGCATTGCCATTTTTAGCTTGTTGGGCTTGTTTTGGGTGGCTTCTGGTTGGTTTCCAATGGGGTTAATGTAGTTTCTTGTGTGGTTGACTGGTAGGAAAAGGTTCGGGGGTTGTTTGATTGATAGATTGTAAGATATGAAGTTTAAAAGATTGAGTAGTCTTTCTTTGATATGCTTAAAGTGTTGTCTTTAATTGTCTAGTAGTGTTTATGTAGTTGTTACTTGGTTTGTCATTGAGTAAACTCGGGATTGAATGCATGTTGGAATGTGTGAAAATTTGGGTGGCCTACTTTGTCATCTAACTTGGTTGTCTTAGTTGTTTATTAAATGTTGTGTGGATTGAAGTGTTTTAAATTGATTGATGATTGTTGTTGTACTGGAAGACAGCCTACTTTGTTGTCTTCTCAAAATATTACGGGCCTGTTTGGAATGCTTCTCGAAAACTATTTTTTAGCTTTTAAAACAAAAAAATCAAAAAAGTTGTTTGGATGAGGTTGTTTTTTAAAAGTGTTCTAAAAAGCTATTCTAAAAAATCAGTTTTTCAAAACCAATAACACAAAACTCTTAAAACATGTTTTTGAGAGTTTTGAAAACAAAAACTATCAAAAACACGGAAAACCCTTTTCATTAGTGGTCTTTTTGTAAATAAAACCAACTCCAATGGCAAAGCTCAAAAGTAACTTTACAAAATATCTCTCTTTTCTTTCTTCTTTCTTCTTTCTTCACCAACAAATCCTTACCAACAGACATTGTTGCACGTCCACTTCACTACCACTGGTCAACGAAGTATCTCCACACCCAAATCCTTACCAACAACAAAGCAACTGTTTGATCAAGCCTACTTCGCATATTTCGGTCACCCCATACCCATCTCAAGGTTCTAAGGATAAGGTAACTACGCACAATATTGGCAAAGCCATCTCTACCGTTCCTGTTGTTGACAACTCTTTCAACAATGCCTCTACTTCCAAGGCATCAACTTCTTTCGATTACACTAAGGTAGTCCAAGACATTTTTAATGAAAGGCCCCCTGATCGAAAAGCTCATTAAGGAGATTTGTTTTTTCTTTGATCCTTTTGTGTTTTTGGTTTTCTTGTCTTTTGTTCTTTCAGTCCTTGTTGGACTGATACTTTTCTAATTACCTGTCTTGATCTTGTTTTGACGCTGTTTGTCAACATCCATGTACTTGTACCATCTCCTTTTGATTTCAATAAATTTTCACTGAATTATCAAAAAAAAATGTAGAATATTTTATCTATATTTAAGATTTGTACCATAAGTATAATATTTGTTTTATTTTAATATTGTAAACTCTACAATATTATCTAAATGTTGAAATTAATATTGCAAACTTTATAATATTATTTAAATTTAAGAATATAATTTATTAATTTATTATATGAGTAAAAAATATGTATTTTCATTTTTGATCCCAAACAGATTTTCTGTTTTTTTTTTGTTTTTAAAACTGTTTTGTAGAACACTTTTGCTAGACAAATTTTTTGTTTTTTTTTTTGAAAACTTGGTTTGAAAACAATTCTACTCTAACAAAATTTTCAATTTTTTCTTCTTAAAAATAGTTTTTCAAAACTGTTCTTGAAAACTCTTTTACAAAACAAAAACACTTCCAAACAAACCCTAAATGTTTATTGATATTGTTGTAAGTCATGATAGTATGTGTTATCTCTCAGGTAGTATCGGGTTGTCGGGTTGAAAATGGCATGACTATCATGTGTTATCCCTTATCTCATGTGGTTAGAGATACCATGGAATGTGGGTCTAGAATGGGGTACTTTCGGAATGTATCAAAGGGCGTAAAAGGTAGGTTGAGTTCGTGATAGCGTATGGAGATACATCAACTAGTTTATCCTTTCTCAATTGAAGGGTTACTTGTGTTGCTTTAATTGAATTGATGTTGTTGATGAAGTTTATTGTACCTTATTGTACATAGGGTATTTTCCCAAGTGGTAAAGAAAGTGTTTCCAAAATATCCTACTGAACCCTCGCTGAGCTTTGTATTGTATAAGCTCACCCTCTTTGTTGACTTTCAGGTGTTACCAAGCCGGACTTAGGGTATGTTCCTCAAGAGGCTGAGAATGAGCAATATGTGGATGAGTCCAATGTGCAAGAGTCTTATCCATGATATATTTGCTAGAGTGCTCTTTTTGTTGTCATAAAATATGGAACAAGTTGTATTGTAATTACTTTGGAGTTTGTATTGTATAAGATGCTATAAAGATAGTGAAAAGTGTAATGCTAGTTTAGTTGTCTTACTTTTGGAATGTGAATAGGTTGCTAGACTAGTTTTATATATATTATGCATATGTATAGTATAGCTTGTGGTATGTTGTTGAAACGGAGGCATATGACTTATGGTTAGGATGTTGTATAGTTGTATAGTTGTATAATGAATGGTTTTGGATGTGTTGTATGTTGATGAATGGTTGTGAGAGTTGTTGTTGAAGTTGTAGTTGGTTGTGTGATGTTATAAAGGATTGGTTTAGAGTCTTGTTGTCCATATTACTGACGTTATATCGCCAAAATTCCATTGTGTCCTAACTAATTGTAAGTGGGGTCGAGTTGGGGCGTGACATTAAGTGGTATCAGAGCATGATTTGCTTGTAAGCCAGGGTATCCTCGGAATGTGAGTAGTGGTCTTGACATGAATGCATGTACTAAGTGTAAAGTGAATTACATGTTAATATGTTTATGTGATTAATTTACTTATGTGACTAACTTTCTATGTGATCAATATTCTTTATGTGTTAACTGAACTAATGTGGTCAATATGCTATATGTGACAATATGTCTTATGTACTCTATGTGTTGTATGCAGCCAATGTGCATTATGTGATTAATGTGTATAATGTGACAAATGAGTTTTATGTGATCAAAGTGTCTTGTGTGAAGTTAGTTGTTTATGTGGTTTTAATTGTTTATAGCTTGCTTATGTGAAACAACGTGCTTTAGGTGCTCAATGTGCTTTAAGTGACCAATGTGAGTTATGTGATTAACTTGCCTTATGTGAAGTTTGTTGCTTCTATGACTTTAATTGCTTATAACTTGTTTATGTGATAAACCTGCTTAGGTGATATTTGCTTCCTACGTGCTGAATTGTGCGTTATGTGATAATGTTGTATCATATGATAATCATGCATTATGTTGTACTTGCCTTTCTTGTGATATAGTTGCATACATGTTATAACTCATGAGTGACCGTTTAATGTCAAAGGATGACTACAAGAGCTCTCGGAAATAGAGGTCGGCCATGATTTTGAATTATCATTATTACTCTAGTAGTTTATCAGTGAGATTCTAATTATTATGTTTATGGATTAAATCTCAGCTTAATGGATTGATCTTGATGTTCCTTTAGCAAGAGTGAAGTTGTTCGAGGAAATAACAATGTATTTTTATGATTAGAATTATTTTTCTTGTCATGTATAACTTGTTATTACTTGGAGATGAGTCATAAGTAGAGGTTCCCTTGAGGTTGTGATCTTGAACTTTTGAAGTCTTCATCAGTGAATCTTGTTTGGTAACTAATGATTTATCTTGTCTAGTGACTAGTTTCTTGAAGTATATAAGTGTCTTGTTTGGTGAGATAGGTAGATTGTAGGATTTGATTTAGTGAGTGTTTAAGTGTGTAAGTGGGACACCTTTTGTGCTTCCTATTTCTATGGGTCTTATTATTTTCTTCTACTCTATTCTCACTTATTTGAGAGAGAGTTACACTTTTTTAGCATATCAATTGTTTCTTGAAAGTTTTGCTTATTGGATTAAGGGATCTTATACTCATTTGACATTGTTTCTATTCTTAACATTCATCTTGGCTTCTTATAGCAATGTCGCTAACTGAAGTTAGGGGTTGAGACTTCTATATTTCATTCTATATCTTCAGCCATTGGTTTCATTATTTCATTTCATCTTATTACTATTCATTTGAAGGTAATTTCTCCTTTGGTATACCATTTTACTTATTCGAATTTCACTTGCTTGATGTACTCCCTACCTAAGTACATCACTGTCATTATTGCTAATCATTGCTAATCCTATTGTTTTATTATTAAATGCTAAGCCATTACCTTGCTTATAATTGCTTATTCAATATACTCAGCACTGTCCGGTTGTTTTTTTTTTGATAGATCAGTGAATATCATTGCCAAAAAAAAAATGAGGTACATGGTACATAAACGATCATTGAACAAATCAAAGATCGAGAAAGACAAAAAAAAAGAAATTACAAGGAAACCAACAATGAACCTACAAAGAAAACAAGGAAAACCCATAAGACACGAAGATCGTTAGAGCCCAAAGCCCTCTTAGCTCTAAAAATCAAAAGTACCATCTTCTAAATCTGGAGGAATATTCTGTTTCATGAAATCATTAAAGGCCTTCGAGAGAGAAGGTTTCCATCCCTTATTGTGATACTTGGAGGATTCTCCTTTCTCTATATTGTTAAACTTCAAAGTACATTTACCTTGAACTTGATCATTAATTTCCTTTGATGGACTCGAGCCTTTTGAAGAGGCAATCTTTTTCAATGCAATATCTTTCTGATCACGATGGTTATCATTTTTCAGCTTGCTAGCAGTAGCTTCCACATTCATATTTTCATTTGAACTCAAAATATCATATTGATTTTTGTTCTGGGCTTCTGAAGTTTGGTTGTTGGCTTGGGTACCTCGACTCTTGTTACGCTTTGCATTCCGCTTCTTTTTACTACCAGTTTGCCAATCTGAGCCTTTGGGTTCCACAACAACAGCAACAGGAGGATCAACACAATCATTGGTTGTCGGAACATAAGTGGGACAATTATTGGAGCTATGACCAATAATATTACAATGACTACATCTTTGGGGCTTCCAAGCATACTCAATATCGACTAAAGCAAGTTGTCCATTGGGAAGTTTCAATTTGGTAGTATCCTTGAGAGGCTTCTCAAGATTAACTTCAAAGCAAACCCGAGCATACCGAAGATGATTCCTAGAGGTAGTAACAAAGTCCATTTGCAAAGGATAGCCAATAGTACTGGCCACATAGCTCAAACCAGCTCTTGTCCAAAGAGAAATTGGAACATTTCTGAGTTTCATCCACATTGATACCCGATCAGCTTTGAAATCAACAAGTTGGATATTCAGATCCCATTTACGTAAGAGAAGAGGCCTGTGATTGACATGCCATAATTCTTCCAAAACAACATTACAAATGGATGGATTCTCGAAACTAAACACATACAGACCTTTGGCTGTAGACTTAATATCCACATGGCCAAATTTTTTTCACTGATTTTTCACCATGGTCTCTATAAGAAAGAATGGAGGTGGTTTACCAATAAATTGGCCAATAAGACAATTATCCCAAAGGATATTACCTTCATCATACACTTCCTTGGGAGGGAAATCAATTGGTTCCCCATTTTCATCGCTTTCATCAGAGGCGAATAATTCAATCTTGAGCGAGCTTTGCAGGTTACCCACAAAGAAATCTTTCCAGTTTTTCCGTGAAGGAGGAATTTGGCTCCCCACATTGGCAAAAAACATCCTGTTGTGATGGCAAATGCTGCTTAGGCAAATCCATCCTTGCTGTCTGAGAAGAATTTCTCGAGGAAACATGAGGAAGAGTAGGGAAGTTATCCAAAAAGGATTTATCAGTTTGATGGCCATTAACTGGATTAGTGGGAGCAACGATCGAATGTTCCCCATAAAATGCACTGATATGATCTCTTGGAGATAGGGGAATAGTTTCATCTAGTGAATCATTTGCAAGAAAAAATTCAAGCGTTGCAAGAATGGGCTGGAAAGCTAGACACTTGAATTCCCATGTGCTATTTCAGATAGTGGGGTATGATGTTTCCTAATTTGCTGCCTAGCTTCGGCTAAAAAGGAGGACTTCAAAACATCCCCATGTGGTAAAGGAAAAGTACTTTCCGATTTTCCAAGTGTGCCAACGGATGGAGAATTTTTAATTGAAGCAACTTGTTGAATATTGCCATGTGAAAGTGAGCCCAAGTGTTGGCTTTGAATTTCAGCCAAGCCATCTTGCAAAGCGTTGCTAACCGAAATTGCAAGGTCAATATTAGCATGGTCACTAAAGTTGGATTGATTGATGGGTGTGAGGGCCATCAATTCATTAGCACTTTGCTTTTGTGGAATCACGTGAGTGATATTAGAAGATGGACCAGCTTGGTTTTTTCCATCAGAAATAGCATGGGGGCCAGCACGTTGGGCACGATACGATTGTAAAGTTAATTGCTCAGCCGTGAATTGAGGAACCTATGCAATGGGCTGAATAATTGTGGGGCCCGTACCTTGGACATTCTTCATCCCAATAGCTGATTGTTTTTTACCAACATTCTGATGCCCATGCTTTGAATTAACCGTGGCACCCACGGAATTATTGGTATCGCCCAAAGTTTCCAACATCTCACGTGGGGAAGCACTAGGATTTTGATGCTCAAATCATGCTAAGCTTGTAGGACTTGTACCAATGTGCTGAAACGTAGTACCTTGCAAGGCAGTCACTGTAGGAATCGAACTACTCGAATTTGTGTCTTGAGCATTCAACTAGTAATCTTCAATCTGATTATTGGACATAGACATCTTGGACTGAATTTCAAAAAACGCACGTTCAAGTTCAAGACTAGAGTTAGATCTATCACCATGAACATAAGAGGATGAAGTGAGATCATCATCTGCTTCCATTATCTCTTTATTAGAAACCTCACCTCCCTCACTAAGTTTCCTAAGGAAAGGAGGATCGGGAGTCAGTCCCATAGCTGAAATTGAGTCAAGAACAAGCTGGTGTTCTTTGCAAGAGGCGGACGAAGTAGATGTAAAATCACCTGATACAGAATCTTTCCCTTGAGAATTTGAACACGAATTTTCCAGCTCCTGAGCAGGTTTCAATGAAGCAGAAGAGACAACTCCATATTCTGAATTTGAAGATTCTAACTCCTCCTTATTCGTGACAGCATTAGCCATTTCTTCCACAACATCAAGATTATCCCTGATAGCATTAGCCATTGTTAGCAATCTAGCGCTTGTACGCCTAGGAAGAGAAAAAAACCGCTTACTTGAGGGGGAAGATTTAATCTTCCTCCCCCTCATGGGATGGGGGTTTGATGATGTTGGGGTCAGAGGGTTGTGAAAACTTAGTTGAAGGGGTTGTTTAGGGGTGGGAAAAGGGCGGTCAACGGCGGTCAACAGGAAGGGTTTCTAGAGAGAAGGCAGAGTGATTCTAGAGAGAAGCCTCTCACTTACCCTTTTTCCATCAGCACTGTCCTGTTGTTATTATTTCTTATTTATACTTCTTTGGCTATTGCGTACTGAGATATTCATTATATTGCCACTCATGTTTTTCTATTAAATTAATCATCTCTTATTTCTTAGTTTCATTTCGCCTCAAGTACAACTTACTCGTTGGTTCCTTGAACAATCATTAATAATTGAAATGTTTACTTGCTTATCAATGTTCGTTCAACATACTCAGCACTGTTTTATCTCTTCACCATTCCTTGTTCGTACTTGTTTAACTGATAGGTGCTGAGATAGTCATTATATTCGTTGTTATGCCTTCCTATTGAACTATTAGCATCTTGATTCTCTAATTTGTTTGACCTTTGATACAATTGATTGTTGGCTCGTATGTGGTTTTCCATATCCTTATTCCCTTATAAATTTCATAAGAGCCATATTCTAACCTAGGTCACTTTTGAGATATTTTCTTGATCAGTAATCATTCATGTTATTGTGAATGAGTTTTGAAACCCTCGAGGTGTCCATAGAGCCCTTTTTGTGTTGTGATGGATTATTGATAAGTAGTGGTGTCATACTAAGACCTTGGAGTTGTGATTTCTTTTATATGCAATATGATATTAGGTAGAAGTGAATTATGAATTGAGGCTTGTCTTGGAATTGTGATTATTAACTTGCAATCAATATAGTTTATTTCTCTTTGAGGTCTTTGTTCAAGTGTCGTCCTAGGAGATAAATAGGAACTGAGAGAAGTATTGTTGTAGTGTAACGATTGAGGATTTCGATGTCTGTGAATTTGAGAATTGCGATGATGCAATTGTTTTAAGGGGGGGAGAATATGAGACCCCGAATTTGCTCTATTTGCAATTACATGTTTTATCTGTTTAAATGCTATTATCAATGATATATATGAATTTATGTGTGATATTAAGTGATTATATATTGGTTGTGCATTTAAAATACATTTTCAAAACAAATAATGTGACTTTGCAACTTCTTTTGCAAAATTGAGTTTTATACCCTAGTTGTATATATATGTATGCATTTATATAATATCACGACCCTGATTTTTCAAATGCTAATACAATCTCTGATACCATAATAAAACCACAAACAATCCTGGGATCGTGATGCCACGGGCTTAAGAAGATCGCTTTGCCTAAGTCCGCTAAGGCACAATTATAATAGCACGAGCACTATTAACCACAACTCAAAATTTCAAGACTGTTAAAACAAATATTTTCCAATTGCTAAATTCCAAATTACAAAATTTGAATTACCCTAGTCGAGGAACTAAATCTGGTTATGGCTTAGTTGATTCAATTATCGATCCATACTTAATCAAATTTTTAGCTTATTAATAGTTTTTTCGAAAATTGGGTAGCACAACGCTTGTATTTGGATATTCTAATTTTAACCTACAAACAGAAAAGTGTCAAACCGACAACTCCAAATCCTTCACTACAACTCCTCAACCCTAACTTCCAACAACACAATATAATTCGCCCAACACATATTAAATCAACAATCTAATTCCAAAGTAACACATATATAATTTGTATAACCAAAAACTTATATATAAGTACGATATCTAACTATTACATTAATTCAAATGCCACATATTATACAAACTTCATCACTAGAGTTTAAAGCCACAAACATATTTTCCCTTAGAACACAATCATCAAGTATCGTACTCCGGCTGACTTACACCTGAAAGGGGAAAAAACGAGGGTGAGCTTATAACAACACTAAGCTCAGCGAGGGGGGAATTTGGGAAGGGTTTTTGAATACTTTTTTTCCTTTTCATAAACCTTTTGTAAATCCATGGATGCAATGCAAGTATTATCTACGAACAAGAATCAATTTAAAAATACATATTCAAGTCACATATCACGTACTAAGTAAGAAATAGTTTACCCTTTATCGGTGAATCAGTTTCAAGCGATTGCATCTGAGATGTTCAACATCCCCTTCCTTATCTCCCCCAATAGAGTATTCCGGACAATACTCGAACTTACGTCCCGATTCTCCAAGGAAATCAATGTTCCCGAGCGAGAGGGGAATAGGGACCATGGTAGACATACGATCACTGGCAAGCCCTATGCCGCCCGACGTGGTATGCATACTACCATGCCAAAACCAGGTGGTTGCAACCCCTTTTAACACCAATTCCAACCCAAATTCACATAATACGAGCATTTATAGCATTTCGATAAGCATCGAGTTCAAAACATTCACATAGTTATACATTTATAGCAGACCAGGTAATTAACGAGCAAGAAGTAATACCATATAAATGATCACACAAGTGTCCTAACATAGCTAGAGATCGTATAATATAATTGCACATTAATGGAAACTAGTAACTTAGCCATTTTATCAAATACACTAAGTATTAGAACTTAACTAATTCATCTAAGCCACTGCATTGACCTAAATTTAGCATATCAGTTAACTATCTTCCCGAACTTCAATTATGTTGTTTTTAGTATAGAATTAAATCTCTTCGAGTGTAGATAATTCTGGAATCAAGAAAAACTCAATTCCAATCTAAAATGATAGAGTTATAACCATTTTTGTGCAACTACGTTTAACTGTCCAGATTGTAAGCTATTCTTGCATCATTTTGGAAATGGAAACTTTTGAGCATTTTAACGATGAAATCTGACATTTTGTAAAACATGAAAGTTGTTCCTAAATGCCTAATATAGCTACCATGAAAGTTTGGTTTGATTCTGAGGTTTTTTGCTATTTTTAAAATACAAAATACTTCAAGGTTAGTAGACTGTCCAGTAGCAGCAAAATTTCCAAAACCTACTGTCTTGTGTGTTTTTGAGCTTAAAAACAATTTTTCCTCAGGTTTCGTCCAACAGTAGAAAATGTTCCTCTATGAGTCTACTACAAACTGAAATTTTTCTAATTGTTTCTAAAATTGTTTAATCACAAAAACGGGCCAAAACTTCTGATGATGCAAATCTGTCCAGAAAAGCTTATTCCGTAAATTCTTGCATGTTTATCTTCCAAATCATCTAGAACAACTACTATGCATTCTATCATCCTCTAGCAACCTAAATATACATCATACAAGCTTACTTACATAGCTAAACACAATCTTCACCATCAAGAACATTCAAAAATACCATCAACAACAACTTTGATTCAAATCATCAATAACAAGATCCAATAATTTTTCAACCATGGAATTGTAAATATAACTCCATACAAGTCTCAAATATCCATCAATATGCATTTATATATCATAAATAACCATTTTGAATGAACCCTCACCTTTGATTTAGTTGAAAATTGCTAGAAACCACCTTGAATAGCTTGATGATCACTTGGCTAAGTAGGAATTCACCTTACTTCTTGTTGTTCTTCACAAAGTTTTGCTAGAAAAATGCTCAAAGCTCTCTCTTGTGCTCCTATGGTGGACGGCCAACTTGGGGAAGAATAGAAGATGGAATATCTTCTTATTCTTCTCTTGGAAGCTATCTTGCCTTGGAAGCCTAAACCAAACTATTGCCTATTTGTATTTTTAACCCAATTGCTTGTCATCTTTGCAAATCAACCCCTATTTCGTCTAGCTTAAGTCGTAGGGCCCCCTTGGGTAATTAGCCAAACTTAAATCCTAGTTGTAATTGAAATCTTGGTCCCCAAGTTTAACTTTTAGTATTTGCAATTTAGCCTCTAAAGTTTGTTAGTTTTGCTAATCGATCCCTCGTGTTTTCTAAAATGTAAAAGTTTCTCCGTTTCTTTTCTAATTCGATCGGGGTATTCCTTGTACAATTTAGTATATGCGATATCCAATCTAAAATGCCAAACTTGGTCTCCAAGTATTAGTTATCATAATCGCAATTTTGACCTCGAAAGTTCCAAAGTCTCCACTCTTGCCCCTAACTTTTAAAGAGCTCTTGATCTTGACTCTCTATTCTAATTTCTTATAGTCTTAGGGTTCTAATGGGATTTTGGAAATGTTAATTATGATTTAGGTTATTTAATTAGCGTTCGAGCGTAATTTAGTTAATTACACCTTGGCCCCTAAAGTTTCCATTATTTACAAAGTTACCCCAAAGTCACTCTACTTAACTCTTATTTATTTTTATTGCACCTAGTAAACATTTAAGATATATAGGGCACTAAATGATATCTAACTAATGTCTACTTTATATAAAACATTTAATGCACATAAAATGATGTAAATACACACAGAAGTCCGTGAATGCAAGTAAGATGATACAAGTGGACGTTAATACTTATAGCTCATATAAATAAATGCATGAGTGTGTGTGTGGGGCTTCACATATAATGTTGTCAACTATTTTTACTTAGCTAAATATAGTATAAGTGTTGGTTTATATATATATATGCATAAAGGCTTAAAACAACTAAAATAGCAAAAGTTGACAACTTTGACTTTTACTTAATTTGTTGACTTTGCATTATATATACAATATACATACATAATACATCCAAATAAGCTCAAAACACACTCAAAAAATACACACATAGCCGTGTGCTCCTTGGGAAAAAAAGAAGACATTTTGCTTAGGTTTTCAACTAAAATTTCTCATAGAATTTGCATTTCAAGAACAAATCTTGTCATTCAAATATTGAAATTGCTTGTTGGGCACATATTCTACACATTTCTAGTTTTGCTTGGGATCAAAGCTGAGAGAAAAATTAGTTCATTATTTCAAAGTTTGAGTTGAATTTTGGTTGATGTATTTGTAGTTGCTATTTTGTTAAATTGATGTTAGATTATTGCTAAGTAGATGATAAGGACCAATTTAGTGTATTTATATCCATTTTAATCAGTAGTAACATGTATTTTTATTTTTTGAGTATTTAAATTGATAATTTGTCTTATATTTGAATAATTGTTGTTGTAGTATTGAAATTGAGTTGTAGTTGCTTCTATAGTCTTGTTAATTATTGCGTAGTAATGTTGTAATGCCAAATTTTCAATTTGAATGCCATAGCAAAAGTCAAAAAAATCAGCCATGTATGCATTGTCATTTTTAGCTTGTTGGGCTTGTTTTGGGTGGCTTTTGGTTGGTTTCTGAGGGGTTAATGTAGTTACTTGTGTGGTTAAGTGGTAGGAAAAGGTTCGGGGGTTGTTTGATTGATAGATTGTAAGATATGAAGTTTAGAAGATTGAGTGGTCTTTCTTTGATATGCTTAAGTGTTGTCTTTAATTGCCTAGTAGTGTTTATGTAGTTGTTACTTGGTTTGATATTGAGTAGGCTCGGGATTGAATGCATGTTGGAATGTGTGAAAAGTTGGGTGGCCTACTTTGTCATCTAACTTGGTTGTCTTAGTTGTTTATTAAATGTTGTGTGGATTGAAGTGTTTTAAATTGATTGATGATTGTTGTTGGACTGGAAGACAACCTACTTTGTTGTCTTCTCAAAATATTAAATGTTTATTAATATTGTTATGAGTCATGATAGTGTGTGCCACCTCTCGAGCAGTATCTGGCTGTCGGGTTGAAAACGACATGACTATCATGTGCTATCCCCTATCTCGTGTGGTCAGAGATGTGAGACCCTGACCCAACTGCATACGCATTACTATTCCACTATGTGTAATTATGTGTAATTCCATGTTATATGTATGTATAGATATTAAATACCTGTAAACCCTAAATGCATGCTAGATACAATAGTATTAGGCTATGAAATAAGCTAGAAGAAAATGAACTAAGTAGAAAAAACTATGGGGTGACTTTGTAATATTGGAAAACTTCGGGGCCAAAGTATAATTAACTAAAATTCACCCGGACACCAATTAAATAACCAAAATAAAGAATTAACATTTCCAAAATCCTACTAGAACCCTAAGACTATAGGAAATTAGAAAAGAAAGCCAAGAACAAGAGTTATTTAAAAGTTAGGGGCATAAATGGAGACTTTGGAATTTTCGGAGTCAAAGTGCGATTATGAGAACTAATACTCGAAGACCAATTTTGGAATTTTAAACTGGATATCGCATACACTAAATCATACAAGGAACACCCCGGCCGAATTAGAGAGGGAACAAAGAATCTTTTACATTATAGAAAAACATGAGGGGACGAGTAGCAAAACTTACAAACTTTATGGGCTAAATTATAAATACCAAAAGATAAATTTGGGGACCAAGATTGCAATTACAACTAGGATTTAAGATGACTAATTACCTAAGGGGTCCCACAACTAAAGCTAGGCAAATTAGGGGTCAACTTGTAAAGAAGAAGAAACAAAAGGGCTAAAAGGCAATTAGATAATAGTTTTTTTAACCTAGCTTCCAAGAGAAATATAAGAAGACTCTTGTCATCATTTTCTCTTCATTACATGCATATAGAAAAAGCCAATCAAAATTAATCTCTTTCTTGATTCAATAAACCAAGGCCATGCATGGCTTGATTGATTCAAGCAAGAAAGAGAATAATGGTGATTCGTTCTTTATGCATGCAAGACAATATTATATTATTGAGTTTAAATAATATAATAATAAAATGACAACATTCTCTCTCCTTCCACTCACATTTTCGGCCAAGCCATGGAGAGAGAAAAGTTGAAATCTTGCCATCTATTGCTAATGATTATGATCTATTGACATGTATGGCTTGGTTTATTGAATCAAGAAAGGGATTAATTTTGATTGGCTCTTTCTATATGCATGTAATATATATTATTTGGTTAAAAGATGACAACCTCTCTCATGAAAACACACACAATTTTGGCCAAGGCAATTGAGGAAAGAGAAAGTTCATCTTCTTCCTCTTGCTTGGTGATTCTCGGCCACTGTTAGGTTTTCAAGAAACTTTTGCTTTTTGATAAAACACCACATACACATAGCTTGTTACTTTGAAGATTTACTAGCACACTTTTGTCTTCAAGTAGAAGGTTGAGCTTTGGATGCTTGTGGACCAACTATGTAACACACCAACCCGTGCATATAATTATTATTTTTTTTATGTGCATATATTTATATGTCTACTTTAATTATTTACGTATATTTGTTTTCATAAAATATCATATTTTTGGGTTACGTGCATCTACTTCGTTTAACGTGCATTTATCTCAAACTATGTGCATACATATAATTTAACAAGAAATTTCATCTATTAACATATATTGTATCAATAAAAATGCCTTCTTATATAAGTAGGCACGTTTAATTGATTAATGTGCATAATTCTCATTTTACATGCAATTTCGAGACTTCACAAACACTTTGAAAAATCGTAGGAATCGTAGAAAATAATTAACGTAGACAATTGGAATTGGAACAACTAAATTAGTTAGAATTAAACTAGAATGACAAACTAGTTAATAGCATTTAGTTGAAGGGCATGCTGGTCATTTTGTTTTTTTCTTTTATTATTTACACCTACTAATACACTACAACACACACAAACACACACACACACACAAAAATTCAGCACACACACACAACACACGATAGAAAGGAAAGAAGAAGAGAAGAAGAAAATAAGGAAGAAGAAGAAGAAATCGGCTTTGTAAAGTCAATTTTCATGCCATTCTTCATGTCTAGGTGAGGGAATTCATATTATTTGCATTCTATTTGGATTATTCGGCTATATGTATGCATGCTATGTTTTATGTAAGTGTTCAAAGATGTTGAAAATGTATGTTAGCTAAAGTATTAGTATGCTAAAATGTTCTCTGTGCAATGTTGTTGGACATGACACAACCACTTGTCCTAATTCTACTGAGACGAAAGTTAATGAAAACACCAATGGCGCTAATCCAAAATGGACTGATGTTGGTAAGAAACCTAGAAGGAGACGTGGTGCATCCCGAAAAGAGAACAAGGCTACAACCAACAGATTTAATGCTCTCAATGTTATTGATGAAGATCATTCTAATCAATCGTTTGTTCATCCTCAGGACAACTTTACTAGGTCAAAGGCGGTTGATCATCATCTTTCCTCAAGTACGGGTGTTTAGCACAAGCAAACAAACTCCCCAAAGAATCAGGTCAATTTTCTTCCTGCCAACACTTTGAGTAGGGTCGATGTGGAAGTGCCAAGCTCTCAAATTTATGAAAAACAAATTCCAAGAATGTCAGTCACCCCGTTCTCGTCACAAGTTTCCAAGGATAAAAATTTCACAACTGCTCTAGGCAAAGATAGATCAACTATTAGTTTGTTTGGTCATGATAACGCCAAAGCCTCTACTTCTAGGGCAACCTCAAGCGCAACTCCTTCGTTCGACTACACTTGGGCTGTTCAAGGAATCTTCAATGGAAGACCCCCAGATCGACGTATTAAATGAGGAGATTCTCTTTGTTTTTTTTTTTTTGTTCGTTTTCATATCTTTTGTTGCCTTCGGTCTGTGACCGATTTAGCTTTTGCTTTTTTCTGCATTTTCTTGATTGTGACACCAGTTGTCATGCATTGTGTACTTTGATGTACTTTTCCTTTTTCTTTCAATAAAATTCCACTGAATTATCAAAAAAAAAAAGTGTAATTGTGTAGTTTAGGTGTTTGTTAAATGTGCTAAATGAAGTGTAGGAATGTTATATAGTCTAAAGTAATGGTTATTGTTGTCTTAAATGCAAGAAATAACAAGAAGATAATAAGCAAGCAAAATTCGGATTTGGACACTGCACTGCCCCTGACTTCCGAAATAGTTTTAGTATACCAAACGTGCTTAGAATTGAACGAAATTTATATGGAAGCTAGATTAGACAGTTTAGAACAAATGTGGATTTCTAGAGCTAAGGCAAATTCTAACGTTTTGACTGCACGAATTAGCTATTTCCGAAATGTATCTGAAAGTAACTGGTGCAAGGGGCAGTTCGCGCAGTTGCATGGAAAAGGTCATAACTTGTGGAATTTAGATCGGAATTGAGTTCTTCTTGAGGCTAAAGTCATCTACAATCAATGAGATATGTTTATACATAAAAATCAGAAACTTTAGAGGTCATTAGCATAGGTAACCAAAGTGATTAATTTAGGGTTCTATTAGAAATGGGGAAAGGGCATGCTTTTGTAAAGTTCTTGCTTGGTTTGTTTGGAGTTTTGAGGTTATTTGAACTAATTGATGGTTATGAGATGTCTAATGAGTTATTTTATGTGTTAATTAAGTGAGTTGATTAGTTATGTGATATTTAATTGTCACGAGACTATGGTGCTATTCTTACAAGAACCTTGTTTGAATTAGTATGTGAGCATATCCATGGTTAATCGAGTTGATTCTTTGAATTAGATTAAACTTTAAATGATGCCATAGGTGTTATTGTACCTAAGATAGAGTTTTAAGTGGTTAAAACTTGATTGAACTTGCTAAAATTGGATTGATCACTAAAGGGGTTGTGAATAGGTTTGTTATTTGGTTGCCATAGTTAGAGTTTATTATGTTAGGTAGTGCCTAAAATGCTTTTATGGCATTGATTTGAGGGATGGTTTAGGTAGTTGTAGTTCAAATGCACAGGGGTTTTTGGGGCTTTTATGGTAAATGTGGTTAAAAACGGGATTTCATAGTTCTAAGTGGTGTCATAAAGTGTCATTAGAAGTGTAGAATAACTAGCTTGTGAATTATGTAACTTGTGTTTCGTTTCTGCTTCAAATTGTATTAATAGACAAAGGGGAAAAAGTGTTAAAGTTAAGTTTAATGTTAGTAATTGACTTGTAGTTATTTATTTGAGAGTTTAAATGCATTTTGATAGCTTTTGTATTCTATTAGCGAAGTTTGTGAATTGTGTGATTTAGTTACTTTGAAAGAATATTGTCTAATTCTTACTATATTGCTAAGTTGCTTATATAATGTGAACTTTATTGTATTGACTATGAATAATATATACGGAATTTCATGTGATAAGTATGTTTTCTACTATATGTTAGAATTCTTACTTTAACTTAGAGTAACTAGCGTTACTTAGTGGAATGTTCGTGAATGAACGCAAGTTAATGAATATAAGAGTATCTTAATAACGTGTTTAGGAGTTCAAAGTAGTCTAGTGCATGGTTAGTGGAATTATGAAAGTTAATGTTGCCTTCAAGCTTGTTAATTAACTTTTGATTAAAGTAAGCACATCATTTAGCCTTAGCGTGAAATATGCATGTTTAGTGTTCTTAGATCATGCTAATTGAGCTATATCTTGATGATTATATAAAATGTGACTATTGCACGCAAATTAACTATTTTAATGTGAATGAGTTGTCTTTAAGTTAAATAGCATTGTTGTGTTAGGTAGTGGTTTTGAGTGGCTATTAAAGAGATTGGTATTTTTGGAGAGTATTGGAGAGATTTGGCTAAATTCTCGCAGGTTTGTTTTCAAAAAGGTGAGGGAGTCTTCATTCCTTTTGTGCATATTATCTTATTTTATTATATGATTTAATCTAAATGGATAAAGTTTATATATACTATTTTCATGCTATCTTGCGAATTACTTGAATTAGTTGTAAGGGTAATTGTTTATATTGCTATAATTGTTCTCTTTGGTTATCAAATGTGTTATATGATATGTATGGGGTGAGGCTAGCCTACTTTGCTACCTCCCCACTTGATTTGAAAATGAGATTCGTGATTCGTTACTCGGGGTTGCGTAACCTTTTCAGGCATAGTAGTGTCGAGTAACATGGGCGGCATCGGGCTTGCCGTGCTCCCTCAGCTACCATGGTTTCCCAGTCCCTCTCTCGCTGAGGCATACTCCTTTACCCCAGAGGCGTGGTTCACCTCGTTGGGGCATACGGATCTACCTCGGGAGAGTTTGGTCGTAGGATCAGGGTATATCTGGAGTACCCTAATTTGGAGGAGTAAGGGTTTGCCGGCACTTGCGTGAAGTCATAGCTCGTGGTTCGAGATTGAAGACAAGAAGTGAACCGTATCCTTTTTATATATGGTTAATTACTTGTTTACTTGGTGGTATTATTTGATGTTGAATATGCTTTTATCATGTTGCATATCATGTTGAATGCCCGGTATGTTGCATCACCTCCTTTACTGAGTATACCAGTTGTATACTCACCTTCGTTCTAACACCTTTCAGTTTCCACATTCGTAAGGTGATACGGGGAAAGCTCGAGAGTTACCGTGTTTGGTTGTGTTGGCTTTCATTATTAGTATCTACGAATCCATGTGAATTAGTAAAGTGGTTTGAATTGTAATTTGATTGGAACTATAAAAAACTCGGCTTGTAATTGTATTGGATCTTATTTGTATTTGGTTCGTAGGTGGCCTGTAATAGCTTAAAGGACTATGTTATTGTTTAATTGTTGTGCATGCTAGCTTGGGTTAATGGAGTTAGTAGGCTAGATTAATAAACAAGACAATTGAAGAGATAAAGTTAGAATGGTATGATAAGTGACTTTATAACATAGTATTTCAATATTTGAGGCCTATGCATGTTTGTGTACCTATTTTGTTGAGTCTAAGGCTTGGATGGCCTTGAGACGAGGCATAGCTTAGTGGTTGAAGTTGAAGTATATAAGAATGTTGGATTATGGTTTTGTAGTTGTATTCTATTATTCGCAGGTTTTTGATTAGTCCTATAAACAGGGAAGACTCCGTCCATTTTTCCTAAATTTTGTGACCGGGTTTGGATTTGAGTTGAGTATAGTTTGGTTAATAGAAGTCCTGGTTCCGTGAGGGATTAGGGCATTACAAACTAGACCCTTCAAGTTAGAAGGACTTCATAGCTTCAAATCCGAGCTACATCACCTATCAAGTTGTCTACGAAAGGTATACCTACGGACCTTGCTATTTCATTACATATAGTTGATATATAATGTTAGCTTGCTAGCTTATGGACATATTTGAAAGAATGCATGTTGATCTTTGCTAGAAAATTTTGAAATGTGCCTTGCCTAGTTTCGCCCATGGCAATGTATCCATGCATATATTTTAGATCTTGAATCCAACATATGTATGTGTAGTGACATGATATAGTATGTTGACTTGCAACTTGCTTGCACCCCTCCTTCAAGTAGTATTAGAGCCTTAGGTTCTTGATGTCCATAGAACTAGCATTTTGGTCTTGTGTTGATTTCTTGGTAGGGCCTTGTATGTGCATATTGCCTAGGCCAATTGTTGGCTCTCAAAATATGCAAGAGTTGAAGTTTATGATAAGTCTACATGATTGCATGCTTAGATCTTGTCTTGATCCTTGCTTATATATGTAGACTTGAGCTTGCATGTTAGATCTATACTTATTAATGGCTATTTGTCACATGCATGTTAAGAATAGTTGATCTTCTTGTTGAAAGATAATTGTTGAGATTGATCTTTCCATGTTGGCATATGACCTTGAATCAAGAAATTATACTAAATGCTTAAAATGTGTTTCTTGAAATGATCTTTTATACATGTTTGTAAAGTCAAAACTTGATGAAGACAAGTGTAGTATTGTTATCTTGAGATGGCCAAAATTCCCTATCTGTGTGGGCTTTGTGTGTTGTTTTTTGTTAGACATAGTAATGTGATAGTGGTTGCCTTGAAGTCCTCAAAAGTTAAAATAGATTATAAGCATGTGTTAAAATGAAAGTTTGAAAAGTTGTTTTAAGCTTATTTTAACTAGTTCATCCATATAATTATGTTGAGGACTATTTGATGATTAAAGGAGTTTAATAGTCAAATAGGCAGCTGGTTACATGTCTTGATAATTGCAAAGATTGATTTCACATAAAAGTAGGCCATTATTATATTCTAATCTTGAATTTGGAAATAGTCTAAAATTTAGATATTTCTAAGTTTAAGAAATGTTAAAAGTTATTATATGTTGATATAATGTCTTTTAATAGATCAATGGGCTAAAATGAATGTGCGTAGGCCAATAAGACATATTGATTTGGGCTTGGGCCTTGTGTGCATGTTTTGGATTAAATTTTAGCTTAAATGGGCCACTTTATGTGATTGGGCTAGGGACTTGTGCTTTCTTTAAAGTTTTGGGCTTGCATGTGATAATAATTATTAATTATAAAGCTTTATGAATTAATGGGCCATTATGATTTGCATTAATGAAAGGTGTCACGCCCCAACTCGACCCCACCTACAATCAGTCAGGACGCAACAGAATTTCGGCAGCGTAACGACAGTAAATAGATTTCCGAGGTTCTAAACCAACCTCATTAATAACATTAAACATCCAATTCTATAACCATACAAACAACAACTCATCAATAGCATAACAAAACACAACATAACCGTAATATACAATAATCAGTCTTCGTTATCTGCCTCCGTTCCAACATAACATACAATACCTCAACCTTATCATACATTTCAAAAATAAGTTGAGACACATCTACAACTTAACCATAGACAAAAGAAAGACGAAAGAAAGCCACTAAGTTAACATCATTTGGATCATCATCTTTCAACATCTATTACAATAAGAACCATAAAGCATATAAAAGTCTATTAAACTAATATACATGACATTAAACAACATATAATCATGGATAAGACTCAGGAACATATGACTCGTCCACGTAAGGCACATTTTCCTCCTCAGGAGGCACGTACCCGTAATCCGGCTCTGCAACACATGTAAGCATGCAATAATAGAGAGTGAGCTTATATACATAAGCCCAGTGAGGATCCGATAGATCTCGACAGTATTCACTACGCTCCTTGGATTTAGTCCTTTGAGCAAGTAAACACACAACAACAATAATAACATTATCATCACATAACTATATAACCATTCAATAAAGGATACTCTATTTGGTGTAGCTCCAAACGCCATCACGATCTCAACCGTTCTTCTTATAACTCCCCATTACTCATGCACCCGAGGTACCTCACTAGCCCCTCCCTCCATGACACCTCCGTCATGCGAGTTGGGGGTAGCCTATGGCAGTCATGCCGTTATCAACCCGACAGCCCAACGCTGCCCGAGAGGTGGCACACACATACCAAGACTCCATAATCATCATCAATCATCAATCAATCAATTGGGAGATCAGCAACGAAAGTGCCCGATTCCCGAACTCAATAATAATCAATCAATAACATCAATATAACATCAATATTAAATTAAACAACAAACAACGAAGTTAGATGACAAAGTAGGCCATCTAACCGGACATGCATAATATACACAATTAAACCCTAAATTACTCATCAACAACTCACCATTCAACACTCGAACACCACCCAACCATCTAAAGGCATCGTTCAAGAAATTAAAGAATGACAACCTAAACTTCTAAAATTCATAACTTACAATCTACTAATCCAAACATTGCCAAATCAGTTTCTATCACTCACCCATTCAACCTACTACATTAGCCCTCTCGGAAATCCACCATAACACCTCCAAATCATGCCCGATAACCCTAAAACCCTAGGATGTCTTGGCTGGATTTTCCGGATTTTCACACGAACAATGTAATCGAAAATTCGGCATTACAACAGCGCTAACACGTAATTATCAAGTATTTAGAAATTGACGGCAATCGATTTCGATCAACACAACTCATTTAATTCAACTTTGAACATTTTAATCAAAATTAAATACCCGGAAAATAAAAATTATGCTACATCCGACAGAAATTCGTAGTATTGCATCAAAATGATCCCTAGCATGCAAGGAGTAATAATCTATCATCGTAATTCAATTCTAACGGTTAAATTTTCATTTATGAGCAAAAGTATAAAAATGACATTTTGAGATCTAGAATTTTTCTCTCACCTTTGATGCGATATAAGCCTAGGAATACGTGCTATGCGTGCCCAACAAGCAGAATCCAAGTCGGTGCGAAGTTCTACGGACAAAAACTAGGTTTTTCTTTGAAAAAATTGGATTGAAAAGCTTTGAAATTTCTTTGGCTTTCTCTCCCTCAAACTCACGGCAATGTGTGTGTGTGTGGTGGTGTTTTGTGTCGTGTTGAGTGTGTGTTGATGATATTAGCTTATTTGGTCAATAATTAAATAAAGTCAAAGTTAATTTAAATTGGTATTTTTGTGTTTTAATGACTTTAATTGCATTTTATTGCTCACCAAGGCTCAAAATAATTATGCAACCCCCACGATATCTCAAGTGGATTATTTTTAGGTGACAAGAAGTTTTACAATCCAACAATTTCACCCGAGTCGGCTTAAAACTCGATTTTCGCAAAAGTCGGTGTAAAAACCCTAATAAATTCTTAAGCCGATTTTAAAACTGTTTTCATCAAACACAGGTCTATTAAAGTCCGTGGACTAGGTCTAGAAGGGTTCAAAAGACCAGTTTCAAAATTTTAGTGGACGTGTTTCGAAAATACTATTCACTAAAAATCGACGATAAAATTTCTGACTCCATTTTTGATGAAAATTTCATGAATGCACATTTAGCACGTATTAGGAGTATTGACATCAAAATTATAACTTTCTAGGTCCTATAGCACATAAACAGATTATATGCACGCAAAATGAGATATAGCACGTAAAACGAGATAAGCAGGAAAGTGGGGTTTCACAAAAGGTGTTTTTCAAGAAAATGAAATAAATATAGATAAAGTTTAATTTTTCATGATGATGAGTTGATTAAACTTATATGTTAACTTAATATATATGGATTATTATATAATTGATATGAGTAATCATGCATATATTTAATTTTATGGAAATGGTGAATTCGATCATGGATTTGGGCTTTAGGGTCAATGTCATTTGATTGTAATTTGAGACATAAGTCTCAATTTATTTCTTGTCTCCTGAGAGAATTATGTAGTGAGGACTTTTATGTAATTCTTCAAAAGGAGCAAACAAGAAGCCCAATGGACTTTTCCAAGGAGTTGAAGGCCTAATGCAGATTTCAGGGAGTTGAAGATATTTTAAAGTAAATAGTTTTAATTCTTTAATCCCAAAAGCCAAGCCGTTGATCCACCATTCATTTATCTTTGCATTCATACTATTTAAATTGCTATAATTGTGATTATTAGCTTAATAGTATGTAGAATGCTTATTATTTTGATGAGATTGTATTTACTCCCTACGTGCAAACGAATATTAGATTTTCAAACGGTAAAAGGGACTTTATCGTAGTCCTCCGCCATCCTAGGATATTTAATAATACCCAAATGAAGACGATCCTTCTTACCGAAAGGTAGAGGATATGTTTCAAAGTAAGTTTATTAAAATCGCTAGAATGAAACAAAGTGATGTGGTTGTCTGCCAAAATCTAACGGTCAACATAGCCACAAAGGTTTGAGGAATGTGTATGATCATAGGAACTTGGTCATCCCACTTAGAGTGTTTTCATAGATTCATGTTTTTCTCATCAAGGGAGTATGAGATTTAAAAAAAATAGTGGGAGTAGCTATTTTATTTTGCAATATTATAGTTTTATATATTCTTGTTAGCCTGCAATCTTACTTTTTGTTATATTTACTTTTTTTGCAGTTTAATGGCTTCATTCATAAATCATATTTTGTCCATCCTTAATCATGATTATTTAGTTGGACCAAACTTCAAAAAATGGTACAAAAGTTTAAGGGTAGTCTTCCAATTTGAGAGAATTGAGTATATTCTGGATGTTCCGACATTTGCTCCTATAGATGAGACTGCATCCAAGACCAACAAGATCACTTACTATAAATGGGTCCAGGATGACATGCGTGCTAGGGGATACATTCTTTCATCAATGAGCGATGATCTGCATCGATTCTATAAGGGGCTACCTCATTCCGTAGAAATCATTCGTTGTTTGGAGGAATCATTTGGCGAGCGCAGTCAGTCCATGAGATTCCATTTGACCTGTGAGCTTTTTAGTATGAAACTTGAGGAAGGGGTGATGTGAGCCAGCACTGCCTTAGAATGATTTACTTGGTAACTCAATTGGAGGCCTGTAACGCCCCGATCCCTCACGAGACCGGAGGCTTTAATAGCTATGCTATTCTTAACCCAATACCAAACCCAGTCACAAAATTTTACGGAAAAATGGACAAAGTCTCCCCTGTACCGTGGACATTTTGAAAACCTGTAAACATCCAATAAGCTACAGAACACCAATAAAGCCATTTCCAAAATAAAGATCCCAACTTTAAGGTCATCCGAGCCTTAAGACGTACAAACAGTTTAGATACACACAAGCATGCATTCATAACTTAACTTCTTTACAAAACTGCTTATCATGCCACTCTATGATAGCTTTTAAACATTCTTAGAAATTAAAAACAACTAGTCATTCACTCCCAAGCATGCAAAGAAGCTAAGAGCATAAATATAAGTTATTACATGCCATAGTTCATATCTCCTACTACAATCAACTAGCATTTAGCTTACAATCACTCAAACATGTACATAACCACTTAGGCTACAAAATTGAAAATAAGGTAAAGCAAACAATATCTCCACATAACAGCAAGAACCATAAATCCACATCACGCAATTAGACACTACAACTAAGGTAACTGATCCGCCTATACCTCTAGCTCTTCACCTTCAACAAAAACAAGTTGGGGTTCAACCCCAGGGTCTCCTGAAACATGTTAGCGAGGTATGAGCAACCACTGTTGCCCAGTGAGGGATAAAGGCTAATCGGGACGTGCAATGCAACAAATAGAATAGTTAACAAGAAAGGCAAGTAAAATACAATTAGAACAGTAAATAACCAAACATATCAAAGGATACGATACACTTAAGCCCAACACTCCATGATTCTCTTATCTTTGACCACGATCCACGATCCACGAACCACGATCAATGTGCCGGCATAACCCCAATCACTCCAGTGGGTGTACTCCGGATGTATCCCGATAATCCTACGACCCAGCACCCCCTGGCAATCTTCGGACCAGGCAAGTGAGAGGATAGGGTACGGAGTTTGAATATCCACTGGCAAGCCCTCTGCCGCCCAGCCGATATTCAACACAACAGCCCCTGACACTATGGTTGCACAACCACTATGCAATGCACTTAACAATGGCAATATAATATCAACAACCTAAGCTATAACACGTAGGAGGATCAACAAAGTAGGTTGACCTCGGAATAGTTAGAATAGAAGCAGTTTATACAAGCATTTAAGCCATTTACAAAGGAGCATAATCAAGTTACACATGGAATTATACCAAAAGCTCTAAACAACTTGAAACCACATTTAAACACCCAAGGAATCAAGCCAAGGTCTTAGAAGCATGGAACAGTTGAATTTACACCTAAACCCCTTTGTTATTCAATCTGTTTTCCTTCTAAACTCATGTTAATGATTCAAATTCAAGAGGAAGCAATACCAAACTTCTAACTAACCCTTAAGGTACCCCTACAACCCTCAAACACATTCAATTGCCCGTAATTACCCTAAAAGCCCCAATTTCTCTCTTATAGCGTTGAACTACACATACCTCAACCAGGCTTCAAACAAGGGTTAGCAAAGCTTCTATAGCACCTAAGTAGCCTAATAATACCAAATGTGAATCCCGAAACCACCCGGATTAGCATTAACCCCAAAACCCCTTTTATAAAGTCGTCTATTTCACATTTTATTCAAGTTTCGTGCAATGTGAGTGCACGGGGTGATTAAACTGCCTTCATTAACACATAAGGCATCTATTAGAAGCATTGAATCAATCTAATACGCACAATTACATAAAACCCTAGAAATCCTGTCACTATTCACCTCAGAAATTCAAATGACGATTCCAACCGTTTAAACTGGGAACTAATGGCTCAAATGTGTTTTCTAGCACTTATATACAAGGTATAATAGCATAGATAAGCTTTGCAATAGCATTTGATAACATTTTCAACAAATCAAGAAAAATGTAACATTTTAGATATGTATAAAAAGTCATGAAAACCCTCACCAATTGCGCGTAGGAACTCTCGGGAGGCTAGGAAACACCCTAAACTACTTGCTCCTAGCTTGGCTTGAAGATTTGATGAGCAAAATCCTCTCATTCTCCTCCTATACTATTCTCGGATTTGCTACAGTAAAATCTGCATCTTCCTTTTTTTTTGTTTTTTTTGTTTTTCTCTAAGTTATGACTTATGTTGTGTGTTGTGTGAGTATATGTTTGGGTGGGACATTTTGGGTGCTTAAATGGTCTATTAAAATGAGCTTAGTTAGCTTTAAAACAAGTCCATTGCACATAAATTAAGTTAGCTAACTAAAACATTATGTTTCATACATAACACTATTTACTAGTTCACTAAACTATTTTCTAAACGAAGGTTCCTATCGTTCCTAGCTCAAATGCATATTTTTCCCATTCCTAAAACAATTAATATGATTTAAGAAAAATGCTAATTCATGGTAATTATGTAGTTGAAAAATAGAATGAATAGTAACTAAAGAAGACAACAAGCAAAGCACAGAAGAAATGTGCAATTAGTGGATGCAACAGTGAATGAATGTATGGCAAAAATCTCGGGCGTCACAGCATTTGGTTCCGTTATGGATCTCCGACTTCAGGTTGACTTGATTTTGTAGTCTATTCCACTATCCTACTCTCCTCTAATCTTGGACTTTCATGTGCATAGAATTGAGGTTACACTAAATGAGTTGCCAAATATTCTGACTGGCTGGCAGAACCTTGGTTCGGGTGCAACACCTGATCCCCATGTTGAGTCCTCTCCTTCTGTGGTTGAGCCCAGCCAAAACAGAAAAAGAAGAAGGAAGAGGCATAAGAGGAGTCGGGCCGTAGCATTCTTACCAGGAGATCTTTCATCACGAGGGGATTAAGTAGTAGACCCCATTTATGCATGATTTGGTTGTTTTGGATCGGCTTGGTATGCGATCCCAATTTTGAAAAATGTTTATAAATGTTCGGATTAGTTTGATTAATTCTTTAAATAGTAGTGACTATTTTTAATCGTTTCCAGAGGATATTTTGGAAATGATCCTTTGTAAGAAATGATTGGCATTTTGTATATCTTTCATTAATAGTAATGAAATGATCGGAATGCATATCGGAAGAAACGATGTCTTCAAACTCAAACATTTATATTTCATTGCTTAGCATTTAATGAAATGGCTAAATACCGAATCATACATATAATGTCTTGAACTTTGAAATGGTCAAAAGCCAAACACTAGAATTCTTATATATGTCTATTCAAAAGAGTTTGATAGATTAATTATTCTTTTTGACAAAAGAGTTTATTCAAAATAAATAATTGAATGAAATAGAGCTTATGAGACTTGTCCAGAATATGTTGTGTAATGCCCCGATCCCTCACGGAACCAGGACTCCTATTAATATTGCTATTCTCAACCCATATCCAAACCCGGGCACAACATTTAGGGAAAAACGGACGGAATCTCCCCTATTTATAGGACTAATCAAAAACCTACAAGCAACAAATATAACCACAATACAACACCCCAACCTCTTCATTCAATCCTATCCTTCAACATCAGCACAACAACAATTCCTCAAGGCCATCCAAGCCTGGGATCTCAACAGAAGCATATCATACAGGCATACAAGACACATCTTTAGAACTTCGAGTCATAAGACCACTTCTCATAATACTCTAACATTAACTACAAGCTATACTCATATATTAAGTTCATCATTCAATCTTCCTTAACACACAAGCATGCATTCAAAGCGGTAAAGCCTAACTTCAAATATTACATCCCAACTAGCAATAACACGAGCTCAAACTTTACATTACAACACAAACTCCTTCAAGCCTAACAAATACATACAAGGCCAAGCTTCAAAGTAGATCATATAACAGCAACTTCACACAATTCACATGTAGGCATCCAACCTCAGTGCGATAGGTAACCCACAACACGGCACTCAAGGTAGTTATTCTATC
Source organism: Ehretia macrophylla (assembly GCA_037974665.1). NCBI lineage: Eukaryota > Viridiplantae > Streptophyta > Magnoliopsida > Boraginales > Ehretiaceae > Ehretia > Ehretia macrophylla. Next base: position 74,161,547 of record CM075773.1, read on the forward strand.
TGCCCCTGTAACATATTAAAATGGGGAGTGAATAACCTAAGTTACTCAGTGAGGGAGGTGATGCAGCATACCGGGGCGTGCAGTATGATATGCAATCACAGGAAGTCATATATAATATAAAACAACAAGATCAATAGTCAAGTAATGAACCACATTAAAAAAGGATACGGTTATCACTTCAAATCTTCGATCTCAAACCACGAGCCACAAACTTCATGCAAGTGCCGACAAACCCTTACTCCTCCAAGTGTGGGATACTCTGGATGTATCCCGATCATATGACCGATATCTCCCGAGGTAGGTCCGTATGCCCCAACAAGGTGAACCACGCCTCTGGGGTAGGGGAGCATGCCTCAGCGAGAAGGGACTGAGAAACCATGGTAGCCAAAGGAACACAAAAAGCCCGACGTCACCCGTGTTACTCGACACTACCATGCCCGAAAAGGTTGCGCAACCCCAAGTCAAGTCATGAAAGCCAAGATTATCAAATAACACATAAGAGGGATGACAAAGTAGGCCGCCCTCACAATTAGTCACAATAACACGAAAAGACTCAAGAGAACAAGTAAAATAATACATATAAACTTTAACAAATACTAAATAATTCAATTTAGAAATAATAAATCAAGTTAAGATGCACAAAAGAGATGAAAACTCTCTCACCTGGAATTAAGCCAAGTATGCAAGAAAATAGCTCCAATTCACTTCAAACTTTCTCGAATTAGCTCAAATACATAGTCCTAGTGTGTTCATATAAGTTTAGCACTTTAGCAATTAACTATATTAATTCCAACTTAACTATTACTTAACTTAAACCGACAACAATAGAAGCTATATTTATAATCACTTATTCACACAAGTTCATATTCCACATACGATTGAGCTACAAAGTTCACCTTACCATATCATTAAAATTACTTATAACTATAAATTATAAACAATAAGCACAAGGCAAAGGGAGAGGGAAAAAAAAGTTACGGTGGCTACAGCTAGGGAAAACTGTCCAGCTCACGCCTAATCACATGCCTCTCGGAAACCATCCAAAAACGAGTATGTAGAGCTATAATTTAGCCAAGTCTTAGAAATACACTTTTGTTCTACTATGAGTCTACTACAACATATCCAAAATTCAGCTAATTTTGTCAACGTTTGCTAGGCCAAATTGGTCCTGCAACGCAGATATACAAATCTGTCCAATTTTTTCCAGATTTCGTAACTCTTTTTTTTTTTCCAATTATTTCACTATAAAACTAATTTCAAAGCTCTACTACACATGAATCCTCATATATATCATATACAACATAATAACAAGACACTACAACACATATAATTCAATAACCAAGCTAAAACTAAGCATTAAGGCTCTAACTTCATTATTTTTCCCTTTTGAATTCAATAAGGCAATACTAGTTTTAGCCAAGTTTTATTTAACCTAAACATCTAGATAATCCCAACTACAATTATGGGACCTAATTCAAGCACTAAACTAGTGTTTAAGGCTCTAGATGTATTAATTCTAAGGTGCGCACGCAAAGGGTCGTTAAAATCAACAGTCTCAGAATTCGATAATTTTTAACATGGGGCCATTTCATCCACCCAACAACTCATATCTAGCGTTAAAAATTAAATTTGGAGCATTATTTTTCGGGTCTGCGTGAATAGTACCCGTTCGAAACTTTTAAAAAATGATTTCATACATAGGCTATCTAAACACATGAAACAACCTCAAAAGCTTGTTCTACTACATCTATAGGTACCATATATAGCAATTATAAGAGTAATATGAAGCATATATAACATATTCAAAATTTGACATAATGAAAATTTGAACTAAAAATGCAAAATTTCTAAAAACCCTCACCAAACTTGAGATGTAGATGCAAAGGGGAATGTTTTTGATGGATTGGAATCAACTTGGAAGCCTTGAATGATCAATTTGAGCAAAACCCTTGATTTTTTCTTCTTCCCCACTTTTTCCCTCTTTGGCCGTTGGCTTCCCTGGCTTTTCTTTCTTTTTCACGTTTTTCTCCCCACAAATCTGATTCTCTTTTGTTTTTTTTTTTGATGTTGTGTTTGGTTTGCCTTGGTTACGTATAATATATAATAATAAGTTAACCCATGTGGCACCACCGAAAATGCTTCTGATTTGGTTTATTCTTTTGTTTATCAATTTGTTTACTTTATATATAATGCCAACTATATAAATCCAATAAGAACTAATATAATATGCTAAGACTAAGATAGCTAATAAATGTAATTGGGCTTGGGCTTGGACTTAATAATTAATCTAGGCCTAAATTAAATTAAATGCTAGGCCCAAAAGAAAATCAACTAAGTCCGATCGAAATAAAACTAGGCCGGGATAAAATAATACCTAAACCCGAACAGATCAAAATCACTTAATTCTACCCTCCTGGGCATACAATGCACAAAAGGAACAATGAACGAATTCACGAAATAACTTAAATAAAATAAATATGAAAGTAGATAAAATAAAAAAAATCAACTCCGGGCTCGGGAAAATACTAGTTAATTAATTAATTTATTTTAAATAATTAAAACAATAAAAGAAATTTCCCAGACAAGTCAGTTAATTATAAAATAAAAGTAAATAAATATCAATACATGTAAAATTTATGAACGTAAATTCAAAAATAAATGTATATTAAATACGAATTTCAAAAAATAACATACTTTAATTCTTACCCCGGGCTTAGGGTTCACTTTGAAATAATGATAATAAATCTACTAAATGCAGAAAACAATTTCATGTAATTTATATGTCAAAATAATAGGTTATTTATATTATTTACATTAATTAAACATAAGTTACTTAGTTTTCAAAAAGAATGTAAAACTAGTGTACTAAATAATTGTCATTTATTAAATAAACAAGAATCACATATAAACACTTAATCAAACACATAAATATATGCAAGTAAATAAAATAACTATATGCTCAGGGTCGGGGTATTACACTATCCCCTCCTTCAAACAATTGCGTCCTCACAATTCCTTCTTTCAAGAGAACTCTACATGTGCATCTTGATCACCCTGGATAAGAACCTTGAATGCGAAAATCACAGAAAATACCAAGAAAGAGTTTTGAGTAAACACACCAATAAGAGCTTGTTGATATAATCCCAAAGAAAACCATCACTCATGAATGCTGGTAAGAATACTCACGAGATTTTCCATATGAAGACAATGGAAATATTATATGTGAAATCCAAAGATAAGAACGCCAAATAAAGGCTCCAATTAGAATACCAACATGGAATACTGAAAATGAATCCTCTTGAAGATAAATACCATGCAAGAATTCCAAATATGATGATTGAGTAAGAAGTCCCGTCGAGAGTCTCAAATGAAAATACCAAGGGTAATACCAAATAAGAATCCCAGTTCTGGATACCGAGAAAACAGTGAAGTAGAATACCCCATGAGAATCTCAAACTTGCTTCTAGAAGTACTTCTTGTTGTTGACGGACATAAACTACGACTGGCTCTGTCAGTTCACATCTTCAGGAGACCCACTTCCGGCTTCCTCAATAAGGAGAGTCTTTACTTACCATTTTCAAAGGGGTAATATATGTATGCAATTGATTCTATTTAAATTAAACTCTTAATGCACATTATTACAAGTAACTAAAGCAAGTAGATACTCAAGGAATCAATTAAATGTTCCTACCACATAATCTTCACATATTGTGCATACACCCCACATAAATGTACTCATAGTCACATAGTACACATATCACATATTTTCCATTACTACATGAATAAGTCACCTAGGTGCACACAAAATTACACATTTGCACATTTTGCATATTCATCAAGTTAACACAGTGAGGCACAAGAGTACATATTTTCATGCAAAGACACACACAAGGATTACATGCAAGCACATTCCTAATCAAAACATATTACACATGCACACACTCGAGGGTTGCTACCCGACAGACTGAGGATCTTATCCCAGCTGAGAGCTAACTAAGCTCTGATACCACTTCTATAACGCCCCGATCCCTCATGGAACCAGGACTCCTATTAATATTGCTATTCTCAACCCATATCCAAACTCGGGCACAACATTTAGGGAAAAATGGATGGAGTCTCCCCTGTTAATAGGACTAATCAAAAACCTACCAGCAGTAAATATAACCACAATTCAACACCCTAACCTCTTCATTCAATCCTATCCTTCAACATCAACATAACAACAATTCCTCAAGGCCATCTGAGCCTTGGAACTCAACAGAAACATATCATACAGGCATACAAGACACATCTTTAGAACTTCGAGTCATAAGACCACTTCTCATAATACTCTAACATTAACTACAAGCTATACTCATATATTAAGTTCATCATTCAATCTTCCTTAACACACAAGCATGCATTCAAAGCGGTAAAGCCTAACTTCAAATATTACATCCCAACTACCAATAACACGAGCTTAAACTTTACATTACAACACAAACTTCTTCAAGCCTAACAAATACATACAAGGCCAAGCTTCAAATTAGATCATATAACAGCAACTTCACACAATTCACATGTAAGCATCCAACCTCAGCGCGATAGGTAACTCGCAACACGGCATTCAAGGTAGTTATTCTAACTGCCCCTGTAACATATTAAAACGAGGAATGAGTAACCTAAGTTACTCAGTGAGGGAGGTGATGCAGCATACCAGGGTGTGCAATATGATATGCAATCACAGGAAGTCATATATAACATAAAACAACAAGATCAATAGTCAAGTAATTAACCACATTAAAAAGGATACGGTTCCACTTCAAGTCTTCGATCTCGAATCACGAGCCACAAACTTCACGTAAGTACCGGCAAACTCTTACTCCTCCAAGTGTGGGATACTCCGGATGTATCCCGATCCTATGACCCATATCTCCCGAGGTAGGTTCGTATGCCCCAACGAGATGAACCACGCCTCTGGGGTAGGGGAGTATGCCTCAGCGAGAAGGGACTGAGAAACCATGGTAGCCGAGGGAGCACGGCAAGCCCGACGCCGCCCATATTACTCGACACTACCATGCCCGAAAAGGTTGCGCAACCCCAAGTTAAGTCATGAGAGCCAAGATTATCAAATAACACATAAGAGGGATGACAAAGTAGGCCGCCCTCAAAATTAGTCACAATAACAGGAAAAGACTCAAGAGAACAAGTAAAATAATACATATAAACTTTAATAATTAATAAATAATTCAATTTAGAAATAATAAATCAAGTTAAGATGCACAGAAGAGATGAAAACTCCCTCACCTGGAATTAATCCAAGTATGCAAGAAAATAGCTCCGATTCACTTCAAACTTTCTCGAATTAGCTCAAATACGTAGTCCTGGTGTGTTCAAATAAGTGTAGTAGTTTAGCAATTAACTATATTAATTCCAACTTAACTATTACTTAACTCAAACCTACAACAATAGAAGCTATATTTATAATCACGTATTCACACAAGTTCATATTCCACATACAATTGAGCTACAAAGTTCACCTTACCATATCATTTAAATTACTCATAACTATAAATTATAAACTATAAGCACAAGGCAAAGGGGAAGGGAAAAAAAAAAGTTACAGTGGCTGCAGCTAGGGAAAACTATCCAGCTCACGCCTAATCACATGGCACTCGGAAACCATCCAAAAATGAGTACGTGGAGCTAGAATTTAGCCAAGTCTTAGAAATACACTTTTGTTCTTCTATGAATCTACTACAATATATCCAAAATTCAGCTAATTTCGTCAACAGTTGCTAGGTCAAATTGGTCCTACAACACAGATATACAAATCTGTCCAATTTTTTCCAGATTTCGCAACTCATTTTTTTTTCGAATTATTTCACTATAAAACTAATTTCAAAGCCCTACTACACATGAATCCTCATATATATCATATACAACATAATAACAAGACACTACAACACATATAATTCAATAACCAAGCTAAAACTAAGTATTAAGGCTCTAACTTCATTTTTTTTTCCTTTTGAATTCAATAAGGCAATACTAGTTTTAGCCAAGTTTTATTTAACCTAAGCATCTAGATAATCGCAACTACAATTATGGGACCTAATTCAAGCACTAAACTAGTGTTTAAAGCTCTAAATGTATTAATTGTAAGGTGCGCACGCCAAGGGTCGTTAAAATCAACAGTCTCAGAATTCGATAATTTTTAATGTGGGGCCATTTCATCCACCCAACAACTCATATCTAGCGTTAAAAATTAAATTTGGAGCATTATTTCTTGGGTATGCATGAATAGTGCCCGTTCGAAACTTTTAAAAAATGATTTATACATAGGCTATCTAAACACATGAAACAACCTCAAAAGCTTGTTCTACTACATCTATAGGTACCATATATAGCAATTATAAGAGTAATATGAAGCATATATAACATATTCAAAATTTGACATAATGAAAATTTGAACTAAAAATGCAAAATTTCTAAAAACCCTCACCAAACTTGAGATGTAGATGCAAAGGGGAATGTTTTTGATGGATTGGAATCAACTTGGAAGCCTTGAATGATCAATTTGAGCAAAACCCTTGATTTTTTCTTCTTCCCCCCTTTTTCCCTCTTTGGCCGTTGGCTTCCCTGGCTTTTCTTTCTTTTTCACGTTTTTCTCCCCACAAATCTGATTCTCTTTTGTTTTTTTTTGTTTTTGGATGTTGTGTTTGCTTTGTCTTGGTTACATATAATATATAATAATAAGTTAAGTCATAAACCACCAAATTGGCACCACCGAAAATGCTTCTGATTTGCTTATTCTTTTGTTTATCAATTAGTTTACCTTATATATAATGCCAACTATATAAATCCAATAAGAACTAATATAATATGCTAAGACTAAGACGGCTAATAAATGTAATTGGGCTTGGGCTTGGACTTAATAATTAATCTAGGCCTAAATTAAATTAAATGCTAGGCCCAAAAGAAAGTAAACTAAGTCCGATCGAAATAAAACTAGGCCCGAATAAAATAATACCTGAGCCTGAACAAATCAAAATCACTTAATTCTACCCTCCTGGGCATACAATGCACAAAAGGAACACTGAATGAATTCACGAAATAACTTAAATAAAATAAATATGAAAGTAGATAAAATAAAATAAAAATCAACCTCGGGCTCGGGAAAATACTAGTTAATTAATTAAATGTAATAAATAATAAATATAAGACAATCTTTTCCGATATCCCTTTTAAATTCAATTTAAATAAATATAATTAATATTGAAAATAATCTAACTCGTTCGGGTCTGGGCCCGGGCTTTTTGTTTCGAACAATAAAATAAATTAATTTTAAAACTTGTAAAATAATTTTAAATAATTAAAACAATAAAAGAAATGTCCGGACAAGTCGGTTAATTATAAAATAAAAGAAAATAAATATCAATACACGTAAAATGTATATTAGATACGAATTTCGAAAAATAACATACTTTAATTTTTACCCCGGGCTCAGGGTTCACTTTGAAATAATGATAATAAATCTACTAAATGCAGAAAACAATTTCATGTAATTTATATGTCAAAATAATAGGTTATTTATATTATTTACATAAATTAAACATAAGTTACTTAGTTTTCAAAGAGAATGTAAAACTAGTGTACTAAATAATTGTCATTTATTAAATAAACAAGAATCACATATAAACACTTAATCAAACACATAAATATATGCAAGTAAATAAAATAACTATATGCTTAGGGTTGGGGTATTACGCCTATTCCAAAGAAAGTGAATCAGGCGGAGAACGGCCGGTGGGGGTAGTTGGCTCCTTTAGAAGGCATTTACGTTTACTATTATGGTTGATGCCTGTGTGAGCTAGATTCCTCAGCAAGAAAAGGAGTCGGTTTAGGAGTAGAAACAAGAGGATAGCTTGGAGCAGGGATCAATTTCATCCATTTTGGCGGGTGCTTACTGACCGGATACCTTAATTGCTTCGACTATATGCTTAGGGTTGGGGTATTACGCTCTCCCCTCCTTCAAACAATTGCGTCCTCGCAATTCCTTCTTTCAAGAGAACTCCACATGTGCATCTTGATTACCCTGGATAAGAAGCTCGAATGCGAAAATCACAGAAAATACCAAGGAGTTTTGAGTAAACACACCAATAAGAGCTTGTTGATAGAAATCCCAAAGAAAACCATCACTCATGAATGCTGGTAAGAATACTTACGAGATTTTCCCATATGAAGACCAATGGAAATATTATATGTGAAATCCAAAGATAAGAACGCCAAATAAAGGCTCCAATTAGAATACCAACATGGAATCCTGAAAATGAATCCCCTTGAAGATAAATACCATGTAAGAATTCCAAATATGATGATTGAGTAAGAAGTCCCGTTGAGAGTCTCAAATGAAAATACCAAGGATAATACCAAATAATAATCCCAGTTCTGGATATCAAGAAAACAGTGAAATAGAATACCCCATGAGAATCTCAAACGTGCTTCTAGAAGTACTTCTTGTTGTTCACTGACATAAACTTCGACTGGCTCTGTTGGTTCACATATTCAGGAGACCCGCTTCCGACTTCCTCAATAAGGAGAGTCTTTACTTACCATTTTCAAAGGGGTGATATATGTATGCAATTGATTCTATTTAAATTAAACTCTTAATGCACATTATTACAAGTAACTAAAGCAAGTAGATACTCAAGGAATCAATTAAATGTTCCTACCACATAATCTTCATATATTTTCCATTACTACATGAATAAGTCACCTAGGTGCACACAAAATTACACATTTGCACATTTTGCATATTCATCAAGTTAACACAGTGAGGCACAAGAGTACATATTTTCATACAAAGACACACACAAGGATTACATGCAAGCACATTCCTAATCAAAACATATTACACATGCACACACTCGAGGGTTGCTACCCGACAGACCGAGGATCTTATCCCGGCTGAGAGCTAACTAAGCTCTGATACCACTTCTGTAACGCCCCGATCCCTCACGGAACCAGGACTCCTATTAATATTGCTATTCTCAACCCATATCCAAACTCGGGCACAACATTTAGGGAAAAACGGACAGAGTCTCCCCTGTTTATGGGGCTAATCAAAAACCTACAAGTAGTAAATATAACCACAATATAACTCCCCAACCTCTTCATTCAATCCTATCCTTCAACATCAACACACCAACAATTCCTCAAGGCCATCCGAGCCTTGGAACTCAACAGAAGCATATCATACAGGCATACAATACACATCTTTAGAACTTCGAGTCATAAGACCACTTCTCATAATACTCTAACATTAACTACAAGCTATACTCATATATTAAGTTCATCATTCAATCTTCCTTAACACACAAGCATGCATTCAAAGCGGTAAAGCCTAACTTCAAATATTACATCCCAACTACCAATAACACGAGCTTAAACTTTACATTACAACACAAACTTCTTCAAGCCTAACAAATACATACAAGGCCAAGCTTCAAAGTAGATCATATAACAGCAACTTCACACAATTCACATGTAGGCATCCAACCTCAGCGCGATAGGTAACCTGCAACACGGCACTCAAGGTAGTTATTCTAACTGCCCCTGTAACATATTAAAACAAGGAATGAGTAACCTAAGTTACTCAGTGAGGGAGGTGATGCAACATACCGGGGCGTGCAATATGATATGCAATCACATGAAGTCATATATAACATAAAACAACAAGATCAATAGTCAAGTAATTAACCACATTAAAAATGATACGGTTCCACTTCAAGTCTTCGATCTCGAACCACGAGCCACAAACTTCACGCAAGTGCCGGCAAACCCTTACTCCTCCAAGTGTGGGATATTTCGGATGTATCCCGATCCTACGACCCATATCTCCCGAGGTAAGTCCGTATGCCCCAACGACATGAACCACACATTTGGGGTAAGGGAGTATGCCTCAGCAAGAAGGGACTGAGAAACCATGGTAGCCGAGGGAGCACTGTCACGCCCCGACCCAACCCCAAGCTAAAGGTTAAGTCTAGACCTGACACACGGACAAAGTCTCCCCTGTACCGTGGACATTCTGAAAACCTATAAACACTCAAATAAAGCCTCAACAAGATAAGACAAGCTTTTCATAACTAAACAACAAAGGTTCAAGGCCATCCGAGCCTTGAAGCATACAATAGTCCCAAAATATACAAGCATGCTAGTAGCTAGAGTTAGAACATTCACTTCCAAGCATGCAAGGTAATTAAAGTAGAAACATAAGTTATTACAAGACATAGGCTTGCAAATCTACACCACAACCAACTATCCTTCAACTTTGTACAACAAGCATATACATAGCCCTTAGGCTACAAAATAGAACATAAGATAAATAAATGAGTCTTCCACATAGTAGCAAGAACAAAAACCACCTCAAGCTATCAGGCACAGCAACTAAGGTAAAGGATCAGTCTGAACTTCCTTTTCTTCTACTATCACCTCAACTAGTTGGGGATCACCCTCAGCACATCCTGAAACATATATCGAGGTATGAGCAACCACTGTTGCCCAGTGAGGGATAAAGTCCCCGGAGCGTACAATGCAACAAGTAAAACAGTTAAACAACAATAGTAATTAAACAATTTAAGAAGTAACGATAGCTTAAATAACCTCACATTAAAAAGGATACATTTCACTTAACCCCAACACCAAATCTTCAATCCACTAACACGTTCTACGAACCACGATCACGATCACGATAAGCTGGCATAATCCTAAACACTCCAGTGGGTGTACTCCAGATGTACCCTGATAATCCTATGACCCAACACCCCCTGGAAATCTCCGGACCAAGCGAGTGAGGGAATAGAGCACGGAGTTTGAATATCCACTGGCAAGCCCTCTACCGCCCAGCCGATATTCAACACATCCGCCCCTGACACTATGGTTGCGCAACCACTATGCAATGCACTTTACAATGCCAAGATAATATCAATAATATAGACAATAACACGTGGGAGGATCAACAAAGTAGGTTGACCTCGATGCAGTTAGAATAGAAGCAATTTATTCAACAAATAAGCAATTTTACAAAGGAGTATAAACAAGACAAGCATAGAATCATGCTAAGAGCTCTAAAACAACTTGAAGTCCCATTTAAACACTCAAGAAGTCGTGCCAAGGTCTTAGAATCGCGAGACAACCGAATTTGCACCTAAACCCCTTTGTTTTCCAAGCTATTTCTCTTCCAAACCTAAGTTAATGATTCAATTTCAAAGGAAAACTATACCAACCTTCTAACTAACCCTCAAGGAACCCTTTCAACCCTAAAACACTTTCAAAAGCCCGCAATTACCCCGAAAGCCCCAAATTCCCTCTTGTAGCTTTAAACTACACATGCCTCATCTAGACTTCAAGTAGGGGATAGGAAAGCTTCTATAGCACCTAGGTAGCCTAAGAATACTAAAAGTGAAGCCCGAATCCACCCGGATTCGCATTAACCCCGAAACCCCTTTGTTAAAGTCGACTATTTCACGTTTTATGCGATTTTAGAGCAATTCAAGTGTACGGGACTATTAGACTATCTTCATTAGCACCTAAAGCATCTATTAGGAGTGTTGAATCAAGCTAATACGTGCAATTACACAAAACCCTAGAAAAATATCATTATTAACCTCATAAATCAAACTAATGATTCTAACCGTTTAAAAGGTGAAACAATGGCTCAAATATGTTCTCTAGCACTCATATACAAGGTATAATAGCATAGATAATCAATACAATAACATTTGGTCACATTTTCAACAAATCAAGAAATTGACAACTATTTTAAAATGCAAAAATAAGTCGTAAAATCCCTCACCAATGCACATAGGAACACCTAGGAAGCTTGCACACACCCTAAACTACTAGCTCTGGGCTTGGATTGGCTTGGCTTGAAGAGTTGAAGAGCAAAATCACATTTTTTCCTTCTCCTTGGTGTTTTCGGCCTTGCTACAGTAAATTATGCACATTTGTTTTCTTTTGTTTTGTGTTTTGGTGCTAATAAGGTTATATAGTGAGGTTAAGTTGAGGTGGGGTCAAGTGGTTGCTTAAGTGGACTCCTAAAATGCGCATTGCTAGCTTAAAAACGAGCCTAAGGTGTAAAACATAGGCTAGCTAATTAAAACACTAAGTTAGTTACGTAACACTATTCATTGAACTACGAAAATCATTTTCTAAACAAGCTCTCCTATCGCTTCTGGCTCAATTGCACATTGTTCCTATTCCTCTAACAATTAATGTGATTTAATAAAAATGCTAATTCACTAATAGAATGTAGTTTGAAAACAGGATGAATAGTAGCTAAAGAATATAGTTAATAAAGCACATAAGGAAATGCGCAAACAATGGATGCAACAGTAAATGAATGTACGGCTAAAATCTCGGGCGTTACATCCTCTCCCCCTTAAACTAATTGCGTCCACGCAATTCTTACATGGATCGGCGAATAACTTTGGATAGCGCTCCCGCATCTGATCCTCTCTCTCCCACGTCGCATCATCTACGCCATGATGATCCCACATAACTTTAACCATCGGAATGCTTTTAGTCCTCAGCTCCTGCGCTTTCTGATCCACAATCCGAAGAGGTTTCTCTGTGTACGTCAAAGTCTCACTGATCTCTAAAGGCTCGGGCTCAAGAATATGAGAGGGATCTAGCTGTTACTTTCGAAGCATAGAAACATGGAAGACATCATGAATTCTGCCCAGGCTAGGAGGCAAAGCTAGTCGATAAGCCAAATCACCAATGGTTTCAGTTATCTCAAATGGTCCCACATAACGAGGACTGAGTTTACCTCCTTTACCATGTCGAATCAAACCTTTGCGAGGAGAAATTTTTAGAAATACTCTATCCCCAACAGCGAATTTCAGATCACGATGGCGTCTATCTACATAACTCTTTTGCCAACTCTGTGCTGTAAGCATTCTTTTTCTGATAAGATGAACATTATCAATCATTATGTTCATCTCTGGCAATAAAGTAGGATCAATAGATTTCGACTCTCCAACTTCATCCCAATATAAAGGAGATCTGCATTTCTGCCCATACAAAGCCTCATACGATGCCATACCGATAGTAGCTTGATAATTGTTGTTATAAGCAAATTCTGCAAGAGGTAAGTATTTCTCCTAACTCTTACCGAAGTCCAAAATGCACGCTCGGAGCATATCCTCAAGTATTAAGATAGTTCTTTCAGATTGTCCGTCAGTTCGAGGATGATGAGAAGTACTGAAGTTCAATGCCATGCCCAACGCCTTCTGAATCTTCTGCCAGAACTGAGATGTGAATCTGGGATCTCTATCTGACACAATACTCTTAGGAATTCCATGAAGTCTAACAATATTCTCAACATAAATTTCAGCCAACCGATCCAGAGATTCAGTCTTCTTAGTAGCAATAAAATGAAAGGTTTTGGTCAATCTATCCACAACAACCCAGACTGAATCATGACCCCTTGAAGACCGCGGTAAATCTGACACGAAATCCATGGTAATGTGATCCCATTTCCAAACAGGAATAGCCAAAGGCTGCAACAACCCTACTGGTCTCTTATGTTCAGCTTTAACTTTCTGACATGTAAGACATTTAGCAACATAGTCAGCAATCTCTCTCTTCGTGTTGTTCCACCAGTAGTTCTGTTTCAGATCTCTGTACATCTTGGTACTGCCTGGATGGATAGTATACTTAGAATTATGAGCCTCTGCAAGAATTTCTTTCTTTAAGGCTGGCTCAGAAGGAATGCAAATTCTGCCTTTGAACTTAAGAAGTCCATCATCATGTAATTTGAAATCCGACTCTCCCCCTTTCGACTTTTCTAAGATTTCCATCAATTGCAGATCAGGTTGCTAAGCCTCTCTAATCCTGGATAATAAAAGAGACTGAATATGCAAACTTGCAAATTGAACACCAGAATCTGAAATGTTGGGCCTCCATAAACATAATTCCTCCATGAACTCCCAATTTTTGATGATTAGACTAGCAACTGTAGCCTTTCGGCTTAAGGCATCAGCAACAATATTAGCCTTACCTGGCAGATAATTGATAGTACAATTATAATCCTCAAGCAACTCCAACCAACGCCTCTGCCTCATATTCAACTCTTTATGAGAAAAGAGATATTTCAGACTCTTGTGATCAGTAAAGATTTCAAATTTATTACCCCAAAGATAATGACGCCATTTCTTTAATGCAAAGATGATAGCTGCAAGCTCGAGATCATGCGTTGGGTAATTAAGTTCATAAGGTTTCAATTTTCTGGAAGCATAAGCGATAACTCTCCCATTTTGCATCAATACACAGCCCAAACCTTCCTTAGAAGCATTACTATAGATTACCAGATTATCGGTACCCTTAGGTAGAGCAAGAATCGGAGTTGTGGTTAGTCTCTTCTTTAATTCCTGGAAGCTAGCCTCACATTTCTCATTCCAGTCAAATATAGTCTTCTTCCGAGTGAGTTGAGCCAAAGGCCCAGCAATTTTAGAGAAATCCTTGACAAACCTTCTGTAATAACCCGCTAAACCCAGAAAACTGCGAATTTCTGTAATAGTCTCCGGCCATTTCCATGCCATGACAACCTCAATCTTTGCTGGATCAATGAAAATTCCATCCCGAGAAATAATGTGGCCCAAAAAAGTGACTTGACTTAACCAGAACTCACATTTGCTAAACTTTACAAGTAATCGATGCTCCTAAAGAGTCTGTAGTACAATCCTGAGATATTGTTCATGTTCCGCCTCAGATTTAGAATAGACAAGAATATCATCAATGAAAATAACCACAAATTGTTCCAGATAGGGGCGGAATACTCTCTGCATCAAATCCATAAATGCAGCAGGAGCATTAGTAAGTCCAAACGGTAAGACAACAAACTCATAATGGCCATAGCGAGTTCTGAACGCAGTTTTGGGAACATCATCAGACTTAATCCTTAACTGATAATAGCCCTGCCTCAGATCGAATTTAAAAAATACCCTGGCACCTTGCAGCTGATCAAATAATTCCTCAATCAAAGGCAATGGATATTTGTTTTTGATAGTTATCTGATTAAGACCTCGATAATCAATGCATAACCAAAGAGATCCATCTTTCTTTTTAACAAATAAGACCGGTGCACCCCATGGTGAAGAACTCGGCTGAATGAATCCCTTCTCAAGTAAACCCTGCAACTGAATTTTCAATTCTTGCAACTCAGGTGGAGCCATTCTGTACGAAGTTCTAGAGATAGGCGTAGCCCCTGGTAATAAGTCGATCACAAACTCTATCTCTCTATCAGGTGGTAAACCAGGTAACTCCTCAGGAAACACCCCCGGAAACTCCCTCACGATAGGTACATCATTCAGTTTCAATTGATCACCAGGTTGATTAATCAAGTAAGCAAAGTAAGCCTTACAACCCTTACCTAACATTTTTGATGCTTTAATAGAAGATATGATAGGAGTCCCCGTAGATTTTCTACTGCCAACTATTTTAAGTACGGGCTAGTCAGGCATTTCTAGTTTCACAATTTTCTTTCTACAATCAAGCTGGGCATAATATTTACCTAACCAATCCATCCCCAATATAATTTCAAAGTCGCGGAAAGGTAGAATAATTAAATTGGCAGGAAAAACACGACCTTGAATATAAATATTACATGCCTTGCAGATAGATTTGGTGACAAACTTCGGCCCCATAGGAGTATAAACCACAATATCATGCAATAGTTTATCATGTTTCAACTTAGCATTTTGTGCACAAGTAGGTGTAATAAATGAATGCGAAGCCCCGGAATCAATTAAAACCTTAACTGATTGATCATTAAGAAGAAAAGTACCTTATACTACAGCGGTCGTATCCAGAAGCTCCTCAGCATCTAAGGCAAATACTCGGGCCTGACCCCGTGGTACTGGTGTTGCAACTGAACCCCTGGTCTGATTGCCTTGATCAGATGTCTGACCCCTGGTATTCTTGAATTTCTGGCAGTCTCTAACCCTGTGTTGATCACTGCCGCATTCGGTACATCGGCCCAATCTCTTCCAACAATTCTCCTTAATATGACCCTGGCGTTGACAGAAGCTGCACTACTGGTGACGTCTTGCAACAGTGCCTCCCGAAGAAGCTCTGTAAGTAGAGGTAGCTGAACTACCCTGCTGAGAACGAACTACTGCTGGTCGGGTCTGCCCCTGATTCTGACTCTGACTCTGGGCTGGTCATGACTGAATCTAAACAGGCCCTGTATAACTTTGTGTCTGCCTCGACTGTGGACTCTGCCCAACTAGAATAGTCTGCCTTTGGTAACCATGACTTTGAGACTGAAACTGCCGCTTACTCGATTGACTAGTCTCCACCAACACATCTGCCTTGTGTTTTTCATACCTCGAGGCGGCTTTGACCACTGCAGCATAGTTAGGGTAATAATTCGCAGACAGACTAAGCATAATATCCTTCCTCATTCCCATAATGAACCTCTGCATCTTCATATCCTCCGGTTGTACCAAGGCCGACACATAACGGGAAAGCCTAGTAAAAGCAGCCTCATATTGATCCACTGTCATATTTCCCTGTTTCAAAGCTATAAACTCTGCCTGACGTCTCTCACGGGCAACCACTGATATATATTTATCTCGAAATTCTCGAACGAAGTCTGCCCATGAATGTTGAACCGCCTCAGCTTCCCATTTCTCATTAATAGTACGCCACCACTCCTCGGCGTCACCCTCCAGCAGAAATGTAGCATAAGTAATCTTTCTCTCATCACTGCACTCTAGAATTGCAGCCACCCTTTCAGATTTCCTCAACCATAATTCGGCCTTCATATCATTAGGTCTCCAAAGAAACTATAGGCCCCGTGATGTAAAAATCGGTCATACAAATTAGCTTCAGCAGCACCACTACCCTCAGCTCTGGCGGCCTTATTACCCCTAGCAGTCCCTGTCTGACCCTGCTGAGTTACAAACTGTGCAATAGTGTTCATTGCAGTAGCCATAGTAGCCAGAATCTGTGCAGTGCTGGGTTCTAGTCCCTGCGGTGGTGCATTCTCTGCTACTCCTTCACCCTCTCCCTGTACACCCTGCCTAGGAGCTTCCTCCGGCTCTCTCCCTGGTCTGCCCCTTCTCCTCATCTCAACAGCTAGAATGCAAAGTATTATGACAGGCATTTACATAAATTACAGGTAAAGCACATAGGAAGAAGTTCAAATAAATTCACATAAGTCACATATTACATTAGAAGAATATTCACATACAAGAGATTCATAGTCACTTAATCATGCTTGACATTCTAGACTTTTCACTTTCAAACATTAACTCTTAGAGACCTTTCGCATTCCATTATCATGCTAGCATGTTCCTTTCTAATTCAAATTCCACTTAGGCAAATCAAAGGACCACAAATTCATACAATCACAAGGTCACATAACAGATCTCTACCTACAGACCGAGAAATTTAACCCGGCTTCATGCAATCTATAGCTCTGATACCACCTAAATGTCACGCCCTGACCCAACCCTAAGCTAAAGGTTAAGTCCGGACCTGACACACGGACAGAGTCTCCCCTGTACTGTGGACATTCTGAAAACATGTAAACACTCAAATAAAGCCTCAACAAGATAAAACAAGCTTTTCATAACTAAACAACAAAGGTTCAAGGCCATCCGAGCCTTGAAGCATACAATAGTCCCAAAACACACAAGCATGCTAGTAGCTAGAGTTAGAACATTCACTTCCAAGCATGCAAGGTAATTAAAGTAGAAACATAAGTTATTACAAGACATAGGCTTCCAAATCTACACCACAACCAACTATCCTTCAACTTTGTACAACAAGCATATACATAGCCCTTAGGCTACAAAATAGAACATAAGATAAATAAATGAGTCTTCCATATAGCTGCAAGAACAAAAACCACCTTAAGCTATCAAGCACAACAACTAAGGTAAAGGATCAGTCTGAACTTCTTCCTCTTCTACTATCACCTCAACTAGCTGGGGATCACCCTCAGCATATCCTGAAACATATATCGAGGTATGAGCAACCACTGTTGCCCAATGATGGATAAAGTCTCCCGGGGCGTGCAATGCAACAAGTAAAACAATTAAACAACAATAGTAATTAAACAATTTAAGAAGTAACGATAGCTTAAATAACCTCACATTAAAAAGGATGCATTTCACTTAACCCCAACACCAAATCTTCAATCCACGAACACGTTCCACGAACCACGATCACGATCAAGATAAGCCGGCATAATCCCAAACACTCCAGTGGGTGTACTCCGGATGTACCCCGATAATCCTACGACCCAACACCCCTTGGCAATCTCCGGACCAGGCAAGTGAGGGAATAGAGCACGGAGTTTGAATATCCACTGGCAAGCCCTCTGCCGCCCAGCCGATATTCAACACATCCGCCCCTGACACTATGGTTGCACAACCACTATGCAATGCACTTTACAATGGCAAGTTAACATCAATAATATAGGCAATAACACGTAGGAGGATCAACAAAGTAGGTTGACCTCGATGCAGTTAGAATAGAAGCAATTTATTCAACAAATAAGCAGTTTTACAAAGGAGTATAAACAAGACAAGCATAGAATCATGCTAAGAGCTCTAAAACAACTTGAAGTCCCATTTAAACACTCAAGAAGTCATGCCAAGGTCTTAGAAGCATGAGACAATCGAATTTGCACCTAAACCCCTTTGTTTTCCAAGCTATTTCTCTTCCAAACCAAAGTTAACGATTCAATTTCAAAGGAAAACTATACCAACCTTCTAACTAACCCTCAATGAACCCTTTCAACCCTCAAACACATTCAAAAGCCCACAATTACCCCGAAAGTCCCAAATTCCCTCTTCTTGCTTTAAACTACACATGCATCATCCGGACTTCAAGTAGGGGATAGCAAAGCTTCTATAGCTCCTAGGTAGCCTAAGAATACTAAAAGTGAAGCCCGAAAGCACCCGAATTCGCATTTACCCCGAAACCCCTTTGTTAAAGTCGACTATTTCACGTTTTATGTGATTTTAGAGCAATTCAAGTGTACGAGACTATTATACTATCTTCATTAGCACCTAAAGCATCTATTAAGAGTGTTGAATCAAGCTAATACGTGCAATTACACAAAACCCTAGAAAAATGTCACTATTCACCTCATAAATCAAACTAACGATTCTAACCGTTTAAAAGGCGAAACAATGGCTCAAATATGTTCTCTAGCACTCATATACAAGGTATAATAGCATAGATAATCAATACAATAACATTTTGGTCACATTTTCAACAAATCAAGAAATTGACAACTATTTTAAAATGCGAAAATAAGCCGTGAAATCCCTCACCAATGCACGTAGGAGCACCTAGGAAGCTTGCACACACTAAACTACTAGCTCTAGGCTTGGATTGGCTTGGCTTGAAGAGTTGAAGAGCAAAATCACCTTTTTTCCTTCTCCTTGGTGTTTTCGGCCCTGCTACAGTAAATTCTGCACATTTGTTATTCTTTTGTTTTGTGTTTTGGTGCTAATAAGGTTATATAGTGAAGTTAAGTTGAGGTGCGGTCAAGTGGTTGCTTAAGTGAACTTCTAAAATGCGCGTTACTAGCTTAAAAACGAGCCTAAGGTGTAAAACATAGGCTAGCTAATTAAAACACTAAGTTAGTTACGTAACACTAGTCATTGAACTATGAAAATCATTTTCTAAACGAGCTCTCCTATTGCTTCTAGCTCAATTGCACATTTTTCCCACTCCTCTAACAATTAATGTGATTTAATAAAAATGCTAATTCACTAATAGATGTAGTTTTAAAACGGGATGAATAGTAGCTAAAGAAGACAGTTAATAAAGTACAGAAAGAAATGCGCAAACAATGGATGCAACAGTAAATGAATGTACGGCTAAAATCTCGGGCGTCACAAGCATGGCAAGCTCGATGCCGCCCATGTTACTCGATACTACCATGCCCGAAAAGGTTACGCAACCTCAAGTCAAGTCATGAGAGCCAAGATTATCAAATAACACATAAAAGGGATGACAAAGTAGGCTGCCCTCACAATTAGTCACAATAACACGAAAAGACTCAAGAGAACAAGTAAAATAATACATATAAACTTTAACAATTACTAAATAATTCAATTTAGAAATAATAAATCAAGTTAAGATGCACAGAAGAGATGAAAACTCCCTCACCTGGAATTAAGCCAAGTATGCCAGAAAATAGCTCCGATTCACTTCAAACTTTCTCGAATTAGCTCGAATACGTAGTCCTAGTGTGTTCAAATAAGTTTAGCACTTTAGTAATTAACTATATTAATTCCAACTTAACTATTACTTAACTTAAACCTACAACAATAGAAGCTATATTTATAATCACTTATTCACACAAGTTCATATACCACATACAATTGAGCTACAAAGTTCACCTTACCATATCATTAAAATTACTCATAACTATAAATTATAAACAATAAGCACAAGGTAAAGGGGAAGGGAAAAAAAAGTTACGGTGGCTGCAGCTAGGGAAAACTGTCCAGCTCACGCCTAATCACATAACTCTCGGAAACCATCCAAAAACGAGTACGTAGAGCTAGAATTTCGCCAAGTCATAGAAATACACTTTTGTTCTACTATGAGTCTACTATAACATATCCAAAATTTAGCTAATTTCGTCAACATTTGCTAGGTCAAATTGGTCCTACAACGCAGATATACAAATCTGTCCAATTTTTTCCAGATTTCGTAACTCATAATTTTTTTTTTTCGAATTATTTCACTATAAAACTAATTTCAAAGCTCTACTACACATGAATCCTCATATATATATCATATACAACATAATAACAAGACATTACAACACATATAATTTAATAACCAAGCTAAAACTAAGCATTAAGATAGAGATGACCCTTCTCTTGATCGTTCTCAAAAAAACAATTCTAAATCTGGGAATCTATTGAGGAAAAAGTTAATGAAAATGTCACTAGTTCAAATTTGGATTGGACTAATGCTGGTAAGAAATCGAGAAGGAGACGAGGTGCTTCCCGCAAGGTGAAAACGGGTAACGAGAACAGATTTAATGTTCTCAATGATATTGATGAAGATAGAGATGACCCTTCTCTTGATCATTCTCAAAAAAACAATTCTAAATATGGGAATCTTGGCAATCAAGGTACAAGAGTTTACCATGGACAACCGAAGTCCCAAAAGAATCAGGTCACTTATTTATCAGCCAAAATTTCAAATGAGACTAATGTGAATGTCCCTAAGTTTCAAAATACTGGTAACCAAGCAAAGAAAATGTCGGTCCCTCCGTTCCCACCACAAGGTTCTAAAGAAAAAAATTTCACAACTACTACAGGCAAAGTCATTTCAACTTTCAGTTCTTCTAGCATGGGAAATTCCGTGGCCTCAACTTCAAGAGTTAACTCCTCTTTCGACTACACTCGGGCAGTCCAAGGCATCTTCAATGGAAGACCACCTAATCGAACAACTCAATGATATTCTTGTTGTTGTGTTCTGTCTGTCCGTTTTCATGTTTCTTGTAGCTAAGGGTCTGCGACCGTACTAGTTTTCTTCGTTTTCTTCGTTTTCTTCTTTGCTCTTGTTTATGACACCAGCTGTCAAGCAGTTTGTACTTTGATGTACTTTTCCATTTTCTATCGATAAATTTTCACTGAATTATCAAAAAAAAAACTTCATTTTTTTTTTCCTTTTGAATTCAATAAGGCAATACTAGTTTTAGCCAAGTTTTATTTAACCTAAGCATCTAGATAACCCCAACTACAATTATGGGACCTAATTCAAGCACTAAACTAGTGTTTAAGGCTCTAAATGTATTAATTCTAAGCTGCGAATGCAAAGGGTCGTTAAAATCAACAGTCTCGGAATTCGATAATTTTGAACGTGGAGCCATTTCATCCACCCAACAACTCATATCTAGCGTTAAAAATTAAATTTGGAGTATTATTTCTCGGGTCTGTGTGAATAGTGCCCGTTCAAAACTTTTAAAAAATGATTTATACATAGGCTATCTAAACACATGAAACAACCTCAAAAGCTTGTTCTACTACATCTATAGGTACCATATATAGCAATTATAAGAGTAATATGAATCATATATAACATATTCAAAATTTGACATAATGAAAATTTGAACTAAAAATGCAAAATTTCTAAAAATCCTCACCAAACTTGAGATGTAGACGCAAAGGGGAATGTTTTTGATGGATTGGAATCAACTTGGAAGCCTTGAATGATCAATTTGAGCAAAACCCTTGATTTTTTCTTCTTCCCCCCTTTTTCCCTCTTTGGTCGTTGGCTTCCCTGGCTTTTCTTTCTTTTTCACGTTTTTCTCCCCACAAATCTGATTCTCTTTTGTTTTTTTTGTTTTTTGTTTTTGATGTTGTGTTTGCTTTGCATTGGTTACATATAATATATAATAATAAGTTAAGTCATAAACCACCAAATTGGCACCACCGAAAATGCTTCTGATTTGCTTATTCTTTTGTTTATCAATTAGTTTACTTTATATATAATGCCAACTATATAAATCCAATAAGAACTAATATAATATGTGTGACGCCCGAGTTTTAGCCATGCATTCAATTACTGTTGCATCCCTTGTTTGCGCATTTCCTTTTGTGCATTATTAACTGTCTTCTTAAATTACTATTCACTCCGTTTTTAACTTCATGCTATTAGCGAATTAGCATTTTTATTAAATCATATTAATTGTTAGAGTAGTGGAAAAAAATGTGCATTTGAGCTAGAGGCGATAGGAGAGCTCGTTTAGAAAATGATTTTTGTAGTTGTATGAATAGTGTTACGTAACATAACTTAGGGCATGAATTAGCTAGCATTCATTTTACTATCTAGGCTCGTTTTAAGCTAACTAAGCGCATTTAGTGAACCATTTAAGCAAGCAACTTAGCCCCATTTAATATATAACTCACACAACACACACAACACACACATTAGCTCATAACTTAGCAAAACAAAAAAAAAAAAAAAGAGCATGCTGAAAACACTGTAGCAAATCTGAGAATTGCATAGGAGAAGAAATAGAGTTTTTTTGCTCAACAAATCCTCATTCCAAGCCAAGCCAAGCTAGGTGCAAGTGGTTTAGGGTGTCTACTAGCCTCCTAGGAGCTTCTACGCGCATTGGTAAGGGATTTCATGGCTTATTTTCGCATTTTAAAATAGTTGCTATTTTCTTGATTTGTTGAAAATGTGTTCAAATGCTATTGTATTGATTATCTATGCTATTATACGTTGTATATGAGTGCTAGAGAACATATTTGAACCATTGTTTCGCTTTTTAAACGGTTGGAATCATTAGTTTAATTCATGAGGTGAATAGTGACATTTTTTCTAGGGTTTTGTGTAATTGCTCAAATTAGCTTGATTCAACACTCCTAATAGATGCCTTAGGTGCTAATGAAGGTAGTCTAATAGCCCCATGCACTTTAATTGCTCTAAAATCGCATAAAACGTAAAATAGTCGACTTTAATAAAGGGGTTTCGGGGTTAAGACTAATCTGGGTGGATTCGGGCTCTACTTTTGGTATCCTTAGGCTACCTAGGTACTATAGAAGCTTTGCTAATCCTTGTTTGAAGCCCGGATGAGGTAGGTGTAGTGTAAAGCTATAAGAGGAAATTTGGGGCTTTCGAGGTTATTGCAGGCGTTTGAATAAGTTAGAGGGTTGAAAGGGTTTCTTGAGGGTTAGTTAGAAGGTTGGTAGAGTTTCCCTTTAAATTTGAATCATTAACTTTGGTTTGGAGGAGAAATAGCTTGAATAACAAAGGGGTTTAGGTGCAATTTCGGTTGTCTCGCGCTTCTAAGACCTTGGCATGACTTCTTGAATGTTTAAATGTAGTTTCAAGTTGGTGTGGAACTTTTGATGTAATTCTAATTATATCTTGTATATGCCCTTTTGTAAAACTGCTTATTTGCTTGTATAAACTGCTTCTATTCTAACTGCATTGAGGCAACTTCGAGCTTAAAACTATATTAATTGGAGAAGGATTAGGGGTTGAATTATATACCATTAGAAAGCCTTACGAGTCTAGTTTCTACAGCTTTTTATGGTGAATTAATTAGAGTTGTCTAGAGCAAGTTATGATCATTTTGGTGAGATGTGTCAGAAATGCCCTATTACGCGAGAATCTGAATTTTGTTGTTATTTTGCTATAGTAATGATATAATTCAGTTCTAATTGGATGTATTCGATCAAGACCTTATTGTGTAGTGTCCTTGGATGATTAATAACGTAATGAGGCTCTTATAGTTATGTTGTTTTCATGAATTGTAATTGAAATCTAATTGCTAGTAAAGTTAATTTAAATTGAAAGCTATTCTATTCGACTGTGAATGAGAAATGCTAGTAGAGTTGTGATGGTCACCACCTTTAGACATATGTAATGTTTCTATATATGTTAAACAATTCAACTGTTAGAATTAGTTGTTGTTATCAATGTGCAAATAGTGAACACTTAGAAAGGTCAAGTAAACTATGTGGAAGAATGTGTTTAATGCTTTTTGAAACTACATGTAAGGTTAATTGTAAGTTGATAGTTGTCTATTATATGTTAAATGTAATTAACTTAAGTTAATACTACTAGTGATATGTTAGAATCTTAGCTTGAAGTATAGTTATTTTACTAAAATAGTATGTTAGTTATTAAATGGTTGATAGTTAACTTTTCTATTAGTTGATAAATGCATTTCTTTCCCTATGTGCTAATGTTGGGCTATCTTCATAGAGATATTACTAACTATTGTAAGTAAAGTAGAATATGAATTAGAAGTTCATTAAAGTAGTAAAAGACTGGGTAGTGTCATTGTGAATGAATGTGTCATTTGAACATTAAAGTAACATAACCTTTATTATCTATATATCCTTTGGAGAAATTCTTTGAGTTGAGTTAATGGCTAGTTTATTGTTATGTGGAGTGAATTAATTTCTTGTACAAGTTATTAACTAAAGTAAAATGAGAAATAGTATGAGTAACTGCAGGCTCATGTGTTGATTTTAGTTAAACTAAATTCTAGATCGATTTATATCTAGTTATAGCATGCTGGTTGAATCATTCTCATTTAAGTTTTTGAACTATCTTCTTAATTAACTTGTAGACTATTGAAAATATGGAATATATGTTAAGTTAAAGTATATAAAAGTGGTGTTTTGTTAAAAATAGAATTCTAATAGATATTGTATATATGCTAAATAAGCGAAGTTATAAGTTAGCTAACTTAGAATGAATGTTGTAGTTAAAGAGTAATTGAAGTAATGTTTGCTCATAGGTTCAAGGTGACTGGAAATGATGTGATTCAAACTTACATCTTGGAGCTCGGTAGAGGTGAGGGACCTGCATCCTTACGTGCATCATAGTTTATTTTCTTTCTAAAAGAGTATATTGTTTAGTATAATTGCGTAATTGATATATGCTTATTATTGCTAAATTGTAACTTGGTGCGAGAACAACTTACTTTGTCCTTAAATGTGTTTCCTGATTATATTTTCATTGTTATCATTCTTGCATTGTATCGTGGTTGCCCAACCTCATTGTCGCGGCGGATGCGATGGCCTCGCTGGGCGGCATCGGGCTTGCCAGTGTTGGTTGCCTTAGCTCTGTCTGCTATTCCCTCACTCGCTTGGTCTGGAGATTGCCAGGGGGTGTTGGGTCGTAGGATTGGGTACATCCGGAGTACCCATTGGTGTAAGGGATGCCGGCATATCGAGATCGAGATCGTGGTTCGTGGATCGGGGATCGAAGATTTGGAGTGATAAGGGTTATCGATTGTATCCTTTTAAAATGTGGTATTAGAATTGTTATTCACTGTTTATCTATTGTATTAATTGTGTTAAGTTGCTGCATTGCACGTCCCCGGTAGACCTTATCCCTCACTGAGCAATTGTGATTGCTCATACCTCGCTAAACATGTTTCAGGAAGTGCTGAGGGTGAACCCCAACTAGTTGAGGTGCTAGTGGAAGAGGAAGAAGTTCAGGCTGAGCCTTTGCCCTAGTTGTTGTGTGTTTGTTGTCTAAGGTGGATTTGCCTTCTTGTTGTTACATGGTGTACTTGTATTGCTATAGCATGATCTATTTTGTGGCCTTAAGGCTATGTATATTCTTATAGTTGCAAGTTGAAAGCTATTGGTTGTAATGTTAACTTTGAGATATTATGGCTTGTAATAACTTTTAATTCTCCTTTTAGTTCTTGCATGCTTAGGGGTGTATGTTTAGAGGTGTTGATTTCAACTTCTAAAATTGCTCTAATGTTATCATAGGATGGCATGTTAAAAATGTTTAATGAAAAGTTAAGTTGGGTGCATGCATGTGTGATTTGGAGCTGTTGTTTGTCTCTTGGCTTGGATGACCTTGAACCTTTGAATTTTAATTATAAAAGTTTGTTTTAGTATATTGTGGCTATTTTAAGCATTTACAGGTTTGAAAAATATCCGCGGTACAGAGGAAACTCTGTCCGTTTTTCCCTAAAATTTTGTGACCGGGTTTGGTATTGGGTTGAGAATAGCATGGTTATTAGAGCCTCCGGTCTCGTGAGGGATCGGGGCGTTACAATATGCTAAGACTAAGATGGCTAATAAATGTAATTGGGCTTGAGCTTGGACTTAATAATTAATCTAGGCCTAAATTAAATTAAATGCTAGGCCCAAAAGAAAGTAAACTAAGTCTGATCGAAATAAAACTAGGCCCGAATAAAATAAAACCTAAGCCCGAATAGATCAAAATCACTTAATTCTACCCTCCTGGGCATGCAATGCACAAAAGGAACACTGAACGAATTCACGAAATAACTTAAATAAAATAAATATGAAAGTAGATAAAATAAAAAAAATCAACTCCGGGCTCGAAAAAATACTAGTTAATTAATTAAATGTAATAAATAATAAATATAAGATAATCTTTTTCGATATCCCTTTTAAATTCAATTTAAATAAATATAATTAATATTGAAAATAATCTAACTCGTTTGGGTCCGGGCCCAGGCTTTCTGTTCCAACAATAAAATAAATTAATTTCAAAACTTGTAAAATAATTTTAAATAATTAAAACAATAAAAGAAATGTCCCAGACAAGTCAGTTAATTATAAAATAAAAGTAAATAAATATCAATACACGTAAAATTTATGAACGTAAATCCAAAAATAAATGTATATTAAATACGAATTTCGAAAAATAACATACTTTAATTTTTATCCCGGGCTCAGGGTTCACTTTTAAATAATGATAATAAATCTACTAAATGCAGAAAACAATTTCATGTAATTTATATGTCAAAATAATAGGTTATTTATATTATTTACATTAATTAAACATAAGTTACTTAGATTTTAAAAAGAATGTAAAACTAGTGTACTAAATAATTGTCATTTATTAAATAAACAAGAATCACATATAAACACTTAATCAAACACATAAATATATGCAAGTAAATAAAATAACTATATGCTCAAGGTCGGGGTATTACATGTTGGGTTATAAAAGAAGATTAGAGAATATGCATCTTTTATCACCATAATCTTTCAAATTGATTTTAAACTTATACGGTGTTTTAATTCTATGGCTATATAAAATTTCAACTCCTTCATGCATAGCTTCTTTAGACAAAGGTAACTATGATGAAATGGTTAAAATGAAAAGAAAGAGATCGTTTTCATTAATAAATGAAGGTGGTATCTAAATTTATAAGAAACGTTAATGGAAGTTGATGTCCTTAACAAGTCTTGTGAATTTATGATACCTTCGTCCGCCAATGTCCAATCGAATTTTATATCATGTTGTATTTTTTGGGTAAACCGATTATGTCTTGTAAGTACCATGTATATGAAAGTACAATGATATTATTGATTGTTTTCTCACGACCAGTACACCCAGTCACGATCTTAAAGTTTTATTTAAGATGAAGGAATTTAAGAAATTTTGGTCTCTAGTCTTAATGACAGGGTATCCGTCTTTTCTTGTAGATTTCCTTCTGACTATTAAGGAAAGGTTGCGAACGGTTTTTGCACCTAATCCTTGTGATGTTTGCATTCTCTTTTAAATGCAATGGCAAGTACTTGTCACGATATGATGTAATGAGTTACATGATAGATATCGGAGAGAATACATATAAGTTCTAGTGATCTTATTATTATAATGATCTCTATATGAACTTTAACCTAGAATTTTAAGGTTTATGGTTATAGTGAAGTTCTTAGTGAAGAATTCACTTAAAAAGAAAAGAGTGTATTTAGTGGTTTTATGAATTATTGGAAAGAGTTCCGAATAATGATCAATAATAGTTATGTTATTATTTGAGCCAAGATGTTGCTTGACTTTTATGATGTTTGAATAATGTGTGGTTCTGTGTATTGATAGTAGCCGATGTAATATGGTGGCTATTATAGAGGCTTTTTACACAAGCTTAGAAGAACCCAATCTCATCAATAGTCCAAACTTGTAAAGAGTCAATTCAAGATTTTCTTTCTGGATAAGAAAATGAATTAACAGATGAAGATCCTATAGTTGTTTCTATAGTTGACCTACTGATCCTGTAAAGACAGTTACAGTTGATCACCATCTTTGGTAAGATGAGTATAGAGATACGAATGTAAAATGCACTAGATCCTATGGTTGATAGCATTAGTGCAAGTGGGAGATTGTTGGGGATATGCCCTAATGCTAAAGTTTGAGATGACCTTATTAGGGTTTAATAAGAATATGCTTATGTGTTTTATACACTATATGATTTGTAGGATATTCATATTCTCCGCTTCGATATGAATATGTCCCTAATGCTTATTCGAGAAGAGAAATGTTCTAAAAGGGTTTGGAATATTTCACACTTTCTCTTCGATATGATAAACATTAAGAATTGATTTATAGCCCTTCAGATTATTCAACTGGGACTAGAATAATTTAGTACGGGTTATCATATGTTATTACCTTTGATTAACATAGTGACGTTAATGATAAAGGATAGCGTGCGAAATGCCAGAACAACATGATGATTTGGATTAATAAACATATGAGTGATCGTCTATGTACAGATCATTGAATGTGACAATAAATAGTGAACTGCATGATTTCAGGTTCATAGTTTATTATTTTGTTGAGAATTATGCAAATTAATTCTCAGACTTGAGAAATTACGGCTGCCGATTATATCAGGGGCTAAATACTATGATTGGACAATAACCGTCCTCTATAAAGTGGGCTACGGCCTTTTGCATTTTAGTTTTGTGGTATGAATCGACAGGTAATTGTCAAGATAGGATATGTTAACTTCCGAAGTGAAGCGATATCAGAGCCTGTTCTTTGTTGACCAGTTGACCCGCGAGGGCGCTGGGTCCTCCTAAGGGGGGTGGATATGTGTAAACTATCCCACATCGGAGGATTAGGAAGTGGTATTGCTGAATATATAGAGCAGGGTTCCGCCTTATATTCGTAGAGGCGCCTTTTGAGGTGAGAATCTCGAAGGGACAAAACCGTGAAGGGCCTAATGTGGTAACCCAGAGCGGACAAAACTTCTATAATGTGCATCACGGGTGTGCCTCTGCCTTGAGCCCAAAGTGGCCAGGGTATTCGCTTAGCCTGGGGGTGTCACAAAGTGGTATCGCACGAGCGAAGCATGAGGCCATAGCGAATGGGCCCGTACGCCATGGCCTCTTGGGCACGCTCGTACCGTTAAGGGCGAGGTGTTTCATGTAGGCGTAGGTGCGTTGGTTCGGGGCGTTACAGGCGATGTCCTATGATATCTGAGATCAATTGGTAAACGAGCAAGTCCTTGGCCAAGGTGAGTATGGAGTGATGGAAAGGGGTTTTTCCACGGTAGTCATCTCTCGTTTCACTGATTCAGATTTATACATAGTATCAGATGTGGGCTTAACCATTTCATGGTCCTTTCCCGATCGGGGCACTTTTAACAGAAAGATCGAATTGCACGCTAATTCTCGACAGTTAAATAGATTCATAAAAGACGTTATCTTCATTATCGTTTACATTCTCATGGTACGTTTGTTACTAGTGCGTCACTCATGACCATGAGGATATTTCGGTAAATGACGGAGACATTTCTGAAATAGATAAGGAGGTTTATCAGGTCCTTCATCGGTACGCGCGATTATGAATCTAGATGGTCACACACTAATAAGTATCATGAATAAGTTCACCGAGAGCTTGTATTATGTGGTTGGTGGCTTTAAGGTGTCAAAAGTCATCTACGTTGGTAATTGGGCGAAAAGTATAATTTCAAAAAATTTTATTTTTTTTTGTAATTAGTAAAACTTTTGGGGTCAAACTATAATTATTGAAAAGTAATTTCAATATATTTATTCTAATAGAGATTAGAATGGACAAAAATAATATATATATATATATATAAAGGTGTCGATATATGTATATGTGTAATGATGATGTAATTTGTGAATTGTCATGTCATCATCCTAGTCAATCTCATCCATTCAATTCAAATTCAAATGACTAGGATTGATGACATGGACGATCCTACATCTCACATGCCACATGTCAATGCCCTATCATTAATTTGTCTCCATGGCTTGGCCGAAAATGTGAGTGGAATGAGAGAGAATATTGTCATCTTATTATTATATTATTTAAACTCAATAATATAATATTGTCTTCCATGCATAAAGGACCAATCACCATTATTCTCTTTCTTGCTTGAATCAACCAAGCCATGCATGGCCTTGGATTGTAATGATTACAATCCAAGTGACAGTTTTTTCTCTCTCATGACACTTGGCAAAAAGGTTCTATCATCAAAGCAATTGACAAGATTCTTTAGTCTTTATTCAAAAGTCAATCTCATCTATCCAATTCAAATTCAAATTACTAGGATTGATGACATGGACGATCCTACATCTCACATGCCACATGTCAATGTCCTATCATTAATTTGTCTTTTTCATTTGATAACTAGGATAATGACGTGGCAATTCACAAATTACATCATCATTACAGATATACATATATAATTCTTGCCTATTCTAATCTCTATTAGAATAAATATATTGAAAGTACTTTTCAATAATTACAGTTTGGCTCCAAAAGTTTTGCTAATTATAATTTGACCCCAAAACTTTTTGAAATTATACTTTTGGCCCAATTACCAACATAGATGACTCTTAACACCTTAAAGCCACCAATCACATAATACAAGCTCCCGGTGAACTTATTCATGATACTTATTAGTGTGTGACCATCTAGATTCATAATCGTGTACCGATGAGGGACCTGATAAACTTCCTTATCTATTTTGGAAATGTCTCTGTCATTTACCAAAATACCCTCATGCTCATGAGTGACGCACTAGCAACGAACGTACCATGAGAATGTAAATGATAATGAAGACGACGTCTTTTATGAATCTATTAGTGTGCAGTCCGATCATTCTGTTAAAAGTTCAATTACCGGATGAGAATGTCGAGAATTAGTGTGCAGTCCGATCATTCTGTTAAAAGTTCCCCAATCGGGAAAGGACCATGAAATGGTTAAGCCCACATCTGGTACTATGTATAAATCTGAACTGGTGAAACAAGATATGACTACTATGGAAAAACCCATTTCCATCACTTCATACTCGCCTTGGCCAAGGACTTGCTCGTTTACCAACCGATCTCAGATATCATTGGACATTGCCTCACGTCGGAGGTTAACAGATCCTATCTTGACAATTACCTATCGATTCATACCATAAAACTAAAATGCGAAAGGCCATAACCCACCTTATGGAAGACGGTTATTGTCCAGTTGCAGTATTTAGTCCCTGATATAATCGGCAATCGTAATTTCTCAAGTCTGAGGATTAGTTTGCACAATTATCAACTAAATAATAAACTATTAACCTGAAATCATGCAATTCACTATTTATTGTCACATTCAATGATCCGTACACTGACGATCACTTATATGTTTATTAGTCCACATAATCATGTTGTTCTGGCATTTCGTACGCCATCCTTTATCATTAACATCACTATGTTAATCAAATGTAATAACATATGATAACCCGTACTCGATTATTCTAGTCCCGGTTGAATAATCTGAAGGGCTATGAATCAATTCTTAATATTTATCATATCGAAGAGAAAGTGCGAAATATCTTAAACCCTTTTAGAACATTTCTCTTCTCGGATAAGCATTAGGGACATATTCATATCGAAGCGGAGAATATGAATATCCTACAAATCATATAGTGTATAAAACACATAAGCATATTTTTATTAAACCCTAATAAGGTCATTTCAAACTTTAGTATTAGGGCATATCCCCAACAGTTCTTGGATTTCCAACCAAAACCAAAGGTGAGGGTTCTTTCAAAATGAGTATTTATGATATATAAATGCATATTGATGGTTTTATGAGGTTTGTATGGAGTTATAATTGCAAATCCATGGTTGAAATGTTGTTGGAGCTTGTTGTTGATGGTTTGAATCAAAAAGATTTGTTGCTAGAATTTTTTGAATGATCTTGTTGATGAAGCTTGTATCTAGCTATGTGAATATGGTTGATTGTTGCTTATTTAGGTTGCTAGAGGTTGTTTGGTTGTATAGTAGTTGATGTTGATGATTTAGAAGCAAGAACATGCAAGAATTTTCGGAATGACTTTACTGGACAGATTTGTCCAACCAGAATGTTTAGCCCGTTTTTATAGCTGGATAATTTTATAAAAATATGGAAAATTTGGGAAATGTAGAAAATGCATAGAGGAACATTTCTTCTGTTGGCCATGTCATGAGGAAAAATTGTTTTCATGCTCGAAAACACACAAGATAATAGGTATTAGAAATTTTGCTGCCACTGGACAGATTTGTACAAACTCTAAATTTTAGCCCGGTTTTATGGTTGGATGATTTTATAAAAATCTAGAAAATTCAGGCAATGTATAAAACTCATAGAGGAACATTTATTCAGTTTTCCATAGCATGAGGAAATATTGTTTTCATGCTCAAACACACACTAGGAAGTAAGTTACGAAAGTTTTGCTAAATCTGGACAGGTCACTGTCTTCGATTTCTTTTACATTTTAAAAATAGCAAATGATCTCTGAATTGAACGAAACTTTCACAGTCGCTATATTAGGAAATTAGGAACAAACTTTGTATTTTTCAGATCGTCAAATTCTATCGTTAAAATGCTCTGAATTTTTCATTCCCGAAATGATGCTAGAACAACTTGCAATATGGACAGAAAAACGTAATTACACGAAATAGGTTATAACTCAGTCATTTTAGATTGAAATTGAGTTTCATTTGATTCTAGGATTTTCTACACTCAACGAGCTTTAATTATATACCAAATTTAGGTTATTTGGAGTTGGGAAGGTAGAAAAATAATTTGACAAATTTAGCCTAATGCAGTAGTGTCGAAACTGCTTTGGGCTACTTAGTTTGGTATTAATGTAAATTTCTATTGATTGAATGACTAAGTTATTTGTTCCTCTAATGTATGTTGATGTTATATGACCTTTAAATGTGTTGGAATCATTTATATGGAATGTATTGCTTGATTACCAGTTGATTTACCTGATATGCTATAAATGTACAAGTATGTGTTAGTTGTTCACTCGATGCCAAAGGGATTGCTATCTTGCTTGTTTTCATGAACTTGGATTTAATTGGTGTTTAAAAGGGGTTGCAACCACCTAGTCTTGGCATGGTAGTGTGCATACTACCCCGGACATCCTCAGAGTATCGGTGATCTTATGTCTACCATGGTCCGTATTCCCCTCTCGCTCTGGAACTTTGATTTCCTTGGAGAATCGGGTTATAGGATTCGAGTATTATCCAGAATACTCTATTTGGGTGAGATAAGGAACGAGATGTTGAACATCTTGGTTACTGTTGCTTGAATCAGACTCGCTTGTAAATAGTAAGTTGTTTCTTACTACATATGTGATATATGACTTGAATACATATACTTGAACTATTTCTTGACTGCAGATCTTGCTTGCATTGCATCCATGGATTTACAAAAAGGTTTATGAAAAGGAAAAATGTATTCGAAAACCCTTCCTAGATTCCCCCATCACTGAGCTTAGTGTTGTTATAAGCTCACCCTCTTTGTTTTTCCTTTTAGGTGATGAATAGGATAACGTTCAAAACCATGAGACTTACCCTTATTGAGGTCAACCAGAAGTGCCCGATATGTGATATATACCTTTCTTGGGTGTATTGTGGACTTATATGACTTGAACAATTAAATGTATATGTTATTTTGTGTATAGGGGTAGTTTTAATATCATGATCTTGTATAAGTGAGTTAACTTAGTCATTGGTTATAATTGGTCAAGAAATTGGTTTAATGACTTAGTTCATCATTATACAAGTGACTTACGTAGCCGGTTTGGTTTTTGGGCACTTGGCTACGTGACGGCGGATAGGAAGTAACATGGATGTTGATAAATCTCTTTATAATGCAAGTAATAGGTGTATAGTTTTATATTATCTTTCAATTAATTATAGTATGTTGGTGAATGGATGAATTGTGTTGGAGTTTAGAATTGTGATGTTGAGGAGAAGGATTGGGAGTAGTAGATTGTGGTTTTTCTGTTTGCAAATTGAAGAAAAAGAAAAATGTTTTGTCCATATTACAACTGTTATGCTGCCCAATTTTTGAGGAAACTATTAATAAGATGAAAAATTGATTAAGTATGGATTGTTAATTGAATCAACTAAGCTATAACCAGATTTAGTCCCTCAACTAGGATAATTGGAATTTTGTAATTTGGAATTTTAGTAATTGGAAAGTAATTAGTTAATAGTCTTGAAATTTTTAAGAGTGGTTAGTAGTGCTCGAGCTATTGTAATTATGCCTTAGTGGACTTAGGCGGAGCGATCTTCTTAAGCCTGTGGCATCACGATCCTAGGGATGTTTATGTTTGTATTATGGTATCAGAGATTGCATTAGCGATATAAAAAAAAATGGGGTCGTGATAGGAGATACCATGGAGTGTGGGTCTAGAATAGGGTACTTCTGGAATGTATCAAAGGGCGTAAATGATTGGTTGAGTTCGTGATGGCGTATTGCTAGCTGAAAAGTTGGCATCAACCCTATGTGATTGTGGACCAGAAGAATTTCTTTCGAAATTAATATGGCTCTCATGCAAAGGTCCAACATTATGACCAACGACCAATTTGGCATGACTATTCAACTCATTGTGGCCCACTGCCATGTGCAAAACAGCCACTGAGTTTGACTCATTGATGTACACAGATAAGTTGGCATGAAAAGCACTCAAATTTGATTGATCTGCCATGAAATAAGGCTCTTTGGCAAGACTTTGATCCATGTTAGTGGGGTCATCGATCTGGCCAGCAATGTTGACATCCCTAACAATTCGGCTTTGATTTTCAGAACTAAAATCGGGACCATGTGCAGTAGATTGGCTATCTTTCTCAGCGAGGGTTCAGTAGGATTTTGGAAACACTTTCTTTACCACTTGGGAAAACACCCTATGTATAACAATATACAATAAACTTCATCAACAACATCAATTCAATTAAAGCAACACGAGTGCTTTTCATGCCAACTTACCCGTGCACATCAATGAGTCAAACTCAGCGGCTGTTTTGCACATGGCAGTGGGCCACAATGAGTTGAATAGTCATGCAAAATTGGTCGTTGGTCATAATGTTGGACCTTTGCATGAAAGCCATATTAATTTTGAAAGAAATTCTTCTGGTCCACAATCACATGGGGTTGATGCCAACTTTTCAGCTAGCAAGGCAGATCCAATTCAAACTACAACTGGCAAGACTTCAGGCTTTCCTCTCCCAAATGCGTGGGCCATCCCACTTGAATCCCTTCCAGTTGAGCATTCAGCCAATACCTACCAAATCCATGACAATATCCATGCTGGAGTGAACGAGAACCATGATGACGCAAATTCTGATTCTCTCTCATTTGGCATCAAGGATAGCTCAAATCATATTGGCAATCCATTTGGTCATAATTTGCCAAAGCAATTCAACAATGACCTCTTTACGAATTTACAAAATGAGTTTCCTTCTCTGCGGAATTTCGCAAAAGCTCATGATCCTGCAGCCAGAGAGTTTGTTCCTATGCAACGTTCTATTTGGGGTCAAAATAGTTCTTCTGGAACAAATCACATTACCAACAATTGGCAAAAGCACTTTTTGGGTGAGTTGAATGATTCACTTAAATTGAACTTCTTTGACAATTTCAAAATCATGGATGGGAGAACAATTGCTATTCCGCTGGAAAGTGTCTTCCAGGAAGGTGCTCAACATTGGAATTGCTGCCTTATTGGTCAATTTATCGGTCAGCCACCCCCTTTCTTCTTAATTAGGGGAATGGTAGATACTCAATGGAAAAAGTTTGGCCACATTGATATTCAATCTAATGACTTTGGGTTGTTTGTGTTCTGTTTTCAATCACAAGAATTCTGCGACCGTGTGATGCAAGAGCTATGGCATGTCCACCACCGCCCTCTTCTCTTAAGACGTTGGGAAATTGGCCTCCAACTTATCAAGATTAACTCCGAATGGGTGCCAATGTGGTTAAAGCTGAGAAATGTCCCACTTGATCTACTAAACAAAGATGGTCTCAGTTATGTCTTGAGCATAATTGGTCTCCCTCTTCAAATGGATTCCAAAATTGCCTTACGCTCACATCTCGGTTATGCAAGAGTGTGTGTGGAAATGAATATCCAGAAAGATCTCCCGAATAGCACCTTTGTTGAACTTCCTAATGGGAAAGAGGTAGAAATTCAGATTGAATATGATTGGAAACCTCTAAAATGTTCTCTGTGCAATGTTGTTGGACATGACACATCCACTTGTCCTAATTCTATTGAGACGAAAGTTAACGAAAACACCAATGGCGCTAATCCAGAATGGACTGATATTGGTAAGAAGCCCAAAAGGAGACGTGGTACGTCCCGAAAAGAGAACGAGACTACAACCAACAGATTTAATGCTCTCAATGTTATTGATGAAGATCATTCTAATCAATCATTTGTTCATCCTCAGGACAACTTTTCTAGGTCAAAGGTTGTTGATCATCTTTCCTCAGGTACGGGTGTTTATCATAAGCAAACAAACTCCCTAAAGAATCAGGTCAATTTTCTGCCTACCAACACTTTGAGTAGGGTCAATGTGGAAGTGCCAAGCTCTCAAATTTATGAAAAACAAATTCAAAGAATGTTAGTCACCCCGTTCTCGTCACAAGTTTCCAAGGATAAAAATTTCACAGCTGCTCCAGGCAAAGACATATCAACTATTAGTTCGTTTGGTCATGATAACGCCAAAGCCTCTACTTCTAGGGCAACCTCAAGCACAACTCCTTCGTTCGACTACACTCGAGCTGTTCAAGGCATCTTCAATGGAAGAACCCTAGATCGACGTATTAAATGAGGAGATTCTCTTTGTTTTCTGTCTGTTTTCATGTCTTTTGTTGCCTTCGGTCTGCGACCGATTTAGCTTTCGCTTTTTTTCTGCATTATTCTTGATTGTGACACCAGTTGTCATGCATTGTGTACTTTGATGTACTTTTCCTTTTTCTTTCAATAAAATACCACTGAATTAACAAAAAAAAAGCTTTGTATTGAAGCTCACCCTCTTTGCTGACTTTCAGGTGTTACCGAGCCGGACTTAAGGTATGTTCCTCAAGAGGTTGAGAATGAGCAATATGTGGATTAGTCCAATGTGCAAGAGTCTTATCCATGATATCTTTGCTGGAGTGCTCTTTTTGTTGTCCTAAAATATGGAACAAGTTGTATTGTAATTACGCTGGAGTTTGTATTGTATAAGATGCTATAAAGATAGTGAAAAGTGTAATGCTAGTTTAGTTGTCTTACTTTTGGAATATGAATAGGTTGCTAGACTAGTTTTATATCTATTATGCATATGTATAGTATAGCTTGTGGTATGTTGTTGAAATGGAGGCAAATGACTTATGGTTGGGATGTTGTATGGTTGTATAATGAATGGTTTTGGATGTGTTGTATGTTGATGAATGGTTGTTGGAGTTGTTGTTGAAGTTGTAGTTAGTTGTG
Source organism: Ehretia macrophylla (assembly GCA_037974665.1). Lineage (NCBI taxonomy): Eukaryota > Viridiplantae > Streptophyta > Magnoliopsida > Boraginales > Ehretiaceae > Ehretia > Ehretia macrophylla. The sequence continues at coordinate 74,199,579 of CM075773.1, forward strand.
TGATGTTATAAAGGATTGGTTTAGAGTCCTGTTGTCCATATTACAGACGTTATATTGCCGAAATTCCGTTGCGTGCTAACTGATCATAAGTGGGGTCGAGTTGGGGCGTGACACATGCCACTATATTTTAAACACTTTTAGAATATATTTCTTCTCCGAGTAACATTAAGGACACATTCATATAACTGATCAGGGAATATGAACTTACACAACCATGCCATTAATATGCATATTCACATCATAATACCCTATATAACATTAGGGCATATCACTAACAATCTCCCACTTGCACTAATGTTATCTCAAATAGGATTAGCACACCACACACAGGTATCACATACCCATCTTCTCTAAGATGATGATCTAACTGTGACTCTTCACAAGATCAAAAAGTAGGTCAACTACATTTTTCAATGTAGGAAACTTTGTGCAGATTTATATCCTTTCGAGCAACCATTTCTCGAATAATATGAAAAACACATTTTTCAAAGTTTGGATCTTGATGAGATATGGGTTCTTTTAGCTTGTGCAATAGCCCCATTGTTATCACAATACAAAAGTATTTTCAATCAATGGATGAAACCACTTGAAGTTCTCTCAAGAATTTTCCTATCCAAACTATTTCCACTGCAGCATTCAATGCCGCAATGTATTCGGCTTTAGTAATGAAGTCTACAGTTACTGACAGTTCGGAACTTTTTGCAACGTAATGTTCCTTCATTACATACCAAAACAAATCCCTATATATATATATATATATATACATATATAATTTCTCAATTACTTCCATGTAATTGAAAATCTAAATTAGTGAATCCTGTGAAACTCCACTTTCCTGCTTATCTCGTTTTACGTGCTATAACTCGTTTTGCGTGCATATGATCTGTTTATGTGCTATAGGACCTAGAAAGTTATAATTTTGATGTCAATACTCCTAATACGTGCTAAATGTGCATTCATGAAAATTTCATCAAAAACGGAGTCAGAAATTTTATCGTTGATTTTCAGTGAATAGTGTTTTTGAAACACGTCCGCTAAAATTTTGAAACTGGTCTTTTTAACCCTTCTAGACCTAGTCAACGGACTTTAATAGACCTGTGTTTGATGAAAACAGTTTTAAAATCGGCTTAAGAATTTATTTGGGTTTTTACACCGACTTTTTCGAAAATCGAGTTTTAAGCCGACTCGGGTGAAATTGTTTGATTGTAAAACTTCTTGTCACCTAAAAATAATCCACTTGAGATATCTTGGGGGTTGCATAATTATTTTGAGCCTTGGTGAGCAATAAAATGAGTTTAAAGTCAATAAAACACAAAAATTAACTAGTTTTTATAACTTAAACTATTTTATATACTAACTATTTATGCTCACACAAGTTACACACACTCACATAACACAAAAACACCACCACACATACACACATTGCCGTGAGTTTGAGGGAGAGAAAGCCAAAGAGATTTCAAAGCTTTTCAATCCAATTTTTCAAAGAAAAACTTGGTTTTTGTCCGTAGAACTTCGCACCGACTTGGATTCTGCTTGTTGGGCACGCATAGCACGCATTCCTAGGTTTATATCGCATCAAAGGTGAGAGAAAAATTCTAGATCTCAAAATGTCATTTTTATGTTTTTGCGTATAAATGAAGATTGAACCGTTAGAATTGAAATCTGATGATAGATTATTGCTCCTTGCATGCTAGGGATCATTTTGATGCAATACTACGAATTTCTGTCAGATGTAGCATAATTTTTATTTTTCGGGTATTTAATTTTGATTAAAATGTTCAAAGTTGAATTAAATGAGTTGTGTTGATCGAAATCGATTGCCGTCGATTTCTAAATACTTGATAATTACGTGTTAGCGCTGTTGTAATGCCGAATTTTTGATTACATTGTTCGTGTGAAAATCCAAAAAATCTAGCCAAGACATCCTAGGGTTTTAGGGTTATCGGGCATGATTTGGAGGTGTTATGGTGGATTTCCAAGAGGGCTAATGTAGTAGGTTGAATGGGTGAGTGATAGAAACTGATTTGGCAATGTTTGGATTAGTAGATTGTAAGTTATGAATTTTAGAAGTTTAGGTTGTCATTCTTTAATTTCTTGAACAATGCCTTTAGATGGTTGGGTTGTGTTTGAGTGTTGAATGGTGAGTTGTTGATGAGTAATTTAGGGTTTAATTGTGTATATTATGCATGTCCGGTTAAATGGCCTACTTTGTCATCTAACTTCGTCGTTTGTTGTTTAATTAAATATTGATGTTATATTGATGTTATTGATTGATTATTATTGAGTTCGGGAATCGAGCACTTTCGTTGCTGATCTCCCAATTGATTGATTGATGATTGATTGATGATTGATGATGATTATGGAGTCTTGGTATGTGTGTGCCACCTCTCGGGCAGCGTTGGGCTGTCGGGTTGATAACGGCATGACTGCCATAGGCTACCCCCAGCTCGCATGACGGAGGTGTCATGGAGGGAGGGGCTAGTGAGGTACCTCGGGTGCATGAGTAATGGGGAGTTATAAGAAGAACGGTTGAGATCGTGATGGCGTTTGGAGCTACACCAAATAGAGTATCCTTTAATGAATGGTTATATAGTTATGTGATGATAATGTTATTATTATTGTTGTGTATTTACTTGCTCAAAGGACTAAATCCAAGGAGCGTAGTGAATACTGTCGAGATCTATCGGATCCTCACTGGGCTTATGTATATAAGCTCACTCTCTATTATTGCATGCTTACAGGTGTTGCAGAGCCGGATTACGGGTACGTGCCTCCTGAGGAGGAAAATGTGCCTTACGTGGACGAGTCATATGTTCCTGAGTCTTATCCATGATTATATGTTGTTTAATGTCATGTATATTAGCTTAATAGACTTTTATATGCTTTATGGATCTTATTGTAATAGATGTTGGAAGATGATGATCCAAATGATGTTAACTTAGTGGCTTTCTTTTGTCTATGGTTAAGTTGTAGATGTGTCTCAACTTATTTTTGAAATGTATGATAAGGTTGAGGTATTGTATGTTATGTTGGAACGGAGGCAGATAACGAAGACTGATTATTGTATATTACGGTTATGTTGTGTTTTGTTATGCTGTTGAGGAGTTGTTGTTTGTATGGTTATAGAATTGGATGTTTAATGTTATTAATGGGATTGGTTTAGAACCTCAGAAATCTATTTACTGTCGTTACGCTGCCGAAATTCCGTTGCGTCCTGACTGATTGTAGGTGGGGTCGAGTTGGGGCGTGACATTTAAGTGGTATCAGAGCGCATGTTAGTTGTCAGCCGGGGTATTCTCGGAATGTGGGTAATGGTCTTAGCATGAAATATGTATGAAAAGAAAGAAAAGTGAATTATGTATTGATATGACTAAATGATTAAGTGATTATGTGATTTAAGTGCTTATGTGATTATGTGATCTATTTGCTTATGTGATTGAAACTTATTTGATCTATGTGCTTTATATGAGTTTGTTGTTTATGTGTTAAAAGTTGTATATAATCTGTTTATGTGCTATAACCTGTGCTAACTCTTTGATTAGTACGATGGCCGGTAGACCGAGGACTCGTGGTAGGCCCGAGATTGTAGATGAGGTTCCTGGTAATGTGGTACAGGGCAGTGATAGGGGTGATGTCAGGTTAGGGTCAGCAATGGATCGGATTGCAGATTTGATGGCTGGGCAGGCCTAGTTGTTAGCAGGACAGGCTGTTCAGACTCAGGCGTTGCAGGCTCAGATACAGAATGTACAGGGAGGTAATCACGGTCGAGGTACTATGAAGGAGTTTCTAGGGTACTATCCTCCTAGATTTCAGGGAGAGCCTGATAATAGGAAGGCCGAGTCGTGGATTAGTAAGTTAGAGAAAATTTTTGATTCTCTCGGGTACACTGATGAGAGGAAGGTGACTTGTGCTGTCTATTTGCTTGATGATGAGGCAGAGGAATGGTGGCGCACTGTGAGAGCCAGTTGGGAGACCCGGGGTGTTCCGTATGTTTGGGATACCTTTCTGACTGCTTTTAGGGATAAGTATGTCCCGAGGGTTGCACGGGAGATGAGAGAGGCTGAGTTCTTGTCTTTGGTACAAGGGGATTCTACTGTGGCTCAGTATGAGACTACATTCACTAGGTTGTCCCGGTATGCACCGGAGTTTGTAGCTGTGGAGGAGAGGAAGACCCGTAGATTTATGTTAGGATTGAGGCCCGAGATTCAAGATGCAATGGCTTTGAATCGCTATGATATCTTCACTGAGGCTTTTGATGCAGCTTCTAGGTTAGAGAAGAGGAAAGGGGATCAAATTTTCTCCAGTCAGCCTAGTAAGAGGCCGTATCAGCCACAGGGCCAGCAGGTTATATATAGGCCTCCAGTACAGCAGGTTGTCTACAGGCCACCAGCCCAGTAGAGTTCTTATAGGCCACAGGGTCAGCAGAGTTACTATCGGCCTCAGTTTCAGCAGAGGCCATATCAGGTTCAGACTCAGTATAGGCCAGTCCAGTCTCAGGGTCAGTACAGGCCTAGTGTGGTGAGACCTCAGCAGCAGGCTGTATCAGCTGCTTCATCAGCTTCTGGTTCTTCTAGGGGCAGTGTTAGTGCCACATCATCGCAGTGTAATTACTGCAAGCGCCCAGGGCATGTGGAGTCCGACTGCAGGGTAAAGGCAGGGACATGTTTGGGTTGTGGTAGCATCGAGCATAGGGTGAAGGATTGCCCTAGATATGCGAGGACTGAGGGTCGGGCAGCGACTCAGGGTTACCAGGGTAGACCTACAGGCAGTGTACCACAGCAGCAGCGGGTTCAGGCTCGGGCTTATGCAGTTGATATGGAGGAGATGCCTGAGGAGACTGCAGTTGTGGAAGGTAACTTCCTTATACTTGATCAACTTGTTAAAGTGTTGATTGATTCTGGTGCTACGCATTCTTTCATTACTCCTGCTTGTGTGCAACGTGTTAAATTGCAACCTGAAAGATTGCCTTATGTGGTTGAGATTAGTACCTCTTTGACTGATAAGTATATTACTGGCTTAGTATGTGAGGATTGTATAATACATGTTAAGGGGCATAATTTTCCTTCGGACCTTATTTTATTTCTTATCCGGGGGTATGATGTTATTCTGGGTATGGATTGGCTTTCTAAGTATGATGCCCAGTTGAATTGTAGAACCAAGGTAGTACAGTTTCGTTTGCCAGATCAGCCAATAGTAGAAGTAGCGGGTAACCGGGGTGCTAAGACGAGTTTTGTTATCTCAGCAACTAAAGCCGTTAAGTTGGTGAGTAAGGGGTGTTCGGGTTATCTAGCTTATTTGATCAACAAGCCATCTGATAAGCTACAGCTAGAGGAAGTCCCTATTATCTGGGAATATCCTAATGTATTTCCCGAGGAGTTGCCAGGATTGCCGCCAGAGAGGGATATAGAGTTTGTGATTAATCTTGTTCCCGGTACTCAACCTATTTCTAAATCGGCGTACCGGATGGCACCAACTGAATTGAAGGAGTTGAAGACTCAGTTACAGGAGTTATTGAAGAAATGATTCATTCAGCAGAGTTCTTCACCTTAGGGAGCTCCTGTTTTATTTGTGAAGAAGAAGGATGGTACCTTGAGGTTGTGTATTGATTACCGTGGTTTGAATCAGGTGACCATCAAGAATAAATATCCTTTGCCACTGATTGATGAGTTGTTTGATCAACTTCAGGGAGCCAAAGTCTATTCTAAATTTGATTTGAGGCAGGGGTATTATCAGCTTCGGATTCGCACGGACGATGTTCCGAAGTCTGCCTTCAGGACTCGGTACGGGCATTATGAGTTTGTTGTTATGCCCTTTGGTTTGACTAATGCACCGGCAGCATTCATGGATTTGATGCATCGAGTATTTCAGCTGTACTTGGACCAGTTTGTGGTGATTTTTATTGATGATATCTTGATCTATTCTAAATCTGAATCAGAGCACGAGCAACATCTACGGCTTGTATTAGAGAAGTTGCAGGAGCATCAGTTGTTTGCCAAGTTCAGCAAATGTGAATTTTGGCTGCAACGGATTTCTTTTCTTGGCCATGTTATTACACAGAGCGGTATTTCCGTAGATCCCACTAAGATTGAATCGGTGATGTCTTGGAAGCGGCCAGAGAATGTTTCTGATGTCCGTAGCTTTCTTGGCTTGGTGGGTTATTACCGTAGGTTTGTCAAGGACTTCTCGAAGATTGCGGGGCCACTATCTAAGTTGACTCAGAAACTGACTATCTTTAATTGGGACGAGAAGTGTGAGAGTGGATTTCAGGAGTTGAAAAAGAGGTTAACTACCGCTCCAGTACTTGCTCTACCAGAGGGGACCGATAATATGGTCATTTATAGTGATGCATCCAAGGAGGGCTTGGGATGTGTTCTTATGCAGGATGGCCGAGTTATTGCCTATGCTTCTCGAAAGTTGAAGCCTTATGAAGAAAATTATCCGACTCATGATCTTGAGTTGGCAGCAGTTGTCTTTGCACTCAAGAAGTGGCATCATTATCTGTGGGGTAGTAAGTTTGAGATTTTCACTGATCATAAGAGTCTGAAGTACTTGTTCTCACAGAAGGAGTTGAATATGCGCCAGCGGAGATGGATGGAGCTTCTTGGAGATTATAATTGTTCTATCAATTATCTGCTTGGAAAGGCAAATGTTGTGGCAGATGCTCTCAGCCGGAAGGCTAGTATTTCTTGTTTGGCTGTCAAGAAGTGGGAGGTTCTTGAGGAGTTTAGTTATTGGAGACCAGAGTTCATTCAGGTTGGGGTAATGTGTTCACATCTCCGTATTCAGCCTTTATTATTGTCTCAGATCAGGGAAGCTCAGCAACTTGATGTTAAACTTCAGAAGATCAAGGATCAGATCACGGGTGATCAGTCTGACTTCAAACTGCATGAGGACGGTATTCTTCAGTTTCGGAACAGGGTTTGTGTTCTCGATGAACCGAGCTTGAGGCGAGGTATTCTGGAGGAAGCTCATAATTCTAAATATACTATTCATCCCGGTGGAACCAAGATGTATCGGGATTTGAAGCAACATTACTGGTGGAACAACATGAAGAGAGAGGTTGCTCAGTTTGTGTCTAGATGTTTGACTTGTCAGAGAGTGAAAGCCGAGCATCAACGACCTGCAGGTTTGCTTCAGCCGTTGGCTATACCAAAGTGGAAATGGGAGCATATTACGTGGACTTCGTCACAGGGTTGCCTAGATCACCGAGGGGTAATGATGCAGTTTGGGTTGTCGTGGATCATTTGACGAAGACAGCTCATTTTATTGCCATGAGGATGGGACATGAGGTTACAAAGTTGACGGACCTCTATCTGGATCAGATTGTTAGACTTCACGGTATTCCATCTAGTATTGTCTCTGATCGAGATCCTCGATTTACTTCTCGTTTGTGGGAGAAACTTCAGGAGACTTTGGATACTCAGTTGAACTTCAGTACAGCGTATCATCCACAGACCGACGGTCAGTCTGAGCAGACTATTCAGATTCTGGAAGATATGCTTAGGGCTTGTGTTTTGGACTTCGGGAAGAACTGGGAGAAACATCTACCACTTGCCGAGTTTGCCTATAACAATAGTTATCAAGCTACTATTGGAATGGCGCCTTTCGCAGCTCTTTACGGTCGTAAGTGCCGTTCACCTTTATATTGGGATGAGGTAGGAGAAATGAAGACTGTTGATCCGACTATTATGCTAGAATTTCTTGAGAAGATTGAGAATGTTCAGTTGATCAGGCAGAGAATGCTTACAGCGCAGAGTAGATTCAAGAGTTATGCTGATAAGCGTCGTCGAGACTTAGAGTTTACAGTTGGAGATCGGGTTTTCTTGAGATTGTCTCCTCGAAAGGGGTTTGCTCGTTATGGTAAAGGTGGAAAGCTGAGTCTGAGATTTGTTGGGCCGTTTGAGATTACTGGCAGGGTTGGTAAGTTGGCATGTCGGTTGGCTTTACCGGAGAACTTCTCTAATGTCCACGATGTATTTCACGTGTCTAATTTGCGAAAATATAATCCGGATCCTTCTCATATTCTTGAGCCAGAGCCGTTGCAGCTTCGAGAGAATTTGACTTATGACGAGCGTCCGATTCGTATTCTAGATCAGATGGACTGAGAGTTGAGGTCGAAGAGGATTCCGATGGTTAAGGTGTTGTGGAAGCATCACGGCATTGAGGAAGCTACGTGGGAGAAACGAGATCAGATGCAGCAGCAATACCCAGATCTATTCCGTACATCAAGTAAGAATTTCGAGGACGAAATTTCTATAAGAAGGGGAGAATGTGAAACCCCACTTTCCTGCTTATCTCGTTTTACGAGCTATATCTCGTTTTGCGTGCATATGATCTGTTTACGTGCTATAGGACCTAGAAAGTTATAATTTTGATGTCAATACTCCTAAAACATGCTAAATGTGCATTCATGAAAATTTCATCAAAAACGGAGTCAGAAATTTTATCGTCGATTTTCAGTGAATAGTGTTTTCGAAACACGTCCGCTAAAATTTTGAAACTGGTCTTTTTAACCCTTCTAGACCTAGTCAACGGACTTTAATAGACCTGTGTTTGATGAAAACGGTTTTAAAATCGGCTTAAGAATTTATTTGGGTTTTTACACCGACTTTTGCAAAAATCGATTTTTAAGCCGACTCGGGTGAAATTGTTTGATTGTAAAACTTCTTGTCACCTAAAAATAATCCACTTGAGATATCTTGGGGGTTGAATAATTATTTTGAGCCTTGGTGAGCAATAAAATGAGTTTAAAGTCAATAAAACACAAAAATTAACTAGTTTTTATAACTTAAACTATTTTATATACTAACTATTTATGCTCACACAAGTTACACACACTCATATAACACAAAAACACCACCACACACACACACATTGCCGTGAGTTTGAGGGAGAGAAAGCCAAAGAGATTTCAAAGCTTTTCAATCCAATTTTTCAAAGAAAAACTTGGTTTTTGTCCGTAGAACTTCGCACCGACTTGGATTCTTCTTGTTGGGCACGCATAGCACGCACTCCTAGGCTTATATCGCATCAAAGGTGAGAGAAAAATTCTAGATCTCAAAATGTCATTTTTATGTTTTTGCGTATAAATGAAGATTGAACCGTCAGAATTGAAATCTGATGATAGATTATTGCTCCTTGCATGCTAGGGATCATTTTGATGCAATACTACGAATTTCTGTCAGATGTAGCATAATTTTTATTTTCCGGGTATTTAATTTTGATTAAAATGTTCAAAGTTGAATTAAATGAGTTGTGTTGATCGAAATCGATTGCCGTCGATTTCTAAATACTTGATAATTACGTGTTAGCGCTGTTGTAATGCCGAATTTTCGATTACATTGTTCGTGTGAAAATCCAGAAAATCCAGCCAAGACATCCTAGGGTTTTAGGGTTATCGGGCATGATTTGGAGGTGTTATGGTGGATTTCCGAGAGGACTAATGTAGTAGGTTGAATGGGTGAGTGATAGAAACTGATTTGGCAATGTTTGGATTAGTAGATTCTAAGTTATGAATTTTAGAAGTTTAGGTTGTCATTCTTTAATTTCTTGAACGATGCCTTTAGATGGTTGGGTTGTGTTTGAGTGTTGAATGGTGAGTTGTTGATGAGTAATTTAGGGTTTAATTGTGTATATTATGCATGTCCAGTTAAATGGCCTACTTTGTCATCTAACTTCGTCGTTTGTTGTTTAATTAAATATTGATGTTATATTGATGTTATTGATTGATTATTATTGAGTTCGGGAATTGGGCACTTTCGTTGCTGATCTCCCAATTGATTGATTGATGATTGATTGATGATTGATGATGATTATGGAGTCTTGGTATGTGTGTGCCACCTCTCGGGCAGCGTTGGGCTGTCGGGTTGATAACGGCATGACTGCCATAGGCTACCCCCAGCTCGCATGACGGAGGTGTCATGGAGGGAGGGGCTAGTGAGGTACCTCGGGTGCGTGAGTAATGGGGAGTTATAAGAAGAACGGTTGAGATCGTGATGGCGTTTGGAGCTACACCAAATAGAGTATCCTTTAATGAATGGTTATATAGTTATGTGATGATAATGTTATTATTGTTGTTGTGTATTTCCTTGCTCAAAGGACTAAATCCAAGGAGCGTAGTGAATACTGTCGAGATCTATCGGATCCTCACTGGGCTTATGTATATAAGCTCACTCTCTATTATTGCATGCTTACAGGTGTTGCAGAGCCGGATTACGGGTACGTGCCTCCTGAGGAGGAAAATGTGCCTTACGTGGACGAGTCATATGTTCCTGAGTCTTATCCATGATTATATGTTGTTTAATGTCATGTATATTAGCTTAATAGACTTTATATGCTTTATGGATCTTATTGTAATAGATGTTGAAAGATGATGATCCAAATGATGTTAACTTAGTGGCTTTCTTTTGTCTATGGTTAAGTTGTAGATGTGTCTCAACTTATTTTTGAAATGTATGATAAGGTTGAGGTATTGTATGTTATGTTGGAACGGAGGCAGATAACGAAGACTGATTATTGTATATTACGGTTATGTTGTGTTTTGTTATGCTGTTGAGGAGTTGTTGTTTGTATGGTTATAGAATTGGATGTTTAATGTTATTAATGAGGTTGGTTTAGAACCTCAGAAATCTATTTACTGTCGTTACGCTGCCGAAATTCCGTTGCGTCCTGACTGATTGTAGGTGGGGTCGAGTTGCGGCGTGACAAATCCGTCTCCACGGAGTTCACTACCCCAATAGATGAGATCCTAAGTTATTCACTTGAATCAGATTGATGTTAGCTCGTAACTCTTTACAGCTTTCAAATAGCAGGTTGTGTACATACCATAACATATAGGAGACTGCCTATGGCGGAAGTACAAGACACATGATCCACACGTTGTCTTACTTCTTTGGATTTAAGAGACATTGTAAAAGAAAAGACGAATGCCCCGCTTCATAGGCTAGAGACCAAACATTTCTTAGAACTCTTCATCTTGAATTTCTTCAAGATCCGAACATGTACAAGCTATGAGATGAGCCTATCTCAAACTTTTCGTTCTATCTCTATATACACGAATCTCGAGATATAAAAGGCTCGTCCCAAGAATATTTATTGCTAAACTAGACCCAAGTCAACATCAAAAGTCACTTTCCTTTTTCCATCAACTGAATTGTCATCATCATTCAAGATTAGGTAAGTGGTTATACCCCCATTACCCTTCTTGCAAACATAGGATTCATCTTCATAACTGATGAAAATGATCTCTATCATTTCATCACCATATAAGATGTTCCAAGAATGTGAAGCTTACACACTCGATTATAATTGGATTTTAAAACTCACGATTGTTTCATGTAAGCATCTTCTCCGAGATAACTATCTAGGAACGCAGTTTTAATATCCATTTGCTAGTTATAATAATCTTAGTGTGTAACAAATGCAAGTTTAAGCCTTATGGAATAAAGAAACTGACAATAAAAGGTTTCATCCCGACTAACCATTATTTTGACGACGACACTTTTTTGCTAGCCTTGCTTTACATGTCTATACATTTCCATCATTTCTAAAAACACCTTTGGAACATATGGAATCTGTGATGCCCAAGCCCTAGAGCATGCATAATTTATTTATTTGCATATATTTATGTGTCATTTAATTGTTGTTATGTAATTATTTGCTTATTTAGTAAATTACATTTATTTGTTAGTTTACTTTATATATTTTTTTTTTGAAAAAAACTAAACTAAGTTTAATTAATTTATATAAAATAATTAACTTATTATTTTAGTATTTGAATTATGTGGAATTCTTTTCTGCATCTAATAAACTTATTTTTATTACTTAGATATGAACCCTGAGTGCGGGGTGAAAAAATAAAGTATTTTATTTTTTGAAATTCGTATTTTTCTCGTAATATAGATTTGTTTTTGGGCATAAGTTCACAAAATTTACATGCATTGCATATCGGAAGGACGAAATATAAAAAAATTTTGGACCCGTATGAATAGTAATAACTAAAGTTACATTTTTGAGTCAATTACCCAACAAAACCCATTTTTTCCTAAACCAAACCTAAGCCCAAACCCATAACCCAACCCATATATATCTATATACACATATATACATATAATAAACAAAAGAAAAACAACAACAAAAAATCAAGAAGGCCAATCGGCCATAGAAGGAAAAGAAAGAAAGAAAAAACTTCAATCTTGCAAAGTTGATCCTTGAGCTTGCTTTAGGAGTCCTTTAGCTATCTTTGAGCTTCTATTTACTTTTATTGCCTTGTGTTGGTGAGGGATTCTTGTAAAAATTGCATTTTTGCTTGTATTTGGTTTATATCAAAATTTGGATTTGTTATATAATGCTTTGTTTTTAGTTATAAATGCATAAATTGCTCTTTATTGTGTATGTAGAACAATATTTTGTAGTTAGATAGCAATTGTAATAGTTGAATATGATGTTTGGATAATTTAGGAAGAAGATGAATAGTAATTGAATAGTAACTTCTTCATAATTTGGGGTTTTGGCTTGTTTAAGTGTTTTAATGCTTTAGTTAGGTGCCATAAACGTCTAGGATGTTAAATGTAAATATTGAATGGTTAAAACATAGCTAGAATTGAAAAATATTGATTGAGAACAAAAGGGGTCATATGTGCGAAGTGTTGACCGAGTGCGTTTGAGTGTGTTGGGTAGTCTTAGATATGCTAGATAGTAGTAATGATATGTTTATGGCGTTGAATTAGTGATCGGATATTTGGGGTTAAGTGGTAATCGTGGGTTAAAGCGTGGTTTCGCATGGTTGAGAGGTGTCATAAAGTGGCTAGAAGTGATTGGCATAGTTGGATTGTGAATTACATTTCTTAAGTGTTAGAATGCTACTTGTATGCAAGCCTTTAAGAGAGTGTCAAGTAGGTTCAAGAATGGTTAAGTAAATGCTTAGGTTATTTGAATTTAATTGATGCTTAATGTGTACTTAATTGGTTAAATAAGTAACTTGTCCACTTAGTTTCTAGTTGAATGAATGTGTTGTGTTTATTTATTTGAATGTCTTGAGCATTTAGATAGTTTGGATAGAAACCGGATTGTTTATTTATAAAGTAGAATAGCTTGTTATAGTCTTATTGCTTGTGCTTCTAGTTGTTAAGTAGAGTAATTTGGTATAGTTTTATTGCTTGAATGAAAGTATGCATTAGGTATATAACAGATTGCATGTGTTTATGTGTTTAGTTACTGTGTGGTTAGTTTTTAAATGCATGCTTAAAGTATATGTTTTCGGGAATCAACCTACTTTGTTGATTTCCCTTATCTGTTTAATTACTTTTACTTGAATGCGTTAATGCAAATGTGTATATGTGTTATATAACGCCCCATTCCTTCACGGAAACAAGAGCTCTATATATCCACTAAACACAACCCGATCCAAAACCCAAGTCACGAAATACGAGGAAAAACGGACGGAGTTTCTCCTATTTATAAGACAAACAGTTTATTTTCACACAACATATAAATGGACCAGTACCGCGTCCAAACATACAACAACTCCATAAGCTTAATTACATTTCTCTCCTACATTGAGTATATACAATTCATGAAAGTAAAACTTTACAACTTTTACAGCTCAAGCCACATAACACGTAAGGTCACTCTTCAAGCACGAACTATCACATGATCACGAACTACACTTCCTTTGGGTATAACCTAAAAGATTCATGATGAGGAGTGAGTATACAAATAATGTATACTCGTGAGGGAGGGAGAACGGGAACAGTATACTAGGGTTCGTGCAATGCAGCAATTTAACACAATTAACACAATAAATAAACAATGAATAACAATTCTAATACCATACTTTAAAAGGATACGATCGATAACCCTTATCACTCTAAATCTTTGATTCACGAGCCTCGATCCACGAACCACGAACACAGTCTCGATATGCTGGTATCCCTTACACCAATGGGTACTCTGGATGTACCCGATACCTACGACCCAAGGCAATCTCCGGACCAGGCGAGTGAAGGAAGGATATGGAGCTAGAGCAACCAACCTTGGCAAGCCCGCTGCCGCCCAGAGAGGCCCATCGCATCCGCCCCGACGATAAGGTTGCGCAACTATCATTTCAATAACACAAGAAGCAATAATAAAAGCAATATAACAAGGTAAATCGATAAACACATAATCGAGGAACAACAAAAGAGGTTGTCCTCACACATTAACTAGTTGACAACAATAGAAGTGAAATAACGAGCATTAACCATTAAACTCATTCTACTAACTATAAAACTGACAAATCTTGTTAGAATACGCTAAATCACATTAATAGCATGAAAACAATTTAACATATTCAATATACAATAGAGAAATGCAAATAAGATGCAACTCCCTCACCTCAATAGACCACGAACTCTTCCAATCTCCCCTAGCGTCAAAACTAGCAATCCACATAACATTTACAATTTAGTTCACACAATACAACTAAACAATTCATCCAACTATCATACTACTAATTAATCAACTATAGACAAGTACAAAAACATTCAATATAAACAACCATTTAACAACCCTTAACATACTAGACATATTTTCCATATCTATCATATAACTAAACCCATTAAGTAATGACCCTTTCAAGGACACACTAGCCAATCTTATTCTTTTTGAACATAAATCTCTCAAAACTAACAACCAAAAAAATAAACATTAAGACAAAGCCAAGCTCATCTACTTAAACAATAAACAAAGCACATCTCAAGCTCTCCAAATAATCTACAATCACTTGGGAACCTCAATTGAACCCTCCATGGCACCCAATACACACAGCGATCCAAAAACCATCAAAAAGCCCATTTTATGATCAATCAACTCTCACGAGTTCAACCCACATTCTAACACATTCGTGCATACAATTGGTCAAATTAACATTCATGATACTTAATCCAAACATCCAATCAAGCAACTAACCTCTAACCACAAACCACTATCTCGGCCTTTTGCATTCCAACCAACCATAACAAACTCCAATCACACTTATCCACTTTGGGCAACAATCTAGCTACTACAATACTTATGGCACCCAATGTAAGCACTACAACACACATTTGCACCAAAACCATAAAACTCAACCAAAATACTATTCATTCCTCTAACTTTCTCAAGTTACTACATTCAAACGAACTACGAGACTTGAAATCCAATTTCACTACTCATTCCTAGACACGTTAAGGCACGACTCTATGGGACGAAACCTCACTTTCCCAACAAAAGCCCGAAAGTCCACCTAGTGCATTTGAACTATAGCTACGCTAATCGGACACCCAATCAATGCCATAACCACACTAAAAGTGCTTCTATGCACATACAAGACTGTACCAACACTTAAACCGAGCAAAGTCAACATTTGGTCAAACGACCCCTTTACGAATTCCAACTAAAAGGCTATTTTTCGAGCAACGGAAGAACACTACAAGCATGCTAGGCATTCACTAATCTCTAACCAATAACAATGAAGCTCTACGAGCACCCAAAACACTCAAAACAACCAAACAGCCCAAAACGCACAAATGACCCCTTATATTCCAATTCAAATTTATCAATTCTAACCATCCAAAATCCATTTAAATGTTACATTTAGTATCTTAAGCACTTCTAGCACCTAACCAAAGCATTAGAACGTAATTCGGAATGAAAACCCCAAATTTTGAATTTTACTATTCATAATCACTATTTATCATCTTCTCCAACTTGCATTTTGCATTTCTAGCCATAAACCTTGCAATCTAACTATAAACTAATGTTCTATGATCACAATAGAAGGTATTTTAAGCATAAACAAGCATAAATAACAAATATATTGATAGATCATAAAAATAAAGTTTGAAGTCAGAATTGAAAATAAACAAGTATGGATGCATTCTCTCACCTTAATGCAAGAGGAAAAAAGTTTGTTGGGGTCCTAATGAAGTCCCTTGAGCAATCCTAGAAGCAATGGAGCAAGCAAATTGAAAGCAAAATTTTTGAAGAACCACATGAAGCTCACGGTTTTTCTCTCCTTTTTTTCTGATTTTTGGCTTTGTTTTGGGCACTATTTGGTGAAAACAAGTTTATAAGGTAAGTCAAAGGGTCAAATGGGTTAAGCGTTGGGTCAAGTTCTTGGAGCATTTGAATCAAATTTTAAGCAAAATGGGTCAAGTAATTTAAGTGGAAAAAGCTGGAAAATTGCTGAAAATTTTTCACTATTCATTACGCTCACTTGCGATTTTTTTTCCCATTGCTCCTGATATGTTATGCACGCAAACTCAATGGATATATGCATCTAAAAGAGCGAGTATTAAAAGAAAAATATGAAATTTAGAAAATGAAACATAAAAATTTTCATGCTCGGCTCGGGTGTTACATCCTTCCCCCTTTAAAATAATTGCGTCCTCACAATTCCTTATTCTCAAAAGAACTCCCCAGCTACTGTAGTAACTTTGGTCAAAACTGTTGCGGAAGACAAGTAATTGAACAAGAATATCATTAAGAAAATTCCATAAGAATACCACCAAGGAATCCATCAAGAACACCGAAAAGAAATCCTTATAAGAAATCCCGAGAAAGGTAGCCAAATAAAGGCTCCAATTAGAAATGCCATCTAGAAGTCTGAACAAGAACTCCTCTGATTACAATCACCATATAAGGTGCCCAGTGGGTGTATCGAATAAGAAATTTCGTCCAAAGTTTCGAATAATGATGTTAAGAAAATACCAATAAAAGATCTTTAATAAAAATCCAATAAGTATTCAAACTGATAATATTGTCCTAAAATGCCAATCAGAAACCCAATGCGAGCTCCACAGAATACCGTAGATATCACAGGACAAGAAGTCTGATTAGAATCTCAAATACCAAGTCCGCCGAGAAGTGCCAATAAGAAAATACCAAAAGAATACCCCGATAAGAACTACCATGTAGAAACCCCAAGGAAATCCACTGATTTATGACTGCTAAGTATAAGAGAATACCTTAGAGGAATTCCAATAATCAAACTCCAAATATAAACACGAACTCCCAAATAAAGGGTCGATCAAATGCTTCTCATTCTTGCTAGTCCACATTGTTGGGGATATGCCCTAATGTTAAAGTTTGAGATGACCTTATTAGGGTTTAATAAGAATATGTTTATGTGTTTTATACACTATATGTGTAACACCCCGATCCCTCTCGAGACCAGGAATTCTATCAATCAATCTAATCACAACCTAAACCAAACCCGGGCATAATTTTCAGGGAAAACGGATGGAGTCTCCCATGTTTCTAGGCAAAATACAAACCTGCGACAGCATATAAGTGGACCAATACCATGTCCAAACATTCAACCACCTCAAGGCCATCCGAGCCTTGATCTCAACAAGCAATCACAAGCAAATATACACTCCAGTTTACAGACTAACCTATCTCTTTACATCTTTTACAAGTACATTCATGCTTGACAGTTCAACCATACTAATCTACTGCATAAAATATACTATCATACCATTCTAACTCTTTTCCTTTAGACAATTACAAGCATGCATCGAAGTTAGGCTATACTAACTAGATACATAATCTAACTTATCAAACTACTTCAACAATCTAATGAAACTTAAATTACATTCCTTTTGACATTAAATACATACAATACATGAAAGCATACATCTTTACAACTTCGACAACTCAAGCCACGTAGGCACGTAAGACAACTCTTCAAGCACAAACTTTCACGAAATCACGAACTTTCCAACTAACATGACATTTCCTGAAATGTGGTGGTGAGGAGTGAGTATACACAGCACGTATACTCAGTGAAGGCAAGACAGATATCGAGGTGGAGAGAAAGAAAGTCGTGCAATGCAAATAGACACAGTTAAGCAATAAGGTCAATAAGAAAGCATTCAATACATAAACGACAATATAATAAACATTCAAGAAAGCATTAACACAACCATTCAAAGCTATACCACACTCTGAAGGCTATGGTTCACTCATACGAGCAATATACCATTTCACGAGCGATACATCAATCTCGAGCTTGATGTTGACAACGATGACAATAAGCGCGCAACCACCTTATAACTTCAGTTTGGAATACCTCGGAAGTATCCATCAATTCTACGACCCAAATCTCCTTGGGAGGCAACCCAAGCGAGAAAAGGGAATAGGACATGGAGCTAGAGCAACCAACACTGGCAACCCGAGGCTACCCAGAGAGGCCCATCACTCACGCGCCTGACACTATGCAATGCAAGACTCGATACAAGGCGATAAACGAGCGATAGCACAACAATACATATTAAAGGCGATAAACAAGATATCAAGCATTATCAACAATTGATAAACATTTCTATCAACAATAAACTCCAACAAGCGTAATAAGCATTAACAAGCATTCTATAAGCAAGACTCTACGAAAACCAACAAAAACACAAAACGACCCCAACTTACCAAACGCTACTACCTTCAAACGAGCCACAAGTTTTGGAAACCAACTTCACCAATCCTCCTAGGTTACCATAAGGCACGTCTAAAGACCCCGAAACCCTACTTTACACTAGAATTCACGCAAAGCCCCGATTTCCCTCTTTGCTCGTTTGAACTACAACTACCTCAACCGATTACCCAACCAATGTCACAACTGCACCAAAAGTGCTTCCATGATGTACCTCGACAATGCCTTCACGCAAATCGAGAAAATTCCAAACTCGACCGAAACGACCCCAACTTTCACTAATACATTTTTCTCATTTTTTCCATTACGCAACCTAAACAAACCATGCATTTAGGCATTCTAGCATACCTAGCACCTTTTCACATCAACAGAAAGCATAACAGCGCAACTTTATCGAAACAAGATTTTACTATTCATAGTTTACTATTCAACTAACAATTTAAATTACAATCTCAAGATTTAACTGCAGGAAATGTTACAAAGCTATAAATACATGTTCTACAATTGCTAGGGAACATTCTTTAAGCCTCAAAACGATTAAAATAACAATATATGGATAAAATCCAAAAATCAAAGTTAATACACAAAATATTCAAATGCGCAAATAAACATGAAACCCTCACCTTAGACGCTCCTAGACGCTAGGAAAACCTAGTAGGATGCCTCAGAAACCACCCCGTGCAAGCACACGACAAGAATCGAAGATTTGAAGTTGAAATTTCTTTTTTTTTCTCCTTCCATTTTCGGCCCTGCTTGTTTTCTGTTTCAGCTCTTTTTTTTTTTATTTCATGCTATTTTAAGCTTTAAATAAAATGCAACTCAAGTCAAAAGTCAAGGCTTGGTCAATGCTCACTTAAGTTGGTCAATCTAGCTTATTTTATGCATTTTAAGGCTAAAACAAGTAACATAAATCCAATTCCAGTTAAATACAACTTAAAACACTAAAATTAAAACACTAAATGCTAGTTTTCACTATTTGTTGAGGACTAAAAATCATTTCCTAACATCGCTCTCGATATGCTATGCATTTTGCGTCAATAGAAGAATAACAATTAAATCTCAAAGAATTTAAGAAAATATAATTTCCGGAAAGTAACATAGTTCAAAATTTACTCCGGCTCGGAGCTACTTTTCATTTAATTAAAAACCGAGCTTTAAGGTGCAAGAAAAATAAAACTGATTAACATAAATATGAAATGTAGTTGATATTTCGTTAAAATAATTAGCTCAAGTATTATTCTAATTACTTATAAAAGAAATATGAAAATAAAGCTACAAATAAATGTTTAACTAAAAATAAACACAAATCCAATGCTAACATTTAAGATGTCACTTAATTAAATGCAATTAAATGCCTTTAAATGCATGTCGGGTTCGGGTTATCATATCCTTCCCCCCTTAAAATAATTGCGTCCTCGCAATTCTTCTTCCAATAGAACTCTGTATCCACTGAAATCCAACTCTGACTAATCTTCATCGGTTGCTGAGCAAGACACTGAATAAGAACGCTTGAAGAATACCTTACTAAGAAACCCCAATAGTACTGACTGAAAACTCCAAAGCAATAAGGCCAAATAAAGGCTTAATTGAAAATACCATCTTGAAATCCAAATAAGAATTCCGCTGGTCAAGAATATCATAAAAGAATTCCCCGCTAAGAGTGCCGAGAAGATGCCAATAAAGACTAGAGCAAAGATACTGTAGATATTACCAATTCCACATATTATTAACAAGAAGAATACCGAAGGAATATTCTATATACGAATCCTCTATAAAAGTCCAACAAGTATCAAATAAGGAAGTCAAAGGATAGCCAAAGTAGATGCAGCACATATAAGACCAAGCTTCAAGACCTCATCGCCATTTGCCGAGTGCAAACTTTATACAACTTACCACCAAGGAAGCCTAAAGTATTCCACAGCATACCGTAAGCAATATAAGATAATAATTCTGAACAAGATTCCAAGTGTAAGACTTCCAATAGTGCCAACAAGAAAAATACCAGTAGAATGCCCACTAAGAATTTCAAAGAATACCATAAGTAGTGCTATACAATAAGTCCGATATGAATTCCAATTACCAAACCAACTGAGGAATGCCAAGAAAAATACCCGAACAATGCTCCAGTAAGAATGTAGCCAAGTTTGCCCAATAAGTAAATGCTAAATAAATGGCCACTAAGGATCCATAGATAATACCATACAGTATGTCCGATTGAGATTCCAATAACCAAGTCCACCAAGAAATGCCAAAAAAAGTCTCCAAAGAACACCTGTTAAGAAAACCAAAGAATGTTCCAGAGAACAACCAAATAGATCCCCAAATAAAAATCTTACTAGACATGAATGCCATAATAGAATCCCAACTAAAAGTACCGAGAACATACCAATAAACAATCTGAAGCAGAGTCTAAACAAGAATCCCAAGTACTGCTCAGGAAGACTCCAGACAAGAAATCCAGTCAATCATATTACAGAGGTTCCAAGGAAGTCTTTCAAAATATATAGCTCAAAAAGCATCTGAATAGGGAATCCATAATGTACGTCAACATATATATAATTATCAAAAGTCCATGAATGAACACCAAGCTGAATAGCCAAGTAGATTTTGTGAAACCCCACTTTCTTGCTTATCTCGTTTTACGTGCTATACCTCGTTTTTCATGCATATGATCTGTTTATGTGCTATAGGACCTAGAAAGTTATAATTTTGATGTCAATACTTCTAATACGTGCTAAATGTTCATTCATGAAATTTTCATCAAAAACGGAGTCAGAAATTTTATCGTCGATTTTTAGTGAATAGTGTTTTCGAAACACGTCCGCTATAATTTTGAAACTGGTCTTTTTAACCCTTCTAGACCTAGTCCACGGACTTTAATAGACCTGTGTTTGATGAAAATGGTTTTAAAATCGGCTTAAGAATTTATTAGGGTTTTTACATCGACTTTTGCGAAAATCGAGTTTTAAGCCGACTCGGGTGAAATTATTGGATTGTAAAACTTCTTGTCACCTAAAAATAATCCACTTGAGATATCTTGGGGGTGGCATAATTATTTTTAACTTGGTGAGCACTAAAATGCAATTAAAGTCATTAAAAACACAAAAATACCTATTAAAATAACTTTGACTTTAATTAATTAATTGACCTTATAAGCTAATGTCCTCAACACACACTCACACAACACAAAAAACACCATCACACACACATACATTGCCGAGAGAAAAGAGGGAGAAAAGAGAAGAGAAAAACTCAAGCTTTCAATCCAATTTTTCAAAGAAAAACCTAGTTTTTGTCTGTAGAACTTCGCACCGACTTGGATTCTGCTTGTTGGGCACGCATAGCACGCATTCCTAGGCTTATATCGCATCTAAGGTGAGAGAAAAATTCTAGATCTCAAAATGTCATTTTTGTGTTTTTGCGTATAAATGAAGATTGAACCGTTAGAATTGAAATCTGATGTTAGATTATTGCTCCTTGCATGCTAGGGATCATTATATACTAATACTACGAGTTTCTGTCGGATATAGCATAATTTTTATTTTCCGGGTATTTAATTTTGATTAAAATGTTCAAAGTTGAATTAAATGAGTTGTGTTGATCGAAATCGATTGCCGTCGATTTCTAAATACTTGATAATTACGTGTTAGCGCTGTTGTAATGCCGAATTTTCGATTACATTGTTTGTGTGAAAATCCGGAAAATCCAGCCATGACATCTTAGGGTTTTAGGGTTATCGGGCATGATTTGGAGGTGTTATGGTGGATTTCCGAGAGGGCTAATGTAGTAGGTTGAATGGGTGAGTGATAGGAACTGATTTGGCAATGTTTGGATTAGTAGATTGTAAGTTATGAATTTTAGAAGTTTAGGTTGTCATTCTTTAATTTCTTGAACGATGCCTTTAGATGGTTGGGTAGTGTTCGAGTGATGAATGGTGAGTTGTTGTTAAGTAATTTAGAGTTTAATTATGTATATTATGCATGTCCGGTTAGATGGCCTACTTTGTCATCTAACTACGTTGTTTGTTGTTTAATTTAATATTGATGTTATATAGATGTTATTGATTGATTATTATTGAATGCGGGAATCGGGCACTCTTGTTGCTGATCTCCCAATTGATTGATTGATTGATGATTGATGATTGATGAATATGGAGTCTTGGTATGTGTGTGCCACCTCTCGGGCAGCGTCGGGCTGTCGGGTTGATAACGGCATGACTGCCATAGGCTACCCCCAGCTCGCATGACGGAGGTGTCATGGAGGGAGGGGCTAGTGAGGTACCTCGGGTGCGTGAGTAATGGGGAGTTATAAGAAGAACAGTTGAGATCGTGATGGCGTTTGGAGCTACACCAAATAGAGTATCCTTATTGATTGGTTATATAGTTATGTGATGATAGCTTTATTTATGTTGTTGTGTGTTTACTTGCTCAAAGGACTAAATCCAAGGAGCGTAGTGAATACTGTCGAGATCTATCGGATCATCACTGGGCTTATCTTTATAAGCTCACTCTCTATTATTGCATGTTTTCATGTGTACTTTCACAAGATTACGGGTACGTGCCTCCTGAAGAGGAGAATGTGGAAAACGTGCCTTTCGTGGATGAGTCATATGTCCCTGAGTCTTATCCATGATTCTATGTTGTTAAACGTCATATATATTAGCTTAATGGACTTTTATATGCTTTACGGTTCTTAGTGTAATAGTTGTTGAAAAGATAATGATCTAAATGATGTTAATTTAGTGGCTTTCTTTTGTCTATGGTTAAGTTGTAGTTGTGTCTCAACTTACTTTTGAAATGTATGATAAAGTTGAGGTATTGTATGTCATGTTGGAACGGAGGCGTATAACGAGGATGTTTTATTGTATAATATGGTTGTGTTGTATGTTGTTGTTTGTATTGAGGAATTACGGGATGTATGATATTTTATGAGGTTGGTTTAGAACCTCGGAAATCTGTTTATTGTCGTTATGCGCCCGAAATTCCGTTGCGTCCTGACTGATTATAGGTGGGGTCGAGTTGGGGCGTGACAGTTTAAGTGGTATCAGAGCTCATGTTAGTTGTCAACCGGGGTATTCTCGGAATGTGGGTAATGGTCTTAGCATGAAATATGTATGAAAGGAAAGAAAAATGAAATATGTATTGGTATGATTAATTGATTAAGTGATTATATGATTAAAGTGCTTATGTGATTATGTGATCAATGTGTTTATGTGTTTTATATGAGTTTTTATTTATGTGTTAATAGTTGTTTATAACCTGTCTACGTGCTATAACTGTGCTAACTCTTTGATTAGTAGAATGGCCGGTCGACCGAGAACCAGAGGTAGGCCTGAGATGACTGATGAGACTCCGAGTAACGTGGCACCGGGCCGTGACGGGGGTGAGGACCGATTAGGAGCAGCTATGGAGCGGATTGCAGAGTTAGTGGTTAGTCAGGCACAGTTGTTAGCAGGGCAGGCTGCCCAGAATCAGGCTATGCAGGCTCAGCTTTTGAATATTCAGGGTGGTAACCACGGGCGTGGTACCCTGAAGGAGTTTTTAGGATATCACCCACCGAGATTTCAGGGGGAGCCGGATGATAGGAAGGCGGAGGTATGGATTAGCAAGTTGGAGAAGATTTATGATCCACTTGGCTATACTGATGAGCAGAAAGTCTCTTTTGCCGTGTATTTGTTAGATGACGAGGCAGAGGAGTGGTGGCGCACGGTAAGGACTAGCTGGGCGGCACAGGGTATTCCTTATGTTTGGGGTACCTTTCTGATGGCTTTCCGAGCAAAGTATGTCCCGAGGATTTGCAGGGAACGGAGAGAGGCCGAGTTTCTAGCTTTGGTCCAGGGAGATGCTACAGTGGCTCAATATGAGGCCACATTTACTCGATTGTCCCGGTATGCACCGGAGTATGTGGCAGACGAGGAGCGGAGGACTCGCAGGTTTATGTTGGGGTTGCGGCCCGAGATTCAGGATGTGATGGCTCTGAATCGATATGATATTTTCACTGAGGCTTTTGAGGCAGCTTCTAGATTAGAGAAGAGGAAAGGGGATCAGATTGTCTCCAGTCAGCCTAGTAAGAGGCCGTATCAGCCACAGGGCCAGCAGGTTATATATAGGCCTCCAGTACAGCAGGTTGTCTACAGGCCACCAGCCCCGCAGGGTTCTTATAGGCCACAGGGTCAGCAGAGTTACTATCGGCCTCAGTTTCAGCAGAGGCCATATCAGGTTCAGACTCAGTATAGGCCAGCGCAGTCTCAGGGTCAGTACAGGCCTAGTGTGGTGAGACCTCAGCAGCAGGCTGTATCAGCTGCTTCTTCAGCTTCTGGTTATTCTAGGGGCAGTGTTAGTGCCACATCATTGCAGTGTAATTACTGCAAGCGCCCAGGGCATGTGGAGTCCGACTGCAGGGTAAAGGCAGGGACATGTTTGGGTTGTGGTAGCAGCGAGCATAGGGCGAAGGATTGCCCTAAATATGCGAGGACTGAGGGTCGGGCAGCGACTCAGGGTTACCAGGGTAGGCCTACGGGCAGTGTACCACAGCAGCAGCGGGTTCAGGCTCGGGCTTATGCAGTTGACTTAGAGGAGATGCCTGAGGAGACTGCAGTTGTGGAAGGTAACTTCCTTATACTTGATCAACTTGTTAAAGTATTGATTGATTCTGGTGCTACGCATTCTTTCATTACTCCTGCTTGTGTGCAACGTGTTAAATTGCAACCTGAAAGATTGCCTTATGTGGTTGAAATTAGTACCTCTTTGACTGATAAGTATGTTACTGGCTTAGTATGTAAGGATTGTATAATACATGTTAAGGGGCATAATTTTCCTTCGGACCTTATTTTATTTCCTATCCGGGGGTATGATGTTATCTTGGGTATGGATTGGCTTTCTAAGTATGATGCCCAGTTGAACTGTAGAACCAAGGTAGTACAGTTTCGTTTGCCAGATCAGCCAGTAGTAGAGGTAGCGGGTAACCGGGGTGCTAAGACGAGTTTTGTTATCTCAGCAACTAAAGCCGTTAAGTTGGTGAGTAAGGGGTGTTCGGGTTATCTAGCTTATTTGATCAACAAGCCATCTGATAAGCTACAGCTAGAGGAAGTCCCTATTATCCGGGAATATCCTAATGTATTTCCCGAGGAGTTGCCAGGGTTGCCGCCTGAGAGGGATATAGAGTTTGTGATTAATCTTGTTCCCGGTACTCAACCTATTTCTAAATCGGCGTACCGGATGGCACCAGCTGAGTTGAAAGAGTTGAAGACTCAGTTACAGGAGTTGTTGGAGAAAGGATTTATTCAGCAGAGTTCTTCACCTTGGGGAGCTCCTGTTTTATTTGTGAAGAAGAAGGATGGTACTTTAAGATTATGTATTGATTACCGTGGTTTGAATCAGGTGACCATCAAGAATAAATATCCTTTGCCACTGATTGATGAGTTGTTTGATCAACTTCAGGGAGCCAAAGTCTACTCTAAGTTTGATTTGAGGCAGGGGTATTATCAGCTTCGGATTCGCACGGAGGATGTTCCGAAGTCTGCCTTCAGAACTCGGTACGGGCATTATGAGTTTGTTGTTATGCCCTTTGGATTGACTAATGCACCGGCAGCATTCATGGATCTTATGCATCGAGTTTTTCAGCCGTACTTGGACCAGTTCGTGGTGATTTTTATTGATGATATCTTGGTCTATTCTAAATCTGAATTGGAGCACGAGCAACATCTACGGCTTGTATTAGAGAAGTTGCAGGAGCATCAGTTGTTTGCCAAGTTCAGCAAATGTGAATTTTGGCTGCAACGGATTTCTTTTCTTGGCCATGTTATTACACAGAGTGGTATTTCTGTAGATCCCACTAAGATTGAATCGGTGATGTCTTGGAAGCGGCCAGAGAGTGTTACTGATGTCCGTAGTTTTCTTGGCTTGGCGGGTTATTACCGTAGGTTTGTCAAGGACTTCTCAAAGATTGCGGGGCCACTATCTAAGTTGACTCAGAAACGGACTATCTTTAATTGGGACGAGAAGTGTGAGAGTGGATTTCAGGAGTTGAAAAAGAGGTTAACTACCGCTCCAGTACTTGCTCTACCAGAGGGGACCGATAATATGGTCATTTACAGTGATGCATCCAAGGAGGGCTTGGGATGTGTTCTTATGCAGGATGGCCGAGTTATTGCCTATGCTTCCAGGAAGTTGAAGCCTTATGAGGTGAATTATCCGACTCATGATCTTGAGTTGGCAGCAGTTGTCTTCGCACTGAAAAAGTGGCGTCATTATTTGTGGGGCAATAAGTTCGAGATTTTCATTGATCATAAGAGTCTAAAGTATTTATTCTCACAGAAGGAGTTGAATATGCGCCAGCGGAGGTGGATGGAGCTTCTTGGAGATTATAATTGTTCTATCAATTATCTGCCTGGAAAGGCAAATGTTGTGGCAGATGCTCTCAGCCGGAAGGCTAGTATTTCTTGTTTGGCTGTCAAGAAGTGGGAGGTTCTTGAGGAGTTTAGTTATTGGAGACCAGAGTTCACTCAGGTTGGGGTGATGTGTTCACATCTCCGTATTCAACCTTTATTATTGTCTCAGATCAGGGAAGCTCAGCAACTTGAAGTTAAACTTCAGAAGATCAAGGATCAGATCACTGATGATCAGTCTGACTTCAAACTGCATGAGGACGGTATTCTTCGGTTTCGGAACAGGGTTTGTGTTCCCGATGAACCGGGCTTGAGACGAGGTATTCTGGAGGAAGCTCATAACTCTAAATATACTATTCATCCCGGTGGAACCAAGATGTATCGGGATTTGAAGCAACATTACTGGTGGAACAACATGAAAAGGGAGGTTGCTCAGTTTGTGTCTAGATGTTTGACTTGTCAGAGAGTGAAAGCCGAGCATCAACGACCAGCAGGTTTGCTTCAGCCGTTGGCTATACCAGAGTGGAAATGGGAGCATATTACGATGGACTTCGTCACTGGTTTGCCTAGATCACCGAGGGGTAATGATGCAGTTTGGGTTGTCGTGGATCGTTTGACGAAGACAGCTCATTTTATTGCCATGAGGTTGGGAGATGAGGTTACAAAGCTGACGGATCTCTATCTGGATCAGATTGTTAGACTTCACGGTATTCCATCTAGTATTGTCTCTGATCGAGATCCTCGATTTACTTCTCGTTTGTGGGAGAAACTTCAGGAGACCTTAGGTACTCAGTTGAACTTCAGTACCGCGTATCATCCATAGACCGACGGTCAGTCTGAGCGGACTATTCAGATTCTGGAAGATATGCTTAGGGCTTGTGTTCTGGACTTCGGGAAGAACTGGGAGAAACATCTACCACTTGCCGAGTTTGCCTATAACAATAGTTATCAAGCTACTATTGGGATGGCACCTTTCGCAGCTCTTTACGGTCGTAAGTGCCGTTCACCTTTATATTGGGACGAGGTAGGAGAGATGAAGACTGTTGATCCGACTATTATGCCAGAACTTCTTGAGAAGATTGAGAATGTTCAGTTGATCAGGCAGAGAATGCTTACGACGCAGAGTAGATTCAAGAGTTATGCTGATAAGCGTCGTCGAGACTTGGAGTTTGCAGTTGGAGATCGGGTTTTCTTGAGATTGTCTCCTCGAAAGGGGTTTGTTCGTTATGGTAAAGGTGGTAAGCTGAGTCCGAGATTTGTTGGGCCGTTTGAGATTACTGGCAGGGTTGGTAAGTTGGCATATCGGTTGGCTTTACCGGAGAACTTCTCTAATGTCCACGATGTGTTTCACGTGTCTAATTTGCGGAAATACAATCCGGATCCTTCTCATATTCTTGAGCCAGAGCCGTTACAGCTTCGAGAGAATTTGACTTATGACGAGCGTCCGATTCGTATTCTAGATCAGATGGACCGAGAGTTGAGGTCGAAGAGGATTCCGATGGTTAAGGTGTTGTGGAAGCATCACGGCATTGAGGAAGCTACGTGGGAGAGACGAGATCAGATGCAGCAACAATACCCAGATCTATTCCGTACATCAAGTAAGAATTTCGAGGACGAAATTTCTATAAGGGGGGGAGAATGTGAAACCCCACTTTCTTGCTTATTTCGTTTTACGTGCTATGCCTCGTTTTGCGTGCATATGATCTGTTTATGTGCTATAGGACCTAGAAAGTTATAATTTTGATGTCAATACTTCTAATACGTGCTAAATGTGCATTCATGAAATTTTCATAAAAAACGGAGTCAGAAATTTTATCGTCGATTTTTAGTGAATAGTATTTTCGAAACACGTCCGCTATAATTTTGAAACTGGTCTTTTTAACCCTTCTAGACCTAGTCCACGGACTTTAATAGACCTGTGTTTGATGAAAATGGTTTTAAAATCGGCTTAAGAATTTATTAGGGTTTTTACACCGACTTTTGCGAAAATCGAGTTTTAAGCCGACTCGGGTGAAATTATTGGATTGTAAAACTTCTTGTCACCTAAAAATAATCCACTTGAGATATCTTGGGGGTGGCATAATTATTTTTAACTTGGTGAGCACTAAAATGCAATTAAAGTCATTAAAAACACAAAAATACCTATTAAAATAACTTTGACTTTAATTAATTAATTGACCTTATAAGCTAATGTCCTCAACACACACTCACACAACACAAAAAACACCATCACACACACACACATTGCCGAGAGAAAAGAGGGAGAAAAGAGAAGAGAAAAACTCAAGCTTTCAATCCAATTTTTCAAAGAAAAACCTAGTTTTTGTCCGTAGAACTTCGCACCGACTTGGATTCTGCTTGTTGGGCACGCATAGCACGCATTCCTAGGCTTATATCGCATCTAAGGTGAGAGAAAAATTCTAGATCTCAAAATGTCATTTTTGTGTTTTTGCGTATAAATGAAGATTGAACCGTTAGAATTGAAATCTGATGTTAGATTATTGCTCCTTGCATGCTAGGGATCATTATATACTAATACTACGAGTTTCTGTCGGATATAGCATAATTTTTATTTTCCGGGTATTTAATTTTGATTAAAATGTTCAAAGTTGAATTAAATGAGTTGTGTTGATCGAAATCGATTGCCGTCGATTTCTAAATACTTGATAATTACGTGTTAGCGCTGTTGTAATGCCGAATTTTCGATTACATTGTTTGTGTGAAAATCCGGAAAATCCAGCCATGACATCTTAGGGTTTTAGGGTTATCGGGCATGATTTGGAGGTGTTATGGTGGATTTCCGAGAGGGCTAATGTAGTAGGTTGAATGGGTGAGTGATAGGAACTGATTTGGCAATGTTTGGATTAGTAGATTGTAAGTTATGAATTTTAGAAGTTTAGGTTGTCATTCTTTAATTTCTTGAACGATGCCTTTAGATGGTTGGGTAGTGTTCGAGTGATGAATGGTGAGTTGTTGTTAAGTAATTTAGAGTTTAATTATGTATATTATGCATGTCCGGTTAGATGGCCTACTTTGTCATCTAACTACGTTGTTTGTTGTTTAATTTAATATTGATGTTATATAGATGTTATTGATTGATTATTATTGAATGCGGGAATCGGGCACTCTTGTTGCTGATCTCCCAATTGATTGATTGATTGATGATTGATGATTGATGAATATGGAGTCTTGGTATGTGTGTGCCACCTCTCGGGCAGCGTCGGGCTGTCGGGTTGATAACGGCATGACTGCCATAGGCTACACCCAGCTCGCATGACGGAGGTGTCATGGAGGGAGGGGCTAGTGAGGTACCTCGGGTGCGTGAGTAATGGGGAGTTATAAGAAGAACGGTTGAGATCGTGATGGTGTTTGGAGCTACACCAAATAGAGTATCCTTATTGATTGGTTATATAGTTATGTGATGATAGCTTTATTTATGTTGTGTGTTTACTTGCTCAAAGGACTAAATCCAAGGAGCGTAGTGAATACTGTCGAGATCTATCGGATCCTCACTGGGCTTATGTATATAAGCTCACTCTCTATTATTGCATGTTTTCAGGTGTACTTTCACAAGATTACGGGTACGTGCCTCCTGAAGAGGAGAATGTGGAAAACGTGCCTTTCGTGGATGAGTCATATGTCCC
The DNA here is from genome assembly GCA_037974665.1 of Ehretia macrophylla. Lineage (NCBI taxonomy): Eukaryota > Viridiplantae > Streptophyta > Magnoliopsida > Boraginales > Ehretiaceae > Ehretia > Ehretia macrophylla. The sequence continues at coordinate 74,230,060 of CM075773.1, forward strand.
TGAGTCTTATCCATGATTCTATGTTGTTAAACGTCATATATATTAGCTTAATGGACTTTTATATGCTTTACGGTTCTTAGTGTAATAGTTGTTGAAAAGATAATGATCTAAATGATGTTAATTTAGTGGCTTTCTTTTGTCTATGGTTAAGTTGTAGTTGTGTCTCAACTTACTTTTGAAATGTATGATAAAGTTGAGGTATTGTATGTCATGTTGGAACGGAGGCGTATAACGAGGATGTTTTATTGTATAATATGGTTGTGTTGTATGTTGTTGTTTGTATTGAGGAATTACGGGATGTATGATGTTTTATGAGGTTGGTTTAGAACCTCGGAAATCTGTTTACTGTCGTTATGCTGCCGAAATTCCGTTGCGTCCTGACTGATTATAGGTGGGGTCGAGTTGGGGCGTGACAGATTTCCCCAAAATAATACTGCTACCGAATATTGGGTAAAATACCAGAGAAATGCCGTACAGGTGCACCATATATTATTGAGGAATTCCAATCACGATTGCCAATAAAATATCAAGAAAGACTATAGCAAAGATATTGTAGACAATATTATGCAGCAAGTCCAATAAGAACTCCGATTGTCAAATCCACTGAGAAATGTCCACAAGGAATACCAAAGTAGTACGCTTCACACAAAACTGATCATTGTAAGCAGACTCAAATCAAAGTTCCCCATAAGAATGTAGAAAGAACACCAAAGGTTGATTAAAATCCCAACCAAGTCTTCCACGAAATACCAATATAGAAATACCCGATGAATGCCCAATCAAGAAGACATTTAAGAAAATGCCCCACACAATAATCATGTAGAACTCCAGAGGAAGTCATTTACACAAAGCATATAAGATAACCTTTAAGGAACCCCAATAAACAAACTCCAGCTATAAATGTCAACTCCCAAATAAAGGCCTAGTTGAGCCCTGCTTGTTTTCGTCAATCCAAATAACTTGGGCTTGCTACTAACCACTTCTCTTTAGGGAGGAAGAAGTCTTCCTTACCATTTAAATAGGACATGTATGAATGCCATGATATCACAGTTATACACATGCCTTAAACTATTATGCAAGCAAGTTTACAAAACAGTTTATTCAACAAAGTCACTCAAGCACGACAATCAAGTCAAACACAACATAATCAATTCAAATCACGGCATAGCTAATTCAAGGCATTCCAATACACACATTACAAGCAATACTCCAAGCAAATAACAATCCACAAGATCAATTCGATTCACGATGCCAATTCGATAGGTCAATTCAATGCACAACTAGACACTTCACTTTACTTAGCACACAATTAACACATAACATATAACTATATCACATAGGAGCACACATTCAGGTCAAGACATACAATCTCACATACACGCAAACACTTTCAAGACACACTTAACAAGCACACATTCAAGGATCACTACCCACCAGACCGAGGACCCTGTCCCGGCTTATGAGCTAAACAAGATCTGATACCACCTGTAACACCCCGATCCCTCTCGAGACCGGGAGTTCTATCAATCAATCTAATCACAACCCAAACCAAACCCGGGCATAATTTTCAGGAAAAACGGACGGAGTCTCCCCTGTTTCTAGGCAAAATACAAACCTGCGACAGCATATAAGTGGACCAATACCATGTCCAAACATTCAACCACCTCAAGGCCATCCGAGCCTTGATCTCAACAGACAATCACAAGCAAATATACACTCCAGTTTACAGACTAACCTATCTCTTTATATCTTTTACAAGTACATTCATGCTTGACAGTTCAACCATACTAATCTACTGCATAAAATATACTATCATACCATTCTAACTCTTTTCCTTTAGACAATTACAAACATGCATCGAAGTTAGGCTATACTAACTAGATAAATAATCTAACTTATCAAACTACTTCAACAATCTAATGAAACTTAAATTACATTCCTTTTGACATTAAATACATACAATACATGAAAGCATACATCTTTACAACTTCGACAACTCAAGCCACGTAGGCACATAAGACAATTCTTCAAGCACGAACTTTCACGAAATCACGAACTTTCCAGCTAACATGACATTTCCTGAAATGTGGTGGTGAGGAGTGAGTATACACAACACGTATACTCAGTGAAGGCAAGACAGATATCGAGGTGGAGAGAAAGAAAGTCATGCAATGCAAATAGATACAGTTAAGCAATAAGGTCAATAAGAAAGCATTCAATACAAACGACAATGTAATAAATATTCAAGAAAGCATTAACACAACCATTCAAAGTTATACCAGACTCTGAAGGCTATGGTTCACTCATACGAGCAATATACCATTTCACGAGCGATACATCAATCTCGAGCTTGATGTTGACAACGATGACAATAAGCGCGCAACCACCTTATAACTTCAATTTGGAATACCCTGGAAGTATCCATCAATTCTACGACCCAAATCTCCCTGGGAGGCAACCCAAGCGAGAAAAGGGAATAGGACACAGAGCTAGAGCAACCAACACTAGCAACCCGAGGCTACCCAGAGAGGCCCATCACTCACGCGCCTGACACTATGCAATGCAAGACTCGATACAAGGCGATAAACGAGCGATAGCATAACAATACAGATTAGAGGCGATAAACAAGATATCAAGCATTATCAATAATTGATAAACATTTCAATCAACAATCAACTCCAACAAGTGTAATAAGCATTAACAAGCATTCTATAAGCAAGACTCTACGAAAACCAACAAAAACACAAAACGACCCTAACTTACCAAACGCTACTACCTTCAAACGAGCCACGAGTTTTGGAAACTGACTTCGCCAATCCTCCTAGGTCACCATAAGGCACGTCTAAAGACCTCGAAACCCTACTTTACCCTAGAATTCACGCAAAGCCCCGATTTCCCTCTTTGCTAGTTTGAACTACAACTACCTCAACCGATTACCCAACCAATGTCACAACTGCACCAAAAGTGCTTCCATGACGTACCTCGACAATGCCTTCACGCAAATCGAGAAAATTCTAAACTCGACCGAAACGACCCCAACTTTCACTAATCCATTTTTCTCATTTTTTCCATTACGCAACCTAAACAAACCATGCATTTAGGCATTCTAGCATACCTAGCACCTTTTCACATCAACAGAAAGCATAACAGCGCAACTTTATCGAAACGAGATTTTACTATTCATAGTTTACTATTCAACTAACAATTTAAATTACAATCTCAAGATTTAACTGCAGGAAATGTTACAAAGCTATAAATACATGTTCTACAATTGCTAGGGAACATTCTTTAAGCCTCAAAATGATTAAAATAACAATATATGGATAAAACCCAAAAATCAAAGTTAATACACAAAATATTCAAATGCGCAAATAAACATGAAACCCTCACCTTAGACACTCCTAGACGCTAGGAAAACCTCGTAGGATGCCTCGAAAACTACCCCGTGCAAGCACACGCGAAGAATCGAAGATTTGAAGTTGAAATTTCTTTTTTTTTTCTCCTTCCATTTCGGCCCTGCTTTTTTTCTGTTTCAGCTCTTTTTTTTATTTCATGCTATTTTAAGCTTTAAGTAAAATGAAACTCAAGTCAAAAGTCAAGGCTTGGTCAATGCTCACTTAAGTTGGTCAATCTAGCTTATTTTATGCATTTTAAGGCTAAAACAAGTAACATAAATCCAATTCCAGTTAAATACAACTTAAAACACTAAAATTAAAACACTAAATACTAGTTTCCACTATTTGCTGAGGACTAAAAATCATTTCCTAACTATCGCTCTCGATATGCTATGCACTTTGCGTCAATAGAAGAATAACAATTAAATCTCAAAGAATTTAAAAAAATATAATTTCCGAAAAGTAACATAGTTCAAAATTTACTCCGACTCGGAGCTACTTTTCATTTAATTAAAAATCGAGCTTTAAGGTGCAAGAAAAATAAAACCGATTAACATAAATATAAAATGTAGTTGACATTTTGTCAAAATAATTAGCTCAAGTATTATTCTAATTACTTCTAAAAGAAATATGAAAGTAAAGCTACAAATAAATGTTTAACTAAAAATAAACACAAATCCAATGCTAATATTTAAGATGTCACTTAATTAAATACAATTAAATGCCTTTAAATGCATGCCAGGTTCGGGTTATCACAATATGATTTGTAGGATATTCATATTCTCCGCTTCGATATGAATATGTCCCTAATGCTTATCCGTGAAGAGAAATATTCTAAAAGGGTTTAGGATATTTCGCACTTTCTCTTCAATATGATAAACATTAAGAATTGATTCATAGCCCTTCAGATTATTCAATTGGGACTAGATTAATCGAGTATATGTTATCATATGTTATTACCTTTGATTAACATAGTGATGTTAATGATAAAAGATGGCGTGCGAAATGCCAAAATAACATGATGATGTAGACTAATAAACATATGAGTGATCGTCTATATACGGATCATTGAATGTGACAATAAATAGTGAACTGTATGATTTCAGGTTAATAGTTTACTATTTAGTTGAGAATTGTGCAAATTAATCCTCAGACTTGAGAAATTACTGCTGCCGATTATATCAGGGGCTAAATACTGCATCTGGACAATACTCATCTTGCATAAGGTGGGTTACGGCCTTTCGCGTTTTAGTTTTATGGTATGAATCAACAAGTAATTGTCAAGATAGGATTTGTTAACCTCCGACGTAAGGCGATATCTTATGATATCTGAGATCGATTGGTAAACGAGCAAGTCCTTGGCCAAGGCGAGTATGAAGTGATGGAAAGAGGTTTTCCATGGTAGTCATCTCTTGTTTCACCGATTCAGATTTATACATAGTATCGGGTGTGGGCTTAACCATTTCATGGTCCTTTCTCGATCGGGGTACCTTTCACTAAAGGATCGGACCGCACGCTAATTCTCGACAGTTAAATAGATTCATAAAAGACGTCGTCTTCATTATCGTTTACATTCTCATGGTACGTTCGTTGCTAGTTCATCACTCATGAGCATGAGGGTATTTCGGTAAATGACTGAGACATTTCTGAAATAGATAAGGAGGTTTATCAAGTCTCTCATCGGTATGCGATTATAAATCTAGAAGGTCACACACTAATAAGTATCATGAATAAGTTCATCAGGAACTTGTATTATGTGGTTGGTGGCTTTAAGGTGTTAAGAGTCATCTATGTTAGTAATTGGGCCAAAAGTGTAATTTCAAAAAGTTTTGGGGTCAAATTATAATTAACAAAACTTTTGGGGCCAAACTCTAATTATTGAAAAGTAGTTTCAATATATTTATTCTAATAGAGATTAGAATGGGCAAAAATAATATATATATATATATATATATATATATATATATATATATATATGTTATTTGTGAATTGCCACGTTATCATCTTAGTCATCAAATGAAAAAGGCAAATTAATGATAGGGCATTGACATGTGGCATGTGAGATGTAGGATCGTCCATGTCATCAATCCTAGTCATTTGAATTGGATGGATGAGATTGACTTTTGAATAAAGACAAAAGAATCTTGTCCATTGCTTTTAATGATAGAACCTTTTTGCCAAGTGTCATGAGAGAGAAAAAGTTGTCCCTTGGATTGTAACGTTTACAATCCAAGGCCATACATGGCTTGGTTGATTCAAGCAAGAAAGAGAATAATGGTGATTAGTTCTTTATGCATGCAAGGCAATATTATATTATTGAGTTTATATAATATAATAATAAGACGACAACATTCTCTCTCCTTCCACTCACATTTTCGGCCAAGCCATGGAGGAGAGAGAAAAGTTGAAATCTTGCCATCTATTGCTAATGATTATGATCTATTGACATGCATGGCTTGGTTTATTGAATCAAGAAAGAGATTAATTTTGATTGCCTCTTTCTATATGCATGTAATATATATTATTTGGTTAAAAGATGACAACCTCTCTCGTGAAAACACAAACAATTTCGGCCAAGGCAATTGAGGAAAGAGAAAGTTCATATTCTTCCTCTTGCTTGGTAATTGTGAAACACCACTTTCCTGCTTATCTCGTTTTACGTGCTATATCTCATTTTGCGTGCATATGATCTGTTTATGTGCTATAGGACCTAGAAAGTTATAATTTTGATGTCAATACTCCTAATACGTGCTAAATGTGCATTCATGAAATTTTTATAAAAAACGGAGTCAAAAATTTTATCGTCGATTTTTAGTGAATAGTATTTTCGAAACACGTCCGCTAAAATTTTGAAACTGGTCTTTTTAACCCTTCTAGACCTAGTCCACGGACTTTAATAGACCTGTGTTTGATGAAAACGGTTTTAAAATCGGCTTAAAATTTTATTAGGGTTTTTACACCGACTTTTGCGAAAATCGAGTTTTAAGCCGACTCGGGTGAAATTGTTGGATTGTAAAACTTCTTGTCACCTAAAAATAATCCACTTGAGATATCGTGTGGGTTGCATAATTATTTTGAGCCTTGGTGAGCAATAAAATGCAATTAAAGTCATTAAAACACAAAAATACCAATTTAAATTAACTTTGACTTTATTTAATTATTGACCAAATAAGCTAATATCATCAACACACACTCAACACAACACAAAACACCACCACACACACACATATTGCCGTGAGTTTGAGGGAGAGAAAGCCAAAGAAATTTCAAAGCTTTTCAATCCAATTTTTCAAAGAAAAACCTAGTTTTTGTCCGTAGAACTTCGTACCGACTTGGATTCTGCTTGTTGGGCATGCATAGCTCGCATTCCTAGGCTTATATCGCATCAAAGGTGAGAGAAAAATTCTAGATCTCAAAATGTCATTTTTATACTTTTGCTCATAAATGAAAATTTAATAGTTAGAATTGAATTCTGATGATAGATTATTACTCCTTGCATGCTAGGGATCATTTTGATGCAATACTACGAATTTCTGTCGGATGTAGCATAATTTTTATTTTTCGGGTATTTAATTTTGATTAAAATGTTCAAAGTTGAATTAAATGAGTTGTGTTGATCGAAATCGATTGCCGTCGATTTCTAAATACTTGATAATTACGTGTTAGTGCTGTTGTAATGCCGAATTTTCGATTACATTGTTCGTGTGAAAATCTGGAAAATCCAGCCAAGACATCCTAGGGTTTTAGGGTTATCGGGCATGATTTGGAAGTGTTATGGTGGATTTCCGAGAGGGCTAATGTAGTAGGTTGAATGGGTGAGTGATAGAAACTGATTTGGCAATGTTTGGATTAGTAGATTGTAAGTTATGAATTTTAGAAGTTTAGGTTGTCATTCTTTAATTTCTTGAACGATGCCTTTAGATGGTTGGGTGGTGTTTGAGTGTTGAATGGTGAGTTGTTGATGAGTAATTTAGGGTTTAATTGTGTATATTATGCATGTCCGGTTAGATGGCCTACTTTGTCATCTAACTTCGTTGTTTGTTGTTTTATTTAATATTGATGTTATATTGATGTTATTGATTGATTATTATTGAGTTCGGGAATCGGGCACTTTCGCTGCTGGTCTCCCAATTGATTGATTGATGATTGATTGATGATTGATGATGATTATGGAGTCTTGGTATGTGTGTGCCACCTCTCGGGCAGCGTTGGGCTGTCGGGTTGATAACGGCATGACTGCCATAGGCTACCCCCAGCTCGCATGACGGAGGTGTCATGGAGGGAGGGGCTAGTGAGGTACCTCGGGTGCGTGAGTAATGGGAAGTTATAAGAAGAACGGTTGAGATCGTAATGGCGTTTGGAGCTACACCAAATAGAATATCCTTTATTGAATGGTTATATAGTTATGTGATGATAATGTTATTATTGTTGTTGTGTGTTTACTTGCTCAAAGGACTAAATCCAAGGAGCGCAGTGAATACTGTCGAGATCTATCGGATCCTCACTGGGCTTATGTATATAAGCTCACTCTCTATTATTGCATGCTTACAGGTGTTGCAGAGCCGGATTACGGGTACGTGCCTCCTGAGGAGGAAAATGTGCCTTACGTGGACGAGTCATATGTTCCTGAGTCTTATCCATGATTATATGTTGTTTAATGTCATGTATATTAGCTTAATAGACTTTTATATGCTTTATGGTTCTTATTGTAATAGATGTTGAAAGATGATGATCCAAATGATGTTAACTTAGTGGCTTTCTTTTGTCTATGGTTAAGTTGTAGATGTGTCTCAACTTATTTTTGAAATGTATGATAAGGTTAAGGTATTGTATGTTATGTTGGAACGGAGGCAAATAACGAAGACTGATTATTGTATATTACGGTTATGTTGTGTTTTGTTTTGTTATGCTGTTGAGGAGTTGTTGTTTGTATGGTTATAGAATTGGATGTTTAATGTTATTAATGAGATTGGTTTAGAACCTCGGAAATCTATTTACTGTCGTTACGCTGCCGAAATTTCGTTGCGTCCTGACTGATTGTAGGTGGGGTCGAGTTGGGGCGTGACATTTAAGTGGTATCAGAGCGCATGTTTGTTGTCAGCCGGGGTATTCTCGGAATGTGGGTAATGGTCTTAGCATGAAATTTGTATGAAAAGAAAGAAAAGTGAATTATGTATTGATATGACTAAATGATTAAGTGATTAAATGATTTAAGTGCTTATGTGATTATGTGTTCTATTTGCTTATGTGATTGAAACTTATGTGATCTATGTGCTTTATATGAGTTTGTTGTTTATGTGTTAAAAGTTGTATATAATATGTTTATGTGCTATAACCTGTGCTAACTCTTTGATTAGTACGATGGCCGGTAGACCGAGGACTCGTGGTAGGCCCGAGATTGTAGATGAGGTCCCTGGTAATGTGGCACAGGGCAGTGATAGGGGTGATGGCAGGTTAGGGTCAGCAATGGATCGGATTGCAGATTTGATGGCTGGGCAGGCCCAGTTGTTAGCAGGTCAGGCTGTTCAGACTCAGACGTTGCAGGCTCAGATACAGAATGTACAGGGAGGTAATCACGGTCGAGGTACTATGAAGGAGTTTCTGAGGTACTATCCTCCTAGATTTCAGGGAGAGCCTGATGATAGGAAGGCCGAGTCGTGGATTAGTAAGTTAGAGAAAATTTTTGATTCTCTCGGGTACACTGATGAGAGGAAGGTGACTTGTGCTGTCTATTTGCTTGATGATGAGGCAGAGGAATGGTGGCGCACTGTGAGAGCTAGTTGGGAGACCCGGGGTGTTCCGTATGTTTGGGATACCTTTCTGACTGCTTTTAGGGATAAGTATGTCCCGAGGGTTGCACGAGAGAGGAGAGAGGCTGAGTTCTTGTCTTTGGTATAGGGGGATTATACTGTGGCTCAATATGAGGCTACATTCACTAGGTTGTCCCGGTATGCACCGGAGTTTGTAGCTATGGAGGAGAGGAAGACCCGTAGATTTATGTTGGGATTGAGGCCCGAGATTCAGGATGCAATGGCTCTGAATCGCTATGATATCTTTACTGAGGCTTTTGATGCAGCTTCTAGGTTAGAGAAGAGGAAAGGGGATCAGATTGTCTCCAGTCAGCCTAGTAAGAGGCCGTATCAGCCACAGGGCCAGCAGGTTATATATAGGCCCCCAGTACAACAGGTTGTCTACAGGCCACCAGCCCAGCAGAGTTCTTATAGGCCACAGGGTCAGCAGAGTTACTATCGGCCTCAGTTTCAGCAGAGGCCATATCAGGTTCAGACTCAGTATAGGCCAGCACAGTCTCAGGGTTAGTACAGGCCTAGTGTGGTGAGACCTCAGCAGCAGGCTGTATCAGCTGCTTCATCAGCTTCTGGTTCTTCTAGAGGCAGTGTTAGTGCCACATCATCGCAGTGTAATTACTGCAAGCGCCCAGGGCATGTAGAGTCTGACTGCAGGGTAAAGGCAGGGACATGTTTGGGTTGTGGTAGCATCGAGCATAGGGCGAAGGATTGCCCTAGATATGCAAGGACTGATGGTCGGGCAGCGACTCAGGGTTACCAGGGTAGGCCTACAGGCAGTGTACCACAGCAGCAGCGGGTTCAGGCTCGGGCTTATGCAGTTGATATGGAGGAGATGCCTGAGGAGACTGCAGTTGTGGAAGGTAACTTCCTTATACTTGATCAACTTGTTAAAGTGTTGATTGATTCTGGTGCTACGCATTCTTTCATTACTCCTGCTTGTGTGCAACGTGTTAAATTCCAACCTGAAAGATTACCTTATGTGGTTGAGATTAGTACCTCTTTGACTGATAAGTATATTACTGGCTTAGTATGTAAGGATTGTATAATACATGTTAAGGGGCATAATTTTCCTTCGGACCTTATTTTATTTCCTATCCGGGGGTATGATGTTATTCTGGGTATGGATTGGCTTTCTAAGTATGATGCCCAGTTGAACTGTAGAACCAAGGTAGTACAGTTTCGTTTGCCAGATCAGCCAGTAGTAGAAGTAGCGGGTAACCGGGGTGCTAAGACGAGTTTTGTTATCTCAGCAACTAAAGCCGTTAAGTTGGTGAGTAAGGGGTGTTCGGGTTATCTAGCTTATTTGATCAACAAGCCATCTGATAAGCTATAGCTAGAGGAAGTCCCTATTATCCAGGAATATCCTAATGTATTTCCCGAGGAGTTGCCAGGATTGCCGCCAGAGAGGGATATAGAGTTTGTGATTAATCTTGTTCCCGGTACTCAACCTATTTCTAAATCGGCGTACCGGATGGCACCAGCTGAGTTGAAGGAGTTGAAGACTCAGTTACAGGAGTTATTGAAGAAAGGATTCATTCAGCAGAGTTCTTCACCTTGGGGAGCTCCTGTTTTATTTGTGAAGAAGAAGGATGGTACCTTGAGATTGTGTATTGATTACCGTGGTTTGAATCAGGTGACCATCAAGAATAAATATCCTTTGCCATTGATTGATGAGTTGTTTGATCAACTTCAGGGAGCCAAAGTCTATTCTAAATTTGATTTGAGGCAGGGGTATTATTAGCTTCGGATTCGCATGGAGGATGTTCCGAAGTCTACCTTCAGGACTCGGTACGGGCATTATGAGTTTGTTGTTATGCCCTTTGGTTTGACCAATGCACCGGCAGCATTCATGGATCTTATGCATCGAGTCTTTCAGCCGTACTTGGACCAGTTCATGGTGATTTTTATTGATGATATCTTGGTCTATTCTAAATCTGAATCGGAGCACGAGCAACATCTACGGCTTGTATTAGAGAAGTTGCAGGAGCATCAGTAGTTTGCCAAGTTCAGCAAATGTGAATTTTGGCTACAACGGATTTCTTTTCTTGGCCATGTTATTACACAGAGTAGTATTTCCGTAGATCCCACTAAGATTGAATCGGTGATGTCTTGGAAGCGGTCGGAGAGTGTTACTGATGTCCGTAGCTTTCTTGGCTTGGCGGGTTATTACCGTAGGTTTGTCAAGGACTTCTCAAAGATTGCGGGGCCACTATCTAAGTTGACTCAGAAACGGACTATCTTTAATTGGGACGAGAAGTGTGAGAGTGGATTTCAGGAGTTGAAAAAGAGGTTAACTACCGCTCCAGTACTTGCTCTACCAGAGGTGACCGATAATATGGTCATTTACAGCGATGCATCCAAGGAGGGCTTGGGATGTGTTCTTATGCAGGATGGCCGAGTTATTGCCTATGCTTCTCGAAAGTTGAAGCCTTATGAAGAAAATTATCCGACTCATGATCTTGAGTTGGCAGTAGTTGTCTTTGCACTCAAGAAGTGGCGTCATTATCTGTGGGGAAGTAAGTTTGAAATTTTCACTGATCATAAGAGTCTGAAGTACTTGTTCTCACAGAAGGAGTTGAATATGCGCCAGCGGAGGTGGATGGAGCTTCTTGGAGATTATAATTGTTCTATCAATTATCTGCCTGGAAAGGCAAATGTTGTGGCAGATGCTCTCAGCCGGAAGGCTAGTATTTCTTGTTTGGCTGTCAAGAAGTGGGAGGTTCTTGAGGAGTTTAGTTATTGGAGACTAGAGTTGACTCAGGTTGGGGTGATGTGTTCACATCTCCGTATTCAGCCTTTATTATTGTCTCAGATTAGGGAAGCTCAGCAACTTGATGTTAAACTTCAGAAGATCAAGGATCAGATCACGGATGATCAGTCTGACTTCAAACTGCATGAGGACGGTATTCTTCAGTTTCGGAACAGGGTTTGTGTTCCCGATGAGCCGAGCTTGAGGTGAGGTATTCTGGAGGAAGCTCATAATTCTAAATATACTATTCATCCCGGTGGAACCAAGATGTATCGGGATTTGAAGCAACATTACTGGTGGAACAACATGAAGAGAGAGGTTGCTCAGTTTGTATCTAGATGTTTGACTTGTCAGAGAGTGAAAGCCGAGCATCAACGACCAGCAGGTTTGCTTCAGCCGTTGGCTAAACCAGAGTGGAAATGGGAGCATATTACGATGGACTTCGTCACAGGGTTGCCTAGATCACCGAGGGGTAATGATGCAGTCTGGGTTGTCATGGATCGTTTGACGAAGACAGCTTATTTTATTGCCATGAAGATGGGAGATGAGGTTACAAAGTTGACGGACCTCTATCTGGATCAGATTGTTAGACTTCACGGTATTCCATCTAGTATTGTCTCTGATCGAGATCCTCGATTTACTTCTCGTTTGTGGGAGAAACTTCAGGAGACTTTGGGAACTCAGTTGAACTTCAGTACCGCGTATCATCCACAGACCGACGGTCAGTCTGAGCGGACTATTCAGATTCTGGAAGATATGCTTAGGGCTTGTGTTCTGGACTTCGGGAAGAACTGGGAGAAACATCTACCACTTGCCGAGTTTGCCTATAACAATAGTTATCAAGCTACTATTGGACTGGCACCTTTCGCAGCTCTTTACGGTCGTAAGTACAGTTCACCTTTATATTGGGACGAGGTAGGAGAGATAAAGACTATTGATCCGACTATTATGCCAGAACTTCTTGAGAAGATTGAGAATGTTCAGTTAATCAGGCAGAGAATGCTTACGGCGCAGAGTAGATTCAAGAGTTATGTTGATAAGCGTCGTCGAGACTTAGAGTTTGCAGTCGGGGATCGGGTTTTCTTGAGATTGTCTTCTCGAAAGGGGTTTGCTCGTTATGGTAAAGGTGGAAAGCTGAGTCCGAGATTTGTTGGGCCGTTTGAGATTACTAGCAGGGTTGGTAAGTTGGCATATCGGTTGGCTTTACCGGAGAACTTCTCTAATGTCCACGATGTATTTCACGTGTCTAATTTGCGGAAATATAATCCGGATCCTTCTCATATTCTTGAGCCAGAGCCGTTACAGCTTCGAGAGAATTTGACTTATGACGAGCGTCCGATTCGTATTCTAGATCAGATGGACCAAGAGTTGAGGTCGAAGAAGATTCCGATGGTTAAGGTGTTGTGGAAGCATCACGGCATTGAGGAAGCTACGTGGGAGAGACGAGATCAGATGCAGCAGCAATACCCAGATCTATTCTGTACATCAAGTAAGAATTTTGAGGACGAAATTTCTATAAGGAGGGGAGAATGTGAAACCCCACTTTCCTGCTTATCTCGTTTTACGAGCTATATCTCGTTTTGCGTGCATATGATCTGTTTATGTGCTATAGGACCTAGAAAGTTATAATTTTGATGTCAATACTCCTAATACATGCTAAATGTGCATTCATGAAATTTTTATCAAAAACGGAGTCAGAAATTTTATCGTCGATTTTCAGTGAATAGTATTTTTGATACACGTCAGTTAAAATTTTGAAACTGGTCTTTTTAACCCTTCTAGACTTAGTCCACGGACTTTAATAGACCTGTGTTTGATGAAAACGGTTTTAAAATCGGCTTAAGAATTTATTAGGGTTTTTACACCGACTTTTGCGAAAATCGAGTTTTAAGCCGACTCGGGTGAAATTGTTGGATTGTAAAACTTCTTGTCACCTAAAAATAATCCACTTGAGATATCGTGGGGGTTGCATAATTATTTTGAGCCTTGGTGAGCAATAAAATGCAATTAAAGTCATTAAACACAAAAATACCAATTTAAATTAACTTTGACTTTATTTAATTATTGACCAAATAAGCTAATATCATCAACACACACTCAACACAACACAAAACACCACCACACACACACACATTGCCGTGAGTTTGAGGGAGAGAAAGCCAAAGAAATTTCAAAGCTTTTCAATCCAATTTTTCAAAGAAAAACCTAGTTTTTGTCCGTAGAACTTCGCACCGACTTGGATTCTGCTTGTTGGGCACGCATAGCACGCATTCCTAGGCTTATATCGCATCAAAGGTGAGAGAAAAATTCTAGATCTCAAAATGTCATTTTTATACTTTTGCTCATAAATGAAAATTTAACCGTTAGAATTGAATTCTGATGATAGATTATTACTCCTTGCATGCTAGGGATCATTTTGATGCAATACTACGAATTTCTGTCGGATGTAGCATAATTTTTATTTTTCGGGTATTTAATTTTGATTAAAATGTTCAAAGTTGAATTAAATGAGTTGTGTTGATCGAAATCGATTGCTGTCGATTTCTAAATACTTGATAATTACGTGTTAGCGCTGTTGTAATGCCGAATTTTCGATTACATTGTTCGTGTGAAAATCCGGAAAATCCAGCCAAGACATCCTAGGGTTTTAGGGTTATCGGGCATGATTTGGAGGTGTTATGGTGGATTTCCGAGAGGGCTAATGTAGTAGGTTGAATGGGTGAGTGATAGAAACTGATTTGGCAATGTTTGGATTAGTAGATTGTAAGTTATGAATTTTAGAAGTTTAGGTTGTCATTCTTTAATTTCTTGAACGATGCCTTTAGATGGTTGGGTGGTGTTCGAGTGTTGAATGGTGAGTTTTTGATGAGTAATTTAGGGTTTAATTGTGTATATTATGCATGTCCGGTTAGATGGCCTACTTTGTCATCTAACTTCGTTGTTTGTTGTTTAATTTAATATTGATGTTATATTGATGTTATTGATTGATTATTATTGAGTTCGGGAATCAGGCACTTTCGTTGCTGGTCTCCCAATTGATTGATTGATGATTGATTGATGATTGATGATGATTATGGAGTCTTGGTATGTGTGTGCCACCTCTCGGGCAGCGTTGGGCTGTCGGGTTGATAACGGCATGACTGCCATAGGCTACCCCCAGCTCGCATGACGAAGGTGTCATGGAGGGAGGCGCTAGTGAGGTACCTCGGGTGCGTGAGTAATGGGGAGTTATAAGAAGAACGGTTGAGATCGTGATGGCGTTTGGAGCTACACCAAATAGAGTATCCTTTATTGAATGGTTATATAGTTATGTGATGATAATGTTATTATTGTTGTTGTGTGTTTACTTGCTCAAAGGACTAAATCCAAGGAGCGTAGTGAATACTGTCGAGATCTATCGGATCCTCACTGGGCTTATGTATATAAGCTCACTCTCTATTATTGCATGCTTACAGGTGTTGCAGAGCCGGATTACGGGTACGTGCCTCCTGAGGAGGAAAATGTGCCTTACGTGGACGAGTCATATGTTCCTGAGTCTTATCCATGATTATATGTTGTTTAATGTCATGTATATTAGCTTAATAGACTTTTATATGCTTTATGGTTCTTATTGTAATAGATGTTGAAAGATGATGATCCAAATGATGTTAACTTAGTGGCTTTCTTTTGTCTATGGTTAAGTTTTAGATGTGTCTCAACTTATTTTTGAAATGTATGATAAGGTTGAGGTATTGTATGTTATGTTGGAACGGAGGCAGATAACGAAGACTGATTATTGTATATTACGGTTATGTTGTGTTTTGTTATGCTGTTGAGGAGTTGTTGTTTGTACGGTTATAGAATTGGATGTTTAATGTTATTAATGAGGTTGGTTTAGAACCTCGGAAATCTATTTACTGTCGTTACGCTGCCGAAATTCCGTTGCGTCCTGACTGATTGTAGGTGGGGTCGAGTTGGGGCGTGACAGTAATTCTCGGCCATTGCTAGGTTTTCAAGAAGCTTTTGTTTTTTGATAAAACACCACATACACATAGCTTGTTACTTTGAAGATTTACTTGCACACTTTTGTCTTCAAGTAGAAGGTTGAGCTTTGGATGCTTGTGGACCAACTAGACCCTTCAAGTTAGAAGGACTCCATAGCTTCAAATCCGAGCTACATCACCTATCAAGTTGTCTACGAAAGGTATACCTACGGACCTTGCTATTTGATTACATATATTTGATATATAATATTAGCTTGCTAGTTTATGGACATATTTGAAAGAATGCATGTTGATCTTTGCTAGAAATTTTTCAAATGTGTCTTGCCTAGTTTCGGCCATAGCTATGTATCCATGCATATCTTTTAGATCTTGAACCAACATATGTATATGTAGTGACATGATATCTTATGTTGGACTAGCACCTTCAAGTGGTATAAGAGCCTTAGGTTCTTGATGTCCATAGAACTAGCATTTTGGTCTTGTGTTGACTTCTTGGTAGGGCCGTGTATGTGCATGTTGCCTAGGCCGATTGTTGGCTCTCAAAATATGCAAGTGTTGAAGTTTATGATAAGTCTACATGATTGCATGCTTAGATCTTGTCTTGATCCTTGCTTATATATGTAGACTTGAGCTTTTGTTTTTGTTAATTCAGTGGTAGTATATTAAAATGAAAATAGGTAGTATATTAAAATGAAAATAAAAGTACATCAAGGTACAATCAAAGTACAAACAAGTTCATGAACAAAATGAAAACAAAAAATTGAAAAAAGCCAACATTGAATCAGGAAAAATCGTAAATCCCCCAATCGAACAAAGTTCATTTGTTGAGATTGGAGGGAGCAAATTTTTGACCCATGATGATCTTCGATGTGACATTGCTACGAATATTGTTGAAAATATGTTCCTCAGTGTAGGCTTCCTCATTGAACAATCGTCGATTTCTCTCCATCCAAATATGGTAAATTGCTGCACAAAGAAAAGTTCTAAAAATTTGTGTCTTTGCATCATAGTTCTTGTGTTGGATAGTATGTGAGATGTCCATGAAGCTCGAAAGAGTATAAAGTGATTGATCAAGACAGAGAGCAAGTAGACCTCGTTGCCAAATTCTCTTAGTGAAAGAGCATTCAAAGAAAAGATGTTCATTTGTTTCACATCCCATGTAGCAAAGAATGCAATTAGAATTGCTTTGAATGCCCCAAGAGACGAGTCTTTGAAAAGTGGCTAGTTTATTCTGAAAAGCAAGCCAGGAAATGAAATTGTGCTTCGGAATGTAGTTTTGGAACCAAACAAGTTTATACCAATGAATTTTCACTCTAATTTCCCTGATTCTGTTCCAAGTTTTCTTGAATGAGAAAATCCCATTATTGCAATAAGCCCAATGAAAAGTGTCACCTGAGTTATTTGGCACCAACTCATTGGGAAAAAGACGAGCAAGAGAAGGGGGATGATGAGGCCATATCCAATTGTTATTGTGAATAATCTCACCAACTCTAGCATTGATTGGAGGATATGAAACATCAATACCGAACTCATTAAACAAGTTACCTGAGGGGTGCCAATTATCATGCCAGAAATAAGTCTGACTACCATCCCAATGTGATGGGTAACGAATCTTTTTGCTTTGTTCCTGACTTGAAGGATTTTCCTCCACGTCCAGCTAGTATCCTGGGGAATTTTGTTAAGTCCAAATGCATTTGTCACTGATATAATTAGACCAAACCCAAGAGCCCCAAAGAGAGTCATGCATTGAGTAACACCGCCAAAAGAGCTTAAGAAGAGTAGTTTGATTGATTTCCTCTATGCTTCTAATACCAAGTCCACCTTCATCAATCGGCTTACAAATACGTTCCCAAGAAATTTTAGGTCCACTGTCCCTCCCATAAGAATGCTTTGAACTTACTTTCAATGACTGAGATAACACATTTAGGAATAAACAGTGCACTGATCCAGTGAGAGTACAAGCTTGATAAGATCAATTTGATCAATTGAAGTCTACCTGCAAAAGAAAGCCATCTATTTGCCCAATTATCAATCTGCTTTGAAATTTTGTCAATGAGAGCCTGGCAATCAGATTTACGGAGTCTTCCAGAAATAAGAAGGATCCCCAAATACCGAACAGGCAATTCACCTTCATCAAATCCAAGATTAGCATTGATAAGGTTAATTGTATCTGGATTGCAGCTACCAAAGAAAATTTGACTCTTATCAAGATTATACCTCAATCCAGAAAAATTGTGAAATTTATCAAGTGTCTGAATAATGCCTCTGACAGAATGAAGATCTGCTTTACAAAAAATCAAAAGATCATCTGCAAAATAGAGATGTTATTAAGCATCCCCGTGAGAATTTCCATGACAATGACAAAAAGATAAGGTGAGAATGGGTCACCTTGTCGGACTCCTTTCGTACCAGGGAAGTAACCTTCAATGACTAAGATGACACCTTTGGGAATAAACAGTGCACTGATCCAGTGAGAGTACAAGCTTGATAAGATCGATTTGATCAATTGAAGTCTACCTGCAAAAGAAAGCCATCTATTTGCCCAATTATCTTGAGATGGCCGAAATTCCTTATGTGTGTGGGCTTTGTGTGTTGTTTTTGTTAGATATGGCAATGTGCTAGTGGTAGCCTTGAGGTCCTCAAAAGTTAAAATAGATTATAAGCATGTGTTAAAATGAAAGTTTGAAAAGTTGTTTTAAGCTTATTTTAACTAGTTCATGCATATAATTATGTTGAGGACTATTTGATGATTAAAGGAGTTTAATAGTCAAATAGGCAACTGGTTACATGTCTTGATAATTGCAAAGATTGATTTCACATAAAAGTAGGCCATTATATTCTAATCTTGAATTTGGAAATAGTCTAAAGTGTTTTATTTAGATATTTCTAAGTTTAAGAAATGTTAAAAGTTATTATATGTTGATATAATGTCTTTTAATAGATCAATGGGCTAAAATGAATGTGTGTAGGCCAATGAGACATATTGATTTGGGCTTGGGCCTTGTGTGCATGTTTTGGATTAAATTTTAGCCTAATTGGGCCACTTTATGTGATTGGGCGATGGACTTGTGTTTTCTTTAAAGTTTTGGGCTTACATGTGATAATTATTAATTATAAAGAATTATGAATTATTAGGCCATTATGATTTGCATTAATGAAAGGTGCTTTTCAAGAAAATGAAATAAGTATATATAAAGTTTAATTTTTCATGATGATGAGTTGATTAAACTTATATGCTAACTTAATATATGTGGATTATTATATAATTGATATGAGTAATCATGTCTTCCAAAAAGGTAGGTTACGGCCTTTCGTGTTTTAGTTTTGTGGTATGAACTGACAGGTAATTGTCAAGATAGGACCTATTAACCTCCAGTGCGAGGTGATGTCCTATGATATCTGAGATCGGTCGTTAAATGAGGAAGTCCTTGGTCAAGGTGAGTATTTAGTGATGGAAAGGGGTTTTTCCATAGTAGTCATCTCTTGTTTCACCGGTTCAGATTTATTCATGGTATCGGAGGTGGACTTAACCATTTCATGGTCCTTTCCTGATCGGAACATTTTAATAGAAGGATCGGATTGCACGCAAATTCTTGACGGTTAAATGGATTCATAAAAGACGTTGTCTTCATTATCGTATACATTCTCAAGGTAAGTTCGTTGCTAGTACTTCGCTCATAAGCATGAGGGTATTTCGGTAAATAGCGGAGATATTTTTGAAATAGATAAGGAGGTTTTTCGGTCCCTTATTGGTACGCGATTATGAATCTAGAAGGTCACACACTAATAAGTATCATGAATAAGTTCAACGGAAGCTTGTATAATGTGGTTGGTAGCTTTAAGGTGTTAAGAGTCATCTATGTTAGTATTTGGGCCAAAAGTATAATTTCATAAAGTTTTAGGGTCAAATTGTAATTACCAAACTTTTGGGGCCAAACTGTAATTATTGAAAAATAGTTTCAATGTATTTATTCTAATAGAAATTAGAATGGGCAAAAAAATAATATATATATATATATATATATGTGTGTGTGTGTGTGTGTGTGTGTGTGTGTTATAGTGATGTAATTTATGAAATGTCACGTCATCATCCTAGTCGTCAAAAAAGTGAATTGCAAATTAGTGACTAGATAAGTACATGTGGCGTATGCATGTAGAGATTGATGACTAAGATAGTCCACGTCATCAATCCTAGTCATTTGAATTTGAATTGGATGGCTACGGATAAGTCTTGAATAAAGACAAACTAATCATAGCCTTTACTTTTGAAGATAAGTGTTTTTTGCCAAGTGTCAAGAGAGAGAATAAAGTGAACATTTAGATTGCAATGATTACAATCCTAGGATTTGCATGGCTTTGTCTTTAGAAGAAAGCAATTATGACTGGCTATCTAATAAAGACAGTTTAATATATGTATATATTATATATGTATATAATAAAAGATGACAACATTCTCTGTCCTTCCACTTACAATCTCGGCCAAGCATAGAATGAGAGAGAAGATTGAAATATTGCCATCTAATGCTAATGATTGTGATCATAAGACATGTATGGCTTGTCATGAAAATGTGGCAATTGTGATTGGTCACTTATTATGTTAATTGTTTATATTAATATAAGATGACAACTCTTTCTCTCACTAAATGCCTCTCACACACACGGCGCACATACTAGCAAAAACAACAAGAAAACTTCATCTTTTCTCTATGAGGTTTCAGCTATAGCATAGAAGGAGAAGAAAGTTTTTGTTTTTGCCTTTTGATATACACACATAGCTTCAAACCTTGAGGACATACTAGCACTTTATATCATCAAGTGGTGGTAGAACTTTGGATGCTTGGTGGACCAACTAGGGCCTTCAAGTTAGAAGGATTCAAGGGCTAGTCTTCAAGCAACATCATCTCCAAAGTTGTCTACAATAGGTATACTTTTGTACCTCCCTTTTGTTTTTATCTATATAGTTGATATATATGTTAAGCTTAGATATAGACATTGATAGATATTACATGTTGATGTTAGCTAAAGTTTTGAAATATGCTATTGTCTATTTCGGCCCTAGCTAGCTTTCCATGATAGTATTCTATGATCTTGAATCCAACAATAGTATATGTAGTGACATGATCTCTAGTTGTTGGCTTGTACTTTCAGATGACTCACGCTCTAGAGGATATATCCTTTCATCGATGAGTGATGATCTACGTTGATACTATGAGGGTCGTCCTCACTCCGTGGATATCATTTGATCTTTAGAGGAGTCCTTTGGTGAGCATAGTTATTGTATGAGATTTCAGTTGACCAGTGAGCTGTTTAGTATGAGACTTGAAGAGGGAGGTTGTGATACCCCGAACCTGGCACGTATTTAATAGCATTTAATTGCATTTAGTTAATTGTCATCTTAAATGATAGCATTGAATTTCATGTTTATTTTTAGTTAAACATTCATTTCTAGCAATAATTTCATATTTCTTCAAAACTATTCAAATGATATTTGAATTGATTATTTTAAATGAATATTAACTAATTTGATTATTTATAATACTCGGTTTTATTTTATTATACTTATTTACTTTATTTTCAACTAAAGGAGAAAAGTAACTCTGAGCCGAAGTAGGTCTTTTCAAAAATTATATTTTTATATTGTTGATTATTAATCTATTAGTGATTGTTTATTGACTGTTCGATCGTAGCGCATCGGAAATAAGAGATAGAGAAATGTTTTTCGAACTTAGCAAATAGTGAAATTAGTATTTTTAGTTTAGTATTTAGTTGATTTTCATTTAATTGCAATGTTTTAACTTAAGTTAGACTACATGATAATTAAATAGCCTTAGTTGACCAATTTAGCTTGAATTTTGACCTTGTCAAATGACCTAAATTCCCTTAGTAGCTTTGTCATCTTTTAAATAAGAAAAGCCAAGAAAAATTGACACAAAAACAATTTCACAAATTCCCCACAAGTCCCTTCCCCCCCCCTCCATGGCTGAAAGTTCAAGGGAAAAGAAAAAAAATGGTTTTTCATTTTTAAGCTACAATTTTGCATAGAATTGAACGAGGATCGAGGCTAGGGCTCTTGCAAGGATTCTTCTTCAATCTCTGTGAGGGTTTTCACGCTTTTGTGCATTTTTAATGAAATTTGAATTTTATTTCATTTACTTAGATTTGTTATATATTGTGTTTAAATGCCTTTTGTTGCTTGAATTAGGTTCTATAATGATCGTAGAGCTTTGTTTGATAGTTATTTAGAGATTTTTACGGCTAGAATTGCAAAATTAAATTGGGGAAGAACATGAATAGTATTTTTGAATAGTAAAACCCTAGATTTTTTGATTTTCAATCCGAATTGTGATTTCTTGATTTGGTTAAGTGTCATTAGTGTTAGAAAGATTAAATGTGCAATAAAAATGGATTACCCTTTGTTAAAATCAGAAATTAGACATTGAAACGTAAAAGGGTCGTTTGATCGAGTGTTGACAGTGCCCGAATTGAGTTGGGGGTTTGGCTTGTGAGTGCATGGAAGTACTTTTGGCGCTGTTGTGGTGTTGATTGAGTGATCAGTTAGCATAGCTGTTGTTCAAACGCAGTAGGTGGACTTTCGGGCTTCGGTTGGGAAAGTGAGGTTTTGTACTATAAAAACGTGCCTTGTAGTGCCTAAGTAAGGGTAGTGAATACGGTTTCCTAATTCCATAGCTCGTTTACTCGTAATTGCCTTTGAAAGTTAGAGATTGAATAGTATTATTTGTCTTTTACTCGTTTGAACTACTATTGCTTGTTTAACCATTGTTCTTGTTGCTATTAGTGATTATAATACTTCTTGTTGCTATTAATGATTGTAATGCCTGAAATGTCAATTGTTGCTGTTAATCTACAGTTTTGGTGCTATTACTCAATTATTGCTATATGTCTTGTATTGCATTGCATAGTGTCAGGCGCGTGAGTGATGGGCCTCTCTGGGCAGTCTCGGGCTGCCAGGGTTAGGTTACTCTAGCTCCGTGTCCTATTTCCATTCTCGCTAGGGATGCCGCCCTGGGTGATTTGGGTCGTAGATGTGTCGGGGTACATCTGGAGTATACCCAGTGGAAGTTATAAGGTGGTTGCGCGCTTATTGTCATCGTTGTTAACATCAAGCTCGAAATTGATGTATCGCTTGTAGAATCGAATCGCTTGGTACATTGCTCGTATGAGTGAACCGTAACCTTCAAAGTGTGGAATAGCTTTGATTGGTTATGTTATGCTTTCTTTGATTGTTTATTGTGTTACTGCTTATATTGAATGTTTTCTTATTGATTATATTGCTTAACTGTACCTATTTGCATTGCACGATTTTTTTTCTCTCCACCTCGATATTTGTTCCGCCCTCACTGAGTATATGTGTTGTGTATACTCACTCCTCACCACCACATTTCAGGAAATGCCATGTTAGCTGAAAAGTTCGTGCTTACGTGATAGTTCATGCTTGAAGAGTTGCCTTGCATGTTATGTGGCTTGAGTTGTAAAAGTTGTAAAGTTTACCTTTATGAATTGTATATGTTCGTAGTATGAAAGAAATATAAGTTAACTTAACTAGGTTTATTGGAATGGTTGATAACCTAGTTTATGTGTTAGGTTAATGAGGCTTGAGTGCAGTGCATGTATGTAGTTGTTTAAAGGAAAATAGTTGGGATAGACGTGGAACTTGTGAATGTTTAATTGCTTGTGTTTGTTGTTGAGAACCAAGGCTCGGATGGCCTTGAGGAGTTGTGAATGGTTGGACAAGGTACTGGTCCACTTATATTATGTTTGCAGGTTTTGTTTTGCCCTAGAGATGGGGGAGACTCTGTCCGTTTTCCTTAAAAATTATGCCCGAGTTTGGAATTGGGTTGTGAATAGATTGGATAACATAATTCCTAGTCCCGCGAGGGGCTGAGGTGTTACAGAGGTGATGTTAAGTAGCATTGCCTTAGGATGATTTACTTGGTAACTCAGTTGGAGGCATACGGTTTCGTCATGGATCCCCGGCTTCAAATAGACTTGAACTTGCAGTCTCTCCCACCATCCGACTCTCCCTTGATCTTGGATTTCCACATTCACAAAATTGAGATCACACTGAATGAGTTGCCAGATGTTCTGACTAGCTGGCAGAATCTTAGTTTGGGTGCAGCACCTAATCCCCATGTTGACTCTTCTCCCTCTGTGGCTAGACCTAGCCAAAACAAAAACATTAGAAGGCGGAGAATGAGGAGACATAGGAGGAACCAAGCTGTAGCATTCTTACCGAGAGATGTATCATCAGGAGGGGATTGAGTAGAGGAGGACCCTTTTTATGAATGATTTGGTTGTTTTGGATCGGCTTGGTATGCGATCTTGTTTTTTAAAAATGATTGTAAATTATGAATTTTCTTTATTTGATGAAAAATAGTGGTGACTATTTCAATCATTTCTTGCTAAGGATAATTTTTGAATTGATCCTATGTAAGAAAAGATTGGCATTTTGTAAAGTTTCACTATGATAATGAAATATACGGAATGCATATCAAAAGAAAGAATGTCTTCAAACTGAAACCGCATAAACATTCATATTTCATTGCTTAGAATTTAAGGAAATGGCTAATTACTAAATCATACTTATTAAGGTTGTCATAAAGGTCTAAAACTTTGAAGTGTTCAAGAGTTAAAAACTTGAATTCTTTTTATATCTATTCAAAAGGGTTTGATAGATTGACTTTTCTTTTTGGTAAAACAGCTTGTCCAGAAAGGAATAATAGAAAAAGGAAATGGAGTATTTGAGACTTTTCCAGAATTTGTTTGGTTATAAAAGAAGATTTGTGAAATGTATCTTTTATCACCAAAATCTTTGACATTGTTTTAAGCTTATCTCTATACCATGATTTTAATTCTATGGCTAGATAGAATTCAAACTCATTTCATGCATAGATTCTTTAGTGAAAATAATTATGATGAATGGATAATGAGTTTTGCAATATGAAATGATTGAGATTGATTTTATTGAAAATGAAGATGATATCTAAGTTTATAAGAAAAGTTAGGGGGAGCATTACCTTTAACAGATCTTGTAAATTTATGATACCTTCATTAATCAAAGTTCACCAAAGGTCCAATTAATTAAAATATCATGCTACATATCTAGGATAAACCAATCTTGTCTTGTAGGATCATACCTATGAAATACAATGATATGATTATTTGTTTTTCCTCATAGCTTGTACACTAAGTCACGATGTCACGCCCCGACCCGACCCCGCAAAAGGCCAAGCCCGGACCCGACACACGGACGGAGTCTCCTCTGTACCGCGGACGATCCGAAAACCCTAAAATCAATATAACGCTTGCGAAAGCCATATAATATTCAAAACAAGCCAACTTTCTTCAAAACATACATTTCTTATTATCCAACTTTCCAAGCCAAAAATGATATGCATACTACACAAGTATTTATGCCACTAAACCATTAGCTATTAGCATGCATTTCTTCACTAGTCATCCGAGTATAAGTTACAACATTACATTCTTCCAACTTATACAACATAAGACCGTAGAGGCCTCAAACTAGAAAATATATACAAGGCTACAAGCCTCAAAATTAAGCGACCTCCACGCAATATACATAACAAGCAAGGTTCGCACAAAAACTGGTAACCAACCACCAACCAAAGCAGAGAAGTACTATCACGGAAACACCTCCACCTGCTCCTCCTCCTCAATTACCTCGAGAGGGTCTGCTTCAACTACTCCTGTAAAAACATAGTATAGAGAGGAATGAACAAAAACTATTGCTCAGCGAGGGCAATTGGTCTCAAGGACGGAGATGAGAGGAGTATGCAATGCAAATAGCCAAGCAATACATACAAATCATATAAAGATACAACCAAAGGCAACAATAAAGCAAGGCAAGCATTTAAAGCTACAAACACTCATTCAAAGGATACGATACTCTTTTCACGAGCAACTTTCATTCAAGAATTCGATGACGACACGCCGGCCCAAAACCACCTTATAACACCAGTTTGGAATACTTCGGAAGTATCCATCAACCTACGACCCAAATCTCCCTGGGAGGCAACCCAAGCGAGAAAGGGAATAGCAGCGGAGCTAGAGCAACCAACACTGGCAACCCAAGGCTAACCAGAGAGGCCCATCACTCACGCGCGAGACACTATGCAATGCAAGACTCGATACAAGGCGATAAACAAGCGATAAAGCCACACGTGAGAGAATAACAAAGTAGGCTACTCTCGCACGCAATAGCAGCAATTGATAAGCAATTCAATCCAAAACAACTCAAACAAGTATTTCAAGTAATTCTAAGCATTCTATAGGCATAAAGACAAGAAAACACACAAAAACACAAATCGGCCCCAACTATCAAAACGCTACCATTTCCAAACGAGCCACGAGTTCTGAAAACCGACTTCGCCAACCCGCCTAGGTCACCATAAGGCACGTCTAAAGACCCCGAAACCTTACTTTACCCTAGAACTCGCGCAAAGCCCTGATTTCCCCCTTTCTCGTTTGAACTACAACTATAACAACCAAACACCCAACCAATGCCATAATCGGACCAAAAGTGCTTCCATGGCTTCCCGAAGCAATGCCAACACGCAAAACGAGAAAATGTTAAAGCCGACCTAAACGACCCCGACTTTCCCAAAGGCTTAATTCTCGTTTTTTCCACTACGCAACCCGAACAAACCACACATTTTAGCATTCTAGCGTACCTAGCACATTTCTATATCAACGGAAAGCATAACAGCGCAATTTTAACGTTTCAAGGTTTTACTATTCATAAAATACTATTCATTTAACAATTTAATTTGCAATCACAACATTTAACCGCAGAAAATGTTACAAAGCTATAAATACATGTTCTACAAATGCCAAGGAACATTCTAGAAGCATCAAATCGCTTTAAATAATGATCTACGGATAAATCTAAAAATTGACAAAGTTAACATATACAACGTATAAATGCGCAAATAACATGCTTCCCTCACCTCAGGTACTCCTAGTCGCTAGGAAAACAACGTTGGTTGCCTCGGAAACCACCCCGCTCGAGCTCACGCGAAGATTGATCGTTTGGAAGGTTGAATATTTTTTTTTCTTTCTCTCTTGTTTCGGCCTGCTGCTCACTGTTTTTGCTGCTTTTTTTTATTATGCTAAGTTATAAGCTTATTTAAGGGTCAAATGGTCAAAGGGTCAAAGGGCTAAGTCAACAACTTAAAAACTTGGTCAAAGAGCCATATTTTGTGCGTTTTAAAGCCATTTCAGCTATGGTAAGTTCAATTAAAGCTGGCAACATTTAAAATATAAAATTTAAGTCATCTAAATACTAGTTTCACTATTTGCTGAAGACTGAAAATCGTTATCTAGCTATCGCTCCTTAAATGCAATGCACGTTGCGTCGGCGAGAAAGTAACAATTAATTCACAAAAAATTTAAGGAAATATAATTTTCAAAATAATAAACAAAGAATTTTCACATTCCGGGCTCGGGTATTACACCCTCTCCCCCTTAAAACAATTGCGCCCACGCAATTCTTACCTGGTCAACAAACAACTCCGGATACTGATCCCGAACTTGGTCCTCTCTTTCCCAAGTCGCTTCCTCAAACCCATGATGATTCCACTGAACCTTTACAAACGGAATACTTTTTCTGCGAAGCTCCTGAATCTTCCGATCCACAAATCTAATCGGTTTCTCTTCATAAGACAACTTTTCTTCAATCTGCAAAGGCTCTGGTTCAAGTACATGTGAAGGGTCTGGATGATACTTCTTCAACATAGACACATGGAACACATCGTGCAGTCTCAATAAGCTCGGAGGCAAAGCTAATCGATAAGCCAAAGGACCTACCTTTTCGATGATCTCATACGGACCCACGTACCTGGGACTAAGCTTCCCGCTCTTATCGTGCCGAATCAATCCCTTCCGTGGAGAAATCTTAAGAAACACCCAATCTCCCAAATCAAACTCAAGATCCCGACGGTGCTTATCCGCATAACTCTTCTGACGACTCTGAGCTGTAAGCATACGCTGGCGAATAAGGTGAACATTATCTACCATCTTAATCATTTCAGGTAACACAGTCGGATCAACTATTCTCATCTCTCCAACCTCTTCCCAATATAACGGGGATCTGCATTTACGACCATACAACGCCTCGTAGGGAGCCATACCTATAGTAGATTGATAACTATTGTTGTAGGCGAACTCCGCTAAAGGCAAAAACTTCTCCCAGTTCTTCCCAAAGTCAAGCACACATGCCCGAAGCATGTCTTCCAAGATCCTGATGGTTCTCTCAGACTGGCCATCAGTTTGCAGATGATATGCAGTACTGAAGCTCAACTTAGTTCCCATGGCCTCTTGCAACTTCTGCCAAAAACGAGATCTGAATCTGGGATCCCTATCTGACACTATACTCTGTGGCACACCATGCAATCTCACAATATTAGCAACATAAAGTTCAGTTAGCTTATCAAGGCTATCCTGTTTGTTCACGGAAATAAAATGTGTAACTTTAGTCAAGCTGTCCACAACAACCCAAACAGAATCACATCCTCTCGGAGATCTAGGAAGATCGGTCACAAGGTCCATTGTTATATGTACCCACTTCCATTGCGGAATCGACAACGGCTGTAGAAGTCCGGCTGGCCTCTGATGCTCAACTTTAACCCTCTGACAAGTCAAACATCTAGATACATACCCAGCAATCTCCCTCTTCATATTGTTCCACCAGAAGTGTTGCTTCAAATCTCTATACATCTTTGTACTGCCCGGGTGAATCGTGTACCTCGAATTATGTGCCTCGGACAGGATCTCATTCTTTAAAGTCGGATCATCAGGAACACATACTCTATCCCTGAATCTGAAGATGCCATCTGCATGTAATTTAAACTCCGACTCTCCCCTTTTTGACTTTTCTTGGATCTTCAAGATGTGAGGATCAGTCTTTTGAGCCTCTCTGATATGTGCTAGCAACCCTGACTGAATCTGTAAACTAGCAAATCGAATCCCTACCTCAGTAGCTTTTGGTTTCCATGAACAAATTTCTTCCAAAGTCTCCCAATCCTTGATAATCAAGCTTGCAACAGTAGCCTTTCGGCTCAAAGCATCAGCAACAACATTTGCCTTACCTGGCACATAGTTAATAGAACAGTTATAACCACCCAATAACTCTAGCCATCTCTGCTGCCTCATATTTAGATCCTTCTGTGAAAACAAATACTTGAGACTCTTGTGGTCAGTAAATATTTCAAATCTGCAACCTCACAAGTAATGACGCCACTTCTTCAATGCAAACACAACTGCAGCTAACTCAAGATCATGTGTAGGGTAATTAACTTCATAAGGTTTCAATTTCCTAGAAGCATAGGCAATCACCTTACCATTCTGCATTAAAACACATCCCAAACCTTCTTTAGATGCATCACTATAGACAACGAAGTTCTCTGTTCCCTCAGGTAAAGCTAGTATAGGAGCTGTAGTTAGTCTCTTCTTCAATTCTTGGAAACTAGATTCACATTTGGCATCCCAGTTGTAAGGAACTTTTTTCTGTGTCAAGTGGGTGAAAGGTCCAGAAATTTATGAGAAGTCGTTAACAAATCTCCGGTAGTAACCTGCCAATCCAAGAAAACTCCAAATCTCTGACACCGTCTCAGGTCTCTTCCAAGATGAAACAACC
This sequence comes from Ehretia macrophylla, assembly GCA_037974665.1. Taxonomy (NCBI): domain Eukaryota; kingdom Viridiplantae; phylum Streptophyta; class Magnoliopsida; order Boraginales; family Ehretiaceae; genus Ehretia; species Ehretia macrophylla. Next base: position 74,259,669 of record CM075773.1, read on the forward strand.
TCAATCTTAGCTGGATCCACTGAAATTCCTCGATCTGAAATGATATGGCCTAGAAAAGATATCTGGTTCAACCAGAACTCACACTTGCTGAATTTAGCAAAAAGCTTGTTTTCCTGCAAAGTCTGAAGCACAATCCTCAAGTGTTGCTCATGTTCAGCCTCATTCTTCGAATACACTAAAATGTCGTCAATGAAGATCACGACAAACTGATCAAGGTAAGGCTGAAAAACCCTCTGCATCAAGTCCATGAATGCGGCTGGTGCATTCGTCAAACCAAATGGCAACACAACAAATTCATAGTGGCCATATCTAGTCCTGAATGCCGTCTTTGGTATATCGTCACTCCGAATTCTAAGTTGATAGTAACCTTGCCTCAAGTCAAATTTGGAGTAAACACTCGCACCCTTCAACTGGTCAAACAATTCTTCAATCAACGGTAAGGGGTATTTGTTCTTAATCGTGACTTGATTAAGTCCCCTGTAATCAATGCATAACCGTAGCGTGCCGTCTTTCTTTCTCACAAACAACACAGGCGCACCCCACGGCGAAGAACTAGGTTGTATAAACCCTTTCTCAAGCAAGTTCTGAAGCTGAATTTTTAACTCCTGAAGTTCAGCCGATGCCATCCTGTAAGGACTCCTAGAAATTGGCGCAGTGCCTGGTACAAGATCAATCACGAACTCAATCTCCCTATCCGGTGGTAAACCCGGTAATTCCTCGGGAAATACACTAGGGAAGTCTCTAACAATCGGAACCTCATTCAAACTCAACTTATCAGCAGGCTGATTGATCAAATGAGCTAAGTAAGCTTCACAACCCCTATTCAACAACTTAGAAGTCTTGATCGCTGATAAAAGTGGAATGCGGGCAGCCCTGCAGTTCCCAACAATCTCTAGTACCGGTAGGTCAGGAACCTTAAGATAAACGACCTTTGTTCTACAATCCAACTGAGCATAATACTTTCCCAACCAGTCCATTCCCAAAATGATTTCAAAGTCACGGAATGGTAATATAATTAAATCAGCAGGAAATTTACGGTTCTCAATACATATATCACAAGATTTGCAAATAGACTCAGTAACAAATTTTTCACCCAAAGGAGTACTAACTTCAACTTCATGAGGCAAATTATCAATGCAAACATTCACAGATCGTGCACATGCAGGAGTTATAAACGAATGCGTAGCTCCGGGATCAATCAAAACTTTAACTGGCTGAGTATTGAGAAGAAAGGTACCTTCCACTATAGCTGTGGTATCGGGTAGCTCCTCTGCATCCAGTGCAAAGACCCTAGCCTGAACTCTCTGTGCTGGTCGTGCACCTGCAGCCCTATTTTGAACACCTTGGCCTCCACCACGGCCCTGAACATTATTATATTTAGGGCAATCTCTCACCCTATGGTCATCACTGCCACAACCTGTACATTTACCACTCTTCCTCCAGCAGTTAGCCTCAATATGCCCTGGCTGATTACAATAATTACACTGCTGATTTTGCCTAACCGCAGTGTTTCCTGTAGGTGTTGGGCTCTGGCAGGGGTAGGAACTGTACCTCCCTGCTGGGGTCTAGTCACAGCTGGCCTAGCCTGATACTGCTGCTGTGGCTGATACGGACGCTGCTGAGAAGCCTGTGTAGAAGACTAGTACTACCTCAGCTGACTCTGGCTGCTCTGGCCCAAATACTGCTCCTTACTCGGCTGACTGCTCTCAGCTATCATTTCAGCCTTCCGTTTCTCAAATTTCGAGGCTGCCTGAAATGCCTCGGGAAAAGTAGTGTAGGTCTGCCCAGTCAAATGCAACTGAATGTCCATTCTCAGCCCAAGGACAAACCTATGAATCATCCTCATTGCTGGCCGTACCAACTCGGGCATATACCTCGACAGGCTAACAAACCTCGCCTCGTACTGTGCAACAGTCTTATTTCCCTGCTTCAGGGCCACAAACTCATCTTCCCTCCTCTCCATAGCCATCTCGGGAATATATTTGTCCCGGAACTCACTTACAAAATCATCCCACAAATGTGGAACATCCTCACAATCCCACCTCAATCTAACAGTATTCCACCACTGCTCTGCATCACCCTCAAATAAGAATGACGCATAATCTATTCTTGCCTCATCAGTGTACCTCAAAGCGGTGAAAATCTTCTCAACTCGATTTATCCATCTCTCAGCCGCCTCATCATCCGGCTCCCCAAAGAACTTTCCCGGCTCGTGCCTCAGAAATTTCTCTAACTGATTGTTCTCAACTCTGTACCCCTGTCCACCAGGATTAGCTTGATTACCCTGGGGATTAATCCGGTCCTGCCTTTGCTCATGTAGTACCTGTGTGATCCGGTCTACTGCAGTAGTCATGGTAGCCATAAACTGCTCGGGCAACGGCTGCTGACCCTATTCTGCTGCCTCTTCATCTGATCCTATACCTTGAGTACCACGACGTGGTGGCATAGTAGCAACTCACAATAGCTGGCAACATTTAAAAGCAGTTTATAGACAGAAATATAGCACATAAGATTAGATAACACTCAAGTCAATAACAATCCAACATTCTATCACACAATTCACATAAGACAAGTTTAACTTGCCAAACTATTCCACTTAAACACACAAACATTCCAAGTTCACAAAGTCATGCTAGAACATTTTCTTTTCACTTAGCAATCATACATAAACACTTTAGCATTTTAGACCTTTACCCCACAGACCGAGAATCATATCCCGGCTCATGCAAGACTATCATGCTCTGATACCACCTAAAGATGTCACGCCCCGACCCAACCCCGCAAAAGGCCAAGCCCGGACCCGACACACGGACGGAGTCTCCTCTGTACCGCAGACGATTTGAAAACCCTAAAATCAATATAACACTTGCGAAAGCCATATAAAATTCAAAACAAGCCAACTTTCTTCAAAACATACATTTCTTATTATCCAACTTTCCAAGCCAAAAATGATATGCATACTACACAAGTATTTATGCCACTAAACCATTAGCTATTAGCATGCATTTCTTCACTAGTCATCCGAGTATAAGTTACAACATTACATTCTTCCAACTTATACAACATAAGACCGTAGAGGCCTCAAATTAGAAAATATATACAAGGCTACAACCCTCAAAATTAAGCGACCTCCACGCAATATACATAACAAGCAAGGTTCGCACAAAAACTGGTAACCAACCACCAGCCAAAGCAGAGAAGTGCTATCACGGAAACACCTCCACCTGCTCCTCCTCCTCAATTACCTCGAGAGGGTCTGCTTCAACTACTCCTGTAAAAACATAGTATAGAGAGGAATGAGCAAAAACTATTGCTCAGCGAGGGCAATTGGTCTCAAGGACGGAGATGAGAGGAGTATGCAATGCAAATAGCCAAGCAATACATACAAATCATATAAAGATACAACCAAAGGCAACAATAAAGCAAGGCAAGCATTTAAAGCTACAAACACTCATTCAAAGGATACGATACTCTTTTCACGAGCAACTTTCATTCAAGAATTCGATGACGACGCGCCGGCCCAAAACCACCTTATAACACCAGTTTGGATTACTCCGGAAGTATCCATCAACCTACGACCCAAATCTCCCTGGGAGGCAACCCAAGCGAGAAAGGGAATAGCAACGGAGCTAGAGCAACCAACACTAGCAACCCAAGGCTACCCAGAGAGGCCCATCACTCACGCGCGAGACACTATGCAATACAAGACTCGATACAAGGCGATAAACAAGCGATAAAGCCACACGTGAGAGAATAACAAAGTAGGCTACTCTCGCACGCAATAGCAGCAATTGATAAGCAATTCAATCCAAAACAACTCAAACAAGTATTTCAAGTAATTCTAAGCATTCTATAGGCATAAAGACAAGAAAACACACAAAAACACAAATCGACCCCAACTATCAAAACGCTACCATTTCCAAACGAGCCACGAGTTCTGGAAACCGACTTCGCCAACCCTCCTAGGTCACCATAAGGCACGTCTAAAGACCCCGAAACCTTACTTTACCCTAGAACTCGCGCAAAGCCCCGATTTCCCCATTTCTCGTTTGAACTACAACTATAACAACCAAACACCCAACCAATGCCATAATCGCACCAAAAGTGCTTCCATGGCTTCCCGAAGCAATGCCAACACGCAAAATGAGAAAACGCTAAAGCCGACCTAAACGACCCCGACTTTCCCAAAGGCTTAATTCTTGTTTTTTCCACTACGCAACCCGAACAAACCACACATTTTAGCATTCTAGCGTACCTAGCACATTTCTATATCAACGGAAAGCATAACAGCGCAATTTTAACGTTTCAAGGTTTTACTATTCATAAAACACTATTCATTTAACAATTTAATTTGCAATCACAACATTTAACCGCAGAAAATGTTACAAAGCTATAAATACATGTTCTACAAATGCCAAGGAACATTCTAGAAGCATCAAATCGCTTTAAATAACGATCTACGGATAAATCTAAAAATTGACAAAGTTAACATATACAACGTATAAATGCGCAAATAACATGCTTCCCTCACCTCAGGTACTCCTAGTCGCTAGGAAAACAACGTTGGTTGCCTCGGAAACCACCCCGCTCGAGCTCATGCGAAGATTGATCGTTTGGAAGGTTGAATAATTTTTTTTCTTTCTCTCTTGTTTCGGCCTGCTGCTCACTGTTTTTGCTGCTTTTTTTTTTATTATGCTAAGTTATAAGCTTATTTAAGGGTCAAATGGTCAAAGGGTCAAAGGGCTAAGTCAACAACTTAAAAACTTGGTCAAAGAGCCCTATTTTGTGCGTTTTAAAGCCATTTCAGCTATGGTAAGTTCAATTAAAGCTAGCAACATTTAAAATATAAAATTTAAGTCATCTAAATACTAGTTTCACTATTTGCTGAAGACAGGAAATCGTTATCTAGCTATCGCTCCTTAAATGCAATGCACGTTGCGTCGGCGAGAAAGTAACAATTAATTCACAAAGAATTTAAGGAAATATAATTTTCAAAATAATAAACAAAGAATTTTCACATTCCGGGCTCGGGTATTACACACGATCTCAAAGTTTTCTTTAAGATGAAGGATTTTAAGAAATGCTTGATCTCTAGCCTTTATGGCAGGGTATCTGTCTTCTCTTGTAGATTTTCCTTTGACTATTAAGGAAAGGTTGCAAAAAGTTTTTTCACCTAATCCTTTAGCCGTTTGCAGTCTCCTTTAATACGATGGCAAGTACATGGCCTGATATGATGTAATGAGTTACATGATTTATATCCGAGAGGATACAAGTAGGTTCTATTGATCTTATTGTGGTAATAATGATCTCTATATGAACTGTAACCCAAGATTTTCAAGGTTTATGGAAATAGTGAAGTTCTTAGAGAAGAATTCACGAAAAAGATGGAAACATAATTAATAATGGATTAATGAATTTTGGAAAGAGTTCCGAATAATAAGTAATCGTTATCTTTTTATTTGAGCCAAGATGCTGCTTGACTTTTAATGGTGTTTGGATATTATGTGGTTCTATCTGTTGGTGGTTGCCAATATCTTGTAATATGATGACTAAAATAGAGGCTTCTTGCACAGGCTTAAAGAACCCGATCTCATCAAGAATCCAAACATATAAGAGTTAATTCAAGAAACGTATTCTTGACAGAAAATGGTTTAACTGAAAAGGATCCTATAGATGCTTCTATAGTTGACCCACTAATCCTGTAAAAGTAGTTACAGTCGATCACCATCTTAGAGAAGATAAGTATATGAATAAGAATGTACAGTGCACTAATTCTATGGTTGATAGCATTAGTACAAGTGGGAGATTGTTAGGGATATGCCCTAATGCTATAGATAAGATGACCTAATTAGGGTTTAATAAGAATATATGTGTGTGTTTCATACACAATGATGTTTTGGATGTTTATATTCTATGTTTTGTATGAACATGTCCTTAATGCTTATCCGAGAAGAAAAATACATTCTAAAAGAGCTTAGAATACTTCGATGTTTTTCTTTGATATGATAAACATTAAGAATCAATTCATAGCCCTTCAGATTGTTCAACCGGGACTAGACTAATCGAGTACGGGTTATCGTATGTTATTACCTTTGATTAAATAGTGATGTTAATGATAAAGGGTGGTATGCGAAGTACCATAACAACATGGTGATTGGACTAACATACATATGAGTAATCGTCTGTTGGAGATATGTCCTAATGCTATATAGTTAGATGACCTATTTTGGGATATTTTGGCATTAACTTGTACCTAATGGCATTTACGTCTATATGTTTGTTTACATATTGACTTGTTTGTGACGTTCATATTCTCTGCCATTCCTATTATATGAATGTGTCCTTAATGGTTTTCGGAGAAGAAATATATTCTAAAAGAGTTTAGAATATGTTGGCATATTTCTTTGATATGATAAACATTCAAAATGATTCATAGCCCTCAGATTATTTGATCGGGACTAGAATAATCAAGTACGGGCTATCATATGTAAAGTACCTTTGATTAACATAGAGATGTTAGATGTTAATGATAAAGGATGGCGAGCCTTGTGCCATAACAGCATAGGGATGTGACTGACTTATATATGGGTGATTGTTAGTTGAACGAATCACTGAATGTGACCAGAATAACAAAACTACATGACTTTGGATTAAAAGTTTGTTATTCGTTGTGAATTATGCAAATTAATCATTTGACTTGAGAAATTACAGTTGCTGGTTATACCAGGGGCTAAATACTGTGTCTGCACAATACCCGTCTTCCAAAAGATGGGTTACAGCCTTTCGTATTTTAGTTTTGTGGTATGAATGATAGGTAATTGTCAAGATAGGATCCGTTAACCTCCGACGTGAGGCGATGTCCTATGCGATCTTATTTCAATTGATTGAGACAGTCCTCGGCCAGGGCACATAGCAAATGGAATGATGGAAAGGGTTCTATAGGTGTCATCTCTCATTCCACCAAATAGATCTATGCATAGAATCGTTTAATGGACTTAATCATATCATGGTCCCCACAACGATCGGGACATATTTAATGGAAGGATCGGACTGCATGCTAATTCGAGACTATAAATAGATTCATAAGAGTTGGACTTCATTACCGTATAAATTGTCATGATGCGTGCATGTTGCTAGATGTAACTGTTGAACATGAGGGTATTCCGAAGAATGACGGAGACATTCTCAGAATAGATTAAAAGCGTTTAATAGTCCCTCATCGAAATACGCTTATGAATCTAGAAAGTCACACACACAAAAGAACATCAAGAGTAAGGCAATTAATGAGCTTGATATTAAGTTAGAAACACATTAAAGAGTTAACGTTGTTTATTTTGGACGTTAATAGTTAAGCGGGCCAAAAGTGTAAATACTGAAAGTATTGGGGCCAAAGTACAAATACTGAAGTATTGGGGTCAAATTATAAATACTGAGTTGGAAACACGTTAAAGTGTTAACGGTATTATTTTGGCCATTAACGGTTAAGTGGGCCAAAATCGTAAATTTTAAAAGTTTTGGAGCCAAAATGTAAATACTGAAAAGTATTGGGTCTAAGTGCAAATAGATTGAGGGTTCAATCTTCAATTAATTATTCTGAAGGGGTTTAGAATTAATTAATGTTTGTCTTCACTAAAAGATAAACAACAACTTGCACTAAAAGACAAAACACAAAATGACAAAAGACAACTTGCACTAAAAGACAAACAACAAGTTGCACTAGGAGACAAACACTAAAACACAAAGAACAAGTTGGCTTGATTATATATGCATGTTTGACACTTGGCAAAAAGATGATGTCTTGAGAAGACATAACATGCCACTTGTAACTAATTGGCAATGATTGAAAAAACCTTCTTGAAGGAAAATTTCTCTCTGCCTTCTCTCTAAAAAACCAGGTTGTTGACTCACCTTTGACTACCAACAAACCACCCTAAAAATCTCTCTATCACCACCAAAACACTCACTGCTTGTCCTGGAAAATACTATTACGCCCCTTATGGGGGGAAGAGGCAAGAAAATTGCCCCTTCCTCCTCACGTCGTTCTAGTGATCGGATAAAAGCTAAGTCCAAGTCCACAACAACCATGGAGAAGGTGAATGAAGATGACGAATCCTCCTCATCCTCCTCCTCAGCGAAAGGTGAAGACTCACTTAACTCAAGTCAATAGCTCGAACGAGTTTTCCATGAAATTCAAGCTAAACAGGCCGTGTTTTTTGAATACGATGAAGGAATTGATATGAGTGGGGACGAGTATGAAATCGGAGACTATTCAGAAATTCGTTCAGCTCCAAGCCTTGATCGTTTTCTCAAAGGTTCAAGATTGGATAGTGTTCGTGACTCCATTAGAGCAATGGGGTTGAATCCGAATGCTTCTTGGCTTGGTCTTCCACCTGGTGTTACGAAGAATGGATTGAGTTCGGAGCATAACAGTTCTGGAAGGCAGTCACCTAATTCCGACAATGGCTATTCTACTAGTTCGAACATGGCCAATGCTGTAAGGCCTACAAATGATACCGTTCAAAATTTAGATTCTACCGAGGTGCATGCTACCACAACTCACACGGCTGGCCCACTTAATGACCATCCACTTCAGCCAAATTTGGATTCACATGGTATCCACGGTCAAAATGATCAAGCTATTTCCATTGTACCTACTACTCATGTCACCGCTGATGGCCCACGTGAAGAAAATTCAAATAAGCTAAGTTTGGATTTTAATTTGCCTAGTAGAGAACGGGTGTCCCCACCGACAAATGTTATTGACTCCAATTCTGCTAAGCAAGCAATTCAAAGTGATGAGCACATGGGCCACCTTGGACAATTGCACGATAATATTACGCATGCAGGCGAAGAAAACATTGGCCACGAGACTCTTGCTTTGGACGACATTGCCAATTCAAATATTCTCAATGATAATGCGACGGGCCCGCAAGCACATGGGTTTGTCCAAGCCACTAGAGTTGCCAGCCATGCCTCTACTATTGAGCCTTTAGACATATCAATTGCCGCAATTCACGCTGGTCAGCATAAGGACAAACAGGTTCATGCCCCAATCTTCACACGGATCCGATTGCAAACGTGGGCCATGCGAATGAGGGTGATTACATGGTTTCAATTGCAAACAAAAAATCGGATGATACTCTTTCTGGTGGCCAACATGTGGTCCCCAACAATTTGAATCAACCTTCTGCCAACAATATGCATGTGGAAAAAGTGAACATTGGCCAAAGTGCTCTTGCTTTGACCGAAAATACCAACTCAATTCTGTCCATTGATAATGTGGACAAAAATGAGAATGTGGAGCCTAATGAGAAATTACGGAGCCCCACGCGTCAACTTCAGCCCTATGCGCACATGCAGCAAATTGCTATTACATATGCCTTATCCAACGTGAATGCCAATGCCGAAAGTCAAGCTAGAATTTCTAATGGGAATTCGAATCTTCCTCTCAACAATGCATGGGCCGCCCCTGGTCCTCTTTCACAGGGAGTCAATGCAAATAATACTGCTTTCAATGCGAATCAGATTCACAATTCATCTAAAGTGGATCATCTTATTGGTGATCCTTTTGGCCAAAATCTTCCAGCTCATTTCAACAATGGCCTCTTTGCGAATTTACAAAATGAATTTCCTTCCCTGCAGCAAACTTTTTCTAAACCTGCTGAAGCTTATGGTTCTGATCAATTTCAAGACAATATCCATGCAAGAAGCTTATGGTTCTGATCAATTTCAAGACAATATCCATGAAAATACTTCATTCTTTGACCAATTTCCATCGGCCCAGCAAGCTAACAACCATGGTGTTAAGAATTCAGCAACTTTGGGACATCAACCTATTCTTCACACTCCTAATTTTGTCACAAACAACTGGCAAAAACACTTTCTGGGTGAATTAAATGTTTCACTCAAGCTGAACTTCTTCGGGAATTTTAAAAATAAAGATGGGAGAACCATTGTTGTCCCTCCAGAAAGCGTCTTTCATGCAGGTGCTCAACATTGGAATTCCTGTCTTATTGGTCAGTTTATTGGCAAACCTCCCCCTTTCTTCTTAATTAGGAGAATGGTCGATACTCAATGGAAGAAATTTGGTCATGTTGAGATTCAATCTAATGAGTCTGGGTTGTTTGTGTTCCGATTTGAATCTCAAGAGTTTTGTGATAGTGTGATGCAAGAGCTTTGGCATGTTCACCATCATCCCCTTCTCCTTAGACGTTGGGAAATTGGTCTCCAACTCATCAAGCTCAACTGTGAACGAGTGCCAATCTAGTTAAAATTGAGAAATGTTCCGCTTGATTTACTTAACAATGATGGTCTCAGTTTCGTTTCAAGCACAATTGGCCTCCCTCTTCAGATGGATTCAAATACTACCTCACGGTCACATCTCAGTTATGCAAGAGTATGTGTGGAAATGAATATTTTAAAGGATCTCCTATATAGGACATATGTCGAACTCCCTAATGGGGAAGAGGCTGAGATCCTAATCGAATATGATTGGAAACCACATAAATGTACTTTTTGTAATGTTGCAGGTCATGACACTTTCAATTGTCCTAATTCTCTAGATAATCGAGTTGAGGATAAACCTTCAGGCACCAATTCAGAACGGAATGAAGCAGATAAAAAGCATAGGAGGAGATGCGGTACTTCACGTCAAAAAGAGCATCTGGTTAGCAATAACAAATTTAATATACTTAACTCAAATGAAGCTCATGGAGATCATGGTGATCAAATTGATGAACGTTCCCAGGAAAATTTTTCTAAGTCCAAGACTGTAGAGAATAAAACTGTTGGAACAGGTATTTTCCACAAAAAAACCAATGTCCAAAAGGTGAACATCCCTACACAGGCACATGTACAACAACATACTTCTCATATTTCGGTTACTTCGTACCCATCTCAAGGTTCTAAGGATAAGGTTTCTACTCATACTTTTGGCAAAGCCATCTCTACCAATCGTGCTGTTGGCATCTCTTCCAACACTACATCTACATCCAAGGCGACACCTTTCTTTGATTATACTAGGGTAGTTCAAGGCATGTTTAACGGAAGACCCCCTGATCGAAGAATCCACTAAGGAGATTTTCCTTTGTTTTCCTGTCTTTTTGTTCTTTCAGTCCTTGTTTGGACTAATTCTCTTCTGCTTTCCTTAATCTTATTTTGATGCTGTTTGTCAACAATCTTGTACTTGTACCACTTCCTTTGGATTTCAATAAAACTCCCACTGAATTAACAAAAAAAAAAAACCATGCCACTTGTCACATGCCTACACATCTCAAGATTCTATATAAAGGCCAACTTCTCTTCATTGTCCAAGTTTTGTTTTTTTCGGCCAACACAAGAAAAACTCTTCATCTTCTCCCTTGGTAATTTCGACCATGGTAGAGATTAATAAGAGAAAATTTTATTTTGCTTTTCTAACTTTATACAAGCTTAGATCTATTACCGAGAAGCTAGCACATATACTTGGTTGGTGGTGTTTGCCATTGGATGCTCGTGTGTTTCGATCTATGACCTTTATACTTGTGAAGGAGGCTAGTCCATGCTATCTACGAGATGAGAACTATATCTTCTTTCTTGATGCTCTCGGCCAAAGCACGAAAAAAGATAAGTGTTATTCTTTTTGCTTTATAATTATATACAAGCTTATTTCTACTACTAAGTATCTTGCACATTAACTTAGTTTGTAGTAATAACTGTTGGATGCTTGTGTATTTTGATCTAGAGCCATTGCATGTGTGAAGAAGGCTTGTCCACGCCGTTGCATCTCTGTTGTGGTTCCACCTTCACTTGGCTATAAACAGGAGGTATGTCATTTTACCTCTTGTTTACTTTATAGTATATTTGATATATTATATGTTGCATGTTGATTACCATGGACTTTACTTTAGAAATGCATGTGATTACAAAAGTTAATGTTGAGAATTTTAAAATGCTCAACGCTTCCCCTTTAACTCTTTTATGTTGTGAATCACACGTTTTCAAGAACCGATCCTTTCAAGCTCATCAGTGTACAGATCATTGAATGTGACAATAAATAGTGAACTATATGATTTTAGGTTAATAGTTTACTCTTTAGTTAGGAGTTGTGCAAATTAATCATCAGCCTTGAGAAATTACGGCTGCCGGTTATATCAAGGGTAAAATATTATGTTTGGACAATACCTGTCTTCTATAAGATGGGTTACAACTTTTGTGTTTTAGTTTTGTGGTATATACTGAAGGGTAACTGTCAAGATAGGATCTATTAACCTCCAGTGTGAAGCAATATCCCATGATATCTAAGATTGGTCGTTAAATAAGGAAGTCCTTGGCCAATGCGAGTATGAATTGATAGAAATGAGTTTTTCCATGGTAGTCATCTCTCGTTTCACCGATTTAGATTTATTCATAGAATCAGAAGTGGACTTAACCATTTCATGGTCCTTTCCCAATTGGAACATTTTTAATAGAAGGATCGGACTGCAAGCTAATTCTCGACGATTAAATAGATTCATGAAAGACAGTGTCTTCATTATTGTATACATTTTTATGGTACGTTTGTTGCTAGTGCATCACTCATGAACATGAGGGTATTTCGGGAAATGGTAGAGACATTTCCGAAATAGATAAGAGTTTTATCGATCCCTCATCGGTATACGATTATGAATTTAGAAGGTCACACACTTATAAGCATCATGAATAAGTTCTCTGGAAGCTCGTATAATGTGGTTGGTGGCTTTGAGGTCTTAAGAGTCATCTATGTTGGCATTCAGGCCAAAAGTATAATTTTGCAAAGTTTTAGGGTCAAATTATAATTACCAAAACTTTTGGGGCCAAACTGCAAATATTTAAAAGTTGTTTCAATATATTTATTCTAATAGAGATTATAATGGGCAAATATATATATATATATATATATATATATATATATATATATATATATATATATATATATACATATTATGTGTATATTGATGATCTGATTTGAGAAATGCCACGTCATCAATCTTAGTCATCAAATGAAAAGGAAAATTAGCGATTGGGCATACACATGTAGCGTGTACATGTATAAAGTAAGATCAGTGGATTGTCCATGTCATCAATCCTAGTCTCCTAATTTGAATTGGATGGTTAAGATTGAATCTTGAATAAAGACAAAACAATCCTAGCCATAAAGTGATGATAGTTGCTTTTTGCCAAGTGTCAAGAGAGAGAGAAAAAAAAGCTAACTTTTGGATTGTAATGATTACAATCCAATGTCATGCATGGCTTTGTCTTGTTCCTGCAAGGAAGATAGCAATTTTGATTGGCTACTTAATTATGCAAGATTATTAAGATAATTGAGATTATATATTAAACAAAAGGCAAGACATATTTCTCTGTCCTCTAAGCCTCTCATACTCGACCAAACAAGGGTAGAAAGAGAACATTAAAAAGTTAACCATTGGATTGCAATGATTACAATCCAATTACATGCAAATGCTAATCCAAGTTAACACTCAATCTCTCTTGGATTGATTGGTTAATTTGCATGTATTACATACATATTATAATATGATATTGATGAGAACTTTCTTTTTCTTCTACCAAGCAATACATGGCCATACATAGAAAAAGAAGAAAGAAAACATCATCTTCTACATAGCTATTTTTGGCCATAACTAAGAAAAAGCAAAAGCTTTGCATTTTGCTTTAAACCACACATACATTAGCTACAACTTTTGAAGGTATACTAGCACATTTAGCTTTCAAGGGTGAAGGTAAGCTTTGGATGCTTGGTGGACCAACTAGAACCTTCAAGTTAGAAAGATTCAAGAGCTAGTCTTCAAGCTTTATCTACTAAGTGTCTACAAGAGGTATGCCTATAAACCTCTCTTTTACTTTATATATAGTTGATATATAATATGTTTATAGCGAGTTTATGGACATTGTTGGAAGAATACATGTTGATGTCAGCTAGAAGGTTTGAAATTTTTTTGAAATACGCCCTACACCCTTCGGCCTTAGCATACTATCCATGTGTTTCTTCCACAATCTTGGACCCAACAATGGTATATGTATTGACATGATCCCTATGTGTTGGTGAACCTTCAAGCTCCCCCTATTTTCAACCTTTCAAGTGAACCGGACTTAGCCTACGTGGAATATGTGCCTGATGCCAGTATGGATAAGTCCACAGCGTGATTACTTGTTGATGATGTACTGGTATATATGTTAAATAGTTTATTTTATAGTTTTGTGGGCTTGTAATGTATTTTTGCTAAATAGTTATCTTAACGTTTAGAGGATTAAATTGTATAGCCTCATTTTGTTATGTATAATAGTGTTAGACTTGTATATTTATTTTGAATCCTTGTATTGTAATATGTGGTGAAGTGTAGTGAAACGGACGGCAGGGTACTTAGAATGTTTGTGAATGGTTTATTTGTTGTTGTGGTGAGTTTCTGCGTGCAGGTTATATTCGGGCTAATGTCTAGAGACAGACGATACCATGCCAAATTTCCATCACGTCTTGACTTAGATCCTAGGAGGGGTCAAGTTGGGGCGTTATAGAATCCATATTTATTTGCATTGTTTGCTTCTATTTCTCCGAATCGATATCACGTATTGCTTCCTCATAAGAAGTAGGATCATTCATATAATCATTATCTTCACAGACAACTTTTGTTTTATCCTCAAAAGATACTCTTATCTTTCTGGAGGACAGGATACTCTACTCAATCTACGAGGAGCCTATGTGATGACTCGTTATAGACTTTGCTGAACAAGCTCGATATTCGAGTTACTTCATGGTCTAGAAGACTCTTCCTCATTCTAACTTTCCTTCCACTATCTCTATAACGCCCGAGAACTCATTACATTATATTAACTGTTGCATACATTTCTTTTGTGCATTTCTATGTGTATAATTATGGATTTCTTTGCTTTCAATATGGGTACTATTCATAAGAAAAATTTACTGTTCAAATTACTTGAATTTATAATTTTCCTAGGTCATATAATGTATAAAAGGAACAAGAATAGTAGAGTTTTGAGTATTGGACCTCGGGAGAATGCATTTAGAAAATATTATTTCTAACGTATGAATAGTGAAAACATGTTATAGCATAGAGTTTAACTAGTTAACATTTATTTGTGTTTTTTTATCAAATTATTAACCAAGTCTTGCAAAAATAGTAAAGTCAAAGCATTGACCACTTAACATATAAACTTAAAAAACCACATTAGTCTTCAACACATATACAACAATTGCAAAAATGACCCCCAAGTCCACCCCTTCCCCCCCAAAATCGTGAGCTCTCCTAGCCAAGGAGGAGGATTTTTCTCCTCCAATCTTGCGATCCAAGCCTTGCCAAGCCATCTCCAAGGGATTTTCCTAGCTTCCAAGCCTTCTCCTAGCTTTCTTGCACGTTTTAGGTGAGGGAGATAGCATTAATTTGCATTTTTTATGTTTATGTTAATAATGTTATTATCTTGAATTGTTAATGTTAGCTTATAAAATGCTCAAATCTTGTATATTATTGTGTCTACATGCTATAGATACCATTTTTATGGAGTTTAATAGCTTGGTTATGGTTTGAATGCAAAGAATCAACTGGGGAAGATAATGAATAGTATTTTTCTATGGTTTTTGATAAATTTGCTATTAGGATTGATTTGATGCTATCTATAGGTGCTAGGGATGATAATGATAGTATATTAATGATTGTATAGGGTTAAATTGCTTGGAACTTAGATAAAAGCGCAAAAATAGCTCGATTTACAAAGGAGTTTCGGGGTTAATGCAAATCCGGGTGGAATTGATTGTTATATTTGGTGTTTATAGGGTAAGAAGATGTTAAATGAATGGTTATGGCACTTATTTGAACACCGGTTAATATACTTGTAGTGTAAATGCATAAAGGGGAAATCGGGGATTTTATGGTAAACAAGATTTAATGAGTGAACTCGAGGGTTCTTAGGGTGCCATAAAGTGTGCTTTGGAGGATAGGATAGCTTATTTGAGAATCTCTAACCTTACCCTTCGGTTTAGAGCTAAAAAGTATTGTTTAACAAAGTGGGTTTCGGGTGTAAAGTAAATCCGGGTTGAATTGGGCATTATATTTGGTGTTCTTAGGCTAAGTAGGTGTTAAATGTGCTTTTCTAACTCTTGGTTGGGCTTCGGTTAAGGTACTTGTAGTACAAACGGGCAAAGGGGTAATCGGGACTTTTGTGGTGAATGCGGGTATTTGGTTGGTTTCGAGGGCCATAAGGGGTGCCATAAAGTGTAGTTAGAAGTATGAAATAGCTCGCTTGTGAATCTAGAACCTTGACTTTCGTTTTTGGGCTAATTAGTCTAAGTTAACAAAAGGAAAAAGTGAAAAAATTGATTGTTTGAGTGCACCTAATGACTTGTAGATGCTTATAATGTGTTTAAATGCATTTCTAAAGTAATTGTGAGCTTTTGGTAAAGTTTGTGAGTAATATGTCATTGACCCCTTTATGTTCATATAGCTAATTTCATGCTAACGCTTATATCTTAATTGTTTTCGAGGGCAACCTATTTTGTTGTCCCTCCTATGTGTTATTGCTTTATATTATTGTTATATTGTCATTGGATTTAAGTGCATTGGATAGTGGTTGCGCAACCATAGTGTCAGGGGCAGATGTATTGGATATCGGTTGGGCGGCAACAGGCTTGCCAGTGGATATTCGATCTCCGTGCTTGAGTCCCTCACTCGCCTGGTCCGGAGATTGCTAAGGGGTATTGGATCGTAGGATTTTCAGGGTACATCCGGAGTACACCCGCTGGAGTGTTTGGGTTTTATGCCGACACATTGATCGTGGTTTGAGAATCGAAAAATTGGAGTAATAAGGGTTATCAATTGTATCCTTTTTTAAATGTGGTATTTAATTGCTTTATATTGTTTATTGCTTATTGTTATTAATGTTTGATGTTTAAATGTTGCATAGCACGAGCCCCCTTATAAATGTTTCCCATAACTATTCCCTTCCCTCACTGAGTATACATTATTTGTATACTCATTCCTCATCATGAATCTTTCAGGTTATAGCCAAAGAAAGTGAAGTTCGTGTTTCATGATAGTTCGTGCTTGAAAGGATGCATAACGTGTTATGTAGTGTGGATTGTAAAATGTTGGAATTATGTTCTTTCGATGAGTTGTATGTATTCAAAGTATAAGTAATGTAATTCAAGTTAATTAGATCATTAGGGTAGTTTGATTTCATAGCTTATGTAATAGGATAGCGTAGTTTATATTCAATACGTGTATGTAGCTATTTTAAGGAAGAGTAGGTTAGTCTTTGTATTCGAAAATATACATTTGGTTGTGAACTTTTGTTGTGAACCAAGGCTCGGATGACCTTGAGGAGTTGTTGTATGTTTGGACACGGTACTGGACATTTATATGTTGTGTGTAGGTAAACTATTCGTCCTATAAACAGGGAAAACCCCGTCCGTTTTTCCTAAGTTTTGTAACTGGATTGGAATTGGGTTAAAAATAGCATGGTTAATAAAGTCTCCGGTCTCGTGAGGGATCGGGGCGTTACAGCCTCTTTCTTGAACAAACTCTAATTCAAGAAAGACAGCATACACGGTTGATCAACTAATTATGACCACTAGGAAAATAGAAATAATATCCTTTCATCTCCTAAGGATATGCCACAAGTATCCCCTAATCCAATTTTAGTTCCCAACTTTGTCCATATCAAGTTTCTAAACAAAAGAGGACATCTTGAGTCTTAATAAGATTAAGACTTGATTTCCTACTTATATAATTCGTATGATATAGTAGAAATGGTTTTAGTTGGAATCCGGTTCAACAAATAAATGATGGGGTAGGTGGAGTGGTCATGAAGTTAGACTTGTCCTTTACTAGAAATAATCATGGTATTTAAGTATTAATTTCCACGATCAGATCATGAAATCTTAATATACTTTTGCCAGTTGCTTTATTATACTCAAGTCTAGAACTTTTTGTCTTTCAAAGCTTTAGACTTATACTTTATAACTATACCACGTACAACCAATTGTTGAAGTTATGAAGTGTCAATAACCAACATGAACTATTTCTCTAAATGGTTCACTAAACATCACTATATTTTAATGCTAACAATTCAATGGCTCTTGCACTTTATCAAACAAAGATGACTTAGTCATTTTACAAGAACCCAAAGATCCATATGTAGGATTGGGATAACATCCCAATAAAACAACTCGTTTATTTAACTCATTCATATTAATATTTTCTTGTTAATCATGACGACGTCTTAAGTGCCATAATTGTATTGCATTATCTTTGATTATTTTTAGGATAGTCTTTCATTTTGAAGGAAAAATATAAATAATATGCACATGCTTGTTTTGAAGACAGTTTTGCAAAATGGTCATGCCAAAGTTTTTTTTTTTTTGTTAATTCAGTTGGAGTTTTATTGATATTCAAAGGAAGTGGTACAAGTACAAGATTGTTGACAAACAACATCAAAACAAGATCAAGGAAAGTAGAAGAGAATTAGTCCAAACAAGGACTGAAAGAACAAAAAGACAAGAAACGAAGTAAAATCTCCTTAGTGGGTTCTTCGATCAGGGGGTCTTTCGTTGAACATGCCTTGAACTGCCCTAGTATAATCAAAGGAAGGTGTCACCTTGGATGTAGATGCAGTGTTGGAAGAGTTGCCAACAACATGATTGGTAGAGATGGCTTTGCCAAAAGTATGTGTAGAAACCTTATCCTTAGAACCTTGAGATGGGTACGGAGTAACCGAAATGTGAGAAGTATGTTGTTGTACATGTGCCTGTGTAGGGATGTTCACCTTTTGGACATTGGTTTTTTTGTGAAAAACACCTGTTCCAGTAGTTTTATTCTCTACAGTCTTGGACTTAGAAAATTTTTCCTGGGAACGTTCATCAATTTGATCACCGTGATCTCCATGAGCTTCATCAGAGTTAAGTATATTAAATCTGTTATTGCTAACCAAATGCTCTTTTTGACGTGAAGCACCGCGTCTCCTCCTATGCTTTTTATCTGCTTCATTCCATTCTGAATTGGTGCCTGAAGGTTTATCCTCAACCCGATTGTCTGGAGAATTAGGACAATTGAAAGTGTCATGACCTGCAACATTACAAAAAGTACATTTCTGTGGTTTCCAATCATATTCGATTAGAATCTCAGCCTCTTCCCCATTAGGGAGTTCGACATATGTCCTATCTGGGAGATCCTTTAGAATATTCATTTCCACACATACTCTTGCATAACCAAGATGTGACCGTGAGGCAGTTTTCGAATCCATCTGAAGAGGGAGGCCAATTGTGCTTGAAACGAAACTAAGACCATCATTGTTAAGTAAATCAAGCGGAACATTTCTCAATTTTAACCAGATTGGCACTCGTTCACAGTTGAGCTTGATGAGTTGGAGACCAATTTCCCAACGTCTAAGGAGAAGGGGATGATGGTGAACATGCCAAAGCTCTTGCATCACACTATCACAAAATTCTTGAGATTCAAATCGGAACACAAACAACCCAGACTCATTAGATTGAATCTCAACATGACCAAACTTCTTCCATTGAGTATCGACCATTCTCCTAATTAAGAAGAAAGGGGGAGGTTTGCCAATAAACTGACCAATAAGACAGGAATTCCAATGTTGAGCATCTGCATGAAAGACGCTTTCTGGAGGGACAGCAATGGTTCTCTCATCTTTGTTTTCAAAATTCCCAAAGAAGTTCAGCTTGAGTGAAACATTTAATTCACCCAGAAAGTGTTTTTGCCAGTTGTTTGTGACAAAATTAGGAGTGTGATGAATAGGTTGATGTCCCAAAGTTGCTGAATTCTTAACACCAAGGTTGTTAGCTTGCTGGACCGACGGAAATTGGTCAAAGAATGAAGTATTAGCATGGATATTGTCTTGAAATTGATCAGTGTTGGCTAGATGCTCAAGAGGAAAACGTGGGGTGGCCCATGCATTATGGAGATGTAAATCTGAATTCTTGACTTGATTACCCAATCCTTCATGATGGTGACTCACTTGATCAAGAGTAGTTTGATTTGGAAGATTGATGTCCGCCACTTGGTTTTTTCCAGCATAGTCGCCCACGGCATTGTGGTAACCTCCATGTGCAGTAGTAGGAAGTGGAACCGCACTAGAAGAATTATCCTTCACGCCAATTGAAAGAGCATCAGCCAAGTTTGAAGTCAAAGGAGCAATCAACGAAAATGGCTGGTTTGTATCATTGATGCGAACAATGGCTGAATTAGAATCCTTGGCATGTCTTGGATCCACATGAGTAGGGCTCTCAATGATGCCATGCTCGGAAAAATTAGAAAAGGGATGAGTGAGGCCATGTGGGAGAGGGTCCGCGTGATTGGAAATGTGCTGGAAAGTATGATGCCGTGGGCCTTCCAATTTCTCAAAAGAGGAATTCGCATTAGAAATTCCATCAGAAGCCACGTGATTAGCTGGATTCACATAGGACGCATCCAATATAGTTTGATTATTCATAGCATTAGAATGCAAGGAATCAGAATTTTGAAATAGATGCACGTTGTCATTGTCTTCACATGGAGGTGGGGTTGGATGTTTTCCACTAGACAAATGAGTATCATTTTCAACCAAATCCTCCCCATGGCTCACGGCATTGATGCCAAAAGTTGTTTGTGGTCCCACGTGGGGATCACCACTAGTGCTACTTTTTTGTTCTTTTTGAATAACTCCACCCGAGACAAGCTTTCTATTAGCGTTGAGCTTGTCAAGATTAGCATGCGGGTCCGCCTTCTTGATCAAAGATGAGTTTTGAGATTCCATTTGTTCCCCACGTGAACCACCCGAACAATTGTCATCCTGGACAACAATTAATTTTTCTTGATTCAAGCCAAAGTGCATCGAACTGTTCTTCCCATCTTTATCAAAAGTGATACCCGTAGATTGAGCATCGAGTTGGTCAATATTCACATGCGGGACCACCATTTGCTCACCTGAGTTGACCGGTATGGGATTAGAACGTTGCTGCATTGGGTCATTTTGTTCCTCACGCGCGGTGCTAGAAGAGCTTGTAACAAGAGGCAGAGAAGTGGTACCAATAGTACCGTGCATAGAAGCATGAACAGTAGAAGTTGCCTTTGCTCCATCACTCTTCTCAGGAGATTTTGGAGAAGTTTGAGTTGAAGGAATTCCAAGCCAAGGAGCATTTGGATCAAGACCCATTACTCTAATGGAATCCTACATATCAGCAAGTCTTGAACCTTTGAGAAATCGATCTAAATTCTGAGCTGAACGAATTTCAGAGTAGTCTTCAATATCAAGCTCATCATCACTCATGTCAAGACCTTCATCATATTCAAAGAATGTAGCCTGTTTAGCTTGAATGGCGTTAAAAGCTTGCTCAAGCTCTTGGCTTGAGTTGAATGATTCTTCGCCTCTAGCATTAGAGGAGGACGTGGATGAGTAACCTACTTCTTCATTAATTTTCTCCATAGTAACAGAAGATTTGGATATCGCTTTTAACCGTTCACTTGAACGTCTAGAGGTGGAAGAGGCATAATTCTTGCCTCTTCCCCCCATAGGGGACAAAAAAGTGTATACCGGGACAAAGAGTAAGTGTTTTGGCTGCGATAGTGAGATTTTTAGGGTGGTTTGTTGCTGGTCAAAGATGGGTCAACCGCCTGAAATGTAGAGAGAAGGCAGAGAGAAAATCTAGAGAGAGGAAAAAATTGGTTGTTGGAGACCTATCGAGAGAATCAGAATTTGCATCATCATGGTTCGCCAAAGTTTCATTACTTTAATAAGCTTTTAGCATGAAACTTACATAGGAAAATTTCATAAACTCCTAAGGTAAACATAGAGATAGTCACTACTATCTAAATGAAAAACATTATTCACTTAAAAACAAGACAAGCCAAGCTAGCATATATACATTCTAACTTAACTTGGCTAAGGTGGCAACCCTTTGCTACTAAGCCAACCGTCAAAAAAGAACCTCACATTTAAACAAAGATGAACATCATGCATGACCAATACCATGACAGTGGCAACAAACTCCTACTAGCACCACATCACCTTCACTCGATAAAGCTTCGTCCTGTGAAATGTATGGAGTAAAGCAGTTCCTTTTATTCCTCCTCCTCCTCCTTTTCTTGTTTCTTGGTTTCACACTAGAAGAATAAGCAACATCGGGAACGATCTCCGCACCATTACCCACTCTCTCAAATTTCCAGGCAATCAACATGTTATACAATTAGGGTAACGTACACTCCAATCTATGAACATGAAAATCCATGATGAATGGTGTGATAACCCGAACCCGGCATGCATTTAATGGCATTTGACTGCATTTAATTAAATGTTTAATTAGTTAAATCAACCATTTTGCACTATTTTGATATTTCTTTTAAAAATATTCGAATAATTTTTATATTGATTAATTTAAAAGATTATTACCTATTTTTATTATTTAAAGTAATTGGATTTGTTTTTCTTGTATTTAATTAAGTGTCATCTTAAATGTTAGTATTTAATTGCATTTGATTACATGTTTATATTAACTTATTTGTTTGTATCTTAGCATTAACTTCATAATTCTTTAAAATATTCTAGAAATAGTGAAATTAATTATTTTTAAATGAATATTGATTATTTTGATTGTTTTGATTATTTTAATAATCGGTTTTAATTGTCTTGCATTAAAATTACTCGGTTTTCAAATAAATGAAAAAAGTAACTCCGAGCCAGAGTGAATTTTAAACTATTATACTATTCTACTTTTCAAAAATTATAGTTTTATATTATTTCTCATCATTTGATTAGCGATCGTTTATTGACCGTTCGATCGTAGCATTTCGAAAATGAGAGTTAGAGAACTATTCTTCGGACTTAGTGAAAAATGTTTTTAGCTTAATTTAGCTAGTTTTAGTTGATTTTCATTAAAATTGCATTGTTTTAACTTGAATTAGACTAAATGCTAATTAAATAAGCTTAATTGACCATTTTAACTTGAGTTTTGACTTTGCTAAATGATCATTTTGCCCTTGAGGCTTTGTCATCTTTTAAATAGCCAAAATTAAGCGAAATTGACAACAAAAAAAACAAAACCAAAAATTCCCCATGAGTCCTCCCATGGCCGAAACTCTCAAGGAAAAGAAAAAAAAATTTATTTTGCATTTTAGGCCAAAATCTTGTGTGGAATCAGATGAGGAACGTGGCACGGGTCCTTGCAAGCCTTCCTCTTCAATCTCTGTGAGGGTTTTCACGCTTTTGTGCATATTTTGTGAAATTTGATTATTGTTTCAAATTTTTAGATTTAATATTTAATGCGTTATAATGCTTGAAATTGCTTGGAAATGCCTCTTTAGGGTTCGTAGAGCATTGCTTGTTAGTTATTTAGCAATTTTTACGGTTAGAAATGCAAATTGAATTTAGGCAAGAACGTGAATAGTAAAAATGAATAGTAAAATCCTAGAATTTTGGATTTTTGATCCGAATTGCGATTTCTTGATTTGGATAGGTTCCATTAATGATAGAAAGATAAAATGTGCAATAAAAACGGATCGGCCTTTGTTAAAATTGAAAATTAGACAAAGAAACGTAAAGGGGCTGTTTGACCAAAAGTTGAACATGCTCGAATTGAGTTGGGGGATTTGCTATTGAGGGGATGGAAGCACTTTTGGCGTTGTTGTGGTGTTGATTGAATGACTGGTTAGCATAGCTGTAGTTCAACGCAGTAGGTGGACTTTCAGGTTCTGGGTGAGAAAATGAAATTTAGTGATATAGAAACGTGCCTTGTAGTGCCTAAGTGAATATAGTGAAATCGGTTTCCTAATCCCGTAGCTCGTTTGCTCGTAATTGCCTTTGGAAGTTAGAGATTGAATAGTGATATTTGTCATTTTCGTGTTTGAACTGCTAAATGCTTGTTTAGTTGATAATCTTGTTGATATTAATGATAATCATACTTGAAAAGTTAATTGATTATTATTATTGATTGTAAATGCTTGATATCTCGTTTATCGCCACTAATCTGCACTTTCGTGCTATTGCGTGTTATTTTCTTGTATCTCATATTACATTGCATAGTGTCAGGCGCGTGAGTGACGGGCCTCTCTGGGCAGTCTTGGGCTGCCAGGGTTGGTTGCTCTAGCTTCGTGTCCTATTCCCATTCTCGCTAGGGATGCTTCCCTGGGAGATTGGGTCGTAGATGTGTCGGGGTACTTCCGGAGTACACCCAGTGGATGTTATAAGGTGGTTACACGCTTATTGTCATCGTTGTCAACATCAAGCTCGAGATTGATGTAATGCTCGTGGAATCGAATCGCATGGTACATTACTCGTATGAGTGAACCATAGCCTTCAGAGTGCGGTATAGTTTTGAATGGTTGTGTTAATGCTTTTATTAATTGCTTATTGAATTGATTGTTTATATTGATTGCTTACTTGTCAGTTATATTGCTTAACTGCCTTATCTGTATTACACGACCTTCTTTCTCTCCACCTCGATATATGTCTCGCCCTCAATGAGTATACGTGTTGTGTATACTCACTCCTCACCACCACATTTCAGGAAATGCCATGTTAGCTGGAAAGTTCATGGTTACGTGAAAGATCGTGCTTGAAGAGTTGTCTTGTGTGTTATGTGGCTGAGTTGTAGAAAGATGCAAAGATGTATGTTTTCATGTATTGTATGTATTTAGTGTTAAAAGTTATGTAATTAACTTAACTAGGTTTAATAGAATGGTATGATAGTCTCTTTTATGCAATAGGTTAGTATGGTTTAATTGTCAAGCATGAATGTACTTGTCAAAGTTGAGAGGAAATAGGTTAGTTTTTAAATTGGAAATGTACATTTACTTGTGTTCGCTTGTTGAGAACCAAGGCTCGGATAGCCTTGAAGTGGTTGAATGGTTGGACACGGTGCTGGTCAACTTATATGCTATTACAGGTTTTACATTTTGCCTAGAAACAGCGGAGACTCCGTCTGTCTTTCCCTAAAAATTTTATGCCCGGGTTTGGAATTGGGCTGCGATTAGATTGATTGATAGAACTCCCGGTCTCAAGAGGGATCGGGGTGTTACAAATGGGCTGAAAGATGGTGGCAATGATTGTAGAATCATATCAGTTTGGAATTGGGAGTCCATAATAAAATTGTACGCCTCAACTAGAGTCATCAAATAGATCATCCTAAGGCTGTGCTAGTTTATATCAGCTCCCTCTTCAATCCTCAAACTAAACAACTCCTTGGACAATTCGTATCTGACAATACAGCTATGCTCACCAAACAATTCTTCCAAGGCATGAATGATCTCTGCAGCATGAGACATATTCTTATAATACGACTGTAGATCCTTATTCATTGATGCAAGATATAGTTTTTGGCACACAGATCATGCTTAACCCATAAATCATAAACCTCATAATCTGCCTGAGTAGCCATTTCATGCAGGGTGTCCAGAGGGGAAAGATCCAGAACATATTCTATCTTTTCAAATCTTAGAACAATTCTCAGATTACGATATCATTCATGGAAGTTGGGTCCAGTCAAACAATTATCATCTAGAATACGGGCAATAGGATTGCAAACAAAGCCCTAAATACAAACTGCAAGAAAATAAATAACATGGAAAGTAAGATGACTTGGCAAAAAGCTATCCAAGTAATCTTATCTTAATAATATATATATATATATATATATATATATATATATGTAGTAATCCTCCACTAACTTGTGTAAATATTAATTAACTCTAATCTCTATTAGCACAATTAATTAATTGAAACAACTTTCAATACCTACACAATGGCCCCAACACTTTCACTAATTACACTTTTTGCTCGCTAACTTTTAACGACCAAAGTAAATGATGTTAACCCTTTAACATCCTTTCTAATATACATATAAGCTCATTGATATTCATGATGCTCTATTGTGTATGACCTTCTAGATTCATGACCGTATAGCGATGAGGGACCATTAAACCCTTTTAATCTAGTCCTAGAACTTCTCTGTCATTCTCCAGAATATCCTTACGTTCAAGAGTGACGTCTAGCAATATACGTATCATGACAGTTTATACGGTAATGAAGTCCGACTTTCGTGAATCTATTTATAGTCGCGAATTAGCATGCATTCCAATCATTCTATTAAATATGTCCCGACCGAATGAGGACCATGACAAGATTAATTCCACTAACTCGATTCAATGCATAGATGTCACACCCCAACACGATCCCACTTATGATCACGTCAAGACGCAGTGAAAATTCAGCATTATAACATCTGTAACAGGGACAACAGAGCCCTAAAATGGTTCAACTGCAAACATCCACAATCAACAACTTCACAAAGCCACAAGATAACCAACAACACTTCTTATTTTAACCAAACAACATTAAAATGAGATATAATGCCTTTGTCTCAACCACTCAATACAAACCATATTATACATAACCAAAATAGAAACCAAGCTAGACTATCAATACATACATATCCAAAAGTAAAGCTATATAGGCTAGCATTATGCAAACCACTAATTTAAAGTGAGTTATACATTACAAACTTCTATTCTCTCATACATCCGACATAAACATAAACATAAAGACAGCAGGTGAGGCATTCCAGGCAAAACACTCAAGGATTATGCTCTGGCACATAAGACTCGTCCACATAAGGCTTAGTTTCCTCTTCTTGAGGCACATATGCAGGTTCCTACTCAAGCTCACCTGAAACCGTTAACAAGGGGGTGAGTCAAAAGAACTCAGTGGGAACGGAAATGGGAAGGTTTTGAAACTCATTTTCTCCTTTGAAAACCACTTTAAAACAAGTTTAAACAACGCACAACAATAAGAACAATCAACAAGAAAGTTCAACAACACTTAGCAAACGATACGTTCATGTCACTTGTTAATGCCGTCACTTATCACTCCATTCACGAACTCAACACTTTCCTCTTATTACTCTCATTGAATACAATCCGGATGTACCAACCCTAGACCCACACCTGTAACGACTCGACCCCTCACAGAATCAGGACACTAATCCAAAACCCCCAAGGCACGGAAAACGAGAGAAAATAGATGGAGTTTTCCCTAATTCTAGGCCAAACCATAACCAACACGTAGAAGAAATTGACCACAACTATATCCATAACATTTATAAGGTTTCATTTCTAGTTCTCAACAAGAACTTGGCTTTTCATACTTTCTTGTATGTTATCCTGGACATTAATAAATCAAGACAATACTAACTTATTACATTTGTACTACTCTAGTAATTTATTTAACTCTAATTGCTTTTCCTCATAATGCATACAAGGGTACATACCTCCAGACACACGGGCTGTTTGGAAAACTTAACTGTATTTTTTTTTTCCTTTTTTCTTTCTTGTTTTCTTGTTTATCATCTGTTTCTTTGATTCTCAGTCACTGTCGTAATTTTTTTACAACTGTGTGATCTTTGACCCTTCATGTAATTGTATCCAAGTGTACTTGTTACTGCGTTTGTTTTTGGAAATAAAATTCACTGAATCATCCAAAAAAATGTCAATGTCCCTAAAATGGAGACGAATGACAATAACTTTACAAAAACAACATACATCTAATTAACAAAAAAAAAAAAAAAACCAACATACATCCACCCAAAACTCAGCTAAAACACTTAAGAAATCATGGAAGGTTAGCAACTTCTCCTTCAAGCACAACAACAGGAGGAAGCTCAGGTTCTAACTCACCAAAACCTGAAATGTTGTTGAAAAGGGTTAGCAAAATACTATTGCTCACTGAGGGAGAAAATACAATCGGGGAGTTTTTGAAAATTGTTTCGTGCAATGCATATAGGGTATTCAATAATAGCATTAACTAAACATTTAAGAAACACAAGAAATAACATTAAACATGATACATTCAAAGTCATAAAATAACCTAAAAACAATAAATGCTTTAAGAAGGATAAGGAAGTAACATTATACCTGAGAGCTTAAAAACATTAATAACACAACAATGCTACATAAACACCTGAAGTAAGTAAAATTCCAAGTAGTTCTCCAAGGACATAGGGTCCAAGCGAGAGTAACGTTAGATAACTACAAAGCAACACTAATAATGAAGACAGTTAACTCAATGAAGGTCAAGCTTGACACCGCTTACATATCCCCATACGAGCTCATGGTAGTTATGTCAATGCACCGACAAACTCGGCCATCCGGAGTGACACGACGCTACCAATCACTTTCAATACCAAGGTAGTCATGCCAATACACCGATGACATCGGCCGTCTGGAGTGTCATGACGCTACCATGACCCACTAAGTATAAGCATGTTACATAATCCTAATTCGTGGCCATATATATATATATATAACTTCAAATGTTCTTTAACTACAACATTCATTAACTAATTAACTAATTTCACTAGCTTTACATTTCTACATAGCTAACATATAACATTTATCGGAATTCACATCTTTGAAGACCTAAACACAAAGCAAAACTAATTGTTATAAGGCTTAGAAAACAAAAAGGCAAAGGCTAGAACCAAAAATGGCCATATGGCCGAAAATACACACACACATAACACTTGAAATCCTTTGCTATTTCCTTGTACATAAGCTATATTAAACATGATTTAGGTAAGAATACTCTTCATACACCTCATTCAAGCTTTTAACAAACACTTTAACTTCAACTTTCAAATTAAACTAACAAACTTTAATCTACCAACATACTAACATCTAAGTTACTAAACTTCTCAAAAGTGT
Source organism: Ehretia macrophylla (assembly GCA_037974665.1). NCBI lineage: Eukaryota > Viridiplantae > Streptophyta > Magnoliopsida > Boraginales > Ehretiaceae > Ehretia > Ehretia macrophylla. The sequence continues at coordinate 74,288,387 of CM075773.1, forward strand.
ACTCTTACAATGTTATGAACACCAAATCACAAGCTAGATATGCATTATAACACATTTCAACTTTTATCTACTTCAATCAAAATCTTAAAGAAACAAGAATAAACAAAAATAATGCATAGAAAGATGCAATCCCTCACCTCTAGAAGCTTGTTTGAGCAAGTTAAAAGCTTAAAATCCTCTTGAATCAAGCCAATGATCAAGCCCTAGACTATTCTTTTTTCCTTCCCCTTTTTCCTCCTAGAGTCGACGACTCTCTCTTTTTTATTCTTCGATTTTCCTTTCTCACCCGATTGCTAAGCTTCTGCCTCTTTATTTTTTTTTTCTTTGCTTTGGTCGACGATGATGATGGTCTTGAATGAATTAAGTGTGAAAGTTTTCAGTTATGATGGTGAATAATATAATGAGTGGTGAAGAGTAAAACATGTGATGTGTTTAATGCTTAGTGCTTTAAAGACTTAGCCATTATGAAGACTAATATAAGACTAATGGAAGACCACCTTTTCTATATCAGGCTTAGGCGTTTTCTTCTTTTTTTAATGCTTTGCTTTGTTTTATTTTGATAAGCTACCTAATTTAAAGCTAAGCACTAAAACAACTAAGACTGCACTTATAACGCCCCGATCCCTCACGAGACCGGGACTCCTATTTATCTTGCTATTCTTACCCAAATCCAAACCCGGACACAAACTTTTAGGGAAAACGAACGGAGTTTTCCCTATATGTAGGTCTATCTAGAAACCTACCAACAGTCACATACAAATCCTGAATCACAATCAACCATTCATACAACCTAACTTTCAAGATTCATAAAGTCAACCAGCTCCTCAAGGCCATCCGAGCCTTGGAATCCCACGTCATATCACACAAGCATGCAAAATTAAATTCATTGAAGTTCTATCTTTTTATTCCACTTATCATACCACTCTATATTATCAATCAAGCTTTCTTATAATTTGTGTCCAACCAACTAACTAGTCTTCATCGTCCACACAATCATGCACTACTAAGTAATAAAGTAAATCAAATAAAAGATATTACAAGCCCACTAGTACCTAATCATCGACCAAACTAAAACTTTAATATTACATTCCTTGATATAACATAAATACATACATGGACACAAAGTCTCAAATACAATACAAGTATATCATGATCACATTCTTTCATGTTTTACACACTGATAGAGCAAGTAGGTCACACAGGAGGCAATCCAATCTTCAGCTTTTCCTGAAATATGTTGAAAAGAAGAATGAGTAACTAGGTTACTCAGTGAGGGAGGTGATGCAATATACCGGGCGTGAATTGTGATATGCAGATACAAGAAATCACATATATAACATAAACAACAAGATTAAATAGCAAGTAGTTAACCACATTAAAAAGGATACGGTTCCACTTCAAGTCTTCCAACTCGAACCACGAGCCATGAACTTCATGCAAGTGCCAGCAAACCCCTTACTCCAACAAGTTAGGATACTCCGGATGTATCCCGATCCTATGACCCTTTCTCCTGAGGTAGGTCCATGCCCAGCAGGTGAACCACGCCTCTGGGGTAGTGAAGTATGCCTCAGCAAGAAGGGAATAGGCACCATGGTAGTCGAGGGAGCACGGCAAGCCCGATGCCGCCCGTGTTTCTCGATGCTACCATGTCTGAAAAGGTTGCGCAACCCGATATTCGATCACAATAATTCAAGCAATGGCAATATAATTCAAGAATCACATAAATGAGGGACAACAAAGTAGGTTGCCCTCGCACGTAGTTTACAATAAATAAGTCATACAACAATATAAATAAAAGACAAGTGTATATTTAGTCTATTCATATCAAAGTACACGTAATTATAAGCAATTATATTGAACTATACAATTCATGAGCAGTAAAACAAATTAAGATGCACAAAAGAATGTAACTCCCTCACCTTGGATTAGACTAATTATGTAAGATAATCGCTTAGATTCACTCCAAATCTCCTTGAATTAGCTCAAATGTGCAACCTTAGCCTACTCATATAAATATAACAGTTAGCCTTTAAACTAGCATAACACAATGCAAGTAAAACATTACTTAGCACGTACATGAAGTAAACAGTCCAAGTTAGAAGCAATTTAACTAGAATTTATAATTATGAACAACCAAGAATCAATTACAGTTCAATTGATATGAGATCTTCGTGGTTAACTTATCTAGCATCCTGCCAAGTTTACGTCTCGAGAATATGCTTTGTCATCCATTTTGCAATTAACCTTGCATGTAGGGTTCAAGAGCTTTAAGCACATTCTCCCAAATATCTTTATTAGCCTTCCTAAGTATGCACCAAATAACACTATACCTTGGCAAAGCTCACAATTTAATTATTTAGCAACAACAATGGACTAACAAATAACAAATTAATGAAAACAGTCTAAGTTTTCTAACAGAAGCTAACTTTAACAAATCCGTAACCTAATCTATTGATCTCCAAATCCTCTGATTTTGACATAGAAAGAAAGGTCTTCGAGTGTAGTTAATTTTAGCCTCAAGCAAAACTCAATTCCGATCTAAATTCCACAAGTTAGGACCTTACTCGTGCAACTGCACAAACTGCCCTGCTTCAGCGAATTTCCAGACACATTTCTGAAATTGCTAAATCGGATGATCAAAACGTTTGAATTAGCCTAAGCCTTAGAAATCAATATTTTTTCTAAACTGCCTAATCTAGCTGCTGTAAAAATTTCGTTAAGTTTCGAACATGTTTACTATGTCAAAATGGCTCTAGAACTCACGGGCAATAGGCTGTCCAGATATTTGCTCATTTTGCATACTACACTTTTAGCTACTTTTTGCCATTACTTAGTATTTACACTTCATTGAAGGCTTTAAACAAACATCTGGTCTACAATTTTGTTCATAGATAGCAAATCAACAACTACTTGTAAAACTAACAAAGCATGCACAAATATAGTAATATAATCAAAATAAAATACATATAAGATGATTCCCTCACCTTCAAAGACTAAAACATGCAAAATGCAAAGGCCTAGGTTGATTCTTCCTTTCTTTAACCAAGCTTTTCTTCTCCTAAGTGCGTATCAAGGTTACCAAACCATATTTTAATCATACTACATTCCTAGTTAAGCCAAAAGACACCTAATAAGATTATAAAACCCTGTTTTAGAAACAAAAGTTCAGGAAGGTCCCAAGCGAGTTTTAACTACAACTATACTATCCGAACCCCAATTTCGCTTAACGAAAGCACCAATAGTGCTTCCATACCCTAAGGATACCCAAATCATAGAGTTAAAAGGGATAAGATTCTTTAGTTTAAGCTTATTTGGTTTAAAAATTGCATCCCTAAACATAGTTTCATCACTTGGCTTGCAATCTTAAATAAGTTGACAACTAAGTACAGACTTGTTTCTTGGGGCATTCAAGATAATTCTAATTGTGTTTTTTGCCACATGGGCTGTGAAACAAATGAGCACTTATTTTTTGAATGTTCCTTCACTCGAAGAATTTGGAGACAGGGATTGTCGGCACTTTCCATTGATTGTTCACTGTTCACTATTTCCAAAATTTTGGATATTTCTAGCTCTATTGATATCTGGAGTTATGATTCCAAAGTCCAGATTTTCAGAACTTTTCTCTGTGCTGCTGTTTATCATATTTGGATCGAGAGAAATAGACGTATTTTCAGAGAAGAAGCCTTTACTGAAGAACAAATATTTAAGTCTATCTAGAACGATGTCAACTCCAAAATCCTCACGAGCAAAAAATTCAAGAACACATCTATCAATCGTGATGTTTTGGAGCGATGGGGGCTTTTGAATTACTTTAACTAGTAATTCATTTGCTTTTTTGTCTTTTTGTTCTTTCTTTTTCATTGATTTTGTATTTTGTCTTTATTTGGTTTTCCTTAGTTGTACTTGTACTTTGTATTTTTTTCTTTGAATAAAAGTTTACTGAATTATCAAAAAAAAAAAACCAAGCTCCAAAAGAGAGTTCTATAGGCTTCAAAGATCATATAACAAGCATTTATAACAAGCAAAATAGCTAAATTCAATAAGACAAGAAATTCAATATATATGCATCAACTTTATAATTATGAAATATGCAATTCCCTCACAATATTGAAGATGAAGACAAGTTGTAGATGCCTCCTAATGCTCCAATCTCCTCCTAGACCAAGCCGAGAGCTCAACTCCAAGGTTTGATGAAGAAATTCTCCTCCTATGCCATTTTCGGATTTGCTACAGTGTTTTCAGCTTTTCTCCTCTTTTTTTTTTTTTTTTTTTTTTTGATTTTTGGTCTTCAAATAACTAATAAAAGCTAACTAATGACTTACAATGGGCTTGGGCTTGCTAAATGGGCTTAGTTGAATTAATTAAAATGGTAACCAAAGGTCCAAGGTTAACTAAAATCTCTAAAGGCCCAAATATTTTTTTTTTTTGATTTAAGACATTAATATTTTTATATCTCACGTTCTCGACATGTTATGCATATAGTTCCAATGGACGAAATACGTCTAATAAGGTAAGTAATAAAGAAAAAATATAAATTTTGAAAAATAAAATAGTCAAATTTTACACCCCGAACACTATTCCTTTGTTATACTAATCAATTTTCTACCAACCTTCCCGAAATACCATACACATAAAAATTATGAATGTATGCATGAAAATAAACATATAATGAAAATAAAATTTAAAATTTAAAAAATAACGTACTTCAAAAATCACCCCGGACTTGGGCTCATTTTAAAATGATGAAAACTAATTTATTAGACATAAAAAAGTAACATCACATTTTACAAATAACAAAATAAGAGATTAAGCATTTATATAATTTAATTAATTGCTAATTACACATTTAAAGAAATACTAAAAGTAAAGTTACTAAATATATATATATATAAAGTTAAAATAAACACTTAAATTCAACCAATCAATTAAATTAACACATAAATATATGCAAATATACACTAATCACTACATGCTAGGTTTGGGGTATCACACTCTCCCCTCCTTCAAATAATTGCATCCGCGCAATTCTTCTTTTGAAAGAACTTTCATAAGCATTCTAAATACTCTGGATGAGAACTTCGATTACAAATACTTCATGAAAACTCCAAGGTTGAATGCTGAGAAACATGCCAATAAGAGTGTTCAAATAAAAGTCCCAAAGGAAAACCCATCAACATGAATGCCGGCAAGAATACTCACGAAATTCTCTGTAGGAATACCACTGAAAATACCAAATATGAAATCTAGAGATAAGGCTCCAATTAAAATACCAACATGGAATCCTGAAAATGAATTCCCTTAAAGATAAATACCGTGCAAGAATTCCAAATGTGATAATTGAGTAAGAAGTCCCGTCGAGAGTCTCAAATGAAAATACCAAGAATAATACCAAATAAGAATCCCAATTCTGAATACCAAGAAAATAGTGAAGAAGAATACCCCATGAGAATCCCAAACTTGCTTCTAGAAGTATTTCTTGTTGTTCACTGACATAAACTACGGTTGGCTCTGTTGGTTCATATCTTCAGGAGACCCGCTTCCGGCTTCCTTAATAAAGAGAGTGTTTACTTACCATTTTCAAAGGGGTAATATATGTATGCAATTGATTCTATTTAAATTAAACTCTTAATGCACATTATTACAAGTAACTAAAGCAAGTAGATACTGAATGAATCAATTAAATGTTCCTACCACATAATCTTCACATATTGCGCATACATACCACATAAATGTACTCATGGTCACATAGTACACATATCACATATTTTCTATTACAACATGAATAAGTCACCAAAGTGCACACGAAATTACACATTTGCACATTTTGCACATTCATTAGGTTAACACAATGAGGCACAAGAGTACATATTTTCATACAAAGACACACACAAGGATTACATGCGAGCACATTCCTATTCAAAACACATTCCACATGCACGCACTCGAGGTTGCTACTTGACAGACCGAGGATCCTATCCCGACTGAGAGCTAACTAAGCTTTGATACCACTACTATAACGCCCCGATCCCTCACGAGACCGGGACTCCTATTTATCTTGCTATTCTCACCCAAATCCAAACCCGGGCACAAAATTTTAGGAAAAACGGACGGAGTTTTTCCTATATGTAGGTCTATCTAGAAACCTGCCAACAGTCACATACAAATCCTAAATCACAATCAACCATTCATACAACCTAACTTTCAAGATTCATAAAGTCAACCAGCTCCTCAAGGCCATCCGAGCCTTGGAATCCCACATCATATCACACAAGCATGCAAAATTAAATCCATTGAAGTTCTATCTTTTTATTCCACTTATCATACCACTCTATACTATCAATCAAGCTTTCTTATAATTTGTGTCCAACCAACTAACTAGTCTTCATCGTCTACACAAGCATGCACTACTAAGTAATAAAGTAAAGCAAATAGAAGATATTACAAACCCACTAGTACCTAATCATCGACCAAACTAAAACTTTAATATTACATTCCTTGATATAACATAAATACGTACATGGACACAAAGTCTCAAACACAATACAAGTATATCATGATCACATTCTTCCATGTTTTACACACTGATAGAGCAAGCAAGTCACACAGGAGGCAATCCAATCTTCAGCTTTTCCTGAAATATGTTGAAAAGAGGAATGAGTAACTAGGTTACTCAGTGAGGGAGGTGATGCAACATACCAGGCGTGCATTGTGATATGCAGATACAAGAAATCACATATATAACATAAACAACAAGATTAAATAGCAAGTAGTTAACCACATTAAAAAGGATTTGGTTCCACTTCAAGTCTTCAAACTCGAACCACAAGCCACGAACATCACGCAAGTGCCAGCAAACCCCTTACTTCAACAAGTTGGGATACTCCGAATGTATCCCGATCCTACGACCCTTTCTCCTGAGGTAGGTCCATGCCCAGCAGGTGAACTACGCCTCTGGGGTAGTAGAGTATGCCTCAGCGAGAAGGGAATAGGCACCATGGTAGTTGAGGGAGCACGGCAAGCCCGATGCCGCTCGTGTTTCTCGACACTACCATGTTCGAAAAGGTTGCGCAACCCGATATTCGATCACAATAATTCAAGCAATGGCAATATAATTCAAGAATCACATAAATGAGGGACAACAAAGTAGGTTGCCCTCGCACGTAGTTTACAATAAATAAGCCATATAACAATATAAATAAAAGACAAGTGTATATTTAGTCTATTCATATCAAAGTACACGTAATTATAAGCAATTATATTGAACTATACAATTCATGAGCAGTAAAACAAATTAAGATGCACAAAAGAATATAACTCCTTCACCTTGGATTAGACTAATTATGTAAGATAATCGCTTAGATTCATTCCAAATCTCCTTGAATTAGCTCAAATGTGCAACCTTAGCCTACTCATATAAATATAACACTTAGCCTTTAAACTAGCATAACACAATGCAAGTAAAACATTACTTAGCACGTACATGAAGTAAACAGTCCAAGTTAGAAGCAATTTAACTAGAATTTATAATTATGAACAACCTAGAATCAATTACAGTTCAACTGATACGAGATCTTCGTGGTTAACTTATCTAGCATTCTGACAAGTTTACTTCACGAGAATATGCTTTATCATCCATTTTGCAATTAACCTTGCATGTAGGGTTCAAGAACTTTAAGCACATTCTCCCAAATATCTTTATTAGCCTTCCTACGTGTGCACCAAATAACATTATACCTTGGCAAAACTCACAATTTAATTACTTAGCAACAACAATGGACTATACAAATAACAAATTAATGAAAACAGTCTAAGTTTTTTAGCATAAGCTAACTTTAACAAATCCGTAACCTAATCTATTGATCTCCAAATCCTCTTATTTTGACATAGAAAGAAAGATCTTTGAGTGTAGTTAATTTTAGCCTCAAGCAAAACTCAATTCCGATCTAAATTCCACAAGTTAGGACCTTACTCGTGCAACTGCACAAACTGCCCTGCTTCAACGAATTTCCAGACACATTTCTGAAATTGCTAAATCGGATTATCAAAACGTTTGAATTAGCCTCAGCCTTAAATCAATATTTTCTCTAAACTGCCTAATCTAGCTGCTGTAAAAATTTTGTTAAGTTTCGAGCATGTTTACCATGTCAAAATGGCTCTAGAACTCACGGGCAGTAGGCTGTCCAGATATTTGCTCATTTTGCATACTACACTTTTAGCTACTTTTTGCCATTACTTAGTATTTACACTTCATTGAAGGCTTTAAACAAACATCGAGTCTATAATTTTGTTCATAGATAGCAAATCAACAACTACTTGTGAAACTAACAAAGCATGCACAAATATAGCAATATAATCAAAATAAAATACATATAAGATGATTTTCTCACTTTCAAAGACTTAAACATGCAAAATGCAAAGGCCTAGTGTAACACCCCATTCCCTCTCGAGACCAGGAGTTCTATCAGTCAATCTAATCACAACCCAATTCCAAAACCCGGGCATAAAATTTAGGGAAAACGGACGGAGTCTTCCCTGTTTTTAGGCAAAATGCAAAACCTGTGACAGCATATAAGTGGACCAGTACCGTGTCCAACCATTCAAACACCTCAAGGCCATCCAAGCCTTGTTTCTCAACAATTAAACTCAACAAGTATACATACATTTCCAAGTACCCAGACTATTCTAACTCTTTCTTTAAGCCTTACAAACATGCATTAAAGTTAAGCCATACTAACTAGATACATAAACTATCTTATCATTCTACCTCAATCACCTAGTTAAATTTAAATTACATTCCTTATTAACATTAAATACAACATCACATGAAGCATATATCTTTGCATTTTTGACAACTCAAGTCACATAGCACGCAAGACAACTCTTCAAGCACGAACTTTCACGTAATCACGAACTTTCCAGCTAACAAGGCATTTCCTGAAATGTGGTGGTGAGGAGTGAGTATACACAACACGTATACTCAGTGAGGGCGAGACAGATATCGAGGTGGAGAGAAAGAAGTTCGTGCAATGCAATTAGGTACAACTAAGCAATATAATTGACAAGCAAGTATTCAATATAAACAATCAATACAATAACCAATTAATGAAAGCATTAACACAACCATTCAAAGCTATACCACACTCTGAAGGCTATGGTTCACTCGAGCGAGTAATGTACCGATCACGATTTCGATGACTTTAACGATGACGCGCTGGCTCACCCACCTTATAACTTCCGTTAGAGTACTCCGAACATACTCTATCAATTCTACGACCCAAAACTCCCTGGGCGGAAACCCAAGCGAGAAAGGTAATAGGACACGGAGCTAGAGCAACCAACACTGGCAACCCGAGGCTACCCAGAGAGGCCCATCACTCATGTGTCTGACACTTATGCAATGCAATACAAGATATTTAACAACAATCGAGTAAGGCACTGAAGTGCAAGTCAGTAACAACATGCGATACAATAAGCACACAATAAGCAATTACAATCAATAAAGTAACAAGAACAACACTAACAAACATTATCAACAATTGATATACAAATTCAATCATAATCAACTTTAACAAGCATAACAAGCATTATTAAGCATTCTATAGGCATTACACTATGAAAACACACAAAATCACAAAATGACCCCAACTTTCAAAACGCTACTACTTTCAAACGAGCCACAAGTTTTGGAAACCGACTTCACCAATCCTCCTAGGTCACTATAAGGCACGTTTAAAAATCCCGAAACCCTACTTTACCCTAGAATTCACGCAAAGCCCCGAGTTTGTCCTTTGCTAGTTTGAACTACCGCTACCCTAACCAAACACCCAACCAATGCCATAACTACACCAAAAGTGCTTCTATGGCCTCCCGAGATAATGCCATCACGCAAAATGAGAAAATGCTGATCTCGACCTAAACAACCCCAACTTGTACCAAGGCATTTTTCTCTGTTTTTCCATTACGCAACCCAAACAAATCATGCATTTAGGCATTCTAGCATATCTAGCATCTTTCCACATCAACAGAATGCATAACGAAGCAACTTCATCGAAACAGGGATTTACTATTCATAATTTACTATTCAATTATCAATTTTAAATTTTAATTTCGATATTCAACCATAGAAAATGCTAAAAAGCTATAAATACATGTTATACAATTGCTAGGGAACATTCTTCAAGCATCAAAACGATTAAAATAACATTCTACGGATAAAACCCAAAAATTAAAGTTAATACATAAAACATTCAAATGCGCAAATAAACATGAAACCCTCACCTTAGACGCTAGGAAAACCTCGTTGGATGCCTCAGAAACCACCCCGTGCAAGCTCACGCGAAGATTTGAAGATTTGAAAGTTGAAATGTTTTTTTTTCTTCTCCTCTAGTTTCGGCTAGCTCTGTTTCTGTTTCAGCTTTCTTTTTTTTGTGCTATTCTATGCTATATTAAAAGATGACAACAAGTTAATTGGTCAAGCCTTGGTCAAAGCTAACTTAAATTGGTCAAATAGGCTTATTTTGGGCATTTTAAGGCTAAAATAACTAATGAAATTATATTTCTAATCAACAACAACTAAAACACTAAAATTAAAACACTAAATACTAGTTTTCACTATTTGCTGAGAACTAGAAATCATTTCTTAACTATCGCTTTCGATATGCTATGTACTTTGCGACAATGAAAGAGTAACAATTAAATCTCAAAGAATTTAAGAAAATATAATTTTCGAAAGGTAACATAGTTCAAAATTTACTCCGGCTCGGAGCTACTTTTCATTTAATTGAAAATCGAGCTTTAAGGTGCAAGAAAAATAAAACCGATTAACATAAATATGAAAAGTAGTTGATATTCCGTTAAAATAATTAACTCAAGTATTATTTTAATTACTTCTAAAAGAAATATGAAAATAAAGCTACAAATGAATGTTTAACTAAAAATAAACACAAATTCAATGCTAACATTTAAGATGTCACTTAATTAAATACAATTAAATGTCCTTAAATGCATGCCGGGTTTAGGTTATCACACCTAGGTTGATTCTTCCTTTCTTTAACCAAGCTTTTCTTCTCCTAAGTGCGCATCAAGGTTACCAAACCATATTTTAATCATACTACATTCCTAGTTAAGCCAAAAGACATCTAATAAGATTATAAAACCCTGTTTTAGAAACAAAAGTTCGGGAAGGCCCCAAGCGAGTTTTAACTACAACTATACTATCTGAACCCCAATTTCGCGTAACGAAAGTACCAATAGTGCTTCCATACCCTAAGGATACCCAAATCATAGCCCAAATGTGCCCGGATTGTACAACGAGAAAAGTCCTCTTTTTAAAGTCAACTAATTATGCAATTTAGCTCGGTTTCGGTTGATTCAACTTCACGTGGCTTTTCAACTAACTTCACTAGGGCCTAGAGCATCTATTTGAAGTCTCAATTCAAGCTAATTAACAAATTATATCAAAAACCTTAAATTTTTGGATTTCACTATTCACTACACATTTACCTTCTCCTACAACTTTGATTCTCAAAATCAAATCATTACAATTGCAACCAAGCTCCAAAAGAGAGTTCTATAGGCTTCAAAGATCATATAACAAGCATTTATAACAAGCAAGATAGCCAAATTCAACAAGACAAGAAATTCAATATATATGCATCAACTTTAAAATTATGAAATATGCAATTCACTCACAATATTGAAGATGAAGACAAGTTGGATGCCCCCTAATGCTCCAATCTCCTCCTAGACCAAGTCAAGAGCTCAACTCCAAGGTTTGATGAAGAAATTCTCCTCCTATGCCATTTTCGGATTTGCTACAGTGTTTTCATCTTTTCTCCTCTTTTTTTTTTTTTTTTTGGATTTTTGGTCTTCAAATAACTAATAAAAGCTAACTAATGACTTACAATGAGCTTGGACTTGCTAAATGGGCTTAGTTGAATTAATTAAAATGGTAACCAAAGGTCCAGGGTTAGCTAAAATCTCTAAGGGCCTAAATAAAAATTCTACAAAAAGTTACTATTCTTTCGTAATACTATTCATTCAGGACACTAATATTTTTATATCTCACGTTCTCGACATGTTATACATATAGTTCCAATGGACGAAATACGTATAATAAGGTAAGTAATAAAGGAAAAATATAAATTTTGAAAAATAAAATAATCAAATTTTACACCCCGAATACTATTCCTTTGTTATACTAATCAATTTTCTACCAACCTTCCCGAAATACCATACACATAAAAATTATGAATGTATGCATGAAAATAAACATATAATGAAAATAAAATTTAAAATTTAAAAAATAACATACTTCAAAAATCACCCAGGATTTGGGCTCATTTTAAAATGATGAAAACTAATTTATTAGACATAAAAAAGTAACATCACATTTTACAAATAACAAAATAAGAGATTAAGTATTTATATAATTTAATTAATTACTAATTACACATTTAAAGAAATACTAAAAGTAAAGTTACTAAAAAAATATATATAAAATTAAAATAAAAAATTAAATTCAACCAAACAAATAAATTAACACATAAATATATGCAAATAGACACTAATCACTACATGCTAGGTCTAGGGTATCACAGCACTAAAGCTTCATCGGGTTGACTTAACTAATTTAAATGCTAGTCTATAAATATTATTAGGTCCAAATGAAATTATAATCTAAGCCTGAACAATTTCACTTAATCCTACTCTCCCAGACATGCAATGCACATAATTGTCACTGAATGAATTCACGAAATAGAGGAATTTAGGCAAATATGAAAGCAGATAAAATACATAAAATAAAAGAAACTCAACTCTGGGCTTGGGAAATACTAGTTACTTAAATATAAACTATTAATAAACATAAGATAACTATTTCTAGTAATTAGATGCAATTCAAATAAATATTATTATTATTAAAAATATTAACGCAGCCTGTTCCCGTTCAGTTCTGGGCCAATTAAAGAAATGTACTTACTAAACATAATAATATAACTCGTTTAGGTCCGGGCAATTAAATAAATGTGATTATAAAAATAATAAACTAGCTCGTTCGGGTCCGAGTCCGGGCTTCCCGTTTGAACAGTAAAATAAATTAGGCTAAATGTAAATAGATTAAAGTACTAAACCAGTTCTCCCAGGCAACTCTACTAAATGTAAATTAAATAAAAGCAAATAAATATATTAACCTGATTTCAGGTTAATAGTTTACTATTTAGTTGGAAATTGTGCAAATTAATCCTTAGACTTGAGAAATTACGGCTGCTAGTTATATCAGGGGCTAAATATAACATTTGGACAATACCTGCCTTCTGTAAGGTAAACTACGGCCTTTTGCATTTTAGTCTTGTGATATAGTCCGATAGGTAATTTCCCATATAGGATCTATTAACCTCCGGTGAGATGCGATGTCCTATGATATCTTAATTCGATTGGTAGACGAGGAAATCCTTGGCCAAGACAAGTATGAGATTGATGGAAATGAGTTTTTCCATGGTAGTCATCTCTTGTCTCATCGGTTTAGATCTATTCATAGAATTGGAAGTGGACTTGACTGAAGGAATGATATATGGGATGGCTCAAAATGAATCAAAGTTAAGCAGCGGAAGATAGTTTGAAATACAATTTTTCAAAGCATTCATTATAATCCCGTTTCTTGATATCACTATTATATACATTTACATTAACAACCCGAGGAAATGCATGAATAAGTTAATACCACTTGAAGACCTAAGGTTGTTCAGCTGGGAGAAACCTTTGAAAAGATTTAGCTCCTTCCACAAATGCAGAAGCCCAAGATTGTCCATCTAGCAGTTTGACAAAGGTTTTATCCTCCTGAGAGTTATAGTGCTAGGAGACTCCTCGGAAGATTTTATGAACTAAAAACTTTCTCTAATCACTTGACTACTTTAGTTTAGTTATGTTTAGTCTCAAAGCTTCCAACAAGCAGAGCAAAAATGAATCTAACACTAGTGGAAGATCTTATTTTCTTTTTGTGTTAGACAACTCTACAACAACTTTTACAGACTTCAAATCACCTCTTTTCTATTTGCCTTCTCAAGGCAAAGCATGTTGGAGTAAACTCAACTGTTAAGTTTTTGTTTTGTTACGTGTTCAAATAATACCCTGTTAATTCTTTGCAAGATCAACGGTCATATTTGATGCTGGCAGTAAATAGATTAAATCATATTTTATCTATTTGTACCAAGCCCCTCAAAACTTTACCAATCTTATAAATTTTCCCCATTAACTTTTAATGGTTGAGACTTCAATTATTAACTCTTAATAATTGTCTAGAGAAAATGATTATAGTCCAAGCAAGACTTTATCTCATTGATAATACGGTGTGACTTTCTAGGTCCATAGCCAAATAGCATTAAGAAAACATCAAACCTTTTTATGGCAATCAACTTCTTGATTTATTTCAAGAATTTCATCTCCGATTCTTGAAACACCCTTAAGATCTTGAGTGATGCCTAACAACACATCAAGACAATATATAAGGCAATGAAGTCATCAAGTAATTAACCTATTTAGTTGTTGATTACCGTAAAATTCAATCCTTCCATTAGTAGTCCCGATTGAGTAAGAACCATGGTCCGATCAAGTTCATAGACTCAATTCTATTCCTAGATTCAATGTGGTGAAATGAGAGATGACACCCATGGAAAAACACCATTCCATCAATCATACATTGGCCAAGGATTTCCTCATTTACCAAATTGAATCGCATAGGAGATTACCTCAATAATCAAGGTAATGGATTCTCTCTTGACAAGCACTTGCCTCTCTCTATATTAAAAGAATGATACTACAAGTGAATGTAACTTTCCCGTGCTCGGGAGAAGTATTATCCAAAAGTAAGTACCAAACCCCAATACATATGACAACCATGTTGTCTCAAGTCTAAGGATCATATGCACCATCACAACGAATAACAAAACATTAATACATGCCATGTGATTTGTTATTCACGTCACGTTCAGTGATTATTCCACTAATAGTCACCTACATGTTTGTTATTAGCAACTCATGCTTGTATGATATGTGACTTACCATCCTTTTCCATTAATATCCCATATTAATTTAAGGTAACTAACCGATGTGATAGCCCGTACTTGATTAGTTGAAGTCCCTTTTAAATAATCTAAGGGCTATGAACATTTTAAGTATTTCTCGTACCAAAGAAACAAGCTCACATATTTTTAACTCTTTGAGAATATATTTCTTCAATGGAAATACTAGGGAATCATTCATACGAGAAAGAAGAAGAATATGAAAGAATAAACATGCCATTTATATTACAGAAACAAGTATACATCAAAATGCCCAATATAGGTCATCTAATTATAGAATTAGGGTATATCTCTAACATTACCCATTTCATTGGGGATATGTCCTAATGTTATAGTTTAAGATAACCTTATTAGGGCTTAATAAGAATATATTTATGTGTTTTATACACTATGTCATTTGTAGGATATTCATATTCTCCGCTTTGATATGAATATGTCCATAATGCTTATCCGAGAAGAGAAATGTTCTAAAAGGGTTTAGGATATTTCACACTTTTTCTTCGATATGATAAGCATTAAGAATCGATTCATAGCCCTTCAGATTATTCAACCGGGACAAGAATAATCGAGTATGGGTTATCATATGTTATTACCTTTGATTAACATAGTGATGTTAATGATAAAGGATGGCATGCAAAGTGCCAGAACAACATGATGATGTGGACTACTAAATATATGAGTGATCTTTACTGTACGGATCATTGAATGTGACAATAAATAGTAAGCTACATGATTTCAGGTTAATAGTTTACTATTTAGTTGGGAATTATGCAAATATTACCTCAGACTTGAGAAATTACGGTTGTCGGTTATATCAGGGGCTAAATATTGCATCTGGACAATGCACGTCTTCCATAAAGTGGGTTACGGCCTTTCCCATTTTAGTTTTGTGGTATGAACCGACAAGTAATTGTCGAGATAGGATCTGTTAACCTTCGGCGTGAGGCGATGTCCTATGATATCTGAGATCGGTCGTTAAACGAGGAAGTCCTTGGCAAGTCGAGTATGAAGTGGTAGAAAGGAGTTTTTCCATGGTAGTCATCTCTCATTTCACCGATTCAGATTTATACATAGTATCGGATGTGAACTTAACCATTTCATGGTCCTTTCTCGATCGGGGAATTCTTAACAGTAGGATCAGACTGCACACTAATTCTCGACGGTTAAATGGATTCATATAAGACGTCGTCTTCATTATTGTATATATTCTCATGGTACGTTCATTACAAGTGCGTCACTCATAAGCATGAGGGTATTTCAATAAATGATGAAGACATTTCTGAAATAGATAAAGAGGTTTATCGGTCCCTCATCGGTACGCGATTGTGAATCTAGAAGATAACACACTAATAAGTATCATGAATAAGTTCACTGGAAGCTTGTATAATGTGGTTGGTGGCTTTAAATTGTTAAGAGTCATCTATGTTGATAATTGGGCCAAAAGTGTAATTTCAAAAAGTTTTGGAGTCAAATTATAATTATCAAAACTTTTGGGGCCAAACTGTAAATATTAAAAAGTTGTTTCAATATATTTATTCTAATAGAGATTAGAATGGGCAAAAATTTTATATATATATATATATATATATATATATATATATATATATATATATATATATATATATAAAGGTGTTTATATATGTATATGTGTAATGATGATGTAATTTATGAAATGCCACGTTATCATCCTAGTCATCAAATGAAAAAGGAAAATTAATGATTGGGCATTGACATGAGGCATGTGAGATGTAGGATTGTCCATGTCATCAATCCTAGTCATTTGAATTTGAAATGGATGGATGAGATTAACTTTTGAATAAAGACAAAAGAATCTTGGCCATTGCTTTTGATGATAAGTGTGACGCCCGAGCTTTTTGCCATACATTAACTTACTGTTGCACCCATTATTTGCGCATTTCCTTCTGTGCTTTATGAACTGTCTTCTTTAGCCACTATTCACTCCATTTTCAAACTGCATTATATTAGTGAATTAGTATTTTTATTAAATCATATTAATTGTTAAAAGAGTGGGAAAAATGTGCAATTGAGCTAGAAGCGATAGGAGCACTCGTTTAGAAAATAGTTTAGTGAACTAATGAATACTGTTACGTAACATAACTTAGTGTTTTAATTAGCTAGCTTCCACTTTGCACTTTAGGCTCATTTTAGAGCTAACTAAGTGCATTTTAGTGAACCACTTAAGCACCCAACTTAGCCCCATTTAATATATAACTCACACCACACCAATTTAGCTTATAACATAGCAAAGAAAAAAAAATAAAAGCTGGAAAATAGTAGCAGAAGCCCGACAGCAGCAAACAGGAAGAAGGAAGAGATTTTGATCTTCAACTCATCAATCCAAGCCCCTCCAAGCCTAGAGCAAGTAGTTTAGGGTGTGTGCAAGCCTCCTAGTTGCTCCTACGCGCATTGATAAGGGATTTCATGGCTCTTTTTGCATTTTTAAAAATGTTACACATTTCTTGATTTGTTCAAAATGCTATTAAATGTTAATGCAAAGCTTATCTATGTTATTATACATTGTATATAAGTGCTAGAGAACACATTTGAGCCATTAGAACACATTTTAAACGGTAGGAATCGTTATTTTGAAATTATGAGGTAAATAGTGACGGGATTTCTAGGGTTTGTGTAATTGCGCGTATTAGCTTGATTCAATGCTTCTAATAGATGCCTTAGGTGCTAATGAAAATACTCTAATAGCCCCGTGCACTCAAATTGCTCTAAACTTGCTTAGAACGTGCATTAGCCGACTTTAACAAAGGGGTTTCGGCGTTAATGCTAATCCGGGTGGATTCGGGCTTCACTTCTAGGATTTATAGGCTACCTAGGTGCTATAGAAGCTTTGCTAACCCTTGTTTGAAGCCCAGTTGAGGTATGTGTAGTTCAAAGCTATAAGAGGGAAATTGGGGCTTTCAGGGTAATTGCGAGAAATTGAACATGTTTGTGGGTTATAAGGGTACCTTAAGGGTTACTTAGAAGATTGGTATAGCTTCCCCTCGAATTTGAAACCTTAATTTTGATTCGGAAGAAAAATAGCTTGAATAACAAAGGGGTTTAAGTGCAAATTCTGTTGTTTCTCGCTTCTAAGACCATGGTATGACTCCTTGTGTGTTTAAATGTGGTTTCAAGTTGATTTGGAACTTTTGGTATAATTCTAAATGCATCTTGTATATGTCCCTTTGTAAAACTGCTTATTTGTTTCTATTCTAACCGCTTCGAGGTCAACCTACTTTGTTGATCCTCCTACGTGTTATTGCTTATATTTTTGATATTAATTTGCCATTGTAAAGTGCATTGCATAGTAGTTGCGCAACCATAGTATGATACCCCGAACCCTGCATGCATTTAATGGCATTTAATTGCATTTAATTAAGTGTCATCTTAAATGTTAGCATTGAATTTCGTGTTTATTTTTAAATAAACATTCATTTCTAGCATTATTTTCATATTTCTTTTAGAAGTAATTAAATAATACTTGAGTTAATTATGTTAACGGAATATCAACTACTTTTCATATTTATGTTACTTGGTTTTATTTTCTTGCACCTTAATGCTCGGTTTTCAATTAAATGGAAAAGTAACTCCGAGCCCGGAGTGAATTTTGAACTATGTTACTTTTCAAAAATTATATTTTTCTTATATTCCATAATATTTAGGTGTTATTCGTTCTTCATCATTTTGTGCATAGCATATCGAGAGTGGTAGCTAGAGGATGATTTCTAGTCCTCAGCAAATAGTGAAAACTAGTATTTAGTGTTTTAGTTTTAGTATTTTAATTGTTGTTGACTAGAATTATATTTGTGTTAGTTGATTTAAGTTTAAAATGCATAAAATGAGTTAGTTTGACCAAGTTTAGTTAGCTTTGACCAAAGCCTTGACCATTTGACTTCAACTTGTCATCTTATATATGCATAATACATTACAAAAACAAGCAAAAATCTGGAAAAAAAAAAAAAGAAAGGGCCGAAACCATAGGAGAAAAAAAAAGATTTCAACTTCAAATCTTCAAATCTTCGCGAGAGCTTGCACGGGGTTGTTTCCGAGGCTTTCAACGTGGTTTTCCTAGCATCTAGTAGCGTCTAAGGTGAGGGTTTCATCGTTATTTGTGCATTTGAAATTATTGTGTCTAAACTTTAATTTTTGGGAATTATGCGTAGATCGTTATTTTATCTATTTTGATGCTTGAAGAATGTTCCTTAACAATTGTAGAACATGTATTTGTAGTTTTTTAGCATTTTCTACGGTTGAATGTAGCAATTGCAATTTAAATTGATAATGGAATAGTAAATTATGAATAGTAAACCCTCGTTTCGTAAAAGTTGTTCCGTTTTGCATTCTGTTAATGTGGCAAGATGCTAGATATGTTAGAATGCTTAGATGTATGATTTAATTGGGTTGTGTAATGGAAAAATAGAGAAAAATGGCTTGGTACATGTTGGGGTCATTTCGGTCGAGTTTGGAAATTTCTCGATTTGTGTGAAGGCATTGTCGAGGTACGTCATGGAAGCACTTTTGGTGCAGTTGTGACATTGGTTGGGTGATCGGTTGAGGCAGTTGTAGTTCAAACGAGCAAAGGGAGAAATCGGGGCTTTGCGGCAATTCTAGGATAAAGTAGGGTTTCGTGGTCTTTAGACGGGCCTTATGGTGTCCTAGAAGGAGTGGTGAAGTCGGTTTCCAAAACTCGTAGCTCATTTGGAAGTAGTAGCATTGAGAAAGTTGGGGTCATTTAGTGTTTTAGTTGATTTTTATAATCCTTGCTTATATAATGCTTATTGTGGATTACTATGCTTATTATACTTGATTATGATTGAATTGTATATCAATTGTTGATAATGCTTGTTAGTGTTGTTCTTGCTATTTTATTAATTGTAAATGCTTATTGTATCGCATGTTGATACTAATCTGCACTTCAGTGCCTTGCTCGATTATCGTTATATTCCTCGTATTGCATTGCATTGTGTCAGGCGCGTGAGTAACGGGCCTCTCTGGGTAGTCTCAGGCTGCCAGGGTTGGTTGCTCTAGCTCCGTGTCCTATTCCCGTTCTCGCTCGGGTTGCCGCCCAAGGAGTTTTGGGTCGTAGAATTGACAGAGTATGTCCAGAGTACTCTAACGGAAGATATAAGGTGGGTGAGCCGGCGCGTCATCGTTAAAGTCATCAAAATCATGATTGGTACATTACTCGTTTGAGTGAACCGTAGCCTTCAAAGTGTGATATAGTTTTGAATGGTTGTGTTAATGATTTCTTTAATTGTTTATTGTATTATCGTTTATATTGAATGCTTCCTTATTGATTATATTGCTTAACTGTACCTATTTGCATTGCACGACTTTCTTTCTCTCCACCTTGATATTTGTTTCGCCCTCACTGAGTATACGTGTTGAGTATACTCACTCCTCACCACCACATTTCAGGAAATACCATGTTAGTTGGAAAGTTCGTGGTTATGTGATAGATCGTGCTTGAAGAGTTGCCTTGCGTGCTATGTGGCTTGAGTTGTCAAAGATGCAAAGATGTATGTTTTCGTGTATTGTATGTATTTAGTGTTAAAAAGAATGTAATTTAAGTTTAACTAGGTTATTGAAGCGGTATGATAAGCTAGTTTATGTATTCAGTTAATATAGTTTAACTTCAATGCACGTTTGTATTATTTAAAGAAAGAGTTAGAATAGTCTAGGTACTTGGAAATGTATATATACTTGTTGTGTTTAATTGTTGATAACCGGACTTGGATGGCCTTGAGGTGTTTGTATGGTTGGACATGGTGCCGGTCCACTTATATACTGTCATAGGTTTTTGCATTTTGCCTAGAAACAGGGGAGACTCTATCCGTTTTCCCTAAAATTTATGCCCGGGTTTGGAATTGGGTTGTGATTAGATTGATTGATAGATCTCCCGGTCTCGAGAGGGATTGGGGTGTTACACATAGTGTCAGGGGCAGTTGTGTTGAATATCGGCTGGGCGGCAGAGGGCTTGCCAGTGGATATTCAAACTCCGTACCCTATTCCCTTACTCGCCTGGTCCAGAGATTGCCAGGGGGTGTTGGGTCGTAGGATTATCGGGGTACATCCGGAGTACACCCACTGGAGTATTTGGGGTTATGCCAGCTTATCGTGATCGTGATCGTGGTTCATGGATCGTGAATGAAGACCAAGTGAAGATTGGAGTATAGGGGTTATGTGAATGTATCCTTTTTAATGTGTGGTATTCAATCTTTTGTCCTACTTAAATTGATGTTAATTGCTTTTAATGCTTAATTGTATTACTTGCTGCATTGCACACCCCGGGAGACCTTATCCCTCACTGGGCAATAGTAGTTGTTCATACCTCGATATATGTTTCAGGAAGTACTGAGGGTAATCCCCAGCTAGTTGAGGTGCTAGTGGAAGAGGAAGAAGTTCAGGCAGAGCCTTTACCCTAGTTGTTGTGTGTTTGTTGCCTGAGATGGATGTGTTTTCTTGTTTCTACTTGGCGTATTAGTATTGCAATATTATGATCTATTTTGTGGCCTAAGGGCTATGTATATTCTTGTAGTTACAAGTTGAAAGATAGTTGGTTGTAGTGATAGATTTAAGAAATCATGGGTTGTAATAACTATATCCTATTCTAATTTGTGAAACCCCACTTTTCTACTTTAACTCGATTTACGTGTTTTATCTCGTTTTGCATGCATTTGACCTATTTATGTGCTATATGACCTAGAATGTTATAATTTTGATGTCAATACTCCTAATACGTGCTAAATGTGCATTCATGAAATTTTCATCAAAAACGGGATCAGAAATTTTATCGTCGATTTTCAGTGAATAGTATTTTCAAAACACGTCCGCTAAAATTTTGAAACTGGTCTTTTTAACCCTTCTAGACCTAGACCATGGACTTTAATATACCTGTGTTTGATTAAAACGGTTTTAAAATTGGCTTAAGAATTTATTAGGGTTTTTACATCGACTTTTGCGAAAATTGAGTTTTAAGCCGACTCGGGTATAATTGTTTGATTGTAAAACTTCTTGTCACCTAAAAATAATCTACTTGAACTATCTTGAGTGTTGAATAATTGTTTTGAACTTTGGTGATCAATAAAATGCATTTAAAGTCAAGAAAACACTAAAAATAATTAGTTTCCACTTTGACTTTCTTTTATTTATTTGACCTTTGCTTAATATATGATCAACACACATTGAAAAAAAAACAAAACACCACCAAAAATACACACAAAACCGTGGCTCCTTGGAGGAGAAATATGAAGGCATTTTCAAAGCATTTTTCTCATAGATTTTGCATTTCAAAGCCGAATTGAGTGATTCAAAGCTTGATTTCACTTGTTTGGCATCCATTCTACACATTTCTTGCATCAAAACACATCAAAGGTGAGAGAAAAATTCTAGATCTCAAAAGTTGTCTTTTGCATTTTTGTGTATAAATGAAAATTGAACCGTTAGAATTCTAATCTGATGTTAGATTATTGCTCCTTGCATGCTAGGGATCATTTAGCTGTAATACTACGAGTTTTTATCGGTTGTAGCATAATTTTTATTTTTCGGGTATTTAAATTTGATTAATTTGTTCAAAGTTGATTAAATTGAGTTGTGTTGATTGGAATCGATTGCCGTCAATTTCTAAAAGTTTGTTAATTATGTGGTAGCGCCGTTGTAATGCCGAATTTTTGATTGTGATGTTCGTGCCAAAATTCAGAAATTTCAGCCATGACATCTTAGGGTTTTAGGGTTATTGGGCATGATTTGGATGTGTTTTGGTTGGTTTCCGAGGGGGCTAATGTAGTTGATTGAATGGGTGAGTGTTTGAAACTGATTTGGAGTTGTTTGGATTAGTAGAATGTAAGATATGATTATTTGAAGTTTAGGTTGTCTTTCTTTAAAATGTTAGATTGAGCCTTAGATGATTGGGTGTGGGTTGAGTGATTGAATTGTGAGTTATTGACGGGTAAATTAGGGTTCAATTGTGTGTGTAATACATGTTCGGTTGGATGGCCTACTTTGTCATCTAACTCAGTTATTTGTTGTTAAATTGTTTATTGATGTTATTATGATGATAATATGATTATTGATGATGATAATATGTTTATTGATGATGATTGATGATTATTGATTGATGATTGATGCCGGTAGATAAACAATTCTGCTAGACTATCCTCCTGTGAATGATTGATGTTTATTATTATTGCTGGGTCTCTGGTATGTGTGTGCCACCTCTCGGGCAGCATTGGGCTGTCGGGTTGATAACGACATGACTATCAGAGATTGCCTCCAGCTCGCATGACGGAGGTGTCATGGAGGGCGAGGTTATTAGGGGTACCTCGGGTGCGTGAGTAATGGGGAGTTACAAGAAGAATGGTTGAGATCGTGATGGCGTTTGGAGCTACACCAACTAGAGAGAGTATCCTTTATTGAATGGTCATATAGTTATGTGATGATAGTATTAGTTATGTTATTGTGTGTTTACTGACTCAAATGATTATTCCAAGGAGTTTAGTAGACCTTGCTCGAGATCTATCGGATCCTCGCTGGGCTTATTTTATATAAGCTCACTCTCTATTATTGCATGCATACAGGTGTACTATCGCAGGATTACGAGTACGTGCCTCCTGAAGAGGAAAATATGCCTTACGTGGATGAGTCCTATGTTCCAGAGTCTTATCCTTGATGTTGTATCGTTTTACTATCTTGTATATTAACTTAGTAGACTTTTATATGCTTTGTAGTTCATTATATAAAAGATGTTGAAAAGATAACGAATTAGTTGATGCAAACTTAGTAGTCTTTATTTTGTCTATGTTTAGGTTGCTGGATTGGCTCATTATGTTTTGTAATGTATTTTTAAGGGTTCACGTATTATGTTGGAACAGAGGCATATAACGAGGACTGTTTATTATATAATATGGTTATGACGTATGTTGTTATTTTATTGAGGAGTTGTTTGTTGTATGGTTTGTGAAGTTGATGTATGATGTTCTATTGAGGTTGGTTTAGAGCCTCGGTGTCCTATTTACTGTCGTTATACTGTCGAAATTCCGTTGCGTCCTGACTGATTATAGGAGAGGTCGAGTTGGGGCGTGACATTTAAGTGGTATCAGAGCTTGATTAGCTGTCAGCCGGAGTATCCTCGGAATGTGGGTAGTGGTCTAAGCATGCAAGTATGTATTAAGTGAAAGAAAAATGAAACATATGTTAATATGTTTATGTGATTAATTTACTTATGTGTCTAACTTTCTATGTGACCAGTATGCCTTGTGTGTTAAGTGACCTAATGTGGTCAATATGTTTTATGTGATAACGTGCTATACGTACTCAATGTGTTGTAATTAATGTGCATTATGTGATTAATGTGTATTATGTGACAATTGTGTTTTATGTGATTTTGTGCCTTGTGTGAAGTTAGTTGTTTATGTGCTTTTAATTGTTTATAACTAGCTTATGTGAAACAATGTGCTTTAGGTGCTCAATGTACTTTAAGTGACCAATGTGAGTTACGTGATCAACTTGTCTTATGTGAAGTTTGTTGCTTATGTGACTTTAATTGTTTATAACTTACTTCTGTGATATAACCTATTTATGTGATGTTGACTTCTTATATGTTGAATTGTGTGTTATGTGATAATGTTGCATTGTATGATAATTGCGCATTACGTTATACTTGTCTTTCATATGATATAGTTGCATACATGTTTTAACTCGTGAATGACCTTTTAATGTCTAGGGTGGTTGTAAGAGCTTTCAGAAATAGAGATAGGCCATGATTTTGAATTATTATTATTCTAGTTGTTTATCAGTGAGATTTTAATTGTTATGTTTATGAATTTTAGTTTCGGCTTAGTGGATTGATCTTGATGTTCCTTTAGCGAGAATGAAGTTGTTCGAGGAAAATAGCAATGTATCTTCATGATTATAATTACTTTTGTTGCCATGTTTAACTTATTATTACTTGGAGATGAATCATAAGATGAGGTTTCTGTGAGGTTGTGATTAGACATTTTTGGAGTCTCAACTCAGACTATACTTCCTTGAGGTTATTTTAGAATGAATTTATTTGAGGAATTAGTGATGTATATTTGTGAATGGAATGAAGTGTGGTATAACATGTGAATATTTCTACTATTTGGGATTGCTATATTATTAATGGATATTTTGGAGTTTTGATCTTTAAACCTTGGAGACAATTGGAGTGATTCATGACTAAAGTTACTTTATTCGAAGATATAATTGTTGGGAGATAGAATTATTTGAGGAAATAAGAATGCATTTTGGTGACTGAACATTTACTTGCCTACATCAAGCTTTTGGATTCTAGGTGGTATGACTTTCTAAATTGTTGATTGGGGATTCTCTTGTGTTATTATGGGTTAGTATGAATCTGTATTGTGTTATCAGATTTTGGAGTCTTCATTAGTTAATCTTGTTGGGTAATCAATGATTTATCTTGTTTAGTGATTGGTCTGGTATGGAATGTAAAATTTTGGAGTGATTTATCTTGTTTGGTGATTGTTATGACTCCTTAGGTTCTTTAGATCTCCTTAGTGTCTTGTTTTTGAGGAAGATAGATTGTAGGATTTGACTTGTTGGTGTTTAAGTGTGTAGGTGGGACACCCTTCTTGTGCTTCATAATTCTATCGGTCTTATTATTCTTTTCTACTCTATTCTCACTTATTTGAGAGAGGGTTACACTTTTCTGGCCTATCAATTGTTTCTTGAAAGTTTGCTTGTTGGATTAATGGATCCTATACTCATTTGACATTGTTTCTATTCTTAACATTCATATTTGCTTCTTATAGCAATGTCGCTTATTGGAGTTAAGGTTTGAGACTTCTATATTTCATTCTATATCTCTAGTTATTCGTTTCAATATTTTATTTCATCATATTACTATTCATTTGAAAGTAATTTTTCCTTTGGTATCCCATTTTACTTGTTCAAATTTCACTTGCTTGATGTACTCCCTACCTAAGTACATCATTGTCATTCTTGTTGATCCTTGTTAATCCTATTGTTTTATTATTAAATCCTGAGCCATTACTTTGCTTGTAATTGCTCATTCAATATACTCGGCATTGTCCTTCTTATTAATACTTCTTTGGTTATTGTATGTTGAGATACTCTTGACACTCATGTTTTCTATTGAATTAATCATCTCTTATTCTTAATTTCATTTCGCCTCAAGTACAACTTACTTGTTGGTTCCTTGAACAATCATCGAGAATTGAAATATCTACTTGTTCAGAAATTTTTGTTCAATATACTCAGCACTGTTTTGACTCGTCATCATCCTTTGTTCGTACTTATTTAACTGATAGGTGCTGAGACATTTCTTATCTTAGGTATCATGCTTCCTTATTAAACTGTTAACCTCTTGATTCTCTAACCTGTTTGACCTCCTGTTCACTTGATTGTTGGCTCGAATATGATTTTTCATATTCGTATTTCCTTGTAAATTTCATAAGAGCCATATTCTGACTAATGTCACTTTTGAGATATTCCCTTGATCAGTAATCATTCATGTTATCGTAAATGAGTTTTTAAACCCTTAGGGTGTTCATAGAGTTCTTTTGTGTAGTAGGGGATGATTGATAAGTAGTAGTGTCATGCTAAGACTTTGGAGTTATGATTTCTTTCATATGCAATATGATATTTAGGTAGGAGAGAACTATGAATTTAAGATTGTCTTGGAACTATGATCATCAACTTGCAGTCAACAGAGATTGTTCTTTTGAGGTCTTTGGTTAGTTGTCATCCTAAGAGATAAATGAGAACTAAGAGAAGTATTATTAAGTGTAACGATTGAGGATTTAATTGTCTGTCAGTTCGAGAATTGTGCGGACGCAATTGTTTTAAGGATGGGAGAATGTGAAACCCCACTTTTCTGCTTTAACTCGATTTACGTATTTTATCTCGTTTTGCGTACATTTGACCTGTTTATGTGCTATATGACCTAGAATGTTATAATTTTGATGTCAATACTCCTAATACGTGCTAAATGTGCATTCATGAAATTTTCATCAAAAACGGGATCAGAAATTTTATCATCGATTTTCAGTGAATAGTATTTTCGAAACACGTCCGCTAAAATTTTGAAACTGGTCTTTATAACCCTTCTAGACCAAGACCACGGACTTTAATAGACCTGAGTTTGATTAAAACGGTTTTAAAATTGGCTTAAGAATTTATTAGGGTTTTTACATCGACTTTTGCGAAAATCGAGTTTTAAGCCGACTCGGGTAGAATTGTTTGATTGTAAAACTTCTTGTCACCTAAAAATAATCTACTTGAACTATCTTGAGTGTTGAATAATTGTTTTGAATTTTGGTGATCAATAAAATGCATTTAAAGTCAAGAAAACACTAAAAATAATTAGTTTCCACTTTGACTTTCTTTTATTTATTTGACATTCTTTTATTTATTTGACATTTGCTTAATATATGATCAATACACATTGAAAACAAAGCAAAACACCACCAAAAACACACACAAAACCGTGGCTCCTTGGAGGAGAAATATGAAGGCATTTTCAAAACATTTTTCTCATAGATTTTGCATTTCAAAGCCGAATTGAGTGATTCAAAGCTTGATTTCACTTGTTTGGCATCCATTCTACACATTTCTTGCATCAAAACACATCAAAGGTGAGAGAAAAATTCTAGATCTCAAAAGTTGTCTTTTGCATTTTTGTGTATAAATGAAAATTGAACCGTTAGAATTCTAATCTGATATTAGATTATTGCTCCTTGCATGCTAGGGATCATTTAGCTGTAATACTACGAGTTTTTATCGGTTGTAGCATAATTTTTATTTTCCGGGTATTTAAATTTGATTAATTTGTTCAAAGTTGATTAAATTGAGTTGTGTTGATTGGAATCGATTGCCGTCGATTTCTAAAAGTTTGTTAATTACGTGGTAGCGCCGTTGTAATGCCGAATTTTTGATTGTGATGTTCGTGCCAAAATCCGGAAATTTCAGCCATGACATCTTAGGGTTTTAGGGTTATTGGGCATGATTTGGATGTGTTTTGGTTGGTTTCTGAGGGGGCTAATGTAGTTGATTGAATGGGTGAGTGTTTGAAACTGATTTGGAGTTATTTGGATTAGTAGAATGTAAGATATGATTATTTAAAGTTTAGGTTGTCTTTCTTTAAAATGTTAGATTGAGCCTTAGATGATTGGGTGTGGGTTGAGTGATTGAATTGTGAGTTGTTGACGGGTAAATTAGGGTTCAATTGTGTGTGTAATGCATGTTCGGTTGGATGGCCTACTTTGTCATCTAACTCAGTTATTTGTTGTTAAATTGTTTATTGATGTTATTATGATGATAATATGATTATTGATGATGATAATATGTTTATTGATGATGATTGATGATTATTGATTGATGATTGATGCCGGGAGATAAACAGTTCTGCTAGACTGTCCTCCTATGAATGATTAATGTTTATTATTATTGCTGGGTCTCTGGTATGTGTGTGCCACCTCTCAGGCAGCATTGGGCTGTCGGGTTGATAACGGCATGACTATCAGAGATTGCCTCCAGCTCGCATGACGGAGGTGTCAATGTCTTGAACTTTCATTATAGTAATGAAATGGTCGGAATGCGTATTGGAAAGAAAGAATGAACATTCATATTTTAATTACTTAGCATTTAATGAAATGGCTAAATAACCAAATCATACTTACAATGTCTTGAACTTTGAAATGGTCAAGATTTAAAGACTTGAATTCTTTTATATGTCTATTCAAATGAGTTTGATAGATTAATTATTCCTTTTGACAAAAGAGTTTGTTCAAAATAAATAATTAAAAGAAATGGAGCTTATGAGACTTGTCCAAAATATGTTGGGTTATAAAAGAATATTAGAGAATGCATCTTTTATCACCAAAATCTTTCAAATTGATTTTAAACTTATACCATGTTTTAATTCTATGGCTGAATAGAATTTAAACTCCTTCATGCATAGTTTCTTTAGAGAAAGGTAACTATGATGAAATGGACAACGAGTGTATTAGAATGAAAAGATAGAGATCATTTTCATTAATAAATAAAGATGATATCTAAATTTATAAGAAATACTAGTAGGAGTTTTTGTCCTTAACAGATCTTGTGAATTTATGATACCTTCATTCTCTAAGGTCCAACCGAATTCTATATCATGATACATATCTTGGGTATATCGATCATGTCCTGTTGTATCATGTCTATGAAGCACAATGACATGATTGATTGTTTTCTCACTGCCTGTACACCTAGTCACGATCTTAAAGTTTTCTTTGAGATGGAGGAATCTAAGAAATTTTGGTCTCTAGTAATAATGAAAGGGTATCCGTCTTTTCTTGTAGATTTCCTTTTGATTATTAAGGAAAGGTTGCGAATGATTTTTGCACCTAATCCTTTCGTTGTTTGCATTCTCCTTTAATGCAATGGCAATTACTTGGCACGATATGATGTAATGAGTTTCATGATTGATATCGAAGAGAATACATGTAAGTTCTATTGATTTTATTTTTATAATGATCTATATGAACTTTAACCAACAATTTTAAGGTTTGTGGATATAGTGAACTTCTTAGTGAAGAATTCACTAAAAAGAATGAAATTATATATAATAGATTTATGAGTTATTGGAAAGAGTTCTGAATAATAATAAGTAACCGTTATCTTATTGGAAAGATTCTCTTTGTTTTTTTTTTCCATTTTCATGTCTTTTGTTGCCTTCGGTCTGCGACCGATTTAGCTTTTGCTTTTTTCTGCATTTTCTTGATTGCGACACCAGGTGTCATGCATTGTGTACTTTGATGTACTTTTCATTTTTCTTTCAATAAAATTCCACTGAATTATCAAAAAAAAATTATCTGAGCCAAGATATTGCTTGACTTTAAATGATGTTTGGATGTTGTGTGGTTCTGTCTATTGATAGTAGCTGATATCATGTAATATGGTAACTATTAAAAAGGCTTTTTGCACAAGCTTAAAAGAACCCGATCTCATCGAGAGTCTGAACATGAAAAGAGTCAATTCAAGAATTTCTTTCTTGATAGAAAATGATATAACGGAATAGGATCCTATAGATGCCACTATAATTGACCCACTGATCCTGTAAAGATAGTTGCAGTTGATCACCGTCTTGGAGAAGATAAGTATGTTGATACGAATGTACAATGCACTAGATTCTATGGCTGATAGCATTAGTGCAAGTGGGAGATTGTTGGGGATATGCCCTAATGCTATAGTTTGAGATGACCTTATTAGGGCTTAATAAGAATATATTTATGTGTTTTATGCACTATGTCATTTGTAGGATATTCATATTCTCTACTTCGATATGAATATGTCCCTAATGCTTATCCAAGAAGAGAAATGTTCTAAAAAGGTTTAGGATATTTTGCACTTTTTCTTCGATATGATAAGCATTAAGAATCGATTATAGCCCTTTAGATTATTCAACCGGGACTAGAATAATCGAGTATGGATTATCATATGTTATTACATTTGATTAACATAGTGATGTTAATGATAAAAGATGGCGTGCGAAGTGCCAGAATAACATAATGATGTGGACTAATTAACATATGAGTGATCGTCAGTGTACAGATCATTGAATGTGACAATAAATAGTAAGCTACATGATTTCAGGTTAATAGTTTACTATTTAGTTGGGAATTGTGCAAATAAATCCTCAGACTTGAGAAATTACGGCTGCCGGTTATATTAGGGGTTAAATACTGCATCAGGACAATGCCCGTCTTCCATAAAGTAGGTTACGACCTTTCGCGTTTTAGTTTTGTGGTATGAACCAACAGGTAATTGTCGAGATAGTTACTGTTAACCTTCGGCATGAGGCGATGTCCTATGATATCTGAGACCGGTCGTTAAATGAAGAAATCCTTGGCCAAAGCGAGTATGAAGTGATGGAAATGAGTTTTTCCATGGTAGTCATCTCTCGTTTCACCGATTCAGATTTATACATAGTATCGGATATGGACTTAACCATTTCATGGTCTTTTGCCGATCGGGACATTCTTAACAGTAGGATCGGACTGCATACTAATTCTCGAAAGTTAATGGATTCATATAAGATGTCGTCGTCATTATCGTATATATTCTCATGATACATTCATTGCTAATGCGTCACTCATGAGCATGAGAGTATTTCGGTAAATGATGGAAACATTTTCAAAATGGGTTAAAACTATTTTAGTCCCTAAGGTTTGTCCTAAAGACCAAATTGGTCTCTGAGGTGTGTAAGAAGCCCAATTTAGTCCCTACCGTTAGTTGTCTGCCGTTAGAATTAACCATTTAGAGGGTAGTAATGTCATTTTGCATTTTTAAAAAAAAAAAGTTGAAATGATTACCCATGGAATGGATAGGGGAGTGCTACATCGGCACTCCCTTTTTACTGGGAAAAATGGGTGGGATTTGACTTGTTTTTTTCTTCTTCTTTTTTTTGGTCCTTATTCTAACACCCATCACCCCCTGTTATTCTTCTTTCTCTTCGACACACACACACACACATAGATGGCAATGGATGATCAGACATTAAAATATATATATATATATATATATATATATATATATATATATAAGAAATATTCTAGGCAGACGTGCATGCTTCTTCGCATTTAGATCATTCCGATTGATTTTTTGGCCCCCGAAATTGCTTAAAAAATTAAAAGGTTAGTAGGGTTTTTTCTTTAGTTTTTTTTCCTAACAATTTTAATAATAATGTAGTATATTATGTTATGGTTTACAATTTATTTTAGACATATTATATTTGATAATGTTGTTTATAGCTTTGCATATATGATGTTTTAGTGTTAGTTTTTTATAGTTGAAGGGAAAAAGCTATCATCTTAAAAAATAAAATTGGGCCACCATAATCAGTTCTTAAACTTCTTCTAGAAAATCCAGATTTTGGTATTAACTTGCGAAATAAATGAAAGCAAAGATTCTTTGGTCAGAGTATGTTTTATTATAGTGAATATGTTTATGAAGTGAAAGATATTAATATTGTTAAGAACTTCCAATGTTACTGATCAAGAGATTTTTTTTTTGTTTTTTTTGTTTTTGGCATGCATAATAGGTACCAGATGTGAGAATGAAAGAAACACAGGTTTGGGAGGCATATTATACAGCGTCCATGGGATTTTTTTTTTTTTTTTTTGGTTGGCCATGCATGGTAGACCAAAAGGTATGGTAGGTGAAATAGCCGTTGGAAACCAAACGACTATTATTTTTTTTTTAACACAAGCAAAATTTAAAATGCAAGGGCATGAGCGTCATTTTACACAGTCAATGGGTTGATCGTTAACATGGAACTAACGACAGGGACTAAATTGAGCTTTTTGTACACCTCAGGGACCAAGTTGGTCTTTAGGGCAAACTTCAGGGACTAAAATGGTTTTAACCCTTTTCAAAATAGATAAGGAGGTTTATCGGTCCCTCATCGGTACGCGATTGTGAATCTAGAATGTCACACACTAATAAGCATCATGAATAAGTTCCCTGGAAGCTTGTATAATATGGTTGGCGGCTTTAAAGTGTTAAAAGTCATTTATGTTGATAATTGGGCCAAAAGTATAATTTCAAAAAGTTTTGGAGTCAAATTGTAATTACCAAAACTTTTGGTGCCAAATTGTAAATATTGAAAAGTTGTTTCAATATATTTATTCTAATAGAGATTAGAATGGGCAAAATTAATATATATATATATATATATATATATATATATATATATATATATATATATATATATATATAAAGGCGTTTATAAATGTATATGTGTAATGATGGTGTAATTTGTGAAATGCCACATCATCATCCTAGTCATCAAATGAAAAAGACAAATTAATGATTGGGTATTGACATATGGCATGTGAGATGTAGGATTGTCCATGTCATCAATCTTAGTCATTTAAATTTGAAATGGATGGATCAGATTAACTTTTGAATAAAGACAAAAGAATCTTGTCCATTGCTTTTGATGATAAGAACCTTTTTGCCAAGTGTCATGAGAGAAAAAAAGGTGTCCCTTGGATTATAATTTACAATCCAAGGTTATGCATGGCTTGGTTGATTCAAGCAAGAAAGAGAAATGATTTGATTGGCTCTTGAATGCTTAAAAGCAATAAAATAATAGTTGATCATATAATATATAAAAGATGACAATCTTCTCTCTCTTTCCACTAAGAATTTCGGCCAAATGGATGAGGAGAGAGAAGACATTCATCTTGCCATCTAATTGCAATCATTGTGATCCTAGGATGCCTTATCAAGAAAAGTTAGCAATTGTGATTGGCTACACTTTTTGATATAGTTTATATATTATTTGATTAAAAGATGACAACTCCTCTATCTCATACATACACACCAATTTTGGCCAAGGCAAAAGAAGAGAAAGAAACTTCATCTTCTTCCTTGAGCTAGGCATATTTTCGGCCATTGCAAGATCTTAAAGATTGTAACACTCGAGCCGAGCATGAAAATTTTTCTGTTTCTTTTTCTGAATTTCATATTTTTTCTTTAATGCCTACTATTTTAGATGCATATATCCATTGAGTTTGGGTTCATAGCATATCGGGAGCAACGGGAAAAAAAATTGTAAGGAGCGTAATGAATACTAAAAATTTTCCAGCAATTTTTCAGCTTTTTCCACTTAAATTACTTGACCCATTTTGCTTAAAATTTGATTTAAATGCTCCAAGAACTTGACCCAATGCTTGACCCAATTGACCCTTTGACCTTTGGCCTTTTTATTTGTCATCTTTTTAAGCAAATAACAAGCCAAAATAAAACACAAAAACTAGAGAAAAAAAGGGCCATTTAGCCGTGAGTTTCAAAGCCATCTTCAAAAAATTTTGCTTTCAATCTTGAATAAGTTGACTACAAAGCACAGACTTGTTTCTTGGGGCATTCAAGATAATTCTAATTGTGTTTTTTGCTACATGGGATGTGAAACAAATGAACACTTATTCTTTGAATGCTCATTCACTAGGAGAATCTGGAGACAGGGGTTGTCGGCACTATCCATTGATTGTTCACTTTTCACTCTTCCAAAAATTTTGGATACGTCTAACTCTATTGATATCAGGAGTTACCAAAGTCCAGATTTTCAGAACTTTTCTCTGTGCTGTTGTTTATCATATTTGGATTGAGGGAAATAGACGTCTTTTCAGAGAAGAAGCCTTTACTGAAGAACAAATTTTTAAATTTATCGAGAACGATGTCAACTCCAAAATCCTCACGGGCAAAAAATTCAAGAACACATCTCTTAATTGTGATGTTTTGAAGGGCTGGGGATATGAATTCTTGTGGAAAAAAAAACTCAGCCTCTCTCTAGATTTTTCTCTCTGCCTTCTCTCTTAAAACCAAGTCGTTGACCCACCTTTGACCACCAATAAACCACATTAAAATCTCTCAATCACCACCAAAACACTCTCTACTTGTCCCGAAACACACTACTGCACCCCCTATGGGGGGAAGGGGTAAGTCCTCACATTCTAGTGCTAGATTGAAAGAGATGGCTAACACTAATAATCCAGCTGCTATGGAGAAGCTGAATGAAGATGAGGAATCCTCCGCTAAAGGCGTTGTTTCATTTAATTCGAGTGAACTTGGGCAAGCTTACAAGGCTAGCCAAGCAGAACATGTAGCTTTTTTTCAACATGATACTCCTTATAATGGTGATGAATCATTCAACTCTAGCAAGGAACTGCAAGCAGCTTATGATGCCATTCAAGCTAAGCAAGCTGGGTTTTTCGAATATGATGAAGGCATTGACATGAGTGATGAAGAGTTCGAAATTGGGGACTTTGCTGAGATTCGCTCAGCTCCATCCCTTGATCATTATCTTAAAAGTACTAGACTGCAGGGTGTTTATGACTCCGTTCGTGCAATGGGGCTTGATCCGAATAACCCATGACTGGGAATCCCTCCAATTTGCAATTCTCCAAATTCGTCTCAGAAGAATGTTGAAAACACATCAGAGTCTAATTACAACAAATCTGGAAATCAATCTCCCAAGTCTGATGGTGGCATTTATGTTAATTCGAGCAATAGTGCTATGGCGCGTGATGTACAAAGTCGCCAACATATGGACCCTAACAACATGGCCTTCAATTCTATTATTCCCGTGGTCCCTTCAAGCATGCCAATTGATATTCAAAGTTCTATTGGGCATGCTCAAATTGCTTCTACCGAGATTCTAGTTGGTCAATTTCAAAATGAGCCAAAAAGTCCAACAATCGGTGCCCATTTGACCCTACATGCCCATGGTCATTCACATGGTGATTTTGCAAATATTCCATCAGACAATGGAATTAACTTGACCCCACCAGTGCAATTTTCAAATCAGCCACATTTTGTTCAAATTTCTAGTGGAAAACAAGTGGAGCTTTCAGGCGTTGTCCCCCACGCGGACCAGCATGACGACTTGGACTCAACTCCCAAATTGAAGAATGAAGCAAATAAATTGGCTATCCTTGATAGTGACAATCCGATGGGGACCATAACTTATTCACCTAGTTTGTCGTCATTGCACACTCAGCTTTCAACTTTTGACCAAATTAAAGGCAATTTCAGCTCACATGATTCAATTGTGCAAGTTGGTCAATCAGGTGAGAAGACTGGCGTGGGGAACATTGAAAATCAGGTGACCCTACTATCACATAGAGTTGATGCCAATTTTTCACAATATCCACCTGCTTATGGACTCGCTCCCATTGGTTCAGCGATTGCAAATGGTTAACAAAGCAACAGGGACATCTCATCTTCACATTTCCTTCATCAAAATACTTCGCAAACTGATATCCATAACCTTGGCTCAGTAGGCGACCCTTTTGGCCAAAATTCACCAACGCCGTTCAACAATGGCCTCTTTGCTGAATTGCAAAAAGAGTTTCCTCCTCTTCAGAATGCTTCAACTAAACCAACTGACTCTACAATGGATAGAGGTTCCAATTACCACTCTGCTTGGGGTCAAAATGGGTCTGTCTAATGGCAATAATCTTGTTATCAACAACTGGCAAGGGCACTTTCTGGGTAAGTTAAATAACTCACTCAAATTGAATTACGTTGATGGGTTCAAAATCAAGGATGGGAGAAAAATCGTTGTTCCACTAGCAAATGTTTTCCAGGAAGGATCATTACACTGGAATTGCTGTCTTATTGGTCAATTCATAGGCAAACCACCCCATTTTTTCTTAATTAAAAGAATGGTTGACACTCAATGGAAGAAATTTGGTCATGTTGAAATTCAATCCAATGAGTCTGGGTTGTTTGTTTTCTGTTTTGAATCTCAAGAATTTTGTGATCGTGTGATGCAAGAGCTTTGGCATGTTCACCATCACTCCCTTCTCTTTAGACGTTAGGAAACCGGTCTCCAACTCATCAAGCTCAACTGTAAAAAAGTAACAATCTAGTTAAAATTGAGAAATGTCCCACTTGACTTACTTACCAAATATGGTCTCAGCTTCGTTTCTAGTACAATTGGCATCCCTCTTCAGATGGATTCAAAAACTGCTTCCCGCTCACATCTCGGCTATGCAAGAGTTTGTGTTGAAATGAACATTCTGAAAGATCTCCCGAATAGGACCTTTGTTGAACTCCTTAATGGTGAAGAGGCTGAGATTCTAATCGAATATGATTGGAAGCCACCGAAATGTACTTTTTGTAATGTTGCAGGTCATGACACTTCTAATTGTCCTAATTCACAAGAAGATAGAGATGATAAAATACCAGCTAACCCTAAATCGGAATGGAATGAGGCTGGGAAAAAGAATAGGAGAAGGCGCGGTGCTTCACGTTGAAATGAGAATCTGGTTAGCAATAACAGATTTAATGCTCTTGACATTGATGATGTTCATGGTGATCAAATTGATGCTCATGAGTTAAATTTTAATAAGTCCATGATTGTTGAGAATCAAACTGCAGGCATTGGTGTTTTCCACAAAAATACCAATGTTCGAAAGGTCAACATCCCTAACCGAGTTAATGTACATCAGCCTACTTCGCATATTTTGGTCACCCCGTACCCATCTCAAGGTTTTAAGGATAAGGTAACTATGCACAATATTGGCAAAGCCATCTCTACTGTTTATGTTGTTGACAACTCTTTTAACAATGCCTCTACTTCCAAGGCATCAACTTCTTTCGATTACACTAAGGCAATCCAAGGCATTTTTAATGGAAGGCCCCCTGATCGGAAAGCTCATTAAGGAGATTTGTTTTTCTTTGATCCTTTTATGTTTTTGGTTTTCTTGTCTTTTGTTCTTTCAGTCCTTGTTGGACTGATTCTTTTCTGATTGCCTGTCTTGATCTTGTTTTGACGCTGTTTGTCAACATCCATGTACTTGTACCATCTCCTTTGGATTTCAATAAATTTTCACTGAATTATCAAAAAAAAAATGTTTTGGAGGGCTGGGGACTTCTAAATTACTTTAACTAGTAATTCATTTGCTTTCTTTCATTTTCTTTTGTATTTGTTTTTGTCTTGGTTTTCCATAGTTGTACTTGTACTTTGATTTTCATTTAATATCTTGTTACTGAATTATCAAAAAAAAAAAACTTTATTTTTATGATCTATCAATATATTGGTTATTTATGCTTGTTTATGCTTCAAATACCTTCTATTGTGATCATAGAACATTAGTTTATAGTTAGATTGTAAGGTTTATGGCAAAAATGTAAAATACAAGTTGGGGAAGATGATGAATAGTGATTATGAATAGTAAAATCTGAAAATTGGGTTTTTCGTTCTGAATTACGTTCTAATACTTTGGTTAGGTGCTATAAGTGCTTAGGAGACTAAATGTAACATTTAAATGGATTTTGGATGGTTAGAATTGATAAATTTGAATTGGAATATAAGGGGCCATTTGCGCGTTTTGGACTGTTTAGTTGTTTTGAATGTTTTGGGTACTCGTAGAGCTTTATTGTGGTTGGTTAGAGATTAGTGAATGCCTAGCATGCTCGTAGTGTCCTTCTGTTGCTCGAAAAATAGCCTTTTAGTTGAAATTCGTAAAGGGGTTGTTTGACCAAGTGTTGATTTTGCTCGGTTTAAGTGTTGGTATAGTCTTATATGTGCATGAAAGCACTTTTGGTGTGGTTATGGCACTGATTGGGTGTCCGGTTAGCATAGCTATAGTTCAAATGCACTAGGTGGACTTTCGGACTTTTGTTGGAAAAGTGAGGTTTCGTCCCATAGAGTCGTGCCTTAACGTGTCTAGGAATGAGTAGTGAAATAGGATTTCAAGTCTCATAGTTTGTTTGAATGTAGTAACTTGAGAAAGTTAGAGGAATAAATAGTATTTTGGTTGAGTTTTGTGGTTGTGGTACAAATGTGTGTTGTAGTGCTTACATTGAGGGCCATAAGTGTTATAGTAGCTAGATTGATGCCCAAAGTGGATAGATGTGATTGGAGTTTGTTATGGTTGGTTGGAATGCAAAGGGCCAAGATAGTGTGTTTGTGGTTAGAGGTTAATTGCTTGACTAGATGTTTGGATGAAGTACCATGAATGTTAAATTGACCAATTGTATGCTCGGATGTGTTAGAATGTGGGTTGAACTCATGAGAGTTGATTGATCATAAAATGGGCTTTTTGATGGTTTTTGGATCGTTGTGTGTATTGGGTGCCATGGAGGGTTCGATTAAGGTTCCCAGGTGATTGTAGAGTATTTAAAGAGCTTGAGATGTGCTTTGTTTAATGTTTAAGTAGATTAGCTTGGCTTTGCCTTAATGTTTATTCTTTTAGTTGTTAGTTTTGAAAGATTTGTGTTCAAAAAGAATAAGATTGGCTAGTGTGTTCTTGAAGTGGTCATTACTTAATGGGTTTAGTTATATGATATATATAGCAAATATGTCTAGTATGTTAAGGGTTGTTAAATGGTTGTTTATATTGAATGCTTTTGTACTTGTCTATAGTTGATTAATTAGTAGTTTGATAGTTGGATGAATTGTTTAGTTGTATTGTGTGAACTAAATTGTAAATGTTATGTGGATTGCTAGTTTTGGCGCTAGGGGAGATTGGAAGAGTTTGTGGGCTATTGAGGTGAGGGAGTTGCATCTTATTTGCATTTCTCTATTGTATATTGAATATGTTAAATAGTTTCCATGCTATTAATGTGATTTAGCGTATTCTAACAAGATTTGTCAGTTTTATAGTTAGTAGAATGAGTTTAATGGTTAATGCTCGTTATTTCGCTTCTATTGTTGTCAACTGGTTAATGTGTGAGGACAACCTCTTTTGTTGTTCCTCGATTATGTGTTTATCGGCTTACCTTGTTATAATGCTTTTATTAATGCTTCTTATGTTATCGAAATGATAGTTGCGCAACCTTATCGTTAGGGCAGATGCGATGGGCCTCTCTGGGTGGCAATGTGCTTGCCAGGGTTGGTTGCTCTAGCTTCGTACCCTATTCCCTCACTCGCCTAGTCCGAAGATTGACAGGGGTGTTGGGTCGTAGGTATCAGGTACATCCGGAGTACCCATTGGTGTAAGGGATGCCGACATATCAAGATTGTGTTCGTGGTTCGTGGATCGAGGCTCATGAATCGAAGATTTGGAGTGATAAGGGTTATCGATCGTATCCTTTTAAAGTATAGTATTAGAATTGTTATTCATTGTTTATTTATTATGTTAATTATGTTAAATTGCTGCATTGCACAAACCCCGGTATACTATTCCTGTTTCCCCCTCCCTCACTGAGTATACATTATTTGTATACTCACTCCTCATCATGAATCTTTTAGGTTATAGCCAAAGGAAGTATAGTTTGTGATCACGTGATAGTTCGTGCTTGAAGAATGGCCTTACGTGTTATGTGCCTTGAGCTGTAAAAGTTGTAAAGTTTTACTTTCATGAATTGTATATTGATGTGAACCAACCATCCACATTCATTGCACTTTTGGATGAATTTTCCAGCAAAGATTCAAGTCAAGATTCTATTTTCAAGATTCAAGAACTT
Organism: Ehretia macrophylla; assembly: GCA_037974665.1. Lineage (NCBI taxonomy): Eukaryota > Viridiplantae > Streptophyta > Magnoliopsida > Boraginales > Ehretiaceae > Ehretia > Ehretia macrophylla. The sequence continues at coordinate 74,328,442 of CM075773.1, forward strand.
CAAGATTCTTCAAGAAGTTTTAAGAAGATTTGAAGATTTAGTCAAGATTTGATTTCTTTGTAATTTTATCCTAGTTTTAGTTTTCAGTTTTAGTTTAATTTCCTATAGACGAATTTAGGTGTTCACACTAGGAGAGAGACTTTCTTGGGCTACAAGATTAGGTGTTCACACTAGAAAGGAGTTTTTCTTGGGTTGCAAGTTTGCTTCCTTTTTAGTTACTATTCACTCACTATTCACGTGAATAGTTAATAGGAGTCTTTTCTTGGTCTCCAAGTTTGTTTCCTTTGACCTAGTTACTATTCACGTTTTTCCTACTTGGGCTAGGGTTTAGGAGTCCTTTTCCAAGCAGGATACTTATTTGTTATTGCCTATATAAGGCACTTTTGTGATAATAAAGGGAGACAATTCTGAAATTAAATTGTGAGATTATTCTCCTTGAGTTCTCCAAGAGACTCTTTCGAACTTATCAAGGGATTCCTTGTGGCGTTCAACCTTGACTTATCAAGCGGATTTCCATCCCCGTTTGTGGCGTCTTCACCATACCAAGGTTCTTGCTTTGCTAAGCAACGGGTCGCGGTTTCCATCATATTCACTATACCAAGGTTCTTGTCTTGCTAGGCAAAGGGTCGCAGTTCTATCCATTCTTGAAAGATCTTGGGTTTGTTTTACCAATCTTGGTGTTGGGTCTTGGCACATGTTGACCAGGTTCGTATCAGTTGGTAATCAGAGCTTAGGTTTATCAGGTTTGCCTATCTTTTTCTTGTTTTTCTTGGTTAATTCCTTGAGTCTAGGTCTAGGTTTTAATTCCTTTCTTCGTTCTTGATTGTGTCTTGCTTCCAATTCGTTTTCTTGGTTGTGTCTTGATTCCGTTCTTGTTCTTTTAATTTCGTATCTTGAGTCTTGTTCTCTGTTTCTTGAGTCTTGTCTTCAATTTTGTTTTCTTGCTTTCAATTTCGTTTCTTGTTAAGCTTTCAATTGGCCAAACCCTAGAATCTTGAATTAGGGTTTCTTGTGTTTCTAAATTCGAAGTCTTGGTTACTTGCTCATTGTCTTTGTTTCTGAAAATCAAGAAAAGAACATCAAGAAAAAAAAGAAACTTCAAGAAAAGAAAAAAAAAAAAAATTCGGAGCTGAAAAAAAAACAAAAAAAAAAAAAAAAGGCAAAACAGTGAACAGTAAAAAACTTGTTTTTGTTGAATTAGCCTTCGTGGCCAAGTTTTTCTGAAGGGAAACGACGTTCTGAGCATAACCCACAGCTTAGCTGTGGGCACCACCCTCTTAGGGCCAAATTCCAACGTTTGCTATGAGTTTTGGGCATTTTTGTGTTTTAGAATAGGGTTTTTGCAACTTTCCTTATTTCTCTAGGTTTCCTTCTTTGAGTTTTATTCAAGTTTCTTTCTCTAACCTTGTTTCCAGAGTCTTAGAGGTCTAAAAAAAAAAATCATCAAATTTCAAAAAAAAAAAAGTAATACGCTGCTTTAGTGCCTATCTTGGTACTCTTGATTAGTTCTAGGGAACTTAAAGGAGAATACGAGAGGAAAAAGGCAGAGTGCGTGAGATTAATAGAGGGTAAAAGCCAAATTGAGTTGAGTGAAACACGTGAGGGAGTGAAAATTAATCATGTCTCAAAATCAAGTAGACAACATTAATGAAGGTGTTCAACAACCCGTTGGACAGAACTTACGGATGCAGGCATTGATGGGAGAGATGAGACGAATGATGAGGGCTGAATTGGAGCAGATTCATGAGAGGTTGGATAGGGTAGAACAGAGGCCGGAAAGGGTGCAACCACCAGTTGCTCCGAATGTACCCAGGAGGAACAGAATGCGGCAAAGAGTGGAAGATGTTGAAGATGTTGATGAGATCGATGAGGAAGGTTTAGATGAAGAGTTTGACAGAATTTCGATGGGCAGCAATAGGCGATATGGTCGGGATAGAGATGCTAGGGATCGTGTTGATCGTGTTGATAACAACTTAGGAAGCATCAAGATGAAGATTCCTGCGTTTCAAGGAAGGAGTGATTCGGAAGCCTATCTTGAGTGGGAAAAGAAGATTGAGTTGGTGTTTGATTGCCACAACTATTCTGAGTTGAAAAAGGTAAAGCTTGCTGCAATTGAATTTACTGATTATGCTATTGTGTGGTGGGATCAATTGTGTCTCAATAGGAGGCGGAATGGAGAACATCCTGTGGCAACTTGGGATGAGATGAAGAGAGTGATGAGGAGGCGATTTGTACCCAGTCATTACTACAGGGACTTATACCTCAAGCTGCAAGGACTTCATCAAGGTAATAAAAGTGTGGATGATTATTACAAAGAGATGGAGATGGCTATGATTAGAGCCAATGTAGAGGAAGATCGAGAGGCAACAATGGCTAGGTTTCTGAATGGGCTGAATCGAGAAATTGCCAACACCATTGAGTTGCATCATTATGTTGAGTTAGAAGATTTGGTGCATATGGCAATTAAGGTGGAGAAGCAATTGAAGAGGGGTAGTTCACGACCAAGACCAGCCCTGCAACACTCAAGTGCATCACCTTGGAGGTCGAGCTACCCAAGAAAGGAGGATAGTTCGTCTATTTCCAAGGTCAAGACCGAGCCCAAAACATCCACCCATGCCACGACTTCTCAAGGTAAAACAGCCCCTCCTACAACTCGTTCTAGTGATATTAAATGCTTTAAATGTCAGGGACGAGGGCACATAGCTAGCCAATGTCCAAACAAGAGAGCAATGATAGTTTTGGAAAGTGGGGAGATTGAGTCTGAAGATGAAACGCAATCTGATGACATGCCAATACTAGAGGACACCGAAGTAGGTGAAGAAGAGGAATTTGGGGCAGATTATGGAGAGATGCTTGGATTAGTGGCACGACGAGCTTTGAGCTTGCAAGCTAAAGAGGAGGAAGAAGTAGTGCAACGTGAGAACATCTTTCATACCCGCTGCCACGTGAAAGATAAGGTATGTAGTGTTATTATTGATGGTGGTAGTTGTACTAACGTTGCTAGTGCTTCAATGGTTGACAAGCTAGGGCTCACAACAATTAAGCATCCACGTCCATACAAGCTGCAATGGTTGAACGATTGTGGTGAGGTAAGGGTTACAAAACAGGTTGTGGTACCGTTTCGCATTGGGAAATATGAGGATGAAGTGTTGTGTGATGTGGTAACAATGCATGCTGGACATCTACTCTTAGGAAGACCGTGGCAATTTGATCGACGTGTGCAACATGATGGCTTCACCAATAAGTGCACATTCATGTTCAATCAGCGGACAATCACTCTAGTTTCCATGACACCAAAAAAAGTTTATGAGAGTGAACAAAAGAATTTGAGAGAACAAAAGAATTTGAGTGGGCAAAAGATTGAGAGTGAAAAGAAAAAGAGCAAGGTCAAATTAGGAAAGGTAGAGAGGAAAGAAAAGAATTCAACCAATGAGGTAAAAACAGAGGATAAGCAAAGAAATTTTTATGCAAAAGCAAGTGAGGTTAAGAGAGCTTTGATTTCAAAAAGGCCAATGATTATACTTATGTACAAAGAGGATCTTTTAAACACTAACCAACTTTACTCTGCATTGCATAGTGTTTCTTTCTTGCGGGATTTTGACGAAGTGTTTCCTGCGGATGTACCACATGGTCTACCACCAAGGCTGGTCTTTGAACCTGGTGGATTTGAGGACAAATCCTTCTCAAGAGGGGGGGAATGATGTGAACCAACCATCCACATTCATTGCACTTTTGGATGAATTTTCCAGCAAAGATTCAAGTCAAGATTCTATTTTCAAGATTCAAGAACTTCAAGATTCTTCAAGAAGTTTCAAGAAGATTTGAAGATTTAGTCAAGATTTGATTTCTTTGTAATTTTATCCTAGTTTTAGTTTTCAGTTTTAGTTTAATTTCCTATAGACAAATTTAGGTGTTCACACTAGGAGAGAGACTTTCTTGGGCTACAAGATTAGGTGTTCACACTAGAAAGGAGCTTTTCTTGGGTTGCAAGTTTGCTTCCTTTTTAGTTACTATTCACGTCACTATTCACGTGAATAGTTAATAGGAGTCTTTTCTTGGTCTCCAAGTTTGTTTCCTTTGACCTAGTTACTATTCACATTTTTCCTACTTGGGCTAGGGTTTAGGAGTCCTTTTCCAAGCAGGATACTTCTTTGTTATTGCCTATATAAGGCACTTTTGTGATAATAAAGGGAGACAATTCTGAAATTAAATTGTGAGATTATTCTCCTTGAGTTCTCCAAGAGACTCTTTCGAACTTATCAAGGGATTCCTTGTGGCGTTCAACCTTGACTTATCAAGCGGATTTCCATCCCCGTTTGTGGCGTCTTCACCATACCAAGGTTCTTGCTTTGCTAAGCAACGGGTCGCGGTTTCCATCATATTCACTATACCAAGGTTCTTGTCTTGCTAGGCAAAGGGTCGCGGTTCCATCCATTCTTGAAAGATCTTGGGTTTGTTTTACCAATCTTGGTGTTGGGTCTTGGCACATGTTGACCAGGTTCGTATCAGTTGGTATCAGAGTGCTTTGATAACCTAGTTTATGTAATAGCTTAATGAGGTTTGAGTTCAATGCATGTATGGAGTTGTTATATGTTTGGACATGGTACTGGTCCATTTATATGTTGTGTACAGGTAAACTATTTGTCCTATAAACAGGAGAAACTTCATCCGTTTCTCCTTGTATTTCATGACTTGGGTTTTGGATCGGGCTGTGTTTAGTGGATATATAGAGCTCCTGTTTCTGTGAGGGAATGGGGCGTTACAAAGATGGTTTTGCATTTTGATAAAATACCACATACACATAGCTTAGCACTTTGAAGATATACTAGCACATATTTGTCTTCAAGTGATAGGTGGACTTTGGATGCTTCTGGGCCAACCAGACCCTTCAAGTTAGAAGGACTCCATAGCTTCAAATCCAAGCTACGTCACCTACCAAGTTGTCTACAAAAGGTGTACCTACGGACCTTGCTATTTTCATTATATATATTTGATATATGATGTTAGTTAGTAGTTTTATGGACATATATGAGAGAATGCATGTTGATCTTTGCTAGAATATTTTGTAATATGGCTTGCCTAGTTTCAGCCCTAGCTTGTATCGATGCATCCCTTTCTAGATCTTGAATCCAACTAGTATATGTGTAGAGACATGATATAGTATGTTGGCTTGCACCGTTCAGTAAACGTGCATGAAAACTTATGAATTTTTTATGATGATTAGACCCCGGCTATCAGTGAGCTAAATGGTCACACCAGTGTACTATGCCAAAAGGAAATTTTAAATTGGTTAGTGTGAAACGAACTTTTTTTTGAGTGCTTGAGCTAATTTCGTCGTTTAGAGTTTCTGAAAAATTGGAAACCATAAAGTAGCTGCAACTTGCTAGTCACTTGACATATTTGCATAGTTGTATTGCTTTGCTTATAACTTGAAGAGTTTTAATCGAAATTGAGTTTCGCTTGATTCTAGAATTATCTACACTCGAAGAGCTTCAAATCTATATAAAAACTAGAAAAGTTGGAGGCCGAAAAAGTAGGTAACCGAACTATCAAACATAGCTACTGCATAGTGATTAAAGTTGTTTTAGGCTAGCTTATTAATTGCTATTTCTCAAAGTGTTGTTTATTTGGCTAAATTGCAAGTTCCTACTATCGTGCATTGATGTTAAATGATCTCTAAATGCGTAAGGATGCTTGTAGAATCATGAATATGAGCCATGTTGCATAGTTATTTGCTATTCAATCGATATGCTATGACAGTGCAAGTATACAAAAACAGTGAACTTGATGCCAAAGATACTATGCTCGTTTACATGATACATGATATACGATGTGGTAAATGCAAATGTGATAAAAGGATTGAAATGCTTGTACATGTTTAATCGACGGAGGTGACCTATGTGACGACCGAGAACCTCTTGATATTCATTTTAAATTGTTGAATGTCTTATTTGAGCATTAAATGTGCATTTATTCAATTGTTAGCATAAGACACTATTCATAAGAAAAATTTACTATTTAATTTTTCTGAAACTGTATTTTTCTCCTGTCACATATCATGTAGGAGGAATGTGAAAAATATTATTTTGTGTATTTAATATTAGGAGTGTGCATTTAGAAAATATTTTTCGTCTTGAATAAATAGTATTACGAAAGAATAGTAACTTTTTGTAGAATTTTTATTTTTACTTCTAGTGAATTAGCTAGACTTTGGACTTTTATTAGACCCTTAAATATGTTTAATTAGACCCAATTTACCAACCCAACCCATTATTGCCTTAGTCTATTATCTATATAACATAATAAGAGCATTTTTAAGCTTGTATTTGATTTAGTCTTACTTCAATAGTGTGCATTTTGCCTACACACATATTTATTTATAACTTAGGCTTATTAAAACAATACATAAGAAAAAAAAAAAAAAAAAAGCAAACACCCCCCAAACCCTCTCAAACCCGTTGGACCTCTCAAGGGAAAAAAAGAGAAGAAACCTTTAACCATTCTTGCAAATTGATCATCAAACTTGAAGTTGGGAGGTGTTTTGAGCATCCTAGAGTCTACTACTAGCATCCTACAACTAGTATATATGAGGTAGTTCATTTTATTTGCATTAGAAATTCTAGGGCTTTATTTGAAATTTTGCAGTTGATGATTAATGTTATTTCTTTGCTTATATATACTTCCAATACCTCCTACAATGCTTAGAGAATAATCTTTTGTAGTCTATTAGCAATTTCTATGGTTGAAATTGAAGAATGCATGTTGTAGAAGATGATGAATAGTGTCTGTGAATAGTAACTTGCGAATTTTGGGGTTTTTGCATTTCTAATTGTTTTGTTGCTTCTAATAGTTGCTAGAACCCTTAAGTATGTTATATGTATCATGAATATAATTAGAACTTAGCTAGAATTGGATTTATAGCTTGGATTACAAAGGGGACTTGAAAATGAAATATTAAATCTAGTTGAATTATATCTTGTCTTAGTTAGATAATTGATTTTCATGAAGCTTATGGGATGTTAAGTGTTGTGTGCTAGCTAAACATGAAAGATTTTGTTATAGTAGTTGTGGTTAGGGTTATGGTTGTATATAATGAAATGTGCATATGAAGTATTTGATCTAATGCTTGAAAGAGAGTTTATACTAGCTCAAGAAGGTTTCTAAGCACAATTATTCACAAAATGTAAGCAATAAGTTCGTACCTGTTTTGGACAGATTTTCGCCTCTGTATTCTAGAGGATTTTTGACATAGTAAACGAGCTCAGAAATTAACAAAATTTGTATAGCAGCTAGATTAGGCAGTTTAGAGCAAATGTTGATTTCTGGTGCTAAGACTAATTCGAACGTTTTGACCTTCTGATTTAGCCATTTTTGAAATCTGTCCTGAAAATCACTGGTGTAGGGCAGTTATGCGCACTCGTACGGAAATGGTTGTATCTTGAGGAATTTAGATTGGAATTGAGTTCTGTTTGGTTCTAAAGTTATCTACACTCAAAGAGATATGTTTATACATAAAAATCATAGAATTTAGAGGTCATTAGCATAGGTAGATGATTGGATAAATTTAAGCTTCTGCTAGAAAGTTGGAAAATGAGTTTGCTTCCATGAAATTTTACATGTTAAGTGTTGAAAACATATTTGGTAGTTGATCTTCTTTTGGTGGTTAAATAGAGTTGAGCTTATATAAATATCTATCTGGTATATCATGGGTGTGTAAGAACATTCTTTTGCTAATTGCAGAAACTTATATGATTATTTTCATTATAGATCAAAGGTTGATGTGTTAGGTGGAAATTAAAGACCAAGTGTTTGATTAAATGCTTGAATGAAGTGTATATTGGTAGAATTAGGCTTCATTTAATTTATGAACCAAGAAACAACTAAGAAATCTGAGTAAAACTCCATGAGGCAAATTGGCTCCTTTGTGTCGCTTGGGAATTTTGAGGTTTTGATGGTTAGATAGGTTTAAAAGTTAGCAATTAGTGGTCTTTTAATGGTCTTCAATCTTTGGTATGCGTTGAACAACAATTTGACAAGTTAAAGTTAAATACCTAGTTGATTTAGTTAAGGAGTTTATGAATTAATGATGTTTTGAAGCTACGGTGTTTAATGAGTATTGAATCTAGTTTAGTTGCAAGTTTTAGAGTTAAATAATGATAAAGAATGCATAATGTGATTTATGTTAGTGAAAGTAATGCATATTGACTTCATATGCTTATATTATGTAGCAAGCTAGCAAGCATGTTAAATGTAGTTGAGTTAGTTTGGTGAAACCATATTTATCTTAATTGCACCTAACTATAGCATACTAATTGAATATTCTTTTCTTGAGTTAATTGTATTCTTCTTTGGGCAAGCCATTAGCTAGTTGTAAGGAAGAAATGTTTATTGATTGATTGTATCATGGTGGAAGAAAATGTTATAGAATACATGTAATTGCTTGATTCTCGAATATATTATGTTACTTTATTGAAGTAGCTACTAATTCATATCATATTTTATGTTCCTTGTTCAAACGCAGTAACCATCTTGAAAGCAAAATCCTTGAATAAGGTTCAATGATTATAGTTAAAGAATATCATTTTCTTTTGGAGAAGTTCGTAAATCGAGTTATATGTTTACTTTGTTAAAGGTTGAGTGAACATGTCTATATCTCATTTATAATGCTACATTGCTTATTAGTTGTATTGTACGTGTTTTCCTTGTATTGCTATAGCTTTTAGATTTGTTGGAGTGATAGCTAGGTTACTTGAGACTTGAGCCTGTTTGCTAAATTAATTGTTAGCTTAAGGAGAATGTGAATAGTTTAAGAGTAAGTAAACAAGATTGTATTAAGAATTGCTAGTTGTCATTGTATAACTGAAAGACTAAATTGCTAATTGCAAGTAGGGATGAGATAGCAAGTTAAAAGCTAATGAGTTAGTTGATCTATATTACAATTTTAGTTACAAATGCTTGGAATATAAATAAAGTTATGAAGTGTTCTTGTGAAGCTAGTTCACTTGGTATTGTGGGTTATTTGCTAAAGTGTTATATTTATAGGAACAAGCTAGAGATTGTATAGTTGAGCCAATTCAAGGAGGTTGGAGTGAACGTAAGCTATTTTCTTGCATACTTGGCTTAATCTAAGGTGAGGGAGTCTTCATTCATTTTGTGCATATTAGCTTATTTTATTATATGATTTAATCTGAATGGATAAAGTTTATATGTACTATTTTCATGCTATCTTGCAAATTACTTGAATTAATTGTAAGGGTAATTGTTTATATTACTATAATTGCTCTCTTGGTTATCAAATGTGTTATATGATATGTATAGGGTGAGGCTAGCCTACTTTGCTACCTCCCCACTTGATTTGAAAATGAGATTTGTGATTCATTACTCAGGGTTGTGTAACCTTTTCGAGCATGGTAGTGTCGAGTAACACGGGCGGCAGTGGGCTTGCCGTGCTCCCTCAGCTACCATGGTTTCCCAGTCCCTTCTTGCTAAGGCATACTCCCCTATTCCAGAGGCGTGGTTCATCTCGTTGGGGCATACGGACCTACCTCGGGAGATATGGGTCGTAGGATCAAGGTACATCTGGAGTACCCCAACTTGGTGGAGTAAGGGTTTTGCCGGCACTTGCTTGAAGATCTTGGCTCGTGGCACGTGGCTCGTGGCTCGTGATTGAAGACAAACGTGGAACCGTATCCTTTTTATACGTGAAATACTTGTCTAATTAACTTTGTTATTTTGTGTTGTACATGTTATTATTCTTGTTGCATCTCATGAAAGCATCACCTCCCTCACTGAGTATATATATTGTATACTCACCCTCGTTTCTAACACCTTTCAGGATCAGTGCTATCTGAGGTAGAAAAGAAGGCTCGAGAGTTTCGTGTTGACTATGCTGGCTTACGTGGATTGTTATTAAATTCAGTTTTGTAATTGTAAAGTTAAGTTTAGAATGTATTGATAGTTATGAATGGCTTGTAATGTTTTATTAACTTGTAATCTTTACATTGTTGTCTAATTGACTTCGATGCTTGTAAGGATGAAATAGATTGAGGTTGTGGATTATGGTCTGGTGGTGGTATGTTGATGTTTGCAGGGTTCTAGATAGTCCTATATATAGGGGAAACGCCGTCCGTTTTTTTTTCCTAAATTTGGTGACTGGGTTGGAATTGGGTTGTGATTAGCATGGCTATTAGAGCCTCTGATCTAGTGAGGGATTGAGGTGTTACAACCTACTTTGTTGTCCTCCAAACGTACACCTACTCGATATACTTGGAAAGTTGATAAGTGACATGAAATTGAATTCACATGATAATGTTATTGGAATATGTTATGCGATTGCTTGTGTATGTCTCGAGGGTTGCAACCTTCCGCTTTGGTAGTGACGCGGTTCCCTAGGCAGCATTGGGCTTGCCAAGTACCACAGCTACTATCAGAGCATGTCCCTATCCCGCATGGCCGGAGTGTCCCATGGGGACATGGGGCCGCGTATCCTAGGGTACATCCGGAGTATCCCCGCGGGTGATATAAGTGGTTCATGGCTCGTGATTCGTGATAGGAGTTATAAGAAGTCGGCATCAGCAATTGAAAGTGAATGTATCCTTTACCTACTCTCACTTGGTATAACCCTTGAAGAGTAGAATTGATTGATCGTTATTGTTCCACATGTTATTTAAATGTTTACCTACTATCGCTTGGTATAATCCTCAGATAGTAGAGTTGATTGCTCGTTATTGTTTCACATGATTATTTAATTGCTTATTATTATGCAAAGTATATGATTTGCTTGTAACTTGCGTGCATGACGTTCATATGTTTTCAAACGAGTTTTCAAAGAGAAAATGTATTCAAAAACCCCTCCCAGATTTCCCCCATCGCTGAGCTTTGGTGCCAGATAAGCTCATCCTCATTTTTCCCCCTTACAAGTGAACCGGAGATTGAGACACAGAAATAGAGATTGCTTACTCATCATACTATGTTTCTTAGTTATGGAAATGTGTAATTAATGTCTTAGTGATGAAATTTGTATAATATGTGCTATTTGTATTAATATAATAGTTAGAGGTTGTAACTAGTGTACTTTGAATTCTACAAATACATGTTTGAATTATTTTATAATATAAGGTTGTGAATTGTATGTTAGGAACTATTACTGTGTTGTTGGTTGGGAGTTGAGGTACTATAGTAAAAGACTATTTGGAGATGTGGTTGTGGCTCTTCTATTTGCAAACTAAAACTGGAATGTCCAAAATACAGCCGTTGTGCTGCCCTATTTTCAAGAAAATTATGAAAAGGTTAGAAATTTATTAGGTGTTAATTGAACCTTAAGTGTTAAGTGAATCTAAAGTCATAACCAGATTTAGTCCTTTGACTAAGGTAATTGGAATTTTGTAATTTAGGATTTAGTAATTGGGAATTAATTCTTTAATAGTCTTGAAATTTTGAATTTTGAATAATAGAGCTCGGGCTATTGTAGTTGTGCCTTAGCGGACTTAAGTGGAGTGATTTTCTTAAGCCCGTGGCATCACGATCCCAAGAATGTTCGCGATTTTATTATGGTTTCAGAGATTGTATTAGTGATTGAAAAATAGGGTCGTGACAAGGTGGTATCAGAGCTTAGCTCGTTAGCTAGGCATAAGTCAGGTTTAGAACCCCTGGTCTTTGGGTAGAAGTTGTAAGATGAAATGTGCCTAAGTGATTATGTGTTATATTTGTTTTGCGTGGATTATATGTAATTAATGTGCTTAAGTGCTAATCGACTATATGTTTGCATGAAACTTATGTGTTATATAATAAGTGCATAGTATATGCTTATGTACAATAGATAATGCATGAATACATTTCATAAGTAGCATACACCCTATAATTGGTAAGTGGCCCTCTTTCATGTTGAAGATGGCACCAAGACCCAGAGGTAGACCACGCAGAGATAAGAGCAATAGGGGGAAAAAAGCAAGTAATCAAGCATCTATTGGGGAACAGCAGATCGACCGTTTAGTTGCAACAGTAGACCGTATGGCGCAAATGTGGGAACAATAGGTTCAACAAGGGATGAATAATAACGACAATGGTAGATATGGTACTCTGAAGCAGCTTCTGGAAAATGACCCTCTGAAGTTCAATGGCAAACCTGAAGTTGAGAAAGTTGAAGCATGGCTGAGACGAATTGAGAAAATATATAAAGTCTTTGGTTATAGTGATGAGAGAAAATTCACGTTCACAATGTTCCTATTGGAGGAAGATGCTGAAGAGTGGTGGCGAACAGTAGAATTACAATGGGAGGAACAACATACACCCTACTTATGGAGCAATTTTGCTGAGGTCTTGAAGGAGAAATACATACCTCAAATTTCCAAACATACGTGAATTGAGGAATTCATGGCTTTAGAATAAGGGGATATGATAGTGGCACAATACGAGGCTTGTTTTACCAAGTTGTCCCGCTAACAAAGATCTGGAAATTCACTCAGGGGTTGAGATTTGAGATCCAAGAGAGCCTGGCTCCACTCACCTATAACTCATACACTGAGGTTTTGACTGTTACTGCTCAGGTAGAGAAGAGGAATAATGATACTAGAATATAAATGAGTTTACCAAGTAAACAGCTTCACTAGACTTAGAGTCCGCCAGAATGAAGCGGTTTCACCAAACTTAGAGTCCGCCAGAATGGAGTAGGAACTTGAGTTTATTTCAACTCCAGGGCCAACCGAGCTATTATAGTTAGAGTCATTGTGGGCCAAGTGTTCTGGGACCTCAACCGAGTGGAGTAACAACTTCTGCAGCTTGGGATTCGACAAGGGATAGTGTTGTTACCAAGAATTCAACATGTGCCTACTGCCAGCGTAAAGGTCATACCGAAGTCGAGTGTTGGAGAAAAGCAAGAAAATGTACGGGTTGTGGCAGTGCGAAACATAAAGCAAAGAACTGTCCTCAGTATTAGAATACTCAGAAACATACGGCTAGAAAAGGGACCCGAGGTACTCTCCGATGATACTCCTACACAACAAGGACAGACTATAGCGTAAGTCAATCAGTTGCCAGAAATGAGCAAGTAAGAATTGCGAGGGCACAATTCTCTTAAGAGAGGGAATGATGTAAAACCCGACATTCATCCATATATATAATTACACTCATTTAGTTCATTTTACTTACTTTGCTTAATATTTGAAGTAACATGCGCACGTAAGATACATAGAAATCATAATTTAGGCGACCCTCTACTTAACTATGTATGCCATCATAAGTGTTTAGCATGCATTATCCTATTTAACTCACATATATGTTATTTAATGTGCATAACTATTGCTTTCTAGTTGGATGCATAACTCACATATATAAAGAAATGTTCTTCAGTCCATTTCTGGCCCTGCTCATGAAACAGATGCCTTTGAGGACTACTCTGACAGAGAACCCCCTGATTGGATGCATTGATTTTTTCCTTTCTAGTTGGTCTCTGAATTTTTTACGTCATTTTTTGATGTGATCTGTTTGTCTTTTTTCGAATTGGCCGCGGCCACCCTGTAATTGATCTGTACCCATGTACTGTCTTTATTTGGATTCAATAAACACTGAATTAACCAAAAAAAAAAAACTATTGCTTTATATTTATACCGAATTACGTGCATTAGTATAATTATACATGCAATTACATGAAGTTTAGTGTTTTGTATATTTTAATTACTTGTTAAGTGAAGTGGAATTAAGATAAGATTAAGTGAGAATCATAGGAATCAAGTTAGAATAACTTTCGGAGTTACTTAGCGAGCATTAGAAACCTTTGGGGCCAAAGTGTAATTAACCTAACTTTTACTTGGTCACCAAGTAAGCCACTTAGAACTAGGATGTAGTTTTGCTAAATTATACTTAGAACCCCACAGCTTCAACGAGAAAGGAAATGAGGAAGTTTTGCAAAAGCTAGAAAACATTTGAGGTCAAATAGTAAAGCTAGAAAACTTTAGGGGTCAAATTGTAATCAGTAGAAGTTGAAATTGGACACTAAGTAAACTAAATAAACTAGGTTTCAACTATCCTAAATTACCCTAGTGACCCACGGCTATAGGAAAGGAGAAAGAGAAACTATTAGGGGTTAAATTATAAACTTTGGAAACTATAGGGGTGAAATTGAAATTACTAAAAAATCTACTTGGGCACCAAATTTTCTAGCTAAACTAAGATCTAAACTTTCCTAAACTACCTAGGAGGCCACGACATTAGGAAGAAAAAGAAGGGGAAACAATGCAAAGCCTAGAAGTTAGTTAGGGTCAAAATGGAATTAGGCAAAATTATAAACTTGGCCACCAAGTAAAGGAATTTAATAAAAGAACAAGGCTTCTCTTGGAAGCTTAGCTTGGCCAGCCACATGAGCTAAGCAAAGAGAGGATTTGAGAGCTATTTTGAAGGGAGAATTGAGAAGATAAAGCTAGAAGGAAGGAAATTTGGAAACTACACAAGTGATTTCTTAGCATATCCAAGTAGTTCTTAACATATTCAAAGTGTTTTAGCCATTATCTTCCAAAGCCAAGGTGAGGGTTTTCTTCAAAATGGTTTTTCTAAGATCAAGGAGCATGGATATGTATCTATAGATGAGTTTTTGTCAATATATTGTTAAGATTTATGCATTGAACATGTTCTAGAAAACTGATTTGCGCAGGGATTTTGCATGAGCTATTTGAACAAAAAAATATTCCTAGAAAAATCTGAATAAATTCTATGTTAATCTAAACTCATAGAGGAACAAATCTTGTGTTGAAAGTTTTCTAAGAAAAAATCGGTATCATGCTGAAATCGGCTAAAAACCGTGAAGTATTGCTACTTTGGTGAAACTGGACAGTTCTGTGTAGCTAGCATTATTTGAGCTATTTGATCGGCTAAAGCATGCTAGAAAAATCTATAAAAAATATATGTTATTCTACACTTATAGAAAAACAAATCTTGTGCTGAAAGTTTTCTAAGGAAAAACAGTTATCATGCAAAAGTTTACTAAAAATAGTGAGTTATTGTAGCTTAGCTGAAATTCGATAGCTCACTGCCACTGAATTCTATTGCATTTTTAACATAGTAAATGAAATCAAAACTTAACAGAATTTCTATAGTATCTAGATCAGGAAGTCTGAAACGAACTTCACATTTTGTTTGAAAGCTAGTTCTAACGTTTTAGACCTCTGGAATTGCTATTTCCGAAATGACGCAGGAGAAATAGGCAAACTGGACAGTGCAGTACATCTGAGTTTTAGGAGCTTTTTGACAAAGTAAACGTGTATGAAAAATTAAGAAATTTTTATGGTGGTTAGGTTGTTCAGTGTGCAACAAACTTTGTTTTGAGTACTTGAGCTAATTCCATCGTTTATGGTCTTTGAAAAATTGGAAACCACAAAGTAGCTGAAACTTGCTAGTCACTGGACAGATTTGCGTAGTTGTATTATTTTGCTTATAACTTGATCAGTTTGAATCGAAATTGAGTTCCGCTTGATTCTAGAATTATCTACACTCGAGGAACTTCAAATCTATAAAAAAAACCAAAAAATTTGGAGGTCAAAAAAGTAGGTAACCGAACTGTCAAATTTAGGCTACTGCATAGTGATTAAAGTTGTTTTAGGCTAGCTTATTAATTTTCTATTTCTTGAAGTGTTGTTTATTTGGCTAAATTGCAAATTCCTACTATCGTGCATTGATGCTAAATGATCTCTAAATGTGTAAGGATGCTTGTGGAATCATGAATATGAGACATGTTGCATAGTTATTTGCTATTCAATTGATATGGTATAAAGGTGCAAGTATGCGAAAATTGTGAACTTGATGCCAAAGATACTATTCTTGTTTACATGATACATGATATACGATGTGGTAAATGCAAATGTGATAAAAGGATTGAAATGCTTGTACATGTTTAATCGATAGAGGCGACCTACTTTGTTGTCCTCCAAATATACACCTACTTGATAAATGCCCTATCACGCCCCGACCCCTCATGAAGTCAGGACTCCTATTAACTTTGCTAACATTAACCCGACCCTAACCCTGTGCACAGAAAACGAGTGAAAACAGACGGAGTTTCTCCTGTTTATAGGACTAACCACATACCTGTACTCAGAAGAATTGACCACAACAACAATATATAACATTCATAAACATAACCTTCCAGTTTCCTAAGGCCCTCCGAGCCTTTTACGATAACAAAATAAGGCATACAAGCACACTTTACTTGGTTACCAAAATACTAATGTCATGATTTCGATTATTATACCACTCTAATCTTTTCTATTAAACTTTCTTAGATATTAAGTTACCAACCAACCTTAACTTAATCTCATAGGAGCATGCAAGCCAAACTGGGCAATAAGATAAAGCATTAAAAGATATTACAGACCACTATCACTAGGTGAGCCTATCTTAGTTACATTCATTACAACCAACTAATATAAACAAGGCACGCAGGCCTCAAAAGAATATACATAAACATATACAAATTAAATAGACAACATCTAAATCTAAGCCAATGTCAAAGAATCAAGTAGACTCTAGAGCCTCATGCTCCACAAACTCTAGGGGAACAGAATCTGTCTTACCTATAAAGTGTTAAAAACGAGGGGTAAGCATACATTACATGTATACTCAGTGAGAGAGGGAATTGTGAGACCCCATATTTTGCTTTATCTCGATTTGCATGTTTTATCTCGTTTTCCGTGAATTAACATGTTTATGTGCTATATGACTTAGAATGTGCTAAATATATGATTAATACTCCTAATACATGCTAAGTGTGTATTCATGAAATTTTCATCAAAAACGGAATCAGAAATTTTATCGTCGGTTTTGGTGAATAGTATTTTTGAACACCTATCCACTAAAATTTTTACAGGGGTGTTTTAAACATTTTAAAATCTAGTCCTCGAGTATTAATAGACCTATGTTTGATTAAAACGGATTTGGAATCGGTTTTGAAATTTTAAAGATTTTTACACATTCTTTTGCAAAAAAACGAGTTTTAAGGCGACTCGGGTGAAACTATTTTAATGTAAAGCTCTTTGTCACCTAAAATATATTGTCTAGAATTAGTTTAAGTGTTAAATTAATAGTTGAGCAAGAAATACTCAAGAAATGAATTAAAAGACTAGAAAATAGAATTAAAAGACTAATAAAATCAACTTTGACTATTTTAATTTGTTGACCATTTCATGATATATCATCAACACACACTTGCAAAGCACAAACACACCCTCAAAAACACACACATAGCCGAGAGCTTCAAGGGAGAAAAGAGAAAGAAATTTCAAAGGTTTTTAAAGCAAATTTTCATAGAAAAATCTAGTTTTTGCCCGTAGATTTTCGTGCCGAGTTAGATTCCGCTTGTTGGGCATGCATTGCACTCATATCTAGGCTTGTTTCGCATCAAAGGTGAGAGAAAAATTCTAGATCTCAAAAGTCATATTTTATGTTTTTGCTTATAATTGCATTTTGAACCGTTAGAATGTTAATTTGAAGTTATATTATTGCCCAGTGCATGCTAGGGATCGTTTATGTGTATTACTACGAGATTTGAACCATTGTAGCAAAATTATTTATTTTTGGGTATTTAAAGTTGATAGATTGGCCATTTGATGAATATCTTGAGTTGTTGTGGTTGGAATCGATTGCCGTCGATTTTTAAGAGTTTGTTAATTACGTGGCAACGCCATTATAATGACAAATTTTCGATTGCGATGTTTGGGTGAAAATCTGGAAATTTCAGCCTAGGTGCATTGAGGTTTTAGGGTTGTTGGGCTTGATTTTGATGTGTCTTGGTTGGTTTCCGAGAGGGCTAATGTAGTTGATTGAATGGGTGAGTGTTAGAAACTGATTTAAAGTTGTTTGGATTAGTAGAATGTAAGATATGATTATTTGGAGTTTATGTTGTCTTTCTTTAAATTGTTGAATAGAGCCTTTAGTTGATTGGGTGGTATTTGAGTGATTGAATTGTGAGTTGTTGATGGTTAGACTAGGGTTAGATTACGTGTTTAATGCATGTTAAGTTGGATGGCCTACTTTGTCATCTAACTTAGTTGTTTGTTGTTTAATTGATTACTTGATGTTATATTGATGGCAATTGATGATAAATGATGATTATTGATGATTATTGATTGATGATTGATGAACCGAGAGATAGGCAATTCTGCTAGATTGTCCTCCTGTGAATGATTGATGTTTAATTTTATTGCTGAGTCTTGGTATGTGTGTGACACCTCTCGGGCAGCATCGGGCTGTCGGGTTGATAACGGCATGACTACCAGAGACTATCCCGAGCTCGCATGATGGAGGTGTCATGGAGGGACGGGCTAGTGAGGTACCTCAGGTGCGTGAGTAATAGGGAGTTACAAGAAGAATGGTTGAGATCGTGATGGCGTTTGGAGCTACACCAACTAGAGTATCCTTTATTGATTGGTCATTATAGTTATGTGTTTATATTGTTATTGATGTTTTATTGCGTGTTTACTGCTCAAAGGATTATTTCTAAGGAGTATAGTAAATACTGTTAGAGATCTATTGGATCTTCACTGAGCTTGTTTATATAAGCTCACTCTCTATTATTGCATGCATACAGGTGTTATTGAGCAAGATTACAGGTACGTGCCTCCAGAAGGGGATAATGTGCCGTATGTGGACGAGTCCTATGTGCCAGAGTCTTGTCCTTGATGTTTGAGATGTTGTACACTCTATTATCTTATATATTAAACTAGTTGTCTTTTATTTACTTTGTAGTTTATGATGTATAAGTTGTAGTAAAGATAATGAACTAGTTGATGCTAACTTAGTAGTCTCTCTTTTGACTATGATCGGGTTGCTAAGTTGGTTTATAATCTATTTTGATATGTATGTTAAAGTTAAGGTTATGTTGGAACGGAGGGGTATAACTAAGAATGATTATTGTATAATATGGTTATGTTTTATGTTGTTAATGGTATTGAGGAATTGATTGTTGTTTGGTTGAGGAGTTTGATTGTATGATGTTCTGAGAGGTTGGTTTAGAGCCTCGATGTCCTAATTACTGTCGTTATACTGCCGAAATTCTGTTGCGTCCTGACTAATTGTAGGTAGGGTCGAGTTGGGGCGTGACAGGAATAAATGGGGAGCTTTTCAAAAACCTTTTCGTGCAATGCATATAAGACAGTATCGGTATTATATCTACATTATCAACTACGCTAAAAAGTAACACTTAACATGGTAAGCATTAAGCATTAAACTAACATTATAAGCTACACATATAAGCTACATTATCATGACAAGCACTTAAGCATTAATAGTGCTAGATAAACACTTTTGAAAAAGATATCGCTAACCCCATGGAACGCTTCATCCATGTAGGTTCACTTCTCTTCCGCTACACTTCTCTTTCTTTTAACACTTCACTAGTCGGCATCATTTATCGCTCCGTTGGGCGTACTCCGGATGTAGCCCAATCCTACGACCCCATCCATGGAACACTCTATCCATACAACTAGGGACTAGTCCTCGGCGGGTTAGCATCCACTAGTAAGCTCGTTGTTGCCAAGTGAATGATCACCACATCCAGGCCGACGCTTAAGGTTGCAACCTTCCCTACACTGGATACATATTATGCACTGTTTGTGACGGCCGAGAATATTACCGTACTTTTATTAACTGTTGCATTAATTGTTTGTGCATTTTAACTGTGTCTTTACTTGTTACCTTCTAGGTTACTATTCATTACATTTTTCAATTACTTATTTTCTTTGAATTAGCATTTTTCCTAAACTATATTACTTATTTTAGGAATGAGAAAAATAAGCATTTAAGCAAATTGCGCTAGGAGCATTCGTTTAGAAAATGTTTGAGCATATGAGTGAATAGTGTAACAGTAGTTTTAGTTGGGTTAAATGAGATTTAATTGCATTGGATTAATTTTAGTAGTTTCTACAAGTATCATGACTGTAACGCCCCGACTCGATCCCACCTACGATCAGTCAAGACGCAACAAAATTTTGGCAGTATAACGACAGTAATACGGACATCAGGGCTCTAAACCAACCTTTAAAACTTCATACAACCAACTCCAAAGATCAACAACTCCACAACCATGTCAACAACATACAACGCAACCATTTCCATATATTAAACATTCTTTCATCAATTCATCCATAAGTTATACGTCTCCGTTCCAACATCATACACAGGCTATATCATACATTTGCAAAATAAATTATAAACCAGTCCAGCAAACTAATCATGTTCAAAAGAAAGACTACTAAACTAGCATTATATAAGTCTCTATCTTTAAGTAAGTTATACAATACATCATACTACAAGAACTAAGACAAGTTCATGCACATACGACTCGTCCACATAAGGCACATTCTTAGCTTCCTGAGGCACGTACCCGAAATCCTGTTCAGTAACACCTTATTGCAAAAAAAGAATGAGAGTAAGCTTATATAAAACAAGCCCAATGAGGAATTCGATACATCTGGTGGAAACATTTACTTACACTCGTAAGCCACCACATAAGCAATACATTCAAATAACTTATTCAACATTAACAATTCAATTCATTCACATAAATAACCATTCATTTGAGAAAGGATACTCTAGTTGGTGTAGCTCTATACGTCATCACTATCTCAACCATCTTCTTATAACTCCTCATAACACACACCCGAGGTACCTTATCTAGCCCCTCCCTCCATGGCATCTCCGCCCATGCGAGCTGGGGGTAGTCTATGATAGTCATGTCGTTATCAGCCCGATAGCCCAACGCTGCCCGAGAGGTGGTACACACTATCAAGACTCATGACAATAACAATAAACATTCACATTACAGGAGAACAACAAAAGTAGGTTGCCTAACTTCGAACATCATCAATAATCAATCAGTTAACATCATTTCAATAACATAACATCAATTAATCAAATAAACAACTAACAGCTAGGTTAGATGACAAAGTAGGCCACCTAACTTAACATGCATTAAACCACACAACCAATCCCGAATCTAACCAACAACAACCCAAGATTCAACCACTCAAACACCACCCAAACGACCAAAGACAATATTTCAACATTTAATGAAAGACTACACAAACTTCCAACAATCATAACTTATAATCTACTAATCCAATAAACTCCAAACCACTTTCTATCACTCATCCACACATGCAACTACAATAACTCCACTAGAGACCAAGCCATCCAAAACAAGCCCAACTACCCTAATTTTGGCAATGATCTTGGCTGAATTTTCCAGGATTTTGCTACAACATTCCAATCAAAAATTATGCATTACAACATTACTACCCCGCAATTAACAAACTTCTAGAAGCAATAATCAATTAATTTCAACTGCCACAACAACAATTATTCAACATTGAATCTATAAATCAACTTTAATACCCGAAAAATAGAAATACATGCTACAACCAATCAAAACAGCTATAAACTAAGATAGTAGTAGGTTTGTAAATGGAAGAGAGAGAAAATTCTCTCCCTTCTCTCTAGACCCAAACACCACCACCTCCAAACAGTACCACCACCAAACACCACACCAAACCACATTTCATTCAAGCTTCAACCTTTGCAACCTAAACACTTTTCCAAACCCGTCCCTCAGCTTTTTTATTTTTTATTTTTACCATGGCAGGTGGTAATAAGAAGCCAACACGTACTAATGATAGGCTTAAGGCCAAAACCAAGTCAACTAATGTTTCAGAGAATTCTGAAGACACATCTTCACCTACTGCCTTTGAGGAAGAAGAATCGTTCAACTCAAGTAAAGTGCTTGAACAAACCTACAAGAATATTCAGTTAAAGAATCAATCCATTGATATGGTTAATGAGCTGGAGAAGCTGTCCTCGTCGGATCATAGGGGATTTTTGGCTATCCCTGAAGCACACGATACAAGCAAAGAAAATGCTCAGCCTTCTTCTTCAGCTTGGGGTACTACTGCACATGCTATTGGTACAACTTCAATGCCAATTAACTCCAGCGCTATGGTGGGCCACGGTATTGTGGGTCCAAATTATTTTGGCAATCAAAATTTTGGTAGGGAACAGTTGCACATGGGTCATGGTACCAATAATATATTTGTTGGTCAACATCAATTAGCCAACAACACTCACGCGGGCCAAGAGAATAATCCCCATAGTCAAATTCAGCGGGCTGCAATTGGTTTTGATAGTCATAATATCGTGGGGCCACAACATGATATGATTCAGCCACAAATTTTGAACGAGAGACCAAGTATTATGCATATAGGCCATGCAATTTTCGGTGGTCAACAACATCAGCACATGGGACAATTCTTTAATGCTGTTGGACCTAGCAATTCCTACTCCAATCCGCGTGGACCATCTCCACTTGGAGCTGCTAGCGCTCCTTTTGGAAATTACTCAAGTCAAGTTTTCAATCATGTGGACCACTCGCACATGGGTCTAATTCCAACAGCCAATGTTCAGCAGCCTTCACATATGCAAAATCAAGCATTGGACCCACGAGGACCATCTTCACATGGGGCTGCCGGCGCTCCATTTGACAATATTTCAAACCAAGCTTTCAATCAAGTGGGCCATACGCACATGGGCTTGGCTCCAACAACTCATACCAATTCTGCTATTGGCCATGCCCCAACTAATCACGTGGATGACCCACGAATTAATTCTCTCAATTCTCTCCACCTTCGTGGGGACCACCATGTGGTAGTTCAAGCTCAGCATGATTCAGACAATATTTGGGATCAACGTGGAGACAACAGTAACAAAAGTGAAATTAATCATTCCACTGAACAATTTGCCTACAATGTTCAATTCCCTTCTCTCCAGAACACGAACTTGAAAGCTCCTATCAGCAATCATAGTCAACATTTAGCTATCTCCTCACAGCAACCAAGTCTTAACCGAAATGCAAACACTACTCAAAATGCTAACACCACTCAAACTGCAAACACCACTCAAATTGCAAACACCAATGCAACATCAAACAATTTTGGACAGCCTAGTTCAAACCTTCAACCGAAACAAAATGCCCGTCCAAGGAAGGGACCTAAGCATCAACCTCAACCTAGAGCATGGATGACGACTAACAATTGGCAAGAAATGTTCATGGGCTCTGTTGCTGAATCCTACAAATTGAAGTATTTTGAGCCAACAATCAGAAATGGCAAACCGGTGTGCTCAGCTCCTCAAGAAGTTCATGATGTGGGAAATTCTTATTAGGAATGTTGTCTTCTTGGACAGTTTCTTGAGAAACCTCCACCTTTCTTTCTCATTAGAAATTTCATCAATAACAAATGGAAAAAGTTTGGCTCTGTCCAAGTTCGCTCAACAGACAATGGTCTGTACATTTTTACTTTTGAAAATCAAGAAGCAATACCATTAATCCTTGAACAATTATGGCATGTTAACGATCGTCCTCTTCTTCTTAG
This sequence comes from Ehretia macrophylla, assembly GCA_037974665.1. Taxonomy (NCBI): domain Eukaryota; kingdom Viridiplantae; phylum Streptophyta; class Magnoliopsida; order Boraginales; family Ehretiaceae; genus Ehretia; species Ehretia macrophylla. The sequence continues at coordinate 74,351,844 of CM075773.1, forward strand.
AAAATGGGATCTTAATGCTCAGAAGGTTGAATTCAAATGTGATAAGATTCCTATGTGGATTAAACTGCGCAACGTCCCTTTAGTCTTTGGTCCATTGAAGGGTTGAGTCGTGTTGCTAGCACTTTGGGAACCCCTCTCCAAGTGGACCCTCTTACTGTAACTCGGTCACATCTTGGTTTTGCTAAGGTTTGTGTGGAAGTTAATCTTGAAAATAAGCTTCAAGAGACGGTGGATGTTCAAAACCAAAAAGGAGAATGGGTTGATGTCTCAGTTGAATATGCTTGGAAGCCCAGAAAATGTACTAATTGTTTCCTTATAGGTCATCTGGCGCCTAACTGCCCTTCAACTCATATTGACCAGATTACACAACAACCAGCCAGTTCTGATGGATGGACTGATGTCAGGAGGAAATCTTCTCTTCCAGAAAGTGTTCCCCAATCAAATTCTCACGAGAAGACTCAGGATGCTCCTTGCGCTGCTGTTCAACAAACAAATTTGGGTTTATCCACTTCCCGGTCTGGAGTGGAGCCATCCAGTCCTGGAACCTCTAGGAAAAGTTCGCCTTCCAAGGGAAAGGTCTCTATCTTTTCTTCAGGAAGAGATTCTTTTTCTAAGCCAGATGATTCCGTGCCTGTCCATGACGGTGTTGATTCCCCAAAGAGAACTAGAGATGTTCCAGCCCCAGGTGATGTTGTGGTTTCTAATAATCAATTTGAAGCTCTCAACTTGGATGATGATCTTGAACCAGGTGAAATTGATCCTAATATTGAGCAAAATGATATTGAACAAAATGTGGATATTTCGATTCATGAAGGCAATCCCCCAGACCAGATGGGGTCTCCAACCTGGTCAACCCCCCTAACCCACCAATGATTTTTTCCTCCTGGAACATCAGGGGGTTTAATAACCCCCAAAAACAAAAAGCAATACTTCAACTTGTAAATAAATTCTCTATTGATATTTTTAGCATTGTTGAAACTAAAATTAAAGCGGGAAATGAACTTGATATCATTTCTCGTAAGTTTGAAGGCTTTAGGTTTCTGCATAATTATCATGCTAGTTCTTCTGGTCGTATATGGATTTTGTGGAAAATTGATCGCTATGACATCACTGTTATTGATTCAACTGACCAGGCTATTCATTGCCATGTCAAATCTTTGATGGATAGCTCAATTACTTTTCTCACTTTTGTCTATGGTGAAAGTCTCTCCTCTGACAGGAAAGCCCTTTGGTCTAAGATTATTCAATGGAGTTCCACTAGTGCATCTCGACCTTGGTGTATCATTGGAGACTTTAATGAAGTCCTCTTCCATGATGACCGTTCTTCAAAGTACATTTCAAAGAGCTCTGAGGATTTCACTAACTACACCTCTCATGCTGATCTCATTGAGCATCCTAGCATTGGACCGCACTTCACTTGGTCTAACAAAAGTTCTAGTAGGCATTTTAAAGCCAGTAAGCTGGACAGAGCCTTTGTCAATTCTAAATGGTTGGACATTTTTCCACATTCATCTCTTCTTGTGGAAACGCCTGGTATCTCCGATCACTGTCCACTTATTATGTACACTTCCCTTCCTCGATCTTCCAGACCGAAGCCTTTTAAATTCTTTAATGCTTGGACTTCTCATGAGCTTTTCTTTGATGTTGTGGAAAAGAATTGGAATTTTTATGTCTCAGGTTCACCTATTTACCGGCTTGTCCAGAAACAAAAGGTCCTGAAGAAAGCACTCAAGGAGTTCAATGCTAATTTTTTTCACAATGCTAATACCAGAATTCGGTCTCTTCAGGATAAAATCTCTCATCTCCAACATCTTTTACTTTCTGGTCATGGGAATGACAATATTATTGCTCAGGAGAAATCACTTCTCAAAGAAGTGAAGACCATTTCCATTGCTCAAGAGGATATTCTCAAGCAGAAATCCAGGATCCAATGGCTTAAATATGGAGACTCTAATTCGGCCTACTTTCACAAGGTGATCAGAGGCAGACATTCTCGCAATGCTATCACTAAATTTTCTCGTTCTGATGGTAGTTCTACCATGAATGAGGATGAGGTGCGTACTGAGATTGTGGATTTCTTTTCTAATCTTCTTGGTCCTAATTCAACTAGACACAGGCCTGTTCTTATGGAAGATATTCTTCCCTTTGTGCATCAAACTGTCCCTATGGAGAATCGCCATCTTATGATTGCTCCTGTGACTACTAATGAAATTAAGAAGGTGATGTTTTCTCTCAATGGAAGTAAAAGTCCTGGTCCTGATGGCTTTACTGCTCATTTCTACAAGATTGCTTGGCATATTGTGGGAAAAGATGTTACGGAAGCTGTTCTTTCTTTCTTTCATTCTACTTCTCTTTTGAAGGAGATCAATTCAACCATTATTGCACTTGTTCCCAAAATTGGTTCTCCCTCAATGGTTAAGGACTTTAGGCCCATTTCTTGTTGTAATACGATTTATAAATGCATCTCTAAGATCATTGCAAATCGTCTTAAGGGTAGTCTTCCTCATATTATCTCTCATAATCAATCTGCTTTTATTGAGAATAGAATGATGCTGGATAATGTTCTTATTGCTCAAGATCTTGTTAGAAATTATTCCAGGGGTGGCCTTACTCCAAGATGCACTATGAAGGTGGATCTTATGAAAGCTTTTGATTCTGTTCACTGGGACTTTATCTATCATGCTCTTCATGCATTTGGGTTTCCTGATATGTTTGTTGGCTGGATTATGGAATGAAATGTACCACAAGATTTTCTGCTGCCATTAATGGAAGTCTTGAAGGTTATTTTCCTGGATCTAAAGGTGTTCGCCAAGGTGATCCTCTTTCACCCTATCTCTTTGTCATTGCTATGGAAATTTTGATTGGTATGTTGAACAAGCTTCACTCCTCCACTGGATTTATGTTTCATCCCAAATGTGCTGAACTTAAGCTCAACCATCTCTGTTTTGCGGATAATCTCCTTATTTTTTGTAAAGCTGATGAGCATACTATTAGATCTATCTCTACTACTCTGGCTAATTTCCACAATTGTTCGGGATTGTTTTGCAATCCTGAAAAGAGTGAAATTTACTATGGCAATTGTTCTCAGGAGAAGATCAACTTGATTTTTGCTATTCTTGGCTTTGAAGAGGGTTCCTTTCCAGTTAAATATCTTGGTGTTCCTCTCATTTCTGGCAGACTTCGAAAATCTGATTGCCAGGCTATCATTGATAAAATTTCGAAAAGAATTGATCATTGGACTACTCGCTGGCTTTCTTTTGCAGGTCGCCTTGAATTGATCAAGTCTGTTTTGTCTGGTATGTATACTCATTGGACTAGCTCACTCTTTCTTCCTAAAGGCCTTATTTCTGTCATTGAGGGCAAATTTCGTGCTTTCTTGTGGCGCGGAGTCGGCCCGAAGGTTGCCTGGGCTAATGTTTGTAAGCCAATTGATGAGGGAGGCCTTGGTATTCGGACAATTGAGGAAACAAACAAAACTGCACTTTTGAAGCTTTTCTGGAGATTTTATTCATCTCGTTATTCTCTTTGGGCGAATTGGGTTTGGACTAACCACATCAAAGACAAATGCATTTGGACTCTCTCTATCCCCAAAGATTGCAGCTGGACTTGGAGAAAAATCTTGCAGCTCAGATGTTTGGCTAAAACCTTCATTACTCATTGTATTGGAAATGGTATCTCTACTTTTTTCTGGCATGATAACTGGCATGTTTCAGGAAATCTTCGTACTCTTTATGGGATAGACACCTTCTATCCATCATTTGATGCTAGAGTTGCTGATATCATCTATAACAACAACTGGATTTGGCCTCATCACCCTCCTTCATTGGCAAATCTTCACCCTGGTACTATCTTAGCTCCTAATGATGATGATGATACTTTCAATTGGGCTCATGTTTTTAATGGGAAGTTCTCTTTCAAAAAGACTTGGGATAACATTAGAGTTAAAAGGGATAAGATTCATTGGTTTAAACTTATTTGGTTTAACAATTGCATCCCTAAACATAGTTTCATCACTTGGCTTGCAATCTTGAATAAGTTGACAACTAAGTACAGACTTGTTTCTTGGGGCATTCAAGATAATTCTAATTGTGTTTTTTGCTACATGGGATGTGAAACAAACGAGCACTTATTTTTTGAATGTTCCTTCACTCGGAGAATCTAGAGACAGGGATTGTCGGCACTTTCCATTGATTGCTCACTGATCACTATTCCCAAAATTTTGGATGCTTCTAGCTCTATTGATATTTGGAGTTATGATTCCAAAGTCCATATTTTCAGAACTTTTTTTTGTGCTGCTGTTTATCATATTTGGATCGAGAGAAATAGGCGTATTTTCAGAGAAGAAGCCTTTACTGAAGAACAAATCTTTCAGTCTATCCAGAACGATGTCAACTCCAAAATCCTCACGAGCAAAAAATTCAAGAACACATCTTTCAATCGTGATGTTTTGAAGCGATGGGGGCTGCTGAATTACTTTAATTAGTAATTCATTTGCTTTCTTGTTTTTTGTTCTTTCTTTTTCATTGATTTGGTTTCTTGTTTTTTTTTGTTTTCCTTTGTTGTACTTGTACTTTGTTTTTTATTTGAATAAAATTTTACTGAATTATCAAAAAAAAAAAAAAACAGCTATAAACTAATATAAATGATCATTGGCAACTACTGAGCAATAATCTAAAGACAATTTAACATTTCATCGGATAAAAATGCAATTATATGAAATTGACACAAAATAGCATTTTGAGATCTAGAGTTTTTCTCTCTCCTTTGATCCAAAACAAAGCTATGCAATAGGTGCCCAACAAACGGAATTCAACTCGATTTGAAAAGATTTGGCCTAAAATTAAGTTTTCTAAGGTAAACTTTCTTTGAAAACCTTTGAAATTTTCCTCTCTTTTTCTCCCTCAAACTCTCGGCCTTATGTGTGTGTTTGTGTGGTGTTTTGTGTTGTTTTTAATGTGTGTTGATGATATATAGCTAAGTCAACAAATAAATGCAAAGTCAAAGTTGAAACCTTTTGTTAGATTTTAGTATTTTTAGTCTTTTAATTGTCTTTTAGACTATTTTTGCTCATATATATGCATTTAACATTTAGACTATTTTAAGTAGCATATTTTTAGTTGACAAAAAATTTCATATGCATACATTTACACCCGACTCGGTTAAAACTCAATTTTTGCAAAAGAATGTGTAAAAACCTTTAAAATTCCAAATCTGATTTGAAATCCATTTTAATTAGACACGGGTCTATTAATATCTGAGGACTAGGTTTTAAGACATTTCAAACACCCGTGTAAAAATTTTAGCAGACGTGCGTTCAAAATACTATTCACAAAAATCGATGATAAAATTTTCAATGCCATTTTCAATGAAAATTTCATGAATACACACTTAGCATGTAATAGGAATATAAATCACAGAATTAGTACATTCTAACTCATATAACATATAAATGAAGGATCTCATATATTTTAGAGCTATAAACATCATCTAGCTAAGAATCGAGAGGAAGCGAAACATGACATTCAAAAATTTCTGGAATTCAAAGTATGATGTTCATATGAAACTCTAATCTTGATATCATGTGATTAACATATGCAAAACATATATATAGCAAGTATATATATTGACAAGAGATAATAGAAGAGTATACCTCTTGTAGACAACTCATGGAAGCCATAGATCTGAATTTTTGCACACTTGATGGAAGACAGCTCCTCTTGAAAATACAAGAGCTCTAGTCCGTCCACACGAGCAAAGAATGGCTTCTCCATTTCCGTGGTTGTTTTGTGCTAGATAACCATGGAAGATTTATGAGCTTGTTTGTGAGGAAGAGAGCAAAAACATTTCCTTCTTCTCCCTTTCTTTGGCTGCGTTTTTATGAACAAGAAGAGAAGACAAGTTCATCTAGTTCATCTTCATTTTTCAGCCATGGTTCTCTCAAAATGATGAAGAAGAAAATCCTTTTTCTTTTCTTTCTTCTTGCTGCGTTTTTTCTCTCAGTTTTTCAGCCATGGAGGCTTAGCAAAAAAAGTGAAGAAGACAACTCTTCTTCTCTCTCTTGTGTAGTCTCCAACGTGTGGAGAGAAGAGAAAAATGACAAGCCTTTGTCATCTTTTTTCCTTCTTTTCTTATTCTTGTCTCCCTTTTGAAATAAAAGAGAAGACAACCTTCCTTGAATTAAGGTTGTGTTGTCTCTTTGTTAGAAAAGAAAAGATGACAAACCTTTGTCATCTTTTGTTTCTTTTATTGTAGTATTTTTCCACTAATGTATTTAAAAATTCAACATAATCACAATTAGTTGAAATTATGAAAATAACATTTTCATATTTTCACATTAGCCCTAACACTTAATAATAATTTTATATTCACCCCAATAACTTTTAACAGGTCAATTACACCATTGTTAACTCCTTAACAATTACACAATTATTAACTGCTTAACAATTACACAATTGTTAACTCCTTAACAATTACACAATTGTTAACTGCTTAACAATATAAGAGAAACAAAATATAATTGTTAACACTTTAACAATTCAAGAGAAACTAAACACAATTATTAACACTTTAATAATTCAAGAGAAAATAAACGAATTATTAACACTTTAATAATTCAAGAGAAACTAAATGAATTATTAACACTTTAATAATTCAAGAGAAACTAAACGAATTGTTAACACTTTAACAATTCAAGAGAAAATAAACGCAATTCTTAACACTTTAACAATTTAAGAGAAACTAAATCAAGCTCAATAGAAAAACCATTCACCATGCTCTATTGTGTGTGACTTTCTAGATTCACTACTATATAGCACTGAAGAAACGTTGAACACTTTCAATGTTAATCAAGCTATTCGATTTGTTTAGAGAATGTCTCCCGTCATTCTCAAAACACCCTCAGAGTTCTTGAGTGACGTTCTAGCTACCAACGTATCAAGACAGTTTATAAAGTAATGAAATCTTACTCAAGTGAATCTATTTATGGTCGCCGATTATCGTACAATTCAATCCTTCCATTAATTGTCCCGTCGAGCAAGAACCATGATCCGATTAAGTTCATAGACTCGAAACGATGCATAGATCCAAATGGTGGAATGAGAGATGACACATGGAAAAACCCATTTCCACCATTCATGCCTTGGCCAAAGACTTCCTCATTCAACAACCAAACTTGGATCGCATAGGACATCGCCTCACGTCGGAGGTTAACGGATCCTCTCTTGACCACTACTTGTCAATCACTATACCAGACGAATGAAACTGCGAGAGGACGTATCTCATCTCGTTTGTCGAAACAATCATTGTCCAAATGCTAGAATCAAACCCCAATACATATGACAACCGTAATGTCTCAAGTCTAAGGATTACATGCACAATCGCAACGATTAACAAATTATTAATCCAAAGTCATGTAATTTGTTATTAACGTCACATTCAATGATCTATTCAACTAATAGTCATCCACATGTTTGTAAGTCGCATCGCTATGCTGTTATGGCACGTGGCTCACCATCCTTTATCATTAATATCTCTATATTAATCAAAGGTAACAACACATGTGATAGTCCGCAATTGATTATTAAAGTCCCGATCAAATAATCTAAGGACTATGAACACTTTAAGTATTTATCATATTAAAGAAATACGCCAACATATTCTAAACGCTTTTAGAATACATTCCTCTAATGAAAATACTAGGGACTCATTCATACACGTAAAGAAGGAGAATATGAATGTCCTAATCATGTCAGTATGTAAACGAACATATAAACACTAATGCCATAAGTAAATGTCAAAATGCCCCAATATATGTCATCCAAATATGTAGCATTAGGGCATATCTCTAACAATAAATAGGTCAAAACATGCAATTTCATGCAAAGGTGAAATCTGGGGTTTTACATTCTCCCCCTTTAAAGAAATTTCATCCTTAAAATTCTTACTTGCTGTACGGAATAGATCTGGGTAATGCTGCTGCATCTGATCTCTCCTCTCCCTAGTAGCTTCCTCAATCCCGTGATGCTTCCACAACACTATGACCATCGGAATCTTCTTCGACCTCAATTCCCATTCCATCAGATCTAGAATACGAATCGACCGCTCATCATAAGTTAGATTCTCACGAAGCTGTAACGGCTCTGGCTCTAGAACATGAGAAGGATCCAGATTATATTTTCGCAAATTAGACACATGAAAAACATCATAGACATTAGAGAAGTTCTTCGGTAAAGCCAACCGATACGGTAACTTGCCAACTCTACCGGTAATCTCAAACGGCCCTGCAAACCTCGAACTCAGCTTACCACCTTTACCATAATGAGCAAACCCCTTTTGAAGAGACAAGTTCAAGAAAACCCAACCCCCGACTACAAACTCCAAATCCCGACGACGCTTATTAGCATAATTCTTGTATCTGCTCTGCATTGTCAGCATTCTCTGCCTGATCAACTGAACATTCTTAATCTTTTCTAGAAGCTCTGGCATTATAGTCAGATCAATAGCCTTCATCTCCCCTACTTCATCCCAATACAAAGGTAATCGGCACTTACGGCCGTAGAGAGCTGCAAAAGGTGCCATCCCGATAATTGCTTGATAACTATTATTATAGGCAAACTCAGAAAGTGGTAGGTGTTTCTCCCAATTCTTCCTGAAGTCCAGAACACAAGCCCTGAGCATATCCTCCAAAATCTGAATAGTCATCTCAGACTGACCGTCGGTCTGCGAATGATACGCTGTACTGAAGTTCAACTGAATACCCAAAGTCTCCTGAAGTTTCTCCCACAATTGAGAAGTAAATCGAGAATCTCGATCTGAGACAATACTAGATGGAATTCTGTGAAGTTTAACAATCTGATCCAAATAAAGATTTGTCAACTTTGCAACTTCATCTCCCGTCCTCATCGGAATAAAATGAGCTGTCTTCATCAAACGGTCTACAATAACCCAAAACGCGTCGTTACCTCTCGCTGTTCTAGGCAAATTAGTGACGAAGTCCATCATAATATGTTCCCACTACCATTCCGGTATTGCCAACAACTGAAGTAACCCTGCAGGTCGTTGATGTTCGGTCTTCACTCGCTGACAAGTCAAACATCTGGATACAAACTGAGCAACCTCCATTTTCATGTTATTCCACCAATAGTGTTGTTTCAAATCCCGGTACATCTTGTTTCCACCGGGATGAATGGTGTACTTAGAATTATGAGCCTCCTCCAAAATACCTCTCCTCAAACCTGGTTCATCGGGAACACATACCCTATTCTGAAACTGAAGAATACCATCCTCATGTAGTTTGAAGTCAGACTGATCATCTGTAATATGATCCTTGATCTTCTTAAGTTTTACATCAAGTTGTTGAGCTTCTCTGATTTGAGATAGCAATAAAGGTTGAATACGGAGATGTGAACACATCACCCCAATCTAAGTCAATTCTGATCTTCAATAACTAAATTCCTCAAGAACTTCCCACTTTTTAACAGCCAAACAAGCAACTTGCCTTACAGCTAAGAGCATCTGCTACAACATTTGCCTTCCCAGGCAGATAATTGATAGAACAATTATAATCTCCGAGAAGTTCTATCCACCTCCGTTGAAGCATATTTAACTCCTTCTATGAGAACAAGTACTTCAGACTTTTATGATCAGTGAAAATCTTGAGCTTACTGCCCCATAGATAATGGTGCCACTTTTTCAGTGCGAATACAACTGCTGCCAACTCAAGATCATGAGTTGAATTGTTCACCTAATACGACTTCAACTTTCTAGAAGCATAGGCAATAACCCGGCCATTCTGCATAAGTACACAACCCAAGCCCTCCTTGGATGCATCGTTGTAGATAACCATATTATCGTTCCCCCTGGTAGAGCAAGTACTGGAGCGGTAGTCAATCTCTTTTTCAACTCCTGAAACCCACTCTCACATTTTTCTTCCCACGTAAAATTGGTTCGTTTCTGAGTTAACTTAGAAAGTGGCCCTGCAAACTTAGAAAAGTCCCTTACAAACCTACGGTAATAACCCGCCAAGCCAAGGAAGCTACAAACTTCTGAAACATTCTCCGGCCTTTTTCAAGACATCACCACTTCAATCTTAGTATGATCTACTAATATACCGTTCTGAGTAATCACATGGCCAAGAAAAGATATTCTTCGTAGCCAGAATTCACATTTACTGAACTTTGCAAACAACTGATGCTCCCGAAGCTTTTGCAGGACAAGTCGTAGATGTTACTCATGCTCCGATTCAGTCTTAGAATAAACCAAGATATCATCAATAAAGATTACCACGAACTGGTCCAAGTACGGCTGAAAGACCCGATGCATAAGATCCATGAATGCTATCGGTGCATTAGTTAGTCTAAAGGGCATAACTACAAATTCATAATGCCCGTACCGAGTCCTGAAAGCAGACTTTGGAACATCCACTGTACGAATTCGAAGCTGATAATACCACTGCCTCAAGTCAAATTTAGAGTAAACTTTGGCTCCCTGAAGTTGATTAAACAACTTGTCAATCGGTGGTAAAGGATACTTGTTCTTGATAGTTACCTGATTCAAATCACGATAATCGATACACAATCTCAAGGTACAATATTATTCTTCACAAATAAGGCGGGTACTCCCTATGGTGATGAACTCTGCTGAATGAAACCCTTCTCCAATAACTCCTACAACTGAGTTTTCAGCTCCTTAAGCTCAGCTGGTGCCATCCAATACGCTAATTTAGAAATAGGTTGAGTACCGAGAATCAGATTAATCACAAACTCAACATCTCTCTCTGGCGGTAATATTGGCAACTCCTCGGGAAATACATTGGGATATTCCCGAATTATAGGAACTTCCTCCAGCTTTAGCTTATCAGATGGCTTGTTGATCAAATAAGCTAGATAACCTGAACACCCCCCTTACTCACCAGCTTAATAGCTTTAGTTGATGAGATAATAAAACTCGTCTTAGTATCCCGGTTCCACAACTGCTGCAGGCAAAGTCATTTCAAATTTCAGTTCTTCTGGCAAGGAAAATTCCGTTGCCTCAACTTCAAGAGTTAAATCCTCTTTTGACTATACTCGGGCAGTCCAAGGCATCTTCAATGGAAGACCACCTGATCAAAAAACTCAATGATGATGTTGTTTCACTTGCCCGTTTTCATGTTTTTCTTTTGTAACTTACGGTCTGCGACCGATCTGATTTTCTCGCTTCTTCATTTTTCTTGTTTATAACACCAGTTGTCATATAGTTTGTACTTTGATGTACTTTTTCCTTTTTCTTTCAATAAAATCCCACTGAATTAACAAAAAACAAAAAAAACATCATACCCCTGGATAGGAAATAAGATATGGTCCGAAGGAAAGTCCTAACCTACATGTATTTTACAATCTTTACATAATAAGCCAGTCATATATTTATCAATCAAAGAAATACTAATCTGAACCACATAAGACAATCTTTCAGGTTGCATGTTAACACGTTGCACACAAGTAGGTGTAATGAAAGAATGTGTAGTACCAGAATCAATCAACACTTTAACAAGTTGATCGAGTATAAGGAAGTTACCTTCCACAACTGCCGCTGCCTTAGGTGCTTCCTCTAAATCTACTGCGTAGGCCCGAGCCTGAACCCGCTGCTGCTGAGGTACACCATCGGTAGGTCGACCCTCATAACCCTAGGTCGCTGGCTGACCCTCAGACCACTGAAATCTAGGACAATCCCTCGCCATATGTTGATTGCTGCCACAACCTAAACATGTTCCTGCCTTTACCCTACAATCGGCCTCCAAATGGCCCTGACGTTTACAGTAAGCACACTACGGTGATGAAGCACTAACACTGCCCCTTGAAGACCCAGAAGCTAAAAAAGTAGTTGTACCAGCCTGTTGCTGAGGTCTCGCAATGCTAGGCCTATATTGACCCTGAAACTGGGGCCTATAGAAACCCGGCTGACCCTAAGGTCTAAAAGAGCTCTACTGTACTGGTGGCATGTACACAACCTGCTGCACTAGAGGCCTATACACACCTTGCTGACCCTGTGGCTGAAATGACCTCTTACTAGGCTGACTAGGACCAATCTGCTCCCCTTTCCTCTTCTCCAACCTAGAAGCCACATCAAAGGCCTCTGAAATCACATCATACTGAATCAGGGCCATTGTATCCTGAATCTTTGGCCTCAATCCCAAAACAAACCTCCGAGTCTTACGCTCCTGATCTTCTACAAATTCCGGTGCATACCAGGACAGCCTGGTAAAATTGGCCTCGTACTGGGCCACTGTAGCATCACCCTGAACCAAAGATAGGAACTCCGCCTTTCTTCATTCCCGCGCAATCCTCGGGATGTACTTAGCCCAAAACACCCTAAGAAAGGTATCCCAAACATAAGGAGTACCTCATGCTTCCCAATCAAATCTCACGGTACGCCACTCAGCCTTGTCATCAAACAGATACACCGCAAAGTTGAGCTTCATCTCATCCGTATAATCCAGGGGATCAAGGATTTTCTCAATTTTCCTGATCCAAGCTTTAGCTTTCTGATCGTCGGGCTCACCCTGGAACCTCGGTGGATAATAACCAAGAAATTCCTTCAATGTACTTCACTCGTGATAACCACCCTGTGTGTTCAAATCTGATCTGCACAAACTGTGCCTGAGCAGCCTGCCCTACCAAAATCTGTGCCTAACCCGCTATGACCTTGGTTATACGGTCCATAGCCACTGCGAGACGGTCATACCCCTGATGTCTGCCTGGTGCCGCCTGACCTGGTGCCTCATCATCACCTTGGGGCCTACCGTGTGTTCTCGGTCGACCCGCCATTCTACTATCAAAGAGTTAGCACAGGTTATAACACATAAACAGTTTATAGCACATAGGCAACAAAACTCACGTAAAGCACATAAATCACTTAAGTGTTAATCACATAAACAAATTGATCACATATTCATATAGTCACTTAATCACATAATCACTTAATCATTTTAACACATATGTCACTTTCTTTCACTTCATACATGCTTTTAGGATAAGACCACCACCTATATTCGGAGAATACCTTGGCTGACAACTAAACATGCGCTCTAATACCACTTAATGTAACGCCCCAACTCGACCCCACCTACAATCAGTCAGGACGCAACGGAATTTTGGTAGTATAACGACAGTAATACGGACATCAGGGCTCTAAACTAAACCTTTAGAACTTCATAAAACCAACTCCAAAGATCAACAACAACTCCACAACCATGTCAACAACATACAACGCAACCATTTCCATATATTAAACATTCTTTCATCAATTCATCCATAAGTTATACACCTCCGTTCCAACATCATACATAAGCTATATCATACATTTGAAAAATAGATTATAAACCAGTCCAGCAAACTAATCATGTTCAAAAGAAAGACTTCTAAACTAGCATTATATAAGTCTCTATCTTTAAGTAAGTTATGCAACACATCATACTACAAGAACTAAGACAAGCTCATGGACATGACTCCAGCACATACGACTTGTCCACATAAGGCACATTCTCAGCTTCCTAAGGCACGTACCCGAAATCCTGTCAGTAACACCTGATTACAGAAAACGAATGATAGTGAGCTTATATAAAACAAGCCTAGTGAGGAATTCGATATATCCTGTGGAAACATTTACTTACACTCGTAAGCCACCATATAAGCAATACATTCAAATAACTTATTCAACATTAACAATTCAATTCATTCACATAAATAACCATTCATTTAAGAAATGATACTCTAGTTGGTGTAGCTCCATACGCCATCACGATCTCAACCATCTTCTTATAACTCCCCATAACACACACGCGAGGTACCTCATCTAGCCCCTCCCTCCATGGCATCTCCGCCCATGCGAGCTGGAGGTAGTCTATGATAGTCATGTCGTTATCGACCCGACAGTCCAACACTACCCGAGAGGTGGCACACACTATCAAGACTCATGACAATAATAATAAACATTTATATTATGGGAGAACAACAAAAGTAGGTTGCCTAACTCCCGACATCATCAATAATCAATTAGTTAACATCATTTCAATAACATAACATCAATTAATCAAATAAACAACTAACAACTAAGTTAGATGACAAAGTAGGCCACCTAACTTAACATGCATTAAACCACACAATCACCCCCGAATCTAACCAACAACAACCCAAGATTCAACCACTCAAACACCACCCAAACAACCAAATACAATATTTCAACATTTAAAGAAAGACTATACAAATTTCCAACAATCATAACTTACAATCTACTAATCCAATAACCTCCAAACCACTTTTTATCACTCAACCACACATGCAACTACAATAACCCCACTAGAGACCATCCAAAACAAGCCCAACTACCCTAATTTTGGCAATGTTCTTGGCTGAATTTTCTAAAATTTTGCTACAACACTCCAATCAAAAATTCGGCATTACAACATTACTACCCCGCAATTAACAAACTTTTAGAAGCAATAATCAATCAATTCCAACTTCCACAACAACAATTATTCAACATTGAAGCTATAACTCAACTTTAATACCCGAAAAATAGAAATACATGCTACAACCAATCAAAATAGTTATAAACTAATATAAATAGTCCTTGGCAACTACTGAGCAATAATCTGAAGACAATTTAACATTTCATCGAATAAAAATGCAATTATATAAAATTGACACAAAATAGCATTTTGAGATCTTGAATTTTTCTCTCACCTTTGATCCGAAACAAAGCTATGCAATAGGTGCCCAACAAGTGGAATCCAACTCTGTTTGAAAAGATTTGGCCTAAAACTAAGTTTTCTAAGGTAAAATTGCTCTGAAAACCATTGAAAATTTCCTCTCTTTTTTTCCCTCAAACTCTCGGCCTTGTGTGTATGTTTGTGTGGTGTTTTGTGTTGTTTTTAATGTGTGTTGATGATATATAGCTAAGTCAACAAATAAATGCAAAGTCAAAGTTGAAACATTTTGTTAGTTTTTAGTATTTTTAGTCTTTTAATTGTCTTTTAGACTATTTATGCTCACATATATGCATTTAACACTTAGAATATTTTAAGTATCATATTTTTAGTTGACAACAATTTTCATATGCATACATTTACACCCGACTCGGTTAAAACTCAATTTTTGCAAAAGAATGTGTAAAAACCTTTAAATTTTCTAATCCGATTTGAAATCCATTTTAATCAGACACGGGTCTATTAATATCCTAGGACTAGGTTTTAAGACGTTTAAAATACCTGTGTAAAAATTTTAGTGGACGTGCGTTCAAAACGCTAATCACAAAAACCGACGATAAAATTTTCAATGCCGTTTTCGATGAAAATTTCATGAATGCACACTCAGCATGTAATAGGAATATAAATCACAAAATTAACGCATTCTAACTCATATAACACATAAACAAGTCAAAACACGCAATTCCATGCAAAGGTGAAATATGGGATTTAACAGTGGCTCATTTTATTGTCAACACACACACACAAACATAACACATATATTATATATACTTAGTAAAACACATATGCATATAACATAGCTCAAAAATAAATAAATAAAAGACCCAAATAGTACCCCCAAACCCGACAGCAGCTAGGAGATGAAGGAGAAGAATTTTGCTCATAAACTTCATTTCAAGCCCTACCAAGCTAGGATCAAGCACTTCCACAAGTTTT
The DNA here is from genome assembly GCA_037974665.1 of Ehretia macrophylla. Lineage (NCBI taxonomy): Eukaryota > Viridiplantae > Streptophyta > Magnoliopsida > Boraginales > Ehretiaceae > Ehretia > Ehretia macrophylla. The sequence goes on from CM075773.1 coordinate 74,367,520, forward strand.
CTAGCTTCCTACTAGCCCCTACACATATTTGGTGAGGGATTTTGCTCTTTTTGTGAATACAAAGTTTATGCTATATTATGCAATTTTTAGATTTATTGTTAATGGCTTGAGATATGATTCAATCTTGCTTTATAAGTCATATACATGTTGTAGAGACCATATTTATGCAATTGTTATCTTTTTAATTGGTTAAATTCGATTGTTTGATTGTAGGGCATGAATAGTGATAAAATTTTAGGGTTTTGAGAAAATGTGCCTTATAGCATGATTCAATGCTTCAATTAGATGTTTTAGATGTTAATGAAGGTAGATGAATGACCCCGTGAGGTTTAATTACTAGGTACTTAGCTAAAATGTGAAATTGGCGACTTTTAGAAAGGGGTTTCAGGTATAATGCAAATCAGGGTTAATTTGGGCATCACATTTGGTATTCTTAGGCTATGTAGGTGCTAGATATGCTTTTCTAACTCTCAATTGAGCTTCGGTTAGGGTACGTGTAGTACAAACTCACAAAGGGGCAATTAGGGCTTTTGTGGTAAATGGTGGTATTTGGGTAATTTCGAGGGTCCTAAGGGTACCATAAAAAGTAATTAGAAGTATAGAATAGCTCTCTTGTGAATCTAGAGATTTGCCTTTTGTTTTGAAATCAATTAGCTTAAGTTACAAAGGGTAAAAAGTGGAAATGTGGTTGTTTTGCACATCTATTGCCTTGTAGTTTCTTATAAGGTAGTTAAATGCATTTCTAAGTTCATTGTAAGCTTTTAGTAAAGTTTCATGAGAAATGTATAAATTACCCCTTTGTGTTCATTTGGTTAACTTCATGTTAATGCTTATATTTTAACTGTTTTCGAGGGCAACCTACTTTGTTGTCCCTCCTATGTGATATTGCTTCATTCCATTGTTGTAACATCATTGGTTAAAGTGTATTGCATAGTGGTTGCGTAACCATAGTGTCAAGGGCGGATGTATTGGATATCGGATGGGTGGCAGCGGGCTTGCTAGTGGATATTCAATCTCCATGCTCTAGTCCCTCACTCGCCTACTCTGGAGATTGCCAAGGGGTGTTGGTTCGTAGGATTCTCGGGGTACATCCAAAGTACACCCACTGGAGTGATTGGGATTTATGCTGGCATATTGATCAAGGTTCGTGGATCGAGGTTCATGGTTCATGATTGAAGATCAAGTGAATTCTGGAGTGTTGGGGTTAATGTGATTCGTATCATTTTTAATGTGTGGTAACTTGTTATTTCAGTTGTTCTTTAGTTGTTTTTAAAGCTTTATTTGTGTTATCTGCTGCGTTGCACGCCCCGGTAGACTATATCGCTCACTAGGCAATTGTGGTTGCTCATACCTCGCTAACATATTTCAGGAAGTGCTGAGGTAGACCCGCAGCTTGTAGTTCTTGAGGGAGCAGAAGATGAGGTACAGATTGAGGAGTTGCCTTGATTCTTATGCTTGTTTGAGGTTGGAGTGTGATTGTAAATATGTGAAGACTTTGCTTGTTGTATATTATGTTCTATTGTGTGGCTATGGGCTTGTATTTATGTGTGATATGTTGAAGGGATTGTAATAGCTAGGCCATTATATGGCTTGTATGATAATGGGTTGTAATAACTTATAACTCTGCTTCTAGTTGTGTTGCATGCTTGGGCATTAATATAGCGGAATTGGTTGATTGATTAGCTTTAAATTATAAGAATGCTTATATGATAATGTTATAGTGGCAAGACAATTAGGTTAAAAATAATGATTTTTCAATGACTTAAACCTTGAATGCTTGTGTGTTTATTATGTCTTGTTTCGCTTAAGGCTCGGATGGCCTTGAAGTTGGGAAATAGTTGGAGTTGTTAAAGTTGTAGTCTTGTATTTGTGGCTTTATTTGATGTTTGCAGGTAACTAGAATGTCCACGGTATAGAGGAGACTCTGTCCATTTGTCGGGTCCGGACTTAACCTTTTAGTGTGGGGTTAGGTCGGGAAGTGACATTTAGGTGGTATCAGAGCTTATAGAATGCATGAGCCGGGATAGGTTTCTCAGTCTGTGGGGTAGAGGTCTATTGTGTGAAAGTGTAATTGTGTGAATAAGTGTTTCTTTGATTGACTAAGTGAAAGATTGATTAGAAAAAGAACACGCTTGCATGAAAATGAGAATGTGAAATGTCTTTTAAGAGTTATTGTATGATAGTGAAAAGTTTAGAATATAATGTATGATTAAGTGTCTTATTTGTATCTTTTGTATATAAAATGTTTGCATGATCTTATATGTGATTTTATGTGAACTTAATTGAGATTATCCTTTTGTGACTTATTTGTGGACTACATATATGCTTGTCATAATACTTTGCATTCTAGTTATCCGAGATGGGGCCTCGTCGTCAGACCAGAAACTAGAATGCCAGGAAAGAAGAAGTGGATAAGCAGACAATTAATGCATAGTTGACTACTGCAATAGGCCAGATTGCAGAGGTATTGCACAGGCAGGGAGGTAATGTACCTACAGGTAATCTTGGACAGGGCTAAGGTGGAGCAGAGGGCGGTAGTAGTAACTATCTTGAGAAATTCTTGCACCGTGGTCCGTCTAGCTTCTTCGGAGAGCCCGATGATATGTTGACTGAGAGATGGTTGAATAAAGTGGAGAAAATTCTCACTAGCCTCGAGTATATTGATGCGAGGAAGGTGGCTTGTGCTGAATTCCTACTCGAGGGAGATGCCGAGCAATGGTGGCATACTATGAAATCTAGGTAGGAGACTGAAGCAACACCATGGACTTGGGATGAGTTTGTCAGAGAGTTTCGAGAGAAATATATCACAAAGACAGCCATAGAAAGACGGGAACAAGAGTTTATTAATCTGAAACAGGGCAGTATGATGATTTATCAGTATGATGCTGCTTTTACCCGTTTATCCTGCTATGTACCAGCCTTAGTATAGCCAGAGAGCAAGAGGATTCAGAGGTTTGTTATGGGGCTCAGGCCCGATATCTCGTTGAATTTGTCTACCCAGGATTATCCTTCTTATGCAGCAGCAGTCAGGATAGCTGCCATATATGAGAAACGTAAGGTAGATCTGTTTGGGGAGCTAAGTCAGCCCAGTAAACGACCACATCAGACACAGCATCAGGGGTATCAAAGGCAGACTTATTCAGTTGGTCATAGTCAGTAGCCAAGGCAGACTTAGAGTTATACCAGACCTACTCAGACTCATACGCGACCTATACAAAGTCAGAATCAGGGGCAACCTCGTCCAGCGACAGTTCAATCACAGCAGGGTAGTTCAGCTACTTTTACTTACAGAGCCCTTACAGAAGGCACTGTTGCAAAATGTCACCAGCAGTGTAGCTTTTGTCAGCGTCAGGGCCATATAGAGGAAAATTGTTGGAAGAAATTGAACAGGTGCACAAGATGTGGTAGTAACCAGCACAGGGTCAAGGACTATTTGAAATTCAAGAATACTAGGGGTTAGACATCTGGTCAGGGTACTCAGACCAGGGCACCGGCTGCAACACCAGTACCTCGAAGGCAGGCCCAAGTATTTGCTTTGGATGCGAAGGAGCTTCCAGATACGATTGTAGTGGTAGAAGGCACTTTTCTTCTTAATGTTCAGTCGGTTAAAGTTTTAAGTGACTCCGGGGCTACACATTCATTTATCACACCTATTTGTGCACAAAATGCTAAATTGAAACATGATAAATTGTTGCATAAACATGATATGGGTCTGAAGTTTGTTACTGAGTCTATTTGTAAGGCATGTAATATTTATATTGAGGGTCGCATGTTTCCTGCTGATTTGATTATTCTACCTTTCCACGACTTTGAAATTATATTAGGGATGGATTGATTGGGAAAATACTATGCACAACTTGATTGTAGGAAGAAGATTTTGAAACCAGAAATGCCCGACCAGCCTGTAATTGAAATAGTTTGAAGTAGAAAATCAATTGGAACTCCTATAATCTCCTCCAATAAAGCATCAAAATGTTGGGTAAAGGTTGTGAGGCTTATCTTGCTTATCTAATTAATCAACCTAGGGAAAATTTGAAACTAAATAAAATGCCTATAATGAGAGAATTTGCAGGGTATTTCCTGAAGAGTTACCTGGTTTGCCACCTGATAGAGAGATAGAATTCATGATTGACTTATTGTCGGGGACTACACCTATCTCTAGGACTCCATATAAGATGGCTCCAACTAAATTGCAGGAATTAAAAGTTCACCTACATGGTTTGCTTGAGAAGGGATTCATTCAGCTGAGTTCTTTGCCTTAAGGTGCACCAATCTTATTTGTTAAGAAGAAAGACGAATCTCTCTGCTTGTGTATTGATTATTGGAGTCTCAATCAGGTGACTATTAAAAACAAGTACATATTGTCTTTAATTGAAGAGTTATTTGATCAGTTACAGGGTGCTAAGGTATTTTGTAAATTTGACTTAAGGCAGGGTTATTATAAGTTAAGGATTAAGAAATATGATGTGCCTAAAACTGCTTTCAAAACTAGATATGGTCATTATGAGTTTGTTTGTCACGCCCCAACTCGACCCCTCCTATAATCAGTCAGGACGCAACGGAATTTCGGCAGTATAACGACAGTAAATAGGATACCGAGGCTCTAAACCAACCTCCATAGGACATCATAAATCAACTCTATAAACCATACAACAAACAACTCCTCAATAACATAATAACATACATCATGACCATATCATACAATAAACATTCCTCGTTATATGCCTCTGTTCCAACATAATACATGAACCCTTAATATACAATACAAAAACATATTGAACCAATCTAGCAACCTAATCATAAACAAAAGAAAGGCTACTAAGACAACATCAACTAATTCATTAACTTATCAACATCTTATACATTATAAACTATAAAGCAGATAAAAGTATACTAAGTTAATTTACAAGATAATAAAACATGTACGACATCATGGATAAGACTCTGGAACATAGGACTCATCCACGTAAGGCACGTTTTCCACATTCTCCTCTTCAGGAGGCACGTACCCGTAATCCTGCGAAAGTACACCTGTATGCATGCAATAATAGAGAGTGAGCTTATATAAAATAAGCCCAGCGAGGATCCAATAGATCTCGAGCAAGGTCTACTAAACTCCTTGGAATAATCCATTGAGTCAGTAAACACACAATAACAACAATAATAATATCATCACATAACTATATGACCATTCAATAAATGATACTCTAGTTGGTGTAGCTCCAAACACCATCACGATCATAACAGCCTTCTTGTGACTCCCATAAACTCACGCACCCGGGGTACCCCCAATAACCTCGCCCTCCATGACACCTCCGTCATGTGAGTTGGAGGCAATCTCTGATAGTCATGCCGTTATCAACCCAACAGCCCAATGTTGCCCGAGAGGTGGCACACACATACCAGAGACCCAGCAATAATAATAAACATCAATCATTCACAGGAGGACAGTCTAGCAGAATTGTTTATCTCCCGGCATCAATCATCAATCAATAATCATCAATAATCATATTATCATCGTAATAACATCAATAACCAATTTAACAACATATAACTAAGTTAGATGACAAAGTAGGCCATCTAACCGAACATGCATTAAACACACAATCAAACCCTAATTTACCCATCAATAACTCACAATTCAATCACTCAACCCACACCCAATCAACTAAGGCTCAATCTAACATTTTAAAGAAAGACAACCTAAACTTCAAATAATCATATCTTACATTTTACAAATCCAAATAACTTCAAATCAGTTTCTATCACTCACCCATTCAACTAACTACATTAACCCCCTCGGAAACCAACCAAAACACATCCAAATCATGCTCAACAACCCTAAAACTCTAGTGTGTCATGGCTGAAATTTTCAGATTTTCACCCAAACATCATAATCGAAAATTCGCCATTACAACGGCGCTACCATGTAATTATCAAACATTTAGAAATTGACGGCAATCGATTCTGATCAACACAACTCAATTTAATTAACATTGAACAAATTAATCAAATTTAAATACCCGAAAAATAAAAATTATGCTACAACCGATAAAAACTCGTAGTATTACAGTTAAATGATCCCTAGCATGCAAGGAGCAATAATCTAACATCAGATTAGAATTCTAACGGTTCAATTTTCATTTATACGCAAAAATGCAAAAGACAACTTTTGAGATCTAGAATTTTTCTCTCACCTTTGATGAGATATAAGCATAGGAATGCGTGCAAGGCGTGCCCAACAAGCGGAATCCAAGTCGGCATGAAATTCTACGGACAAAAACGAGCTTTTTCTTTGAAAAATTGCTTTGAAAACCTTGAAAACTCTTTTCTCTTTTCTCTCTTCTCCCTCTCGGCAATGTGTGTGCAATTGTGGGTGTTTTTGTGCTTTGTGAGTGTGTGTTGGTGATATAAGCTTGTTGGTCAACCATTTAAATGAAAGTCAAAGTTGAAACTTAGCATTTTTTTGTGTTTTCTTGACTTTAAATGCATTTTCTTGATCACCAAAGTTCAAAACAATTATTCAACACCCAAGCTAGCTCAAGTAAATTATTTTTAGGTGACAAGAAGTTTTACAATCAAACAATTTCACCCGAGTTGGCTTAAAACTCGATTTTTGCAAAAGTCGGTGTAAAAACCCTAATAAATTCTTAAGCCGATTTTAAAACTATTTTCATCAAACACAGGTCTATTAAAGTCCGTGGACTAGGTCTAGAAGGGTTAAAAAGACCAATTTCAAAATTTTAGCGGACGTGTTTCGAAAATACTATTCACTAAAAATCGACGATAAAATTTATGACTCCGTTTTTTATGAAAATTTCATGAATGCACATTTAGCATGTATTATGAGTATTGATATCAAAATTATAACATTCTAGGCCCTATAGCACATAAACAGGTCATATGCACGCAAAACGAGACAAAGCACATAAATCAAGTTAAAGCAGATAAGTGGGGTTTCACATTCTCCCCCCCTTAAAGAAATTTCGCCCTTGAAATTCTTACTTGATGAACTGAACAAATCTAGGTACTGCTGCTGCATTTGATCCCGTCTCTCCCAAGTAGCTTCCTCGATACCGTGATGCTTTCACAACACCTTAACCATCGGAATCTTCTTCGACCTCAACTCTCATTCCATCTGATCAAGAATACGAATCGGATGCTCGTCATAAGTCAGATTCTCACGAAGCTGTAACGGCTCTGGCTCAAGAATATTAGAAGGATCTGGATTATATTTCCGCAAATTAGACACGTGAAATACATCGTGGACATTAGAGAAGTTCTCCGGTAAAGCCAACTAATATGCCAACTTACCAACCCTGCCGGTAATCTCAAACGGCCTAACAAATCTCGAACTCAGCTTTCCACCTTTACCATAACGAACAAACCCTTTACGAGGAGACAATCTCAAGAAAACCCGATCTCCGATTGCAAACTCCAAATCCCGACGATGCTTATCAGCATAACTCTTGAATCTACTCTGCGCCGTAAGCATTCTCTGCCTGATCAACTGAACATTCTCGATCTTCTCAAGAAGCTCTGGCATGATAGTCGGATCAATAGTCTTCATCTCTCCTACCTCGTCCCAATATAAAGGTGAACGGCACTTACGACCGTAAAGAGCTGCAAAAGGTGCCATCCCAATAGTAGCTTGATAACTATTGTTATAGGCAAACTCGGAAAGTGGTAGATGTTTCTCCCAGTTCTTCCCGAAGTCCAGAACACAAGCCCTAAGCATATCTTCCAGAATCTGAATAGTCCGCTCAGACTGACCGTCGGTCTGAGGATGATACGCTGTACTGAAGTTCAACTGAGTACCCAAGGTCTCCTGAAGTTTCTCCCACAAACGAGAAGTAAATCGAGGATCTCGATATGAGATAATACTAGATGGAATCCCGTGAAGTCTAACAATCTGATCCAAATAAAGATCCGTCAACTTTGTAACTTCATCTCCCATCTTCATCGAAATAAAATGAGCTGTCTTCATCAAACGATCTACGACAACCCAAACTGCATCATTACCCCTCGGTGTTCTAGGTAAACCAGTGATGAAATCCATCGTAATATGCTCCCATTTTCACTCTGGTATAGCCAACGGCTGAAGCAAACCTGCAGGTCGTTGATGCTCGGCTTTCACCCTCTGACAAGTCAAACATCTAGATACAAACTGAGCAACCTCCCTCTTCATGTTATTCCACCAATAATGTTGCTTCAAATCTCGATACATCTTGGTTCCACCGGGATGAATAGTGTACTTAGAATTATGAGCTTCCTCCAGAATACCTCGCCTCAAGCCCAGTTCATCGGGAACACAAACCCTGTTCCGAAACCGAAGAATACCATCCTCATGCAGTTTAAAGTCAGACTGATCATCCGTGATCTGATCCTTGATCTTCTGAAGTTTAACATCAAGTTGCTGAGCTTCTCTGATCTGAGACAGCAATAAAGGTTGAATACGGAGATGTGAACACATCACCCCAACCTGAGTCAACTCCAGTCTCTAATAAGTGAATTCCTCAAGAATCTCCCATTTCTTGACAGCCAAACAAGAAATACTCGCCTTCCGACTAAGAGCATCTGCTACAACATTTGCCTTGCCAGGCAGATAATTGATAGAACAATTATAATCTCCAAGAAGCTTCATCCACCTCTGCTGGCGTATATTCAACTCCTTTTGTGAGAACAAGTACTTCAGACTCTTATGATCAGTAAAAATCTCGAACTTACTACCCCACAGATAATGACGCCACTTCTTCAGTGTGAAGACAATTGCTGCCAACTCAAGATCATGAGTCGGATAATTCACCTCATAAGGCTTCAACTTCCTGGAAGCATAGGCAATAACTCGGCCATCCTGCATAAGAACACATCCCAAGCCCTCCTTGGATGCATCGCTGTAAATAACCATATTATCGGTCCCCTCTGGTAGAGCAAGTACTGGAGCAGTAGTCAACCTCTTTTTCAACTCTTGAAACCCACTCTCACACTTCTCATCCCAATTAAAGATAGTCCGTTTCTAAGTCAACTTAGAAAGTGGCCCAGCAATCTTCGAGAAGTCCTTTACAAACCTACGGTAATAACCCGCCAAGCCAAGAAAGCTACGGACCTCAGAAACATTCTCTGGCCGTTTCCAAGACATCACCGATTCAATCTTAGTGGGATCTACAGAAATACCGCTCTGTGTAATAACATGGCCAAGAAAAGATATGCGTTGCAGCCAAAATTCACATTTGCTGAACTTGGCAAACAACTGGTGCTCCTGCAGCTTCTCTAATACAAGTCGTAGATGTTGCTCGTGCTCCGATTCAGACTTAGAATAGACCAAGCTATCATCAATAACGATTACCACGAACTGGTCTAAATACGGCTGAAAAACCCGATGCATAAGATCCATGAATGCTGCTGGTGCATTAGTTAATCCAAAGGGCATAACTACGAACTCATAATACCCGTACCGAGTCCTGAAGGCAGACTTCGGAACATCCTCCGTATGAATCCGAAGCTGATAATACCCCTACCTCAAATCAAATTTAGAATAGAATTTGGCTTCCTGAAGTTGGTCGAACAACTCGTCAATCAGTGGCAAAGGATACTTGTTCTTGATGGTCACCTGATTCAAACCACGGTAATCAATACACAATCTCAAGGTACCATCCTTCTTCTTCACAAATAAAACAGGAGCTCCCCAAGGTGAAGAACTCTGCTGAATAAATCCCTTCTCCAATAACTCCTGTAACTGAGTCTTCAACTCCTTCAACTCAGCTGGTGCCATCCGGTACGCTGATTTAGAAATAGGTTGAGTACCGGGAATAAGATTGATCACAAACTCCATATCTCTCTCTGGTGGTAACCCTGGCAACTCCTCGGGAAATACATTGGGATATTCCCGAATAATAGGGACTTCCTCTAGTTGTAGTTTATCAGATGGCTTGTTGATCAGATAAGCCAGATAACCCGAACACCCCTTACTCACCAACTTAACGACTTTAGTTGCTGAGATAACAAAACTCGTCTTTGCACCCCGATTCCCTACTACCTCAACTACTGGCTGATCTGGCAAATGAAACTATACTACCTTGGTTCAACAGTTCAACTGGGCATCATACTTAGAAAGCCAATCCATACCCAAGATAACATCATACCCCCGGATAGGAAATAAGATAAGGTCCGAAGGAAAATTATGCCCCTTAACATGTATTATACAATCTTTACAAACTAGGCCAGTCACATACTTATCAGTCAAAGAGGTACTAATCTCAACCACATAAGGCAATCTTTCAGGTTGCAAATTAACACGTTGCACACAAGCAGGAGTAATGAAAGAATGCGTAGCACCAGAATCAATCAATACTTTAACAAGTTGATCAAGTATAAGGAAGTTACCTTCCACAACTACAGTCTCCTCAGGCATCTCCTCTAAGTCAACTGCGTAGGCCCGAGCCTGAACCCGCTGCTGCTGCTGAGGTGCACTGGCTACAGGTCGGCCCTAATAACCCTAAGTCGCTGTCCGACCCTCAGTCCTCGCATACCTAGGGCAATCCCTCGCCCTGTGCTAATTGCTGCCGCAACCTAAACACATCCCTACTTTCACCTTGCAATCGGCCTCCACATGCCCCGTGCAGTTGCAGTGTGTACACTGCGATGATGATGCACTAACACTGCCCCTAGAAGAACCAGGAGCTGAAGAAACAGCTGATCTAGCCTGCTGCTGCTGAGGCCTTACCAAACTAGGCCTGTACTGACCCTGAGACTGGGCTGGCCTAAACTGGGACTGAACCTATTATGACCCCTGTTGAAACTGAGGCCGATAATAACTCTGCTGCCCCTATGGCCTAAAAGAACCCTGCTGTGCTGGTGGCCTGAACCCAACCTGCTGTATGGGAGGCCTATACACACCCTGTTGATACTGCGGCTGATACTGGCTCTTACTGGGCTGACTAGATACAAGCTGATCCCCCTTTCTCTTCTCTAGTCTAGAAGCTGCCTCAAAAGCCTCAGTGAAAATATCATACCGATTCAGAGCTATCACATCCTGAATTTCGGGCCTCAACCCCAACATGAACCTACGAGTCCTCCGTTCCTCGTCTGCCACATACTCCGGTGCATACCGAGACAATCGAGTAAATGTGGCCTCATATTGAGCCACTGTTGTAACGCCCCGAACCCAGCTCCCACGCCTGCAGGATACACCACGCCCATAGGGGACGAGCGTGCACCGAGGCCATGGCGAACCTGCCTGAAAGCGCACTATGTGGATATTGTCCGCTTTGGCGCCTATACGCCTCACGGGTTTGCTTCCCACGCAGCCACTGCCACGTGAAAACGCGTCCACACGATACAAGGCCACTTAGCACTTATATCAAGCAGCCCAGAACTCCGCCCTTCCGATGTGGGATGCGATTCCTCACATTCACCCCCCCTTAAGGAGGCCCGCACCCTCGCGGGCTAACGGCTCAAAGGAAGGTCGGCTCTGATACCACCTGTAACACCCCGATCCTTCTCGAGACCGGGAGTTCTATCAATCAATCTAATCACAACCCAAACCAAACCCGGACATAAATTTTCAGGAAAAACGGACGGAGTCTCCCCTGTTTCTAGGCAAAATGTAAAACCTGCGACAACATATAAGTGGACTAACACCGTGTCCAACCATACAAAACTACCTCAAGGCCATCCGAGCCTCGGTTCTCAGCAATTAAACTCAGCAAGTATACATACATTTCTAATTCAAAAGGTAACCTATCTATTTTCATTTTTGACAAATACATTCAAACTGGACAATTAAAATAAACTATCATGACATTCTAATTCTTTTCCTTGGGACATTACAAACATGCATTGTAGTTAAGCTATGCTAACTGATTACATAACTAGCTTATCGATTTACCTCAACTATTTAGCTAATTTAGATTACATTTCTTTTAACAATAAATACATACAATACATAAAAGCATACATCTTGCATCTTTGACAACTCAAGCCACATAGCACGCAAGACAACTCTTCAAGCACGAACTTTCACGAAATCACGAACTTTCCAGCTAACATGGCATTTCCTGAAATGTGGTGGTGAGGAGTAAGTATACACAACACGTATACTCAGTGAGGGCGAGACAGATATCGAGTTGGAGAGAAAGAAAGTCGTGCAATGCAAATAGACACAGCTAAGCAATAAAGTCAATAAGGAAGCATTCAATACAAACGACAATATATTAAACATTCAAGAAAACATTAACACAACCATTCAAAGCTATACCACACTCTGAAGGCTATGGTTCACTCTTACGAGAAATATACCATTTCACGAGCGATACATCAATCTCGAGCTTGATGTTGACAAAGATGACAATAAGCGCGCAACCACCTTATAATACCAGTTTGGAATACCCCAGAAGTATCCATCAATCTACGACCCAAATCTCCCTGGGAGGCAACCCAAGCGAGAAGAGGGAATAGCCATGGAGCTAGAGCAACCAACACTGGCAACCCGAGGTTACCCAGAGAGGCCCATTACTCACGCGCTGGACACTATGCAATGCAAGACTTGATACAAGGCAATAAACGAGATATCAAGCATTATTCAACAACTGTTAAACATTTCAATCAATAATCAACTCTAACAAGCGTAATAAGCATTAACAAGCATTTGCAATCAAACAAGTAACAAGAAGAACACCAACTAACATTATCAAGCAATAACAAGTATTCTATAGGCATTATAAACATTTTATAAGCAATATACCATGAAAACACACAAAATTCCAAAAATGTCCCCAACTTTCAAAACGCTACTACTTTCAAACGAGCCACGAGCTTTGGAAACCGACTTCACCAATCTTCCTAGGTCACCATAAGGCACGTCTAAAGACCCCGAAACCCTACTTTACCCCAGAATTCACGCAAAGTCCCGATTTCTCCCTTTGCTCGTTTGAACCACAACTACCTCAACCGATTACCCAACCAACGTCACAACTGCACCAAAAGTGCTTCCATGACGTACCTTGACAATGCCTTCACGCAAATCGAGAAAATTCTAAACTTGACTGAAACGACCCCGACTTTCACTAAGCCGTTTTTCTCCGTTTTTCCATTACACAATCTAATTAAACCACACATTTAGGCATTCTAGCATATCTAGCACCTTTCTACATCAACAGAACGCATAACGGAGCAACTTCATCGAAACGGGGGTTTACTATTCATAATTTACTATTCATTATACAATTTATATTTCAATTTCAATATTCAACCGCAGAAAATGTTAAAAAGCTATAAATACATGTTCTACAATCAACAAGGAACATTCTTTAAGCATTAAAACGATTAAACTAACGATCTACGCATAAAATCCAAAAATCAAAGTTTAGATACAAATATTTCAAATGCGCAAATAACGATGAAACCTTCACCTTAGACGCTCCTAGACGCTAGGAAAACCTCGTAGGATGCCTCGAAGATTTGAATTTGAAATATTTTTTTTCCTCTCCTTCATATTTTCGGCCCTTTTCTCACTGTTTTCAGCTTCTTCTTTTTTAATTTTGTGCTAAAATAAGCTATTAAAAGATGACACAAGGTCAAAAGGTCAAAGCTTTGGTCAATGCTCACTTAAGTTGGTCAAACTAGCTTATTTTATGCATTCTAAAGCTAAAACAACTAATGAAATGTTAATTCTAACTAACAACAATTAAAATATAAAATTTAAGACACCAAACACTAGTTTTCACTATTTGTTGAGGACTAGGAACCGCTCTCTAACTATCGCTCTCGATATGCTATGCACTTTGCGTCAACAAAGAAGTGACAGTTAAATCTCAAAGAATCTAAGAAATATATCATTTTTTATAAGCATCATAGTTTAAAATTTACTCCGGCTCGGAGTTACTTTTCTCATTTATTTGAAAACCGAGTGATTTTAACGCAAAATAACCAAAACCGATTATTAAAATAATCAAAACAATCAAGGTAATCAATATTCATTTAAAATAATTAATTTAACTATTTCTAGAACATTTTAAAGAATTATGAAGTTAATGTTAAGCTACAAATGAAAGTTAATATAAACATATAGTCAAATACAATTAAACACTAACATTTAAGATAACACTTAATTAATCACAAGAAAAGAAATTCAATTACTATAATTATTAGGAATAGGTAATAATCTTTTAATTATTCAATTTACAACTACCAAATGCTTCCAAGAGGAATATTAAAATAGTGCAAATTGGTTGATTTAACTAATTAAACATTTAATCAAATGCAGTCAAGTGCTATTAAATGCATGCCGGGTTCGGGTTACCACATCCTTCCCCCATTAAAACAATTGCGTCCTCGCAATTCTTCTTCCAATAGAACTTAGCATCATCTGAAGTCCAATTCTGACTAATCTTCATTAGCTACTAAACAAGTATTTCATCAAGATGACCAATAGGAAAGTTCAAGTAGAAATGCCAAGTGGTAACGCCAAATAAAGGCTCAAATGTAGATACTGTACAAGAATCCCGTTGACACGAATACCGAAGAAGAATAAATTCCAACCAAAAACGCCGAGATAATACCAATAAAGACTAAAGCAAAATACTGTAGATAAAATTACATCACCTATTAATGATAAGAGGAATACCGAATGAATACCCCATACTCGAATCTCTAGTAGAAGTTCAACTATTACTGCCCGAGAATCCCCAAGCAAAAAGCCAAATAAAGGCTCAATCAAAGGTTCCATCTAGAGGTCCAAAGAAATACCCCGTTGGTCATGAATTTCATAGAAGAATTCCCTATTAAGAGTGCTGCAGAAATTACTAAGAAACCCAATCAAATATACCTCTAAAGTTCCAAAGAAGCCTTCCAAATAATAACCCCTTAGGACAACCAATTAGATTCTGAATATAGCTATCAAATGTTGAGAAGAATGCCAAAGAAAATAGTAGAGAAAAATATAATGTACCCATTAAGACAACCAAGTTGAATAACAAACATAGTTTCCCAGATGGACGAAAATTCCAAAGATAAACACCAAACTGGTGAACAATATACCGAGACCAAACTCTGATGCCTCTTCACTGTTTGCCAAGTGAGAACTTCATGCAACCTTGCCAATAAGGAAAATACCCATAGAATGCCCAATAAGAATTTCAAAGAACACCATAAGTAGTATTATACAATAAGTCTGATAGGAACTCCAAATACTAAACCTATTGAGGAACACTAAAGAAAATATCCGAAACAATGCTCCAATAAGAAAGTAGCCAAGTTTGCCCAATAAGTAAATACTAAATAAATGGCCACTAAGGATCCTAGAGAATGCCATTGAAGAATTTCCAATCAGGGATGCCAATGTCACACCAATAAAGACCGAGACACATATACCATAGATAATACTGTGCAGTAAGGCCGATTAAAATCCCAATAGCCAAATCCACCGAGAAATGCCAATAGAAGTCTCCAAAGAATAACCAAATAAAACCCCAAGAGAAAGCTACTCTTTCACAACTGTTAAGCACAGAGAAGAGCCATAGAAATTTGCCAATAACCGAGCTCCAAAAGCAAACACCAATTCCCAAATAAAGGCTAGTCAAATGCTATTCATTTCCTGCCAATCCATACACCTTGAAAAGCCAGTGGTGAACCACTTTCTTCAGGGGAGGAAGAGGACTTACTTACCATTTCCATAGGACATGTATGAATGCCAATATATCACAGTTATACACATGCCTTAAACTATTATGCAAGCAAGTTTACGAAACAGTTTATTCAACAAAGTCACTCAAGCACGGCAATCAAGTCAAGCACAACATAATCAATTCAAATCACGGCATAGCTAATTCAAGACATTCTATACACACATTACAAGTAATACTTCAAGCAAATAACAATTCACGAGATCAATTCGATTCACGATGCCAATTCGATAGGTCAATTCAATGCACAACTAGACACTTCACTTCACTTAGCACACAATTTACACATAACACATAACTATAGCACATAGGAGTACACATTCAGGTCAAGACACACAATCTCACATACAAGCATACACTTTCAAGACACACTTAACAAGCACACATTCAAGGATCACTACCCACCAGACCGAAGACCCTGTCCCGGCTTATGAGCTAGACAAGCTTTGATACCACCTGTGTAACGCCCCGAACCCAGCTCCCACGCCTGCAGGATACACCCCGCCCATAGGGGACGAGCGTGCACCGAGGCCATGGCGAACCTGCCCGAAAGCGCACTATGTGGATATTGTCCGCTTTGGCGCCCATACGCCTCACGGGTTTGCTTCCCACGCAGCCACTACCACGTGAAAACGTGTCCACACGATACAAGGCCACTTAGTACTTATATCAAGCAACCCAAAACTCCGCCCTTCCGATGTAGGATGCGATTCCTCACAACTGTAGCATCTCCCTGGACCAAGGCTAGAAACTCTGCCTCTCTCCGTTCCCTCGCAATCCTCGGGACATACTTTGCCCGGAAAGCCATCAGAAAGGTACCCCAAACATAAGGAATACCCTGTGCCGCCCAGCTAGTCCTTACCGTGCGCCACCACTCTTCTGCCTCATCATCTAACAAGTACACGGCAAAAGAGACTTTCTGCTCATCAGTATAGCCAAGTGGATCATAAATCTTCTCCAACTTGCTAATCCATGCCTCCGCCTTCCTATCATCCGGCTCCCCCTGAAATCTAGGTGGATGATATCCTAAGAACTCCTTCAGGGTACCTCGCCCGTGGTTACCACCCTGAATATTCAGTAGCTGAGCCTGCATAGCCTGATTCTGGGCAGCCTGCCCTGCTAGTAACTGTGCCTGACTAGCCACTAACTCAGCAATCCTCTCCATAGCTGCCCCCAATCGGTCATCATCCCTATCACGGCCTGGTGCTGCGTTACCCGGAGTCTCATCAGTCATCTCAGGCCTACCTCTGGTTCTCGGTCTGCCCGTCATTCTACTAATCAAAGAGTTAGCACAGTTATAGCACGTAAACAAGTTATAAACAATTATTAACACCTAAACAACAAACTCATATAAAACACATAAACAAGTTGATCACATAATCACATAAGCACTAAATCACATAATCACTTAATCACTTAATCATTTAATACATAGTTCATTTTTCTTTCTTTTCATACATACTTTCATGCTAAGACCATTACCCACATTCCAAGAATACCCTGGCTGACAACTAACATGAGCTCTGATACCACTTAAATGTCACACCCCAACTCGACCCCTCCTATAATCAGTCAGGATGCAACGGAATTTCAGCAGTATAACGACAGTAAATAGGATACCGAGGCTCTAAACCAACCTCTATAGGACATCATACATCAACCCCATAAACCATACAACAAACAACTCCTCAATAACATAATAACATACATCATGACCATATCATACAATAAACATTCCTCGTTATATGCCTCCGTTCCAACATAATACATGAACCCTTAATATACAATACAAAAACATATTGAGCCAATCTAGCAACCTAATCATAAACAAAAGAAAGGCTACTAAGACAACATCAACTAATTCATTAACTTATCAACATCTTATACATTATAAACTATAAAGCAGATAAAAGTCTACTAAGTTAATTTACAAGATAATAAAACATGTACGACATCATGGATAAGACTCTGGAACATAGGACTCATCCACGTAAGGCACGTTTTCTACATTCTCCTCTTCAGGAGGCACGTACCCGTAATCCTGCGAAAGTACACCTGTATGCATGCAATAATAAAGAGTGAGCTTAAATAAAATAAGCCCAGCGAGGATCCGATAGATCTTGAGTAAGGTCTACTAAACTCCTTGGAATAATCCTTTGAGTCAGTAAACACACAATAACAACAATAATAATATCATCACATAACTATATGACCATTCAATAAAGGATACTCTAGTTGGTGTAGCTCCAAACACCATCACGATCATAATAGCCATCTTGTGACTCCCATAAACTCACGCACCCGGGGTACCCCCAATAACCTCGCCCTCCATGACACCTCCGTCATGCGAGCTGGAGGCAATCTCTGATAGTCATGCCGTTATCAACCCGACAGCCCAATGCTGCCCGAGATGTGGCACACACATACCAGAGACCCAGCAATAATAATAAACATCGATCATTCACAGGAGGACAGTCTAGCATAACTGTTTATCTCCCGGCATCAATCATCAATCAATAATCATCAATAATCATCAATAATCATATTATCATCGTAATAACATCAATAACCAATTTAACAACATATAACTAAGTTATATGACAAAGTAGGCCATCTAACCGAACAAGCATTAAACACACAATCAAACCCTAATTTACCCATCAACAACTCACAACTCAATCAATCAACCCACACACAATCAACTAAGGCACAATCTAACATTTTAAAGAAAGACAAAATAAACTTTAAATAATCATATCTTACATTCTACTAATCCAAACAACTCCAATTCAGTTTCTATCACTCACCCATTCAACTAACTACATTAACCCCCTCGGTAACCAACCAAAACACATCCAATTCATGCTCAACAACCCTAAAACTCTAGTGTGTCATGGCTGAAATTTCTGGATTTTCACCCAAACATCATAATCAAAAATTCGGCATTACAACGGCACTACCACGTAATTATCAAACATTTAGAAATCGACGGCAATCGATTCCGATCAATACAACTCAATTTAATCAACATTGAAGAAATTAATCAAATTTAAATACCCGAAAAAGAAAAATTATGCTACAACCGATAAAAACTCGTAGTATTATAGCTAAATGATCCCTAGCATGCAAGGAGCAATAATCTAACATCAGATTAGAATTCTAACGGTTCAATTTTCATTTATACGCAAAAATGCAAAAGACAACTTTTGAGATCTAGAATTTTTCTCTCACCTTTGATGCGATATAAGCCTAGGCATGCATGCAAGGCGTGCCCAACAAGCGAAATCCAAGTCGGCACGAAATTCTACGGACAAAAATGAGCTTTTTCTTTGAAAAATTGCTTTGAAAACCTTGAAAACTCTTTTCTCTTTTCTCTCTTCTCCCTCTCGGCAATGTGTGTGCAATTGTGGGTGTTTTGTGCTTTGTGAGTGTGTGTTGGTGATATAAGCTTGTTGGTCAACCATTTAAATGAAAGTCAAAGTTGAAACTTAGCATTTTTTTGTGTTTTCTTGACTTTAAATGCATTTTCTTGATCACCAAAATTCAAAACAATTATTCAACACCCAAGTTAGCTCAAGTAAATTATTTTTAGGTGACAAGAATTTTTACAATCAAACAATTTCACCCGAGTCGGCTTAAAACTCGATTTTTGTAAAAGTCGGTGTAAAAACCCTAATAAATTCTTAAGCCGATTTTAAAACCGTTTTCATCAAACACAGGTCTATTAAAGTCCGTGGACTAGGTCTAGAAGGGTTAAAAAGACCAGTTTCAAAATTTTAGAGGACGTGTTTCGAAAATACCATTCACTAAAAATCAACGATAAAATTTCTGACTCCGTTTTTGATGAAAATTTCATGAATGCACATTTAGCATGTATTATGAGAATTGATATCAAAATTATAACATTCTAGGCCCTATAGCACATAAACAGGTCATATGCACGCAAAACGAGACAAAGCACGTAAATCAAGTTAAAGCAGATAAGTGGGGTTTCACATTGTTGTTCTATTGTTTGGTTTGACTAATGCTCCTGCCGCATTTATGGACTTAATGTAGTATTCCAACCATACTTAGACCAGTTTGTGGTTATTTTTATTGATAATATTATTGTATATTCTAAATCAGAGGCTGAACATGAACAACATCTAAGGATTGTATTACAAACTCTGCAGGAGCATAAATTGCATGCGAAATTCAGCAAATGTGAATTCTGGTTCAAGCAAGTTTCTTTTCTGGGTCATATAATCTCGCAAGATGGTATTTCTGTTGATCTGGCAAAGATTGTGGTTGTATTGGCATGGAAACGGCCTGAGACTGTTACCGAGATCCGTAGTTTTCTGGGTTTAGTAGGTTATTATAGAGGATTTGTCAAAGATTTCTCTAAAATTGTTGGACCTTTGACTTAGATTACTCAAAAGAAGAATGTGTTTGACTAGAATGAGAAATGTGAGGCTAGTTTTCAGGAATTGAAGAAAAGGTTAACCACAGCTCCTATTCTCGCACTACTTGAGGGGACTAATAATCTGGTAATCTATAATGATGCTTCAAATGAGGGTTTGGGGTGTATATTGATGTAGAATTGAAAAGTTATTGCATATGCCTCAAGAAAACTGAAACCCTATGAACTCAACTATCCTACACACGATCTTGAGCTTGCGACTATCATCTTTGCATTAAAGAAATGGCGTCACTATCTCTGGGGTAACACATTTGAAATTTTCACATATCACAAGAGTCTAAAATATTTGTTTTCACAGAAAGAGTTGAATATAAGGCAGAGGCGTTGGTTGGAATTACTTGAGGATTATAACTGCACTATTAATTATCTACCAGGTAAGGCCAATATTGTTGCTGATGCTTTGAGCCAAAAGGCTACAGTTCCTAGTTTGATTATCAAGAATTGGGAGTTCATGGAGGAACTATGTTTGTGGAAACCAAAGACTTCAAATACAGGCATTCAATTTGCAAGTTTGCAGATTCAATCTTTGTTGTTATCCAGGATTAAAGAAGCACAGCAAACTGACCCTCAACTGTTGAAAATCTTTGAAAAGTCTAAAGCGGGAGAGTCAGACTTTAAACTCCATGATGATGGCATTCTCAAATTCAAGTGCAAAATTTGTATTCCGAGTGAGCCAACTTTAAAGAAAGATATACTGGCAAAGGCACACAGTTCGAAATATAATATCCATCCAGGTAGTACAAAGATGTACAGAGATTTGAAACAGAACTTCTGGTGGAATAATATGAAAAGAGAGATTGCTGATTATGTGGCTAGATGCTTGACCTGTCAGAAAGTTAAAGCTGAGCATCAGAGACCTGCAGGGTTATTACAGCCTTTGGTTATTCCTAATTGGAAATGGGACCACGTTACTATGGATTTCGTGTCAGATTTGCCAAGGTCTTCGAAGGGTAATGATTCAGTTTGGGTTGTTGTTGATAGACTAACCAAAACTTCTCACTTTATTGCCATAAAGAAAATTGATTCTCTTAATAAGCTAGCAGAGTTGTACGTTGAAAATATTGTTAAGCTTCACAGAACTCCAAAGAATATTGTGTCGGACAGAGATCCTAGATTCACATCTTAGTTCTAGCAAAAGATTCAGAAAGCTTTGGGCACCACGTTGAGCTTCAGTACATCTTATCACCCTCAAACTGACGGTCAATCTAAAAGGACTATCAGGATACTCGAGGATATGTTGCGAGCTTGTATTCTGGACTTTGGTAAGAGTTGGGAGAGATATTTGCCACTTGTAGAATTCACCTATAACAATAGTTACCAAGCTATTATTGGTATGGCACCGTATGAGGCACTGTATAGGCGTAACTGTAGATCTCCTTTATATTGGGATGAGGTTGGAGAGATGAAAGCTATTGACCCTACTTTATTACCAAAGATGAACATAATGATTGATAATGTCCAGCTTATCAAAAAGAGAATGCTTACAGTACAAAGTCGGTAGAAAAGTTATGCAGATAGGCGCCACCGAGATTTGGAATTTACCGTGGGTGATCGGGTATTTATGAAAATCTCTCCTCAAAAAGGTTTGATTCGGCACGGTAAAGAGGGTAAACTAAGTCCAAGACATGTGGGACCGTTTGAAATAACTAAGAAAGTTGGTGCATTGGCCTACAGATTAGCTTTACCTCCGAGTTTGGGCCGACTTCATGATGTCTTTCATTTCTCGATGCTTCAGAAATATTAGTGAGATCCTTCTCATATTTTTTAGCCTGAGCCATTAGAGATCAATGAGACTTTGACTTATATGAAGAGACCTCTTCGGGTTGTGGACTGGAAACTGCAGGAGCTCAGAACTAAAAGCATCCCGATCGTTAAAATTATGTTGGATCATTACAGGTTAGAGGATGCTACATGGGAGAAAGAAAAAGATCAGATGCAAAAGAGATTTCCTGAGTTGTTCGCCGAATCATGTAAGAATTGCATGGGCGCAATTAGTTTAAGGGGGAGAGGGTGTGACACCCAAGAACAATACCATACTTTTATTAACTGTTGCGTTCACTGTTTGTGCATTTTAACTGTGTCTTTACTTGTTACCTTCTAGGTTACTATTCATTACATTTTTCAATTACTTATTTTCTTCGAATTAGCATTTTTCCTAAACTATATTACTTATTTTAGGAATGAGAAAAATAAGCGTTTGAGCAAATTATTTGTTTAGAAAATGTTTTAGCATATGTGTGAATAGTATAACATTAGTTTTAGTTGGGTTAAATAAGATTTAATTGAATTGGATTAATTTTAGTAGTTTCTACAGGTATCTTGGCTCATTTTATTGTCAACACACACACACAAACATAACACATATATTATATATACTTAGTAAAACACATATGCGTATAACATAGCTCAAAAAAAAAGACCCAAATAGTACCCCCCAAACCCAACAGCAGCTAAGAGAGGAAGGAGAAGAATTTTGCTCATCAAAACTTCATTTCAAGCCCTACCAAGCTAGGATCAAGCACTTCCACAAGTTTTCTAGCTTCCTACTAACCCCTACGCGCATTTGGTGAGGGATTTTGCACTCTTTTTGTGAATACAAAGTTTATGCTATATTATGCAATTTCTAGATTTGTTGCTAATGGCTTGAGATATGATTCAATCTTGCTTTATAAGTCACATACATGTTGTAGAGACCATATTTATGCAATTGTTTAGCTTTTTAAACGGTTAAATTCGATTGTTTGATTGTAGGGCATGAATAGTGATAAAATTTTAGGGTTTTGAGAAAATGTGCCTTATATCTTGATTCAATGCTTCAATTAGATTTTTTAGATGTTAATTAAGGCAGGGGAATGACCCCGTGAGGTTTAATTGCTCGGTACTTAGCTAAAACGTGAAATTGGCGACTTTTAAAAAGGGGTTTCGGGTGTAATGCAAATCCGGGTTAATTTGGGCATCACATTTGGTATTCTTAGGCTATGTAGGTGCTAGATATTCTTTTATAACTCTTAGTTGAGCTTCAGTGAGGGTACGTGTAGTACAAACTCATAAACGGGCAATAGGGGCTTTTGTTATAAACATGGGTATTTGGGTAATTTTGAGGGTCCTAGGGGTGGCATAAAGGGTAATTAGAAGTATAGAATAACTCGCTTGTGAATCTAGAGCTTTGCCTTTTGTTTTAGAACCAATTAGCTTAAGTTACAAAGGGGAGAAAAGTGGAAATGTGGTTGTTTTGCACATCTATTGCCTTGTAGTTGCTTATAAAGAAGTTAAATGCATTTCTAAGTTCATTGTGAGCTTTTAGTAAAGTTTCGTGAGAAATGTATAAATTACCCATTTGTGTTCATTTGGTTAACTTCATGCTAATACTTATATTTTAATTATTTTTTAGGGCAACCTACTTTGTTATCCCTCCTATGTGATATTGCTTTATTCCATTGTTGTATCATCTTTGGTTAAAGTGCATTGCATAGTAGTTGGGCAACTACAGTGTCAGGGGCGAATGTATTGGATATTGGCTAGGTGGCAGCAGGCTTGCCAGTGGATATTCGATCTCTGTGCTCTAGTCCCTTACTCGCCTAGTCCGGAGGTTGCCAGGGGGTGTTGGGTCATAGGATTCTCGGGGTACATCCGAAGTACACCCATTAGAGTGATTGGGGTTTATGCACATTAATCAAAGTTCGTGGATCGAGGTTCGTGATTCGTGATTGAAGATCAAGTGAATTCTGAAGTATTGGGGTTAATGTGATTTGTATCCTTTTTAATGTGTGGTAACTTGTTATTTCAATTGTTCTTTAGTTGTTTTTAAAGCTTTATTTGTGTTATCTGCTGCATTGCACGCCCCGTAGACTATATCCCTCACTGGGCAATTATGGTTGCTCATACCTCGCTAACATATTTCACGAAGTGCTGAGGTAGACCCACAACTTGTAGTTGTTGAGGGAGCGGAAGAAGAGGTACAAACTGAGGAGTTGCCTTGATTCTTGTGCTTGCTTGAGGTTGGAGTGTGATTGTGGATATGTGAAGACTTTGCTTGTTGTATATTATGTTCTATTTTGTGCCTAAGGGCTTGTATTTATGTATGATGTGTTGAAGGGATTGTAATTGCTAGGCTATTATATGGCTTGTTTGATAATGGGTTGTAATAACTTATAACTCTGCTTCTAGTCGTGTTGCATGCTTGGGCGTTAATATAGCGGAGTTGGTTGGTTGATTAGCTTTAAATTATAAGAATGCTTATATGATAACGTTAGAGTGGTAAGACAAGTAGATTAAAAAGAATGGTTTTTCAATGACTTAAACCTTGCATGCTTGTGTGTTTATTATGTCTTGTTTCGCTTAAGGCTCAAAATGGCTTTGAAGCTGGGAAATAGTTGGAGTTGGAGTTGTTAAAGTTGTAGTCTTGTATTTGTGGTTTTATTTGATGTTTGCAGGTAACTAAAATATCTACGGTACAGAGGAGACTCTGTCCGTTTGTCGGGTCCAGACTTAACCTTTTAGTGTGAGGTTGGGTCGGGGCATGACACTGTTAGTCACTGAGGAAAGTTTATAACACGTTAGAGCACTTAGACATTTACGCATAATATATGCACATATGTGAAAAGTGACAAAAGAGGCCACTTTCATGCACATTATCATATAGTTGCTCTAAAAACATTAAACGTGTGCTAAATTACTTTAAACTACTTAAATACCATTATGATACTCCTTAGTTCACGAACTTAGCGTTCATTCACAAGTAAACCACTTAGTATGTATGGGGTTCTAAAACTACTAGGAACATCAAGTACATTCTTTAAGTTATGATTAACAAGGTAATACAACTAAAGCACTTAAGTCACTTAACTTAGTTTAACTTTAACTCCTCTTAAACATGCCACTTTCATATTACACTAAAAATGGCTCTACCAGTATGCTCGGGATTCCCTTTCATTTAGCTTTCCTAACTACATTCAAAACATTTAATAGCTAAACTAAATCACTTAAACCACTTAACTACAACTAAACCAAACATAGTTCATGTAACGCCCGAGCCTAGAGGGACTCTTAATTTATTGTATTTAATTATTCTATGTGCATATTTGGCTTAATTGCCCTTTTATATTGCTTTTATTTGCTTGAAATTTATGTTTGATATGAGCCCATAGTAAATTTTAAACTAATTTATTTCTCGAAATTGATATTTTTCCTCTAATATACTTTATATATATAATGTATTCGTTTATTGAAAGAATGTGCATTTCATGTCCCGAGCACGAAGTAGGAAATGTTTAGTGTCCCTAAGTGAATAGTGATAGTTTAATTATTTTTGGGCCTTGAGCTTCCTAACTAAATTTTTACTAAGTTTATAAGCCCAATTACATTTAATTCTAGCCCAACCACTTATTAGCCCATTTAGTCATCTAATATACATACATATACACACATATTAGCATATAAAATACCCAAAAAACAAACACAACACCACACACACACACAAAATCAATATCTATACACATACACACACAAATACATGCTGAAAACACATACACACACACACTCATGGCTGAAAATAGGAAAAAAGAAGAAGAAAAAGGAAGGAAAAAAAGGGAGAATTAGCACAAGTTCAAGCCATTCTTGCATCTCTAGCTAAGTTCAGGGTGAGGGGTTTACATTTCTTTGTGTTTTCTTGAATTTTTTAAAATAGTATGTTTATGAAAGGATGAAATAAGTTTATTGATGACTTGTATTAGCTAGCTAACTTGTTACTTGTGATGAATATGTGAAATACAAGTGTTGTTTTTAGTTAAATCTAGAGTTGTTGGCTTGTTAGTTGTTGTTGATGTAGAGGTTGAAGATGATGAATTAATGTAGCTTTAGTGTTTGTATAATTGTTTGAAAGAAGCTTGTCTTAAGTCTAGAATGTAACACCAAGCTCATAGAATCAAGAATTGCAATCTAAGAGAACATTTAATGCAAAGGTAGTAATCTGGACAGCCTACTACCCTTCACTTTTAGAGCCATTTTGACATAGTAAACATGCTCGGAAATTAATGACATTTTTATAGCAGCTAGATTAAGCAGTTTAGAGCAAGTGTTAATTTCTAGTGCTAAAGCTAATTCTAACATTTTCCGATTTAAGCATTTCCGAAATGTGTCCTGAAATCGCTGGTGCATGGCAGTTTAGAGTAGTTGCACAAAAAAAGGGTATAACTCATGGAATTTAATCGGAATTAGGCACTATTTGATTCTAAAGTCATCTACACTCGAAGATCTACGTTTGTACATAAAAATCAGATAGTTTGGAGGTCAATAGCATATGTAACCGAATCGATTAAGTTAAGTCTCTGTTAAAGAAATTGGAAAATATTTTAGTGGGATTATTATTTGATATTGTTAATTGGGGTTACTAAGTGGTGAAATTGCTAATTCTTGCTAATGTCTATTATTGCTAAGTGATATTTAATCATGTGGAGTTGTTAGTTCTTGCATATTAATTACATGTTATAAATGTTGTGTTTGATGTAAAATCTTATCATAAATGATGTTTATGTAGCTAGTAGAACACTCTTATAACATCAAATTGATCACTGGTTTGGGCACCTGTAGTGCAAAGTGATTAAAAGGGCTAATGGGGCTTTTTTTGTAAATGCAGTTAAAAGTGAGATTTTATAACTTTAGAATGCATCATAAAGTGTTCTTGGGAAAGTAGAATAGTTGGTTTGTGAATTGTGTGCCTTGTATTTTGTTTGTGCATCAAAATGTGTTAGTGGATAAAGGGGAAATAGTGTTAAAGCTAGCTTTAAGGTTAATAGTTGTTTGGAGTTCCCTTTTGTATGATTTTAAAGGCTATTGTATGGCTATGTATATTGTAACTTGCATGAAAGGGAGTCATGATTGTTACATTTTAGCTTGATATCATTAAATGGCAAAATATTGAATTTGTGATATAATGTTATGATGATGCTTCTAATGCTTTCCATGCTACCTAATGATGTTATAGGAAGTTGTAATAATTGATAGTAAATGGCTTCAATTAATTGGCTAAGTGTTTAAATGCATTGGTATAGCATGTGTAGTTGTTGGTGAAGTTTCGTGAACTGGGTTGTTTAGTCACTTTGAATGGACATACCTAATTCTTGTTTATATTGCTTGTTGACTATGACATATGTGCGACGGTTAATTTAATAATTGTAAGGCTAGCTTGATCCTTGATGAGAATTAGTTGAAGTTAACCTTTGCTACTAATTACTAGCCTTACTCATTTCATATGTACCACTGTTTCACCTACCAATGTTTAGTTATTTGTATGACTACTTGAGCTATGTGATAATGTGAAATAGATAAGTGATTGAATAGCTTCTATTGTTGTGTGTTAAGCTTGCATAATAGTTAAGTAGAAATTGCTATAATCAATTGTTAAAGTATTATACTTATATGAATAACTAGGGGTTGCACATTTGAGTGGATTCAAGAGATGGAGTAAACCTAAGCTAAATTCGTACAGGTTTGGCTTCCTAAAAGGTGAGGGATTCATTTTGCTTGACATCGTAACTGATTTACTGCTTTATATTGTTATGGATATTATGGCGCTAATAAGTATTAGAGTTATTTTGTTGGGTAAAATATATTTTAAAGTTATATTGATTGTATTGCTTATTAATTGTTTCGTATGTGTGAGGACAACTTCTTTTGTTGTCCTTATTTCGTTTTTATCAGTTGTGTGCTTATCGTATCGTGTGATTATATTTAATAATTGCTTACGTGTGTTGTCGTATCGTTTCGATGGTTGCACAACCTCATCGTCATGGAGGATGCGATGGCCTCGTTGGGCGGCATCGGGCTTACCAATGTTGGTTGCCTTAGCTCCGTTTGCTATTCCCTCACTCGCCTGGTCTGGAGATCGCCAGGGGGTGTTGGGTCGCCGGTTTGGGTACATCCGAAGTATCCATTGGTGTTTGGGATACCGGTATATCGAGATCGTGGTTCGTGAATCGAGGAATGAAATGATAAGGGTTATCGATCGTTTCCTTTTTAAAGTGTGTAGTATTCTATTGTTTAATTGTTTCTTTATTTGTATAGTTACTATTTCTTGTGATAACCGTTGCATTGCAGGAAAACATTTTCGAAAACCTCGGTTAACTGTTTCCCTCATTCACTGAGTATACATGTATTGTATGCTCACCCCTCATTTTTAACATTTTCCAGGTAAAGAAGAAATGGGCCCCTAGAGGAA
This sequence comes from Ehretia macrophylla, assembly GCA_037974665.1. Lineage (NCBI taxonomy): Eukaryota > Viridiplantae > Streptophyta > Magnoliopsida > Boraginales > Ehretiaceae > Ehretia > Ehretia macrophylla. The sequence continues at coordinate 74,395,874 of CM075773.1, forward strand.
GTTTGGAGGCTTCATTGCCTGCTTGTAGCTGTGGATGAGTGTTTTATGTTTTATGATGTAAAGTATATTGATTTTACAAAGTTGTATGTATTGTGTTGTCTGAGGGATTGTAATATGAGTTAAAAGATTTGTATAATTAGATAGTTGTAGAAGACATGTAATAATTGTAATGTTTTACTTTATTGTCTAAGTCTAACTTGCATGCTTGTGTGGGATTTAAGGGAAGATGATTGATGACTTAAATTATAAGAAAGAAATGTAAATATGAGTAAGATAGGTGGATTTAAAACATAGAATTTTAATGGATTTGATTCTGCATGCTTGTTTGTAGACTTTTGTTGAGCTCCAAGGCTCGGATGGCCTTGAGGAGTTGTTGAATGTGTTGGTAATGGAGGATGGGAACTGTTAAGGAGATTGATTTATGGCTTTGTGGTCAAATATTCTGTGTGCAGGTAAACTGTTAGTCCTATAAACAGGAAAATTTTTGTCTGGTTTCTCTCGTTTTTCGTGCCTTTAGGAATAGGGATCGGAACTCCGGTCTCATAAGAGATTGGGGTATTACAGTTCAACTTTCAATTCTTAAAGCATTTTCACTTAACATTGCAACACAACCTTTTCTAGCAAGCACAAAACACAGGGAGGGTCAAGAAGCCCTTGGAAATGGACTACCACACAAACAAGCCTAATGGGCTGAACATGCACACCAATTGGCTCAAAGGCCTATGCACTACAACCATCAATCCAACCATGTTCTAGCTCCATTTAGCATGCAATTAACTTAGAGGATACCTATCGAATGTCAATTAAACCTTAGAACATGATTTTAACACTAAATCAACAATTTCAACTAAGTTACTATTCATTATCTTCTTCTTTACATTCATATACACAACCTCAAGCTACACAAGCTAACTAACCTCAAAAGTTTACTTTACACCATCATTAGCTAGCTTAGGAAGCATTAAAAGTATCAAAACATCATTAGATAATAAAATCAACATTTTGCCATAGTTAAATATCAAGTAAAAATGCATAGATTCATGGCTCCCTCACCTTGCTATAGCTTCTAGGCACTAGAAATAAACTAGAACCTCTTGCAAATTGCTTGATCTTGCTCAAAATCACCTAACCCTAGCTTGGCCCCTTTTCTTTTTCTTCCTAGAACCCATCGGGTTCTCTCTTGTTTTTTTTTTTCCTTTTTTGTTGTGTATTATAAGCTAATATGTTTGTATATGTATGTAATTCAAGTGGCTAAGTGGGCTAGCTAAGGGCTTGGGCCAATATTAAATGCTATTGGGCTATATAACTTAGTGAATACTAGTTAGAAAACTAAAAGGCCCAAAAACAATTCAAGCTACTACTATTCACTCGAGGACACTAAACATTTTTCTTTCTCGCGCTCGGGACATAAAATGCACAATCTTTCAATGAACGAATACATTATTTATAGAGTATATTAAAGGAAAATTATCAAATTCGAGAAATAAAATAGTTTAAAAATTACTCCAGCCACAAAATTAAATATAGAATTTAAGCAAATAAAGACAAATAAAAGGGCAATTAAGACAATTATGCAAATATAATAATTAAATGTAATAAATTAAAGGTCCCTCTGGGCTCGGGCGTTACATTCTCTCCCCTTTAAACAAATTGCGCCCTCGCAATTTCTTGTTTCAAGTGAACTCTAGATATGCATCTTGAACAATCTGGATAAGAAGCTCGAATGCGAAAATCATAGAAAATACCAAGTAGAAGTACTGAAGAAACACTCCAATAAGAGCCTTCAAATGGAACTCCCAAGAAACCCATTACTCATGAATGCCAATAAGAATGCCAACAAAGATTTTCGTATGAATACCGAAAGAATATCCTATAAGAAATCCCGAATGAGGAGCCAAAAAGAAGTCCCTACTATGAATGCCAAATAAAGGCAACACGAACGCCAAATAAGGGTTTCAGTTAAGAGATCCAATTCAGAACTCCAAATAAGAATACCGAGATAGTAATCCAGAGAAAATACCAAATAAGGACTCCAAACAAGAAGTCCAAATGAAAATACCAACGGTCGATGATCAATTATCAAGCTCCAAGCAATGAATACCATCCACTAATCACCATAAGCCACTGACCAACTGACCTTCTTCTATTGGTCCACATCTTAGGAGCTCCGCTACTAGCCAACTCTCTCAGGGGGAGGAGATTCCTTACCATTTTACGGGTAATATATGTATGCAAGTGGAAAGCATATAAGGTACATATATTAACGAGTTTATCACATAAAAGCACACATATCTACATATGTACACATTTAGCACATTCCTCACGTTAACACACAAATATAACACATAGGTACACATTTCATGCAAGCCAACACAATCTCACATGCAAGCGTACACACCTATTCAAAACATATTTCACATGCACACACTCAGGGTTCGCTACCTAATAGACCGAGGACCTTGTCCCAGCTAAGAGCTATCTAAGCTCTAATACCACCTGTCACGCCCCGACCCTCACAAAGTCAGGACTCTTATTAACTTTGCTGACATTAACCCGACCCTTAACCTGGACACGGAAAATGAGGGAAAACTGACGAAGTCTCCCTTGTTTATAGGATTAACCACGTACCTGAACTCAGAAGAAATGACCACAACAACAATATATAACATTCATAAACATAACCTTCCAGTTTCCTAAGGCCATCCGAGCCTTTTACTATAACAAAATAAGGCATACAAACACGCAATTACTTGGTTACCAAAATACTAATGTCATGATTTCGATTATCATACCACTCTAATCTTTTCTATTTAACTTTCTTAGATATTAAGTTACCAACCAACCTTAACTGAATCTCATACGAGCATGCAAGCCAAAGTGGGCAATAAGATAAAGCATTAGAAGATATTATAGACCACTATCACTAGGTAAGCCTATCTTAGTTACATTCATTACAAACAACTAATATAAAAAAGGCACGCAGGCCTCAAAAGAATATACATAAACATGTACAAATTAAATAGACAACATCTAAATCTAAGCTAGTAGCAAGGAATCAAGTAGACTCTTGAGCCTCCTTCTCCATAGACTTTGGGGGAACATAATCTCTCTTACCTGTAAAGTGTTAAAGAAGAGGGGTGAGCATACATTACATGTATACTCAGTAAGGGAGAGAATAAATGGGGAGCTTTTCAAAAACCTTTTCGTGCAATGCATATAAGACAAGTATCGACATTAAGTAACACTTAACATGGTAAGCATTAAGCATTAAACTAACATTATAAGCTACGCATATAAGCTACATTATCATAACAAGCACTTAAGCATTAACAACGCTAGATAAACACTTTTGAAAAGGATATCGCTAACCCCATGGAATGCTCCGTCCATGCGGGTTCAGTTCTCTTCCATTAAGCTTCTCTTTCACTAAGCTTCTCTTCCTTTTAACACTTCGCTAGCCGGCATCACTTATCGCTCCACTTGGCGTACTCCGGATGTACCCCGATCCTATGACCCCGTCCATGGAACGCTCCGTCCATGCGATTAGGGATTAGTCCTCGGCAGGTTAGCATCCACTGGCAAGCCCGTTGCTGCCCAGTGAATGATCACCACATCCAGGCTAACGCTTAAGGTTGCAACCTTCGCTACACTAGATACTTGTTAGCATTGTTAGTCGCTGAGGATAGTTTATAGCACATAACACGTTGGAGCACTTAGACATTTACGCATAATATATGCACGTAAGTGAGAAGTGACAAAAGAGGCCACTCTCATGCACATTATCATATAGATGCTCTAAAAACAATAAACATTCGCTATATTACTTTAAACTACTTAAATACCCATTATGATACTTTTTAGTTCACGAATTTAGCGTTCATTCACAAGTAAACCACTTAGTATGTACGGGGTTCTAAAACTACTAGGAACATTAAGTACATTCTTTAAGCTATGATTAACAAGCTAATACAACTAAAGCACTTAAGTCACTTAACTTAGTTCAACTTTAACTCCTCTTAAACATGCCACTTTCACATTACACTAATCAATGGCTCTACTAGTATGCTCGGGATTCCCTTTCATTTAGCTTTCCTAACTACATTCAAAACATTTAATAGCTAAACTAAATCACTTAAACCACTTAACTACAACTAAACCAAACATAGTTCAACTTTCAATTCTTAAAGCATTTTCACTTAACATTTCAACACAACCTTTTCTAGCAAGCACGAAGCACGGGGAGGGTCAAGAAGCCCTTGGAAATGGATTGCCACGCAAACAGGCCCAATGGGCCAAACATGCACACCAATTGGCCCAAAGGCCTATGCACCACAACCATCAATCCAACCATGTTCTAGCTCCATTTAGCATGCAATTAACTTAGAGGATACCTATAGAATGTCAATTAAACCTTAGAACATGATTTTAACACTAAATCAACATTTTCAACTAAGCTACTATTCATTATCTTCTTCCTTACATTCATATACACAACCTCAAGCTACACAAGCTAACTAACCTCAAAATTTTACTCTACACCATCATTAGTTAGCTTAGGAAGCATTAAAAGCATCAAAACATCATTAGATAATAAAACAACATTTTGCCATAGTTAAATATCAAGTAAAAATGCATAGATTCATGGCTCCCTTGTCACGCCCCAACTCGACCCTCCTTACAATCAGTCAGGACGCAACGAAATTTCGGTATTATAATGTTTATAATACAGACATCAGAGCTCTAAACCAACCCTTTATAATATCACACAACCAACTCCCAATATCAACAACAACTCCACAACCATTCAACAACATTTAACACCATATATTAAACAACCAAACAACATACCAACCACAAGTCATATGCCTCCATTTCAACAACATAACAAAAGCTATATCATTCATACACATACTCGGTATAAACTAGTCTAGCAACATAAGCATATCCCAAAAGTAAGACTGCTAACCTAGCAACATAGAATCCACTATCTTTAGATCATCTTATACAATATAACTTCAAAGTAAATACAATCCAACTAATTCTAATATACAACATAGCAAAAAGAGAACTTTAGCTCAGATATCACGGATAAGACTCTGGCACATAAGACTCCTCAACATAAGGCACATTCTCAGCTTCCTGAGGGACGTACCCGAAAACTGGCTCAGTTATACTTGATGACAATAAACGAATGAGGGTGAGCTTATATATAACAAAGCTCAGTGAGGATTCGAAAGATCTTTTGAAAATATTTACTTTACCCTTTGGAAAATCATCTTATGAGCAATAATAACAACAAACTTCATTAACATCAACATTTCAATTCAACCACATAAATAACCATTCCATTGTGAAAGGATACTCTAGTTGATGTAGCACCATATGCCATCACGATCACAATTAACCCCATACGTTCATTGATATATTTCAGAAGTACCATATTCTAGACCCACATTCCATGCCATCTCTGCCCATGCGAGATTGGGGATAACACATAATAGTCATGTCGTTTTCAACCCGACAGCCCAACACTGCTCGAGAGGTGGCACACACTATCATGACTCACAACAATAACATTAAACATTTCATTTTCTGAGAAGACAACAAAGTAGGTTGTCTTCTAGTACAACAACAATCATCAATCAGTTAACAACATTTCAAAATAACATAACATCAATTAAACAACTAAGTTAGATGACAAAGTAGGCCACCCAACTTAATATACATTTGAACCTACATTCAACCCCGAACATGATCAACAACAACCTAAGAATCAACAACTCAATTACTACCCAAACAACCAAAGACAACATTTCAACATTTTAAAGAAAGACTGCCCAAACTTCTAAAAGTCATAACTTACAATCGAGAAATCCAATAACCTCCAAACCTTTTCCTATCACTCCTCCACATGTGCAACTACATTAACTCCCTCGGAAACCAACCAAAAGCCATCCAAAACAAGTCCAACAACCCTATTTTGGCAATGCAACAAGGCTGAATTTTTTGGACTTTTGCTTCGATATTTAAATAAAAAATTCGGCATTACACCATTACTACACAATAATTAACAAACTTTTAGAAGCAACAACAAATCAATTCCAACCATAACAACAACAATTATTCAACAATGAACCAATAAACCAATTTTAATACCCAAAAAATAGAAATATATGCTACTACCGATCAAAACAGCTATAAATACATATAAATGATCATTGGCAACTACTGAGCAATAATCTAAAGACAATTTAATAAAACATCGGATAAAAATGCAGTTATATGAAATTGACAAAGAATAGCATTTTTAGATCTAGAATTTTTTTTCTCACCTTTGATCCTAAGTAAAGATAGGAATGCATGCAATGGATGCCCAACAAGCGAAATCTAGCCCAGTTTGAAAAGATTCAGACTTTAAATGAGTTTTCTAAGGAAAAATTGCTTTGAAAATAAGTTGAAAAAATCTCTCTTTTTCCCCTTGAAGGCTCACGGCAATGTGAGTGTTTTTGGAGGTATTTTTGTGTGTTTTTTGGCTGAAATTGTTTGTTAAATAAGTAAAATGCAAAGTCAACAATTATAAACTAAGTCAAAGTTGTCATCTTTTGCTATTTTAGTTGTTTTAAGTCTATTTTGCATATATATATATATATAAACTACTATAAATACTATATTTAGTATACTAAAAATAGTTGACAACAATTTTCATATGCATACATATACATACAAATAGCTATAAAACTCAATTTTTGCAAAAGAAGATGTAAAAATCCTTTTAAATTCCTAACCCATTTTAAAATCCGTTTTAATCAGTCACGGTTCTATTAATATCCGAGGACTAGGTTTTCAAACACTAAAAAGACCAATTTCAAAATTATAGCGGACGTGTTTCAAAAATACTATTCACAAAACTTGACAATAAAATTTTCGATGCCGATTTTTATGAAAATTTCATAAATGCTCACATAGCATGTAATAGGAATATAAATCACAGAATTAGCGCATTCTAACTCAAATAACACATATACAGGTCAAAACACGCAATTTCACATATAGATAAAATCTAGAGTTTCACATCCCTCACCTTGCTATGGCTTCTAGGCACTAGAAATAAACAAGAACCACTAGTAAATTGTTTGATCTTGCTCAAAATCACCTAACCCTAGCTTGGCCCCTTTTTTTTTTCTTCCTAGAACCCATCGGGTTCTCTCTTCTTTTTTTTGTGTATTATAAGCTAATATGTATGTATATGAATGTAATTTAAGTGGCTAAGTGGGCTAGCTAAGGGCTTGGGCCAATATTAAATGCTATTGGGCTATATAACTTAGTGAATACTAGTTAGGAAACTAAAAGGCCCAAAAACAATTCAAGCTACTACTATTCACTCAGGGACACTAAACATTTTTCTATCTCGCGCTTGGGACATGAAATGCACAATCTTTCAATCCACGAATACATTATTTATAGAGTATATTAAAAGAAAATTATCAATTCAAAAAATAAAATAGTTTAAAAATTACTCCGGACACAAATTAAATATAGAATTTAATCAAATGAAGACAAATAAAAGGGCAATTAAGGCAATTACGCAAACATAATAATTAAATGTAATAAATTAAAGGTCCCTCTGGACTCGGGCGTTACATGCCCTCTCTTGCTTAGGAACATTGCTACCCTCGGAGAGTTGGGATGTACTCGTTTAATTGTTTTCGTTAAATGATATGTTATTGAATCGATTGGAAAGTTGATAAGTGACATAAAATTGAATTGACATGATAATATTATTGGAATATGTTATGCGATTGCTTGTGCATGTCTCGAGGGTTGCAACCTTCCACTCTGGTAGTGACGCGGTTCTTTAGGCGGCGTTGGGCTTACCAGGTGCCATGGTTACTATCAGAGCATGTCCCTATCCCGCATGGCCGGAGTGTCCCATGGGGATATGGGGCCACGTATCCTAGGGTACATCCGTAGTATCCCTATGGGTGATATAAGTAGTTTGTGGCTCTTGATTCGTGATAAGAGTTATAAGAAGTCGGCATCAGCATTTGAAAGTGAATGTATCCTTTTACCTACTCTCGCTTGGTATATCCCTTGGAGAGTAAAGTTGATTGAACATTATTGTTCTACATGTTATTTAAATGTTTACCTACTCTCGCCTAGTATAACTGTGATACCCCGAACATGGCATGTATTCAATAGCATTTTAAGTTCATTTAAATTGCATTTTATTGACCTTTCACCTTCTTTGACCAAACTAGTTGACTTTTCATCTACATTGACCAACTAGGACAAGGTGAGAATTTTTGAAATGTTTAATAAAGGGCAAACTTGGGATTAGAAATAAAAAAATGCAATGTTAAGTTAGTCAAATTTTGGGTCAACTTTGGAATTAAATCTGAACCAATTGGGGAAGAGTTAGGTAGCAAATTATATATGGTTGGAAAGCTCTATGAGTCTAGTTTATGAGGGTTCAAACCGTTCGTGAATTGGAGTTTTCTAGAAGAAGTTATGGCCGTTTTCGTGAGGTCGCGCATAGCTGTTTTGGTTTAGCGGGTTGACCGAATTTTGACCTTTGACTTCTTGACTTTTTTTTTTTTAAATAAGCAGAATTGCACGAAAAAAAACAGAGAGAAAAGAGCTTGAGACCATGAGGAAAAGAAGGAGAAAAAAAAAAGAAAATCTCAACTTCAAATCTTCGATTCTTCGCGTGGGCTTGTGCGGGGTGGTTTCCGAGGCACTCTACGAGGTTTTCCTAGCGTCTAGGAGCGTCTAAGGTGAGGGAATCATGTTATTTGTGCATTTATACGTTGTGTTAGTTAACTTTGTCAATTTTTAGATTTATCCGTAGATCGTTATTTAAAGCGATTTGATGCTTCTAGAATGTTCCTTAGTATTGGTAGAACATGTATTTATGGCTTTGTAACATTTTCTGCGGTTAAATGTTGTGATTACAAATTAAATTGTGAAATGAATAGTGTTTTATGAATAGTAAAACCTTGAAACGTTGAAATTGCGTTGTTATGCTTTCCGTTGATGTAGAAACGTGCTAGGTATGCTAGAATGCTAAAATGTGTGGTTTGTTTGGGTTGCGTAGTGGAAAAAATGAGAATTAAGCCTTTGGGAAAGTTGGGGTCGGTTTGGTCGACTTTTGCGTTTTCTCATTTTACGTGTTGGCATTGCTTCGGGAGGCCATGGAAGCACTTTTGGTGCGATTATGGCGTTGGTTGGGTGTTTGGTTGATATAGTTGTAGTTCAAACGAGAAAGGGGGAAATCGGGGCTTTGCGCGAGTTCTAGGGTAAAGTAAGGTCTCGGGGTCTTTAGACGTGCCTTATGGTGACCTAGGAGGGTTGGCGAAGTCGGTTTCCAGAACTCTTGGCTCGTTTGGAAATGGTAGCATTTTGATAGTTGGGGCCGATTTGTGTTTTTGTGTGTTTTCTTGTCTTTATGCTTATAGAATGTTTAGAATTACTTGGAATACTTGTTTGAGTTGTTTTGGATTGAATTACTTGTCAAATTGCTGCTATTGCGTGCGAGAATAACCTACTTTGTTATTCTTTCACGTGTGGCTTTATCGCTTGTTTATCGCCTTGTATCGAGTCTTGCATTGCATAGTGTCTCGCGCGTGAGTGATGGGCCTCTCTGGGTAGCCTTGGGTTGCCAGTGTTGGTTGCTCTAGCTCCGCTGCTATTCCCTTTCTCGCTTGGGTTGCCTCCCAGGGAGTTTTGGGTCGTAGGATTGATGGATACTTCCGGGGTATTCCAAACTGGTGTTATAAGGTGGTTTGGGCCGGTGCGTCATCGTTAAAGTCATCGGAATCGTGATCGGTACATTACTCGCTCGAGTGAACCATAGCCTTCAAAGTGTGGTATAGCTTTGATTGGTTGTGTTAATGCTTTCTTTAGTTGTTTAATTGTATTGTTGTTTATATTGAATGCTTTTTATTGATTGTATTGCTTAACTGTACCTATTTGCATTGCACGATCTTCTTTCTCTCCAACTCGATATTTGTCTCGCCCTCACTGAGTATACGTGTTGTGTATACTCACTCCTCACCACCACATTTCAGGAAATGTCATGTTAGCTGGAAAGTTCGTGATTTCGTGAAAGTTCGTGCCTGAAGAGTTGTCTTGCGTGCCTATGTGGCTTGAGTGTCGAAGTTGTAAAGATATATGCTTCCTTATGTTGTATGTATTTAATGTCAAGAAGTATGTATTTTAAGTTTCATTAGATTGTTGAAGTAGTTTGATAAGTTAGATTATGTATTTAGTTAATGTAGCTTAATTTCAATGTATGTTTGTAATGACAAAGGAAAGAGATAGAAAGATATGATAGTCTAACTTATGCAATAGGTTGGTGTAGTTTAATTACTAAGCATGTTTGTATGGTTAAAGGAAGAGTTAGAACAGTCTAGTACTTGAAAATGTATGTATATTTGCTTGTGGTTGCTGAGAACAAGGCTCGGATGGCCTTGAGGTGGTTGAATGGTTGGACATGGTATTGGTCCATTTATATGCTGTCGCAGGTTTGCTTTTTGCCTAGAAACAGGGGAGACTCCGTCCGTTTTCCCTAAATTTTGACCGGGTTTGGAATTGGGTTGTGATTAGATTGATTGATAGAACTCCCGGTCTCGAGAGGGATCGGGGTGTCACAGGTGGTATCAGAGCTTGTCTAGCTCATAAGCCGGGACAGGGTCCTCGGTCTGGTGGGTAGTGACCCTTGAATGTGTGCTTGTTAAGTGTTTCATGAAAGTGTATGCTTGTATGTGAGATTGTGTGTCTTGACTTGAATGTATGCACTTATGTGATAAAGTTATGTGTTATGTGTTAATTGTGTGCTAAGTGAAGTGAAGTGTCTAGTTGTCTATCGAACTGACTTATCGAATTGGCATCGTGAATTTTATCGACCTCGTGTATTGTTATTTGCTTGAAGTATTGCTTGTAATGTGTGTTTTAAAATGTCTTGAATTGAATATGTTGTGCTTGACTTGATTGTCGTGCTTGAGTGACTTTGTTGAATAAACTATTTTGTAAACTTGCTTGCATAATAGTTTAAGGCATATTTATAACTGTGATATATTGGCATTCATACATGTCCTATTGAAATGGTAAGTAAGTCCTCTTCCTCCCCTGAAGAAAGTGGTTCACCTCTGGCTTTTCAAGGTGTATGGATTGGCAGGAAATGAATGGTATTTGGCTAGCCTTTATTTGGGAATTGGTGTTTGCTTTTGGAGCTCGGTTATTGGCGAATCTCTATGGCCTCCTCTGTGCTTAACAGTTGTGAAAGAGTAGCTTTCTCTTGGGGTTTTATTTGGATATTCTTTGGAGCATTCTTTGGTTTTCTTAATAGGTATTCTTTGGAGACTTCTGCTGGCATTTCTTGGTGGACTTGGCTATTGGGTTTTCAGTCGGACTTACTGCATGGTATTATCTATGGTATATATGTCTCGGTCCTTATTGGAGTATTACTGGTATTCCTTATTGGAAAATCCTTCAATGGCATTCTCTAGGATTCTTAGTGGCCAATTATTTAGTATTATTTATTGGGCAATTCTTGGTACTTTCTTACTGGAGCATTGTTCGGGTATTTTCTTTGGCATCCCTCAGCGGGTTTGGTAACTGGAATCCCTATTAGACTCGTTATCTCATGCTACTTACGGTATTCTTTGGAATTCTTATTGAGCATTCTACTAGTATTTTCCTTATTAGCATTTATTGGAAGATCCTACCCTTGGAATTCTGCTTGGACATATTATCTTGTACTGTTTACGGCTTCTCCTTCGGCCTTTCCACTCAGGGGAAATCTATACTTGCTGTTTGACTAAGATGTTGCGGTAGGAACACAGTGATTGGAAGATTTCATTTAGAGGTTGGCCTTTGGTATTCTTCTCTATATTCTTTTATAGAACTATCAGCTGGGTCTATATACGGTAGTCAATACTGTATGAGGTGCACCTACTCTGGCTATCTTTTAACTTTCTTATTTGGTACTTGTTAGACTTTTATTGAAGATTCTTAAATAGGGTATTCTTTCAGTACTCTTCCTGCCATTAGTATGTGGTATTGATGACATCTACAGTATCTTTGCTTTAGTCTTTATTGGTATTATCTCGGCGTTTCTGGTTGGAATTTATTCTTCTTCGATATTCGTGTCAATGGGATTCTTGTACGGTATCTATCTTTGAGCCTTTATTTGGCGTTACTACTTGGCATTTCTACTTGAACTTTCCTATTGGTCATCTTGATGAAATACTTATTCAGTAGCTAATGAAGATTAGTCAGAATTGGATTTCAGATGATGCAGAGTTCTATTGGAAGAATAATTGCGAGGACGCAATTGTTTTAAGGGGGGAAGGATGTGATACCCCGAACATGGCATGTATTCAATAGCATTTTAAGTTCATTTAAATTGCATTTTATTGACCTTTCACCTTCTTTGACCAAACTAGTTGACTTTTCATCTACATTGACCAACTAGGACAAGGTGAGAATTTTTGAAATGTTTAATAAAGGGCAAACTTGGGATTAGAAATAAAAAAATGCAATGTTAAGTTAGTCAAATTTTGGGTCAACTTTGGAATTAAATCTGAACCAATTGGGGAAGAGTTAGGTAGCAAATTATATATGGTTGGAAAGCTCTATGAGTCTAGTTTATGAGGGTTCAAACCGTTCGTGAATTGGAGTTTTCTAGAAGAAGTTATGGCCGTTTTCGTGAGGTCGCGCATAGCTGTTTTGGTTTAGCGGGTTGACCGAATTTTGACCTTTGACTTCTTGACTTTTTTTTTTTTAAATAAGCAGAATTGCACGAAAAAAACAGAGAGAAAAGAGCTTGAGACCATGAGGAAAAGAAGGAGAAAAAAAAAAAGAAAATCTCAACTTCAAATCTTCGATTCTTCGCGTGGGCTTGTGCGGGGTGGTTTCCGAGGCACTCTACGAGGTTTTCCTAGCGTCTAGGAGCGTCTAAGGTGAGGGAATCATGTTATTTGTGCATTTATACGTTGTGTTAGTTAACTTTGTCAATTTTTAGATTTATCCGTAGATCGTTATTTAAAGCGATTTGATGCTTCTAGAATGTTCCTTAGCATTTGTAGAACATGCATTTATAGCTTTGTAACATTTTCTGCGGTTAAATGTTGTGATTACAAATTAAATGGTGAAATGAATAGTGTTTTGTGAATAGTAAAACCTTGAAACGTTGAAATTACGCTGTTATGCTTTCCGTTGATGTAGAAACATGCTAGGTATGCTAGAATGCTAAAATGTGTGGTTTGTTTGGGTTGTGTAGTGGAAAAAATGAGAATTAAGCCTTTGGGAAAGTTGGGGTCGTTTTGGTCGACTTTTGCGTTTTCTCATTTTTCGTGTTGGCATTGCTTCGGGAGGCCATGGAAGCACTTTTGGTGCGATTATGGCGTTGGTTGGGTGTTTGGTTGATATAGTTGTAGTTCAAACGAGAAAGGGGGAAATCGGGGCTTTGCGCGAGTTCTAGGGTAAAGTAAGGTCTCGGGGTCTTTAGACGTGCCTTATGGTGACCTAGGAGGGTTGGCGAAGTCGGTTTCCAGAACTCTTGGCTCGTTTGGAAATGGTAGCATTTTGATAGTTGGGGCCGATTTGTGTTTTTGTGTGTTTTCTTGTCTTTATGCTTATAGAATGTTTAGAATTACTTGGAATACTTGTTTGAGTTGTTTTGGATTGAATTACTTGTCAAATTGCTGCTATTGCGTGCGAGAATAACCTACTTTGTTATTCTTTCACGTGTGGCTTTATCGCTTGTTTATCGCCTTGTATCGAGTCTTGCATTGCATAGTGTCTCGCGCGTGAGTGATGGGCCTCTCTGGGTAGCCTTGGGTTGCCAGTGTTGGTTGCTCTAGCTCCGCTGCTATTCCCTTTCTCGCTTGGGTTGCCTCCCAGGGAGATTTGGGTCGTAGGATTGATGGATACTTCCGGGGTATTCCAAACTGGTGTTATAAGGTGGTTTGGGCCGGTGCGTCATCGTTAAAGTCATCGGAATCGTGATCGGTACATTACTCGCTCGAGTGAACCATAGCCTTCAAAGTGTGGTATAGCTTTGATTGGTTGTGTTAATGCTTTCTTTAGTTGTTTAATTGTATTGTTGTTTATATTGAATGCTTTTTATTGATTGTATTGCTTAACTGTACCTATTTGCATTGCACGATCTTCTTTCTCTCCAACTCGATATTTGTCTCGCCCTCACTGAGTATACGTGTTGTGTATACTCACTCCTCACCACCACATTTCAGGAAATGTCATGTTAGCTGGAAAGTTCGTGATTTCGTGAAAGTTCGTGCCTGAAGAGTTGTCTTGCGTGCCTATGTGGCTTGAGTGTCGAAGTTGTAAAGATATATGCTTCCTTATGTTGTATGTATTTAATGTCAAGAAGTATGTATTTTAAGTTTCATTAGATTGTTGAAGTAGTTTGATAAGTTAGATTATGTATTTAGTTAATGTAGCTTAATTTCAATGTATGTTTGTAATGACAAAGGAAAGAGATAGAAAGATATGATAGTCTAACTTATGCAATAGGTTGGTGTAGTTTAATTACTAAGCATGTTTGTATGGTTAAAGGAAGAGTTAGAACAGTCTAGTACTTGAAAATGTATGTATATTTGATTGTGGGTGGTTGCTGAGAACACGGGTCGGGTGGGCTTGAGGTGGTTGAATGGTTGGACATGGTATTGGTCCATTTATATGCTGTCGCAGGTTTGCTTTTTGCCTAGAAACAGGGGAGACTCCGTCCGTTTTCCCTAAATTTTGACCGGGTTTGGAATTGGGTTGTGATTAGATTGATTGATAGAACTCCCGGTCTCGAGAGGGATCGGGGTGTCACAATAACCCTCGGAGAGTAGAGTTGATTGCTCGTTATTGTTTCATATGATTATTTAATTGTTTATTATTATGCAAAGTACATGACTTGCTTGTAACTTGCGTGCATGACATTCACATGTTTTCAAACGAGTTTTCAAAAAGAAAATGTATTCGAAAACCCCTCCCAAATTTTTCCCTCATTGAGCTTTGGTTCCGGATAGGCCCACCCTTGTTTTTTTCCCTTACAGTTGAACCAGAGATTGAGACACAGAAATAGAGATTGCTTACTCATCATGCTATGTTTCTTAGTTATGGAAATGTGTAATTAATGTCTTAGTGATGAAGTCTGTATAATATGTGCTATTTGTAATAGTTAGAGCTTGTAACTGGGCTACTTTGAATTCTACAAATACATGTTTGAATTATTTTATAATACGAGGTTGTGGATTGTATGTTGGAAACTGTTACTATGTTGTTGGTTGGGAGTTGAGGTACTGTAGTGAAAGACTATTTGGAGATGTGGTTGTGGCTCTTCTGTTTGCAGATTAAAACTGGAATGTCCAAAATATGGCCGTTGTGCTACCCTATTTTCGAGAAAATTATAAAAATGTTAGAAATTTATTAGGTGTTAATTGAACCTTAAGTGTTAAGTGAATCTAAAGTCATAACCAGATTTAGTCCATCGACTAAGGTAATTGGAATTTTGTAATTTAGAATTTAGTAATTGGAAAGTAATTATTTAATAGTCTTGAAATTTTGAATTTTGGATAATAGAGCTCGGGCTATTGTAATTGTATCTTAGCGGACTTAAGCAGAGTGATCTTCTTAAGTCTGTGGCATCATGATCCCAAGAATGTTCGCGGTTTTATTATAGTATCAGAGATTGTATTAGCGATTGAAAAATGGGGTTGTGACATCTACTTCCTCGATGGCGGAAGTGTTTAGGTCTAGTGCGGTCAAATGTATAGGCTGACTTGGTCGAGCTTAGGTTTGGGTTAGGTTTGTGTTTTGGGTTCGTGTCAAGCACAACTTCTTCTGCCGTGGAAGGTCTTCGGATGGTGTCTTGCAGTTGATCCATGGGAGGCGGATCCCTGCCATATGGCTATGGCAACTAGTATTTACCATCGTGGTTTACTCAGTGGGTTTGGGTTGTGATTTCCCACAAACAGCACCAACTGATAAGGGTTGAAAGTATCCTTCAGCTCGAGCTCAATAGAGATCTGTAAAAGAAGGTAAGGGATAGCGGGGGTCATGACCCGAGCTTCCCCTTCGGCGTGAGAATAAGTTAGTATGTCCGAGTTTAAACAATTACTAAGAGAAAGATAGTAATAAATGAGGATCATTTACTTTTGGCGGATGCATTGAATGGACTATTTATACTAAAATGACAGGTAGCATTAAATGCGTAATGGTGCCCAAATGTTCATCTCAGACCTCAGTTGCTTGTCTGAGGGGCAATGCTATTATCCAATGGATAACACCTTTATGTCCCATCCGTAATTAAATTATCCAGTGCCAGCCGGGAAGCCACCCAATCACTTCAGTCAAGAAAAACGTTCGATAGAAGCCCCTAAGGTATTATGAGCGAAAGAGTAAATCATTCATCAATCCACTCAGGCAGAACCGTCGCATTCTCTCTTAGAGACTCTATCATGAAAGAAAGGGAAGCCAACTAACTCATAGTCACCCACTCGCTCATATGACCAACAGGTCGGAATTAGCCCTGATTCTTTCTGTTTCTTTTTTTTAGTACGGTCTGACTTTCCTTCCTTATTAGCTAGGGTATACGCTAAGAGTCGAGTCCAAGTCAATTCATACCGTCCTAGGTCGGCTCAGTATTCAGCACCCATATCATCATTTAATAAAGAAAATAAGGCACTACTACTACCAGAAGGGCGAAAAAAGTCAACGCCTTATGGAGTGTAATGAGGATCAACTGAATGGTGTATATACTTCATTACGTAGAAAACTTCCCTTTTAATCCTTGCTTCCCTGTCTTATCTTAATAATAAATATTGAAGTTGCGATAGTATTTAACATTTTCGTTTAAGTTTCTCAAAATTTTATTTGCAACTAATCTAGGGTTGATATCGTTATTTTGAAAAGAAAAAAAAATGTTACTGAAACCAAAGGATAAGTCTTTAAAACGGCACTAATAACAATAATATTTGCACATAATAGCAACAACACTACAAGATAACAAATCAATTACATGTGATAGTATTTTAAAGATTTCCAGTTTATAAGCTTTTTGAGTAATTTAGATATGACAGATAAATTCCAGGGGAGGAGGAAGAATTAAGATGTGATTTTAAAATAAAGCATAAGTTGTAAAGTAAGATAGGGCAATGGTTTTTATATCTTCCTATGGTTTTTGTATATGAAGAAGGAGCTAGGTAGAAGAATTTTGTCAAGGACAAAGTCAAGTGGACAGCCGCCAAGATGAATGTTATACGAGAATATTCGATGGACTAAACAAAATGGTGCAAGGTTCATTTATGGCTTAGTTTAGGTACCCATTTGTTCGTTGGTAAGAGAAGAGCTGTGTAGACTATATATATATATATATCATAGCATGTTAACTACTTGCTTTGGACAACTTTCCTTTAAGTTTCACGTCTCAATCATATACATAACATCGATCCAAAAAAAATCGTATACATAAAGAACACAAACTTGCAAGAATTTTTTTTTTTTTTCAATTGGAAATGTATTCATAGTAGAAGCATCACCCGACAAAGTAAGATCAAAATCCGCATTTACAAGCTAATTTAAGTTCAGCGGGAATGAGATAAAAACCAATCAAAAGGTCAAAGATCAATTTTCGATTGAATATCCAATTAATCAATTATTTTATTAATGCGTATTCTTCTAACAAATTAGAAACTAATACAGTATAATCTCTTTAAATTAATACTCGATAAATAAATAATATTTTTTAAATAATAAAACTGCTCAGTCCCGACTTCCAACCAATTTCAAAAATTAATAATCTCGTTACAATTATAAGATAATACAGTTAAAATATTTTCTTTGTATTTTATTTACCCAAATATTTTATAAATTAATAATTATCTAAAAATTACATAACAAATTGACTATGAGGTTTTCTCAAAATATGAATCAACAATAGTTTATCTTTTATTGAATTTCAAATTTAGCTGAATCTCATATTTAATTAGGTTATCCTTACCAGAGTCTCTAAATCATGAGTATCTAAAAATTATTTTACAGACTTTTAACAAAATAGAGACCCTACCTAAAAGTTTAGTTACTTTTTGGGTCTTTAAAATTTTTTCAACCACATTAGTGTTTTGGTCTCTATTTTAGAGACTCTATTAATTTTTCAACATAATCTAATTTTGTGCTACTTTTTCGTGAATTTTAGTACTTGATTTTTTTATATACTTATAAATTCATAATTTTTTTTTACGAACATTTCAACCTAAAAATTAATTAATTCCGACAACGATTAAATTTTGCCAAATATTATATCGTTAACTATACTCGATTACAACAACATTAATTTTCAAGAAACCAGAATAGCAGCCATTGGATATGATGTTTTCTCGATGATCTCATCCATTAATTTGTTATCATGAAACAAAATATCTTATCCAAATGAAGGCCTTTGGATTGGGTTTTCTTTAAACGATCTGGATCGTCCATTTATTATCATCAATGAAATCTCTCATCCAAAATAAAGGCCTTTGGATTGGATTTTCAACTAAAAGATCTCAGTTGTCCATTCATTATCATCAATGAAATCTCTCATCCAAAATAAAGACCTTTGGATTAGATTTCTAACTAAACGATCTCGGCCGTCCATTCTTTATCATCAATGAAATCTCTTATCCAAAATAAAGTCCTTTCGATTGGATTTTCAACTTAAATCTCGTCTGTCACGCCCCAACACGAACCCTCCTACGATCAGTCAGGACGCAACGGAATTTCGGCAGTATAACGACAGTAAATAGGGCACCGAGGTTCTAAACCAACCTCATAAAACATCATACATTCCAGTAATTCCTCAATACAAACAACAACATACAACACAACCATATTATACAATAAAACATCCTCGTTATACGCCTCCGTTCCAACATGACATACAATACCTCAACTTTATTATACATTTCAAAAGTAAGTTGAGACACAACTACAACTTAACCATAGACAAAAGAAAGCTACTAAATTAACATCATTTAGATCATTATCTTTTCAACAACTATTACACTAAGAACCGTAAAGCATATAAAAGTCCATTAAGCTAATATACATAACGTTTAACAACATAGAATCATGGATAAGACTCAGGGACATATGACTCATCCAAGAAAGGCACGTTTTCCACATTCTCCTCTTCAGGAGGCACGTACCCGTAATCTTGTGAAAGCACACCTGAAAACATGCAATAATAGAGAGTGAGCTTATATACATAAGCCCAGTGAGGATCCGATAGATCTCGACAGTATTCACTACGCTCCTTGGATTTAGTCCTTTGAGCAAGTAAACACACAACAACATAAATAAAGCTATCATCACATAACTATATAACCAATCAATTAAGGATACTCTATTTGGTGTAGCTCCAAACGCCATCACGATCTCAACCGTTCTTCTTATAACTCCCCATTACTCACGCACCCGAGGTACCTCACTAGCCCCTCCCTCCATGACACCTCCGTCATGCGAGCTGGGGGTAGCCTATGGCAGTCATGCCGTTATCAACCCGACAGCCCGACGCTGCCCGAGAGGTGGCACACACATACCAAGACTTCATATTCATCAATCAAAAATAAATCATCAATCATCAATCAATCAATCAATTGGGAGATCAGCAACAAGAGTGCCCGATTCCCGCATTCAATAATAATCAATCAATAACATCAATATAACATCAATATTAAATTAAACAACAAACAACGTAGTTAGATGACAAAGTAGGCCATCTAACCGGACATGCATAATATACATAATTAAACTCTAAATTACTCATCAACAACTCACCATTCATCACTCGAACACTACCCAACCATCTAAAGGCATCGTTCAAGAAATTAAAGAATGACAACCTAAACTTCTAAAATTCATAACTTACAATCTACTAACCCAAACATTGCCAAATCAGTTCCTATCACTCACCCATTCAACCTACTACATTAGCCCTCTCGGAAATCCACCATAACCCCTCCAAATCATGCCCGATAACCCTAAAATCCTAAGATGTCATGGCTGGATTTTCCGGATTTTCACACAAACAATGTAATCGAAAATTCGGCATTACAACAGCGCTAACACGTAATTATCAAGTATTTAGAAATCGACGGCAATCGATTTCGATCAACACAACTCAATTAAATCAACTTTGAACATTTTAATCAAAATTAAATACCCGGAAAATAAAAATTATGCTATATCCGACAGAAATTCGTAGTATTAGTATATAATGATCCCTAGCATGCAAGGAGCAATAATCTATCATCAGATTTCAATTCTAACGGTTCAATCTTCATTTATACGCAAAAACACAAAAATGACATTTTGAGATCTAGAATTTTTCTCTCACCTTAGATGCGATATAAGCCTAGGAATGCGTGCTATGAGTGCCCAACAACCAGAATCCAAGTCGGTGCGAAGTTCTACGGACAAAAACTAGGTTTTTCTTTGAAAAATTGGATTGAAAGCTTGAGTTTTTCTCTTCTCTTTTCTCCCTCTTGTCTCTCGGCAATGTGTGTGTGTGTGATGGTGTTTTTGTGTTGTGTGAGTGTGTGTTGAGGACATTAGCTTATAAGGTCAATTATTTAATTAAAGTCAAAGTTATTTTAATAGGTATTTTTGTGTTTTTAATGACTTTAATTGCATTTTAGTGCTCACCAAGTTAAAAATAATTATGCCACCCCCAAGATATCTCAAGTGGATTATTTTTAGGTGACAAGAAGTTTTACAATTCAACAATTTCACCCGAGTCGGCTTAAAACTCGATTTTCGCAAAAGTCGGTGTAAAAACCCTAATAAATTCTTAAGCCGATTTTAAAACCGTTTTCATCAAACACAGGTCTATTAAAGTCCGTGGACTAGGTCTAGAAGGGTTAAAAAGACCAGTTTCAAAATTATAGCGGACGTGTTTCGAAAACACTATTCACTAAAAATCGACGATAAAATTTCTGACTCCGTTTTTTATGAAAATTTCATGAATGCACATTTAGCACGTATTAGAAGTATTGACATCAAAATTATAACTTTCTAGGTCCTATAGCACATAAACAGATCATATGCACGCAAAATGAGGTAAAGCACGTAAAACGAGATAAGCAAGAAAGTGGGGTTTCACATTCTCCCCCCCTTATAGAAATTTCGTCCTCGAAATTCTTACTTGATGTACGGAATAGATCTGGGTATTGCTGCTGCATCTGATCTCGTCTCTCCCACGTAGCTTCCTCAATGCCGTGATGCTTCCACAACACCTTAACCATCGGAATCCTCTTCGACCTCAACTCTCGGTCCATCTGATCTAGAATACGAATCGGACGTTCGTCATAAGTCAAATTCTCTCGAAGCTGTAACGGCTCTGGCTCAAGAATATGAGAAGGATCCGGATTATATTTCCGCAAATTAGACACGTGAAACACATTGTGGACATTAGAGAAGTTCTCCGGTAAAGCCAACCGATATGCCAACTTACCAACCCTGCCAGTAATCTCAAACGGCCCAACAAATCTCGGACTCAGCTTACCACCTTTACCATAACGAACAAACCCCTTTCGAGGCGACAATCTCAAGAAAACCCGATCTCCAACTGCAAACTCCAAGTCTCGACGACGCTTATCAGCATAACTCTTGAATCTACTCTGCGCCGTAAGCATTCTCTGCCTGATCAACTGAACATTCTCGATCTTCTCAAGAAGTTCTGGCATAATAGTCTGATCAATAGTATTCATCTCTCCTACCTCGTCCCAATATAAAGGTGAACGGCACTTACGACCGTAAAGAGCTGCAAAAGGTGCCATTCCAATAGTAGCTTGATAACTATTGTTATAGGCAAACTCGGCAAGTGGTAGATGTTTCTCCCAGTTCTTCCCGAAGTCCAGAACACAAGCCCTAAGCATATCTTCCAGAATCTGAATAGTCCGCTCAGACTGACCGTCGGTCTGTGGATGATACGCGGTACTGAAGTTCAACTGAGTACCCAAAGTCTCCTGAAGTTTCTCCCACAAACGAGAAGTAAATCGAGGATCTCGATCAGAGACAATACTAGATGGAATACCGTGAAGTCTAACAATCTGATCCAGATAGAGATCCGTCAGCTTTGTAACCTCATCTCCCAACCTCATGGCAATAAAATGAGCTGTCTTCGTCAAACGATCCACGACAACCCAAACTGCATCATTACCCCTCGGTGATCTAGGCAAACCAGTGACGAAGTCCATCGTAATATGCTCCCATTTCCACTCTGGTATAGCCAACGGCTGAAGCAAACCTGCTGGTCGTTGATGCTCGGCTTTCACTCTCTGACAAGTCAAACATCTAGACACAAACTGAGCAACCTCCCTCTTCATGTTGTTCCACCAGTAATGTTGCTTCAAATCCCGATACATCTTGGTTCCACCGGGATGAATAGTATATTTAGAATTATGAGCTTCCTCCAAAATACCTCGTCTCAAGCCCGGTTCATCGGGAACACAAACCCTGTTCCGAAACCGAAGAATACCATCCTCATGCAGTTTGAAGTCAGACTGATCATCAGTGATCTGATCCTTGATCTTCTGAAGTTTAACATCAAGTTGCTGAGCTTCCCTGATCTGAGACAATAATAAAGGTTGAATACGGAGATGTGAACACATCACCCCAACCTGAGTCAACTCTGGTCTCCAATAACTAAACTCCTCAAGAACCTCCCACTTCTTGACAGCCAAACAAGAAATACTAGCCTTCCAGCTGAGAGCATCTGCTACAACATTTGCCTTTCCAGGCAGATAATTGATAGAACAATTATAATCTCCAAGAAGTTCCATCCACCTCCGCTGGCGCATATTCAACTCCTTCTGTGAGAATAAATACTTTAGACTCTTATGATCAGTGAAAATCTCGAACTTACTGCCCCACAGATAATGACGCCACTTTTTCAGTGCGAAGACAACTGCTGCCAACTCAAGATCATGAGTCGGATAATTCACCTCATAAGGCTTCAACTTCCTGGAAGCATAGGCAATAACTCGGCCATCCTGCATAAGAACACATCCCAAGCCCTCCTTGGATGCATCACTGTAAATGACCATATTATCGGTCCCCTCTGGTAGAGCAAGTACTGGAGCGGTAGTCAACCTCCTTTTTAACTCCTGAAACCCACTCTCACACTTCTCGTCCCAATTAAAGATAGTTCGTTTCTGAGTCAACTTAGATAGTGGCCCCGCAATCTTTGAGAAGTCCTTGACAAACCTACGGTAATAACCCGCCAAGGCAAGAAAACTACGGACATCAGTAACACTCTCTGGCCGCTTCCAAGACATCACCGATTCGATCTTAGTGGGATCTACAGAAATACCACTCTGTGTAATAATATGGCCAAGAAAAGAAATCCGTTGCACCCAAAATTCACATTTGCTGAACTTGGCAAACAACTGATGCTCCTGCAACTTCTCCAATACAAGCCGTAGATGTTGCTCGTGCTCCAATTCAGATTTAGAATAGACCAAGATATCATCAATAAAAATCACCACGAACTAGTCCAAGTACGGCTGAAAGACTCGATGCATAAGATCCATGAATGCTGCCGGTGCATTAGTCAAACCAAAGGGCATGACAACAAACTCATAATGCCCGTACCGAGTCCTGAAGGCAGACTTCGGAACATCCTCCGCACGAATCCGAAGCTGATTATACCCCTGCCTCAAATCAAATTTAGAATAGACTTTGGCTCCCTGAAGTTGATCAAACAACTCATCAATCAGTGGCAAAGGATATTTATTCTTGATGGTCACCTGATTCAAACCACGGTAATCAATACATAATCTCAAAGTACCATCCTTCTTCTTCACAAATAAAACAGGAGCTCCCCAAGGTGAAGAACTCTGCTGAATAAATCCTTTCTCCAACAACTCCTGTAACTGAGTCTTCAACTCTTTCAACTCAGCTGGTGCCATCCGGTACGCCGATTTAGAAATAGGTTGAGTACCGGGAACAAGATTAATCACAAACTCGATATCCCTCTCAGGCGGCAATCCTGGCAACTCCTCGGGAAATACATTAGGATATTCCCGGATAATAGGGACTTCCTCTAGCTGTAGCTTATCAGATGGCTTGTTGATCAAATAAGCTAGATAACCCGAACACCCCTTACTCACCAACTTAACGGCTCTAGTTGCTGAGATAACAAAACTCGTCTTAGCACCCCGGTTACCCGCTACTTCTACTACTGGCTGATCTGGCAAACGAAACTGTACTACCTTGGTTCTACAGTTTAACTGGGCATCATACTTAGAAAGCCAATCCATACCCAGAATAACATCATACCCCCGGATAGGAAATAAAATAAGGTCCGAAGGAAAATTATGCCCCTTAACATGTATTATACAATCCTTACATACTAAGCCAGTAACATACTTATCAGTCAAAGAGGTACTAATTTCAACCACATAAGGCAATCTTTCAGGTTGCATTTTAACACGTTGCACACAAGCAGGAGTAATGAAAGAATGCGTAGCACCAGAATCAATCAACACTTTAACAAGTTGATCAAGTATAAGGAAGTTACCTTCCACAACTGCAGTCTCCTCAGGCATCTCCTCTAAGTCAACTGCATAAGCCCGAGCCTGAACCCGCTGCTGCTGTGGTACACTGCCCGTAGGCCCACCCTGGTAACCCTGAGTCGCTGCCCGACCCTCAGTCCTCGCATATTTAGGGCAATCCTTCGCCCTATGCTCGCTGCTACCACAACCCAAACATGTCCCTGCCTTTACCCTGCAGTCGGACTCTACATGCCCTGGGCGCTTGCAGTAATTACACTGCGACGATGTGGCACTAACACTGCCCCTAGAATAACCAGAAGCTGAAGAAGCAGCTGATACAGCCTGCTGCTGAGGTCTCACCACACTAGGCCTATACTGACCCTGAGACTGGGCTGGCCTATACTGAGTTTGAACCTGATATGGCCTCTGCTGAAACTGAGGCCGATAGTAACTCTGCTGACCCTGTGGCCTATAAGAACCCTGCTGGGCTGGTGGCCTGTAGACAACCTGCTGTACTGGAGGCCTATATATAACCTGCTGGCCCTGTGGCTGATACGGCCTCTTACTAGGCTGACTGGAGACAATCTGATCCCCTTTCCTCTTCTCTAACCTAGAAGCTGCCTCAAAAGCCTCATTGAAAATATCATATCGATTCAGAGCCATAACATCCTGAATCTCGGGCCGCAACCCCAACATAAACCTGCGAGTCCTCCGCTCCTCGTCTGCCACATACTCCGGTGCATACCGGGACAATCGAGTAAATGTGGCCTCATATTGAGCCACTGTAGCATCTCCCTGGACCAAGGCTAGAAACTCGGCCTCTCTCCGTTCCCCGCAAATCCTCGGGACATACTTTGCTCGGAAAGCCATCAGAAAGGTACCCCAAACATAAGGAATACCCTGTGCCGCCCAGCTAGTCCTTACCGTGCGCCACCACTCCTCTGCCTCGTCATCTAACAAATACACGGCAAAAGAGACTTTCTGCTCATCAGTATAGCCAAGTGGATCATAAATCTTCTCCAACTTGCTAATCCATACCTCCGCCTTCCTATCATCCGGTTCCCCCTGAAATCTCGGTGGGTGATATCCTAAAAACTCCTTCAGGGTACCACGCCCGTGGTTACCACCCTGAATATTCAGAAGCTGAGCCTGCATAGCCTGATTCTGGGCAGCCTGCCCTGCTAATAACTGTGCCTGACTAGCCACTAACTCTGCAATCCGCTCCATAGCTGCTCCAAATCGGTCATCACCCCCGTCACGGCCCGGTGCCACGTTACTCGGAGTCTCATCAGTCATCTCAGGCCTACCTCTGGTTCTCGGTCGACCGGCCATTCTACTAATCAAAGAGTTAGCACAGTTATAGCACGTAGACAGGTTATAAACAACTATTAACACATAAATAACAAACTCATATAAAACACATAAACAAATTGATCACATAATCACATAAGCACTTAAATCACATAATCACTTAATTAATTAATCATACCAATACATATTTCATTTTTTCTATCCTTTCATACATATTTCATGCTAAGACCATTACCCACATTCCGAGAATACCCCGGCTGACAACTAACATGAGCTCTGATACCACTTAAACTGTCACGCCCCAACACGACCCCTCCTACAATCAGTCAGGACGCAACGGAATTTCGGCAGTATAACGACAGTAAATAGGGCACCGAGGTTCTAAACCAACCTCATAAAACATCATACATTCCAGTAATTCCTCAATACAAACAACAACATACAACACAACCATATTATACAATAAAACATCCTCGTTATACGCCTCCGTTCCAACATGACATACAATACCTCAACTTTATTATACATTTCAAAAGTAAGTTGAGACACAACTACAACTTAACCATAGACAAAAGAAAGCTACTAAATTAACATCATTTAGATCATTATCTTTTCAACAACTATTACACTAAGAACCGTAAAGCATATAAAAGTCCATTAAGCTAATATACATAACGTTTAACAACATAGAATCATGGATAAGACTCAGGGACATATGACTCATCCACGAAAGGCACGTTTTTCACATTCTCCTCTTCAGGAGGCACGTACCCGTAATCTTGTGAAAGCACACCTGAAAACATGCAATAATAGAGAGTGAGCTTATATACATAAGCCCAGTGAGGATCCGATAGATCTCGACAGTATTCACTACGCTCCTTGGATTTAGTCCTTTGAGCAAGTAAACACACAACAACATAAATAATGCTATCATCACATAACTATATAACCAATCAATTAAGGATACTCTATTTGGTGTAGCTCCAAACGCCATCACGATCTCAACCGTTCTTCTTATAACTCCCCATTACTCACGCACCCGAGGTACCTCACTAGCCCCTCCCTCCATGACACCTCCGTCATGCGAGCTGGGGGTAGCCTATGGCAGTCATGCCGTTATCAACCCGACAGCCCGACGCTGCCCGAGAGGTGGCACACACATACCAAGACTCCATATTCATCAATCAAAAATAAATCATCAATCATCAATCAATCAATCAATTGGGAGATCAGCAACAAGAGTGCCCGATTCCCGCATTCAATAATAATCAATCAATATTAAATTAAACAACAAACAACGTAGTTAGATGACAAAGTAGGCCATCTAACCGGACATCCATAATATACATAATTAAACTCTAAATTACTCATCAACAACTCACCATTCATCACTCGAACACTACCCAACCATCTAAAGGCATCGTTCAAGAAATTAAAGAATGACAACCTAAACTTCTAAAACTCATAACTTACAATCTACTAACCCAAACATTGCCAAATCACTTCCTATCACTCACCCATTCAACCTACTCCATTAGCCCTCTCGGAAATCCACCATAACCCCTCCAAATCATGCCCGATAACCCTAAAATCCTAAGATGTCATGGCTGGATTTTCCGGATTTTCACACAAACAATGTAATCGAAAATTCGGCATTACAACAGCGCTAACACGTAATTATCAAGTATTTAGAAATCGACGGCAATCGATTTCGATCAACACAACTCAATTAAATCAACTTTGAACATTTTAATCAAAATTAAATACCCGGAAAATAAAAATTATGCTATATCCGACAGAAATTCGTAGTATTAGTATATAATGATCCCTAGCATGCAAGGAGCAATAATCTATCATCAGATTTCAATTCTAACGGTTCAATCTTCATTTATACGCAAAAACACAAAAATGACATTTTGAGATCTAGAATTTTTCTCTCACCTTAGATGCGATATAAGCCTAGGAATGCGTGCTATGCGTGCCCAACAAGCAGAATCCAAGTCGGTGCGAAGTTCTACGGACAAAAACTAGGTTTTTCTTTGAAAAATTGGATTGAAAGCTTGAGTTTTTCTCTTCTCTTTTCTCCCTCTTGTCTCTCGGCAATGTGTGTGTGTGTGATGGTGTTTTTGTGTTGTGTGAGTGTGTGTTGAGGACATTAGCTTATAAGGTCAATTATTTAATTAAAGTCAAAGTTATTTTAATAGGTATTTTTGTGTTTTTAATGACTTTAATTGCATTTTAGTGCTCACCAAGTTAAAAATAATTATGCCACCCCCAAGATATCTCAAGTGGATTATTTTTAGGTGACAAGAAGTTTTACAATTCAACAATTTCACCCGAGTCGGCTTAAAACTCGATTTTCGCAAAAGTCGGTGTAAAAACCCTAATAAATTCTTAAGCCGATTTTAAAACCGTTTTCATCAAACACAGGTCTATTAAAGTCCGTGGACTAGGTCTAGAAGGGTTAAAAAGACCAGTTTCAAAATTATAGCGGACGTGTTTCGAAAACACTATTCACTAAAAATCGACGATAAAATTTCTGACTCCGTTTTTTATGAAAATTTCATGAATGCACATTTAGCACGTATTAGAAGTATTGACATCAAAATTATAACTTTCTAGGTCCTATAGCACATAAACAGATCATATGCACGCAAAATGAGGTAAAGCACGTAAAACGAGATAAGCAAGAAAGTGGGGTTTCACATTCTCCCCCCCTTATAGAAATTTCGTCCTCGAAATTCTTACTTGATGTACGGAATAGATCTGGGTATTGCTGCTGCATCTGATCTCGTCTCTCCCACGTAGCTTCCTCAATGCCGTGATGCTTCCACAACACCTTAACCATCGGAATCCTCTTCGACCTCAACTCTCGGTCCATCTGATCTAGAATACGAATCGGACGTTCGTCATAAGTCAAATTCTCTCGAAGCTGTAACGGCTCTGGCTCAAGAATATGAGAAGGATCCGGATTATATTTCCGCAAATTAGACACGTGAAACACATTGTGGACATTAGAGAAGTTCTCCGGTAAAGCCAACCGATATGCCAACTTACCAACCCTGCCAGTAATCTCAAACGGCCCAACAAATCTCGGACTCAGCTTACCACCTTTACCATAACGAACAAACCCCTTTCGAGGCGACAATCTCAAGAAAACCCGATCTCCAACTGCAAACTCCAAGTCTCGACGACGCTTATCAGCATAACTCTTGAATCTACTCTGCGCCGTAAGCATTCTCTGCCTGATCAACTGAACATTCTCGATCTTCTCAAGAAGTTCTGGCATAATAGTCGGATCAATAGTCTTCATCTCTCCTACCTCGTCCCAATATAAAGGTGAACGGCACTTACGACCGTAAAGAGCTGCAAAAGGTGCCATTCCAATAGTAGCTTGATAACTATTGTTATAGGCAAACTCGGCAAGTGGTAGATGTTTCTCCCAGTTCTTCCCGAAGTCCAGAACACAAGCCCTAAGCATATCTTCCAGAATCTGAATAGTCCGCTCAGACTGACCGTCGGTCTGTGGATGATACGCGGTACTGAAGTTCAACTGAGTACCCAAAGTCTCCTGAAGTTTCTCCCACAAACGAGAAGTAAATCGAGGATCTCGATCAGAGACAATACTAGATGGAATACCGTGAAGTCTAACAATCTGATCCAGATAGAGATCCGTCAGCTTTGTAACCTCATCTCCCAACCTCATGGCAATAAAATGAGCTGTCTTCGTCAAACGATCCACGACAACCCAAACTGCATCATTACCCCTCGGTGATCTAGGCAAACCAGTGACGAAGTCCATCGTAATATGCTCCCATTTCCACTCTGGTATAGCCAACGGCTGAAGCAAACCTGCTGGTCGTTGATGCTCGGCTTTCACTCTCTGACAAGTCAAACATCTAGACACAAACTGAGCAACCTCCCTCTTCATGTTGTTCCACCAGTAATGTTGCTTCAAATCCCGATACATCTTGGTTCCACCGGGATGAATAGTATATTTAGAATTATGAGCTTCCTCCAGAATACCTCGTCTCAAGCCCGGTTCATCGGGAACACAAACCCTGTTCCGAAACCGAAGAATACCATCCTCATGCAGTTTGAAGTCAGACTGATCATCAGTGATCTGATCCTTGATCTTCTGAAGTTTAACATCAAGTTGCTGAGCTTCCCTGATCTGAGACAATAATAAAGGTTGAATACGGAGATGTGAACACATCACCCCAACCTGAGTCAACTCTGGTCTCCAATAACTAAACTCCTCAAGAACCTCCCACTTCTTGACAGCCAAACAAGAAATACTAGCCTTCCGGCTGAGAGCATCTGCTACAACATTTGCCTTTCCAGGCAGATAATTGATAGAACAATTATAATCTCCAAGAAGTTCCATCCACCTCCGCTGGCGCATATTCAACTCCTTCTGTGAGAATAAATACTTTAGACTCTTATGATCAGTGAAAATCTCGAACTTACTGCCCCACAGATAATGACGCCACTTTTTCAGTGCGAAGACAACTGCTGCCAACTCAAGATCATGAGTCGGATAATTCACCTCATAAGGCTTCAACTTCCTGGAAGCATAGGCAATAACTCGGCCATCCTGCATAAGAACACATCCCAAGCCCTCCTTGGATGCATCACTGTAAATGACCATATTATCGGTCCCCTCTGGTAGAGCAAGTACTGGAGCGGTAGTCAACCTCTTTTTCAACTCCTGAAACCCACTCTCACACTTCTCGTCCCAATTAAAGATAGTCCGTTTCTGAGTCAACTTAGATAGTGGCCCCGCAATCTTTGAGAAGTCCTTGACAAACCTACGGTAATAACCCGCCAAGCCAAGAAAACTACGGACATCAGTAACACTCTCTGGCCGCTTCCAAGACATCACCGATTCGATCTTAGTGGGATCTACAGAAATACCACTCTGTGTAATAACATGGCCAAGAAAAGAAATCCGTTGCAGCCAAAATTCACATTTGCTGAACTTGGCAAACAACTGATGCTCCTGCAACTTCTCCAATACAAGCCGTAGATGTTGCTCGTGCTCCAATTCAGATTTAGAATAGACCAAGATATCATCAATAAAAATCACCACGAACTAGTCCAAGTACGGCTGAAAGACTCGATGCATAAGATCCATGAATGCTGCCGGTGCATTAGTCAAACCAAAGGGCATGACAACAAACTCATAATGCCCGTACCGAGTCCTGAAGGCAGACTTCGGAACATCCTCCGAACGAATCCGAAGCTGATAATACCCCTGCCTCAAATCAAATTTAGAATAGACTTTGGCTCCCTGAAGTTGATCAAACAACTCATCAATCAGTGGCAAAGGATATTTATTCTTGATGGTCACCTAATTCAAACCACGGTAATCAATACATAATCTCAAAGTACCATCCTTCTTCTTCACAAATAAAACAGGAGCTCCCCAAGGTGAAGAACTCTGCTGAATAAATCCTTTCTCCAACAACTCCTGTAACTGAGTCTTCAACTCTTTCAACTCAGCTGGTGCCATCCGGTACGCCGATTTAGAAATAGGTTGAGTACCGGGAACAAGATTAATCACAAACTCGATATCCCTCTCAGGCGGCAATCCTGGCAACTCCTCGGGAAATACATTAGGATATTCCCGGATAATAGGGACTTCCTCTAGCTGTAGCTTATCAGATGGCTTGTTGATCAAATAAGCTAGATAACCCGAACACCCCTTACTCACCAACTTAACGGCTCTAGTTGCTGAGATAACAAAACTCGTCTTAGCACCCCGGTTACCCGCTACTTCTACTACTGGCTGATCTGGCAAACGAAACTGTACTACCTTGGTTCTACAGTTTAACTAAGCATCATACTTAGAAAGCCAATACATACCCAGAATAACATCATACCCCCGGATAGGAAATAAAATAAGGTCCGAAGGAAAATTATGCCCCTTAACATGTATTATACAATCCTTACATACTAAGCCAGTAACATACTTATCAGTCAAAGAGGTACTAATTTCAACCACATAAGGCAATCTTTCAGGTTGCATTTTAACACGTTGCACACAAGCAGGAGTAATGAAAGAATGCGTAGCACCAGAATCAATCAACACTTTAACAAGTTGATCAAGTATAAGGAAGTTACCTTCCACAACTGCAGTCTCCTCAGGCATCTCCTCTAAGTCAACTGCATAAGCCCGAGCCTGAACCCGCTGCTGCTGTGGTACACTGCCCGTAGGCCCACCCTGGTAACCCTGAGTCGCTGCCCGACCCTCAGTCCTCGCATATTTAGGGCAATCCTTCGCCCTATGCTCGCTGCTACCACAACCCAAACATGTCCCTGCCTTTACCCTGCAGTCGGACTCTACATGCCCTGGGCGCTTGCAGTAATTACACTGCGACGATGTGGCACTAACACTGCCCCTAGAATAACCAGAAGCTGAAGAAGCAGCTGATACAGCCTGCTGCTGAGGTCTCACCACACTAGGCCTATACTGACCCTGAGACTGGGCTGGCCTATACTGAGTTTGAACCTGATATGGCCTCTGCTGAAACTGAGGCCGATAGTAACTCTGCTGACCCTGTGGCCTATAAGAACCCTGCTGGGCTGGTGGCCTGTAGACAACCTGCTGTACTGGAGGCCTATATATAACCTGCTGGCCCTGTGGCTGATACGGCCTCTTACTAGGCTGACTGGAGACAATCTGATCCCCTTTTCTCTTCTCTAACCTAGAAGCTGCCTCAAAAGCCTCATTGAAAATATCATATCGATTCAGAGCCATAACATCCTGAATCTCGGGCCGCAACCCCAACATAAACCTGCGAGTCCTCCGCTCCTCGTCTGCCACATACTCCGGTGCATACCGGGACAATCGAGTAAATGTGGCCTCATATTGAGCCACTGTAGCATCTCCCTGGACCAAGGCTAGAAACTCGGCCTCTCTCCGTTCCCCGCAAATCCTCGGGACATACTTTGCTCGGAAAGCCATCAGAAAGGTACCCCAAACATAAGGAATACCCTGTGCCGCCCAGCTAGTCCTTACCGTGCGCCACCACTCCTCTGCCTCGTCATCTAACAAATACACGGCAAAAGAGACTTTCTGCTCATCAGTATAGCCAAGTGGATCATAAATCTTCTCCAACTTGCTAATCCATACCTCCGCCTTCCTATCATCCGGTTCCCCCTGAAATCTCGGTGGGTGATATCCTAAAAACTCCTTCAGGGTACCACGCCCGTGGTTACCACCCTGAATATTCAGAAGCTGAGCCTGCATAGCCTGATTCTGGGCAGCCTGCCCTGCTAATAACTGTGCCTGACTAGCCACTAACTCTGCAATCCGCTCCATAGCTGCTCCAAATCGGTCATCACCCCCGTCACGGCCCGGTGCCACGTTACTCGGAGTCTCATCAGTCATCTCAGGCCTACCTCTGGTTCTCGGTCGACCGGCCATTCTACTAATCAAAGAGTTAGCACAGTTATAGCACGTAGACAGGTTATAAACAACTATTAACACATAAATAACAAACTCATATAAAACACATAAACAAATTGATCACATAATCACATAAGCACTTAAATCACATAATCACTTAATTAATTAATCATACCAATACATATTTCATTTTTTCTATCCTTTCATACATATTTCATGCTAAGACCATTACCCACATTCCGAGAATACCCCGGCTGACAACTAACATGAGCTCTGATACCACTTAAACTGTCACGCCCCAACACGACCCCTCCTACAATCAGTCAGGACGCAACGGAATTTCGGCAGTATAACGACAGTAAATAGGGCACCGAGGTTCTAAACCAACCTCATAAAACATCATACATTCCAGTAATTCCTCAATACAAACAACAACATACAACACAACCATATTATACAATAAAACATCCTCGTTATACGCCTCCGTTCCAACATGACATACAATACCTCAACTTTATTATACATTTCAAAAGTAAGTTGAGACACAACTACAACTTAACCATAGACAAAAGAAAGCTACTAAATTAACATCATTTAGATCATTATCTTTTCAACAACTATTACACTAAGAACCGTAAAGCATATAAAAGTCCATTAAGCTAATATACATAACGTTTAACAACATAGAATCATGGATAAGACTCAGGGACATATGACTCATCCACGAAAGGCACGTTTTTCACATTCTCCTCTTCAGGAGGCACGTACCCGTAATCTTGTGAAAGCACACCTGAAAACATGCAATAATAGAGAGTGAGCTTATATACATAAGCCCAGTGAGGATCCGATAGATCTCGACAGTATTCACTACGCTCCTTGGATTTAGTCCTTTGAGCAAGTAAACACACAACAACATAAATAATGCTATCATCACATAACTATATAACCAATCAATTAAGGATACTCTATTTGGTGTAGCTCCAAACGCCATCACGATCTCAACCGTTCTTCTTATAACTCCCCATTACTCACGCACCCGAGGTACCTCACTAGCCCCTCCCTCCATGACACCTCCGTCATGCGAGCTGGGGGTAGCCTATGGCAGTCATGCCGTTATCAACCCGACAGCCCGACGCTGCCCGAGAGGTGGCACACACATACCAAGACTCCATATTCATCAATCAAAAATAAATCATCAATCATCAATCAATCAATCAATTGGGAGATCAGCAACAAGAGTGCCCGATTCCCGCATTCAATAATAATCAATCAATAACATCAATATAACATCAATATTAAATTAAACAACAAACAACGTAGTTAGATGACAAAGTAGGCCATCTAACCGGACATGCATAATATACATAATTAAACTCTAAATTACTCATCAACAACTCACCATTCATCACTCGAACACTACCCAACCATCTAAAGGCATCGTTCAAGAAATTAAAGAATGACAACCTAAACTTCTAAAATTCATAACTTACAATCTACTAACCCAAACATTGCCAAATCAGTTCCTATCACTCACCCATTCAACCTACTCCATTAGCCCTCTCGGAAATCCACCATAACCCCTCCAAATCATGCCCGATAACCCTAAAATCCTAAGATGTCATGGCTGGATTTTCCGGATTTTCACACAAACAGTGTAATCGAAAATTCGGCATTACAACAGCGCTAACACGTAATTATCAAGTATTTAGAAATCGACGGCAATCGATTTCGATCAACACAACTCAATTAAATCAACTTTGAACATTTTAATCAAAATTAAATACCCGGAAAATAAAAATTATTCTATATCCGATAGAAATTCGTAGTATTAGTATATAATGATCCCTAGCATGCAAGGAGCAATAATCTATCATCAGATTTCAATTCTAACGGTTCAATCTTCATTTATACGCAAAAACACAAAAATGACATTTTGAGATCTAGAATTTTTCTCTCACCTTAGATGCGATATAAGCCTAGGAATGCGTGCTATGCGTGCCCAACAAGCAGAATCCAAGTCGGTGCGAAGTTCTACGGACAAAAACTAGGTTTTTCTTTGAAAAATTGGATTGAAAGCTTGAGTTTTTCTCTTCTCTTTTCTCCCTCTTGTCTCTCGGCAATGTGTGTGTGTGTGATGGTGTTTTTGTGTTGTGTGAGTGTGTGTTGAGGACATTAGCTTATAAGGTCAATTATTTAATTAAAGTCAAAGTTATTTTAATAGGTATTTTTGTGTTTTTAATGACTTTAATTGCATTTTAGTGCTCACCAAGTTAAAAATAATTATGCCACCCCCAAGATATCTCAAGTGGATTATTTTTAGGTGACAAGAAGTTTTACAATTCAACAATTTCACCCGAGTCGGCTTAAAACTCGATTTTCGCAAAAGTCGGTGTAAAAACCCTAATAAATTCTTAAGCCGATTTTAAAACCGTTTTCATCAAACACAGGTCTATTAAAGTCCGTGGACTAGGTCTAGAAGGGTTAAAAAGACCAGTTTCAAAATTATAGCGGACGTGTTTCGAAAACACTATTCACTAAAAATCGACGATAAAATTTCTGACTCCGTTTTTTATGAAAATTTCATGAATGCACATTTAGCACGTATTAGAAGTATTGACATCAAAATTATAACTTTCTAGGTCCTATAGCACATAAACAGATCATATGCACGCAAAACGAGGTAAAGCACGTAAAACGAGATAAGCAAGAAAGTGGGGTTTCACATTCTCCCCCCCTTATAGAAATTTCGTCCTCGAAATTCTTACTTGATGTACGGAATAGATCTGGGTATTGCTGCTGCATCTGATCTCGTCTCTCCCACGTAGCTTCCTCAATGCCGTGATGCTTCCACAACACCTTAACCATCGGAATCCTCTTCGACCTCAACTCTCGGTCCATCTGATCTAGAATACGAATCGGACGTTCGTCATAAGTCAAATTCTCTCGAAGCTGTAACGGCTCTGGCTCAAGAATATGAGAAGGATCCGGATTATATTTCCGCAAATTAGACACGTGAAACACATTGTGGACATTAGAGAAGTTCTCCGATAAAGCCAACCGATATGCCAACTTACCAACCCTGCCAGTAATCTCAAACGGCCCAACAAATCTCGGACTCAGCTTACCACCTTTACCATAACGAACAAACCCCTTTCGAGGCGACAATCTCAAGAAAACCCGATCTCCAACTGCAAACTCCAAGTCTCGACGACGCTTATCAGCATAACTCTTGAATCTACTCTGCGCCGTAAGCATTCTCTGCCTGATCAACTGAACATTCTCGATCTTCTCAAGAAGTTCTGGCATAATAGTCGGATCAATAGTCTTCATCTCTCCTACCTCGTCCCAATATAAAGGTGAACGGCACTTACGACCGTAAAGAGCTGCAAAAGGTGCCATTCCAATAGTAGCTTGATAACTATTGTTATAGGCAAACTCGGCAAGTGGTAGATGTTTCTCCCAGTTCTTCCCGAAGTCCAGAACACAAGCCCTAAGCATATCTTCCAGAATCTGAATAGTCCGCTCAGACTGACCGTCGGTCTGTGGATGATACGCGGTACTGAAGTTCAACTGAGTACCCAAAGTCTCCTGAAGTTTCTCCCACAAACGAGAAATAAATCGAGCATCTTGATCTGAGACAATACTAGATGGAATACCGTGAAGTCTAACAATCTGATCCAGATAGAGATCCGTCAGCTTTGTAACCTCATCTCCCAACCTCATGGCAATAAAATGAGCTGTCTTCGTCAAACGATCCACGACAACCCAAACTGCATCATTACCCCTCGGTGATCTAGGCAAACCAGTGACGAAGTCCATCGTAATATGCTCCCATTTCCACTCTGGTATAGCCAACGGCTGAAGCAAACCTGCTGGTCGTTGATGCTCGGCTTTCACTCTCTGACAAGTCAAACATCTAGACACAAACTGAGCAACCTCCCTCTTCATGTTGTTCCACCAGTAATGTTGCTTCAAATCCCGATACATCTTGGTTCCACCGGGATGAATAGTATATTTAGAATTATGAGCTTCCTCCAGAATACCTCGTCTCAAGCCCGGTTCATCGGGAACACAAACCCTGTTCCGAAACCGAAGAATACCATCCTCATGCAGTTTGAAGTCAGACTGATCATCAGTGATCTGATCCTTGATCTTCTGAAGTTTAACATCAAGTTGCTGAGCTTCCCTGATCTGAGACAATAATAAAGGTTGAATACGGAGATGTGAACACATCACCCCAACCTGAGTCAACTCTGGTCTCCAATAACTAAACTCCTCAAGAACCTCCCACTTCTTGACAGCCAAACAAGAAATACTAGCCTTCCGGCTGAGAGCATCTGCTACAACATTTGCCTTTCCAGGCAGATAATTGATAGAACAATTATAATCTCCAAGAAGTTCCATCCACCTCCGCTGGCGCATATTCAACTCCTTCTGTGAGAATAAATACTTTAGACTCTTATGATCAGTGAAAATCTCGAACTTACTGCCCCACAGATAATGACGCCACTTTTTCAGTGCGAAGACAACTGCTGCCAACTCAAGATCATGAGTCGGATAATTCACCTCATAAGGCTTCAACTTCCTGGAAGCATAGGCAATAACTCGGCCATCCTGCATAAGAACACATCCCAAGCCCTCCTTGGATGCATCACTGTAAATGACCATATTATCGGTCCCCTCTGGTAGAGCAAGTACTGGAGCGGTAGTCAACCTCTTTTTCAACTCCTGAAACCCACTCTCACACTTCTCGTCCCAATTAAAGATAGTCCGTTTCTGAGTCAACTTAGATAGTGGCCCCGCAATCTTTGAGAAGTCCTTGACAAACCTACGGTAATAACCCGCCAAGCCAAGAAAACTACGGACATCAGTAACACTCTCTGGCCGCTTCCAAGACATCACCGATTCGATCTTAGTGGGATCTACAGAAATACCACTCTGTGTAATAACATGGCCAAGAAAAGAAATCCGTTGCAGCCAAAATTCACATTTGCTGAACTTGGCAAACAACTGATGCTCCTGCAACTTCTCCAATACAAGCCGTAGATGTTGCTCGTGCTCCAATTCAGATTTAGAATAGACCAAGATATCATCAATAAAAATCACCACGAACTAGTCCAAGTACGGCTGAAAGACTCGATGCATAAGATCCATGAATGCTGCCGGTGCATTAGTCAAACCAAAGGGCATGACAACAAACTCATAATGCCCGTACCGAGTCCTGAAGGCAGACTTCGGAACATCCTCCGCACGAATCCGAAGCTGATAATACCCCTGCCTCAAATCAAATTTAGAATAGACTTTGGCTCCCTGAAGTTGATCAAACAACTCATCAATCAGTGGCAAAGGATATTTATTCTTGATGGTCACCTAATTCAAACCACGGTAATCAATACATAATCTCAAAGTACCATCCTTCTTCTTCACAAATAAAACAGGAGCTCCCCAAGGTGAAGAACTCTGCTGAATAAATCCTTTCTCCAACAACTCCTGTAACTGAGTCTTCAACTCTTTCAACTCAGCTGGTGCCATCCGGTACGCCGATTTAGAAATAGGTTGAGTACCGGGAACAAGATTAATCACAAACTCGATATCCCTCTCAGGCGGCAATCCTGGCAACTCCTCGGGAAATACATTAGGATATTCCCGGATAATAGGGACTTCCTCTAGCTGTAGCTTATCAGATGGCTTGTTGATCAAATAAGCTAGATAACCCGAACACCCCTTACTCACCAACTTAACGGCTCTAGTTGCTGAGATAACAAAACTCGTCTTAGCACCCCGGTTACCCGCTACTTCTACTACTGGCTGATCTGGCAAACGAAACTGTACTACCTTGGTTCTACAGTTTAACTGGGCATCATACTTAGAAAGCCAATCCATACCCAGAATAACATCATACCCCCGGATAGGAAATAAAATAAGGTCCGAAGGAAAATTATGCCCCTTAACATGTATTATACAATCCTTACATACTAAGCCAGTAACATACTTATCAGTCAAAGAGGTACTAATTTCAACCACATAAGGCAATCTTTCAGGTTGCATTTTAACACGTTGCACACAAGCAGGAGTAATGAAAGAATGCGTAGCACCAGAATCAATCAACACTTTAACAAGTTGATCAAGTATAAGGAAGTTACCTTCCACAACTGCAGTCTCCTCAGGCATCTCCTCTAAGTCAACTGCATAAGCCCGAGCCTGAACCCGCTGCTGCTGTGGTACACTGCCCGTAGGCCCACCCTGGTAACCCTGAGTCGCTGCCCGACCCTCAGTCCTCGCATATTTAGGGCAATCCTTCGCCCTATGCTCGCTGCTACCACAACCCAAACATGTCCCTGCCTTTACCCTGCAGTCGGACTCTACATGCCCTGGGCGCTTGCAGTAATTACACTGCGACGATGTGGCACTAACACTGCCCCTAGAATAACCAGAAGCTGAAGAAGCAGCTGATACAGCCTGCTGCTGAGGTCTCACCACACTAGGCCTATACTGACCCTGAGACTGGGCTGGCCTATACTGAGTTTGAACCTGATATGGCCTCTGCTGAAACTGAGGCCGATAGTAACTCTGCTGACCCTGTGGCCTATAAGAACCCTGCTGGGCTGGTGGCCTGTAGACAACCTGCTGTACTGGAGGCCTATATATAACCTGCTGGCCCTGTGGCTGATACGGCCTCTTACTAGGCTGACTGGAGACAATCTGATCCCCTTTCCTCTTCTCTAACCTAGAAGCTGCCTCAAAAGCCTCATTGAAAATATCATATCGATTCAGAGCCATAACATCCTGAATCTCGGGCCGCAACCCCAACATAAACCTGCGAGTCCTCCGCTCCTCGTCTGCCACATACTCCGGTGCATACCGGGACAATCGAGTAAATGTGGCCTCATATTGAGCCACTGTAGCATCTCCCTGGACCAAGGCTAGAAACTCGGCCTCTCTCCGTTCCCCGCAAATCCTCGGGACATACTTTGCTCGGAAAGCCATCAGAAAGGTACCCCAAACATAAGGAATACCCTGTGCCGCCCAGCTAGTCCTTACCGTGCGCCACCACTCCTCTGCCTCGTCATCTAACAAATACACGGCAAAAGAGACTTTCTG
The DNA here is from genome assembly GCA_037974665.1 of Ehretia macrophylla. Taxonomy (NCBI): domain Eukaryota; kingdom Viridiplantae; phylum Streptophyta; class Magnoliopsida; order Boraginales; family Ehretiaceae; genus Ehretia; species Ehretia macrophylla. The sequence goes on from CM075773.1 coordinate 74,436,248, forward strand.
CTCATCAGTATAGCCAAGTGGATCATAAATCTTCTCCAACTTGCTAATCCATACCTCCGCCTTCCTATCATCCGGTTCCCCCTGAAATCTCGGTGGGTGATATCCTAAAAACTCCTTCAGGGTACCACGCCCGTGGTTACCACCCTGAATATTCAGAAGCTGAGCCTGCATAGCCTGATTCTGGGCAGCCTGCCCTGCTAATAACTGTGCCTGACTAGCCACTAACTCTGCAATCCGCTCCATAGCTGCTCCAAATCGGTCATCACCCCCGTCACGGCCCGGTGCCACGTTACTCGGAGTCTCATCAGTCATCTCAGGCCTACCTCTGGTTCTCGGTCGACCGGCCATTCTACTAATCAAAGAGTTAGCACAGTTATAGCACGTAGACAGGTTATAAACAACTATTAACACATAAATAACAAACTCATATAAAACACATAAACAAATTGATCACATAATCACATAAGCACTTAAATCACATAATCACTTAATTAATTAATCATACCAATACATATTTCATTTTTTCTATCCTTTCATACATATTTCATGCTAAGACCATTACCCACATTCCGAGAATACCCCGGCTGACAACTAACATGAGCTCTGATACCACTTAAACTGTCACGCCCCAACACGACCCCTCCTACAATCAGTCAGGACGCAACGGAATTTCGGCAGTATAACGACAGTAAATAGGGCACCGAGGTTCTAAACCAACCTCATAAAACATCATACATTCCAGTAATTCCTCAATACAAACAACAACATACAACACAACCATATTATACAATAAAACATCCTCGTTATACGCCTCCGTTCCAACATGACATACAATACCTCAACTTTATTATACATTTCAAAAGTAAGTTGAGACACAACTACAACTTAACCATAGACAAAAGAAAGCTACTAAATTAACATCATTTAGATCATTATCTTTTCAACAACTATTACACTAAGAACCGTAAAGCATATAAAAGTCCATTAAGCTAATATACATAACGTTTAACAACATAGAATCATGGATAAGACTCAGGGACATATGACTCATCCACGAAAGGCACGTTTTTCACATTCTCCTCTTCAGGAGGCACGTACCCGTAATCTTGTGAAAGCACACCTGAAAACATGCAATAATAGAGAGTGAGCTTATATACATAAGCCCAGTGAGGATCCGATAGATCTCGACAGTATTCACTACGCTCCTTGGATTTAGTCCTTTGAGCAAGTAAACACACAACAACATAAATAATGCTATCATCACATAACTATATAACCAATCAATTAAGGATACTCTATTTGGTGTAGCTCCAAACGCCATCACGATCTCAACCGTTCTTCTTATAACTCCCCATTACTCACGCACCCGAGGTACCTCACTAGCCCCTCCCTCCATGACACCTCCGTCATGCGAGCTGGGGGTAGCCTATGGCAGTCATGCCGTTATCAACCCGACAGCCCGACGCTGCCCGAGAGGTGGCACACACATACCAAGACTCCATATTCATCAATCAAAAATAAATCATCAATCATCAATCAATCAATCAATTGGGAGATCAGCAACAAGAGTGCCCGATTCCCGCATTCAATAATAATCAATCAATAACATCAATATAACATCAATATTAAATTAAACAACAAACAACGTAGTTAGATGACAAAGTAGGCCATCTAACCGGACATGCATAATATACATAATTAAACTCTAAATTACTCATCAACAACTCACCATTCATCACTCGAACACTACCCAACCATCTAAAGGCATCGTTCAAGAAATTAAAGAATGACAACCTAAACTTCTAAAATTCATAACTTACAATCTACTAACCCAAACATTGCCAAATCAGTTCCTATCACTCACCCATTCAACCTACTACATTAGCCCTCTCGGAAATCCACCATAACCCCTCCAAATCATGCCCGATAACCCTAAAATCCTAAGATGTCATGGCTGGATTTTCCGGATTTTCACACAAACAATGTAATCAAAAATTCGGCATTACAACAGCGCTAACACGTAATTATCAAGTATTTAGAAATCGACGGCAATCGATTTCGATCAACACAACTCAATTAAATCAACTTTGAACATTTTAATCAAAATTAAATACCCGAAAAATAAAAATTATGCTATATCCGACAGAAATTCGTAGTATTAGTATATAATGATCCCTAGCATGCAAGGAGCAATAATCTATCATCAGATTTCAATTCTAACGGTTCAATCTTCATTTATACGCAAAAACACAAAAATGACATTTTGAGATCTAGAATTTTTCTCTCACCTTAGATGCGATATAAGCCTAGGAATGCGTGCTATGCGTGCCCAACAAGCAGAATCCAAGTCGGTGCGAAGTTCTACGGACAAAAACTAGGTTTTTCTTTGAAAAATTGGATTGAAAGCTTGAGTTTTTCTCTTCTCTTTTCTCCCTCTTGTCTCTCGGCAATGTGTGTGTGTGTGATGGTGTTTTTGTGTTGTGTGAGTGTGTGTTGAGGACATTAGCTTATAAGGTCAATTATTTAATTAAAGTCAAAGTTATTTTAATAGGTATTTTTGTGTTTTTAATGACTTTAATTGCATTTTAGTGCTCACCAAGTTAAAAATAATTATGCCACCCCCAAGATATCTCAAGTGGATTATTTTTAGGTGACAAGAAGTTTTACAATTCAACAATTTCACCCGAGTCGGCTTAAAACTCGATTTTCGCAAAAGTCGGTGTAAAAACCCTAATAAATTCTTAAGCCGATTTTAAAACCGTTTTCATCAAACACAGGTCTATTAAAGTCCGTGGACTAGGTCTAGAAGGGTTAAAAAGACCAGTTTCAAAATTATAGCGGACGTGTTTCGAAAACACTATTCACTAAAAATCGACGATAAAATTTCTGACTCCGTTTTTGATGAAAATTTCATGAATGCACATTTAGCACGTATTAGAAGTATTGACATCAAAATTATAACTTTCTAGGTCCTATAGCACATAAACAGATCATATGCACGCAAAACGAGGTAAAGCACGTAAAACGAGATAAGCAAGAAAGTGGGGTTTCACATCGTCCGTCTATTTTAATCTTATCTAAAGAAATCTCTCATCTCCACAAAGACCATTGGATTGGATTCTCCATGGTGGATCTCGTACGTCCATTTCCTATCCTTTAGCCACTCATACAATTATATATAATACATATCCAACACTTTCACAATCACCATAATCAAACACCACAACTCTCACCACTCACTCTAAACTCTACATCCCACATTCTAAAATGTCCAACCAAGGAGGCGAGCCCGATTCCTTTCCATTTGATGAAAATGTCCGGATGCATTAAAATAACAGTCGTCGTGGTCATGCAATGATGATGACCATGTTCAATCAACACCAATCGATGATGCAAATTGCATATCAACTTGCTACGGAGGAAGAGAGTAGTAGCTCCTCACGTCAATTACGCCGACGATCCAAAAACAGAGATCACTTTGGTGCCCATGAAAGACTCATGGCAGATTATTTTGTTGATCAACCTTTGTATCCTCCTGCTGAGTTCACGTTACGTTTTCGCATGCGTCACGAACTATTTCTGAAAATAATGGGCGATATCATCAACTATGACGATTATTTCAAGCAAAAACCAAATGCTGCAGGAAAGCAAGGCTTATCTCCCTAGGTGAAGATGACGGCGGCGCTTCGTATGCTTGCATACCGAAACCCTGTAGATGCAAATGATGACTATTTGAAGATTGCAGAGACTACATGTTTGGAGTCCATGAAGCGATTTTGTCGGGCCATCAATGCATTATACGACAATGAATATTTACGTCCTCCGAATAATGAGGACTTGTATAGGCTTCTTCAAAAGGCACAACAACGTGGGTTCCCGGGAATGCTGGGTAGCTTGGACTGCATGCACTGGGAATGAAAAAATTGTCCTACTGCGTGGGCCGGAACATATGCTGGACACCATGGTCGTCCTACTATAATACTAGAAGCCGTTGTATCTTATGACACATGGATATGGCATTCATTTTTTGGAACACCTGGTGGAAGAAATGACCTGAATGTATTATATAGTTCACCGATTTTTTTCGATATCCTTGAAGGTCGAGCACCGCATATAAGATATACCATTAACGGCAGAAATTATAGTCAAGGATATTATTTGGCTGACGGTATATATTCTCGCTGGTCCACAATCGTCCAAGCATTTCCAGATGCACGTGAGCGTGATAAGATGCTTTTCAATAGGTTGCAACAAGCCTATCGTAAGGATGTGGAGCGGGCATTTGGTATCCTTCAGAGTAGATTCGAGATAATAAAAGGTCTATGTCGTTTCTGGCACGAACGTGATATTGGAGAAATTATGAAGACTTGTATTATTCTGCATAATATGATTGTAGAAGATAATCGCGAGGAAGAAGGAGATGATTTCAACGATGATCCATCACTTTACCATGTAGAAGAGGCCCTTGTGGAACATGCACGAAATCCCATAACAATTACTGAGTATTTGAACAATCGCCGTCAGGTGACAAACGAAGCAGCTTACTATATACTCCGAAGTGATCTAGTTGAGCATGTTTGGAACGAGTTTCGTACACGAGATCTCAATGTGTGACATCAATAGTTGTATTGTTCTCGTCTTTTAAGTCCTGGTTTAATAAATTAACTGTGTGTGTTCCTTTTTTAAAAAACTTAATAACGGTGTAAAAATTAGTTGTACACAAATTTCTCAAACCAAATATAGATTCAATTAGATTACAAAAGTACAATATATGTAAACAAACCAACAGTACAACACACGTAGAAACAACAACAATATAACAGTACAACAATTCAAGGCATTTCAGGACGATAACCATCATCATCAAAGTTGATAGAACGAGATGACCTCTTGGCGATGATTTTGTTTTGTTTGTCAATCATCCACGCTTTTCTGGCCGGAGTCTCGATGGTCGAAGTCTTCATCGACATTATACTATACTCTGTTGCCCAGTCAGAACTCTCTTTGTATTCTTTCATAAGTTTTTGTATTGCTCTTCCTTGCTGAACAATCTCTGTCGCAACATCCTTGCCCTTTTTTAATTTTTTTGCCTTTTCTCTTCCAATTGGCCTCGAGGATGACGGTTCAAATTGGGTTTCGGGCACCGACTCATACGGAGAGTCATCTTCAAAAGGAAGCGGTGTACCCTCTTGAGATGCATTTTGACCTTGGTGGAACTCGGTAATCTTTCTCCACTTTTGACCATGTTGTAATATCGACCAACAATGATCAAGGCTGAAATTCTCTCCTCTAACATTAGCGTAAAGTTGTTTGGCATCATCAAGCTAAAAAAACAAAAAAGTACATCACCATGAGTATTTTTTAAAAAAATAAAACTAAATCAACATATTTTGCTGCATAAAATACACAATATCTGTTGCATTTGCTCCACTCCGTGGTCTAATTTGAGATTGAGCAAGATACTCTGCAAATTTCGTGCTTTTTTTGTTTATCGGGGTCCATCGTGATTTTAGAGATTTTGCAGTTCTCTTTTGTAACAGAGTCGTTGGAGGGTGAAATTCTTCGAATTTCATAAAGATTCACGTCCACATTGTTGCCGATGTTTGGTTTCGGCTGGTAATTGGGTCTTCACTAATTGCAAGGTATGCTCGACATAACGCGATATCTTCTTCAATAGTGAAGTTGCGGCCCCTAACTCCTTCGCCGGAATCCATAGCTGAAGAAAAAAAAATTTAATGAGATTTAAATAATATGAACAAAAAAAATTCAACAAATTTAATTAAAATTTAAATAATATGAAGAAAAAAAATTCAACAAATAAAAAATTGAATAAAATTATCAAAAATATAAAAGTAAATAATATTTAGAAAAAAAATGTAAGAATATAACCAATTTCCCAGAAACGTCTTAACAACAATCAAGTAGAAAGACAACACTACTCTTTATAACAATTCAATATAACACTTACAAGATAATTGTCCCACCGTGCGCTCTCTAGATTAGAGCTTCAATGGCTTCTGGACTTACAAGAAGAATACAAGAAAGAAAGACTAACTTAGGATTGTGTTTGGAGTTGTGTTGTGGATGAAAATGATGAACTAATGTATGCCTATTTAGAATTCAGCTAGCCCGCCATAGAAGACTTTCCTATCAAACATTTCAATCTTGGTTGGCTTTACCAACCATGTTCAAAGTATTAGCCACCCATATTTATCACATGGGTGGCTACAATTGACCACATGGGTGGCTAGTATCCAAGTCAACTTCTAGGAAGTTTCTTTTGGTCAAATTGGCTAACTTTAGCATTGTATCATCCCGACGTCATCTTAGGTAATTCCAAATTCCCGAACTTCTTTCTTGTAGCCATCGCGATCTCTTTGACCTCATCGACGTTTAAGTCGGAATCATTAATTTATACTACCATATAATTAACGATACTTATTATGAAGAGGTGGATATTGACATATATCAACAAAAAATTTCACAAAATTATAAAAATTAATTGAATACAAATTAGACAATTAATTAAAATTTAAATAATATGAAGAAAAAAAATTTTAACAAATAACAAATTGAATAAAAATATCAAAAATATAAATATAAATAATATTTAGAAAAAAAAATCAACAAAATTAAAAAAATTAATTGAATAAAAATTATACAATTAATATAAATTTAAATAATATGAAGAACAAAAATTCAACAAAAAAAATTGAATAAAATTATATCAAACTAAAAAAATTAATTGAATAAAATTACAAAAAATATAAATTTAAATAATATTAATATAAAATATTTTAAAAAATAAACATAAATGAATAAAATTTTAAAAAAAAAACTTACTTTAACAAATAAAAATAATAAATTAAATAACATAATTTTTTAAATAAAGAAAAACAACAAAAAATCAGCTAAAAAAAAAAAAACAAATATGTAAACTTAAATCAAACCCTACCCCCCTCCCCCATTTCATTTCCCCTTTCACTGCCCGCTTCCCTCCCTTCATCACCATTTCGCCATCACTGCCACCCTCACCACCGCCATCATCACCGTGACCATCGCCACTTCGCCATCATCACCACCCTCACCATCGCCATCATTACCGTCACCATCGCCACCTCCCCATCATCACCGTCACCATCGCCACCTTGCCATCATCGCTACCCTCACCACCGCCATCATCATCGTGACCTTCGCCACCTCGCCATCATCACCACCCTCACCATCGCCATCATCACCGTCACCATCGCCACCTCGGCATCCTTGCCCTCATCACCATCACCATCGCCACCTTGCCATCATCGCTATCATCACTGTCACCATCGCTACCTTGCCATCATCGCCACCCTCACCATCGCCATCATCACCGTCACCATCGCCACCTTGCCATCATCACCACTGTCACATCATCAAAACCACCGCCACCTTCACATTATCGCCACTATCACCACCCCTCACTCCCTTCGCCACCATCGCTGCCCCCCACTCCCTTCGCCACTATGACAGAAAACTAAAAATTATCTTTTTTCTTTCGATTGAAGTTGTGATCTTTCTGTGTTTTTTTTTTTTTTGCTTTCAACTTGAAATAAAATCAGACAATGTATATGTATATATACATACGTTAAAGGTGAACGTTGCCAACGTTCACCTTCAACGGATAGAAAATTTGTGGCAGTCGACTTTCTGTTTTTTTTTTTTTTTTCTGAAAAGGTCTGTCATTTGACAGACATTTGGAGACTCGCTACAGTGAGTTTCCAAATTTGTTACTTTTTTTGCAGACTTATCAACTTTTATTATTTGGGTCTCTAAAAAAAAAAAAATTATTTTTGGGTCTTTAAATTTACTGCTGTGGTTGGATGTTTACACATTAGAGTCTCTATAAAGTGTTATGATTGCAGTTTACAACCTCTGCTAAGGATGGCCTTATACGCAATGTGCCTAAAGTCTTGGGGTTACTTTCTTGTATTGAAACAAAAAGTTTTAGAGTGTTATTGATACTTTGAGTATTTCGAAAAGTTGTGTACCATTATCAACTTCATATTGAGAACGCTCTGTCATGTTATCAATGATTTTATTTATGAATTCCTGTACTAGTGTCATTTCACCAAGAAAATTTAATAGGTGGTTGACATTTTTTTTATGGTGCCCTAACTCATTAGTTACGATCCCAATTCACTAATGACATATCTATTTTTATAAATTAATAATTATTAATTTATTAATAAATTAATATCTCGATAAATTAATAGAATTTAAGTTATTCTAACACTATTAATTTAAAAAAGTATACTATATTTCTTAAAGGTTTAGATATTGCATTGAAGCCAACAATGACCATCTCGATCCCTTGAGGAACTTTGTTGGCACATATATATATTTTTTTTAATATTTCAGTAGAGTTTTATTAAATGAAAATTAAAAGTTCAAAAGAGAACAACCAAATCACTTCACCAAGCAAACACCAAGATGACAAAGAAAGGAATAAGAAGAGTTCAATGAATTCCTTTTTAAAAAATAAATGATAATTTTGGCTGTCATCCACATTTAGTATGAAAGAAAATTATCTATAAAAGTACAATTATTTATTATAAAATATTGGAAAAAAACTAATATATCATTCAAAACTGCCCATATTGTTGGTTGGAAGAATTAAATGTTTACAAAGACTCATTGATAAAAGTCCAATAACTCTTTTTTTTTTTGGGTCAAAAAAGTCCAATAACTTTTGAAATCAGATTTGAAGTTCAATGAAAGTTATAGCTTAATGTATAAATCCTAATTATGTATGGGAATGACAGTTCATTTAATTATATTAAGATGGTATTATACTTTTATGAGCATGTAACTTAAATTATATTAATATGGCATTATCTCAAGTTGTGATTGTCTCAATGGCATCACGTAGGTAACGTTTTATTTTGATGTAAATAATAACATGGATCATCTAGCAAGATAGAAATAATAATTAACAAAAGGGGTTGTTAAGTCTGTCTATCACTTTTAAAAAAATAAATAATAATAATAATTTTAGGTATTTTTAATTGAAACTCCTTCATCATAAGATAATTGTGACTTAGACCCTTTGTTTTTTTAAAAGTGAGAGACAGACTTAACAACCCCTTTTGTTAAGGGTCTCTCATATTTTTTGTTAAAATAGAATTAAATGACTATTGTACCCTTCTTTTGTTTTTTGTTTTTTTCCTTTCTTGCCCTCACTTTTTCGCTCTCCATCTCATCTCTTTTTGGCTTTTTCCACTCTCACTCCTCCCCGAGAGAACAACTGTTGGTTTGTAGTAGAAAATGAGAACAAAATCACAGGCTTTTGCAGAGAGAGGCAATGATCCAAGGGCGAAGCCAGGTACTAGGGATCAATGTTAGCACTCGGTGTCTGACTCCACCTCAAACAATGACACAACTAGTAACCAAAATTCATGACACTCATTAATATAATTGCACAGTTAAAGTGATTAATTAGCACACATTTTATTTTTTTTTCCAGCTAATTAGGGCATAATAAAAATATACACACGCACAAATCACAATAAGTTTTTTTGTCACTATAACCTTATCTAGATGAAGTCTGCGGCTTCACTATCCAGTTATGAACTAAATTATTATTCAAGTGTTAGACTTTTTGTACGTAACATTACGTACTTAAATCATTTACTTTAACCAAAGATTTTATACATAAAAGATAAGAGAGATTTAAGAGAATATGCTCATAAATAAATGAATCATTATACTAATAAATATTTTATGTATCCAGTATACTGAATGTCATAGTGTTAGTGATTTTTAGTGCATACTAATTCAAACAAATTGGTCATCCAGTATTCCTGGGCTCCGATTGTACTCTTGGACTGCGTTTGTAGATTGTATTGGGATTTTCCCATTTTACCCTGGGCTCCTATTGTAATTTGTATTTACTCAGGGCATTTTGTTTTTATTTAATAAAATTTATCATGATAAAAAAAAATAAATGTAAATTTACAGCGACTGGGCCAGACGGACCCAGATTGATATACTGGTTTAAAGCCCAAACAAACAGAAATACAGAAAATTAAAGAAAGAAAAAGAAAAAGAAAAAGAAGAGGCGTTGAGTACAAAGAATAAAGCTATTCTAAAGTGTTGAAATCTGAATCTTTTTCTCATCACAGTCTCAGACTTGAGGTGAGATGGCACTAACAACACCACGCCATTCGAAACCCATCATCTATTTCTTGCTTTTTAGTCTTCTCTTCTCGTCAGCCCTCGCCATCACTAACGGGTACCTTTTTTTTTTTTGTTTTATTCTATTAAGATTCTTTTCTTTTTTTTTTTTTTTAATATATATCTTATGTTTTTAGGTTTAATTTTTTTGAAGTTGTAGGAATGTTGATGGTTATACCATTAATGGCCGTGTAAAATTCCCAGGTAAATTATGCTCTCACCCACCAAAATTCATCTTTTTATTTTATTCTCTTCTTATGGGTTTGGAGTTTTACTTTACTTCCTCTGTTTTGTTAATTGATGGCACAATATTGTGAATTTATACTGCTTGCTTTGTACAAAATATGAATTTAAGCTTAGTGCCAACAAAATATAACGAAGTAAAATTGGATTAATTGAAATCGTCGGATTAAAGCGTGGCACTGCACTATCCATGCTCGTATTGATATATATATAATTAAGTACAAAAATGTAAAGAAATCTTATATTGGTTTGACAAGTTACCAGTTAGAACAGAAGTAATAGCTTTCTCGATGTTTTCGGTTTTACTTCAGCACAAACTCACATATACTTTGAGAATCTTATGTTGGATTTAGTGTGTGCATCTGTGTATCCTTCTTCAGATGAAAGGTCAAAATACCAGCTTCAGTAAAGATTACAAGTTACAACAACATGCTCGTGCATATTTGCTCTGTTAAAAGTCTCAATAAATCTTAATTTTTGTTGTTGAGACAATGGATCGAATGAAATTATAGATACTCTCTCTATTCGTTATCAATGTAACCTTTTCCATTGTGGTTTATATTTTATAATCAAACTATAGTTTACTTGAAGAGTTAAAAGCAATTATTCTGATATTCTCCCAGTTATGACCCTAATTTAATTTCAAGTTTAAAAATACAAATTTGGCTTCTTTAAAGGAAGTTTGGCCAAGACATTTACATCATTCACTTTAGCAAATAAACACTTTTGACTTGTAAGCAGTAAAAGAGGGTAAGAAGCACCTACTGCTGATAAGAACTTGTTTTAAATTACGCCAACTTCCTCTTAACGCATCTCTGATGCTATTCTGCTATCGTTGGATCTTTTATCTATTCTGCTTCTTACTGCAAAGTGCAAAGAACTTTGACCTATCTTTGAAACTTCTAATTCTGGAATGTTGTGGTTTTTAAAACTTCTGTTCTTAGTTATGCAAGTGTAGAACATTTTCCTTTTTATCATCGTTTTTGCTTGAGCACATTTTGGTACTAAACGGTTTTAAAGTATGTGGATGCACCCGTCTCTTGCTTCTTATTTACTGGACATTGACATCTTTGGCCCTTTGTGCGTGATGGTTTTTAACAGGCTTTAGCTCAAAAGGGTATGGTCTTCCAGCTAAAACATCAAATGTGAAAGTCATACTTAATGGTGGTCAAAGAGTTACTTTCCTCAGGCCCGATGGATATTTCTCATTGTATCCTACCATTGTCATTGCCCAAATGAATCTCTCTCTCTCGCCCCCATTTCCCGAAATAGACAGTTTAAAATTATTTGTGCATGAGACTGAACTTTATTTTTTCTTGGTAATATGTGTTACATTTGTCAATGCTTTATGTTTCAGCCCATTTCTTCTTATGTTTCTGAACTCGTATTCATCTATTATGCGAGCTTTTAAGTGCATGTGGTCCATCATTTTCAGACCAAACAATCTTATGAATAGAACCTGAGATACCATGGTTTATTATCCAGTAAATAGTATCTGGAAAAATGTTGGGTTTGGTGAACTTTTTGGAGTTATTAGACTACTAGTAATGGAATTTTTATGAGATAATTCGAAGACAGAAAGTTGTTTGATCCCAAGCTGATGCAGCAGTGAATGAATAGTTTCAGTTATTCAAGAAACAGGTTTCTCAGGCTTCATTAATGTGCTCAAAATGCACTTAAATTGTTTCTGATTAACAAGTGTTCTCAAGCTTGGTGCATTATGGAAGCAATTGACTTTCTTTGCGTGTCATTAGAAAAAAACTTGCTCTTTCTTTTATTTTAATAATTGAAAATTAGTTACTTCTGTTACTTCGTGTTTGATGGTTTGAGAATTAATCACTTATATTTCTTTGTGTGTAACATGGAGCTAACAAAGGAGACGGCCCTCTCAGGAATGAGTAGCGTTGACAGATTCATATAGCCAACCTCACCTAGTCAGAAAAGGCTTAGTTTGGTTTGGTTTGGTTTGGTTTGTTCCTTTGTGTGTAACATTGTTAATGACATTCTTGATGCAGCAGTGAAAATCTTTTGCTTTATATCAATTATCTATGACATTCTTGTACAATATGCGGATGTATTATTTGGTCTTTGACCTTTTATTTAGTTACATTTCTTCTATTACAGAACAGTGAACTTGCATAACTTTGAGTATGCATAATGTTGCAAGCTTGTAAGTAGTTCCTTAACTCATTTACTTATAGCCAAAATGTGCCAGCGGGAACTCATCTAATTGAAGTGGCTGCTATAGGTTATTTCTTTTCACCTGTAAGTTCATCATCCTCCCTTATTTCTACTTGATCATTAGCTGTCTCAAATCAGATTGCATTTACCGGTTCAGTTTTTGGCTGCCAGGTTCGAGTTGATGTTAGTGCCAGACATCCTGGTAAGATTCAGGCAGCACTGACAGAGAACCGGAGAGGTTTGAGTGAGCTGGTTTTGGAGCCTTTAGCTGAGGAACAGTACTACGAGGTGACATTAAACTTTTTATGAGCAGCACTGTTGAAATGCACCTCATTAGCAGTCATCACTCACTGTGAAGATCATTGAATTTTACATATTTGACATCTTGTGTGTCTTTTACAGATTAGGGAGCCCTTCTCGATCATGTCTTTTGTGAAGAGCCCAATGGGTCTGATGATTGGATTTATGCTCATTGTGATGTTTTTAATGCCCAAACTAGTAGAGAATATGGGTGAGTATGATTAATTCAATTCATACTTTCTCTCTTTGTTATAACTGCGCCCCAGAATTTTGACACCTACAATTTTGTTGAGAGTGGGCTTAAAAGTCTTTAATCTGCATGAGTGATAGTCAGTCAATACCAACATCTTAATGGCACACAGTGAACAGGTTCACATACACATAGACCGGCTCAGTTTTTGTGCTTGTGGAGTACTTAACACTCCCCTGCTGGCCCAAATTATGTTTATCGTATATCATTACACTCTATTTATCAGTAGCTACTTCTTACTGTGAATAGGAGATTGATCTTTGTATGGCTAGCGAATGATTGCTGCAAATATCCTAGAGTTGTTTCGCACGTGCTTTCTTGAAATGTCACTACATATTTTTTATGTTAAAAAGGTGATTTACATTTCAAATGTTATTATTTATTTTCCGTACAGATCCTGAAGAAATCAGACGAGCACAAGAGGAAATGAGAAACCAAGGGGTTCCAACTCTTTCCAGCTTGTTACCTGGGGCACAGAGGAGTAATTAGAGGTGAAATTTGAGATAGTTGAAGGCTCTACGGTGATGATGAGTTATAAGTCTGCTAAATCATGCGAACAAGTTGGGTGATTTTACCAAATTTCATAACAATTTAAAGTTTCAGCATTAAAAGGAGCATCGTGCATCCCCATATAGATAGAAGTTTTGGTGATTAACAGTCCAATTTGGTTGCTCACATTATTCTATTCTAGTGTATGCTTATTGAGTATTCCCCAAGTTTAAGTTGTTTGTCTTTCAAATGCTATTCTGGGACACGTACCATTGCGTGCTATATTATGTATTTGAGCACGGATTAGGGCAGCCAAACAGGTTTTAATTCGAAGATTTCATTTGTTCCAATTTTATCTACTTCATCATATTTTGATGGCAATAAATAAGGATTGCTAAAACATGGATCGTTGAAAATAATAAAAGAGTAAATGACTTAACACCTCTTTGTGTTTTGTCAAAAGTGTGTAATATTTTTTTGTGTTTTAAAACGTAGTTAATTATCTTTATGTATTTTATAAAAGTAGTTGAATATCTTTATGTATTTTTTAAAACATAATTGATTATGTTTTAAAATTATAGTTGAATATACTTTGTATTTTTAATAATGTAATTGAATATTCTTTGTTAAAAACACAGGGTTTAGGATTTATTTTTAAAACACAATGAGCTATTCAGTTATATTTTTAAAACACATGGAGTAATGGGTTATATTTTAAAATATGAGATTATTTAATTACTTTTATAAAATATAGAGGGATAATTAATTATGTTTTAAAATATAAGTGAGTATTGTGTATTTTTAATAAAATATACGAGAGTATTAAATTGTTTACTCAATAATAAAATTAAGACATGTTGTATTAGGATATTTCCAATCAACTATTCATACTCCTATGTCGTGAAAATTCATGTTTCGTATAGATAATATGATCGGACAGAAAAACTTTTATTTTCAGAAAATGAAATCATTGATTAAATTGCAAAATTACTCATAAAATTTACACAAACACCTCTCTCTACTTATGAGTGAGCTTATTCTTTATCGCAACAAAAAAAGAGGGCGGTGCACAAAGCAAGCACCTGAGCAAAATTCTCTCAAGCTCACCGCCCTCCTCTCCCTTCATCTTCATCCTTTTTTTTTTCATCATCTTCCTCTCCCCCTTTCAACGTTCAACTCTTCTTTCTTTTATGGCCTCAACGTTCGGTGTTCCTTTGGTTCTGTTCGTTGCTTTTGGCTTGTGCCTTCAGTCTTCTTCCTTCACCATGTGTTGGCTTACTTTAAGTATATTCGGTTCGGTATTCATTGCTCATCTCATTTCGGATGCTTTTTGAAATTTCTCGAATTGTGCTCGGAGCAATATCTTTGCTTCTCACAATATGTTGTGCCTATTGTTTTTGTCTGGTCACTCTCTCTTTTTGTATCTACGAGCTACTCATATGACAGTTTGAGTTGTTGTAACAATTAAGATAGATTTTTTCCTTTATGGTTGGTGTTTTAATCTCTTTTTAGTTTTTTTTTTTTTTTTTTTGTTAATTTTACGTGTATAATCAGTTGTCTTGACATCGAACCTTTTGTATTGTTTTGTACCTTTTGTATTGTTTTGTATTTATAATAATAAGTTCATCTTTTGACAAAAAAAAAAACAAAAAAAAACTTATGAGTCAGCTTGGGCCCAAGTATTACTCTTATCCTAAAAGAGAAAACGTGTAGACGAAGAAACAAAAACAACATGGAAAAGTATGCAAAGGATTGGGCGTTGACTTTGAAAGGAGGAGATGCTTTCTAACTTTCCTTGCAATGCAAGCAAAGAAAAAGAAACTAGAATCATGTTGGGAAAAGGATTTAGTTAATTTTTGACCTAACCGAACCTATATATATGCGCTAAGCTATGATTCTACATGTAAATGTAATATGCAACATTAACACATACATACATACTAAAGAGAGCTAGAATTAATTCAGACTCAATTATTATTCTGTTTGTTTAATTTGTCTAATTCTTTGAAGTTTTCGGATCAAAAAGAATGGGGAGTGATTTGAAGAGTTGGGTCTCTGACAAGTTAATTTCTGTTTTGGGTTACTCTACGCCTTCTCTCGTCCAATATGTGATTAGTTTATCTAAGAAGGCGTCGTCACCTGATGAGATCCTTCCTCAGCTTCTTGATGACATGGGATTGGGAGTAGTCGTGTCAACCTCCTCCTCGTCTGCTGATCAGATACGAGTTTTTGCGCACCAAATATTTTCTACACTTGAGCCTAGAAAGGCCGCAGCCGCGTCTGCGTTCAAGAATAATCTTCTTAATTATCAACAACAAGAACAAGAAGCTGCAGCATTGGCTGGTAGGAAGCAAAGGACGACTTACCATCTGCTTTTGGACGACGCTGATGATGATGCTGGCTCTCCAGTTACGAAAACTTCTGCTCTCTCTCTTGCGGATACACGTAAAATCAGGAGGAGGACTGAAGCAGAAGAAGATGACGACGAAGATGATCATAAGGGACGAGTAAGAAGACGAATATCTCAGGATCAGGAGGAGCAGGAAACTGATGCTGATGCTACAGCTGAAAAGTTGTCTGCCGTGCCAACATTGAGTGAAAAAGAGGAAGAAATAGCCATCAAATTAGATGGAATTAAAACTTCAAGGAAAGTTTCTCGACAAGAGTACCTAAAGAAAAGGGAGAAGAGAAAGCTGGAGGAACTCAGAGATGAGATTGAAGATGAGCAATACTTATTTGAGGGTGTCAACTTAACTCAAGTAGAACACACTGCGATGAGAGACAAGAAACAAATATACCAAGTTGTTAAGAAGCGGTTAGGGGAGGTTGACAACACAAGTACTAGTACTGAGTATAGAATGCCTGAAGCGTATGATGATCAGAAAGGTGGGGTAAATCAGGAGAAGAGATTTGCTGTCGCGTTGCAGGGTTACAGAGATCCAGATCCGAGAGACATAACGGAACAAGAAGCTTGGCAGGAACATCAGATTCGGAAGGCAAGTCTAGACTTTGGCTCTAAAGACAGGAAGCAAAGATGTGATGAGTATGAGTTTGTGTTCCAAGACCAAATTGAGTTCATAATGGGGTCAGTAATGGATGGTGACAATTTGGAACAAGAATCATCGATTAAGTCACCAAGCAAATCTGCTGCCGTATCAGCTTTTGAGAAGCTTCAGGATGATAGAAAAAATCTACCTATTTATACTTACAAAGATGAGTTGGTGCAAGCTGTTAATGATCACCAGGTTCTTATTATCGTTGGAGAGACAGGTTCTGGAAAAACTACTCAAATACCTCAATATCTCCATGAGGCAGGATATACACAACGTGGAAAGATTGGTTGCACCCAGCCTCGCCGAGTTGCAGCTATGAGCGTTGCTGCTCGAGTTTCTGGGGAAATGGGAGTGAAACTCGGCCACGAGGTTGGATATTCAATTCGTTTTGAGGACTGC
This sequence comes from Ehretia macrophylla, assembly GCA_037974665.1. NCBI lineage: Eukaryota > Viridiplantae > Streptophyta > Magnoliopsida > Boraginales > Ehretiaceae > Ehretia > Ehretia macrophylla. The sequence goes on from CM075773.1 coordinate 74,453,372, forward strand.
ACGTCCGAGAAGACAGTTTTGAAATATATGACAGATGGGATGTTGCTGCGGGAGTTCCTTCATGAACCTGGTCTTGCAAGTTATAGTGTGATTATGGTGGATGAGGCCCATGAAAGAACACTATCAACCGATATACTGTTTGGCTTGGTTAAGGATATTGCTCGATCTCGTCCTGATCTCAAATTGCTTATTTCAAGTGCAACTCTGGATGCAGTAAAGTTCAGTGATTACTTTGATTCCGCTCCAATCTTCAAAATACCTGGAAGGCGATATCCTGTCAAAATTCATTACACCAAAGCACCGGAGGCTGATTACTTGGATGCAGCAGTAGCCACTGTCCTTCAGATCCATGTGATGCAACCTCCAGGTGATGGAGATATTTTAGTTTTCTTGACCGGGCAAGAGGAGATTGAAACCGCAGAGGAGATTCTTAAGCATAGAACAAGAGGATTTGGAACGAAAATGGCTGAGTTGATTATATGTCCGATATATGCTAATCTACCAACGGAGCTGCAAGCGAAAATATTCGAACCTACTCCTGAAGGGACACGGAAGGTGGTCCTGGCGACAAATATTGCTGAGACATCATTAACAATTGATGGGATTAAGTATGTTATTGACCCGGGATTTTGTAAGATCAAGTCACATAACCCAAGGACTGGGGTGGAATCATTATCAGTCACACCCATCTCAAAAGCGTCTGCAAACCAACGGGCTGGTAGATCAGGACGAACAGGTCCAGGTAAGTGTTTTAGGTTGTATACTGCATACAGTTATTATGATGAGATGGTAGATAACACTGTGCCTGAAATACAGCGGACCAGCCTTGCAAATGTTGTTCTTACTCTCAAGAGTCTTGGCATTCGTGACTTACTCAACTTTGATTTCATGGATCCACCGCCATCTGAAGCTTTATTGAAAGCTCTGGAACTGCTTTATGCACTGAGTGCAATTGATAAACACGGGGATTTGACGAAGATGGGTAGGACAATGGCAGAGTTCCCTCTCGATCCCATGCTTTCAAAAATGATTGTTGCTTCTGACAAGTACAAATGCTCTGAAGAGATCATATCTATTGCTGCAATGCTCTCTGTTGGAAATTCAATCTTTTATCGTCCAAAGGACAAGCAAATCTATGCAGATAAGGTGCGAATGAATTTTCATATGGGTAATGTTGGAGATCATATTGCATTGCTAAAGGTTTACACTTCGTGGAAGGAAACAAACTATTCAACACAATGGTGCTATGAGAATTACATCCTAATCAGGAGCATGAAGCGAGCTAGAGATATCAGAGAGCAATTGGAAGGTCTACTGGATAGGATTGACATCAAGCTGACATCAAATCTTAATGACTTTGATGCTATAAAGAAAGCAATAACCTCAGGATTTTTTCCTAACTCTGCAAGGCTGCAAAAGTTTGGTTCTTATCGGACTGTGAAGCATCCCCAGACTGTTTATATCCATCCCAGCTCTGGTTCAGCACAGGTGCTCCCCAGATGGGTCGTCTACAATGAGCTGGTCTCGACAACCAAGGAATACATGCGACAGGTAACTGAACTAAAACCAGAGTGGCTAGTGGAAATAGCTCCACACTATTATCAGTTAAAGGATGTTCAAGATCCAGGATCAAAGAAAATGCCTTGTGCATTGGGTCGTGCGTCTTAGTAATGATGTCTATATACGATTTAGCATATATATTGATGTTTATTGATATATTGTAATTGGATTCTATTTATATGTATTCTGTCTGAACTGAATCTTTTCTATTTCAACTCCTCTAGATTCAGACTATTGAGTTTTGGGGTGTGGGAATGTTGATGGTCATACCATAAATGGCTGCGTAAAGTTTTGAGGTATGCTCTCCTGTTATGTTGATAGCTTCTAAATGTGATATCTTTTTATTCATGGGTTTGGAGTTTTTAAGTTTTCTGTTCTGTTAAGTGATGATGGCACAATATTGTGAATAACCTTGGAATTTATACTAGTGCATGATTTGTTAAGTAATTTATGCATCCATGTAAAGATTACAAGAACATTTGTGCACAATTTGTTTTTATTAGGAATGGAATTCTTATGAGAAAATTTGAAGACAGAATGTTATTGATCTCAAGCTGATGCAGCGCCGGCTGTTGGATGAATTCTTTCAGTTATTCAAGAAACAGGTATCTCGGGCTGCATTAATTTATGTGCACGAAATGCAATACTTAACTTGGTCCATAATGGAAGTAACAGACTTTTAATTTTTCAAATTTGCTCCTTCATACATAACACGGTTAATGACACATTTGACACAGCACCGAAAATCTTTTACTCCATAATCAGTTATTTATAACATTCTCTTACAGTTTGGTAATGCGTTCGTTATTGGTTGTTTGACGTTTTCGTTTGGTTATATCTCTAGTATTACAGAAAATTGATGATGTTGCTCGACTTCAAGTATGCATAATGTTGCTAGTTTGTGAATAGCACCAAATGTCGCCATTCAACTCTTGAAGTCGTCTTTCTGCTTCTCAAGGCTGCTGCAGCATATTGTCTTCTGAATCTTGTCATTTATGTAATAGTAGTAGTAGAATGAATGCAATTTCTATGTCATGGTTCTCTCTCTCTCTCTCTCTCTCTCTCTCTGTATTTCAAGCATTGCTGGGTACGAACCTGAATGGTGGAAATTTGGAGATGAAAAATCGCAAGTAAGCAATATAAATCAATGAAACATGGTGTATTACAGTGTCATTTGGAATAACGGTTGCAGTTTGTTTTACGGTGTTTGTGAGCAATTTGGATAATTGGAAATGGCGAAGATGTGAATATCTGGACTGATAGATGGCTGGAAAACCATGATCATCTCATTTGCCAAGACGGTTCAGGACCTACAAGACTGTGTGAACTCATTGATTTCCAAAACAAGAGGTGGAATGAAGACCTAGTCAGGAATACATTTGACAATCAAATTGCAGAAGAAGTTTTGGCAATCTTTATTCCAAGCAATGATCAGAGTGACAGAATAGCATGGCCCCTCACAACAAATGGCATCCTTAGTGTCAAGACTGCTTATTATGTTGCAAAGGAGTACAACAATAACAGAGGTGCAAAACCTTCCAATGTTGCAAGCTCATCATTTACGGATCCTCCTACCATTTGGAAATTGATTTGGAATAGCTCTGCCCCTCCCAAAGTAAAAATTTTCATGTGGAAGACATGCAAGAATGCACTGCCAAGCAATGAGAACAAATTTAAGAGAAAATGTGCAAGTTCCCCTATATGTGGCATCTGCCGAAAAGAAGTTGAATCTATTGAACACTTGTTCCTGCTATGTTCATGGGCCCAAAAAGTGTGGTTTGCATCCCCCTTGCAATGTCAACCAAAACCAGAGAAAGTGAGGAGATTTAATGAATGGATCATTGATGTGGTTCAGGGATGCACTGCAATTGGATATAAAATGGAAGAAGCAGCCACGATGATTTGGATATAAAATGGAAGAAGCAGCCACGATGATTTCAATATTCTGTTGGCAAATTTGGAAGCATAGGAATGAAGTCTGCCTTGAAGGAAAGAATATTTCAATTGACAAAGTTATCATTCAAGCACTTTGTAATATTTCAGAAATCAACAAAGTTACGAATTTGAATCTTCAATCTTCCCTTTTGCCTACTTATGATGTTAACCCAACACCATCTTTTTGGACACCTCCACAGTTTCAAGAGCTTAAGTTCAATGTTGATGCATCCTTTCGTGGTGGCAAAAGAGCCGCCATTGTTTTTATTTGTAGGAACTGGGAAGGAAATCTTATCTTCGGTCAAGCTTCATCTATCTTTTGCAACTCTGCAGCTGAAGCGGAAGCTCTAGCTATTAGAAGCGCTTGCATCTTTGCATCTCAGCTTCAGATGACCAACATCACAATTGAAAATGATGCGCAGGTAGTGATCAACACAATCAAGTCCACAGGTATTGCTCCAAACTTCAGTACAAGAGCCATTATGGACGATGTTCGAGAGATTGTGGCAGGAATTTCAAATATAAGGTTTTCCTGCATCCGAATAACTGCTAATAGATCGTGCAATTGGGTTGTAAAAGAAAAATTGAAAGAATCCTTGCCCCTTGATTGGACTTCTAATGTCCCTTGTAGCTTGTATCAACTATTGAATTGGAATTTCCATCCCACTGGGATTGGTTAACTTGTATTCTTTTCTCAGTTATGAAATATTTTTATTGACCAAAAAAAAAAAAGTCCTAGTGTGTGTATTTTTGGAATAATGGAAAATTTAATGGTTTGTTTGAATTGAGGGGGATGGGGGGGGGGGGGGGGAGTTTAATAAATGAGAGGAAATGAGAGTATTATAAAAGAGAGTAGAAATGAGGATTAAATTATATTTGGATTAGATAATTTTATAAAGGAGAGAATTATAAAGGGTGATGAGTTTCTTTTGTTTGGATTAGAAAGAAAATGGAAGGGATGGATAAATTTTATGTATAAAATAACTTTTATACCTTTTTTGTTTTTATCTATATCATTTATCTTTTTTATTCTTTTTATTATCTCACCATCTTTCCTTGCCATCTTCTTCATTCTTCACTGCAATTCTACTGTAGCTCAACACCACTCGTCTTAAAAAAATAAAATAAAATAAAATACACAACCAAGATTCCAAACACAAGCACCACCGGCTGCCCACCAACTTCTCTTCTCTCCACCATTTCATCCAATTCCACCACCACAAATGCACACTCGCATCACACACATAGATACACAAAACGTACTGAAGAAAAGAAAGAAAAAAGATGAAGAAGAAATAAATGATGAGATTTATTACTGTTGAATGATGAAGTTAAACTTGAAATTTATGTATAAAAAAAATAAGGAATAAAATAGATATTGTAAATAGTAGATAATCATTCCCCTCCATTTTGCCCCAATTTGGGGGGAACGAAATTTGGGGCTTTGGAGGGGGAATGAGCTTATATCCATTTCATCTCCCCTTCCAAAACTTTGAAAACAAATAGGGGGAGAGATTGGGAGGTCCTTCCCTATCCAGCCCCTTCCCCCCATTTTCCCCAATCCAAACAGGCTGAAAGGGTAAAAAATTAGTTGATCGTCAAATATGCATATCATTGGAATAATATCTTTATGCAACTTTATTTTTCTGCAGCAATTGTTGGAGTGACCAAATTTATTTTGTGTAATAACCCCTTCAAGTAACAAGTATATACTTGAATTCCTTTTAGCTATTTAATTAGAATCGTGAAAATGGTAAAATGTACATAAATTTTGTGATTTTTAATGATTATGAGGAATGCCAAGGCTCAAAATATATGATCTCTAGAAGAAAATATTATCCAAATTAATTATAGACGGAATACTTACCAAAACTGGTTTAACCTGTTTTGCTTAGAGAGCAAGAAGCGGAAAGTCATTTAACAGTAGTGGAGGAAAAATCAACAACTACCATATAAGTAAATTGAAGGTTGAGGTTGGGTCTCAAGAGAGTTGCATATTTGGGCATAATTTTGTTTGAAAATTTAGTTGTACTCTATTTGCTGACAATCGACACCCATCTTTTATTTCGAAACATTAAAGGGACCACACCGAAAGATTTAATATGCACAAAACATGTAAAGTTGTGAACTGGAAACACTTTAAACAAGGTCATTCACATGTAGGATTGCACAAGTTTCTAATCTATGCAAAAGCAAACACAATCCTACAAATTCAAGGGCTATCATACCTGGCAAAAGAAACCCCAAAATACAAAAACACAAAAATGACACTTTACTCTCATTTCCTCTTTTTAGCAGGTGGTTGGGGAACCTCCTCTTCTTCCTTGTCTCCCTCTTCCTCTTCCTTGTCGTTGTCATCCTCCTCATTTCCACCCTCAGGATCATCTTCAGGGTCTCCTTCATAATCATCATTACCATTTTCCTCGGGAAATTCTTTCTCCTTCCTCATCATTATTACCCTCTTTCTGGTCATCCTCACCTTCATCATCGCCCTCCTTGTCATCATCATTTACACTGGCATCCTTGATCTCAGGATAAGATTGGTTCTTCATAGAAAGATCAACAACTAATCACCCTGCAAAAAATTATGGCTTATAATAAATGAACTTTAGAGCATGGAATGTACCTCTTGTTCTTTTCAAGGGGAAAAGAAGAAGAGAATGGGGGAAACGCCAACCTTTCTAATGCCCCGGGGTACCCTGGGATATATATATATTGTTACCATTCAAGTTGGATCCCATCTGTGGTTGACATAAGCCAATTTATTATAAGACATAACAATTCCCAGATCAATTATACTTATTGAAGACAAGTATGACTAGTTCGATTTCCTTTTATTTGCTTTTACCAATAGTACACAAAGGGCTCAAGAAAGTCTCTAAAATAATAGAGATGAATCATTTCAAACTGTGAATCGCTATAAAAGTGTAGAAAATGAATTCTCTAAGCACTCGGGAGTCTCGGACATCAAACTTGAGCTCTTATCTTATAATGCTTCAATCTCCAACTGGGAGATCATATATACACTGTATAAATAATAAAGCCATAAGAGCAAATCATCTTGTACAGTGAACCATAACATCCTAGACCACCCAAACCCCTTGCCCTAAGAAAGAAAGAATAAAACTCAAAACTAGTAGTTTCTTTCCCCCTGCCACAGATTGTAAGGTTAACTCAGCCTCAGCTCTGAGAGCTTTGCAGGCATCAAACTAAAGAAGTATTGGTAATAACATTTGAAAACCTGAGCATATTTATGCTCCCCCTCCACAAAATTGCATTAGAGATTTGAAGCCCTAATGTTGAATACGTACTCTTCAACAACCCCTTGTTTGAGTCAAGATCACCATGACTAGATACTGACCTCCAAAGTGCATATCAAATAGTTAAAATGTAACTGACGATTATAGTTTAATTTATATCCGAAAGGCACAAGACATGATGCTTAATTAGAGTCATTGCAATCACTTTAAGTATGAGGCATCATATTTCTTCCTTTTGCCATGTATTACTAATATAACAACAATTATGAAACTTAAAAAAAAAAAAAAAGATACACCTTTCGATACCTAGGTGAATTCTTTTGCAAACTCAGTAATCCAAGACGTGCGTTTATTCTTTCTTCTTCCAGAATATCCATATATTGATGTACTACAAACATGGGAATAATGTCACGCCCCAACTCGACCCCACCTATAATCAGTCAGGACGCAACGGAATTTCGACAGTATAACGACAGTAAATAGATTACCGAGGTTCTAAACCAACCTCATTAATAACATTAAACATTCAATTCCATAACCATACGAACAACGACTCCTCAACAGCATAACAACACACAACATAACCGTAATATACAATAATCAGTCTTCGTTATCTGCCTCTGTTCCAACATAACATACAATACCTCAACCTTATCATACATTTCAAAAATAAGTTGAGACCCATCTAACAACTTAACCATAGACAAAAGAAAGCCACTAAGTTAACATCATTTGGATCATCATCTTTTCAACATCTATTACAATAAGAACCATAAAGCATATAAAAGTCTACTAAGCTAATGTACATGACATTAAACAACATAGAATCATGGATAAGACTCAGGAACATATGACTCGTCCACGTAAGGCACATTTTCCTCCTCAGGAGGCACGTACACGTAATCCGGCTCTGCAACACCTGTAAGCATGCAATAATAGAGAGTGAGCTTATATACATAAGCTCAGTGAGGATCCGATAGATCTCGAGCAAGGTCTACTAAACTCCTTGGAATAATCCTTTGAGTCAGTAAACACACAATAACACAAATAATACTATCATCACATAGCTATATAACCAATCAATAAAGGATACTCTATTTGGTGTAGCTCCAAACGCCATCACGATCTTAACCGTTCTTCTTATAACTCCCCATTACTCACGCACCCGAGGTACCTCACTAGCCCCTCCCTCCATGACACCTCCGTCATGCGAGCTGGGGGTAGCCTATGGCAGTTATGCCGTTATCAACCCGACAGCCCAACGCTGCCCGAGATGTGGCACACACATACCAAGACTCCATAATCATCATCAATCATCAATCAATCAATTGGGAGATCAGCAATGAAAGTGCCCGATTCCCGAACTCAATAATAATCAATCAATAACATCAATATTTAATTAAACAACAAACAACGAAGTTAGATGACGAAGTAGGCCATCTAACCGGACATGCATTATATACACAATTAAACCCTAAATTACTCATCAACAACTCACCATTCAACACTCAATCACCACCCAACCATCTAAAGGCATCGTTCAAGAAATTAAAGAATGACAACCTAACTTCTAAAATTCATAACTTACAATCTACTAATCCAAACATTGCCAAATCAGTTCCTATCACTCACCCATTCAACCTACTACATTAGCCCTCTCGGAAATCCACCATAACACCTCCAAATCATGCCCGATAACCCTAGAACCCTAGAATGTCTCGGCTGGATTTTTCAGATTTTCACACGAACAATGTAATCGAAAATTCGGCATTACAACAGCGCTAACACATAATTATCAAGTATTTAGAAATCGACGGCAATCGATTTCGATCAACACAACTCATTTAATTCAACTTTGAACATTTTAATCAAAATTAAATACCCGGAAAATAAAAATTATGCTACATCTGACAGAAATTCGTAGTATTGCATCAAAATGATCCCTAGCATGCAAGGAGCAATAATCTATCATCAGATTTCAATTCTAATTGTTAAATTTTCATTTATGAGCAAAAGTATAAAAATGACATTTTGAGATCTAGAATTTTTCTCTCACCTTTGATGCGATATAAGCCTAGGAATGCGTGAAGTGCGTGCCCAACAAGCAGAATCCAAGTCAGTGCGAAGTTTTACGGACAAAAACCAAGTTTTTCTTTGAAAAATTGGATTGAAAAGCTTTGAAATCTCTTTTCTTTTTCTCTCCTTCTTCTCACGGCAATGTGTGTGTTTGTGATGGTGTTTTGTGTTATTTTTAGTGTGTGTAGGTGATATAAGCTTATATGGTCAACAATTAGATAAAGTCAAAGTTAGTTTAAATTAGTATTTTTGTGTTTTCTTGACTTTAATTGCATTTTCTTGATCACCAAAGTTCAAAACATTTATTCAACCCCCAAGCTAGCTCAAGTAAATTATTTTTAGGTGACAAGAAGTTTTACAATCCAACAATTTCACCCGAGTCGGCTTAAAACTCGATTTTCGCAAAAGTCGGTGTAAAAACCCTAATAAATTCTTAAGCCGATTTTAAAACCGTTTTCATCAAACACAGGTCTATTAAATTCCGTGGACTAGGTCTAGAAGGGTTAAAAAGACCAATTTCAAAATTTTAGCAGACGTGTTTTGAAAACACTATTCACTGAAAATCGATGATAAAATTTCTGACTCCGTTTTTGATAAAAATTTCATGAATGCACATTTAGCACGTATTAGGAGTATTGACATCAAAATTATAACTTTCTAAGTCCTATAGCACATAAACAGATCATATGCACGCAAAACGAGGTATAGCACGTAAAACGAGATAAGCAAGAAAGTGGGGTTTCACAATCTCCCTCCCTTATAAAAATTTCATCCTCGAAATTCTTACTTGATGTACGGAATAGATCTGGGTATTGCTGCTGCATCTGATCTCGTCTCTCCCACGTAGCTTCCTCAATGCCGTGATGCTTCCACAACACCTTAACCATCGGAATCCTCTTCGACCTCAACTCTCGGTCCATCTGATCTAGAATACGAATCGGACGCTCGTCATAAGTCAAATTCTCTCGAAGCTGTAACGGCTCTGGCTCAAGAATATAAGAAGGATCCGGATTATATTTCCGCAAATTAGACACGTGAAACACATCGTGGACATTAGAGAAGTTCTCCGGTAAAGCCAACCGATATGCCAACTTACCAACCCTGCCAGTAAACTCAAATGGCCCAACAAATCTCGGGCTCAGCTTCCCACCTTTACCATAACGAGCAAACCCCTTTCGAGGAGACAATCTCAAGAAAACCCGATCTCCGACTGCAAACTCTAAGTCTCGACGACGCTTATCAGCATAACTCTTGAATCTACTCTGCACCGTAAGCATTCTCTGCCTGATCAACTGAACATTCTCAATCTTTTCTAGAAGCTCTGGCATGATAGTCGGATCAACAGTCTTCATTTCTCCTACCTCGTCCCAATATAAAGGTGAACGACACTTACGACCGTAAAGAGCTGCGAAAGGTGCCATCCCAATAGTAGCTTGATAACTATTGTTATAGGCAAACTCGGCAAGTGGTAGATGTTTCTCCCAGTTCTTCCCGAAGTCCAGAACACAAGCCCTAAGCATATCTTCCATAATCTGAATAGTCTGCTCAGACTGACCGTCGGTCTGTGGATGATACGCGGTACTGAAGTTCAACTGAGTACCTAAGGTCTCCTGAAGTTTCTCCCACAAACGAGAAGTAAATCGAGGATCTCGATCAGAGACAATACTAGATGGAATACCGTGAAGTCTAACAATCTGATCCAGATAGAGGTCCGTCAACTTTGTAACCTCATCTCCCATCCTCATTGCAATAAAATGAGCTGTCTTCGTCAAACGATCCACGACAACCCAAACTGCATCATTACCCCTCGGTGATCTAGGCAACGCAGTGACGAAGTCCATCGTAATATGCTCCCATTTCCACTCTGGTATAGCCAACGGCTGAAGCTAACCTGCAGGTCGTTGATGCTCTGCTTTCACTCTCTGACAAGTCAAACATCTAGACACAAACTGAGCAACCTCTCTCTTCATGTTGTTCCACCAGTAATGTTGCTTCAAATCCTAATACATCTTGGTTCCACCGGGATGAATAGTATATTTAGAATTATGAGCTTCCTCCAGAATACCTCGCCTCAAACTCGACTCATCGGGAACACAAACCCTGTTCCGAAACCGAAGAATACCGTCCTCATGCAATTTGAAGTCAGACTGATCACCCGTGATCTGATCCTTGATCTTCTGAAGTTTAACATCAAGTTGCTGAGTTTCCCTGATCTGAGACAATAATAAAGCCTGAATACGGAGATGTGAACACATCACTCCAACCTGAGTCAACTCTGGTCTCCAATAACTAAACTCCTCAAGAACCTCCTACTTCTTGACAACCAAACAAGAAATACTAGCCTTCCGGCTGAGAGCATCCGCCACAACATTTGCCTTTCCAGGCAGATAATTGATAGAACAATTATAATCTCCAAGAAGCTCCACCCACCTCCGCTGGCGCATATTCAACTCCTTCTGTGAGAACAAGTACTTCAGACTCTTATGATCAGTGAAAATTTCAAACTTACTTCCCCACAGATAATGACACCACTTCTTGAGTGCAAAGACAACTGCTGCCAACTCAAGATCATGAGTCGGATAATTTTCTTCATAAGGCTTCAACTTTCGAGAAGCATAGGCAATAACTCGGCCATCCTGCATAAGAACACATCCCAAGCCCTCCTTGGATGCATCACTGTAAATGACCATATTATCGGTCCCTTCCGGTAGAGCAAGTACTGGAGCGGTAGTTAACCTCTTTTTCAACTCCTGAAACTCACTCTCACACTTCTCATCCCAATTAAAGATAGTCCGTTTCTGAGTCAACTTAGATAGTGGCCCCGCAATCTTCGAGAAGTCCTTGACAAACCTACGGTAATAACCCGCCAAGCCAAGAAAGCTACGGACATCAGTAACACTCTCTGGCCGCTTCCAAGACATCACCGATTCAATCTTAGTGGGATCTACAGAAATACCGCTCTGTGTAATAACATGGCCAAGAAAAGAAATCCGTTGCAGCCAAAATTCACATTTGCTGAACTTGGCAAACAACTGATGCTCCTGCAACTTCTCTAATACAAGCCGTAGATGTTGCTCGTGCTCCGATTCAGATTTAGAATAGACCAAGATATCATCAATAAAAATCACCACGAACTGGTCCACGTACGGCTGAAAGACTCGATGCATAAGATCCATGAATGCTGCCGGTGCATTAGTCAAACCAAAGGGCATAACAACAAACTCATAATGCCCGTACCGAGTCCTGAAGGCAGACTTCGGAACATCCTCCGTACGAATCCGAAGCTGATAATACCCCTGCCTCAAGTCAAACTTAGAGTAGACTTTGGCTCCCTAAAGTTGATCAAACAACTCGTCAATCAGTGGCAAAGGATATTTATTTTTGATGGTCACCTGATTCAAACCACGGTAATCAATACACAATCTCAGTGTACCATCATTCTTCTTCACAAATAAAACAGGAGCTCCCCAAGGTGATGAACTCTACTGGATGAATCCCTTCTTCAATAACTCTTGTAACTGAGTCTTTAACTCCTTCAACTCAGCTGGTGCCATCCGGTACGCCGATTTAGAAATAGGTTGAGTACCGGGAACAAGATTAATCACAAACTCTATATCCCTCTCTGGCGGCAACCCTGGCAACTCCTCGGGAAATATATTAGGATATTCCCGGATAATAGGGACTTCCTCTAGCTGTACCTTATCAGATGGCTTGTTGATCAAATAAGCTAGATAACCCGAACACCCCTTACTCACCAACTTAACGGCTTTAGTTGCTGAGATAACAAAACTCGTCTTAGCACCCCAGTTACCCGCTACCTCTACTACTGGCTGATCCGGCAATCGAAACTGTACTATCTTGGTTCTACAGTTCAACTGGGCATCATACTTAGAAAGCCAATCCATACCCAGAATAACATCATACCCCCGGATAGGAAATAAGATAAGGTCCGAAGGAAAATTATGCCCCTTAACATGTATTATACAATCTTTACATACTAAGCCAGTAACATATTTATCAGTCAAAGAGGTACTAATCTCAACCACATAAGGCAATCTTTCAGGTTGCAATTTAACATGTTGCACACAAGCAGGAGTAATGAAAGAATGCGTAGCACCAGAATCAATCAACACTTTAACAAGTTGATCAAGTATAAGGAAGTTACCTTCCACTACTGCAGTCTCCTCAGGCATCTCCTCCATATCAACTGCATAAGCCCGAGCCTGAACCCACTGCTGTGGTGGTACACTGCCAGTAGGCCTACCCTGGTAACCCTGAGTCGCTGCCCGACCCTCAGTCCTCGCATATCTAGGGCAATCCTTCGCCCTATGCTCGATGCTACCACAACCCAAACATGTCCCTGCCTTTACCCTGCAGTCGGACTCCACATGCCCTGGGCACTTGCAGTAATTACACTGCGATGATGTGGCACTAACACTGCCCCTAGAAGAACCAGAAGCTGATGAAGCAGCTGATACAGCCTGCTGCTGAAGTCTCACCACACTAGGCCTGTACTGACCCTAAGACTGGGTTGGCCTATACTGAGTCTGAACCTGATATGGCCTCTGCTGAAACTGAGGCCGATAGTAACTCTGCTGACCCTGTGGCCTATAAGAACCCTGCTGGGCTGGTGGCCTGTAGACAACCTGCTGTACTGGAGGCCTATATATAACCTGCTGGCCCTGTGGCTGATACAGCCTCTTACTAGGCTGACTGGAGACAATTTGATCCCCTTTCCTCTTCTCTAACCTAGAAGCTGCATCAAAAGCCTTAGTAAAGATATCATAGCGATTCAGAGCCATTGCATCCTGAATCTCGGGCCTCAATCCCAACATAAATCTACGGGTCTTCCTCTCCTCCACAGCTACAAACTTCGGTGCATACCGGGACAACCTAGTGAATGTAGCCTCATACTGAGCCAAAGTAGAATCCCCCTATACCAAAGATAGGAACTCAGCCTCTCTCATCTCCCGTGCAACCCTCGGGACATACTTATCCCTAAAAGCAATCAAAAAGGCATCCCAAACATACAGAACACCCCGGGTCTCCCAACTGGCTCTCAGAGTGCGCCACCACTCCTCTGCCTCATCATCAAGCAAATAGACAGCACAAGTCACCTTCCTCTCATCAGTATACCCGAGAAGATCAAAGATTTTCTCTAACTTACTAATCCATGACTCGGCCTTCCTATCATCAAGCTCTCCCTGAAATCTAGGAGGATAGTACCCCAGAAACTCCTTCATAGTACCTCGACCGTGATTACCACCCTGTACATTCTGTATCTGAGCCTGCAAAGCCTGAGTCTGAGCAGCCTGACCTGCTAACAACTGGGCCTGCCCAGCCATCAAATCTGCAATCCGATCCATTGCTGCCCCTAACCTGACATCACCCCTATCACTGTCCTGTGCCACATTACCAGGGACCTTATCTACAATCTCGGGCCTACCACGAGTCCTCGGTCTACCGGCCATCGTACTAATCAAAGAGTTAGCACAGGTTATAGCACGTAAACAGGTTATATACAACTTTTAACACATAAACAACAAACTCATATAAAGCACATAGATCACATAAGTTTCAATCACATAAGCAAATTGATCACATAATCACATAAACACTTACATCACATAATCACTTAATCATTTAGTCATATCAATACATAATTCACTTTTCTTTCTTTTCACACATATTTCATGCTAAGACAATTACCCACATTCCGAGAATACCCCGGCTGACAACTAACATGCGCTCTGATACCACTTAAATGTCACGCCCCAACTCGACCCCTCCTATAATCAGTCAGGACGCAACGGAATTTCGGCAGTATAACGACAGTAAATAGATTACCGAGGTTCTAAACCAACCTCATTAATAACATTAAACATTCAATTCCATAACCATACGAACAACGACTCCTCAACAGCATAACAACACACAACATAACCGTAATATACAATAATCAGTCTTCATTATTTGCCTCCGTTCCAACATAACATACAATACCTCAACCTTATCATACATTTCAAAAATAAGTTGAGACCCATCTAACAACTTAACCATAGACAAAAGAAAGCCACTAAGTTAACATCATTTGGATCATCATCTTTTCAACATCTATTACAATAAGAACCATAAAGCATATAAAAGTCTACTAAGCTAATGTACATGACATTAAACAACATAGAATCATGGATAAGACTCAGGGACATATGACTCGTCCACGTAAGGCACATTTTCCTCCTCAGGAGGCACGTACCCGTAATCCGGCTCTGCAACACCTATAAGCATGCAATAATAGAGAGTGAGCTTATATACATAAGCTCAGTGAGGATCCGATAGATCTCGAGCAAGGTCTACTAAACTCCTTGGAATAATCCTTTGAGTCAGTAAACACACAATAACACAAATAATACTATCATCACATAGCTATATAACTAATCAATAAAGGATACTCTATTTGGTGTAGCTCCAAACGCCATCACGATCTCAACCGTTCTTCTTATAACTCCCCATTACTCACGCACCCGAGGTACCTTACTAGCCCCTCCCTCCATGACACCTCCGTCATGCGAGCTGGGGGTAGCCTATGGTAGTTATGCCATTATCAACCCGACAGCCCAACGCTGCCCGAGAGGTAGCACACACATACCAAGACTCCATAATCATCATCAATCATCAATCAATCAATTGGGAGATCAGCAACGAAAGTGCCCGATTCCCGAACTCAATAATAATCAATCAATAACATCAATATAACATCAATATTTAATTAAACAACAAACAACGAAGTTAGATGACGAAGTAGGCCATCTAACCGGACATGCATTATATACACAATTAAACCCTAAATTACTCATCAACAACTCACCATTCAACACTCAATCACCACCCAACCATCTAAAGGCATCGTTCAAGAAATTAAAGAATGACAACCTAACTTCTAAAATTCATAACTTACAATCTACTAATCCAAACATTGCCAAATCAGTTCCTATCACTCACCCATTCAACCTACTACATTAGCCCTCTCGAAAATCCACCATAACACCTCCAAATCATGCCCGATAACCCTAGAACCCTAGAATGTCTTGGCTGAATTTTTTGGATTTTCACACGAACAATGTAATCGAAAATTCGGCATTACAACAGCGCTAACACGTAATTATCAAGTATTTAGAAATCGACGGCAATCGATTTCGATCAACACAACTCATTTAATTCAACTTTGAACATTTTAATCAAAATTAAATACCCGAAAAATAAAAATTATGCTACATCCGACAGAAATTCGTAGTATTGTATCAAAATGATCCCTAGCATACAAGGAGCAATAATCTATCATCAGATTTCAATTCTAACGGTTAAATTTTCATTTATGAGCAAAAGTATAAAAATGACATTTTGAGATCTAGAATTTTTCTCTCACCTTTGATGCGATATAAGCCTAGGAATGTGTGAAGTGCGTGCCCAACAAGCAGAATCCAAGCCAGTGCGAAGTTTTACAGACAAAAACCAAGTTTTTCTTTGAAAAATTGGATTGAAAAGCTTTGAAATCTCTTTTCTTTTTCTCTCCTTCTTCTCACGGCAATGTGTGTGTTTGTGATGGTGTTTTGTGTTATTTTTAGTGTGTGTAGGTGATATAAGCTTATATGGTCAACAATTAAATAAAGTCAAAGTTAGTTTAAATTAGTATTTTTGTGTTTTCTTGACTTTAATTGCATTTTCTTGATCACCAAAGTTCAAAACATTTATTCAACCCCCAAGCTAGCTCAAGTAAATTATTTTTAGGTGACAAGAAGTTTTACAATCCAACAATTTCACCCGAGTCGGCTTAAAACTCGATTTTCGCAAAAGTCGGTGTAAAAACCCTAATAAATTCTTAAGCCGATTTTAAAACCGTTTTCATCAAACACAGGTCTATTAAAGTCCGTGGACTAGGTCTAGAAGGGTTAAAAAGACCAGTTTCAAAATTTTAGCGGACGTGTTTTGAAAACACTATTCACTAAAAATCGACGATAAAATTTCTGACTCCGTTTTTGATGAAAATTTCATGAATGCACATTTAGCACGTATTAGGAGTATTGACATCAAAATTATAACTTTCTAGGTCCTATAGCACATAAACAGATCATATGCACGCAAAACGAGGTATAGCACGTAAAACGAAATAAGCAGGAAAGTGGGGTTTCACAAACAATTACTATCTCTCGCTGTTTTCAACTATTAAAACATAGGCAAAACCATTTAAACTCAGTACCATCAAGAGGAAAAAAGAGAAAACCAAGCAGAAATCATCATTGTTTTCATCTGTTTCTTTAGTGCTGTATATAGGCAAACCAGTATAAGTCAGTAGTAGTGTCATCACATAGGACAAATTATAAACCAAACAAACATCACATCATATTTATAAACAAATTAAGAATAGTTAAATTACAAAGCAAAGAGACTTGAAACAAATTAGTAATAATAGAACCAAATTATCCTTCTTAACTATTCAAGCCAAAGATTCAAACTTTACACACAAATGAACTAAACAACCAGAAAAAAAAAAAAGCAAAACCCAAGTTTTAATTAGTTGAAACAAAGACTATAATTCTACCCAAAAAAGAAAAAAAAGTAACTGAAAAGGAAGAAAATTTTGTTAATGGTAATACCATACATACCATGAAGAGAATGGAAGCAAGAGTATCAGTTAAAGCAAAGGCTCTTGTCTCGACCACCATTGTAGTACAGCTTGAAAGCAGCCTCTCCAACATAATATTTGTCACGCCCCGACCCAACCCCATACTAAAAGGTTAAGTCTGGACTTGACAAACGGACATAGTCTCCTCTGTACCGTGGACTATCTAGATACCTGTAAACAGAAAAATAAAGCCACAAACATAAGCCACATCATTCTCCAACCACAACACCAACAATTCTCAGCTTCAAAGCCATCCGAGCCTTACGCAAATCAAGACTACACAACATACAAGCATGCAGGTTAAAACCATTGAAAATCCATTCTTTTTTAATCTACTTGTCTTACCATTCTAACATTATCTTATAAACATTCTTATAGATTAAAGCTAACCAACCAACCAACTTCGTTATCACACAGGTATGCAACAAAATAGTGAGCAGAGTTATAAGTTATTACAGTCCCCTACCATTCAAGCCATACATTACTAGCTATTACAATCCTTCAACACACCACATATATACAAGCCCATAGGCACAAAATAGAGCATAACATAAAGCAACAAAGTCTTCACATAATCTACAAGCACACCCCAACCTCAAGCAAGCACAAGCAATCAAGGCAACTACTTAATCTGCACCTCCTCTTCCGTTCCCTCAACAACTACAAGCTGCGGATCTACCTAAGCACCTCCCAAAATATGTTAATAAGGTATGAGCAACCACAATTGCCCAGTGATGGATATAGTCTACCGGGGCGTGCAATGCAACAGTTAACACAAATAAAACATTTAAACAACTAAAGAACAATGTGAATGACAAGTTACCACACATAAAAAGGATACGATTCACTTTAACCCCAATACTCTAGAATTCTTTTGATCTTCAATCACGAATCACGAACCTCGATCCACGAACCTCAATCAATGTGCCGGCATAAACCCCAAACACTCCAGTAGGTATACTTCGGATGTGCCCCGAGAATCCTACGGCCCAACACCCCTTGGATTCCGGACCAGGCGAGTAAGGGACTAGAGCACAGAAATCGAATATCCATTGGCAAGCCCGCTGCCGCCCAGCCGATATTCAATACATCAACCCCTGACACTATGGTTGTGCAACCATTATGCAATGCACTTTAACCAATGACAATACAACAATAAAATAAAGCAATAACACATAGGAGGGACAACAAAGTAGGTTGTTCTCGAAAACAGTTAAAATATAAACATTAACACGAAATTAGCTATATGAACATAAAGGGGTCAATATTCTATTTCTCACAAAACTTTACCAAAAGCTCACAATTAACTTAGAAATGCATTTAAACACATAATAAGTATTTACAAGACCATAGATGTGCAAAACAACCGATTTTCCACTTTTTCCCCTTTGTAACTTAAGTTATTTGGTTCCAAATCAAAAGGCCAAGTTCTAGATTCACAAGCGAGCTATTCCATACTTCTAATTACACCTTATGGCACCCCTAGGGTACTCAAAATTACCCAAATACCCATGTTTACCACAAAAGCCCCGATTATCCCTTTGTGCGTTTGTACTACAAGTACCCTAACTAAAGCTCAACTAAGAGTTAGAAAAGCATATCTAGCACCTACATACCCTAAGAATACCAATTGTAATGCCCAAAACAATCTAGATTTACAATACACCCGAAACTCCTTTTTAAAAGTCGCTAATTTCACATTTTAGATAAGTTTCGAGCATTTAAACTACACGGGGTCTTTAGTCTAATTTTATTAACATCTAAAGTACCTAATTGTAGCATTGAATCAATTTCAAAGGCACATTTTATCAAAACCCTAAAAATTTTCATTATTCACTGCCCTACAATTAAACGATCGAATATAACCGTTTAAAAAGCTAAACAATTACATAAACATAGTCTCTATAACATGTTGGTAACATATAAAGCAAGTTTTAATCATCTCAGAAGCCAATAACATCAAATTTAGAAATTTCATATTTTGACATAAACTTAAATTCACAAAACAATGCAAAAATCCCTCACAATTAGAGTGTAGATGCTTGTACGAGACTTGCAAACACTTGAATCCACTAGAAAATGGCTTGTCTAGGCTTGAAACCAAGATTTGATGAAGCAAAAATTCTCCTTTTCCTTCCTTGATGTTATCGGGTTTAGGAGGGACAAAATGGGTATTTTATGAATTGTTTTTGAGCTTATTTTGTTGTGTATGTGTATTATGAGGTAGATATGTTATATGTATTATGTTTGTGTGTATGTGTTGACAACAAAATGGGCCAAATTACTTGAAAAAGCTACTAAAACTAATCCAATGCAATTAATCTCATTTAGCCCAACTAAATCTAATGTTACACTATTCACTCGATTCACTAAAATATTTTCTAAACAAATGCTCCTAATACGCAAAGCTCAAATGCTCATTTTCTCATTCCTCAAACAAGTAATATAGTTTAGGAAAAATATTAATTGAAATATATTAAGCAGTTGAAAAATGTAATGAATAATAACTATGAATGTAACAAGCAAATGCACAGTTAAAATGCACAAACAGTGAATTTAACAGTTAACAGAAAGTACGGTAGTGATTCGGACGTCACAATATTAACATTTGACCTCAAAGCCTCCATCTGTTTTTTAAAAGAATAATTTATACCTAATAAAGCCTAGAAAAAGCAAAGCAAAACCTTAAAAAGCTGTGTGTATAAAAGTAACTTACTGGGATTGTTTCCAATTTGGGGTTTATCCACAATTTAAATTACAAGTAGGATTTTTCTAGATTTTATTTACTTTTTACTGCCATCTATAGATATATTCCATACATGGAATGTAATATTTAATTATTTGTGTTCAAAGACTTTTTTTTTATTTTTTATTTAAGATATAGGCACAGATATAGTGAGTAAAATTCGAACTTACAACTTATAAATATTGTGAGTGATATATCACTAAATCAAAGGTACATTATTATTCATATTTATCTAGAAACTAATCCCATGCTCTAGAACCGACAGTGAGCTAAACAATATGAACACAACTGTGGAGGAGCTGATGCCTGCATTCGATGCGTCATTAATATCAAATTGGGGTTGTCTCTTTTGGACGCCATCATGTGTCCCCTAATAGATCATGGTATGTTTTTTTAAATCAATCCATTGACTGAAACAGAAGCAAAAGTATTAGAATCCTTTTTTTACCCAAAAAAAGGCCATTTATTTATGTAATTATATATCTTCATATCATACAAAGTGGAAACTTGATCGTGTCCAAGCGGGTGTGATATGGATTTGGATTCTCTACTAACTTAACTTGCATTCTAACTTTTTAACTTTTAATCTCAATCGTTCATTTTATTTTTGAATTACACTAAATCCTAACCGTTCAATTAAACAAAAAAACTAAAACCAAAAACCCAACTTTCCCTCTGTTTTTTTCATTTTCTTCTCCCGCCACAATTTCCCACTATTCTTTTTTGCCTTCTCCATGATTCACATCAAATAATCCAACTCCTCAAATAATCCACATCCAACATGGAAAATATAACATAAACTTCAAGTATTGATAAAGATGACATCTACATGCCTACTGTACCAGAGATGCAAAGTAATAAGGATGACGACAACAAACATAAACCATATGAAGGTATGATTTTTGATACAAAGCAAGATGCATATCAATTTTATAATAATTATGGAGGAATGATTGGATTTAGCATTAGAAATCACGCTGCTAAGAAGAACGTTGATGGGCAATGGGCATATAGGATATATGTTTGTTCTAAAGAAGGATGTAAAAAACATGATAAAAGGGATCATCTTGTAAAAAATCCTAGAGCTGAGACTCAGACGGGGTGTACTGCATGTTTGAAAGTGAAATTAGATAAAAGTATAGGAAAATATGTAGTCTATCAGTTTTCTTCTGAACATAACCATGAGGTGGTAAGACCTTAACTTGCACATATGTTGCCATCTCAACGAAGAATATCTGATATACAAAGTGAACAAATTGAATTAGCTGAAGATTCTGGAATTTCTCTGCGCAAGTCTTATGAGTTAATGGGTAGGGAGGTTGGTGGGAAGGAATGTCTTGGATTTTTAAAAATTGATCACAAAAATTATCTTCGCACCAAACGACAGAAGGCTTTAGCTTATGGTGAGGTTGGGGTTATATTGAAATATTTTCAAGACCAAACAGCACAAAATCAATCATTTTATCATACATTTCAATTGGATAATGAGGAAAAAATTGCAAATATATTTTGGGCTGATGCTCAAATGATAATTGATTATGGGCACTTTGGCGACGTAGTTTCATTTGACACTACTTATAAGTTGCATAAAGATTCTCGTCCATTTGCTATTTTTTTAGGGTTTAATCATCACCATGAGATGGTAATTTTTGGGGCAGCTTTAATGTATGATGAAACAGCAGACTCCTTTTCTTGGTTGTTTTCGACATTCCTACAAGTTATGTCAAACAAGCATCCTAAGACCATCTTTACTGATCAAGATGCTGCAATGGCAAAAGCTTTGCCAAATGTTATGCCTAATACATTTCATCGTTTATGTAAGTGGCACATAATGCAAAATGCATTGAAACATGTCAATCATATTTTTAGGGGTGATGGTGAGATTGACCATGTATTAGGACGATTTTTGATGAACTAGATGAGGAAGATGAATGGCTTGCTGAATGGAATGCGATGCTTGATAGATTTAGTTTGAGGGAAAATACATGGTTAAAAATGATATTTGAATTGCGACAGAAATGGGCGCGACCATATGTTAGATGGCATTGGTCAGCTGGAATGCAAAGCATACAATTGAGTGAGAGTACAAATGCAGACTTAAAATTATATTTAAAGTCTGATTATGGGTTTTCACAATTTTTTACTCACTTTGAAACTATGGTTGAAGATAAAAGAGACAAAGAGCGTGCTGCAGAGTATTTTTTGAGTTATAAGTTGCCCAAATTGAATGTTCAAACCAGATGGTTGCAACATGCTGCTCCAATATACACAAAAAGAATCTTTGAAGAATTTCAGGATGAATATGTAGTGTCACTTGAAGTTGATTTAATGGAAAAGGGGGAGGAAGGAGGATATTAGTTTTTTATTATATCTCCTCCTCCAAGGTGTAGAAGATACCATCGAGTGACAAGAGGTAAAAACAACATTCTATCATGTACATGTAGGCTATTTGATATGCGAGGCATTTTGTGTTGCCATATGATAAAAGTATTAAAAGATGATATGCATGTACATGAAATTCCTGACAGTTACATTCTAAAGAGGTGGACAAGGGAAGCTAGATCTGAGAAAGTGAATGACATGCATGGTCGTGTTATTGAGAGTGATCCAAGGAAGGAACGGACTTTGAGATACAAGAGATTGAATTCTCTATTTCGCAAGATTTCATGTAGAGGATGTGAAAATGAAAAAACATATAAATTGTCTTTGAAGCAAGGTGAAGAATTATTAAAGACCATTGAGGAAATGCTTCAAACCTATCAAGTTAGTGAGTCGAGCCACAACCAAGTGAGATCAACTAAGGTTTCTTCAGTAGGTAATACACTGGCAAAAGGAGTTGCTAAAAGAGATGTCACAGGGCCACATGGGAGAAAACGCATTAGGAGCACATTAGAGAAGAACCTTAAGAAGAACCATATGAAGAAGAAAAAACAAAAAAGAAATAACAGGTATTATCATTTTTCAGTCCTTTTTAAAAGATTTGTTTGACATACTATTTTTCAAAAATATACGTTATGTTTTTCTTACTAATTACGTGCCTTAAAATTTATTAGGCCATACAGGATGATGCCTCTACACATGAGCAGACTCTCACAAATCAACATAGTCTTCATTTCATTCAACAACAGATTCTTCCATTTACCCAAGGACAGTCTTTTCCATTCACTTTGGAAGAACATTCTCAATTTCAGGATATGAGAACAACGCATGTCTCTTTGTCCTCTACTAGTTACTTAGGATATGAAATGCCATTTAACCAAACTCAAGACTCTATTAATAAGCATGCCAATCAGGTTAGTTAGAAAACCAACCACGTTCTTGACTCTTTTTCTAATTTATCTTCGTTATTCTAACATTATCATTTCATTTTTGTGTTAGGTCTTTGACTTAAACTCGGATCATTTCACCTCAATGTTCCCTAAATGAAGACAAGGCTAAAATTTGAGTTTGCTATACTTTTTTTTCAGCTATAACATATGTATTTCTTCTATTACAATTTATGTGTAATCTGGATTGAATGGTTCTTTACAAATTTTTGTACTTTGGTAGGCTGCCTTTTGGCCGTTAATTTTCTATGTTCATGATAAGCCTTAGGCTTGAATTTTGATAATTTCTATTGCTGCAACTTTTATCTAGCCAATTTCAACTCCATTATAAGTAGCAAAAAAGAAAATCAAATCCGCTGAGCAACATTCAAATTATCTGGTGGCTCATCTTTTATATTACGGTCAGTAGCATCATCCAACTTTTGAGCCAATTTTCAAAAAAAAATAATAATAATAATAGTATAGTCATCAAAACGTGAAAACAAAAATAAAACCAGTTATTCTACAAATGAATTAATCAAAACATGATTACAGAACAAATAATAACAGGAACAGACAAATCAAAAGTGAGAAATATTTTTTTTGCTAAGTAAACAAGTATCATTTCATTCAACTATCAAAGAAACAAACATTGGCCAAGCCAATACACATCTGTGTCCTAACAAAGAACAAAAAAACTTGAAACTAAGAGAGGATATTCATTAGATTCCACTCATTACGAAGGGCCCTATTGAAGTGATTATGTTTAAATTTGTTTCCTGTCAATAATTTCAGACGAACTTCTTCAAGAATTTTCATGAGGGCTTGTTCATCTATGCAAAAAAACATTGGCAAAAATTCGAGCATTACGTTCATTCCAAATATGGTAGACACATGAATAGAACATGAGCTTGATCATAGCTGCTTGAGGTGATTTCCCCCTGCCATATTCGCTGCAGCCTTGAAGAACATGAGTCCACCGGACACTCCAGATTCTAGCCTTCACTTTTTAGAGATAGGTTCTCTAGATTCTTCTGCTAGAAGAACACTCAAAGAAAAGATAATCTCTTATTTCCACAACCAAATGACAAAGAATACATTGGCTATTGACTTGGATTCCCCAAGACAGTAGTCGCTATTTTGTGGTGAGACGATCAAGGATGGTGGGCCAACGGCAAAAAACTAAACTTTGGAATGAAAGCTTGCTTCCATAAAAGATGATACCAATTTACCTTTGGGAATTTAGGACGTATCTCCTCCCAAGATGAAGCATAATGAAATTTAACAAAAGGTCGAATGGTCTAGACAATGGAGTCTTCACGGTTGGGGCAAAGAAAAAACATTGCAAAAGTGAGAGATATCACAACAAAATAGTTATAAAAAACTACCCAACTGAAACTTAGAAGCAAAGGAAAAAAAAACAAAAACCAAATAAGCTAAATCCAAAGCCAAAGATTCAAGCAAAACCCACATGCGCGCAATTGCCCAAACCTGCAAGGAAATAATAGAAACAATAAGATTCATAACAAAATCAAAATTAATAGAATATAGTAGAAACAACAAGATTCATAACAAAATCAAAATTAAATGGGTCTTTTTTATATTTGAAATTTTCATCATAATCAAATGGGTCTTTTCATATATGAAATTTTCACTAAAATTGGCCTTTACATACTTGAATTTGGTTTTCTTTTTAACTAACCTCTTTGTTGTGAAAAAAGAAGATTCAAGATAGAGGATGTGGATTGTATGAGGCAAAGGAGAGAAAGGTGATAAGAACAATGGGCAGAGAGAAGAATGGCGATGGAGATATTGAAGGAAGAGTTTTAATAAGAGAAGAAAAAGGGAGAGAATTGCTGGACTGAACGCAAAGAGCGATATAGAAGAATGGAGAGAGAAAGCTGGGTTTTTGGTTTTTGTCTTTGTGTTTAATTGAACGGTTAGGATTTAGTCTAATTCAAAAATAAAATGAATGGTGAAGATTAAAAGTTAGAAGGTTAGAATGAAAGTTAAGTTAGTATAGGATCCAAATCCGTGTGATATATACGAATACTCAATCATTTATGATTTTGTAAATGGACTTTTGATGTGTCATAGTCAAACCGACATTCATTTAACAAAATTTGCAAAATACAATGATATTTAGACTGAAACTAAACAAGAAAAGTAACAAAGAATCTAGAGGAAATACAAAACACACATGATACACACGAAATCTGTAGCCATAATGCTAGAGTGATAAGGGTGTGATACACCTAACAAGAGTAAAAGAAACTATCATAATTGCTAAAGCAATCTTAGCTGTCACAAAGGTGGCTTGACGAAGGAGCCGAGCATGACTAGACAAGGAGGATATGTAGAACTAATGATTGTGAGCCATAGATAAAGCACTCCAACCACAATCTGAAAAATCACGAAAAGTATCAAACATAACAGATTTTTCAAAAAAGGACAAACCACAAACTGCTAAGAAAATTTCATTTCGAATTGGAAGTAGTACCAGCAGTCCAGAGACTTATTATCTTGTATTGTGACAATAGTAAAGCAGTGACACAGTGCAAAGCACTGAGAAACCACAAGAAAGGGAAGAATATAGAGAGAAAGTATCACTTGATTTGGGAGATCGTCCAGAGGGACATAGTGGTAGATAAGATTGCTTCTGTGAATAATTTAGAAGACCCATTTATTAAGAGTCTCACTGAAAGAGTTTTTAATACTCATGTTGAGGATATAGGTGTTAAATTAGGATAGTAGTTGAGTTCTTTAGTGCAAGTAGGAGGATAATTATATTTTTGATCCCTCTTCTAACCATTTACCTTATAAGTATCATTACTAAATTTAGTTGTTGCTATGTTGAGAAATGATATAATCCATTGACACTAGAAGTCATAAATAAACTTTTCATTTGTGGAAGGAGGTTTTATTTTGACAGTTAGTTAAATTATTAGATTAATTAATTAATTAATTGAACTTTAAAGGCTACTAAATATTTAAGATGGTTTTTTCATAATTGAAGAAAAATTATATCTTTAAATAGTGTACTAAATTTAGAATTAAAAATTAATTAAGTTGGATAAAGCTCAAGAAGTTGAGTCAGGACCATGGCTTGCGTACCAAGGACGGGATGTAGGTCCTTGGCGCTTAATTCTAAGGGTGTGGAATGGCTAAGTGGTCTATGCCAGTGTGAACAACCTTAACTTGTAAGTTTTGATTTGTTTTTTTTGAGGGGCGCGGGGGAATGGAGGATCAAAGGTAAGGAAATTCAATATCATTACGTGTAAACGACGCGCCAAAAAGGGCAGTAGGGCATGAGCCGGTTTATGAGTTGACTTGTCACAACCCAAAAGAAAAAAGTAAAAAGGAAAACATTCCATTCTATTCCATTTTTTCTCTATTCTTTTAAGCATCCTTAATAAGCTCTAAATTCGCTGTTACCATTTCCTTTAATTACTCATTAGACCCTTTCTAATTATATAAAGAGAAAAGAAAAAAAAAATCCTTTTTGTTTATTTCATTTTCACATTTATTGGAGGTAAGGGATTTTATTTTTGTTTATTTTTTCTTTTTCATTTCTAATTCATTTTTTATATAGGATAATTCATTTTGAACTTCTGTTTTTTTTTTTTCTTTGTTTTTGGAGGTGGCTTAAGGGGTTTCAAACTTTTAAGCTATTATAATTTGTTGTAGTATTTTTATTTTCTTTTTTTTGGGTGTGTTTAATTTCCTTTTTTTCCTTTTATTTGAAAAAAACTTTAATTTAGAGATACTAAAGTTTGAATTTGGTGTCTTTAATTTTTCTAGGTTGAAATTTCTTTCAAAGATTAAATTTTTAATTGATCTTTCATGGTAGGAGAAGTTTTTGGCGTGGCTTCAGCTGCTACTAGTGTCATTTCTGGTTGTTTAGTGGTATGAAAAAATTTATATTTTATATTTTCATTTTTTTTTTTTTTTTAATTGTTCTTTTGTGTAGTTGGAGGAATTTCTGAGATGGGTTTAGTTATTCTTACTTTGTTTTCAGGGTTTTTTTGCTGGGAAGAAAATAATCGGGCAGCTCGTGCACGAAGCTCCCATTAGAGAATAAAGTTGTGAGGTGTGTATTGGATTAATGTAGAATATTTTTTAGATTTGATTTAGGATATATTGTTCCGAATTTGTTGGATTATTTGGAGAAATGGGAAAGCCTACTGGGAAAAAGAAAAGTCAAGTAGGCTCAAAATCAAGTGATGCAAATTTGAAGCGTAGTAATAGTAGTAAAGGTACCGAAAAGACTTCTAAAGCATTTGATGAAGACACTGCTGTCTTCATCAATATGTCTCAAGAATTAAAGGAAGAAGGCAACAAATTGTTTCAAAAACGCGATCACGAGGGTGCTATGCTAGTCTATGAAAAGGCTATTAAGTTGCTACCAAGAAACCATATTGATGTTGCTTATTTGCGTAGTAATATGGCTGCTTGCTATATGCAAATGGGTCTTGGTGAGTATCCAAGAGCGATACACGAGTGCAATTTAGCACTTGAAGTTGCTCCCAAGTATAGCAAGGCTTTGTTGAAGAGGGCAAGGTGTTATGAGGCTTTAAATAGGCTTGATTTTGCATTGAGGGATGTCAACAATGTATTGAGTATGGAACCCAATAATTTGACTGCCTTAGAGATTGCAGAAAGGGTGAAAAAGGCAATCGAGGAGAAGGGAATAAAGGTTGAAGAAAAGGAAATTGTTTTGCCCCCTGTTTATGTTGAACCCTCATATACTTCAGTTGATACCAAGGTGGTAAAACAAAAGACGAAAAAGAGAAAGAGCAATAAGTTTGATAGGAAAAAAGTTCAGGAAGCTGTACAAAAAAGGGTTGAGGAAACAGAGGAGAAGAAGGTTGAAGATAAGGTGGTTGTGGAGGAGAAGAGAAGTGTTAAAGAAGAGAAAATAGTCAAAAAGACAGTTAAATTAGTTCTGGGTGAAGATATAAGATGGGCACAGCTACCTGTTAATTGCAGTATCCGCTTGGTGCGCGACATAGTACTTGATCGGTATCCAAGTCTAAAGGGTGTGCTTATCAAGTACAAAGATCAAGAAGGTGACTTGGTCACCATCACAACAAATGAGGAGCTGAGGTTGGCTGAAGCATCAGGTGATCCTCAGGGTTTTCTGAGACTCTACATCGCTGAAGTTAGTCCTGACAGGGAACCAATTTATGAGGAAGTGGGCAATGAAGAGGAATTGCGCAAAAGCTATAGTAACCCAACTACTGTAACAGATAATGGGAGTGCAGAAAAAGGCTCGGAACTGGAGAAAGGGTCAACTTGTGTTGAAGACTGGATTGTCCAGTTTGCACGGATTTTTAAGAATCACATTGGTTTTGAATGTGATTCATACTTGGATCTTCATGAGATAGGCATGAAATTGTACTCAGAAGCGATGGAAGATACTGTTACAAGTGAAGATGCACAAGAGCTTTTTGACATTGCTGCAGAAAAGTTCCAAGAGATGGCTGCCTTAGCCTTGTTTAACTGGGGAAACGTTCACATGTCCAGGGCACGGAAGCGCGTGTTTCTGCCAGAAGATGCTTCCCGGGAAGCATTGTTGGCTAGGGTGAAGACTGCATATGATTGGGCACAGAAGGAGTATTTGAAAGCAGGAAAGAAGTATGAAGAAGCTCTAAAAGTAAAACCAGACTTTTATGAAGGGCTTCTTGCGCTTGGGCAGCAGCAATTTGAACAAGCAAAACTTTCTTGGTATTATGCAATGGGCAGCAGGATGAACCTAGAGACAGGCCCATTAGCAGAAGTCTTGGAGCTCTATAACAAAGCTGAGGATAGCATGGAGAAAGGGATGCAGATGTGGGAAGAGATGGAGGAGCAGCACCTTAATGGGCTCTCAAAATCTGAAAAATATAAAGCAGAATTACAGAAATTTGGATTGGATGGGTTGTTCAAAGATGTATCAGCTGATGAAGCTGCGGAGCAGGCTGCAAACATGAGGTCTCAGATTTACCTCTTATGGGGTACCCTGCTTTATGAGCGTTCCGTTGTGGAGTTTAAGTTGGGTTTACCGACTTGGGAAGAATGTGTGGAGGTTGCAGTTGAAAAGTTTGAACTCGCTGGAGCATCTCCTACAGATATAGCTGTTATGATAAAGAACCATTGTTCAAATGAAACAGCTTTAGAAGGTAGAATCGGAAGCATATACTTCAATTACACATCACTGCTTCTATTTTGAATTATCTTGTGATATTAGGGTCTAGATTTACTGAACATATTCTACTTTGTGTGACTCTAGGTTTCAAAGTTGATGAGATAATACAGGCATGGAATGAAATGTATGACATCAATAAGTGTCAGACTGGTGGTCCATCTTCTCGCCTTGAACCATTGTTCCGTCGGCGGGCTCCCAAACTTCATTCTATGTTGGAGCATCTTTAAGTTGCGTGGTTGATGATTACTTATTTTTTAGGGACACAGACTATCAGCTTGGTTTCTTTTTGGTTCAGTGGCTATGCATGCGTCATACAATAGGTAAACCAATGAATTGGATGAATAATCATTATTATTATGTTTTTTCAGTCTCTTCTTAGTATTCTGAGAACTGTAATAAGCTGAAAAGTATCATGCACGTCCCTGCACTTGGGGCTATAAGGAAGAAACTAAGTCTTTCTTTTCTGCCATTTAAGTGTTGTTGTGTACATTTTAACATCAAGCTTCAAATACGAGTTCTCCAAATTCTGTTTATTTGTTTCTTTTTCCTTTTTCTTTTCTCTTGGCGGGGTGTATGTTTAACTATGTCCAATTAATTGCGGATTCACAATGAAAATTCTCTTTTCGTGAACATTCCTAATATAAACCTCTTTCCTTGTCTAGCTTTCATTGCAATAAAATTTCTAATTTTCTCTTTCAGGTAGCATGCTCATTCTGTGTGCGGCAAGGAAGTCCCTTTTATGTACCCGAAGAGTTAATTCTTATGCATGTTCGCTCGCAAAAAATGTGTACTTTCCTTGGATGTTAGCTTTCAAGATAATTGTTTGCCGAAAGAGAAAGAGATCTCAATTTTTATCTTAGTAAATGTAATTGACTTAAGGTGCTTAAATATATGCACAAGTCCTGCTCCTTGTGTCTAGTGGGTTATCTGGAAAACATTTCATGTTGTGAGAGAAGTTTGAATTGAGGTCCATTGATGTTAGGGGTGGTTACCATTTTCATACAGGAAAGCCGTAGATATCTCGAATTCTCATTGTTCTCTACTTATTAACTTGTTCTACTTGGTGTCTATAATATTCTGGATCAGTACTATCCCTAGTCCTTTTGTTAGAGCAATGTTGTTATAAGTCTCTTGCACAACTTTTTGTGGAAACTCTTTAATTCTCATACATGGAATTTCTTAGCAGGCATCTTTATTATGGCTAGCTTTCAACTGTTTTGCCTATTTACCTGACTGCCAAACCTGCAAGACTTGAAGTTGACACACTAATAAATTCAATGCAATTCTAATATTTGGTGATTTTCATATTGGTCTATGGAACTTATGTCCATGCAAGGCAGGACAAGTTATTCGCAACTTATTTTTTGTTCGGTTGTGATTTTGTTCGGTTAATCAATGGTTGTCTGCTTCATTATGTCAGTTCCTGCTGGCAAGAACTGATAAGTAATGAATATCTTCCTCTACCTGTCTAATTTAGAAAGAAAGATCAAAAAGATGAAATGTGGGCTTTCTTTGATAATAAGACGAGTAGATTGCCCTCTAGCCTTATAGGAGTAGGTAGAACGGTGCTTTCTGTTATCTGCTGTTAAAAACTCTATCAAGTTTGAGGTGCTAAGTGAAAAAGTTAATAGTGGCCAAGTTAAGGTACTAATAATTTGAATTTACAAGGTATTGTTAAGTTTGATTCCTTTTTTTGTAAATTTAGTTACTTTTTACCTTGTGGCAAGTTTTTCTCTTTGCTCAATTTCTTTTTCTTTTGGTCTTCTGTGTTCCAAATGTGGCTTATTTCAAACATTTGAGTGGGATTTAAGGGGAAAAAAAATCTTTGTATTAATTCTTGCATAGGCAAGAAGTATTATTGTGGAACAGATGCATCCCTCAGGTACTTTCTGGTTTTGGTCTCTTGACCAATTGAGTTTCCAATCCTTTGAGCAGCAACTTTAATGCCTGCAGCGCCCTTCCCTAAATATTTCTGAATTGTCAAGTTTTACAATGCCCTTAAGCCTTAAGTATTAGATGCTATATCTTATTTTTAAAGATAATAATGTTTTTCCTCTTTCAATGCAACTGGTCAAAGCAAGTTGTGCAATGCCAGCAGTTTACCTTTTTCCGTCTCTCCTAGCAGCATATTTGAGTTTGAATGCTCCCTGTCATCTGCAGAGCTAGAAATTTCTTCTGCTTTATCCTCTTGCAGAGTTATAAGTGGGAAAACTTATTCTGATGCCAGTTTTTTCTGCTTTTCTCCACTCTGTTGATCTTCTGCTTGAAATACTTTGACTGGTGAAATATGCTTCGTCCCTGCTAATTCTGAATTATCACTCAAGTAGTAATAGTAGTTAATAAAATATTTCAGAACTTCAGCTGAAGATAGAATTTCACATCTGAATCTGTTGCTGGTGAACTTTAAGATCAAGAGCCTTCTAAATTGAAGTGTGAATCCAGAGTTTAAACCTTGCCTTGGTAATTTTTCCAGAACCAAGTTTTACTAATAGAGCAGCTTTGTCGTGAAAGAAGTGAATTTTAGCAAAATGAGTTAAAAATTGTTGTTTACGAAATATGTGTTTCAACAATTTTATTCATGTATTGGCTTCCCCCCTTCTCTCTTTCCCTCTCTCTAGTGTCTCTAATTCCGATCAAACTCATGTTAAAATTACTCTAGGGGCTGCCACCTCTTGCTTTTGGCAGTAGCACAGCACCCTTCACCTCCTTCCCATTTACTCTTTTTCTTGGTTCCTCTAATTAAACTACACTTTTTCTGGCCAATACATTGGTTGATTTCTGTGGTGGTCATGTGAATCTTCACAAATCTGACGTTTTTTGGTAGATCTTGTGCCTTTGTGCTTTGCTACCTCTGATCTGACCTTATTTCTAGCAGATCTTGAGGTTTCTCGTCTTTATTATTGGAATCTGTTTTGTTTCTTCTCTTTTGGTGGTTCTTTGGGGTCAATTTCTCCTTGTTAAGTAATCACCATGGCCAGCAACTTTTAAATTGCTATTGCTACCACACTTGCTCTAAAGGTCTCTGTGTTGAAAGATGAACAAGATAAAAAGTCATGGAATTTCTGTGGTGAATCATGCCTCCGGTTGAACACATGATTTGGAGTTGGCAATAGCGCTAAAGTTTGTATTTTAATACTTAATTTGGGGTTCTATCAACTTAATTTTATTGTAAATGCCGTGCGGCTTACTTTTCTAATGGAATTTTCCCTTTCAAATACACACACATGTACAAATATAATGTGTAGGAGCAAGGTCACATATACTTGGCATTTTGCATCTCTGTTTGTTACCTAAGATGTCAATGACTTTTTAATAGCTATGCGTCTTGTTTGACATATACTCAGCATTTGGCACAACTGTTTGTTACCTAAGATGGCATTGAGTTTATTGCTAAGCATCTTTCTTTTATAGGTCTAGAATTGTTTAAAGATTGTTTGGATGTTCTTGGATATATTTCAAAGAGACACTCTAGGTTTGTTGTTGTCATGAGGGTAGCCAAGAGATTAATAGTAAATCTCAATTACTTTGTTTAGTGAACATCCTTTCTCATTGTCTTCACAGTTGTATGGCACTGGGAAATAGATTGATGATTGGTTTTAAGTGATGACTTGAGAGGACTTTCACCGGTCTCGTGTTCAATTCTTTCACCAGAACTTTTGTCAAAAACTTCCTTGATCTTTTTTCGTTTTTGTTTTATCTGATTTCTTGCATTGAAAACTGAGCTCTCAAAAGTTTACTTTAGTGATCATGGTATGAGATTTGTGTTTTAGATCTTTCATATTCTGATAGTCCTAAATTATGATGACCTCGATCACTAAGCATAATCTTTTCATACTTTATTGCAGGAAGTCTTGTGATTGTCTTCATTTGCTTGTTTCTGGAACTTAAGATAAAAGGAGTGCTGCATCAAGTGTCGGTTTTCGCAGATGGATTGTCAAAATTAGACGTGAAGCTATTCATTGTGGAACTTACTGTTGATGAATATTCATTATTTTTTACTCTGGGGATGATTTTTTCTCTATATTGCTTGAAAAAGCAGGCATTTCTCATTCAGTTGTTTGCAGTCAATGTTAATATTGGGCAAACAGACAAGATTGGTCTTATGGAAGTCTTTGCAAGGGATAAGAGTCTGTATTATTAATCATTGTTTGTTGTTTCTGTCAGCTGGCAGCTGACTTGTTATTTGTAACAGTTTGTTGGTTTGATATAAAGAGGAAGTGTTCAGTTTTTTGCCCCTCACTCTCTCGCTGGCTCCGTGTGTTGTTTGTGTATTTGAAGTTACAACATCAATAACGCCTAACTCATCATCTAGGTGATGATTGGTTCTGGCAAGATGATTTACATTTATGAATGCAAATTGCGGTGAACAAGAAATTGAAGAGTTAATACGATATTGAGACCTAAGACATTTATTAACATCTCAAGGACCGCAAAGAGTTTGCATTGAAGATTCTCATGAAGGGCCTTCTTCTAAATGTGCAAAAATTGTTACACATGTCAGTATCTTAAAAATAAATGACTATTCGTTTTGAACGATTAGGCTTTAATAATTTTTCTCTCATAAAAGGATATATTTGTTTTAACTCATAAAATGACCAAAATACCCTTACTATCTCTTTAGTTGTATTAAGACTATTTTATGTTAGGATTAGTATGCCTTAAAAACCACTAGAACGTGACATTTCGGATATAATGGATACATATTGTAATTATTAGTTTTAATGAAAGTATTCATCCTTATTCTCTCTATTGTATTTATGTGTATTTGTTTGTATACCACTCCTTGATTCAAGCGAGACTTAGGTCAAGGTAGCCAGACACAGAAAGTCTAAGTCATAGACATTTGTTTCTAGATTTTGTTCATAACAGTATGATGGAGCTGGACACTTCATCAGGATAAGGTTATAGTAAGAAAGTCTCCTGTATAGGGTGACCTGCCTTAGTCATTTGTAGGTTTCCGCACTCGTCTCACTAGTGTTTGTGTCACACATTGAACGGACTACTTAGATATGATCTCTCAATATGTGCTTTGATACACTATAGGTGAGACCTCGGTTGTGGGTCAACCGCTCTATGTGTTGCACATATGGGTATGACTAGTTAGAACATGCGTATCCAATATAGAATCCATGTCATTGTGAGATGGAGTAATCACTTCCTTGTGATAATCCATAAGACCATCTAAAGTCTGAGCTTAGTGGTATATCCCAATTAGGGGTATATCAGATATTTAGCATGAGGGCCACTCCTTAAATCAAGTGTTCTATACCCAAAAAATGATTATTTTATGGATTAGATGTCTCAAGGATAAGATGCAATCAAGAGAGAGATAGTACATGTCAAAAATCTTTCTTGATTGTGGGTGTTACATTGAGGGGTATTTTGGTCATTTTACTTGGTAAGTCAAAGACAAATGTCGTACATAGTATGACAAGCTTCTGTGGATAACAGTATTCATCCTTGAGTGTAGCCATAACTTTAAGTGAAATAAGTTAAGGTTGAAAAATCAAAATGTACTATAGGATTAGCAGGACATTTTGGTCTTTTTAGTAGTCAAGATGTTTATGTCTTTTGATCTCTCTTCAAGCCTACTTCTTGTATAATGCTATTGTTGTATTTTGGTAGTTTCTCATGTGTTTAGGAATTGCTAAATAAAGAG
Source organism: Ehretia macrophylla (assembly GCA_037974665.1). Classification (NCBI taxonomy): domain Eukaryota; kingdom Viridiplantae; phylum Streptophyta; class Magnoliopsida; order Boraginales; family Ehretiaceae; genus Ehretia; species Ehretia macrophylla. The sequence continues at coordinate 74,488,783 of CM075773.1, forward strand.
TTCTAATGCAACTAGAAGTCTAAATTAGGAAAGACTTTTCATTTTGGCAATGGGTTTTCCTAATTTAACAGTTGAACTCATTATGAAATCTTGTTGGAATTAATTTAGCAATATTGGCGCAAGAAAAGAGGAGTTGGCTTGTGAAAGAGAGAGTTAGGCATATGAGAACTTTTTGTAGTGGTAGAAACTAATTAATGTTTGACTATATAAGTCCCAGATGTATTAGACTGTCCATATATTCCTGATAGGATTGTGACAATTTTTCTAAGGCTTTTTTAATTTGACTTTGATCCCATTCCGTATCTATATAAAGGAGTCTCTTGCATAAGCTCTCACACACTATTACACGCCTAAAACTAGAAAAAAAAGCACACACACTCTCTCTCTTTCTCTCTTCCACAAGCAGGAGGCAAGCAAATTACAAGAGTTGAATCCCACAATTCAACTAAGCACAATTTAGTAAGAAAGAAAGTCATAGAGGTGAAGATCATCAGGAGATCCATTCTCAGGTGTATGAAGCTTTTCATAGACAAGTTGTTTTTGTTTATCGTTAATATCCAAGCTAATGAATCCAGGTAACAAAATTCAATAGATGATTAATTTTGATCTTTACATGATTACAATAAATATGCAGTTTCTTGTTTATGCAATTTTCTTATGGAATTTGTGTGGTTTGATCCTAGATATGCATGCTGTGACGCCCGAGATCATTACCGTACTTTTATTAACTGTTGCATTCACTGTTTGTGTATTTTTAACTGTGCATTTGCTAGTTACCTTTTTAGTTACTATTTATTGCATTTTTCAATTACTTATTTTCTTTGAATTAACATTTTTCCTAAGTTATATTAGCTATATGAGGAGTGAGAAAAATGTGCATTTGAGAAAATGGCATTAGGAACATGCATTTAGAAAATGTTTTAGCGGATTGTGTGAATAGTAAAACATGAAAATTGTAGACTAAATGAAACTAATTTGCATTGGACTTTTATTTATTTGATTCTACAAGTAATTTGACTCATTTTAGTAGTCAACACATACACACAAACCTAATATATACATATACACTTAGTAATATACATACATAACAACATAGGCTAAAAAGAAAATCAAATAATTTCCCCTATATCCCTTGCCAAATTCGACAGCAGCTAGGAAGGAAATGAGGAGATTTTTGCTCATCAAACCTTGGTTTCAAGCCATTGCAAGCTAGGAGCAAGTAGTTTTGAGGGTTTACTAGCTTCCTATTAGCTCCTACACACTTTGGGTGAGGGATTTTGCACTCTTTTGTGAATTTAAAGTTGATGCCATATTATGTAATTTCTAGATTTGTGACTAATGGCTTGAGATATGCTTCAAACTTGCTTTATATGTTACCTACATGTTGTAGAGACTATGTTTATGCAATTGTTTCGCATTTTAAATGGTTAAATTCGTTCGTTTGATTTTAGGGCAGTGAATAGTGACATTTTTTAGGGTTTTGAGAAAATATGCCATATAGCTTGATTCAATGCTTCAATTAGGTGCTTTAGATGTTAATGAAGGTAGATTAATAACCCCGTGAGGTTTAATTGCTCGTAACTTGGTAAAAATGCGAATTTAGCGACTTTTAGAAAGGGGTTTCAGGTGTATTGCAAATCCGGGTTAATTTGGGCTTCACATTTGGTATTCTTAGGGTATGTAGGTGCTAGATATGCTTTTCTAACTCTCGGTTGAACTTCGATTAGGGTACGTGTAGTACAAACGCACAAAGGGGCAAACGGGGCTTTTGTGGTAATCGTGGGTAATTGGATATTTTTGAGGGTCCTAGGGGTGCCATAAGGTATAATTAGAAGTATGGAATAGCTCGCTTATGAAACTAGAACCTTTCCTTTCAATTTGGAACTAAATAGCTTAAGTTAAAAAAAAAAGGGAAAAAGTGGGCAATTGGTTGTTTTGTACATCAATGGTCTTGTAAATGCTTATTATGTGTTTAAATGTACTTCTAAGTGAATTGTGAGCTTTTAGTAAGTTTCGTGAGAAATATGTAATTTACCCTTTTGTGCACATATGGTTATTTTCATATTTAATGCTTATATCTTGTTCTAATGTTTATATTGCTTGTATTTTGTTAAAGATCAAATTCTAATAGACATGGCATGCTAAGTGAGTAAGACTATAAGGATAACTCATCTAGTTATTTGATTATTGATTGTTGTTATTAAGAGTAATTGAAATTTATAACTTATAATCTTAACTTAATAGTATTTGATGCTTCTAATGTCTTCTATGCTGTCTAATGATATGGTAAGGTAAACTTTGTAGCTAATTGTATGTGGAATATGAACTTGTATGAATAAGTGATTTGAAGAAGAAAATGAATCATAACTTGATTAAAGAAATGTTTTAGAGTTAATTATATGATTACTTGTGTTATGGGATAATATGATATATATATAAGTGATTATAAATATAGCTTCTATTGTTGTAGGTTTGAGCTAAGTAATAGTTAAGTTGGAATTGATATAGTTAATTGCTAAACTTATATGAACACCCTAGGGTTGCATACTTGAGCTAATTCGGGAAAGTTTGAAGTAAATCGGAGCTATTCTTTTGCATGCTGGGCTTAATCCAGGTGATGGAGCCTTCATTCTTATGTGCATAATAGTTTATTTTCTTGTACATAGATTATGTGATTTAATATAATTGTTAAAGTAATGTGCACTTATTGTCTATATATTATGTGTGAGGGCAACCTACTTTGTTGTCCCTCGATCATGTGTTTATTGGTTTATCTTATTGTTATCATTTTGAGTATATTGCATCGTGGTTGCGCAACCATTTGGGCATGGTAGTGTCGTGGAAGCAGGGAAGCATCGGGCTTGTCGGTATACCTCGACTACCATGGTTGCCCAGTCCCTCTCTCGGTTGGGATGCCGCCCAGGGAGAGTTGGGTCGTAGGATTTCGGGGTACATCCGGAGTACACCCAACTTGGAGTTATAAGGGGATGTCGACTTATTGTTATCAGTGACATTATTCTTCAAGATTTCTGTTCGTGGTTCATGGATCGTGGTTCGAGAATTGGATTAATCGGGATCATTGAGATATATCCTTTTTATTGTGTGGTATTTTATTGGATTCTAGTATTTATTATTGTCTATTACATGTATTTGTTGCACTGCACGAACCCCGAGATACTGTTCCCATTTCCCCTTCCTCACTGGGCATACGTGTTTGGTATGCTCACCCTCGTTGCTAACAATTTCAGGTGAAGCAGGTTCGGCTCCCCTTGAGCCTGTAGAGGACAAGACTCGTGAGACTCCTTGACTACGTGATACCTTGCTGCTAGTTTTTGTGGATGCTTGTATATGCTTCGTGGGCCGTAGCGTCAAGTAGATGATAGTTGCTTATAGTCTATTTTGTGGCCTACGGTCTTGTATATATTCTTGGCCTTTTTGAATGTTGTAAAGTGTTATAACTTGAGCCAACATGTTTGGTAGGATTGTAAACGGCTGTAATAACTTAAAGTACTTTCGTTACTCATTTTTCATGCATGCTTGTGTGTGGTAAGTGGGTGATTGTGGGTCTTTAACCACAAGAAAGGTTTATAGACAAGGTTAGAGTGGTATGATAAGTGATTTTATAACATAGTATTTCAATGGTTGAATCCCACACATGCTTGTGTGCTCTTGTTGCTTTGTCTAAGGCCCGGATGGCCTTGAGACGGGGCATAATTGGTTGGTTGGAGTTGGAGTTGTAGGAGAATGTTGGATTATGGCTTTGTGATTGTATTATGTTGTTTGCAAGTTTCGGTTAGTCCTATAAATAGGAGAGGCTCCGCCCGTTTTCTCTCATTTTTTTTCGTGACTTGGGATTTGGATCGGGTTGTGTATAGTGGGTTTTTAGTGCTCCTGTTTCCGTAAGGGAACGGGGCGTTTCACATGCTTTTAAGTTTTCGCTGCATTATAAAAGTTTTTGAACTTTGAACTATCTAGGTAGCATGCATGCCACAATAATAGATGAAAATTGCAATTTATGTATATGTTAATCATGTAGTAAAAACTCCATGGTAGAGAGTTTTAGGATTAATTACTTGATGGAATTTTTTGATTAATATGATAGAATGTATGTATGATCATATTATTTGTGAAATTAAGGGCTTGTTTGAAAGTGTTTTCAAAAACTTTTTTTTTAATTTTGAAAATGAAAAAAAAAAAAAATTATTTGGCATGATTGTTTTTGAAAATTGTTTTTAAAATCTATTTTCAAAAATGTTTTCTCAAAAACAAAAAGCTGAAAACACAAAAAAGATGTTTTCACATATTTTTGTTTTCAAAAGTTGGGAATGAAAGGGCGCATACAAGTTGCCAGCCAACATACTATATCATGTCTTTACACATATACTAGTTGGATTCAAGATCTAGAAAGGCATGCATGGATACAAGCTAGGGCCGAAACTAGGTGTGACATATTTCAAAATTTTCTAGCATAGATCAACATGCATTCTTTTATATATGTCCATAAGATTACTAACTAACATCATATATCAAATATATATAATGAAAAAGCAAGGTCCTTAGGTATACCTTTCGTAGACAACTTGGTTGATGGTGTGGATTGAAGTTGGAGCAATGGAATCCTTCTAACTTGAAGGGTCTAGTTGGTCCACAAGCATCCAAAGTCACCTTACTACTTGAAGACAAATATGTGCTAGTATATCTTCTAAGTATTAAGCTATATGTATGTGGTTTGTTCACAAAATAGCAAAGCTTGACCTTTCAACTTGCCATGGCTGAAAATCACTAAGCTATGTGAAGAAGATGATCTTTTTCGCTCTCCTATAGCCTTGGCCGAAAATGTGCATGTATGTGTCTTAGAGAGCTTGTCTTCTTTTTATCAAATAATATATAAACTATCTCAAAAAGTGTAGCCAATCACAATTGCTAACTTTTCTTGATAATGCATGCACATCATAGGATCACAATCATTGCAAATAGATGGCAAGATAAATGTTTTCTCTCTCCTCTTCCATATGGCCGAAAATCATAGTGGAAAGAGAGAGAAGATTGTCATCCTTGTTTATATTATATGATAAGCTATTATTTAATTGCTTTTATGCATTCAAGAGCCAATCAAATTATTTCTCTTTCTTGCTTGAATCAACCAAGCCATGCATAGCCTTGGATTGTAATCATTACAATCCAAAGACAACTTTATTCTCTCTCTTGACACTTGGCAAAAAGGCTTTATTATCAAAAGTAATGGTCAAGATTCTTTTGTCTTTATTCCAAAAAGAATCTCATCCATTCATTTCAAATTCAAATGACTAGGATTGATGACATGAACAATCCTAGTCAGAAATCTCTACATGCATATGCCACATGTAATTATCTAGTCATTAAATTGCAATTCACCTTTTGACAACTAAGACGATGATGTGGCATTTCTCAAATTACATCATCATAACACATATATATATATAAACACCTTTATATATATATATATATATATATATATATATATATATATATATATTATTTTTGCCCATTCTAATCTCTATTAGAATAAATATAATGAAACTACTTTCAATAATTACAGTTTGGCCTTAAAGTTTTGGTAATTACAATTTGACCCCAAAACTTTTTGAAATTATACTTTTGGCCTAAATACCAACATTGATGACTCTTAACACCTTAAAGCCACCAACCACATAATACAAGTTTCCGGTGAACTTATTCATGATACTTATTAGTGTGTGACCTTCTAGATTCATAATCACGTACCGATGATGAACCTGATAAACCTCCTTATCTATTTCGAAAATGTCTCCGTCATTTACCGAAATATCCTCATGCTCACGAGTGACGCACTAGCAATGAACGTACCATGAGAATGTAAACGATAATGAAGACAATGTCTTTTAAGAATCTATTTAGCCGTCGAGAATTAGCGTGCAGTCCGATCCTTTTGTTAAAAGTGCGCCAATCGGGAAAGGACCATGAAATTGTTAAGCCCACATCTGATACTATGTATAAATCTGAACCGGTGAAACAAGAGATGACTACCATGGAAAAACTCATTTCCATCACTTTATTCTCGCCTTGGCCAAGGACTTCCTCGTTTTCCAACCAATCTCAGATATCATGGGACATCGCCTCACGCCGGAGGTTAACATATCCTATCTTGACAATTACCTGTCGGTTCATACCACAAGACTAAAACGCGAAAGACCGTAACCCACCTTATGGAAGATGAGTATTGTCCAGACGCCGTATTTAGCCCCTGATATAACTGGCAGCCGTAATTTCTCAAGTTTGAGGATTAATTTGCACAATTCCCAATTAAATAGTAAACCATTAACCTGAAATCATGTAGCTTACTATTTATTGTCACATTCAATGATCCGTACACAGACGATCACTCATATGTTTATTAGTCCACATCATCATGCTGTTTTGGTACTTCGCACGCCATCCTTTATCATTAACATCACTATGTTAATCAAAGGTAATAACATATGATACCCGTACTCGATTATTCTAGTCCCGGTTGAATAATCTGAAGGGCTATGAATCAATTCTTAATGTTTATCATATCGAAGAAAAAGTACGAAATATCCTAAACTCTTTTAGAACATTTTTTTTTCTCGGATAAACATTAGAGACATATTCATATCGAAGCGGAGAATATGAATATCCTACAAATGACATAGTGTATAAAACACATAAATATGGAACTTTTGAAAACTATTTTCATTAATGGCAATTTGCTAAATAATCGAACTTTTGATATGGATTTTGGTAAATAATGGAACAAAGTTAGAAAACTTGTTCTTCTTTCTCTCTCTTTCTCCAAACCAATGCTCTACTCTATCAGATATGCTTTCTCTCCAGATTCATTCTTCTTTTCTCTTATTATCTAAATCTAGCAATATAGTTTGAATTTAATAATTTATTACATATGAGTCAAAAACGGTTTTTAAAACAAGTTCATTTTTTTACACCCGAATGGATTTTCTATTTTTTTGTTCTTAACACTATTTTCTAAAACACTTTTGTCAAACAAATTTTTTGTTTTTTTTGTGTTAAGAAATTATTTTGGAAACAATTCTAGTCAAAAAATTTTTTATTTTATTTTTTGTTCTTAAAAACAGTTTTCCAATACTATTCTACAAAATAAAAAAACAAAAAACACGTCCAAATATGCCCTAATTCTCTTGTAGCAAGTATTAGCCCCCTCTAATGGTTCGCATACATGTTATGTATGTATTTATTCAATCTAGGTAAAAATTGATATAAGATTGATAGTTTATGCAATCATAGACATCTAGTAATATTTTTAAATAATTGGATTGAATTATATAGCTTCCTTGAGAAACATAGGAGAATGGATGTAATCGTATTAGACTAAGATTACAATTTTCCTAGAAGATTGCAAAAATATCTAGCATATGAGAAGGCCACATGTTTCTTACTCTATCCTAGGTGTAGGAATGGTGAAGTCAACGCAGGTAAAAGGTCTTGGTCAAAGGAGTTGACTTTGTGGAGCTATTTTGTAAGCCTATGAAGATTAGTGGTCAAATTTGAAATTTAACAAATCTATAGGGAGCCATCAAAGAAAAAAGAGGCAAATTAATTATTTAATTAATATTTCAGTTTCGTTTCTATGCAGGATTATATTTAATTGTTCTTATTAAGTGTATTTTAGGTTGTATGACACATAGAAACATTCCCACCAATAGGATTTAAAATTGGCAAATCCTAATTGTCTTAGGTTATGGTACTTAATAGTGTTGGCCTTATGCCAAAAGATATGATTTTGATAATATCAAATGGAGAAAAATTAGATTTGTAAGTGTGTTTGTGCAAATGTGTTTATATGCTTAAATACACACTTGTTGGTATTTGTGCATTAAATGTATATACCACTTTGAGTCTTTTGGTACTTTAATATTTTGGCTTGTGTAGATTATCTTGTACTAATGGTATTATGAGCCAAAATATATTGTGGATGCTTGGTGTTGAGACAGGATGAGTATCTTGCATGAAAGAAGAAAATATGATTGCTCAAAGAATAAATGCAAGATAGAAAAGATGCAAACTTATGTATGCCTTTGAATAATACATAATCAAGATCACCACTAGCATGAAGAAATGAAGTCTTGAAGAGTTGAAGAAATGAAGATCATATTTCAACTACCGCTCAAAACTTATATAAACGCATATAAACGATCCTTGGCATCTATTGAGCAATAATCTAACAACAATTTAACATTTCATCGGATAAAAATGCAATTATATGAAAATGACATAAAATAGCATTTTGAGATCTAGAATTTTTCTCTCACCTTTGATGTTATATGATGCTAGAAAGATGTAGAATGGATGCCCAACAAGTGAAATCAAGCCTTGGATGAAGAAGTTTGGACTTCAAATGAGTTTTCTATAGAAAATTTGCTTTGAAAACCTTGTGAAAAATTTTCCTTTCTTTGCCTATGGAGTTTCGGCCAAGTGAGTGAGAAATGAGTGTGTTTGAGCTTTTATTTATTTATTTATGATATATGGTATTTATTATGTTTATATAAGTTAAATCAAATAAATATACTAAGGTCAAAGTTAGTTTTTCTAGTCTTTTAATTGCACTTTAGACTATTTACTCACAAATATGCATTTAACACTTAGAATATTTTTAAGTAATTTATTTTTAGTTGACAACAATTTTCATATGCATACATTAACACCCGACTCGTTTAAAAACTCGATTTTTGTAAAAGAATGTGTAAAAACCTTTAAAATTCATAATTCGATTTGAAATCCATTTTAATCAGACATGGGTCTATTAATATCCAAGGACTAGGTTTTCAGACGGTTAAAACACCCGTGTAAAAATTTTAGCAGACGTGCCTTCAAAATACTATTCACAAAAACCGTCTATAAAATTTTTGATGCCGTTTTTGATAAAAATTTCATGAATGCACATTTAGCATGTATTAGGAATATAAATCACAGAATTAGTGCATTCTAACTCATATAACACATAAACAAGTCAAAACACGTAATTCTATGCAAATGTGAAATATGGGATTTTACAGGAGATATGGCAACATAAAGGGTAACGGCTTAAAAATGTCATTTGCCTTACTTTTGCATTTTTATGATTGAAGCTCTTGGTAATCTTCCAAAAATATTTTTAAATCTTTCCTCAAAAGTTTTGAAAAATTTTTAAAAGATTAAATAGGTTGGTACATCTTTTGAAGAAAAGCTCTTAAAAGGTTTAAATTAATTTATCTTCAAAAGATTGAATTTTTGGTTGAAAATGTGCTTTAAACTCTTGATTACCAAACTAGGTTTTAATCTTTCCACAAGAATTTAAAAAATATTTTGAAGTGTTAAAAAGGGTGGAAACACTTTAGAAGAATTGTTTTTAAAGTGCCTAAACGTTTTGTTTTAAAAAAATTGGATTTCGGGCACAATTTCGTAAAATTAAAAAATTGGCACTATTTGATACTATTCAAATCGGGCGACGACATCGACTTGCTTTCATCGATTGGATTTTGCAGATTATGTCAATAGAGCAATGCCGAAAGAAGGCCTTGACTGACTTTGTCAAAAATTTGAAAAATGGCCGTTAAAGAGCCATTATAACATTTTCTACAAATACCAACCAACCCAATTCATCAAATCAACTCTTTCAACATCTCCAAAACATTATATATTTATCCTAAGCTTTGAATTTCATTTATTTCAATCCATATACACCAAGCTTGAGCTATAACTTGCAACTGTATTGACCATTCAAAGATTTGAATTGTATTTATCTACTCATTGAGGAGTTTTGTTTGTATTTAATTGTATTATCTTTCAAACACACTATCTTTGTATTGTATACACTCTTGGACTCTAGATTAGGATTGAGAGAATTCTTGTAAAGAGAAGAGTGTGGGAAAATCCTTTTGGACTCAAAGGAAGAGGGATGGTAGATTGGAGCTTCACCTACATTAGAAGAAACTTGTGTTTCTCTTGTGGACTCAAGAGAAGGTTGTAAAATTGGTTTGTGCTTTACCAACATTTGAAGAAGCAACAACTAGTGGAGTTTGTGCAAATCCTAAGGGGAGGAAGACCTTAGATAGTGGACTAGGCCTTTGGGAGTTCAAACCACTTGAAAATACTGAGTTTGATTTCTCTCTCTCTACTCTATTTATATTAATTTTCATATATATTGTTTGGAGTAATTATCTTGCACTTGTGTGTCATTTTATTCATCATAATATCTCTTATCAAGTTATCCACACAAGGTGTTTGATAAATTGTCTCATAGAGGTTTTTGTGGGTTGTAGTAAATTTTTAAATAATAATATTTTGCTATAATCTTAATTCACCCCCTTCTTAAGATTATTTGCCGCTAACATATAGTATTAATTAATCAGATCTTATATTAAGTATTATCTAAGGATTAATTATGTAGTTTAAAAATTGGCTAAGCCAAGAATTTAACCTTGAAGGTCCAATTCTTAAATAAATAACTTAAGTAGGCCTTATCTATGGCTTTATTAAGCCCAGATTAGGTAATATGTTTTAAAAATATACTTGAAATATAATATTCAAAGGCGTATGGGCTATGCCTATATACTTAAAAATATTATTATCCTAGATTTGTTTAGATAAAAAACCTAGCTTTTAAGTATTAATATGTAAAAACCCTATTTTTAATAATAATCGAGTGGGAGAGATGAATGTAAAACCTCAACGCTTTCTAGTTCCGGTTGTGCTAATAAATTAATATCACCTTGTCTTACCATGCGGTTTGCTCCCTACGGAGGGTGATATTTAATTTGGACATTAGTGGATAGAGTTAACGTAGATAAACATAAATAAAGTACCAGTGGACTTGGCCTGTAACACCCCGATCCTTCCCAATATCGAAAATTCTATTAATCATACTATACTCGACCCAAATCCAAACCCAGGCACAAAACTTAAGAAAAACGGATGGAGTTTTCCCTGTTTATAGGGCAACAGTTTACCTGCACACAAAATATAAATGGACCAGTACCATGTCCAAACATTCAACAACTCCTCAAGGCCATCCGAGCCTCGGTTCTCAACAATTAAACACAACAGATATACATTTCCAAGTTCCAAGACTATCCTATCCCTTTCCTTTAAGCAACTACATACATGCATTGAAGTTAAACTATACTATTTTGATACATAAACTAGCTTATCATACCACTCCAACAACCTAATTAAACTTAAATTACATTCCTTTTAGCACTAAATACATACAATACATGACAATGTACATCTTCGCATCTTTCTACAACTCAGCCACATAACACGTAAGACAACTCTTCAAGCACGAACTATCATGTAACCACGAATTTTCCAGCTAACATGGCATTTCTTGAAATGTGGTGGTGAGGAGTGGGTATACAACATATGTATACTCAGTGAGGGCAGAACATATATTGAGGTGGAAAGAGAAGAAGATCGTGCAATGCAAATAGGTACAGTTAAGCAATATAATCAATAAGAAAGCAACCAATATAAATAGTAACACAATAACAATCAAGGAAAGCATAACATAACCAATCAAAGCTATACCACACTTTGAAAGCCACGGTTCGCTCACACGAGCTATTTACCAATTCACGAACAATACATCTGTCACGCCCCAACTCGACCCCTCCTATAATCAGTCAGACGCAACGGAATTTTGGCAGTATAACGACAGTAAATAGGATACCGAGGCTCTAAACCAACCTCAATAGACATCATACATCAACTCCACAAACCATACAACAAACAACTCCTCAATAATAACAACATACATCATAACCATATTATACAATAAACATTCCTCGTTATACGCCTCCGTTCCAACATAATACATGAACCTTTAATATACATTACCAAGAACATGTTGAGCCAATCTAGCAACCTAATCATAAACAAAAGAAAGGCTACTAGGACAACATCAACTAATTCATTAACTTAATAACATCTTATACATTATAAACTACAAAGCAGATAAAAGTCTACTAAGTTAATTTACAAGATAATCAAACATGTATGACATCACGGATAAGACTCTGGAACATAGGACTCATCCACGTAAGGCACGTTTTCCACATTCTCCTCTTCAGGAGGCACGTACCCGTAATCCTGCGAAAGTACACCTGTATACATGCAATAATAGAGAGTGAGCTTATATAAAATAAGCCCAGCGAGGATTCGATAGATCTCGAGCAAGGTCTACTAAACTCCTTGGAATAATCCTTTGAGTCAGTAAACACACAATAACAACAATAATAATATCATCACATAACTATATGACCATTCAATAAAGGATACTCTAGTTGGTGTAGCTCCAAACACCATCACGATCATAACAGCCTTCTTGTGACTCCCATAAACTCACGCACCCGGGGTACCCCCAATAACCTCGCCCTCCATGACACCTCCGTCATGCGAGCTGGAGGCAATCTCTGATAGTCATGCCGTTATCAACCCAACAGCCCAATGCTGCCCGAGAGGTGGTACACACATACCAGAGACCCAGCAATAATAATAAACATCAATCATTCACAGGAGGACAGTCTAGCAGAACTGTTTATCTCCTGGCATCAATCATCAATCAATAATCATATTATCATCATAATAATCATCAATAGTCAATTAAACAACAAAATAACTAAGTTAGATGACAAAGTAGGCCATCCAACCGAACATGCATTAAACACGCAATCAAACTCTAAATTACCCATCAACAATTCACAATTCAATCACTCAACCCACACCCAATCAACTAAGGCTCAATTCAATAATTTAAAGAAAGATAACCTAACTTCAAAAATTCATAACCAACATTCTACTAATCCAAACAACTCCAAATCAGTTTCTATCACTCACCCATTCAACCAACTACATTAGCCCTCTCGGAAAACCACCATAACACCTCCAAAGCATGCCCGATAACCCTAAAACCCTAAGGTGTCAAGGCTGAATTTTCTGGATTTTCACCCAAACATCATAATCGAAAATTCGGCATTACAACGGTGCTACCACGTAATTATCAAACATTTAGAAATCGACGACAATCGATTCCGATCAACACAACTCAATTTAATCAACATTGAACAAATTAATCAAATTTAAATACCCGAAAAATAAAAATTATGCTACAACTGATAAAAACTCGTAGTAATACAACTAAATGATCCCTAGCATGCAAGGAGCAATAATCTACCATTAGATTAGAATTCTAACGGTTCAATTTTCATTTATACGCAAAAATGCAAAAGACAACTTTTGAGATCTAGAATTTTTCTCTCACCTTTGATCCGAAGTAAAGCTAGGAATGCGTGCAATAGGAGCCCAACAAGTGGAATCCAGCCCGATTTGAAAAGATTCATACTTTAAATGAGTTTTCTAAGGCAAAATTACTTTGAAATAAGTTGAATAAAATCTCTTTTTTTTCCTAAGCTTTCACGGCTGCAAGGTGTGTGTAAATGTGGTGTTTTTTTTTGTTTCATTGTGTGTTGGTGATATATGCTTGAAAGTCAACAAGTCAAATGAAAGTCAAAGTTGAAACTTTAGTATTTTTAGTGTTTTCTTGACTTTAAATGCATTTTATTGATCACCAAAGTTCAAAACAATTATTCAACACCCAAGATAGCTCAAGTAGGTTATTTTTAGCTGACAAGAAGTTTTACAATCGAACAATTTCACCGAGTCGGCTTAAAACTCGATTTTTACAAAAGTCGGTGTAAAAACCCTAATAAATTCTTAAGCCGATTTTAAAACCGTTTTCATCAAACACAGGTCTATTAAAGTCCGTGGACTAGGTCTAGAAGGGTTAAAAAGACCAGTTTCAAAATTTTAGCAGACGTGTTTAGAAAACACTATTCACTAAAAATCGACGATAAAATTTTTAACTCCGTTTTTGATAAAAATTTGATGAATGCACATTTAGCACGTATTAGGAGTATTGATATCAAAATTATAACATTCTAGGCCCTATAGCACATAAACAGGTCATATACACGCAAAACGAGACAAAGCACGTAAATCAAGTTAAAGCAGATAAGTGGGGTTTCACAACATCAATCTTGAGCTTGATGTTGACTACGATAATGTTAAGCGCACAACCACCTTATAACTTCGACTGGGTGTACTCCGGATGTACCCCGACACATCTACGACCCAATTCACCCAGGGCGGCATCCCTAGCGAGAATGAGAATAGGACACGGAGCTAGAGCAACCCAACCCTGGTAGCCCGAGACTGCACAGAAAGGCCCATCTCTCACGCGCCTGACACTATGCAATGCAGTACGAGAAACATGATGATAATCGAGCGAGGGTACCAAAGTGCAGATTAGTTGCAATAATCAATATAACAAGCATTTACAATCGGAATTAGCAATTAGAACAGTAACTAAGCAGGCAATACAAGTTCAATACATAAAAACTACAAGTAACACTATTCAATCTCTAACTTTCAAAGGCAATTGCGAGCAAACGAGCTATAGGATTGGAAAACTGTCTTTACTACCCTCTCTTAGGCACTACAAGGCACGTTTTTATGGCACGAAACCTCACTTTCCTAACTAAAGTCCGAAAGTCCACCTAGTGCATTTGAACTATAGCTATGCTAATCGGTTACTCAATCAATGCCACAATAGCACCAAAAGTGCTTCCATGCATTCACAAGCCAAACCCCTAACTCAATTTGAGTACGGACAACACTTGGTCAAACGGCCCCTTTACGTTTCAATGTCTAATTCCCGATTTTAACAAAGGGTAATCAATTTTTATTACACATTTAATCTTTCTAACACTAATGGCACCTAACCAAATCAAGAAAACACAATTCGGATCGAAAATCCAGAAATCTAGGGTTTTACTATTCAAAAATACTATTCATGTTCTTCCCCAACTTAGTTTTGCAATTCTAGTCGTAAAATTTGCTAAATAACTAACAAGTAATGTTCTAGGAACCCTAAGGAGGCTATTCCAAGCAATTATAAGCATTATAACACAATATATATCAAATATGAAAATTTGAAACAAAAATCAAATTCCAAAAAATATGCACAAAAACGTGAAAACCTTCACAAAGATTGAAGAGGAAGCCTTGCAAGAACCCTAGCCTTGATCCTTGAGCAATTCCAAGCAAAATTGAAGATGAAAAATGAAGAAAAAATGTTTTCCTTGGCTTCCATGAAGCTCTCGGCCATGGGGGGGTGGGAGGGGGGGAGGGACTTGGGGGGAATTTTGGGAAATGTTTTGATGTTATTTTTGCCTTGTTTTGTATTTAAACGATGACAAGGGTAGTTTGGTCATTTTGGCAAGTCAAAATCATAGCTTAACATGGTCAAATAAGCTTATTTTGATGGCATTTAATCTTCTCCGAGTTAAAACAATACAATTCAATGAAAAACAACTAAAACTAACTAAAAATACTGAAAATAGTGCTGAAAATACTATTCACTGAGGACTAAAAACAATTCTCTAACTTTCATTTTTAATGCACTACGATCGAACGATCAATGGTTGATTGCTATAAAAATGATAAGGATTATTATAAAAATATAATTTTTGTAAAATAGAATAGTTGAAAATTCACTCCGGCTCGAAGCTACTTTTCTAATTATTTGAGAATAAAGTAAATAAGTGCTCAGAAATGAATCCGATTACTATAAATAATAAAAATAGTTAATATTCATTTAAATTAATTAACGTAAGTATTACTGGAATACTTCTGAAAAGAAATATGAAATTAATGCAAAGATGAATAAATTAACTAAATTAAACAATCAATTAAATGCATCTAAATGCCATTAAATACGTGCCGGGTTTGGGGTATCACATGGCCATCCAAATGATGGAGTCCTTTAGATCACTTTATAGGATGTAGACAAGAGTCACTACCCTACGAAGGACTTAAGTTAAGAACATTCTAGGGAATATCACAAATGAATGATAATTCACTCGACTCTAGAAGAAATAGTGTTTTGGCCAAGTAACCCTAGAAGCCAAATAACTCAGTCATTGGATTATTATTTGGATAGTGTCTATCCAGAAAAAATAACAATCCAAACCAAGCGGGTGTTTCACTCAATATTACTACAAACTCGGCCATCTTAATGATGGAAGAATTATGAGAAAATTGAGACAGTGATGCATTCAAGTAGTTTAAAGGGTTAACTACTAAGGCAAAAAGTTTTGTGTATATATGTGTTTTTTCAATTTTACATTGTACATGATATACTTGTGTTACACATGAATGTTCTAATAATTAAAATATATATGTATTCATAAAATGTCAAGTTCTTGCATTTCGTGGGATGGTATTCTCAAGGAGAATAAGTTGTACAACGTAAACTTCATGAATTGGAAAAGAACTTTGGGTATAGTACTCAGGGCTAATGAGTATAGATTTATCCTAACAAAAGCTTGTCCTATTGTTCTAAAATACTCTAATTTTCATTCGGCTAGAGGTTGACAAAAGATGGGCGATGACCAATGATAAGAGCGTAGAATGTATCTTGGATTCCCTATTAGACACTTTGCGGTCTCATCATAAAAAGATCAAGGTGGCATCACACATGCTAACCTCCTTGGAGGTTGTATGTGAAGTAATGATGTTCAAGATAAAAGAAGGGACACCCGTCAAGGACCATGTCCTTAAAATGATGGATCTCCTTTCCATAGCCACGATCACGGGGCCAAAATCAGTCTTGACGAACAGGCAGATCTGATTTTAGATACTCTACTAGATAGTTTCAATCTGATTAAGCTCGTTCAGCGAAGAAGTGAATTGAATCATTCACCTACACAGCTTATAGTAGTGCTTCAAAATTTGGGAAAACTGATGAATGGTGAGATACAATTTAGAACAAGGTCGTATAGGAAGTGTGTAGGTGACAAGCCCAAAGAAAAGTCTTCCAATTGCAACCAAAGAGGGCAATGAAGAAGGAACTGTCCTGAGTACCTTGCTACTAATGAGATGGGTACCTTTTTAACCTTTTACATTGAAACAATTTTAGTAGTTGATTCTACATATTCTTGGATAGTAGACTTTGGAGACACTAATCATATCTGCAATTCATTGCAGGTATTTTGGACAATACGAATGCTTAAAAAAAGGGAATGTGCTTTGAGAGTTGGTATCAGAACAAAAGTATGGGCTATTGTAGTGGGAGATGTTTTATCTTCTTTTAGTAGTGATAGGGTATTAGTTTTGAACAATTGTTATTATGTTCCAGATTTTTTCAAGAATTTAATTTCAATTTCATAACTTTTAAATTACAATTATGCAGTCTCTTTCTATTAAGGTATGGATATCAATAGAAATGGTAGCATAATATAGAGCATGGAAGCTCAACTTCCAGTAATAAGAGAAATGTTATTTCAACCAAAGTTTCTTACCTATGGCACTTATATTTGGGCCATATTACCTGAACAGGATTCAGAGGTTGATCAAAGATGGACATTTAAGCCCATTAAATCTTGAACAATACCTTAGTGTGAATTATGCCTTAAAAAAAGATAACAAAAGGCCATTTTCTTCCAAGAGACAAAGAGTCAATAAAGTATTAGAATTGGTATACACAAATATGTATGGTCCTATGATCACACCAGCCCGTGAATGTTATGAGTATTTCATCATTTTCACGGATCACTACTCTAGATATGGATATTTATTCATAATGCAATACAAATCAGAATTGCTAAAGCGGCATGGAAATTAGGAAAACATATCATTATATCTCTTTAAGCCTATTTACCGTATAGTGCTATTATTGTATTTAGGCAATTTCGCATGTGTCTAGGAGTTACTAAATAAAGAGTTCTAGTGCAACTAGAAGTATAAATTAGGAAGGACTCTCCATTTTGGTAATGGATTTTCCTAATTTGACAGTTGAGCTCATTATGGAATCTTGCTGGAATTAATTTAACCAATATTGGCACAAGAAAATATGAGTTGGCATGTGCAAGAGAGAGAGAGAGTTACGCACATGAGAGCTTTTTGCAGTGGTAGAGACTAATTAATGTTGTACTACATAAGTCCCAGATGCATTGGCTTTGAGCCTATTCCACATCTATATAAAAGAGTCTATTCCATAGGCTTTCACACACTATTACACGCCTAAAGCTAGAAACAAAAGCACACACCCTCTCTCTCTATCCCCCTCTCTTTCTTCCAGATGCAAAAGCAAGCAAAATAGAAGAGTTGAATCCCACAATTCAACCAAGCACAATTTAGCAAGGAAGAAGGTGATAGAGGAAAAAATCATTAGGAAATCCATTCTCAGGCATGCGAAGCTCTTCATAAACAAGTTGTTTTTATTTTTCGTTAAGATCCAAGCTAAAGAATCTTGGTAACAAAATTCAACAAATGTTGAATTTTGATCTTTACATGATTACAATAAATGTGTAGTTTCTTGTTTATGCAATTTTCTTGTGGAATTTGTGAGGTTTTGATCCTAGATATGCATGCTCTTAAATTTCCGCTGTGTTATAAATTTTTTTGAACTTAGTACTATTTAGGTAGTATGTACCTTTATTTTAATCTTAACTCATTCTACTAAAGAGGTACGGTTGCACTACAAAAAAATACTGTATCTAACAGAAGCTTGTCATACTGGGTATGACCTTTGTTGTTGACCTACTAAGCAAAATGACCTAATGTCCCTAGATGTAACGTTCATAGTCAAGACAAGATTTTTTTATCTCGTACTATCAAACCTTTTAATTGCATCTTCTTCTTGTACCTTTAATCCCTAAACTAACGATCCTTTGAACATTATACACTTGATATTGGAAGCGACCAACAAGTCTATATCCAATATACCAATTAAATATAACACTAAGCGCTTAGTTTTGGATGATCAATTGGATTATCCTAAGGGGAACACTTACTCTATCACATGATGACATAGATTTTATAGTGCATCTGCATATCCCAATTGATCAAGTCTAGATATCCAGGATACAAAGTTGTTGACCCATGGATAGAATCTCACCCATAGTGACTCAAAGTAAAAGTACTTGACTTTGTCAATTTATCTGCATATACTCAAAATTAAGAGCACGGGCTACTTAGTCGCAATATGTGTCGTGATCTCTTTAAGCGATAATACAATTTAAAGATCACAACTATGGTAGTTATGTTCAATGCATAACACATACACTAGTGGGA
The DNA here is from genome assembly GCA_037974665.1 of Ehretia macrophylla. Taxonomy (NCBI): domain Eukaryota; kingdom Viridiplantae; phylum Streptophyta; class Magnoliopsida; order Boraginales; family Ehretiaceae; genus Ehretia; species Ehretia macrophylla. Next base: position 74,507,971 of record CM075773.1, read on the forward strand.
GAATTTCGAAAAGCCCTCTAAAGACCAAGGTAGGTCATCCTATGTATTAGGAAAATTTCTCACTATAACTTTATCTTGGTGAAATGCCAAGCTTCAACATCCAATTATGAACCAATATTATGATTCAAGTAACCATGATTTAAACTTTTTGTACAAAACCACTATGTACCTAAGTCATTGACTTGAACAAAGACCTTATATGCACATACATATATTGAAGAGAAAGATAAATAATACTCATATTAAATAAAAATATTTAATTAAACAAACTCTATATATCCATTACATAAAATGTACTAGTGCTAGTTGTCTTTAGGACATATGTAATTCTAATAAGAGCAACCTTAGTTATCTAAGCTTTTGATCTAGGTTTTTTCTTACTAGTTGGAATATAATATATAGGCATTTTGTCATGCCCCGACCCGGCCCAGTCTAAAACCAAGTCCGGATGTGACGGAACTTATTCAATATAATACATGTAACATTGCCATATATACCAAATAGTAAAGTTTACATGCAACAACCTGGATTCCTGTCATTATACATGAAGCATAATAGATACATTGTTCCAAAACGAAGCTCCAAGTAGAACCAAATTTTATATGTTACAACAAAAGTCCATGATTCAACACTTAATACATAGGCAAAATGAGTCTTTCTATTACAAGATAAACTAGACAATTTACATTAAACAACATATACAACATCCATAGCAAGACAAGCAAAGCAATCACTTTCATTCTTCTTGTAGCTCGATCTCGGCCTCACCTGAAATGTTCATAAAACAGGGTGAGCTAAACTAGCACAGTGAGGAGGAGGGGGGGCACGGGGAGGTTTTGGAAAAGCATTAACATGTAGTTCAGTTGAAAACATGCATTCTAAACAATGTACAAACATTAAGCACTTAAATACAACAGATTCCAGAAAACATTGCAACTATATAACAATTCAAGAAAGGATACACTAATCATTATTGATGCCGTCACTTATACCATTATCATGAACTCTACCACTTATCACTCCCGATAGGTGTACTTCAGACCTGTACACTGAACCTATGACCCAACATCCCATGGAACTCTCCGTCCATACGAACGAGACACTAGGTGTGACGCCCTAGAACATCACCGTACTTCTTTTAACTATTGCATTCACTGTTTGTGCATTTTAACTGTACAATTACTTGTTGTTTTCTTTGGGTACTATTTATTGCATTTTTCAACTGCTTATTTTCTTTGAATTACTATTTTTCCTATACTATATTGATTATTTTAGGAATGAGAGAAATGTGCATTTTGAGCAAATTGCGTTAGGAGCAAGTGTTTAGAAAATGTTTTAGCGGTTTGTTGAATAGTGTTACGTAGTCTGATATATTATTTGAGCTAGCTAACATTTAATTACATCTTTGGACTTATATTAAGTGATGTTGGCCCACTTTAAGTTAGCATTGCACACATAAACACAATACATATATTATATATATACACATTTCATCACATTTGACATCTTTAGGCTATGTAGGTGTTGGGTATGCTTTTCTAACTCTTAATTGAGTTCCTGTTAGGGTACATGTAGTGCAAACTCACAAAGGGACAATCGGGGCTTTTATGATAATTGCAGGTAATTGGATAGTTTTGAGGGTCATAGGGGTGCCATAAGGGATACTTGGATGTATGGTATAACTCACTCATGAAATTGGAACATTTCCTTTTAATTTGGAATCAAATGGCTTAGGTTACAAAGGGAAAAAAGTAGGAAATTGATTGTTTTGCACTTCTATGATCTTGTCGATGCTTATTAGGTATTTAGATACATTTTTAAGTTAATTGTGAGCCTTTGGTAATATTTTATGGAAACTATGCAAATTACCCCTTTATGTTCATTTAGTTGATTTTGTACTATTGCTTATATTTTAAATGTTTTCGAGAGCAACCTACTTTGTTGTCCCTCCTAAGTATTATTGTTTTACAATGTTATTATGTTGTCAATTGTTAAAGTGCATTGCATAGTAGTTGCGCAACCATAGTGTCAGGGGCGGATGTATTGGATATCAACTGGGTGGCAGCGGGCTTGCCAGTGGATATTCGATCTCCGTGCTTTAATCCTTCACTCGCCTGGTCCGGGACTGCCAGGGGGTGTTGGGTCATAGGATTCTCGTGGTACATCCGGAGTACACCCACTAGAGTATTTGGGGTTATGTCGGCACTTGATCGAGGTTCGTGGATCAAGGTTCGTGATTGAAGATCAAGTGACTTCTGGAGTATTGGGGTTAAAATGAATTGTATCCTTCTGAATGTGTGGTAGCTTGTCATTTACATTGCCTTTGTTGTTTAGTTTCTTTATTTGTATTAACTGTTGCATTGCATGCCCCGGTAGACTTTATCCCTCACTGGGTAATTGTGGTTGCTCATACCTCGCTAACATATTTTAGGAGGTGCTAAGGTTGAACCCCAGCTTGATTTAGTTGAGTGTGAGGAGCAAGAGATGCATGCGGAGTAGTTTCCTTAGTTGCTGTGTGCTTTGTACTTGAGGTGGCTGTGTTTCTTGCTGTTTATAGAAGACTTTGCTTGTATTACTTTATGTCCTATTTTGGAGCTTGGGTTCATGTATATATTTGTTCAGTTGTAAGTTTGGATATAGTATGAGATATGTAACTATGGTATGTAATAACTTATATTCCTGCTTTTAGTTGTTGGATGCTTGGGTGTGAACGCAAGGGTTGAAAGGTTGACTTTAATTCTTATGTATGTTTAAATGATAACATTGAGTGGTATGATAAACGGTTATGAGATAAGGATTCTAGAATTGTTGATTGCATGCTTGTATGTATTTAAATTGTTTTGTATTGCTTAAGGCTCAAATGGTCTTGAAGTTGGGATTTAGTTGGAATTGAAGTTCTAGTTGTATTTGTGGTTTTATTGAATGTTTGTAGGTTTCCAGAATGTCCACGGTATAGAGGAGACTCTGTCCGTTTGTCGGGTCCGGACTTAATCTTTAGTGTGGGATTGGGTCAGGGCGTGACATTTAGGTGGTATTAGAGCTTATATAATGCTTGAGCCAAGATAGGTTTCTCGGTCTGTGGGGTAGAGGTCTATTATGTGAAAGTGTAATTGTGTGAATAAGTGTTTCTTTTGATTGAATAAGTGAAAGATTGAATTAGTAAAGGACATGCTAGCATGAAAATAAGAATGTCAAATGTCTTTTAAGAGTATTTGTATGAAAGTGAAAAGTTTAGAATGGAAAGTATGAGTAAGTGTTTTATTTGTATCTTTTGTGTATAAAGTGCTTCTATGATTTTATATGTAATTTTATGTGGATTTATTTGAACTTCTCCTTATGTGATTTACTTGCGAGTTATATATATGCCTATCATAATACTTTGCATTCTAGTTATATGAGATAGGGCCCCATCGTCAGACCAGAAATCAGAATACCAGGGAAGAATAAGTAGATCAACATACTATTAATGCACAGTTGACTGCTGCAATAGGTCAGATTGCACGAGTATTGCAGAGGCAGGGAGGCAATGTCCCAGTAGGTAATCCGGGTTAGGTACAAGGTAGAGCAGAGGGCGGTAATGGTAATTACCTTGAGAAATTCTTGCATCGTGGTCCGTCTAGTTTCTTCGGAGAGCCCGATGATATGTTGGCTGAACAATGGTTGAATAAAGTGGAGAAAATTCTTACTGGCCTCGAGTACACTAATGCGAGGAGAGTTGCTTGCACTGAGTTTTTGCTCGAGGGAGATGCTGAGCAATGATGGCATACCGTGAAATCCAAATGGGAGGCTGAGGCAATACTGTAGACGTGGGATGAGTTTGTTAGAGAGTTTCGGAAGAAATTCATTACAGAGACAACTATTGAGAGACGAGAGCAAGAGTTCATTAATATGAAACACAGCAACATGTCAGTTGATCAATATGACGCTGCTTTCACCTACTTGTCCCGTTATGTGCCAGCTTTAGTACAGCCGAAGAGCAAGAGGATTCAGAAGTTTATTATGGGGCTGAGGCCTGATATTTTGTTGAATTTGTCTACCCAGGATTATCCCACTTACACTGTAGCAGTCAGAATGGCTGCCAGATATGAGAAACGGAAAGCAGATCTGTTTGGGGAGCCGAGTCAGCCCAATAAATGACCATATTAGACGCAGAGTCAAGGGTATCAGAGGCAGACTGTTTCAGTTGGCTAGAGTCAGCAGCTGAGGCAGACTAAGAGTTATACCGGGCCTACTAGACTTAGGCACGACCAGTTCAGAGTTAGAATTATGGGTAGTCTCGTCTAGTTGTGGCACGATCTTAGTAGGGTAGTTCGGCTACCTCTTCTTACAGAGCTCCTACGGGAGGCACTGTTGCAAGACGTCACCAGCAATGCAGCTTTTGTCCGCATCAGGGCCATATTGAGGAGAATAGCTGGAAGAGATTGAACAGGTGTACATGTTGCAGGAGTGACCAGTACAGGGTCAAGGATTGCTTGAAATTCAAGAACACCAGCGGTCAGACATTTGGTCAGGATACTCAGACTAGGGCACCAGCTGTAGCACCAGCGCAACGGGGGCAGGCCCGAGTATTTGCTTTGGATGCGAAAGAGTTTTCGGATACGACTACGGTGGTAGAAGATACTTTTCTTCTTAATGATCAGTCGGTTAAAGTTTTAATTGACTCCGGGGCTACACATTCATTTATTACACTTATTTGTGCACAAAATGCTAAATTGAAACATGATAAATTGTTGCATAAGATTGTGGTTTACACACCTATGGGTCCGAAATTATATTGGGGATGGATTGGTTGGGAAGATACTATGTACAACTTGATTGTAAGAAGAAGATTGTGAAACTAGAAATACCCGACCAGCCTGTAATTGAAATAGTTGGAAGTAGAAAATCAACTGGAACTCCTATAATTTCTTCTATTAAAACATCAAAAATGTTGGTCAAAGGTTGTGAGGCTTATCTCGCTTATCTAATTAATCAACCTGGGGACAAATTGAAACTGTATGATGTGCCTATTGTGAAAAAGTTTTCGGGGGATTTTTCCTGAGGAATTACCTGGTTTATCACCTGGTAAAGAGATAGAGTTTGTGATTGACTTATTACTGGGGACTACGCCTATCTCTAGGACTCAGTATAGAATGGCTCTACTGGACTTGCAAGAATTGAAAGTTCAGCTACAGGGTTTGCTTGAGAAGGGATTCATTCAGCTGAGTTCTTCACCTTGGGGTACACCAGTTTTTTTTGTTAAGAAGAAGGATTGATCTCTTTGCTTATGTATTGATTATCGGGGCCTCAATCAGGTGACTATCAAAAACAAAGATCTGTTGCCTTTAATTGAAGAGTTATTTGATCAGTTGCAGGGTACTAGAGTATTTTCTAAATTTGATCTGAGGCAGGGTTATTATCAGTTGAGGATTAAGAAAAATGATGTGCCTAAAACTGCTTTTAGAACTAGATATGGTCACTATGAGTTTGTTGTATTGCCGTTTGGCTTGACTAATGCTCCCGCCGTATTGATGGACTTAATACAGAGGGTGTTCTGACTATATCTAGACCAGTTTGTAGTTATTTTTATTGATGACATTCTGGTATATTCTAAATTAGAGGCTGAACATGAACAACATCTGAGGATTGTATCACAGACTCTTCAAGAGCATAAATTGTTTGCAAAATTCAGCAAATGTGAGTTCTGGTTAAAGCAAGTTGCTTTTCTCGGTCATATTATCTCACAGGATGGTATTTCTGTTGATCCGGCGAAGATTGAGGTTGTATTAGCTTGGAAACGGCCTGAGACTGTTATAGAGATCTGCAGTTTTTTGGGTTTAGTAGGTTATTATAGAAGATTTATCAAGGATTTCTCTAAAATTGTTGGACCTTTGACTCAGCTTACTCAGAAGAAAACTGTGTTTGATTGGAATGAGAAATGTGAGGCTAACTTCCAGGAATTGAAGAAAAGGTTAACCACAGTTCCTATTCTTGCATTACCCGAGGGAACTGATAACCTGGTAGTTTATAGTGATGCTTCTAAGGAGGGTTTGGGCTGTGTATTGATGCAGAATGGAAAAGTTATTGCATATGCCTCTAGGAAACTGAAACCCTATGAGCTCAACTATCTGACGTATGATCTTGAGCTTCCAACTATTATCTTTGCACTCAAGAAATGGCGTCACTATCTCTAGGGTAACAAATTCGAAATCTTTACAGATCATAAGAGTTTGAAATATCTGTTTTCACAGAAAGAGTTGAACATGAGGCAGATGTGTTGGTTGGAATTACTTGAGGACTATAACTGCACTATTAATTAGTTTATAGGGGAGAGGGTGTGACGCCCGAGAACATCACTGTACTTCTTTTAACTGTTGCATTCACTGTTTGTGCATTTTAACTGTACAATTACTTGTTGTTTTCTTTGGTTACTATTCATTGCATTTTTCAACTGCTTATTTTCTTTGAATTACTATTTTTCCTAGACTATATTGATTATTTTAGGAATGAGAGAAATATGCATTTGAGCAAATTGTGTTAAGAGAAAGCGTTTAAAAAATGTCTTAGCGGTTTGTTGAATAATGTTTCGTAGTCTGATATATTATTTGAGCTAGCTAACATTTAATTACATCTTTGGACTTATATTAAGTGATGTTGGCCCACTTTAAGTTAGCATTACACACATAAACACAATGCATATATTATATATATACACATTTCATCACATTTGACATCCTTAGGCTATGTAGGTGCTAGATGTGCTTTTCTAACTCCCAATTGAGTTCCAATTAGGGTACGTGTAGTATAAACTCACAAAGGGACAATCAGGGTTTTTATGGTAATTACGGGTAATTCGATAGTTTCGAGGGTCATAGGGGTGCCATAAGGGATAATTAGATGTATGGTATAACTCACTCGTGAAATTGGAATATTTCCTTTTAATTTGGAATCAAATGGCCTAGGTTATAAAGGGGAAAAAGTAAGAAATCGATTGTTTTTGCACTTCTATGATATTGTCAATGCTTATTAGGTGTTTAGATGCTTTTTTAAGTTAATTGTGAGCTTTTGGTAATGTTTTATGGAAAATATGCAAATTACCCCTTTATGTTCATTTAGTTGATTTTGTACTATTGCTTATATTTTAACCGTTTTCGAGGGCAACCTACTTTGTTGTCCCTCCTATGTATTATTGTTTTACAATGTTATTATGTTGTCAATTGTTAAAGTGCATTGCATAGTGGTTGTGCAACCATAGTATTAGGGGCGGATGTATTGGATATCAGCTGGGCGGCAACGGGCTTGCCAGTGGATATTCGATCTCCATGCTCTAGTCCCTCACTCGCCTGGTCCAGAGATTGCCAGGGGGTGTTGGGTCGTAGAATTCTTGGGGTACATCCGAAGTACACCCACTGGAGTGTTTGGGGTTATACCGGCACTTGATCAAAGTACACCCACTGGAGTGTTTGGGGTTAAAGTGAATTGTATCCTTCTAAATGTGTGGTAGCTTGTCATTTACATTGCCTTTGTTGTTTAGTTTCTTTATTTGTATTAACTGTTGCATTGCACTTCCCGGTAGACTTTATCCCTCACTAGGCAATTGTCGTTGCTCATACCTCGCTAACATGTTTCAGAAGGTGCTGAGGTTGAACCCCAGCTTGATTTAGTTGAGGGTGAGGAGCAAGAGGTGCAGGCGGAGCAGTTGCCTTAGTTGCTGTGTGCTTTGTGCTTGAGGTGGCTGTGTTTTTTGCTGTTTATATGAAGACTTTTTTGGAGCTTGGGTTCATGTATAAATTTGTTCAGTTGTAAGTTTGGATGTAGTATGCGATATGTAACTATGATATGTAATAACTTATATTCATGGTTTTAGTTGTTGCATGCTTGGGTGTGAATGCAAGGGTTTGAAAGATTGACTTTAATTCTTAAGTATGTTTAAATGATAACATCGAGTGGTATGATAAGTGGTTATGAGATAAGGATTCTAGAATTGTTGATTGCATGCTTGTATGTATTTAATTTTTTTTGTATTGCTTAAGGCTCGGATGGCCTTGAAGTCGGAATTTAGTTGGAATTGAAGTTCTAGTTGTATTTGTGGTTTTATTGAATGTTTGTAGGTTTCCAGAATGTCCACGGTATAGAGGAAACTCTGTCCGTTTGTTGGGTCCGGACTTAACCTTTAGTGTAGGGTTGGGTCGGGGCGTGACACTAGGACCATGGTAGTCATGCCAATACGCTTGGCAAGCCCTATGCTGGTAAGGATGACACGACTCTACCATGCCTCGATAAAAGATTGCAACCTTACGATCATTCAATCAATCACTCAATCAATTCACTTCACTTCGAGAGGACAACAAAGTAGGTTATCCCTTAAACACTTTAACATTCAATTAACAATTCAATTTTATTCAATAGCACATTTGTTAGGTGATAAAGTAGGCCACCATACCACTTGCAAACACCTTAAACACTTAACCATTTCCACTAGCACTTAGCACAATGCATAATCACTTCTATGAATTATCTTCAATTAATAGAATCCAATATTACTTAGCTCAACAATACATAACAACTAGTTCCTCTCAACATTTTAGCCATAGTTTACAATGCAATACAAATGTACAATGTGAAACCCCACTTTTCATCTTAACCTTGATTTGCTTGTTTTGCCTCGTTTTGCATGCTTTGACCTATTTATGTGTTATATGAGTCAGAATGTGCTAGATATGTGATTTATATTCCTAATACATGCTATGTGTGCATTCATGAAATTTTCATAAAAAACGAAATCAGAAATTTTATCGACGATTTTTGTGAATAGTATTTTGGACGCACGTCTGCTAAAATTTTTACGCAAGTGTTTTAAGTGTTTCAAAACCTAGTCCTCGGACATTAACAAGCCTGTGTTTGATTAAAATGGATTTCAAATCGGCTTAGGAATTTAAAAGGGTTTTTACACCGTCTTTTGCGAAATTGAGTTTTGAGCCGACTCGGTTGAAATTGTTTGAATGTAAAACTCTTTGTCACCTAAAATAAATTGTCTGGGAATAGTTTAAGTGTCAATTTAATGTTTGAGCAAGAAATAGTAAAGAAATGAATTAAAAGACAAGAAAATGCTAAAAAAAATAAACTAAGAAACTAACTTTGACTTCTTTTAATTTGTTTGACCTTGAGTATATTGCATCAACACACAATAGAAAGCTCACAAAACACACTCAAAAACACTCACTTGGCCGAGAGCTCCATAGGAGAAAAGCCAAGAGTTTTCTTCAAGTTTTCAAAGGCAATTTTGCATTAAAAGTTGTAATTCAAGGCCAATTTTCACCGACCAAAGCTTGATTCCACCTCTTGAGCATCCATTGAGCATCTTTCTAGCTCCATTACACATCAAATATGAGAGAAAAATTCTAGATCTCAAATGTCATCTTTTATATTTTTGCATATAATTGAATTTTGAACAGTTAGAAAGTTGAATTGATGTTATATTATTGCTCAGTGCATGCTAAGGATCGTTTATATGCGTTTATATAAGATTTGAACCATTATAGCATGAATTTTTATTTTCGGGTATTAAAAGTTGAGTTGTTGGCTATTTGTTGAATATTTTGAGTTGTAGTAGTTGGAATCGATTGCCGTCGATTTGTAAAAGTTTGTTAAATATGTGGTAGTACTGTTGTAATGCCGAAATTTCGATTGCGATGTTAGTGAAAAAGTCCAGAAATTTCAGCCGAGGTGTATTAGGGTTTTAGAGTTGTTGGGCTTGATTTGGTTGTATTGTGGTTGGTTTCCGAGAGGGCTAATGTTGTTGTTTGAGTGGGTGAGTGATAGAAACTGGTTTGGAGTTGTTTGGATTAGTAGAATGTAAGTTATGATTATTAGAAGTTTAGGTTGTCTTTCTTTAAAATGTTGATTTATGCCTTTAGTTGTTTGGGTGGTGTTTGAGTGATTGAATTGTGAGTTGGTAATACTAGGGTTTGATTGTGTGGTTTAATGCATGTTAAGTTGGATGGCCTACTTTGTCATCTAACTTAGTTGTTTAGTTGTTAACTGATTAATTGATGTTATATTGTTGAAATGTTATAAATTGATTGATGATTAATTGATTATTGATTATTGATTATTGATTGATAATTATTGATGAACCGGGAGATAGTCAACGTGAAAGGTTGTCCTCCTGTGATTGAATGTTTATTATTATTGCTGAGTCTTGGTATGTGTGTGCCACCTCTCGGGTAGCATCGGGATGTCGGGTTGAAACCAGCATGACTACCATAGACTACCCCCAACTCGCATGACGGAGGTGTCATGAAGGGCGGGGCTAGAGAGGTACCTCGGGTGCGTGAGTAATGGGGAGTTATAAGAAGAACAGTTGAGATCGTGATGGCGTTTGAAACTACACCAACTAGAGTATCCTTTATTGAATGGTTATTATAATTTATGTGCTTATATTGTTATTGATATTTATTGTGTGTTTACTGCTCAAAGGATGATTTTCAAGGAGTATAGTTGTGAAACCCCACTTTTCTGCTTTAACTCGATTTACGTGTTTTATCTCGTTTTGCGTGCATTTGACCTATTTATATGCTATATGACCTAGAATGTTATAATTTTGATGTCAATACTCCTAATACGTGCTAAATGTGCATTCATGAAATTTTCATCAAAAACGGGATCAGAAATTTTATCGTCGATTTTTAGTGAATAGTGTTTTCGAAACACGTCCGCTAAAATTTTGAAACTGGTATTTTTAACCCTTCTAGATCTAGACCACGGACTTTAATAGACCTGTGTTTGATGAAAATGGTTTTAAAATCGGCTTAAGAATTTATTAGGGTTTTTACACCGACTTTTGCGAAAATCGAGTTTTAAGCCGACTCGGGTGAAATTGTTTGATTGTAAAACTTCTTGTCACCTAAAAATAATTTACTTGAGCTATCTTGGGTGTTGAATAATTTTTTTGAACTTTGGTGATCAATAAAATGCATTTAAAGTCAAGAAAACACTAAAAATAATTAGTTTCCACTTTGACTTTCTTTTATTTATTTGACCTTTGCTTAATATATGATCAACACACATTAAAAACAAAGAAAAACACCACCAAAAACACACACAAAACCGTGGCTCCTTGGAGGAGAAAGATAAAGGCATTTTCAAAGCATTTTTCTCACAGAATTTGCGTTTCAAAGCCGAATTGAGTGATTCAAAGCTTGAAATTGATTGTTTGGCATCCATTCTACACATTTCTTGCATCAAAACACATCAAAGGTGAGAGAAAAATTCTAGATCTCAAAACTTGTCTTTTGCATTTTTGCGTATAAATGAAGATTGAACCGTTAGAATTGTAATCTGATGTTAGATTATTGCTCCTTGCATGCTAGGGATCGTTTAGTGGTAATACTACGAGTTTCTGTCGGATGTAGCATAATTTTTATTTTTCGGGTATTAAATTTTGATTAAATTGTTCAATGTTGAATTAATTGAGTTGTGATGATCGAAATCGATTGCCGTCGATTTCTAAATACTTGATAATTACGTGTTAGCGCTGTTGTAATGCCGAATTTTCGATTACATTGCTCGTGGGAAAGTCCGGAAAATCCAGCCAAGATATCCTAGGGTTTTAGGGTTATCGGGCATGATTTGGAGGTGTTATGGTGGATTTCCGAGAGGGCTAATGTAGTTGGTTGAATGGGTGAGTGTTTGAAACTGATTTGGGGTTGTTTGGATTAGTAGAATGTAAGATATGATTATTTGAAGTTTAGGTTATCTTTCTTTAAATTATTGAATTGAGCCTTAGTTGATCGGGTGTGGTTTGAGTGATTGAATTGTGAGTTGTTGATGGGTAAACTAGGGTTTGATTGTGTGTTTAATGCATGTCCGGTTGGATGGCCTACTTTGTCATCTAACTTAGTTAATTGTTGTTAAATTGATTATTGATATGATTATTGATGATGATAATATGATGATTGATGATTATTGATTGATTATTGAGTACGGGAATCGGGCACTTTCGTTGCTGATCTCTCGGAATATTGATGATTGATGTTTATATTTATTGCTGAGTCTTTGGTATGTGTGTGCCACCTCTCGGGCAGCATCGGGCTGTCGGGTTGATAACGGCATGACTATCAGAGATTGCCTCCAGCTCGCATGACGGAGGTGTCATGGAGGGAGAGGTTATTGAGGGTACCCTGAGTGCGTGAGTAATGGGGAGTTATAAGAAGAATGGTTGAGATCGTGATGGCGTTTGGAGCTACACCAACTAGAGAGAGTATCCTTTATTGAATGGTCATATAGTTATGTGATGATAGTATTATTGATGTTATTGTGTGTTTACTGACTCAAAGGATTATTCCAAGGAGTTTAGTAGACCTTGCTCGAGATCTATCGGATCCTCACTGGGCTTATTTATATAAGCTCACTCTCTATTATTGTATGCATACAGGTGTACTTTTACAGGATTACAGGTACGTGCCTCCTGAAGAGGAGAATGTGGAAAACGTGCCTTACGTGGATGAGTCCTATGTTCCAGAGTCTTATCCTTGGTGTTGTATTATTTTACTATCTTGTATATTAACTTAGTAGACTTTTATATGCTTTGTAGTTCATTATGTAAAAGATGTTGAAAAGATAACGAATTAGTTGATGCAATCTTAGTAGTCTTTATTTTGTCTATGATTAGGTTGCTAGGTAGGTTATAATATATTTTGGAAGTGTATGTTATATAGTAAATGTATTATGTTGGAACGGAGGCGCATAACTATGAATGAGTTGATGAAAGAATGTTTAATGTATGAAATAGTTGCGTTGTATGTTGTTGATTTGATTGTGGAGTTGGTTGGTGATTTGTGGAGTTTGATGTATGTTGTTATTAAGGGTTGGTTTAGAGCCCTGATGTTCATGTTACTGTCGTTATGCTGCCGAAATTCCGTTGCGTCCTGACTGATTGTAAGAGGGGTTGAGTTGGGGCGTGACAATAGTACTGTTAGAGATCTATCGAATCCTCACTGGGCTTGTTTTATATAAGCTCATTCTCATTTATTGCATGCATGCAGGTGTTACTGAGCCTGACTATGGGTATGTGCGTCTTGAAGAGGGAAATATGCCATATATGGATGAGTCTTATGTGCAAGAGTCATTGCCATGAGATTGTTTTAGTTGTTGTAACACAATGTATTGTATAAACTATCTTAATATAAAGACATATGTATGTTGATTTAGTAGTCTTTATTTTGATCATGACTAGATTACTAAGTTGGTTATAATCTATTTTGAAATGTATGTATAGCCTATGTATTAAGTTGGAACGGAGGCGTATAACTATGAATGAATTATTGAAGGAGTGATTATTGTATAATATGGTTGGGTTGTTTATTGTTGAATGTTTTTGGAGTTGGTTGTATGAGTTGTGAAAAGGTTGGTTTAGAGCCTCGGTGTCCTAATTACTGTCGTTATATTGCCAAAATTCCGTTGCGTCCTAACTGATTGTAGGTGGGGTCGAGTTGGGGCGTGACATACAAGGTCGGCATAGCATGCAAGGTTAACTAACAAGTCACAAGGGAAAGGGAAAGGCATTGACCACCACGCTGGTTGGCCATCACCGGAAAAATTGGTGTTGGCAGAATGACGCCATTGCTCGAAAATCTGGACAACCATATAAATACACCAAAATTCTCACCAATTTGAAAACTTGAACCCAACACATATATATATAGCACATACTTTATTCTCAAGCTAAAAGCAAAAATTATCATTATATCTAGCCATAATTTCAACCTACAACACATTTTTGCCAACACTTGAAGTTTAATGCTCATTCAACAAAGTTAGCACAACTACATGCATTCTTAACCAAATCAAGCTTAAAAACTCTTAGAACTTTGAAAACATCTCAACTAGATGATGAAGAATACAAGAAAATGACAAGGCTTAGCAAAGATTTGAGCAATTTTCCCTTCTTCTTCTCCAAATCCTTCAAGCCCTAGTTTTCTCTCTCTTTCCCTTTTTTTTTTTCTCTCTTGGCCTATCCTCCATCTCTTTTTCTTTTGTTTTGTTTTAATAAATGGCCAATGGTTCTTCTAGAAGGTTTTCTAATTGGATATGCAAAATATCTCTCATGTTAAATGACTACTAATGGATGCACAATTATAATAATGACATGTATGTCCTAGTTTACCAATTTTAATGAAATGCCACTTAAATCCTAAACACATGCAATCTAAATTCATATATTATCTACCAATAATAAGTAAATCAATTAAATGTACATAAAAATCAAGTTTGGCCTTACATCCTCCCCTCCTTAGAATAATTTCATCCTCAAAATTCTTACTTGTTTCTCGGAATAACTCCTGTTGATCAATAGCATAGACTCGGGCTTGTACACGCTGTGTAAGAGCACTACCTGTAGATTTACTTTGGGTGCCTCTGCTTGAAGTCTGTGCTTGAACATTTTGTCATTTTGGACATTCATTTACCCTTTGCTGATCACTACCACACCCTGTACACTTCCTAGATTTCTTCCAACAATTAGCCTTAAAATGGCCCTTACGATTATAAAAGGCACAATATTGAACTTGATCAGCAGTACTATTCCCAGAATAGCCTTGAGTTGAGGAAGTAGCTGAACTACCCTGTTGAAATCTCACAACAGTCGATCCATTTTGATTCTAACTCTGACTCTGCTCCTGCTGACTCTAAGGCTGGGAAGATCTCTATTTGCCAAGTTCAAAATAGATTAAGTTTACATTTCAAGATGACTTGAAACCATTAACATTCTCTTGATAACAACAAGACAAAACTATGATCTATCATGTGCAAAATAGTGCTCTGGTGCAAAGTAGGCTATACAACATGCCAGGCACATCACAATAGACATCTTTAGATCATAGCAAAAACACCATCTAACCTTTCAAGGAAGCAAAGAGAGAAACTTCAGTCTTCTTCTTAAGGGGCCACTTCGGCCTCACCTGAAATTGTTGAACAGACAGGGTGAGCAACCACATGCTCAATGAGGGGGGAAAAATACAGGGAGATTTTGAAAGCCTTTTCATGATGCACGTATGCCAATTAACATGTAACAACATGAGGCAACTTAGAATAAACAACACACAATAATATGAAACATTGAACATTCGATCGAGCTCATGAAACTATATAATCACTCGAGAAAGGATACGATTTCATTCCAACCTTATCACTTCCACGTCCTTTGTTCCAATGCATTCATGATATCAATAATCACCTTATATAGTGAGTGGGTGTATTCTGGATGTACCTTGATAATGTTAGCGATATGCCCTAATGCTATGTGGTTAGATGACCTATGTTTTGGCATTTTATGTAAACTTGTATATTTATCAATGGCAGTTTATGGATGTTTATATTCTCCGCTTTTATATTATATGAATGTGTTCCCTGATATTCTTGTAAAAGAAATATATTCTAAAATGTGTTGGAATATCTTGGCATGTTTCTTTCATATATAGAATATCTAAAACTATTCGTAGTCCTTAGATTATTTGACCGAGACTAGAATAATCTATTATGGACTATCACGTGAATTGTTACCTTTGATTGATATTAGATATTAATGGTAAATGATGGTGAGCCATGAGCCATAACAACATATGATGCAATTAACAATCACGTGAATGATTATTAGTAGAATAGATCATTAAATGTGACATGAGTAACAAACTACGTGACTTGGGATTAATAGTTCGTTATTCGTTGCGAATGTACATGTAATTCTTAGACTTGAGAAATTACGGCTGTAACATATATTGGAATTTAATATTAGCACCTGGACAACACTTGACTTTGACTTGTCAAGATAAGTTACGACCTCTTGCATATTATCTTTCTAGTATAGTAGTTGACAGGTAATTGTCGAGAAATGATCTATTAACCTCCGGTGTGAGGCGATGTCCTATGCAATCTAATTTCGGTTATACAATGAAGAAGTCCTTGGCCAAGGCATGGATGATGGAAAAGTGTTTCCATGAATATCATCTCTCATTCTACCCTATTAGATGTTTGCATCGTTATCGAGTTTATAGACTTAATCTTTTCATGGTTTTTGCTCGATCGGGACGTATTAATAGAAGGATTAAACTGTACGATTATTCGCGACTATAAATAGATTCACCTATTTTACTTCATTGCTATATAAATTGTATTGATACGTTGCTAGACGTCACTCTAGAATGTGAGAGTATTTTGGGAATGGCAGAGATATTCCCAAAATATATTAAAGTCGTTTAATGTTCCCTCATTGCTATATGGCGGTGAATCTAGAGAGTCACACACAATAAAGCGTAATTGAATGAGTTTCGGATAAGCTTGAATTTGGTTTTGGAATGTTAAAGTGTTAACGTTGGCGATGCTTGGCCATTAAGTAGTAATGGGCCAAAAGTGTAATTATTTATATGTGTTGGGGGAAAAGTGTAAATACGAAAAGTTAGTTTCCTTAATTTAAACTAATAATGATTAGATTAAATTAAATGTACAAATAAAAGATTAATAAAAAATATATAAATGTATATGATATGTATATATACATATTAGTCTTGAAAAATGAAGATGCCAAATAGATGGCTAAGATTGTTCCAAATCATCAAGTTGACCATTATTTTTGAAATCAATGGTGAAGATAAAAGAAGACAAAACACATGTTTTGATGCATTGAGAAGTGCAATTGTTATCTTCTAAATACACTACATACAATGCATAAAACAAGGAGCACATTACACAAGGAATGCATAGAAAAACACAATGCATTGAGAAGAACAATTTGGTCTTCTCTTTTATGTGTGCAATTTTCATCCATTGCATGGGCAGCCCAAGAAAAGGTTTCAATTTTTTAGAAAAAACTCTTATTCTAGCTTAAAAACATCCCAAAGAAGACTAGCACAAAACCTTTGGTGATTAAGGAACTCATTCAAGCTTGTGTGTACAACCTAGAGCTCTTGCATTTGTGGGAGGACTTGTCAAAGCTTGTTCATCATCATCTTCATCATCTTTGCAAGATCTACAAGAGGTATAACTAAATCTACCTCTTTACTATATAGATATATGGCTGAATATATGCTTACCATATGTTAACCACATGAAATCAAGGGTAGAGTTTTTGGATGAATATAGACTTTGTTATAATTTTTTTTGAAATTCTAGCCATGGATTCCTCTTGGTTTTAATCTATATGATTCTATAACTCTAAAAGAAAGATTCTTTCAAGTGGTATCAGAGCAAGGCTTGATGATTCATGTGATTACATATGTGTTTGCTTAAAGTTTCTAGAGTCTTGAGCACAAAAGAACAAGAAAAATGTTTTCAGTAACTTTGCAAGTTTTCTGCGTACTGATTTGCATGGCTGTTTTGACATATCAAATGTTGTTGTTTAGGGCTGATTTTTGGTTATGTTATGCTATAGAGATAGTATAACATTTCATCCCCTAATATGCATCTCCTATTTTGGTGGTTAAGGGTCTCATTTAGAACCATTTCAGTAGGTTCACTGATTCTCGCGCAAATCTGGACAGTTTGCGCAGTTGTGTTCTAAGAGGCATAACTCAGTGAATTTAACTCCGAATTAAGTTCTGTTTGATTCTAAAACTATCTACACTCGATGAAATTTCTCTCTGAAAAATTTTAGAATTTTTGGAGAACTGTAGATAGGTTAAACGAGTCAAAACAGTTGGTACATGTGCAGCAGATTTATGATGGGTCATAAATTAAAAGTCATGGCTAATTGATTGGATTTTGTTTAAGCCCAATGGGCCTAAAATCAGTGGGCTTAAGTATAATAAGATTAGATCAGATTAATATAAGCCTAAGAACTCAAATTGGGCCACGAAATTAACAAAGGATTTGCATTGGGCCTTGTTCAACATGGATGTACTAAAAGTTGTTTTTTATTGAGTGCTTTTGTGTGTTGTTTAACATGAGATGTTACAAGATCAAGATATGAAACTTGTTGCAAAGTGTTCATTTAGTTTTCTTGAATGTATGTATTTGATGCATATTCAATACTTTATGAATTTATGATGAATGGTGATTGATGGTTGGATCATGGACTTAGCTTAGTGGATGATGAATGGTTGTAATTTATTAGATGGCTTGGTAATAATTATTCATTCATTCATTGGCTTGTAAATGAGGCATAAGTCTTACATTATTATCTTTGCAAGAGAGAGCTTATTGTAGTGAGGCATATTGATGTAATCTACTAAGTAGTGTTGCAAAGGAGTTGAAGACTTTCAAGGAGTTGGAGGCTTTTCAAATGAAGGTGAAACCAATAAGTCAAGGCCATTGAAGACATTCATGATGTGCTTATTTGGTTTCTCTAGGCTTGGTTTTATTACACTAAGTCCATGATCCACCTTACTTTATTTTGATGCATATATGTTTGTTTAGTTGCTTATATGTGATATTGGTTTTTAAATGGACTTGTATGCATAACCGAGATCTTTAAAATCAAAAGCTCCCTATGTGCAAACTAAGATTAGATTGTAAAATGGTAAAAGGAGTTTTATAGTAGCCTTCCACCATCCTAAGACTATAATGGCTTAAAATGAATATAGCTTGTCTAACCCAAAGGTGGAAAGATATAATTCATGATAAGTCCTTTGTATGCCTAGTTCACATACAAATGTTGTAATGCTCCAAAATCATATGTGCCAAGAATACACTAAAGTTGAGGTCATAGGATTCAACTTGTCGCATTCACTTAGATGGTGGGCTTAATCTAACTAGATCACTAGATCAATAATGCACCAAAGCTGAGATTAATGTGATTTAGGGGCTAAAAATTGACCAAGTCCTATATGATGATATAGATAGTAATAGTTGTTTACTCTTAAAGTAATATTTCAATAATGCACGAAAGTTGAGAGATATTAGCCTTAAGAGAATTGGTCATCCTACTAAGAAGTCTTTATTAGATTCATGTTTCTCATTTAGGGAGTATGAGATCCGATAAGATTAGTGGGAGGTACTATTTAATTGAAGTCCAAAATTAAATAGTCTTACTTGTTTACATTACTTGTAATCTTACTTTCTGCATTATTTTACTTTTCTGCAGTTTATATCATGGCTTCAATTACGAACCCCTTAGCCCGTATCCTCGATAAAAATTGCTTAACCGAACCGAATTTCAATGATTGGGCACGCAACCTTAGAATCATTCTACGTATGGAAAAGATTGAGTATGTTTTGGACCATGCCCCTCCGGCTATGCCTAAGACAGCCACTGACGCTGAACATGAAACTTATGATCAATGGGTTGAACATGATTTACATGCTAAGAGTTACATACTTGCATCGATGAATAATGAATTGCAACGTCATCATGATAAGATGCCTGATGCTGCAAGCATGATTCGGAACTTGCAAGAGCTATATGGTGAACAGAGTCGTACTGTTAGATACGAGATATCTAAAGAATTATTCAGGGCTCGTATGGATTAAGGTTCAGATGTGAACAAGCACACTCTCAGGATGATTAATTTGATTACTCAGCTTGAGGCGTTTGACTTCACAATAGACTATCAACTCCAGACTGACTTAATTATACAATCTCTGCCACCATCGTTCAACCAATTCACCATAAACTTTCACATGAACAAGCTTGAGTGTTCCTTGCCCGAGTTACTAAACATGCTGACCACTGTTCAAGGTCAAATGAAGGGTAAAGGAAATGAGCATGTTCTTGTTGTTGCTTTTACTTCTGGCACCAAGCCAAAGAAGAAGAAGAACAACAACAAGAAGAAAGGCTCGACTCCTAAAGCTTTAGGTGGTGTGGCTAAAGCTAAGGGGAAGATGAAAGCACCTAAGGGTGTTTGCTTTCACTGTCAGAAGAATGACTTCTGGAAAAGAAACTGTCCTTTATACCTTCAGGAGTTGAAGGAACAAAAGGATAAGGTAGCCGCTGATAAAGGTAATATTTCTTTTATGTTTGTGATTGAGACTAATTTGTCAATTGGTCATCATAATACTTTGTGGATTTTAGATTCTGGTACAACTTCTCACATTTGTGTTCCTGAACAGAATCTAAGTGATCTGAGTCCGCTTCGGAAGCGTGAAGTCATTTTGAAGGTTGGCAACGGGGCAAATGTTGCGACTTTAGCCAGGGGTAGTTTTGATGTGCATATGCCTACTGGACATGTATTAAATCTTAAAGATGTTTTGTATGTACCAAATGCAATTAGGAATATCATGTCTATTCCGAAGCTTGCATCGGAAAATTATGAATTTTCATTTGTAAACAATTACTGTAATATTCGTTATAGTAATGAATATGTTGGCAAGGCTTTTTTGGTAAACGGTCTTTATGAAACCCCAAATTTTTTGACCTTATCTTGCTTTGCGTGTTTTATTCTCGTTTTGCATGAATTGACCTGTCTAGTGCTACATGACTTAGAATGTGATAATTTTGATATCAATACTCTTAGAACATGCTAAATGTTCATTCATGAAATTTTCATAAAAAACGGAGTCAGAAATTTTATCGTCGATTTTCAGTGAATAGTGTTTTCGAAACACGTTTGCTAAAATTTTGAAACTGGTCTTTTTAACCCTTCTAGACCTAGACCACGGACTTTAATAGACCTGTGTTTGATTAAAACGGTTTTAAAATCGGCTTAGGAATTTATTAGGGTTTTTACACCGACTTTTGCGAAAATTGAGTTTTAAGCCGACTCGAGTGGAATTGTTTGAATGTAAAACTTCTTGTCACCTAAAAATAACCCACTTGAAATAACTTGGGTGTTGCATAATTGTTTTGAGCATTGGTGATCAAGAAAATGCATTTAAAGACAAGAAAACACTAAAAATACTAAGTTTTTAACTTTAACTTTCATTTAAATGTTGACCACCTTGCTCATAAGTAGTTACACACACAAAACCGTGAGTTCAAGGGGGAGGAAGAATAAGAGCATTTTCAAGGTTTTTCAAAGTAATTTTCACATAAAAACTTCATTTCAAGGCCAAATCACTTCATTCAAAGCTTGATTTTGCTTGTTGGGCATCCATGCTACCTATTTCTAGCCTTGGTTTGCATCAAAGGTGAGAGAAAAATTCTAGATCTCAAAACTCATCTTTTGTGTTTTTGCGTAGAATTGAACATCTAACCGTTAGAATGTTAATCTGATGTTAGATTATTGCTCCATGCATGCTAGGGATCATTTATATGCAATACTACGAGATTTGAACGGATGTAGCATATTTATTATTTTTCGGGTATTTAAAGTTGATTAATTTGTTGAATGTTGAATATATTGAGTTGTGTTGATCGGAATCGATTGCCGTCGATTTCTAAAAGATTGATAATTACGTCGTAGCGCCGTTGTAATGCTGAATTTTCGATTGTGATGTCCGTGCCAAAATACGAAAATTTCAGCCATGATACACTAGGGTTTTAGGGTTATTGGGCATGATTTGGATATGTTTTGGTTGGTTTCTGAGGGGGCTAATGTAGTTGATTGAATGGATGAGTGTTTGAAACTGATTTGGAGTTGTTTGGATTAGTAAAATATAAGATATGACTATTTGAAGTTTAGGTTGTCTTTCTTTAAATTGTTGAATTGAGCCTTTAGATGATTGGGTGTGTTTGAGTGATTGAATTGTGAGTTGTTAATGGTTAGACTAGGGTTAGATTACGTGTTTCATGCATGTTAAGTTGGATGGCCTACTTTGTCATCTAACTTAGTCGTTTGTTGTTTAATTAAATATTGATGTTATATTGATTATTATTGATTACGGGAATCAGGCACTTTTGTTGCTGATCTCCCAGTTTATTGATTGATTATTGAATACGGGAATCGGGCACTTTTGTTGCTGATCTCCCAGTTTATTTATTTATTATTGAGTACGGGAATCGGGCACTTTTGTTGCTGATCTCTCGGTTTATTTATGTTAAGTCTCATTGTTGTGAGCTTTGATAATGTTGTGTCACCTCGGGAGGCATCCTGGGCTGCGGGCACAGTTATCATGGCTAATCCCTATCTCGCATGGGCGGAGAGGCCATGAGGTGTGGGTCTAGGTCAAGGTACCTCAGGATTGTGTCATTGAGTTTGGAGGAGTTGTTGAGCATGGAATTGGTGTATGGGGCTTCATCAGCAAATGTATTGTATCCTTATTGTGTGTTTACAGTTATTACTATTGTTGCATTTATAATGATTATTGATGTTCATTGTGTGTTTACTGACTCAAAGGATTATTCCAAGGAGTTTAGTAGACCTTGCTCGAGATCTATCGGATCCTCACTGGGCTTATTTATATAAGCTCACTCTCTATTATTGCATGCTTATAGGTGTTGCAAAGCCGGATTACGGGTACGTGCCTCTTGAGGAGGAAAATGTGCCTTACGTGGACGAGTCATATGTTCCAGAGTCTTATCCGTGATTCTTTGCTGTTATTTATCATGTATATTAGCTTAGTAGCCTTTTCTATGCTTTATAGTTCTTGTTGTATAGGATGCTGAAAAGAATATAAATTAGTTGTTACTATTCTAGCAGCTTCTTTTGTCTATGGTTAAGTTGTTAGATAGGTCTCAACTTATTTTTGAAATGTATGATAAGGTTGAGGTATTGTATGTTATGTTGGAACGGAGGCAGATAACGAGGACTGATTATTGTATATTACGGTTATGTTGTGTGTTGTTATGCTGTTGAGGAGTTGTTGTTTGTATGGTTATGGAATTGGATGTTTAATGTTATTAATGAGGTTGGTTTAGAACCTCGGTATTCTATTTACTGTCGTTATACTTCCGAAATCCCGTTGCGTCCTGACTGATTGTAGGTGGGGTCGAGTTGGGGCGTGACATTTAAGTGGTATCAGAGCTTGATTAGCTGTCAGCCGGGGTATCCTCGGAATGTGGGTAGTGGTCTAAGCATGCAAATGTGTATGAAGTGAATGAAAAGTGAAATATGTGTTAATATGATTAAATGATTAAGTGATTAAGTGATTAAGTGATTTAGTGCTTATGTGATTATGTGATCAATTTGTTTATGTGTTTTATATGAGTTTGTTGTTTAGGTGTTAATAATTGTTTATAACCTGTTTACGTGCTATAACTGTGCTAACTCTTTGATTAGTACGATGGCTGGTAGACCGAGGACCCGTGGTAGGCCCGAGAAAGTAGATGAGGTTCCTGGTAGTGTGGCACAGGGCCGTGATAGGGGTGATGATAGGTTAGGGGCAGCAATGGATCGGATTGCAGATTTGATGGCTGGACAGGCCCAGTTGTTAGCGGGTCAGGCTTCTCAGACTCAGGCATTGCAGGCCCAGATATAGATTGTACAGGGTGGTAATCACGGTCGAGGTACTATGAAGGAGTTTCTGGGTTACTATCCTCCTAGATTTCAGGGAGAGCCTGATGATAGGAAGGCCAAGTCGTGGATTAGTATGTTAGAGAAATTTTTTGATCCTCTCAGGTACACTGATGAGAGGAAGGTGACTTCTGCTGTCTATTTACTTGATGATGAGGCAGAGGAGTGGTGGCGCACTCTGAGAGCCAGTTGGGGGACCCGGGGTGTTCCGTATATTTGGGATGCCTTTCTGACTGCTTTTAGGGATAAGTATGTCCCGAGGGTTGCACGGGAGAGGAGAGAGGCTGAGTTCCTGTCTTTGGTACAAGGGGATTCTTCTGTGTTTCAGTATGATGCTACATTCACTAGGTTGTCCCGGTATGCACCGGAGTTTGTAGCTGTGGAGGAGAGGAAGACCCGTAGATTTATGTTGGGATTGAGGCCTGAGATTCAGGATGCAATGGCTCTGAATCGCTATGATATCTTCACTGAGGCTTTTGATGCAGCTTCTAGGTTAGAGAAGAGGAAAATGGATCAGATTGTCTCCAGTCAGCCTAGTAAGAGGCCGTATCAGCCACAGGGCCAGCAGGTTATATATAGGCCTCCAGTACAGTAGGTTGTCTACAGGCCACCAGCCCAGCAGGGTTCTTATAGGCCACAGGGTCAGCAGAGTTACTATCGGCCTCAGTTTCAGCAGGGGCCATATCAGGTTCAGACTCAGTATAGGCCAACCCAGTCTCAGGGTCAGTACAGGCCTAGTGTGGTGAGACCTCAGCAGCAGGCTGGTTCAGCTGCTTATTCAGCTTCTGGTTCTTTAGGAGGCAGTGTCAGTGCTCCGATGCTGCAGTGTGTTTATTGTAAACGTAAGGGCCATATGGAGGCCGACTATCGAAGAAAGGCAGGGACGTGTTTAGGTTGCGGCAACAACCAACACCGGGCGAGGGATTGCCCCAAGTATCAGGGTTCTACGGGTCAGCCAGCAGTCCAGGGTTATCAGGGTGGACCTGCAAGCAGTACACCTCAGCAGCAGCGGGCTCAGGCTCGGGCCTACGTAGTGGACTTGGAGGAATTGCCAGAGGCGACAGCAGTGGTGAAAGGTAACTTACTTATTCTCAACCAATTAAATATTATACCTCCTTGAGTGCAACGTGCTAAAATGTAAGTAGAAAGTTTGCCTTATGCGATTAAAGTTAACATGTGCATCATATTAGTTGGCGACTGAGTAGTATGTGACGCTGAGGTATATGGAATTCCGATTAGGGGTCAAGCTACTTTATGACTATACATTGATTATTGGGATTCATATTTGGTGATTTTATACGGCATTCTTCCTCGAGATTTCTGTATGGAGGTTCTTATTCAGCATACTTCTTTGGACATCTTCTATGGTATTTTCTATGCGGTATTCTTATGTGGAATTCTGATACGGTATTATCCGGAGTTCTTATATTGGGATTATTATTTGGTATTCTCGCTTGGTGATCTTGTTCGAAGTTCTCAATTGGTATTCTTGATTGGTGCTCTATTACGTGATCTATGTTTGGCGTTCTTCTTCGGTAATTTATTTGAGATTCTTATTCAGAAATTCTAGTCAGTGTTCTTATTCAACGTTCCTATTTAAGCTTCTTGTATGGGGATTTTTATTCGATGATCTTATTTGGTGTTCCTACTTGGTGTTCTTGGTTCGTATTCGGAATTTAGTAATTGGTCTTTCAATCAGTATGTTTGAGTCAGCACCTGAGTTTGTCTTGGGATCGATGCAGAATTGTGAGGACGCAATTGTTTTAAGGAGGGGAGAATGTGAAACCCCAAATTTTTGACCTTATCTCACTTTGCGTGTTTTATTCTCGTTTTGCATGAATTGACCTGTCTAGTGCTACATGACTTAGAATGTGATAATTTTGATACCAATACTCTTAGAACATGCTAAATGTGCATTCATGAAATTTTCATAAAAAACGGAGTCAGAAATTTTATCGTTGATTTTTAGTGAATAGTATTTTCGAAACACGTCCACTAAAATTTTGAAATTGGTCTTTTTAACCCTTCTAGACCTAAACCACGGACTTTAATAGACATGTGTTTGATTAAAATGGTTTTAAAATCGGCTTAGCAATTTATTAGGGTTTTTACACCGACTTTTGCGAAAATCGAGTTTTAAGCCGACTCGCATGGAGTTGTTTGAATGTAAAACTTCTTGTCACCTAAAAATAACCCACTTGAGATAACTTGGGTGTTGCATAATTGTTTTGAGCATTGGTGATCAAGAAAATGCATTTAAAGACAAGAAAACACTAAAAATACTAAGTTTTTAACTTTGACTTTCATTTAAATGTTGACCACCTTGCTCATAAGTAGTTACACACATTAAAACAAGCCAAAAACACCACAAAACACACACAAAACCGTGAGTTCAAGGGGGAGGAAGAATAAGAGCATTTTCAAGGTTTTTCAAAGTAATTTTCACATAAAAACTTCATTTCAAGGCCAAATCACTTCATTCAAAGCTTGATTTTGCTTGTTGGGCATCCATTCTACCTATTTCTAGCCTTGGTTTGCATCAAAGGTGAGAGAAAAATTCTAGATCTCAAAACTCATCTTTTGTGTTTTTGCGTAGAATTGAACATCTAATCGTTAGAATATTAATCTGATGTTAGATTATTGCTCCATGCATGCTAGGGATCATTTATATGCAATACTACGAGATTTGAACGGATGTAGCATATTTATTATTTTTCGGGTATTTAAAGTTGATTAATTTGTTGAATGTTGAATATATTGAGTTGTGTTGATCGGAATCGATTGCCGTCGATTTCTAAAAGATTGATAATTACGTGGTAGCGCCGTTGTAATGCCAAATTTTCGATTGTGATGTCCGTGCCAAAATCCAGAAATTTCAGTCATGATACACTAGGGTTTTAGGGTTATTGGGCATGATTTGGATGTGTTTTGGTTGGTTTCCGAGGGGGATAATGTAGTTGATTGAATGGATGAGTGTTTGAAACTGATTTGGAGTTGTTTGGATTAGTAAAATATAAGATATGATTATTTGAAGTTTAGGTTGTCTTTCTTTAAATTGTTGAATTGAGCCTTTAGATGATTGGGTGTGTTTGAGTGATTGAATTGTGAGTTGTTAATGGTTAGACTAGGGTTAGATTACGTGTTTCATGCATGTTAAGTTGGATGGCCTACTTTGTCATCTAACTTAGTCGTTTGTTGTTTAATTAAATATTGATGTTATATTGATTATTATTGATTACGGGAATCAGACACTTTTGTTGCTGATCTCCCAGTTTATTGATTGATTATTGAATACGGGAATCGGGCACTTTTGTTGCTGATCTCCCAGTTTATTTATTTATTATTAAGTACGGGAATCGGGCACTTTTGTTGCTGATCTCTTGGTTTATTTATGTTAAGTCTCATTGTTGTGAGCTTTGATAATGTTGTGTCACCTCGGGAGGCATCCTGGGCTGCGGGCACAGTTATCATGGCTAATCCCTATCTCGCATGGGCGGAGAGGCCATGGGGTGTGGGTCTAGGTCAAGGTACCTTAGGATTGTGTCATTGAGTTTGGAGGAGTTGTTGAGCATGGAATTGGTGTATGGGGCTTCATCAGCAAATGTATCGTATCTTTATTGTGTGTTTACAGTTATTACTATTGTTGCATTTATAATGATTATTAATGTTCATTGTGTGTTTACTGACTCAAAGGATTATTCCAAGGAGTTTAGTAGACCTTGCTCGAGATCTATCGGATCCTTACTGGGCTTATTTATATAAGCTCACTCTCTATTATTGCATGCTTATAGGTGTTGCAAAGCCGGATTACGGGTACGTGCTTCCTGAGGAAGAAAATGTGCCTTACGTGGATGAGTCATATGTTCCAGAGTCTTATCCGTGATTCTATGCTGTTATTTATCATGTATATTAGCTTAGTAGCCTTTTCTATGCTTTATAGTTCTTGTTGTATAGGATGCTGAAAAGAATATAAATTAGTTGTTACTATTCTAGCAGCTTCTTTTGTCTATGGTTAAGTTGTTAGATGGGTCTCAACTTATTTTTGAAATGTATGATAAGGTTGAGGTATTGTATGTTATGTTGGAACGGAGGCAGATAACGAGGACTAATTATTGTATATTACGGTTATGTTGTGTGTTGTTATGCTATTGAGGAGTTGTTGTTTGTATGGTTATGGAATTGGATGTTTAATGTTATTAATGAGGTTTGTTTAGAACCTCAGTATTCTATTTACTGTCGTTATACTGCCGAAATCTCGTTGCGTCTTGACTGATTGTAGGTGGGGTCGAGTTGGGGCGTGACAGTCTTTATCATTTAGATACAAGTCATAGCATAAATGTTACATCTACATCAACTACTACTTCAAAAGGAAAGCGTCCTCGAGATAACCAAATTAATCCAAGACAATTATGGCACTTAAGGCTTGGTCATATCAATGATAAAAGATTGACATGGATGGTTCAAAATGAACTCATTAGTTCATTGGGATGTGAACCCAACCCTACATGCGAATCTTGCATTCTTGGTAAGATGACCAAGTCACCTTTTATTGGACAAGGTATATGAGCTACAGAATTGTTAGGATTAATACATAGTGATGTTTGTGGACAATTTAGGGAAATGGCTCACAGTGGTTATTACTACTTCATAACTTTTACCGATGATTATTCACGATATGGTTATGTATACTTGTTGAAGTATAAGTCTGAAGCTTTTGAAAAATTCAAAGAGTTTAAGGCTGAAGTAGAAAACCAATTAGGAAAAAGAATCAAAACTCTACGATCAGATCATGGAGGTGAATACTTGAGTATCGAGTTTTTTGATTATCTCAAAGAGATTGGTACCACCTCACAAACAACGCCACCAGCTACACCACAATTAAATGGGGGTATCTGAACGTAGGAATCGTACATTAATGGATGTAATATGATCTATGATCAGTTATATGGATCTCCCTATTTCATTGTGGGGTTATCCACTTCTTATGACCATTTATCTATTGAATAGAGTACCATCTAAAGCTGTTCCTACTACACCGTATAAGTTATGGTTGGTAGGAAACCAAGTCTTAATCACATTAAGATTTGGGGCTGTCCCGTTTTTGTTAAAGAACTCAAGATGGACAAATTGGAAGCTAGATCTGATAAAGGTCGTTTTGTGGGATATTCTAAGGAAACTAAATGATATTATTTCTATTTTCCTAGTGATCAAAGGATTTTGATCAGCCGTGATGCTATCCTCCTTGAAAAAGAGTTTGTTTAAGAAGGTGGCTCAGGAAGAAAAGTAGAAATAGAGGAATCGTCCTCTGAACCACAAAATGACCTAAATCAAGATTCTGAAATTATTCAAGACAGTCTAGAACAAGTCACAACACAGATTCCTCGTACGTCTAGTAGGATATCCCATCCTCCTAAAAGATATGGATATCTTCTTGAGGAAGCGCAAAAAATGTTTGTTGTTGGGGATAACGATCAAATTGATGATCCTGCTACTTATGAGGAAGCGATACATGATATCGATTCTGAGAAATGGAAATAGGCAATGCAAGTTGAAATAGACTCCATGTACTCTAACGATGTTTAGACCTTAGTAGACATACCTGAAGGTATCGTACCTATTGGTTGCAAATGGGTCTTCAAGAGAAAACTGGGAGCAGATGGAAAAGTTGAAACTTTTAAAGCTAGACTTGTTGTAAAAGGTTATCGTCAGAAACAAGGTGTTGATTATGACGAGACTTTTTCACCGGTTGCTATGCTTAAGTCTATTCGCATAATGCTTGCAATTGCTGCATACTACGATTATGATATATGGAAAATGGATGTTAAAACTGCGTTTCTTAATGGATATCTTGAGGATGATATCTATATGGAACAACCTATCGGTTTTGAATCCAAACATCATAAAGTATACAAGCTTAAGAGATCAATTTATGGTCTCAAACAAGCTTCCCGATCTTGGAACATCAGATTTAATGATGAGATCAAGGAGTTTGGTTTCATTAGAAATGATGATAAACCCTGTGTTTACAAGAAGGTTAGTGGGAGTGCGATTACTTTCCTCATCTTGTATGTAGACGATATACTGATCATGGGAAATGACACAGGTCATATGATGGCCGCAAAGGTTTGGTTGAGCAATAAATTCTCCATGAAAGATTTGGGAGAAGCCAATTATATCTTAGGAATTCGTGTCTATAAGGATAGAACGAAAAGATTAATTGGTTTATCCCAAAGCATGTACATAGAAAGGATCTTGAAAAAATTCAAGATGAAGGGTTCTAAGAAAGGTCTTTTGCCTATGAGGCACGGTGTGCATCTCTCTAAAGAAATGTCTCTTAAAACTGACGAGGAATGACAACGCATGGAAAGAATACCATATGCTTCCGCCATAGGTAGTCTCATGTATGCCATGCTATGTACACGACCTGATCTTGCTTATGTAGTAAGTGCTACGAGCAGATATCAATCCGATCCAGGTGATGGTCACTGGATAGCTATAAAACACATCCTTAAGTACTTGAGAAGAACTAAGGATTTGGTTTTAATCTATGGAGGCGGTGAACTCTGTATTGAAGGATACACTGATTCAGATTTTCAATCTGATAGAGATGATAGAAAGTCTACAGTAGGATTCATTTTTCTATGTAATGAAAGAACAGTCAGTTGGAAGAGTTCCAAACAACCTGTGACTGCTGATTCCACTACTAAAGCCGAGTACATTGCTGTATGGGATGCTGCAAAAGAAGCAGTTTGGATGAAGAAATTCTTAAAAGAGCTTGAAGTTATTCCATCCATTGAAATGTCGATACCTTTGTATTGTGATAACAATGGGGCGATTGCACAAGCCAAGGAACCGAGATCTCACAAAAAATCCAAACATATTGAAAGGAGGTTTCATATCATTCGAGAGAGTGTTGCTCGAAAAGATATAAGCTTGCAGAAAGTTCCAACCTTAGATAATGTAGCTGACCTACTCACGAAAGTTTTGAGTCAGTCACAGTTGGATCGTCATCTTGAGAAGATGGGTATGCGATACCATAGTATGATGCGTTAGCCTTTTGTAATACTACATTAGTGCAAGTGGGAGATTGTTAGCGATATTCCCTAATGCTATGTGGTTAGATGACCTACGTTTTGGCATTTTATGTAAACTTGTATATTTATCAATGGCAGTTTATTGATGTTCATATTCTCTGCTTTTATATTATATGAATGTGTCCCCTGATATTCTTGTAAAAGAAATATATTCTAAAATGCATTGGAATATCTTGGCATGTTTCTTTCATATATAGAATATCTAAAACACTTCGTAGTCCTTAGATTATTTGATCGGGACTAGAATAATCTATTATCGACTATCACGTGAATTGTTACCTTTGATTGATATTAGATATTAATGGTAAAGGATGGTGAGCCATGAGCCATAACAACATATGATGCAATTAACAATCACGTGAATGATTATTAGTAGAATGGATCATTGAATGTGACATGAGTAACAAACTACGTGACTTCGGATTAATAGTTCGTTATTCGTTGCGAATGTACATGTAATCCTTAGACTTGAGAAATTACGGCTGTAACATATATTGGAATTTAATATTAGCACTTGGACAACACTTGTCTTTGACTTGTCAAGATAAGTTACGACCTCTTGCATATTATCTTTCTAGTATAATAGTTGACAGGAAATTATCGAGAAAGGATCTATTAACCTCCGGTATGAGGCGATGTCCTATGCAATCTAATTTCAGTTGTACAATGAGGAAGTCCTTGGCCAAGGCATGGATGATGGAAAAGTGTTTCCATGAATGTCATCTCTCATTCTACCCTATTAGATGTTTGCATCGTTATCGAGTTTATAGACTTAATCTTTTCATGGTCTTTGCTCGATCGAGACGTATTAATAGAAGGATTAAACTGTACGATTATTCGCGACTATAAATAGATTCACCTGTTTGACTTCATTGCTATATAAATTGTATTGATACGTTGCTAGACGTCACTCTAGAACGTGAGGGTATTTTGGGAATGGCAGAGATATTCCCAAAATATATTAAAGTCGTTTAATGTTCCCTCATTGCTATATGGCGGTGAATCTAGAGAGTCACACACAATAAAGCGTAATTGAATGAGTTTCAGATAAGCTTGAGTTTGGTTTTGGAACGTTAAAGTGTTAACGTTGGCGATGCTCGGCCATTAAGTAGTAATGGGCTGAATGTATAATTATTTATATGTGTTGGGGCCAAAGTGCAAATACAGAAAGTTAGTTTTCTTAATTTAAACTAATAATGATTAGATTAAATTAAATGTACAAATACAAGATTAATAAAGTATATATACATGTATATGATATGTATATATACATATTAGTCTTGAAAAATGAAGATGCCAAATAGATGACTAAGATTGTTCCAAATCATCAAGTTGACCATTATTTTTGAAATCAATAGTGAAGATAAAAGAAGACAAATGTTTTGATGCATTGAGAAGTGCAATTGTTGTCTTCTAAATAGACTACATACAATGCCGAAAACAAGGAGCACATTACACAAGGAATGCATAGAAAAACACAATGCATTGAGAAGAACAATTTGGTCTTCTCTTTTATGTGTGCAATTTTCGTCCATTGCATGGGCAACCCAAGAAAAGGTTTCAATTTTTCAGAAAAAACTCTTATTCTAGCTTCAAAACATCCCAAAGAAGACTAGCACAAAACCTTTGGTGATTAAGGAACTCATTCAAGCTTGTGTGTACAACCTAGATGTGAAACCCCACTTTTATATCCTGTCTCGTTTTGCGTATTTATTCTCGTTTTGCATGAATTGACCTGTTTATGTGCTATATGACTTAGAATGTGATAATTTTGATATTAATACTCCTAGAACATGCTAAATGTGCATTTATGAAATTTTCATAAAAAACGGAGTTAGAAATTTTATCGTCGACTTTTAGTGAATAGTATTTTTGAAACACGTCCGCTAAAATTTTGAATCTGGTCTTTTTAACCCTTCTAGACCTAGTCCTCGGACTTTAATAGACCTGTGTTTGATTAAAACAGTTTTCAAATCGGCTTAGGAATTTATTAGGATTTTTACACCGACTTTTGCGAAAATCGAGTTTCAAGCCGACTCGGGTAGAATTGTTTGGATGTAAAACTTCTTGTCACCTAAAATATATTGTCTAGAATTAGTTTAAGTGTTAGTTTAATGTTTGAGCAAGAAATAGCCATTAAATGAATTAAAAGACTAGAAATACAATTAAAAGACTAAAAAAATACTAAATGCTCAACTTTGACTTTGCATTTTAATTGTTGACTTGCCTTATGTATGCTAAATAACTAAAAATAGCTCACAAAATAAAGCTCAAAACACCACAAACACACAAACACATGGCCGAAACTCTCAAGGCCATTTTTGCTTAGTTTTTGTTCAATATTTCTCTTATAAATTGTAATCCAAGGCCAAAACTCTTGAACCAAAGTTTGTTCTTGCTTGTTGGGCACGTATTGCATGCATATCTAGGCTTATTTCGCATCAAAGGTCAGAAAAAAAATTCTAGATCTCAAAACTCATATTTTATGTTCATGCGTATAAATGATTATTGAACTGTTAGAATGTTAATTTGAAGTGAGATTATTGCTCCATGCATGCTAGGGATCATTTATATGTAATCTTACGAGATTTGAACTGTTGTAGCATAATTATTTATTTTCGGGTATTTAAAGTTGATTAATTTGCTAAATGTTGAATATCTTGAGTTGTATTGGTTGGAATCGATTGCCGTCAATTTATAAAAGTTTATTAATTACGTGGTAGCGCCGTTGTAATGCCGAATTTTCAATTGTGACGTCCGTGTGAAAGTCCCGAAATTTCAGCCATGATGCATTAGGGTTTTAGGGTTGTTAGGCATGATTTGGATGTGTTTTGGTTGGTTTCTGAGAGGGCTAATGTAGCTGATTGATTGGGTGAGTGATAGAAACTGATTTGGAGTGGTTTGGACTAGTAGAATGTAGGTTATGATTATTTGAAGTTTAGGTTGTCTTTCTTTAAAATGTTAAATTATGCCTTTAGTTGATTGGGTGTGGTTTGAGTGATTGAATTGTGAGTTGATGATGGGTAAACTAGGGTTTGATTATGTGTTTAATGCATGTTCGGTTGGATGGCCTACTTTGTCATCTAACTTAGTTATTTGTTGTTAAATTGATTATTGATGTTATTATGATGATAATATGATTATTGATGATTATTGATTGATGATTGATGAACTGGGAGATAGTCAATGGAAAAGGTTGTCCTCCTGTGAATGATTGATATTTATTATTATTGCTGAGTCTTTGGTATGTGTGTGCCACCTCTCGGGTAGCATCGGGCTATCGGGTTGATAACAACATGACTACCAGAGACTACCTCCAGCTCGCATGACGGAGGTGTCATGGAGGGAGAGGTTATTGAGGTACCTCGGGTGCGTGAGTTTATGGGAGTCACAAGAAGGCTGTTATGATCGTGATGGCGTTTAGAGCTACACCAACTAGTGTATCCTTTATTGAATGGTCATTATAGTTTATGTGATGATAGTATTATTGATGTTATTGTGTGTTTACTTGCTCAAAGGATCATTTTCAAGGAGTATAGTAAATACTGTTCTAGATCTATCGAATCCTCACTGGGCTTATTTTATATAAGCTCACTCTCTATTATTGCATGCTTACAGGTGTTGTAGAGCAGGACTACGGGTACGTGCCTCCTGAAGAGGAAAATGTGCCTTACTTGGATGAGTCTTATGTTCCGGAGTCTTATCCTTGATGTTGTATTGTTTTGTTATCTTGTATAATAACCTAGTTGACTTTTATATGCTTTGTAGTTTATAATGTATGAGTTGTTGAAAGGTTAATGAATTAGTTGATGCTAACTTAGTAGCCTTCTTTTGTTTATGATTAGGTTGTTAGGTTGGTTCAGTATATTTTTGAAATGTATATTAAGGTTCATGTATTATGTTTGAACGGTGGCGTATAACAAAGAATGATTATGGTGTAATCTGGTTATGATGTATGTTATTATTTTATTGAGGAGTTGTTTGTTGTATGGTTTATGGAGTTGATGTATGATGTTCTAATGAGGTTGGTTTAGAGCCTCGGTATCCTATTTACTATCGTTATACTGCCGAAATTCCGTTGCATCCTGACTGATTGTAGGAGGGGTCGAGTTGGGGCGTGACATTTAAGTGGTATCAGAGCGCATGTTTAGTTGTCAGCCGAGGTATTCTCGGAATGTGGGTAATGGTCTTAGCATGAAAGTATGTATGAAGTGAAAGAAAAGTGAACTATGTATTAATATGGTTAAGTGATTAAGTGATTTAGTGCTTATGTGATTATATGACTAATTTGTTTATGTGATTGATACTTAAGTGATTTATGTGTTTATGTGAATTGTTGCTTATTTGCTAATAACTGTCTATAGCCTTTTTACGTGCTATAACCTGTGCTAACTCTTTAATTAGTAGAACAAAGGTAGTACAGTTTCGTTTGCCAGATCAACAAGTAGTAGAGGTAGCAGGGAACCGGGGTACTAAGATGAGCTTTGTTATCTCAGCAACTAAAGCTGTTAAGTTGGTGAGTAAGGGGTATTCGGGTTATCTAGCTTATTTGATCAACAAGCCATCTGATAAGCTACAGTTGGAGGAAGTCCCTATTATTCGGGAATATCCCAATGTATTTCCCGAGGAGTTGCCAGGGTTACTGCCAGAGAGAGATGTAGAGTTTGTGATCAATCTTATTCCCGGTACTCAACCTATTTCTAAATCAGCGTACCAGATGGCACCAGCTGAGTTGAAGGAGTTGAAGACTCAGTTGCAGGAGTTATTGGAGAAGGGATTTATTCAGCAGAGTTCTTCACCTTGAGGAGCTCCTGTTTTATTTGTGAAGAAGAATGATGGTACACTGAGATTGTGTATTGATTACCGTGGTTTGAATCAGGTGACCATCAAAAATAAATATCCTTTGCCACTGATTGACGAGTTGTTTGATCAACTTTAGGGAGCCAAAGTCTACTCTAAGTTTGACTTGAGGCAGGGGTATTATCAGCTTCAGATTCGTACGGAGGATGTTCCGAAGTCTGCCTTCAGGACTCGGTACAGGCATTATGAGTTTGTTGTTATGCCCTGTGGATTAACTAATGCATCGGCAGCATTCATGGATCTTATGCATCGGGTTTTTCAGCCGTATTTAGACCAGTTCGTGGTAATCTTTATTGATGATATCTTGGTCTATTCTAAATCTGAATCGGAGCACGAGCAACATCTACAGCTTGTCTTACAGAAGCTGCAGGAGCATCAGTTGTTTGCCAAGTTTAGCAAACGTGAATTTTGGCTGCAACGCATATCCTTTTTTGGCCATGTGATTACACAGAGCGGTATATCTGTAGATCCTACTAAGATTGAAGTGGTGATGTCTTGGAAACGGCCAGAGAATGTTTCTGAGGTCTGTAGCTTTCTTGGCTTGGCGGGTTATTATCGTAGGTTTGCAAAGGACTTCTCGAAGATTGCTGGACCACTTTCTAAGTTAACTCAGAAACGGACTATTTTTACTTGGGATGAGAAGTGTGAGAGTGGGTTTCAGGAGTTGAAAAAGAGGTTGACTACCGCTCCAGTACTTGCTCTACCAGAGGGGACCGATAATATGGTCATTTACAGCGATGCATCCAAGGAAGGCTTGGGATGTGTTCTTATGCAGGATGGTCGAGTTATTGCCTCTGCTTCTAGGAAGTTGAAGCCTTATGAGGTGAATTATCCGACTCATGATCTTGAGTTGGCAGCAGTTGTCTTCACACTGAAGAAGTGGCATCATTATCTGTGGGGCAGTAAGTTTGAGATTTTCACTGATCATAAGAGTCTGAAGTACTTGTTCTCACAGAAGGAGTTGAATATGCGTCAGTGGAGGTGGATAGAGCTTCTTGGAGATTATAATTGTTCTATCAATTATCTGCCTGGAAAGGCAAATGTTGTAGCAGATGCTCTCAGCCGAAAGACGAGTGTTACTTGTTTGGTTGTCAAGAAATGGGAGATTCTTGAGGAGTTTACTTATTGGAGACCAGAGTTGACTCAGGTTGGGGTGATGTGTTCATATCTCCGTATTCAACCTTTATTGCTGTCTCAGATCAGAGAAGCTCAACAACTGGATGTTAAACTTCAGAAGATCAAGGATTAGATCACAGATGATCAGTCTGACTTTAAACTGCATGAGGACGGTATTCTTCGGTTTCGGAACAAGGTATGTGTTCCCGATGAACCGGGCTTGAGGCGAAGTATTCTGGAAGAAGCTCATAATTCTAAGTACACTATTCATCCCGGTAGAACCAAGATGTATCGGGATTTGAAGCAACATTACTGGTGGAATAACATGAAGAGAGAGGTTGCTCAGTTTGTATCTAGATGTTTGACTTGTCAAAGGGTGAAAGTCGAGCATCAACGACTTGTAGGGTTACTTCAGCCGTTGGCAATACCAGAGTGGAATGTGAACATATTACGATGGATTTCGTCACTCGTTTGCCTAGAACACCGAGGGGTAATGATGCAGTTTGGGTTGTCATGGATCGTTTGAGGAAGACAGCTCATTTTTTTTCGATGAGGATGGGAGATGAAGTTATAAAGTTGACGGGTCTTTATTTGGATCAGATTGTTAGACTTCACGGGATTCCATCTAGTATTGTCTCAGATCGAGATCCTCGATTTACTTCTCGTTTGTGGGAGAAACTTCAGGAGACCTTGGGTACTCAGTTGAACTTCAGTACTGCTTATCATCCACAGACCGACGGTCAGTCTGAGCGGACTATTCAGATTCTGGAAGATATGCTTAGGGCTTGTGTTCTGGACTTCGGGAAGAATTGGGAGAAACATCTACTACTTGCCGAGTTTGCCTATAACAATAGTTATCAAGCTACTATTGGGATGGCACCTTTCGCAGCTCTTTACGGTCGTAAGTGCCGTTCACCTTTATATTGGGATGAGGTAGGGGAGATGAAGACTATTGATCCGACTATCATGCCAGAGCTTCTTGAGAAGATTGAGAATGTTCAGTTGATCAGGCAGAGAATGCTTACGGCGCAGAGTAGATTCAAGAGTTATGCTGATAAGCGTCGTCGGGACTTGGAGTTTGCAGTCGGAGATCGGGTTTTCTTGAGATTGTCTCCTCGTAAGGGGTTTGCTCGTTATGGTAAAGGTGGCAAGCTGAGTCCGAGATTTGTTGCCGTTTGAGATTACCAACAGGGTTGGTAAGTTGGCATATCGGTTGGCTTTACCGGAGAATTTCTCTAATGTCCACGATGTATTTCACGTGTCTAATTTGCGAAAATATAATCCGGATCCTTCTTATATTCTTGAGCCAGAGCCGTTATAGCTTCGTGAGAATCTAACTTATGACGAGCGTCCGATTCGTATTCTTGATCAGATGGAACGAGAGTTGAGGTCGAAGAAGATTCCGATGGTTAAGGTGTTGTGGAAGCATCACGACATTGAGGAAGCTACTTGGGAGAGACGAGATCAGATGCAGCAGCAGTACCCAGATCTGTTCAGTACATCAAGTAAGAATTTCGAGGACGAAATTTCTTTAAGGGGGGAGAATGTGAAACCCCACTTTTCTATCCTGTCTCGTTTTGCGTGTTTATTCTCGTTTTGCATGAATTGACCTATTTATGTGCTATATGACTTAGAATGTGATAATTTTGATATTAATACTCCTAGAACATGCAAAATGTGCATTCATGAAATTTTTATAAAAAACGGAGTCAGAAATTTTATCGTCGACTTTTAGTGAATAGTATTTTTGAAACACGTTCGCTAAAATTTTGAAACTGGTCTTTTTAACCCTTCTAGACCTAGTCCTCGTACTTTAATAGACCTGTGTTTGATTAAAACGATTTTCAAATCGGCTTAGGAATTTATTAGGATTTTTACACCGACTTTTGTGAAAATTGAGTTTTAAGCCAACTCGGGTAGAATTGTTTGGATGTAAAACTTTTTGTCACCTAAAATATATTGTCTAGAATTAGTTTAAGTGTTAGTTTAATGTTTGAGCAAGAAATAGCCATTAAATGAATTAAAAGACTAGAAATACAATTAAAAGACTAAAAAAATACTAAATGCTCAACTTTGACTTTGCATTTTAATTGTTGACTTGCCTTATATATGCTAAATAACTAAAAATAGCTCACAAAATAAAGCTCAAAACACCACAAACACACACACACATGGCCGAAACTCTCAAGGCCATTTTTGCTTAGTTTTTGTTCAATATTTCTCTTATAAATTGCAATCCAAGGCCAAAACTCTTGAACCAAAGTTTGTTCTTGCTTGTTGGGCACGCATTACACGCATATCTAGGCTTATTTCATATCAAAGATCAGAGAAAAATTCTAGATCTCAAAACTCGTATTTTATGTTTATGCGTATAAATGATTATTGAACCGTTAGAATGTTAATTTGAAGTTAGATTATTGCTCTATGCATGTTAGGGATCATTTATATGTAATTTTACCAGATTTGAATCGTTGTAGCATAATTATTTATTTTCGGGTATTTAAAGTTGATTAATTTGCTAAATGTTGAATATATTGAGTTGTATTGGTTGGAATCGATTGCCGTCAATTTCTAAAAGTTTATTAATTATGTGGTAGCGCCGTTGTAATGCCGAATTTTCAATTGTGATGTCCGTGTGAAAGTCCAAAAATTTCAGCCATGACGCATTAGGGTTTTAGGGTTGTTGGGCATGATTTGGATGTGTTTTGGTTGGTTTCCGAGAGGGCTAATGTAGTTGATTTATTGGGTGAGTGATAGAAACTGATTTGGAGTGGTTTGGACTAGTAGAATGTAGGTTATGATTATTTGAAGTTTAGGTTGTCTTTCTTTAAAATGTTAAATTATGCCTTTAGTTGATTGGGTGTGGTTTGAGTGATTGAATTATGAGTTGATGATGGGTAAACTAGAGTTTGATTGTGTGTTTAATGCATGTTCGGTTGGATGGCCTACTTTGTCATTTAACTTAGTTATTTGTTGTTAAGTTGATTATTGATGTTATTATGATGATAATATGATTATTGATGATTATTGATTGATGATTGATGAACCGGGAGATAGTCAACGGAAAAGGTTGTCCTTCTGTGAATGATTGATGTTTATTAATATTGCTGAGTCTTTGGTATGTGTGTGCCACCTCTCGGACAACATCGGGCTGTCGGGTTGATAACGACGTGACTACCAGAGACTACCTCCAGCTCGCATGACAGAGGTGTCATGGAGGGAGAGGTTATTGAGGTGCCTCGGGTGCGTGAGTTTATGGGAGTCACAAGAAGGCTGTTATGATCGTGATGGCGTTTGGAGCTATACCAACTAGTGTATCCTTTATTGAATGGTCATTATAGTTTATGTGATGATAGTATTATTGATGTTATTGTGTGTTTACTTGCTGTAAGGATCATTTCCAAGGAGTATAGTAAATACTGTTCTAGATCTATCGAATCCTCACTGGGCTTATTTTATATAAGCTCACTCTCTATTATTGCATGCTTCAGGTGTTGTAGAGCAGGACTACGGGTACGTGCCTCCTGAAGAGGAAAATGTGCCTTACGTGGATGAGTCTTATGTTCCGGAGTCTTATCCTTGATGTTGTATTGTTTTGCTATCTTGTATAATAACCTAGTTGAATTTTATATGCTTTGTAGTTTATAATGTATGAGTTGTTGAAAGGTTAATGAATTAGTTGATCCTAACTTAGTAGCCTTCTTTTGTTTATGATTAGGTTGTTAGGTTGGTTCAGTATATTTTTGAAATGTATATTAAGGTTCATGTATTATGTTGGAACGGAGGCGTATAACAAAGAATGATTATGGTATAATATGGTTATGATGTATGTTGTTATTTTATTGAGGAGTTGTTTGTTGTATGGTTTATGGAGTTGATGTATGATGTTCTAATGAGGTTGGTTTAGAGCCTCGGTATCCTATTTACTGTCGTTATACTGCCGAAATTCCGTTGCGTCCTGACTGATTGTAGGAAGGGTTGAATTGGGGCGTGACACTAAAGCTTTTGCATTTGTGGGAGGACTTGTCAAAGCTTGTTCATCATTATCTTCATCATCTTTGCAAGATCTACAAGAGGTATAACTAAATCTACCTCTTTGCTATATAGATATATGGCTGAATATATGCTTACTATATGTTAACCACATGAAATCAAGAGTAGAGTTTTTGGATGAATATAGACTTTGTTATAAATTTTTTTGAAATTCTAGCCATGGATTCCTCTTGGTTTTAATCTATATGATTCCATAACTCTAAAAGAAATATTCTTTCAGATAACTTACTAATGCTAACGAGGTGGTCGTGTGAAAAGTGTACAAAATAGACCAAGTTTAATTACCCGCAAGTGCACGGATCTTCGTAGTATAGTGTGCTATGAGTACGGAATCATACCACAGGGAAGCTCATTAGTTAAGTTAGTGAAGTAGTGTGAAAGTGTTTAAAATACTTAAGTGACAGGTTTGCAATCGAAGTGTATATCACATTTCTTGATTTGCTAGTATAGGCTTATGTATTGCTTAAATCTTGTGTTGTATACCTTCTACATGATATTTAGACCTTTCTTGAGTAGTTATTAGCATGCTCCATGGTTGAATGCTTGAAATACATGAAAGAGACAATGAATAGTGCCTAAATCTAGGGTTTTGCTTTAAGTTGCTATTTATATTGAATTGACGCTACCTATAGGTGCTCTAGATGTTATTGAAACTAGTAAAATGCTCACGTGTGGTTAATTTGCCCAGAAATGAGTTAAAATGCAACTTTAGCTAAATTATAAAAAGGAATTTTTCATGAAATGCAATCTGGGCACAATTGAGCCCTAGATTAGGTATCCATGGGGTATGGAAGCACTTTTGGTGCTTTCGTTGAGTTGGTCTGAGGGTCTGATTGTAACACCCCGATCCCTCCCGAGACCGGGAGTTCTATCAATCGATCTAAATACAACCCAAACCAAACCCGGGCATAAATTTTCAGGAAAAACGGACGGAGTCTCCCCTGTTTCTAGGCGAAATGTAAAACCTGCGACAACATATAAGTGGACCAATACCATGTCCAAACATTCAACACCTCAAGGCCATCCGAGCCTTGGTTCACAACAAGCAAATCACAAGTAATTACACATTCATGCTTAGCAATTAAACTACACCAACCTATTTCACAAGCTAGACTATCATATCTTTCTATCTCTTTTCCTTTGTCATTACAAGTATACATTGAAGTTAAGCTACATTAACTAAATACACAATCTAGTGAAACTTAAATTACATCCCCTTTAACTTTAAATACATATAATACATAAAAGCATACAATTTTACAACTTTGACAACTTAAGTCACATAGGCACGCAGGACAACTCTTCAAGCACGGACTTTCACGAAATCACGAACTTTCCAGCTAACATGGCATTTCCTAAAATGTGGTGGTGATGAGTGAGTATACACAACACGTATACTCAGTGAGGGCGAGATAGATATCGAGATGGAGAGAAAGAAGATCGTGCAATGCAAATAGGTACAGTTAAGCAATACAATCAATAAAAGGTATTCAATATATATAACAATACAATAAACAATTAAGAAAAGCATTAACACAACCAATCAAAGCTATACCACACTTTGAAGGCTATGGATCACTCGAGCGAGTAATGTACCGATCACGATTCCGATGACATTAACGATGACGCGCCGGCGCAAACCACCTTATAACACCAGTTTGGAATACCCCGGGATTAACCATCAATTCTACGACCCAAATCTCCCTGGGAGGCAACCCAAGCGAGAAAGGGAATAGCAGCGGAGCTAGAGCAACCAACACTGGCAACCCGAGGCTACCCAGAGAGGCCCATCACTCACGCGCGAGACACTATGCAATGCAAGACTCGATACAAGGCGATGAGCAAGCGATATCAAGCATTCTCAACAATTGATAAACATTTCAATCAATAATCAACTCTAACAAGCGTAATAAGCATTAACAACCATTTACAATCAAACAAGTGACAAAAACAACGCCAACTAACATTATCAAGCATTAGCAAGTATTCTATAGGCATTATAAGCATTCTATAGGCAACATAAGCATTCTATAATCAATATAAGCATACTATAAGCAATATTCTATGAAAACACACAAAATCACAAAAATGACCCCAACTTCAAAACACTACTACTTTCAAACGAGCCACAAGCTTTGGAAACCGACTTCACCAGTCCTCCTAGGTCAACATAAGGCACGTCTAAAGACCCCGAAACCCTACTTTACCCTAGAATTCACGCAAAGTCCCGATTTTCCCCTTTGCTCGTTTGAACTACAACTATATCAACCAAACACCCAACCAACGCCATAACCGCACCAAAAGTGCTTTCATGGCTTCCCGAAACAATGCCAACACGCAATACGAGAAAACGCTAAACTCGACCTAAACGACCCCGACTTTCACCAAGCCGTTTTTCTCCGTTTTTCTATTACACATTCCAATTAAACCACACATTTAGGCATTCTAGCATATCTAGCACATTTCTACATCAACAGACAGCATAACAGCGTAACTTTATCGTTTCAAGGGTTTACTATTCACTAATTACTATTCATTAGTCAATTTAAATTGCAATTTCGATTTTCAACCGCAGAAAATGCTAAAAAGCTATAAATACATGTTCTACAATCAACAAGGAACATTCTTTAAGCAACAAAACGATTAAAACAACAATCTACACATAAGTTCTAAAAATTAAAGTTTAGATATACATTTTTCAAATGCGCAAATAACGATGAAACCCTCACCTTAGACGCTCCTAGACGCTAGGAAAACCTCGTAGAGTGCCTCGGAAACCACCCCGTGCAAGCTCACGCAAAGATTTGGTGATTTGTAGTTGAAGTTTTCTTTTTTTTTTCTCCTTCTTTTCCTCATGTTTTCAAGTCTTTCTTCTCTATTTTTTCGTGTGCAATTCTGCTTATTTAGGAAAAAAAAATGACAAGTCAAAGGTCAAAGATTCGGTCAACCCGCTAAACCAAAACAGCTATGCGCGACCTTACAAAAACGACCATAACTTCTTCTAGAAAACTCCAATTCACGAACGGTTTGAAGCCTCAGAAACTAGACTCATAGAGCTTTCCAACCATATATAATTTGCTACCTAACACTTCCCCAATTGGTTCAGATTTAATTCCAAAATTGACCCAAAATTTGACTAACTTAACATTGTATTTTTTTTATTTCTAATCCCAAGTTTGCCCTTTATTAAACATTTCAAAAATTTTCACATTGTCCTAGTTGGTCAATGTAGATGAAAAGTCAACTAGTTTGGTCAAAGAAAGTGAATGGTCAATAAAATGCAATTTAAATGAACTTTAAATGCTATTGAATACATGCTAGGTTCGGGGTATCACATCCTTCCCCCCTTAAAACAATTGCGTCCTCGCAATTCTTCTTCCAATAGAACTCAGCATCATCTGAAATCCAATTATGACTAATCTTCATCGGTTGAAGAATCCCGTTGACACGAATACCGAAGAAGAATAAA
This sequence comes from Ehretia macrophylla, assembly GCA_037974665.1. Taxonomy (NCBI): domain Eukaryota; kingdom Viridiplantae; phylum Streptophyta; class Magnoliopsida; order Boraginales; family Ehretiaceae; genus Ehretia; species Ehretia macrophylla. The sequence goes on from CM075773.1 coordinate 74,551,863, forward strand.
ATTCCAACCAAAAGCACCGAGATAATACCAATAAAGACCTAAGCAAAGATACTGTAGATAAAATCACATCACATATTAATGATAAGAAGAATACCGAATGAATACCCCATACACGAATCTCGAGTAGAAGTTCAACTATTACTGCCTGAGAATTCCCAAACAAGAAGCCAAATAAAGGCTCAAACAAAGGTTCCATCCAGAGGTCCAAATAAGTACCCCACTGGTCATGAATTTCATAGAAGAATACCCAGTTAAGAGTGCTGAAGAAAATACTAAGAACCCAATCAAATATATTTCAAAGTTCTAAAGAAGCCATCCAAATAATAACCCCATGGGACACCCAATTAGATTCCGAGTTTTGCTATCAAATGCTGAGAGGAATGTCAAAGGAAATAGCAGAGAAAATATAATGTGCCCAATAAAACAACCAAGTTGAATAACAAACATAGTTTCCCACCAAAGCCAAACTCTGAGGCCTCTTCACTATTTGCCAAGTGAAAACTTCATGCAACCTTGCCAATAAGGAAAATACCAATAGAACGCCCAATAAGAATTTCAAAGAGTACCCTAAGTAGTATTATACAATAAGTCTGATAGGAACTCCAAATACCAAACCTACTGAGGAACACTGAAGAAGATATTCGAAACAATGCTCCAATAAGAAAGTAGCCAAGTTTGCTTAATAAGTAAATATTAAATAATTGGCCACTGAGAATTCCAGAAAATACCATTGAAGAATTTCCAATCAGGGATGCCAGTATCACACCAATAAAGACCGAGACACATATACCATAGATATTACTGTGCAGTAAGGCCGATTAAAATCCCAATAGCCAAATCCACCGAGAAATGCCAACAAAAGTCTCCAAAGAATACCCATTAAGAAAACCAAAGAATGCTCCAAAGAATAACCAAATAAAACCCCAAGAGAAAGCTACCCTTTCACAATTGTTAAGCACATAGGAGGACCATAGAGATTTGCCAATAACCGAGCTCCAAAAGCAAACACCAATTCCCAAATAAAGGCTAGTCAAATGCCATTCATTTCCTGCCAATCGATACACCTTGAAAAGCCAGCGGTGAACCACTTTCTTCAGGGGAGGAAGAGGACTTACTTACCATTTCCATAGGACATGTATGAATGCCAATATATCACAGTTATACACATGCCTTAAACTATTTTGCAAGCAAGTTTGTAAAACAGTTTATTCAACAAAGTCACTCAAGCACGGCAATCAAGTCAAGCACAACATAATCAATTCAAACCACGGCATAGCTAATTCAAGACATTCTATACACACATTACAAGTAATACTTCAAGCAACTAACAATTCACGAGGCCGATTCGATTCACGAGGTCAATTCAATAAGTCAATTCGATAGACAACTAGACATTTCACCTTTCTTGAGAATCATTTAACACATACCACATAACTATATCACATAAGTGCTTACATTCAAGTCAAGACATACAATCTCACATACAAGCATACACTTTCAAGACACACTTATCAAGCACACATTCAAGGACCACTACCCACCAGGCCGAGGACCCTATCCCGGCTTATGAGCTAGACAAGCTCTGATACCACCTGTAACACCCCGATCCCTCTCGAGACCGGGAGTTCTATCAATCGATCTAAACACAACCCAAACCAAACCCGGGCATAAATTTTCAAGGAAAACGGACGGAGTCTCCCCTGTTTCTAGGCGAAATGTAAAACCTGCGACAACATATAAGTGGACCAATACCATGTCCAAACATTCAACACCTCAAGGCCATCCGAGCCTTGGTTCACAACAAGCAAATCACAAGTAATTACACATTCATGCTTAGCAATTAAACTACACCAACCTATTTCATAAGCTAGACTATCATATCTTTCTATCTCTTTTCCTTTGTCATTACAAGTATACATTGAAGTTAAGCTACATTAACTAAATACACAATCTAGTGAAACTTAAATTACATCCCCTTTAACTTTAAATACATATAATACATAAAAGCATACAATTTTACAACTTTGACAACACAAGTCACATAGGCACGCAGGACAACTCTTCAAGCACGGACTTTCACGAAATCACGAACTTTCCAGCTAACATGGCATTTCCTGAAATGTGGTGGTGATGAGTGAGTATACACAACACGTATACTTAGTGAGGGCGAGATAGATATCGAGATGGAGAGAAAGAAGATCGTGCAATGCAAATAGGTACAGTTAAGCAATACAATCAATAAAAGGCATTCAATATATATAACAATACAATAAACAATTAAGAAAAGCATTAACACAACCAATCAAAGCTATACCACACTTTGAAGGCTATGGATCACTCGAGCGAGTAATGTACCGATCACGATTCCGATGACATTAACGATGACGCGCCGGCGCAAACCACCTTATAACACCAGTTTGGAATACCCTGGGAGTAACCATCAATTCTACGACCCAAATCTCCCTGGGAGGCAACCCAAGCGAGAAAGGGAATAGCAGCGGAGCTAGAGCAACCAACACTGGCAACCCGAGGCTACCCAGAGAGGCCCATCACTCACGCGCGAGACACTATGCAATGCAAGACTCGATACAAGGCGATGAGCAAGCAATATCAAGCATTCTCAACAATTGGTAAACATTTCAATCAATAATCAACTCTAACAAGCGTAATAAGCATTAACAACCATTTACAATCAAACAAGTGACAAAAACAACGCCAACTAACATTATCAAGCATTAGCAAGTATTCTATAGGCATTATAAGCATTCTATAGGCAACATAAGCATTCTATAATCAATATAAGCATACTATAAGCAATATTCTATGAAAACACACAAAATCACAAAAATGACCCCAACTTCAAAACACTACTACTTTCAAACAAGCCACGAGCTTTGGAAACCGACTTCACCAGTCCTCCTAGGTCACCATAAGGCACGTCTAAAGACCCCGAAACCCTACTTTACCCTAGAATTCACGCAAAGTCCCGATTTCCCCCTTTGCTCGTTTGAACTACAACTATATCAACCAAACACCCAACCAACACCATAACCGCACCAAAAGTGCTTTCATGGCTTCCCGAAACAATGCCAACACGCAATACGAGAAAATGCTAAACTCGACCTAAACGACCCCAACTTTCACCAAGCCGTTTTTCTCCGTTTTTTTATTACACATTCCAATTAAACCACACATTTAGGCATTCTAGCATATCTAGCACATTTCTACATCAACGGACAGCATAACAGCGTAACTTTATCGTTTCAAGGGTTTACTATTCACTAATTACTATTCATTAGTCAATTTAAATTGCAATTTCGATTTTCAACCGCAGAAAATGCTAAAAAGCTATAAATACATGTTCTACAATCAACAAGGAACATTCTTTAAGCAACAAAACGATTAAAACAACAATCTACGCATAAGTTCTAAAAATTAAAGTTTAGATATACATTTTTCAAATGCGCAAATAACGATGAAACCCTCACCTTAGACACTCCTAGACGCTAGGAAAACCTCGTAGAGTGCCTCCGAAACCACCCCGTGCAATCTCACGCAAAGATTTGGTGATTTGTAGTTGAAGTTTTCTTTTTTTTTTTCTCCTTCTTTTCCTCATGTTTTCAAGTCTTTCTTCTCTGTTTTTTCGTGTGCAATTCTGCTTATTTAGGAAAAAAAATGACAAGTCAAAGGTCAAAGATTCGGTCAACCCGCTAAACCAAAACAACTATGCGCGACCTTACGAAAACGGCCATAACTTCTTCTAGAAAACTCCAATTCACGAACGGTTTGAAGCCTCAGAAACTAGACTCATAGAGCTTTCCAACCATATATAATTTGCTACCTAACTCTTCCCCAATTGGTTCAGATTTAATTCCAAAGTTGACCCAAAATTTGACTAATTTAACATTGCATTTTTTTATTTCTAATCCCAAGTTTGCCCTTTATTAAACATTTCAAAAATTTTCACATTGTCCTAGTTGGTCAATGTAGATGAAAAGTCAACTAGTTTGGTCAAAGAAGGTGAAAGGTCAATAAAATGCAATTTAAATGAACTTTAAATGTTATTGAATACATGCCTGGTTCGGGGTATCACACTGATAGGGTAGTTATAGTTAAAACCAACTCGGGGCCTTCCTGAGCTTTTGTCTCCAAAGCAGGTTTTCAGGGCTTAGATAGGGGACTTTCAATGTAATACCTGAGCCCGACCATGCACTTATAACTATTTATTTATATTCGTGTCTTTCATTATTCTTGGAAAACATGTCTTTTATAAATTATTTGCTTACATTCAATTTGTAATTAGTTGTTTCAATATTTAAGGGCAATTTATATTTTGATAACCTACTAGGTGTTCTTGGTTCTCATAACGCGAATTAAGATTTTGAAAATACAAAAAAAACCTAGTATTTCAAACTAAGCATTTGTTTCAATTAAAAAGGCCGATTAAACTTAGTACATGTGTACTAAATCTATTTGAATTAGGTAAATTTCCATAGCTTTGTTGATTGATTAGGTTAGTTAGGATATGTTAGAAAATGGAAATAATATGAACAGCTAGTTTAGAACAATGAAGAAAGAAATTTGTATACTTACTTTAGGATGTGTTAGAAGATACATTAAAAGTTAGGATTTATAAATAAATAGAAATGCTAATAAAAGGAATTGGTATTTAAATTTGGTGAATATTAGATAGTACTCAACTAACGTAGTATGTTACCCTTTATGTTAATAGTATAGTTAACCTTCCTAACTATCCTAGCCAGAATAAGGAACCAAGAAATAAAACCATTCAAGTATAGTTTATTGGGATAAAGAATACGCTAAAGCTTATGGTACCCCAGAATAAATTTGGGATGATAACTTGGAATATTTAGGATCGATTGGAAGAAAAATATATGGTATATTTACTAATCCTGATAGATGACACTTAGTTTATAAAAATTAGTATATTATGCTTTGCTTAAAACAATTTATAAAGTCTTTTAACATATATATTAGATTAGAATAATAGTCCTCAACCTTAGTTCATTCAGCCTATAAAGGGCTCCACTCGTGATCTTGATAAAAAATTACAAAACAATTAGACTCTAAATCTAACTACCTAGCACCCGATATATAGCTTAAACTAAATCTTAAGGATAACACTCATGTTTGGAAATTATTACCCTATTGGGCAACTTGCCGAAACCTTCTAGACAACATTAATATAACAAGCATATTATTAATCCTAATGAGCAGCTTGCTAGATAAAAACAAACTCCTATCATTAGTTATAATCATAGCTTAGGCATGCTTGTACATCATCTAGATTACACAAATGCTGCCACCTCTGTAGAACAAGAACACCACGCTGACTTATCATTCCTAGTGTCTACACCATTCTTATCCGTATAAGCAAAGAAATATCCAAACCAAATTAAATGTGCAGCCAGCTTTATTTCCTATGCACCACCAAGTTATTATTACAACTAGTAATAGTCATCACCGAAGTCGTTCTAAGGCAGCCACCTAATACTCTCTAGCTTGCACCAGTTTCATTTCTAAGCTTTGTTATTCACCACCGCTTCACCATATACTGCCAACATACATTCCATCATTCGCCTATGATCCTCACACCAATCATTACGGCTTCATCATCATAATCCTATCAGAATAGGACCTTATATAAAGGATATTACTTTGGCAATAACACATACACACCAACTGATAAAACATGACAAGTCTCCACGTACACCATTAATGTCAAAACTGACCACGATGCATCTCCATGAACTGTACTACGTGAAGTCTCCACCAACACACTAGTTTTGCATGAAAAGCTAACTGCCCACGTTAGAAGGCATGATGCAATTGTTTGTGCTAACTACTTGTTTGTAATGCTTTGGTATATATTGATTCTAATTTACCTTTCACGATCTTAACACCGTCATATCCATAGATGATGAGCTCGGGTAATGCGTAGACTTAGGAAAGAAATTAAAGCTATTTTAGCTCCCTGTGTTTCTACCATGATTCTAAGGTGAGGATATTTTATTAAAAGCATTTTCACTTGTTATAAGAAGTAAATTAGTTTATTCAAAGTATATATATATATAAGTTATATAAATTCATATAAGTTAATTATAATAGCTTTTAACTTATGAGTTGCATAGTTATATATGAGGGAAATTTTAGAACTCATATTATATCTTTATGATGTTAATGTTAAATAGAGTTTCTATACTTGTTGAATTTATATTGGTTTGTAGTTAAACATATGATTAATTGTAAGTTGAGGCTGATGGTAACTATGTATAGAAGGATCTTGCTTGATTAGTAGTTGATATCCGTATGAACGAGTATTTGTTTAAAAGCCAAATGATAGTTATACAAGTTTTCTTTCTCTTTCAAAATACAAGACCAATGCTAGGTAAATGATATTCTATGATTAGAGTCTGCCTAACTACCTCACGTGCGGGTTATTTCTAGAAGCCATTGCCAAATCATTTTACTTATATATGTGGAATAGTATATATATGCATATCCTATATGTGAGATGTAAGAATATAACTAATTTTTCAGAAACGTTTTAACAACAATCAAGTAGAAAGATCACACTACTCGTTATAACAATTCAATATAACACTTACAAGATAATCGTCCTACCGTGCGCTCTCAAGATTAGAGCTTCAATGGCTTCTGGACTTACAAGAAGAATACAAGAAAGAAAGACTAACTTAGGATTTGTGTTTGGAGGTGTGTTGTGGATTAATTTGATGAACTACTACATGACTATTTATAGAATTTAGCTAGCCCGCCATAGGAGACTATAGAATTCAACTAGCCCACCATAGGAGACTTTCCTATCAAACATTCCTATCTTGGTTGGCTTTACCAACTATGTTCAAAGTATTGACCACCCATATTTATTACATGGGAGGCTACAATTGACCACATGGGTTGTGTCACGCCCCAACTCGACCTCTCTTATAATCAGTCAGGACGCAACGAAATTTCGGCAGCATAACGACAGTAACATGAACATCAGGGCTCTAAACCAACCCTTAATAACAACATACATCAAACTCCACAAATCACCAACCAACTCCACAATCAAATTAACAACATACAACGCAACCATTTCATACATTAAACATTCTTTCATCAACTCATTCATAGTTATGCACCTCCGTTCCAACTTAATACATAGGCTATACATACATTTCAAAATAGATTATACAAAACATTATTTTACAACTACTAAGATAATCACATGACAATGACTCCTGCACTTAAGACTCATCCACATACGGCACATTTCCTTCTTCCGGAGGCACATACCCGTAGTCAAAATCGGTAACACCTGCATGCATGCAATAATAGAGAGTGAGCTTATATAAAATAAGCCCAGCGAGGATCCAATAGATCTCGAGCAAGGTCTACTAAACTCCTTGGAATAATCCTTTGAGTCAGTAAACACACAATAACATAAATAATACTATCATCACATAACTATATGACCATTCAATAAAGGATACTCTCTCTAGTTGGTGTAGTTCCAAACGCCATCACGATCTCAACCATTCTTCTTATAACTTCCCATTACTCACGCACCCGAGGTACCTCACTAGCCCCTCCCTCCATGACACCTCCGTCATGCGAGCTGGGGGTAGTCTCTGGTAGTCATGCCGTTATCAACCCGACAGCCCAACGCTGCCCGAGAGGTGGCACACACATACCAAGACTCCATAATCATCATCAATCATCAATCAATCATCATTTATTCATCATTGATAGCATCAATTATCATTTAAGTAACAATAACTTAGTTAGATGACAAAGTAGGCCATCTAACCGGACATGCATTATATACACAATTAAACCCTAAATTACTCATCAACAACTTACCATTCAACACTCAAAGACCACCCAATTATCTAAAGGCATCGTTCAAGAAATTAAAGAATGATAACCTAAACTTCAAAAATTCATAACTTACATTCTACTAACCCAAACATTGTCAAATCAGTTTCTATCAGTCACCCATTCAACCTACTACATTAGCCCTCTCAGAAATCCACCATAACACCTCCAAATCATGCCCGATAACCCTAAAACCCTAAGATGTCATGGCTGAAATTTCTGAATTTTCACACGAACAATGTAATCAAAAATTCGGCATTACAACAGCGCTACCACGTAATTATCAAGTATTTAGAAATCAATGGCAATCGATTTCGATCATCACAACTCAATTAATTCAACATTGAACAATTTAATCAAAATTTAATACCCGAAAAATAAAAATTATGCTACATCCGACAGAAATTCGTAGTATTACCACTAAACGATCCCTAGCATGCAATGAGAAATAATCTAACATCAGATTACAATTCTAACGGTTCAAATTTCATTTATACGCAAAAACATAAAAATGACATTTTGAGATCTAGAATTTTTCTCTCACCTTTGATGTGTTTTGATGCAAGAAATGTGTAGAATGGATGCCAAACAAGTGAAATCAAGCTTTGAATGAAGTGATTTGGACTTGAATTGCAAAATCTATGTGAAAAATGCTTGAAAACCTTTGAAAAATGTCTTCATCTTTCTCCTACAAGGAACCACGGTTTTGTGTGTGTTTTTGGTGGTGTTTTTCTTTGTTTTTAATGTGTGTTGATCATATATTAAGCAAAGGTCAAATAAATAAAAGAAAGTCAAAGTGGAAACTAATTATTTTTAGTGTTTTCTTGTCTTTTAATTCATTTTCTTGACTACTCTTGCTCAAATTAATTATGCAACACCTAAACTATCTCAAGTAGTTTATTTTTAGGTGACAAGAAGTTTTATAATCAAACAATTTCACCTGAGTCGGCTTAAAACTTGATTTTCGCAAAAGTCGGTGTAAAAACCCTAATAAATTCTTAAGCCGATTTTAAAACTGTTTTAATCAAACACAGGTCTATTAAAGTCCGTGGTCTAGGTCTAGAAGGGTTAAAAAGACCAATTTCAAAATTTTAGCTGATGTGTTTCGAAAACACTATTCACTGAAAATCGACGATAAAATTTATGATCTCGTTTTTGATGAAAATTTTATGAATGCACATTTAGCACGTATTAGGAGTATTGACATCAAAATTATAACATTCTAGGTCATATAGCACATAAACAGGTCAAATGCATGCAAAACGAGATAAAACACGTAAATCGAGTTAAAGCAGAAAAGTGGGGTTTCACAGGTGGCTAGCATCCAAGTCAACTTCTAGGAAGCTTCCTTTGTTCAAATTTGCTGACTTTAGCGATACTTATTATGAGGAGGTGGATATTGACATATACCAATACCCCCCTCAATGTTCACCTCATGTTGACTAAGCTATTGGGCCAACACCCAATGTTTGAAGATGCTTGCTCAAATGTACGCTCCCTAACGTTTTAATGAAGATATTTGCACAATTATCTTCTGTTGGGCAGTACTCCATGTAGATTTCACATTCCTCGATCAATTCCCTCACATAGTGATACTGAATCTTTATATGTTTTGTTCTAGCATGAAATACCGAATTCTTTGACGTAGCTATACAACTCTGACTGTCACATTTCAACATTGTTGCTTCCTCTATTGGAATGCCAATATCAGTCATGATGCGTCGTAGCCAAACAACTTCACAAGATGTGTGAAACTCCAGTTTTTGTCTTTACTTCGATTTGCGTGTCTTTGCCTCAATTTGCGTGATTTGACCTGTTTATGTATTATATGAGTTAGAATGTGCTAAATATGTGATTTATATTCCTAATACATGCTATGTGTACATTCATGAAATTTTTATAAAAAACGGCATTAAAAATTTTATCGTCGGTTTTTGTGAATAGTATTTTGAATGCACGTCCACTAAAATTTTTACACAGGTGTTTTAAACGTCTTAAAACCTAGTCCTCTATTATTAATAGACCCATGTTTGATAAAAATTGATTTTGAAATGGAATAGTAATTTAAATAGACTTTTCAGGCAAAAAGTAGCGTTTTTAAGCCAAATAGTGATTTCTTTTAAACCCAATTCTTGCATTGACTTTCGTTGACCTAGTATATATTAACATAAATGTATTTATATGTGGTATTAAATGATTTTAGATTAATTGTGCATTCAAAAGAAATTTGAAAACAAATAATATGACTTTTACCTTCTTTTGCAAAAATCGAGTTTTTAATCGAGTCGGGTGTAAGTCTATGTATGTGAAACTTGTTGTCAACTAAAATAAACTACTTAAAATAGTCTAAGTGTTGAATTAATGTTTTGAGCAAGAAATAGTCTAAAATGGAATTAAAAGACAAGAAAACACTAAAAATAACTAAGTGTCAACTTTGACTTTCTTTTATTTGTTTGACATTTGCTTAATATATCATCAACACACATTAAAAACAAAGAAAACACACTCACAAAACACACACATTACCGAAAATCCATGAGGGAGAAGAAAGAAGGCATTCTCAAGGTTTTTCAAAGCATTTTTCACATAGATTTTGCAATTCAAGTCCAAATCACTTCATTCAAAGCTTGATTTCACTTGTTGTGCATCCATTCTACATCTTTCTTGCATCAAAACACATCAAAGGTGAGAGAAAAATTCCAGATCTCAAAATGTCATTTTTATGTTTTTGCATATAATTGAATTTTGAACCGTTAGAATGTTGAATTGATGTTATATTATTGCTCAGTGCATGCTAAGGATCATTTATATGTGTTTATAGAAGATTTGAACTGTTGTAGCATGGATTTTTATTTTTTGGGAATTAAAATTGAGTTGTTGGCTATTTGTTGAATAATTGGAGTTGTGGTGGTTGGAATTGATTGATGTTAGCTTGTAAAAGTTTGTTAAATACGTGGTAGTAATGTTGTAATGCCGAAATTTTGATTGTGATGTCGGTGTGAAAATCTAAAAATTTCAGCCTAGGTGCATTGAGGTTTTAAGGTTGTTGGGCTTGATTTGGATGGATTATGGATGGTTTCCGAGGGGGCTAAGGTTGTTGGTTGAGTGGGTGAGTGATAGAAACTAGTTTGGAGGTTATCGGATTAGTAGAATGTAAGTTATGACTTTTAGAAGTTTGGGTTGTCTTTCTTTAAAATGTTGAAATATGCCTTTGATTGTTTAGGTGGTGTTGGAGTGATTGAATTGTGAGTTGTTGATGGTTAGATTAGGGTTTGGTTGTGTGTCTAATGCATATTAAGTTGGGTGGCCTGCTTTGTCATCTAACTTAATTGTTTCATAAATATATAATTGTTGATTGTTAAACGTTGTTTAATTGTAATTGATTATTGATTATTGATTGTTATTTCAACCGTGGGTAGTGCACTCGGGGTTAATCCGGGGCGTTACATTGTTAATTGAATGATGATTATTGAGTACGGAAATTGGGCACTTTCGTTGCTGATCTATCAGAATATTGGTTGATTATTGAGTACGGTAATCGGGCACTTTCGTTGTTGATCTCTCGGAATATTGGTTGATTATTGATTACGGGAATTAGGCACTTTCGTTGCTGATCTCTCAGTTTATTTATGTTGAGTCTCATTGTTGTGAGCTTTGATAATGTTGTGTCACCTCAGGAGGCATCCTGGGCGGCATGCACAGTTATCATGGCTAATCCCTATCTCGCATGGGCGGAGAGGCCATGGGGTGTGGGTCTAGGTCAAGGTACCTTAGGGTTGTGTCGTTGAGTTTAGAGGAGTTGATGAGCATTGAAAATGGTGTATGGAGCTTCATCAGCAAATGTATCGTATCCTTATTATGTGTTTACTGTTATTGCTGTTGTTGCATTCATAATGTTATTGATGTTCAGTGTGTGTTTACTGCTCAAGGATGATTTTCAAGGAGTATAGTAAATGTTGTTAGAGATCTATCTAATCCTCACTGGGCTTATTTTATATAAGCTCACTCTCAATTATTGTATGCATATAGGTGAAATTGAACAAGATTACGGGTACGTGCCTCAGGAAGTTGAGAATGTGCTTTATGTGGATGAGTCTTATGTGCCGGAGTCGTTGCCATGAGTTCATTTTAGTTGTTGTAATATATTGTATTGTATAACTTATTTAAAGATAATGGCTTATGTATATTGCTAGTTTAGTAGCTATTCTTTGAACATGATTAGGTTGCTAGATTGGTTATAATTTATTTTGGGAAAAAAATATGTTATTTAGTAAATGTATGATGTTGGAACGGAGGCATATAACTTATGGATACAATGGTAAAAGAATGTTTAATGTATGAAATAGTTGCGTTATATGTTGTTAATTTGATTGTGGAGTTGGTTGGTGATTTGTGGAGTTTGATGTATGTTGTTCTTAAGGGTTGGTTTAGAGCCCTGATGTTCATGTTACTGTCATTATGCTGCCGAAATTCCGATGCGTCCTGACTGATCTTAAGGGGGGGTCAGGTTGGGGCGTTACAGGATGCTACACAAGTAGCCTTGTATTCCGCCTCCGTTGATGAAAGTGCAACGGTGAGTTGCTTCTTACTAGTCCATGAGATGATTCCACCACCGAATATGAATACATAACCTGTTACAGATTTTCTTGAGTCAATATCACCAGCCCAGTCTGAGTCACAGTACCCAGATAAAGTATCTCCAGACTTGTATGATATGCCATACTCCAACGTGCCTTTGAGATATTTGAGAATCCGCATCCCTGTTTGCCAGTGACTTTGTCTCGGTTTATTTGAAAACCGACTAAGAACTCCCACAACATAACTAATATCAGGTCTTGTGTTACAAAGGAAGATTAAACTTCCTACCAACCTTCTGTAGAGCTTGTTATCAACTTGTTCTGAAGGATAGTCAATTGATAACTTTGTATTCACTTCTATCGGGGTGACAACTGGTTTACACTCGTACATACCAAATGTAGTCAGGAGCTCACGAACATATCGTTGCTGCGAGATGAAGATAATATGAGGTTTTTCCCAGACCTCGATTCCTAAGCAATAATGAAGAAGACCAAGATTTGTCATTTCAAATTCTTGGCTCAACCATTCTTGGGTCTTCCGAATATTATCTTCATGGTCACCAGTGATTATAAGATCATCCACATATAGGACTACAATTACCTTCTTTCCTTATTCACTTAGAACATACAAGTTGGCCTCTGATTTGCTTCTACAAAAACCATGCTGCAAGAAGAAAGAGTCTATACGTTTGTACCAAGCTCATGGTGTTTGCTTTAACCCATATAAAGCCTTCTTCAATTTGCATACTTTTTCTTTTTCGTCTGGTATTTGGAAGCTAGGGGGTTGTGCAACGTAGACTTCTTCTTCAAGTTGCCCATTAAGGAAAGCTGACTTGACATCCATTTGATGTACAATTCATCCATAATGCATGGCAGCTGTAACAACTAGTCTAATTGTTGACATTTTTGCTGTTGGAGCAAAGGTTTCATATACATCGAAACCTTTGACTTGTGAAAATCCTTGTGCTACAAGGCGTGCCTTGTATTTTTCAAGACTTCCATCTGTCTTGTACTTCACTTTCCAGATCTATTTGGTACTGATGATCTTTCTGTTCGGTGGCTTTTTAACGATCTCCCAAGTATCATTTTTCATGATATTATCATACTCAGCTTGCATAGCTGCTCTCCAATTTGAATCTGATATGGTTTCTTCCAAAGTTACCGGTTCTTTTACTGTCTTGATGATTTGGGTCATCAAAGCCATGTTTACTAGCTGTTGTCCTGATATGTTCTACTCCTCTATTCTCTTTGATCATTTTAGTCCATCAAGACGTGGACTATCATCAATAACTCCATGATTTCTTCCATCAAAGAGCAGTTGGAACCACTTCGGTTGTGGCTTCCTTGTGGATACAACAAGTTGGTCTTCAGTCTCTTCATCATTAGAGACTTCTTCATTGTTCAACAATCGTTGTTCAGGTACTTGGTGGATTACTTCATTGGTTGATGACGAAATGGCAGGACCATTATCCTCCATTGAGTGTGGTCGCTCATTAAACACCACATCTCGGCTTATGATCACCTTCTTGGCCTCTACATCATAGAGTCTGTATGCTTTAGACTCTTCACTATATCCCAAGAAAATGCCCTTCTTGCTCTTGTCATCCAATTTCTTTCTATTTTCATTTGGGACGTGTACAAAACACTCGCACCCAAATTTTCTTAACTGAGACACAGAAGGTTTCGTACCATAATAAGCCTCATTAGGAGTCTTATCGTTGAGTGCCCTAGTTAAGCACCGATTGAGGATGTATACCGCTGTGTTGACTGCTTTAGCCCAGAATATGTCAGGTAGGCCAGCACCTTTCAACATGCATCAAGCCATTTCTACAATTGTTCAATTTTTTCGTTCCACAACTCCATTTTGTTGTGGTGTATGTGGAGTAGTCAATTGGTGCTTAATCCCAAGCTTGTTGTAGTAGTTGGTAAACTCTGTAGAACAGAATTCCCCTCCACGATCTTAATGGCGTTTGGAACTACACCAACTAGAGTATCCTTTATTGATTGGTCATTATAGTTTATGTGATTATATTGTATTGATGTTTTATTGTGTATTTACTGCTCAAAGGATCATTTCCAAGGAGTATAGTAAATACTATTAGAGATCTATGGGATCCTCACTAGGCTTGTTTTATATAAGCTCACACTCAATTATTGTATGCATGCAGGTGTTACTGATTCTGACTACGGGTATGTGCCTTCTGAAGAGGGAAATGTGCCGTATGTGGATGAGTCTTATGTGCAGGAGTCATTGCCATGAGATTATCTTAGTTGTTGTAAAACCATGTTTTGTATAACCTATTTTGAAATGTATGAATGGCCTATGTACTAAGTTGGAACGGAGGCATATAACTATGAATGGGTTGTTGAAGGAATGATTATTGTATAATATGATTATGTTGTATGCTGTTAATTTTAATTGAGGAGTTGATTGTTGGGATTGTGTATGGAATTTGATGTATGATGTTCTAAAGAGGTTGGTTTAGAGCCTCGGTGTCCTAATTACTATCGTTATACTGCCAAAATTCCGTTACGTCCTGATTGATCGTAGGTGGGGTCGAGTTGAGGCGTGACATTTAAGTGGTATCAGAGCCAGGTTAACTGTCAGTCGGGGTATCTTCGGAATGTGGGTAGTGGTCTAAGCATGCAAGTATGTATTAAGTGAAAGAAAAGTGAAACATATGTTAATATGTTTATGTGATGAATTTACTTATGTGTCTAACTTTCTATGTGATCAATATGCCTTATGTGTTAAGTGAACTAAAGTGGTCAATATGTTTTATGTGACAACGTGCCTTGCGTACTCAATGTGTTGTGATTAATGTGCATTATGTGATTAATGTGTATTATGTGACAATTGTGTTTTATGTGATCAAAGTGCCTTGTGTGAAGTTAGTTGTTTATGTGCTTTTAATTTGTTTATAACTAGCTTATGTGAAACAACGTGCTTTAGGTGGTCAATGTACTTTAAGTGACCAATGTGAGTTACATGATCAACTTGTCTTATGTGAAGTTTGTTGCTTATGTGACTTTAATTGTTTATAACTTACTTCCGTAATATAACCTGTTTAGGTGATATTGGCTTTCTATGTGTTGAATTGTGTGTTATGTGATAATGTTGTAATATATGATAATCATGTAATATGTTGGTACTTGTTTTCATGAGATATAATTGTATATATTCTATAACTGTGGGTGATTCTTTTGGGTGAAGTAAGGATGACTACAAGAGTTTTCGGAAATAGAGGTAGGCCATGATTTTGAATTATTATTATTCTAGTAGTTTATCAGTGAGTTTTTAATTGTTATATTTATGGATTTTAGTCTTAGTTTAATGGATCTGGTCTTGATGTTCCTTTAGCGAGAATGAAGTTGTTCAAAGAAATAGCAATGTATCTTGATGATTATAATTACTTTTGTTGCCATGTTTAACTTGTTATTACTTGGAGATGGATCATAAGTTAAGGTTTCCGTGACGTTGTGATTAGACATTTTTGGAGTCTCAACTCAGACTATACTTTCTTGAGGTTATTTTATAATGAATTTATTTGAGGAATTAGTGATGTATATTTGTGAATGGAATGAAGTGTAGTATAACATGTATATATTTCTACTATTTGGGATTACTATATTATTAATGGATATTTTGGAGTTTTGATCTTTAAACCTTGGAGACAATTAGAGTGATTCCTGACTAAAGTTACTTTATTCGAAGATGTAATTGTTGGGAGATAGAATTATTTGAGGAAATAAGAATGCATTTCGGTGGCTGAACATTTACTTGCCTACATCAAGCTTTTGAGTTCTAGGTGGTATGATTTTCTAAATTGTTGATTGAGGATTCACTAGTGTTATAATGGGTTAATATAAATCTGTATTGTGTTATCAGATTTTGGAGTCTTCATTAGTGAATCTTGTTGGGTAATCGGTGATTTATCTTGTTTAGTGATTGGTTTGGTACAAAATGAAAAATTTTGGAGTGATTTATCTTGTTTGGTGATTGTTATGACTCCTTAGATTCTCTAGATCTCCTTAGTGTCTTGTTTTGGAGGAAGATAGATTGTAGGATTTGACTTGTTGGTGTTTAAGTGTGTGGGATACCCTTCTTGTACTTCATAATTCTATCAGTCTTATTATTATCTTTTACTCTATTCTCACTTATTTGAGAGAGAGTTACGCTTTTCTAGCATATCAATTGTTTCTTGAAAGTTTTGCTTATTGGATTAATGGATTCTATACTTATTTGACATTGTTTCTATTCTTAACATTCATATTTGCTTCTTATAACAATGTCGCTTATTGGAGTTAAGGTTTGAGACTTCCATATTTCATTCTATATCTCCAGCCATTGGTTTCAATATTTAATTTAATCTTATTACTATTCATTTGAAAGTAATTTTTCATTTGGTATACCATTTTACTTGTTCGAATTTCACTTGCTTGATGTACTCCCTACCTAAGTACATCATTGTCATTCTTGTTGATCCTTGTTAATCCTATTGTTTTATTATTAAATCCTGAGCCATTACTTTGCTTGTAATTGCTCATTCAATATACTCGGCATTGTCCTTCTTATTTATACTTCTTTGGTATTGCATGCTGAGATACTCTTGCCACTCATGTTTTCTATTGAATTAATCATCTCTTATTTCTTAATTTTATTTTGCCTCAAGTACAACTTACTTGTTGGTTCCTTGAACAATCATCGAAAATTGAAATGTCTACTTGTTCAGGAATTTTGTTCAACATACTTAGCACTGTTTTGACTCGTCATCATCCTTTGTTCGTACTTATTTAACTGATAGGTACTGAGACATTTCTTATCTTAGTTATCATGCTTCCTTATTAAACTATTAACCTCTTGATTCTCTAACTTGTTTGACCACTTGTTCACTTGATTGTTGGCTCGAATATGATTTTTCATATTCGTATTTCCTTGTAAATTTCATAAGAGCCATATTCTGACAATGTCACTTTTGAGATATTTCCTTGATCAATAATCATTCATGTTATCATGAATGAGTTTTTAAACCCTCGGGGTGTTCATAGATCTCTTTTGTATAGGAGATGATGATTGATAAGTAGTGGTGTCATGTTAAGACCTTAGAGTTGCGATTTCTTTCATATGCAATATGGTATTAGGTGGGAGTGAATTATGAATTGAGGACTGTTTTGGGAATTATGATAATTATCTTGCAGTCGACGGAGTTTATTTCTTTTGAGGTCTTTAGTTAGGTGTCATCCTAAGATATAAATGGGAACTAAGAGAAGTATTGTTAAAGTGTAACGATTGAGGACTTAGTTGTCTGTCAGTTCGAGAATTGCGCGGATGCAATTGTTTTAAGGGGAGGAGAATGTGAAACCCCAGTTTTTCTCTTTACCTCGATTTGCGTGTCTTTGCCTCGATTTGCATGATTTGACCTATTTATGTGTTATATGAGTTAGAATGTGCTAAATATGTGATTATATTCCTAATACATGCTATGTGTGTATTCATGAAATTTTCATAAAAAACGACATTGAAAATTTTATCGTCGATTTTTGTGAATAGTATTTTGAACACTTGTCCGCTAAAATTTTTACAAAGGTGTTTTAAACATCTTAAAACCTAGTCCTCTATTATTAATAGACCCATATTTGATAAAAATTGATTCTGAAACGGAAGAGTAATTTAAATAGACTTTTCGGGCAAAAAGTAGCATTTTTGAGCCAAGTAGTAATTTCTTCTTAACTCGATTCTTGCATTGACTTTCGTTGACCTAGTATATATTAATATAAATGTATTTATATGTGGTATTAAATTATTTTAGATTAATTGTGCATTCAAAAGACATTTGAAAACAAATAATATGACTTTTCACCTTCTTTTACAAAAATCGAGTTTTTAGCCGAGTCGGGTGAAAGTCATTGCATGAGAAAACTCTTGTCACCTAAAAATAAACTAGTTAAAATAGTCTAACTGTTAAATTAATGTTTTGAGCAGGAAATAGAGTAAAATAGAATAAAAAACAAGAAAACACTAAAAATAACTAAGTGTCAACTTTGACTTTCTTTTATTTGTTTGACCTTTGCTTAATATATCATCAACACATATTAAAAAAAAAAAGCAAAACACCTCCAAAAACACGCACAAAACCGTGGTGCCTTGTAGGAGAAAGATGAAGGCATTTTCAAGGTTTTTCAAATCATTTTTCACATAGATTTTGCAATTCAAGTCCAAATAACTTCATTCAAAGCTTGATTTCACTTGTTGGGCATCCATTCTACACATTTCTTGCGTCAAAACACATCAAAGGTGAGAGAAAAATTTTAGATCTCAAAAGTCATTTTTTATGTTTTTGCTTATAATTGTATTTTGAACCGTTAGAATGTTAATTTGAAGTTATATTATTACTCAGTGCATGCTAGGGATCGATTATATGTATTCTTGTGAGATTTGAACCGTTGTAGCATAAATTTTTATTTTCGGGTATTTAAAGTTGATAGATTGGTCATTTGTTGATTATTTTGAGTTGTAGTGGCTGGAATCGATTGCCGTCGATTTCTAAAAGTTTGTTAATTACGTGGTAGCGCCGTTATAATGCCGAATTTTCGATTGCGATGTTTGTGTGAAAATCCAAAAATTTCAGCCTCGGTGCATTGAGATTTTAGGGTTGTTGGGCTTGATTTTGATGTGTCTTGGTTGGTTTCCGAGAGGGCTAATGTAGTTGATTGAATGAGTGAGTGTTAGAAATTGATTTGGAGTTGTTTGGATTAGTAAAATGCAAGATATGATTATTTGAAGTTTAGGTTGTCTTTCTTTAAATTGTTAAATTGAGCCTTTAGTTGATTGGGTGGTATTTGAGTGATTGAATTGTGAGTTGTAAATGGTTAGACTAGGGTTAGATTACGTGTTTAATGCATGTTAAGTTGGATGGCCTACTTTGTCATCTAACTTAGTTGTTTGTTGTTTAAATTGATTACTTGATGTTATATTGATGATAATTGATGATTATTGATTGATGATTGATGAACCGGGAGCTAGGCAATTCTTCTAGATTGTCCTCCTGTGAATGATTGATGTTTAATATTATTGTTGAGTCTTGGTATGTGTGTGCCATCTCTCGGGCAGCATCGGGCTGTCGGGTTGATAACGGCATGACTACTAGAGACTACCTCCAGCTCGCATGACGAAGATGTCATGGAGGGCGAGGCTAGTGAGGTACCTCGGGTGCATGAGTAATGGGGAGTTACAAGAAGAATAGTTGAGATTGTGATGGTGTTTGGAGCTACACCAACTAGAGTATCCTTTATTGATTAGTCATTATAGTTTATGTGATTATATTGTATTGATGTTTTATTGTGTATTTACTGCTCAAAGGATCATTTCCAAGGAGTATAGTAAATACTATTAGAGATCTATCGGATCCTCACTGGGCTTGTTTTATATAAGCTCACTCTCAATTATTACATGCATGCAGGTGTTACTGATTCTAACTACGGGTATGTGCCTCATGAAGAGGGAAATGTGCCGTATGTGGATGAGTCTTATGTGCAGGAGTCATTGCTATGAGATTATCGTAGTTGTTGTAAAACCATGTTTTGTATAACCTATTTTGAAATGTATGAATGGCCTATGTACTAAGTTGGAACGGAGGCGTATAACTATGAATGGGTTGTTGAAGGAATGATTATTGTATAATATGGTTATGTTGTATGCTGTTAATTTTAATTGAGGAGTTGATTGTTGGGATTGTTTATAGAGTTTGATGTATGATGTTCTAAAGAGGTTGGTTTAGAGCCTCGGTGTCCTAATTACTGTCGTTATACTGCCGAAATTCTGTTGCATCCTGACTGATCGTAGATGGGGTCGAGTTGGGGTGTGACCGTCATATAACTCCTTCTTGTTGGTCATGTGTTGGGAAGCTCAACTATCTAACACCCATGCACTTGTTTGATGTACATGTGGGCTAGTATAAATTTCCTCGGATACATCTGTTACAGTAAAGAGATGCACTTCTGTTTCAGCCGTATTGGCAGATTCTTTATTTCTCCAATTTGTCTTCTTGAGCCGCACTTCTAGATCATTATCTGTAATAGCAGCTACAGATAGCAAATTTATGGTGATCTGGGTTACAAAGAGTACGTTGGACAGCTTTATATGTCAGGTAGGCCAGCACCTTTCAACATGCATCAAGCCATTTCTACAATTGTTTGATTTTTTCGTTCCACAACTCCATTTTGTTATGGTGTGTGTGGAGTAGTCAATTGGTGCTTAATCCCAAGCTTGTTGTAGTAGTTGGTAAACTCTGTAGAATAGAATTCCCCTCCACGATCGGTACAAAGTTTCTTCAACTGAGTTGTGTTCTCATTTGTCACAAGTTTGTGTCATACTTTAAACTTTTCAAGAGCATCAGCCTTGTCTTGAAGGAAATATACCCACATCTTCCTACTATAATCGTCGACTAATAGCTAAAAGTAGGAAGATCCTCCCAACGCCGTGGTAGTTATTTTTCCGCAGAGGTCAGCATGTACCAACTCTAGAAGAGCCTTTGATCGGTTATGTCTCTCTTTGGGAAATGACTGTCTATGTTGCTTGCCCAGCATACAAGCTTCACATGATCCTTCAACTTCTTTAATTGAAGGCAAGTCGGCCACCATCTTCTTCTTTTGCATTTCCTTTAACATAGGATAGGAAATGTGCCCGGACCTTTCATGCCAAAGTTGACTTGTTTTGGCATCCACAACGGCAGAAAGAGAGCTGATTTCGTAAAGGTTATTTTTGCGAATACCTTTACTTACTATATTTTGATCCTTGTCAAGAATCAAAGCTTCCGTCTTCTTGAACCACACTTCTAGATCATTATCTGTAATAGCAGCTATAGATAGCAAATTTCTGGTGATCTGGGTTACAAAGAGTACGTTGGACAGCTTCGTGCTTCCTCCATCTTTAGACATGAGCGAGATGGTTCCAACGCCCTCAACGGGACACCTAGCATTATTCCCGACGACAACATTCATTGGTTCTTGTAGAGGTTTTATGGAGTCATATAACTCCTTCTTGTTGGTCATGTGTTGAGAAGCTCAACTATCTAATACCCATGCACTTGTTTGATGTACATGTGCGCTAGTACACTTTTCCTCCGATACATCTGTTACAGTAAACAGATGCACTTCTATTTCAGCCATATTGGCAAATTCTTTATTTCTCCAATTTGGCTTTAAAGTTCTGTTCTTCTCATCATGGATTCGTTTCTTGCAATCTTTGACAACATGGCCTTTCTTATTGCCGTAGTAGCACAATCCAGATAACATCTTCTTCTTTCCTTTCTTCTTTTCTTCTTGGCTACACTCTTTTGACCTCATCGACATTTAAAGTCGGAATCATTAATTTATGTTACCACATAAATTAACGATACTTATTATGAGGAGGTGGATATTGACATATACCAACATGAGATACGTAGGGCTGATTGATATGTTGAAATTTATTTATGTTATATTGTCTATAAGTTATACTATCTACGTGGCCTTTTACACAACTCATGCAGGCGCCTTTATGTTGGCGACACTCTTTAATACTAGACCGTGACAAGCATATAGACTTAAGGTATAAGAGTTACGTGTAAAGAGGTTAACCAATATGTTACTATAATACAATTTATAGTGGGATTTGGGGATTAGTTTATAAAGATTACTATCATTCCACTAGTTTGAGACATGTATACTAGTCTACATGGGCAACTTTATATGCTAATTCCTAGTTGTATAAAAGGGCTTATTAATACGATAAGCTAATTCCTAGTTGTATAAAAGGGCTTATTAATACGATAACTTTTAGTTAAGTATAACTATAAATGATTTGACAACTAAGAGTTATTATAAAAACATTTTATATTTGATATTTAGTAAATGTTGACATATAAATTTGGTTTAACTTAAGTCACTCATTTACATTTAATCTAAACCGCTGGCTATATTCCTGAAGAATAACAATTACCTATGTTACTACTAAATTTCAGAAGTTAAGTTTGCCATTACGCCTATTTTATTAATTCCTACAGGATATTTATATTTGGAAACTTTGCCCATAAAATTTATATGTTATAGATTACATAATATAAGTATTAGCAATCCTATCAATTATCAACTAATGTAAGCTAACTCTATTTTAGGGCTTTGACATTATTGTCTCATTATATGAACTAAAACTGTAAACCATGGTTATATGTCGTGCGTACCTAATTAAGGTTTAAATTGGAGTTTTAATTAAAGGTTTCCTACCTAGTGATATTCGAACATCTATAGTAAAAACAATTAAAGGTCTACTTTACTAACTGGATATCTTAAATTGACAACAATTAGTTAACCTTAATATCTACTTCTTCAACCAATTACTACTAGCTGGATTACTCAAGTTATTAGGAAGTAAACATATTTGATTGTTACAAATGCTTGATTGGGGATAGCCTCTTTTATTGCACCCCACATACATGTTATCGAATTATGTGATCTCTTTTATCAGTGGCGTGTTATGTGACAACTTGTGCATGCTTGTGTGTTATTTGGGGGTTGCAACTTCAGGCACGATAGCATTTGGACGTCGGGCGGCGTAGGGCTTACCGGTGTTCCTATGACTATCGTGGTCCTATTCCCTCTCTCGCTTGGGACCACTACCACCCTTGGAGAACTTTATCGCTTGGGACTAGTACTGCCCTCGGAGAGCTGGGTCATAGATTTCGGGTACAATCTGGAGTACCCTGTTAGAAAAGATAAGAAGTTGTGATCTTGATTTGAGGCTCGCCACCTTTGGTGATATCGAAACATATCCTTTTACTGTGTGTTTAGGTAGTCTCGCTTGGGACCACTACCGCCCTTGGAGAGCTTGTTCTCACTTGGGACTAGTACTACCCTCGGAGAGGAAATACTATTTATCTTTTTGATACTACTGTTATTGGTACATGAATCAAATGTGATAGAAATCTCTACTGGTTATCACATGTTATTGTATTTTGGCATTTACCATATGTGAATAATTTGTTTTATTACCGTACGTGATTTGCATCATGATTTGCATCATGATTTGCAAAAGAGACCGACCAGAAATGTTTTCAAAACTCTTCTATTCTATCATCACTGAGCTTTCCCAAGAGCTTACCCTATTTTTTCCCCCCAGTGCAGGTACAACTTAGCTTGAAAAGGAAATTGACTTTATAAGCTGAAGTTGAATGTTTACATGCTCGAAGCTCTTTACCTGTCATGTTTCGATCCAAGTTGTAAAAGTTAGTTTTTTGTGAGGCTTTCTGGTAGAAGGGTAGTTGTGTTGAAACCCTAGTTTGTATGATAGCCGAGTAGTTATCAGATCTCAGATATTGTAACACCCTTTTGTACTTAAATTATTATATAAAAGCCTGTTATTGTATAATTCTTTATTTATTGTTCCTTTTAATAAGAAGTTATGCGATCGCAATGACAGTTAACGCAGACTTTGACCTAATCTTGAGAAGGGTTAGGTTGGGGTCGTTACATGTGGTATCAAAGCTTAAATAGCCCATAAGTCGGGATAGGATCTTCAGACAGTGGGTAGTTGTCATTCAGGGACATGTGTTTAACGTGACAATACATGCTTAATGTGATTATCTTCTAAGTATAAAACCTATCTAATGTGCATATGTGCTTATTGTGTTTATCTGTTCAGTGTAACCCATAGATTACAAGTTTAATTGTGCTAGAATTAACTATGTTATTAATTGTATACATGCATTACCCGTGAACTGGTAAGTAATCCCCTCCCCTGAAAGAATCGGCTGGTAGCGGATCTCCTCAAATATGGATCAACCGAAGAGGGTAATCTGGAGACGGTATTCGATGGTCAGCCGTTGGTATCTTCTTCGGTATCTTTACTTGGACTTCTTGTTGGTATTTTCTCTGGACTTCTGGTAATCTTATTCTGAATTGGATTCGAAGTGAAGCCTTTATTTGGCATTCATATTACCTTTATTTGGCACTTATATTGCCTTTATTTGGCAATCATATTGCCTTTATTTGGCATTTCTATTTGGGATTTCTTGGTTTTCTTGCACGATATTCTTGTGCAGTATTTTTCGGTATTCTTATTTGAATGCTTTTATTTGGGAGTTCTTTGGCATTTGATAATCAATCTCGTGTGTCGGGCTAGAGGTACTGTAGCTCAAGAAAAAGTTATCCACTAAATTGCGAGGGCGCCCTTGCAATTTTTATAAGGGGGGAGTAATACCCGAGCCCGACCATGCACTTATAACTATTTGTTTATATTCGTGTCTTTCATTATT
This sequence comes from Ehretia macrophylla, assembly GCA_037974665.1. NCBI lineage: Eukaryota > Viridiplantae > Streptophyta > Magnoliopsida > Boraginales > Ehretiaceae > Ehretia > Ehretia macrophylla. The sequence continues at coordinate 74,576,632 of CM075773.1, forward strand.
CTTGGAAAATGTGTCTTTTATAAATTATTTGCTTACATTCAATTTATAATTAGTTGTTTCAATATTTAGGGGCAATTTGTATTTTGATAACCTACTAGGTGTTCTTGGTTCTCGTAATGGGAATTAAAATTTCAAAAATATAAAAAACCTAGTATTTCAAACTAAGCATTTGTTTCAATTAAAAAAGCAGATTAAACTTGGTACGTGTGTACTAAATCTATTTGAATTAGGTAAATTTCCATAGCTTTGTTGATTGATTAGGTTAGTTAGGATCTGTTAGAAAATGGAAATAATATGAATAGCTAGTTTAGAACAATGAAGAAAGAAATTTGTATACTTACTTTAGGATGTGTTAGAAGATACATTCAAAGTTAAGATTTATAAATAAATAGAAATGCTAATAAAAGGAATTGGTATTTAAATTTGGTGAATATTATATAGTACTCAACTAACGTAGTATGTTACCCTTTATTCTAATAGTATAGTTAACCTTCCTAATTAACCTAGCCAGAATAGGGAACCAATAAATAAAACCATTCGAGCATAGTTTATTAGGATAAAGAATATGCTAAAGCTTATGGTACACCAGAATAAATTTGGGATGATAACTTGAAATATTTAGGATTGATTGGAAGAAAAATATATAGTATAATTACTAATCCTGATAGATGACACTTAGTTTATAAAAAATAGTATATTATCCTTTGCTTAAAACAATTTATAAAGTCTTTTAACATATATATTAGATTAGAATAATAGTCCTGAAGCTTAGTTCATTCGACCTATAAAGGGCTCCACCCATGATCTTGCTAAAAAATTACAAAACAATTAGACTCTAAATCTAACTACCTAGCACCCAATATATAACTTAAACTAAATCTTAAGAATAACACTCAGGAACAGGTTTGGAAATTATTACCCTATTGGGCAACTTGCCAAAACCTTCTAGACAACATTAATATAACAAGCATATTGCTAATCCTAATGAGCAGCTTGCCGGATAAAAACAAACTCCTATCATTAGTTATAATCATAGCCTACGCATGCTTGTACATCATCTAGATTACACAAATGCTGCCACCTCTGTAGAACAAGAACACCACGCTGACTTATCATTCCTAGTGTCTACACCATTCTTATCCGTATAAGCAAAGAAATATCCAAACCAAATTAAATGAGCAGCCAACCTCATTTCCTACGCACCACCAAGTCATTATTACAACTAGTAATAGTCATCACCTAAGTCGTTCTAAGGCAGCCACCTAATACTCTCTAGCTTGCACCTGTTTCATTGCTAAGCTTTGTCATTCACCACCGCTTCACCATATACTGCCAACATGCATTCCATCATTTGCCTAGGATTCTCACACCAATCCAATCAGAATAGGACCTTATATAAAGGACATTACTTTAGCAATAGGACATACACACCAACTGATAAAACATGATAAGTTTCCACGTACATCAGTAAGTCACAACTGACCACGATGCATCTCCATGAACTGCACTACATGAAGTCTCCACCAACACACTAGTTTTGCATGATGCAATTATTTGTGCTAACTACCTGTTTGTAATGCTTTGGTATATATTGATTCTAATTTACCTTTCACGATCTTAACACCGTCGCATCCGTAGATGATGAGCTCGGGAAACACGTAGACTTGGGAAAGAAATTAAAGCTATTTTAGCTCCTTGTGTTTCTACAATGATTCTAAGGTGAGGATATTTTATTAAAAGCATTGTCATTTGTTATAAGAAGTAAATTAGTTTATTCAAAGTATATATATATAAGTTATATAAATTCATATAAGTTAATTATAATAGCTTTTAATTTATGAGTTGCATAGTTATATATGAGGGAAATTTTAGAACTCATATTATATTTTTATGATGTTAATGTTAAATAGAGTTTCTATACTTGTTGAATTTATATTGGTTTGTAGTTAAACATATGATTAATTGTAAGTTGAGGCTGATGGTAACTATGTATAGAAAGATCTTGCTTGATTATTAGTTGATATCCGTATGAACGAGTATTTGTTTAAAAGCCAAATGATAGCTATACGAGTTTTCTTTCTCTTTCAAAATACAAGACCAATGCTAGGTAAATGATATTCTGTGATTAGAGTCTGCCTAACTACCTCACGTGCAGGTTATTTCTAGAAGCCAATGCCAAATCATTTTACTTATATATGTGGAATAGTATATATATGCATATCCTACATGTGAGATATGTAGGGCTAATCGATATGTTGAAATTTGTTTATGTTATATTGTCTATAAGTTATACTATTTACATGGCCTTTTACGCAACTCATGCAGGTGCCTTTATGTTGGCAACACTCTTTAATACTAGACCCTGACAAGCATATAGACTTAAGGTATAAGAGTTACGTGTAAAGAGGTTAACCAATATGTTACTATAATACAATTTACAGTGGGATTGGGGATTAGTTTATAAAGATTACTATCATTCCACTAGTTTGAGACATGTATACTAGTCTACATGGGCAACTTTATAAGCTCATTCCTAGTTGTATAAAAGGGCTTATTAATACGATAACTTTTAGTTAAGTATAACTATAAACGATTTGACGACTAAGAGTTATTATAAAAACACTTTATATTTGATATTTAATAAATGTTGACGTATAAATTTGGTTTAACTTAAGTCACTCATTTACATTTAATCTAAACCGCTGGCTATATTCCTGAAGAATAACAATTACCTATGTTACTACTAAATTTCAGAAGTTAAGTTTGCCATTGGCATTTTATTAATTCCTACAGGATATTTATATTTGGAAACTTTGCCCATAAAATTTATATGTTATAGATTACATAATATAAGTATTAGCAATCCTATCAATTATCAACTAATGTAAGCTAACTCTATTTTAGGGCTTTGACACTATTGTCTCATTATATGTACTAAGACTGTGAACCATGGTTATATGTTGTGCGTACCTAATTAGGGTTTAAATTGGAGTTTTAATTAAAGGTTTTCTACCTAGTGATATTCAAACATCTATAGTAACAACAATGAAAGGTCTACCTTACTAACTAGATATCTTAAATTGATAACAATGAGTTAACCTTAATACATACCTCTTCAACCAATTACTACTAGATGGATTACTCAAGTTATTAGGAAGTAAACATATTTGATTGTTACATATGCTTCATTGGGGACATCCTCTTTTGTTGCACCCCAAATACATGTTATCGAATTATGTGGTCTCTTCTATCAACGGCGTGTTATGTGATAACTTGTGCATGCTTGTGTGTTATTTGGGGGTTGCAACCTCAGGCATGATAGCATTCGGATGCCGGGTGGTGTAGGGATTGCCGGTGCTCTTGTGACTATCGTGGTCCTATTCCCTCTCTCGGTTGGGACCACTACCGCCCTTGGAGAACTTTCTCGCTTGGGACCAGTACCGCCCTCGGTGAGCTGGGTCGTAGATTTCGTGTACAATCCGGAGTACCCTATTAGGAGAGATAAGAAGTTGTGATCTTGATTCGGGCCTGGCCATCTCTGGTGAAGTCGAAACATATCCTTTTACTGTGTGTTTAGGTATTCTTGCTTAGGACCACTACCCCCCTTGGATAGCTTGTTCTCGCTTGGGACCAATACCGCCCTTGGAGAGGAAAGATTGTTTATCTTTTTGACACTACTATTATTGGTACATGAATCAAATATGATAGAAATCTCTAATGGTTATCACATGTTATTGTATTTTGGCATTTACCATATGTGAATAATTTATTTTATTACCGTACATGATTTGCATCATGATTTGTAAAAGAGACCGACTAGAAATGTTTTCAAAACTCTTCATTCCATCCTCACTGAGCTTTCCTAAGAGCTCACCCTCTTTTCTCCCCCAGTGCAGGTACAGCTTCGCTTGAAAAGGAAATTGACTTTATAAGCTGAAGTTGAATATTTATATGCTCGAAGCTCGTTGCCTGTCATGTTTTGATCCAAGTTGTAAAAGTTAGTTGTTTGTGTGGCTTTCGGGTAAAAGGTTAGTGGTACTGAAGCCCTAGTTTGTAGATAGCTGGGTAGTTATCAGATCTCAGATGTTGTAACACCCTTTTGTTCTTAAATTATTATGTAAAAGCCTCTTATTGTATAATTCTTTATTTATTGTTCCTTTTCATAAGAAGTTATGCGATCGCAATGACAGTCAATGCAGACTTTGACCGAATCTTGAAAAGGATCGGGTTAGGGTTGTTACATTCGAGATCCTTAGGAATGTAGTATGATTGGTTTATAGATTTGGGGCCTTAAATTTTGTAAAGAAGAAGAATTGTATAGTTATCAAAGGGGAAAATGTGAGGAATGAATATATTTGTGCTTGTATGAGCTTGTAGATACTTGTTATGTGTCTAAATGCATGTCTAAGGTATATTCAAGCTAGTTGAAGAGTTTGTGGAAAAGTATGTTATTTGTCTGTTTTGTATTTATACAGTTATTTCATATTTAATGGCTTATATTATGATTAACTGCGAGGGCGGCCTACTTTGTCGTCCCTCTTACATGATTATTGATATTCTTGGCTCTTGTGATCTTTACTCGGGGTTGCGCAACTTTCTCGAACATGGTCGTGTTGAGAAACTCTGGGCAGCATCAGGCTATCGGTCTCCCTCAACTACCATGGTGCATATTCCCTTTCTTGCTGAGTATACTCTACTAACCCTGAGGCGTGGTTCACCTCGTTGGGGCATATGGACCTACCTTAGGAGAAATGGGTCGTAGGATCGGGGTACATCCAGAGTACCCTATTTGGGGGAATAAGGGGTTTGCCAGCATTTGCTTAAAGATAATGGCTCATGGTTCGAGATTGAAGACAAGAAGATGAACCGTATCCTTGTTAGAATGTGTTTAAATATTTGTTCAATTAGCTTGTTTCTTTGTATTACTTATGTATTGTCTTTGTTGCATTGCATGGAAACCATTTGCGAAAACAACCTTGTTTATTGTATCCCCTCCCTCACTGGGCAACTTTGTTGCTCACTCCTCTTTTAACATGTTTCAGGAGAGGCTGAGGTGAATCCCCAACTGGTAGCCGTAGAAGAAGAAGAGGAAGTTCAAGTAGATTAGCTTCCTTGATTTCTTGTGTGTAGAGGTTGGCTGCTGTGTGTGAAGTTGTGTGGTTATATGTTATGTTTCACTTTTGAGACCTTTGAGGTCTTGTGTGTAGTTGTTCTGAATTTGAAGCTTCTAATTAACTTGTAGTCTTGAATGTTGTTGGAGAAGTTGGCATGTAATAGTTAATGGTAGAGTTTACTGCTTTGGTTGCATGCTTGTGTGTTAAGGTTTTGTTACTAGGATGACTTATTATATAAGTATAACTTGTAATTACAATTAGAGTGGTAAGACAAGTAAGTTATGTTTTAAAGCTGCTATGACATGTTTTGCATGCTTGTATGATATACTCTTGTTGGGTTCCAAGGCTCGGATGACCTTGAAGAGTTTGTTGGTTTGTTGACATTGAAGGATGGGCTTGTATGAGAAGTTTTGGTTGTAGATTGAGGTTGAATGTGTTTATTTGCAGGTATCAATTAGTCCACGGTACAGAGGAGACTCTATCCGTGTACCAGGTCCGAACTTGACTTATAATGTGGGGTTGGGTTTGGGGCGTTACACCAGGCTAGTGACGGACTAGGGTACAGAGCTAGGCCAACCAACACTGACAAGCCCGATGCCGCCCAGAGCGGCCTATCGCATCTATCCCGAGCGATATGGTTGTGCAACCATCGATAAAATCCATAGAAAACAACAATAAAGTAGTATAATAATAAAGTTAATAACACATAAATGAGGGACAACAAAGTAGGTTGCCCTCGCACATGAATTCTAATATACAAGCAATTGTAACCTAGATAACAACAATACTTTCTAGTCGACATATAAACGAGCACATAAACAATACAATTAAAGTAAATAAATAATAACCCATTAACCACACAATAACCATTGTAATGAAAAACAACAAATCAATTAAGATGCCAAGTACAATGCATCCCTCACCTTGGACTAAGCCATGCATGCAGATAAAATAGCTTACATTCCGTCCAATTCTCCTTGAATTTGTTCAATCATGAAATCTCTAGCTTGTTCCTATAAGTATAACACTTTAGCAGATAACTCACTAGTTCCAATTTAACTATTACCTAACTCAACTCACAACAATAGAAGTTATATACAATCACTCATACTCATATTGCCACATAGTCCAAGTAACCATACAAATAACGCTAAAACACTTCTTTAATCTTACTAAGGACATTAACTACATTAGCATTTAACAGGTTAAACTTTATAACTAGTTCAGCTTGATTTATCTTACGAGGGATATCAAATTAAGCATTCAATCAAGACGACTACACTTAAACACTTAAACCTAATTTAACTATAAACATGGACTAGGAATTATTTTCATGCTTTGAAATTATTAAACATGCACTAACTGCTTTAGATTACAAGACATGCTAAAATAACACTTCTTTAACCCATAAAATTGTATTCATTCTCACATAATCCACTTAGTACGTAATTACATTAAACTACTTAACTACACCCTAACATTCTTCAAATGAATGAGCACTCTAACCAAACATCTCTTTAGCATTTAACTAGCCTTATAAAGGTCAATTATAACAATTATAGCAATATAAACAACTACTCATGCAATTAGTTCAAGTAATTCACAAGAAATGCATCAAAACACTATTCCAATACTTACAATTTAGGTTCTAAACTTCACACATGATTACGAATTCTAAATCTAACTTTACCAGTCACTTAAAGCCATTTCATGACCCACATAAATGTTACGAAATCACATTTTCTCAACAGAGCCCCGATACGAAAGTCCATCTAGCACGTTTGAACTACAACTATACTAACCGAACACCCATTCAACGACGCAATTGCGCTAAAAGTGCTTCCATGCACATACAAGACCAACCCCCAACTCAAAGCGAACATGATCAACATTTGGTCAAGCGACCCTTTAAGCAACTAAGGCTAATTGACTCTAAACCGAATCACGAGGTTCAAGATTCTCAACCAAGCTATTCAAACCTCCTAATAATACTTTATGACACCTCTAGGGCCCTTGAAATCACACCCTAACTCGCAATTTCCTCAAAAGTCCCGAAAGCCCCTTTTATGCATTTGAACTACAAGTACTGTAATGCCCCGATCCCTCACGAGACCGGAGGCTCTAATGACCATGCTATTCTCAACCCAATACCAAGCCCGGTCATAAATTTTTTCCTAATGGTTAAGTCCGGACCCGACACACGGACAGAGTCTCCCCTGTACCGTGGACATTCTGAAAACCTGTAAACACTCAATAAAGCCACAACATAACAAGACATTCATTTATAACTAAAGATCTTAGCTTTAAGGCCATCCGAGCCTTAAGACATACAAACAGTTTAGATACAGACAAGCATGCATTCATAACTTAACTTCTTTACAAAACCGCTTATCATGCCACTCCATGATAGCTTTTAAGTATTCTTAGAAATTGAAAACAACCAGTCATTCACTCCCAAGCATGCGAAGAAGCTAATAGCAGAAATATAAGTTATTACATGCCATGGTTCTAAATCTACCACTACAACATCTATCCCTCAATTTGCAAACTATATAATATACACATATCACTTAGGTTACAAAATAGAACATAAAGTAAAGAAAACAAGTCCTACTCTCATCAACAAGAACATAGTCCACCTCAAGCAACTAGACACAGCAACTAATGCAACTCCTCCAACTGCGCCACCTGAAACATGTTAGCGAGGTATGAGCAACCACTGTTGCCCAGTGAGGGATAAGGTCCCGGGGCGTGCAATGCGACAAGTAATACAGTTAACAACAATAACAATTGAGCAAATCAAGAAACAATGATAGCTTAAATAACCACATATTTGAAAGGATACATTTCTCATAACCCCTATACACCAATCTTCACTGGTCTTCATTCACGATCCACGAACCACGATCACGATCACGATAAGCCGGCATAACCCCAAACACTCCAGTGGGTGTACTTCGGATGTACCCCGATAATCCTACGACCCAACATTCCCTGGCAATCTCCGGACCAGGCGAATGAGGGACTAGGGCACGGAGTTTGAATATCCACCGGCAAGCCCTCTGCCGCCCAGCCGATATTCAACACATCCGCCCCTGACACTATAGTTGCGCAACCACTATGCAATGCACTTAACGATGGCAAGTTAATAGCAATAATATAAGCATTAACACATATGAGGATCAACAAAGTAGGTTGACCTCGAGGCAATTAGCACAGAAGCAATTATATAAGCTAATAAGCAGTTTACAAAGGGACATTTACAAAATAACCATAGAATTGTACCAAAAGCTCCAAATCAACTTAATATCACATATAAACACTCAAGAAGTCCTGCCGTGAGTTTAGAAGTGTGAGACAACCGAAATTGCACTTAAACCCCTTTATTTTACAAACTATTTCTCTTCCAAACCAAAGTTAATGATTTTATTTTCAAAGGGAACTCTCCCAATGTCACGCCCCAACTCGACCCCACCTACAATCAGTCAGGACGCAACGGAATTTCGGCAGTATAACGACAGTAAATAGGACTCCGAGGCTCTAAACCAACCTCAACAGAACATCATACATCAACTCCATAAACCATATAACAAACAACTCAATAAAATAACAACATACATCATAACCATATTATACAATAAACATCCTTCGTTATACGCCTCCGTTCCAATATAATACATAAACCTTAATATACATTACAAAAACATATTTAGCCAATCTAGCAACCTAATCATAAACAAAAAGAAGGCTACTAAGACAGCATCACTAATTCATTATCTTTTCAACATCTTTTACATAATGAACTACAAAGCATATAAAAGTCGACTAAGTTAATTTACAAGATAATAAAACATATACAACATCACGGATAAGACTCTGGAACATAGGACTCATCCACGTAAGGCACATTTTCCTCTTCAGGAGGCATGTACCCGTAATCCTGCGATAGTACACCTGTATGCATGCAATAATAGAGAGTGAGCTTATATAAAATAAGCCCAGTGAGGATCCGATAGATCTCGAGCAAGGTCTACTAAACTCCTTGGAATAATCCTTTGAGTCAGTAAACACACAATGAACATCAATAATCATTATAAATGCACCAATAGTAATAACTGTAAACACACAATAAGGATACGATACATTTGCTGATGAAGCCCCATACACCAATTCCATGCTCAATAACTCCTCCAAACTCAATGACACAATCCTGAGGTACCTTGACCTAGACCCACACCCCATGGCCTCTCCTCCCATGCGAGATAGGGAGTAGCCATGATAACTGTGCCCGCAACCCAGGATGCCTCCCGAGGTGACACAACATTATCAAAGCTCACAACAATGAGACTCAACATAAATAAACCGAGAGATCAGCAACAAAAGTGCCCGATTCCCGTAATCAATAATCAATCAATAATCTGGGACATCAGCAACAAAAGTGCCCGATTCCCGTACTCAATAATAAATCAATAATTTGGGAGATCAGCAACAAAAGTGCCCGATTCCCGTAATCAATAATAAATCAATAATTTGGGAGATCAGCAACAAAAGTGCCCGATTCCCGTACCCAATAATAAATCAATAATTTGGGAGATCAGCAACAAAAGTGCCCGATTCCCGTACTCAATAATAAATCAATAATTTGGGAGATCAGCAACAAAAGTGCCCGATTCCCGTAATCAATAATAATCAATCAATAATATGGGAGATCAGCAACAAAAGTGCCCGATTCCCGTAATCAATAATAATCAATATAACATCAATATAACATCAATATTTAATTAAACAACAAACAACTAAGTTAGATGACAAAGTAGGCCATCCAACTTAACATGCATGAAACACGTAATCTAACCCTAGTCTAACCATTAACAACTCACAATTCAATCACTCAAACACCACCCAATCATCTAAAGGCTCAATTCAACAATTTAAAGAAAGACAACCTAAACTTCAAATAATCATATCTTACATTCTACTAATCGAAACAACTCCAAATCAGTTTCAAACTCTCACCCAATCAATCAACTACATTAGCCCCCTCGGAAACCAACCAAAACACATCCAAATCATGCTCAACAACCCTAAAACCCTAGTGTGTCATGGCTGAAATTTCCGGATTTTGGCACGGACATCACAATCGAAAATTCGGCATTACAACGACGCTACCACGTAATTATCAATCTTTTAGAAATCGACGGCAATCGATTCCGATCACCACAACTCAAAATATTCAACATTTAACAAATTAATCAACTTTAAATACCCGAAAAATAATAAATATGCTACATCCGTTCAAATCTCGTAGTATTGCATATAAATGATCCCTAGTATGCATGGAGCAATAATCTAACATCAGATTAACATTCTAACGGTTCAATAATTAATTATACGCAAAAACATAAAAATAACATTTTGAGATCTAGAATTTTTCTCTCACCTTTGATCCGAAGTAAAGCTAGGAATGCGTGCAATGGGTGCCCAACAATCGGAATCTAGCTCAGTTTGAAAAGATTCAGACTTTAAATGAGTTTTCTAAGGCAAAATTGCTTTGAAAAATAAAATGAAAAACTCTCAAAATGGCCAAAGAAACTCACGGCTGCAATGTATGTGTTTTTGTGGTGTTTGCTTTGTTTTTAGTATGTGTAGAGATTTATATGCATAAGTCAACAAAATGGAAAAAGTCAAAGTTGAAACTTAAGTATTATTTTTGTGTTTTCTTGACTTTAAATGCATTTTCTTGATCACCAAAGTTCAAAACAATTATGCAACACCCAAGATAGCTCAAGTAGGTTATTTTTAGGTGACAAGAAGTTTTACAATCAAACAATTTCACCCGAGTCGGCTTAAAATGCGATTTTTGCAAAAGAAGGTGAAAAGTCATATTATTTATTTTCAAATGTCTTTTGAATACACAATTAATCTAAAATCATTTAATACCACATATAAATACATTTATATTAATATATACTAGGTCAATTAAAGTCAATGCAAGAATCGGGTTTAGTAGAAATCACTATTTGGCTCAAAAACGTTATTTTTGCCCGAAAAATATATTTAAATTACTATTCTATTTCAGAATCAATTTTTATCAAACATGGGTCTATTAATAATAGATGACTAGTTTTTAAGACGTTTAAAACACCCCTGTAAAAATTTTAGCGGACAGGTGTTCAAAAGTACTATTCACCAAAACTGACGATAAAATTTCTGATTCTGTTTTTGATGAAAATTTCATGAATGCACATTTAGCATGTTCTAAGAGTATTGATATCAAAATTATCACATTCTAAGTCATGTAGCACATAGACAGGTCAATTCATACAAAACGAGAATAAAACACGCAAAGCGAGATAAGGTCAAAATTTTGGGGTTTCACATTCTCCCCTCCTTAAAACAATTGCGTCCTCGCAATTCTGCATCGATCCATAGAAAAGCTCAGGTGCTGGCTCAAACATACGGATTGAAAGACCGAAAACCAAATTCCGAATACTATTTGAGAACACCAAGCAAAACACTGATCAAGGTCGTCGACAAGAATCCCCAGTTAAGAAGCCTAAATAAGAATGGCGATTAAGAACACCGACTAAGACTTCCGGATGAGAATCTCAAATAATTGCTGAAGAAAATGCCGAACATAGATCCCGTAATAGAGTACCAACCAAGAATACCAAGTAAGAACTTCAATAAGATCACCGAGCGAGAATACCAAATAATAATCCCAATATAAGAATTCCAGATAATACCGTATCAGAATTCCATGTAAGAATACCGTATAGAAAATACCATAGATGATGTCCAAAGAAGTATGCTGAATAAGAATCTCCATATAGAAATCTCGAAGAAGAATGCCGAATAAGATTACCGTTTGCCCCAAAAGAATCTAAATAAGAATTCCAAATGGAATACCAAATACCGAAAGTCATATACTGGATAAGAACACCAAGCAAGAATTCCAAATGAAGATACCGAAGAAAAAGCCAAAGGCTGATCACTAAATACCAACTCTGAGCAATGAGTACCACCTACTGATCTCCATAACCATTGATCTACTATTCCTTCTTCTGTTAATCCACTTTTAGGGAGATCCGCTACCAGTCGACTTTTTCAGGGGAAGAGATTACTTACTTTTTTACAGGTAATGCATTTACACAGTTAATAACATATAAAGTAAACTGTTCATAACACACATAACACTTTTAGTTCAATTTGCTCATTCTATGAATCTGGTAACTATGTTAGAGTTCAGTAATTCCTAATCAGATTTGCAAGATATCTAGCACAATTTAAAATATAATCTACAAAAGATAGATTCACATGTTGTTACTAATACCAAAAGCACGTACCCAGAAAATCAATTAAACACACATAATGTCACTTAAATGTACTAAGTACAAAATCTTCATATAAGCAAATTGAGCACGTACCACACACTGGTCATATAAAACACATTGAGCACATAACGATTCACATAAAGCACATTGACCACATTTAATTCACTTAACACATAAGGCATATTAATCACATAAAAATTTAGTCACATAAGTAGATTAATCACATAAACATATTAACATGTAATTCACTTTTCACTTAGTACATACATTCATGTTAAGACCACTACCCACATTCCGAGGATACCCCGGCTGACAGCTAATCAAGCTCTGATACCACTTAAATGTCACGCCCCAACTCGACCCCACCTACAATCATTCAGGACGCAACGGAATTTCGGCAGTATAACGACAATAAATAGGACTCCGAGGCTCTAAACCAACCTCAACAGAACATCATACATCAACTCCATAAACCATATAACAAACAACTCAATAAAATAACAACATACATCATAACCATATTATACAATAAACATCCTTCGTTATACGCCTCCGTTCCAACATAATACATAAACCTTAATATACATTACAAAAACATATTTAGCCAATCTAGCAACCTAATCATAAACAAAAGGAAGGCTACTAAGACAGCATCACTAATTCATTATCTTTTCAACATCTTTTACATAATGAACTACAAAGCATATAAAAGTCGACTAAGTTAATTTACAAGATAATAAAACATATACAACATCACGGATAAGACTCTGGAACATAGGACTCATCCACGTAAGGCACATTTTCCTCTTCAGGAGGCATGTACCCGTAATCCTGCGATAGTACACCTGTATGCATGCAATAATAGAGAGTGAGCTTATATAAAATAAGCCCAGTGAGGATCCGATAGATCTCGAGCAAGGTCTACTAAACTCCTTGGAATAATCCTTTGAGTCAGTAAACACACAATGAACATCAATAATCATTATAAATGCACCAATAGTAATAATTGTAAACACACAATAAGGATACGATACATTTGCTGATGAAGCCCCATACACCAATTCCATGCTCAATAACTCCTCCAAACTCAATGACACAATCCTGAGGTACCTTGACCTAGACCCACACCCCATGGCCTCTCCTCCCATGCGAGATAGGGAGTAGCCATGATAACTGTGCCCGCAACCCAGGATGCCTCCCGAGGTGACACAACATTATCAAAGCTCACAACAATGAGACTCAACATAAATAAACCGAGAGATCAGCAACAAAAGTGCCCGATTCCCGTAATCAATAATCAATCAATAATCTGGGACATCAGCAACAAAAGTGCCCGATTCCCGTACTCAATAATAAATCAATAATTTGGGAGATCAGCAACAAAAGTGCCCGATTCCCGTAATCAATAATAAATCAATAATTTGGGAGATCAGCAACAAAAGTGCCCGATTCCCGTACCCAATAATAAATCAATAATTTGGGAGATCAGCAACAAAAGTGCCCGATTCTTGTACTCAATAATAAATCAATAATTTGGGAGATCAGCAACAAAAGTGCCCGATTCCCGTAATCAATAATAATCAATCAATAATATGGGAGATCAGCAACAAAAGTGCCCGATTCCCGTAATCAATAATAATCAATATAACATCAATATAACATCAATATTTAATTAAACAACAAACAACTAAGTTAGATGACAAAGTAGGCCATCCAACTTAACATGCATGAAACACGTAATCTAACCCTAGTCTAACCATTAACAACTCACAATTCAATCACTCAAACACTACCCAATCATCTAAAGGCTCAATTCAACAATTTAAAGAAAGACAACCTAAACTTCAAATAATCATATCTTACATTCTACTAATCGAAACAACTCCAAATCAGTTTCAAACTCTCACCCAATCAATCAACTACATTAGCCCCCTCGGAAACTAACCAAAACACATCCAAATCATGCTCAACAACCCTAAAACCCTAGTGTGTCATGGCTGAAATTTCCGGATTTTGGCACGGACATCACAATCGAAAATTCGGCAATACAACGACGCTACCACGTAATTATCAATCTTTTAGAAATCGACGGCAATCGATTCCGATCACCACAACTCAAAATATTCAACATTTAACAAATTAATCAACTTTAAATACCCGAAAAATAATAAATATGCTACATCCGTTCAAATCTCGTAGTATTGCATATAAATGATCCCTAGTATGCATGGAGCAATAATCTAACATCAGATTAACATTCTAACGGTTCAATAATTAATTATACGCAAAAACATAAAAATAACATTTTGAGATCTAGAATTTTTCTCTCACCTTTGATCCGAAGTAAAGCTAGGAATGCGTGCAATGGGTGCCCAACAAGCGGAATCTAGCTCGGTTTGAAAAGATTCGGACTTTAAATGAGTTTTCTAAGGCAAAATTGCTTTGAAAAATAAAATGAAAAACTCTCAAAATGGCCAAAGAAACTCACGGCTGCAATGTATGTGTTTTTGTGGTGTTTGCTTTGTTTTTAGTATGTGTAGAGATTTATATGCATAAGTCAACAAAATGGAAAAAGTCAAAGTTGAAACTTAAGTATTATTTTTGTGTTTTCTTGACTTTAAATGCATTTTCTTGATCACCAAAGTTCAAAACAATTATGCAACACCCAAGATAGCTCAAGTAGGTTATTTTTAGGTGACAAGAAGTTTTACAATCAAACAATTTCACCCGAGTCGGCTTAAAATGCGATTTTTGCAAAAGAAGGTGAAAAGTCATATTATTTATTTTCAAATGTCTTTTGAATACACAATTAATCTAAAATAATTTAATACCACATATAAATACATTTATATTAATATATACTAGGTCAATTAAAGTCAATGCAAGAATCGGGTTTAGTAGAAATCACTATTTGGTTCAAAAACGTTATTTTTCGCCCGAAAAATATATTTAAATTACTATTCTATTTCAGAATCAATTTTTATCAAACATGGGTCTATTAATAATAGAGGACTAGTTTTTAAGACGTTTAAAACACCCCTGTAAAAATTTTAGCGGACAGGTGTTCAAAAGTACTATTCACCAAAACTGACGATAAAATTTCTGATTCTGTTTTTGATGAAAATTTCATAAATGCACATTCAGCATGTTCTAAGAGTATTGATATCAAAATTATCACATTCTAAGTCATGTAGCACATAGACAGGTCAATTCATACAAAACGAGAATAAAACACGCAAAGCGAGATAAGGTCAAAATTTTGGGGTTTCACACCCAACCTTCTAACTAACCCTCAAGGTACCCTCTCAACCCTCTAACTCATTCGAATGCCCGCGTTTACCCCGAAAGCCCCAAATTCCCTCTAATGGCTTTAAACTACACATACAATGTCCGGAATTCAAACAAAGGATATCAAGGCTTCTATAGCACCTAGGTAGCCTAAGGATACTAGAATTGAAGCCCGAATTCACCCGGATTCGCATTAACCCCGAAAGCCCCAAATTAAAGTCGACTATTTTCCATTTTAAGCGATTTAAGGACAATGCAAGTGTACGGGGCTATTAGGTTACCTTCACTAGCACCTAAGGCATCTATTAGAAGCATTACATCAAGCTAATTCGAGCAATTACGCAAAACCCTAGAAAACCGTCACTATTCACCCTAAAAATCAAACTAACGATTCTAACCGTTTAAATTGCGAAACGAAGGCTCAAATATGTTCTCTAGCATTCATATACATGGTATAATAGCATAGATAACAAATACAATGGCATTTGATCACATTTTCAACAAATCAAGAAATTGACAACTATTTAGAAATGCAAAAACAAGCATTGAAATCCCTCACCAAAGTGCGTAGGAGCACCTAGGAACCTTGCACACACCCTACACTAGTTGCTCAAGGCTTGGAGAGGCTTGGATTGGAGGCTTGGTGAGCAAAATCTCTTCCTTTCCTCCTAATGCTGCTGTCGGGTTTCTGCTCCCTTTTTTCAGCTTTTTATTTTTTTTTTCTTTTGCATTTTATGAGCTTAAGTGATATATAAAAGGGGCTAAGTTGAGGTGGGGTCATTTGGGTGCTTAAGTGATCTAATATAATGCGCTTATTGAGTTTAAAACGAGCTTAGATAGTAAAATATATGCTAGCTAATTAATTACCTAAGTTAGTTACGTAACACTATTCACTCAACTACAAAAATCATTT
The DNA here is from genome assembly GCA_037974665.1 of Ehretia macrophylla. Lineage (NCBI taxonomy): Eukaryota > Viridiplantae > Streptophyta > Magnoliopsida > Boraginales > Ehretiaceae > Ehretia > Ehretia macrophylla. The sequence goes on from CM075773.1 coordinate 74,593,281, forward strand.
TCTAAACGAGCCCTCCTAACGCCTTTAGTTCAAATGCACATTTTTCCCACTACTTTTACAATTAATATGATTTAATAAAAATGCTAATTAACTAATAGAAGGCAGTTTAAAAATGAAGTGAATAGTAGTCACAAAAGTCAGTTAGTAAGGCACAGAAGTAAATGCGCAAACAAGGGATGCAACAGTAATTAAATGCATGGCTAAAACTCGGGCGTCACAAGTACCCTAAACAACGTTCAATTATGTGACATAAGCCTACTTTTAGCACTTCCCCATCTACTAAATACTAGCCATATTGTTAGGTTGTACCTGGATTCACAAATTACCCGAAACCCCTTTGTAAATTTAACTAATTTTGCGTTTTAATCAAATTGCGAGCATACTAACCCCGCACAATCATTAATCTATGCTAATTAACACCTATAGGATCTAATTATAGCATAGAAACAATCTCTAAGTCACATTTTATCAAAACCCTAAAAATAATACTATTCATCTTCTTCAACATGTGAACATTTGCAAAAATTCATCAAGCAAGCTATACAACTACACTACATAAGTCTATATAGCATATAAAAGATGTATTTCACAAGTTCTAAGCATTTTATAAGCTATAGCTCACAAATCTAGAAATTAATGTTTTGACAACAAACTTTAAAATGCAAAAAGAAAGCATAAATCCTTCACCAAACCCTTGTAGATGCTAGTAGAAGCCCCTAGATGAGATGAATCCACTCTTAATTGGCTTGCAAGGGCTCAAGAGGCAAATATTAAAGTGCAATTTTTTTTCTTTTTCTTCATTCTTTTTCTTGGGTTTGCTAGGGGACATGTGGGGTATTTTTTGGTTTGTTTTATGAGCTAGGTATTGTGTATGTATGCTAATATATGTATATATTATGTATATTATGTATAGGCTAAGTTTTGGCAACACAATCGTGTCAAAAAAACTTGTAAAATCACTTAAATAAAGTCCAATGCAATAAATTTCTACTAGTCCATTAAAACTAATATTTTTACTATTCACTAGAACCGCAAAACATTTTCTTAACACGTTCTCGCGACATACAATGCCCAAAATCTCACTTTTCTCAATCCTCAAATGAGTAATATAACATAAGAAAAATACGAATTCAAAGAAAATTAATAGTCAAAATCCATGATGAATAGTAACTATTCATAAAACAAGTAAATGCACAAATAAGGTATGCAACAGTTAATATAAATATGTTGAAGGTCTCAGGCATCATAGTTGGAGTGGTTGTTGAAGTTGTAGTTCGTTGTGTGATGTTATAAATGATTGGTTTAGAGTCCTATTGTTCATATTACAGACGTTATATTGCCGAAATTCTGTTGCGTCCTGATTGATCGTAAGTAGGGTCGAGTTGGGGTGTGACAATGACTGTTAGAATTAATTATTGGTAATTAATTCTTATGTAGTTTTGGATTAGGAATTGAAATTTGATTAAATTACTTGTTTAATAGTAGTTTAAAAGGTTACAACTAATAGTTATGGAAACTACTTTTGTAACACCCCGATCCCTCTCGAGACCGGGAGTTCTATCAATCAATCTAATCACAACCCAATTCCAAACCCGGGCAAAATTTTAGGGAAAGACGGACGGAGTCTCCCCTGTTTCTAGGCAAAATGTAAAACCTGTAATAGCATATAAATGGATCAGCACCGTGTCCAACCACACAAAACTTCCTCAAGGCCATCCGAGCCTTGGTTCTCAACAATTAAGCACAAGTAAATATACAATTCCAAGTACCCAGACTATTCTAACTTTTCTTTAAGCAATACAAACATGCATTAAAGTTAAGCTATACTAACTAGATACACAAACTAACTTATCAAACACTTCAATAATCTAGTAAAACTTAAATTACATTCCTTTTGACATGAATTACATTCAATACATGAAACATACATCTTTGCATCTTTGACAACTCAAGTCACATAGCACGCAAGACAACTCTTCAAGCACAAACTATCACATATCCACGGACTTTCCAACTAACATGATATTTCCTGAAATGTGGTGGTGAGGAGTGAGTATACACAACACGTATACTCAGTGAGGGCGAGACAGTTATCGAGGTGGAGAGAAAGAAAATCGTGCAATGCAAATAAGGCAGTTAAGCAATAGAACTGACAAGTAAGCATTCAATATAAATAATCAATACAATAAACAATTAATAAAAGCATTAACACAACCATTCAACGCTATACCACACTCTGAAGGCTATGGTTCACTCGAGCAAGAAATGTACCGATCATGACTTCGATGACTTTAACGATGACGCACCGGCTCACCCACCTTATAACTTCCGTTTAGAGTACTCCAGACATACTCTGTCAATTCCACGACCCAAAACTCCCTGGGCGGCAACCCAAGCGAGAAAGGGAATAGGACACGGAGCTAGAGCAACCAACACTGGCAACCCGAGGCTACCCAGAGAGGCCCATCACTCACGCGCCTGACACTTATGCAATGCAATACGAGATATATAACGATAATCGAGCAAGGCACTGAAGTGCAGGTTAGTAACAACATGCGATACAATAAGCAATTACAATCAATAAAATAACAATAACAATACTAACACGCATTATCAACAATTGATATACAAATTCAATCATAATCAACTTTAACAAGCATAACAAACAATTTTAAGCATTCTATAGGCATTACACCATGAAAACACACAAAATCACAAAATGATCCCAACTTTCAAAATGCTACTACTTTCAAACGAGCCACGAGTTTTGGAAACCGACTTCACCAATCCTCCTAGGTCACCATAAGGGACGTCTAAAGACCACGAAACCTTACTTAACCCTAGAATTCACGCAAAGCCCCGATTTCCCCCTTTGCTCGTTTGAACTACCGCTACCCTAACCAAACACCCAACCAACGTCATAACCATACCAAAAGTGCTTCCATGGCCTCCCGAGACAATGCCATCACGCAAATCGAGAAAATGATAATCTCGACGTAAACAACCCCAACTTGTACCAAGGCATTTTTCTCCATTTTTCCATTACGCAACCCAAACAAATCATGCATTTAGGCATTCTAGCATATCTAGCATCTTTTCACATCAACAGAACGCATAACGGAGCAACTTCATCGAAACGGGGGTTTACTATTCATAATTTACTATTCAATTATCAATTTAAATTTAAATTTCGATATTCAACCGCAGAAAATGCTAAAAAGCTATAAATACATGTTCTACAATTTCTAGGGAACATTCTTCAAGCATCAAAACGAATTAAATAACAATCTACGGCTAAAACTCAAAAATTAAAGTTTAAACACAATTATTTCAAATGCGCAAATAACGATGAAACCCTCACCTTAGACGCTCCTAGACGCTAGGAAAACCACGCTGGAAGCCCCGGACACAACCCCGTGCAAGCTCACGCGAAGAATTAAAGATTTGAATGTTGAAATATTTTTTTTTTCCCTTTGGAGTTTCGGCCAGCCCCTCTTTGTTTTTTCAGCTTTTGATTTTAATTTTGCAATGTAATTTGCTTAAATAAAAGATGACAACAAGTCCTCAAATCAAAGCCTTGGTCAAACTACTTAAACATTGGTCTAATAGGCTTATTTTAGGCATTTTAAAGCTTAAACAACTAACACAATTTTAATTCTAGCTAACAACAATTAAAACACTAAAATTAAAACACTAAATACTAGTTTTCACTATTTGTTGAGGACTAGAAATCATTCCCTAACTATCGCTCTCGATATGCTATGCACTTTGCGACAATAAAAGAATAACAATTAAATCTCAAAGAATTTAAGAAAATATAATTTTCGAAAAGTAACATAGTTCAAAATTTACTCTGGCTCGGAGCTACTTTTTATTTAATTGAAAACCGAGCATTAAGGTGCAAGAAAAAAAATAAAACCAATTAACATAAATATGAAAGTAGTTGATATTCCGTTAAAATAATTAACTCATGTATTATTTAATTACTTCTAAAAGAAATATGAAAATAATGCTAGAAATGAATGTTTAACTTAAAAATAAACACGAAACTCAATGCTAATATTTAAGATGTCACTTAATTAATTGCAATTAAATTTCATTAAATACATGCCGGGTTTGGGTTATCACAACTTTAAACTCCCTAGTATTAATATATGAATTTATGGAAAACAGGTTTTCTAGAGTTTTCGTGATATAAATTCCTGTGATATTAAAAGTTCATATTAATGTGAATATTGATTATGTAAGTGGATTGGACAACCTGTAAAAGTTATTCCATGTTAACCAATGATTGTGACAACATAAAAAAAAATGAAAAAAAAGAAGGGGTGTGCGCGCGCACGAGGATACGTGTGACGCTCGAGCCCTATAGCATGCATATATCATTCATTTGCATATATTTTGTACATTTACTTGCTTAAATGTTTACTTATTATAAATGCGCAACTAAGTGCTTATTTGTCTTTTTACGTGTAATTACACGTTCAATTAACCTCTAGTATTAAAGTTGTGAGTTTATCTATTTTAGTAAATAACAAATGTATATTCATATTATTCTCACAAAAGCTTTTAAAGAAAATTGCATTCATTTGTTAGTTTTATTTGCATATTTTTGAAAAAAAATACGAAACTAAGTTTAATTAACTTATATAAAATAATTAACCAATTATTTTAGTATTTGAATTATGTGAAATTATTTTGCTACATTCAATAGACTTATTTTCATTATTTTAGTATAAGCCTTGAGCCTGATGTGAAAATTAAAGTATTTTATTTTATGAGTTTCGTATTTTTTCCTTAATATACACTTGTTTCTGGGCATACGTTCACAAATTTTATGTGCAATTATGTGTATATTTGAAGTTTCCATGCGAATTTCATGTTTAGTTAACTTTTATGAGTAAAATCATGCGTTTATTTATTTGAGTAAATGAGATATGTGCATTTAATCGTTTAAAATATTTCTTTGTCATAATATGTGAAATTTCTTGTTTATTTATCTTTTAAGTGCAATTATGTGTTTAATTAACTTTTATTAGTAAAATTACGAGTTTATTTATTTTAGTATTTGTTATATGTGCATTCATATTATTTTTATAAAGATTTTTTTTGGTGAAAATTGCATTTAAAATACTTTTAACGTTTATTTGAGGATTATTCCTTTACATTTTTTAAAACTAGTCCTTTAAATATTTTAAAATTTAGTCTACCACTATTATTTATACTGTGACTTTGTAAAATTATTTTAGAAACAAACTAAAGATTTTAAGTAGCCTTTTCTGCGTTAAAAAGTGACGTTTTATAAGCCAAATAGTAAAAATAACCCAACAAGTCTTGCATTGACTAAAGTTTGACTTTCACTTAAATACAGTAGAACCTCTTTAAATTAATACTTGATAAATTAATAATCTCTTTTAATTAATAAAAATGTCCGGTCCTGACTTGGGACCAATGTAAAAAGTTGATAAATTCGATAAAATTATAAGATAATACATTTAAAAAATTACCTTTGTATTTTTTGGCCCAAATATTTCATAAATTAATAATTAGCTAAAAAGTACATAATAAATTGACTATGAGGTTTTCTTAAAATATGAATCAAGAGTAACTTATCTTTTATTGAACTTCAATCTAGTTGAATCTCATATTTAATTATTTAAAGAGAAAAAATTGAGATAATCCTATAAAGATTAGGATATAAGATAAGAGAAATTAGTTCTCATCCTAATCCTAGAAGCATTTGGATACGAGATTAGATTTTGTCTAATTCTATTAAATTAAATTTTATCTTCTATTCTCATTACTTATCTTTTTAAATTAGACCGAAAAAATACAAGTCACTTTTCAAAAAAAGACATCATAATCATAATATGTTTACTATAAAGCCAAAAAATTTAAAAATATATCTATTAATTAATAATTATTAATTTATCAATAAATTAATATCTCGCTAAATTAAAAGAATTTGGTAGTCCTAATGCTATTAATTTAAAGAGATTATACTATATAAATAGCCCAAAATGCTCAAAATAAGCCAAAAAATGCCCAAAATCAGCAAAAAACCCTTATTACGGGAATAGTACTTTTAATGCCATTTTTGCTCATTGACGGTGAATGAGGTGGTTCCAAAGGCTAACACAGACATTTTTGAACTCGTCTCAACTTCTACTATGCATCTACCTGTGGTAACACAATCCCACATCGAAAAATTAGGAAGTGGTACAGCTGGATATAAAGGTTCAAGTCCTTGTATCAGCCAGTAGGCCTTTTCACGTGGGAGACCACGTGGAGAACAAAACCGTGAGAGTATTGGTTCCCTTCGGGGCTTGCTCAAAGCGGACAATATATTGGTAGTATCGACTCGTGCGCCCCTTCGTGGGAATGGTGATCGGGTCGTTACACTACCGATCGTTTTTAACTTTTGGAGCGAAAAATTTCTAAGGGCCCTTTCTAAAATTGCATTAAAATGCATTATTCTTGTATTGTATCGTTAAATTTACCTTTTATACTTGCTAATTAGATGATATGGCATATATCTACCGATTTAGAATTTATTTTTAACGTATTTTATTTTTGAGAATGAATATTAGCTTAGTTTTGTGTTAAAATGCTTAAATTAATGCTTAATCTTGATTCCTAGCTTATCTCTGATGTTCATAACGATTAATATGTATTATTATACCAACCTAGCATGATATAATTGGTTGAAATGTGAAATTGGGCAAAGTGCATTTGCTGGATTTTTTTGAGAAAATGGTGTTTTGGAGCCTTTTGGGTTATTTTTGTGTTATTTAAGTGTCTTCTAGGTGGCATCAGGATAGATAATGGTTTGGACAAACTTTGTTAGTTTAGTTGCTTGAAAGGTTGAAGAGTAGTGTTAATTAGCTTTGGAATTTTTCTGTTTAAAACTAGTTAATTTGTAGTTGGGCATCTTTTCTATTTGTGAAGTGTTGATAAGGTCTAATGGTGTCAAAAGCATGTGGTTTAATTGAGAGTGAATGTGGATTTCAAGAGTAGTTTAATGTGGTTGATAAGGCCCAACTCGACCCTACTTACAATCAGTCATGACGCAACGAAATTTCGGTAATATAACGTCTATAATATGGACAACAAGACTCTAAACCAATCCCTAGAAACTCCACACAACCAACTCCAACTTCAACAACCATTTCAACAACATACATACATTCAAACCATTCAATAAACAACCATACGACAAGCCAACCACAAGTCATACTCCTCCATTTCAATAACATACCACAAGCCCTATTGTACATACGCATAACAAGTATAAAACTAATCTAGCAACCTGTTCATATACCAAAAGCAAGACTACTATACTAGCATTATACTTTCCACTATTTTATAACATCTTATACAATACAAACTTAAGGTTTTAAATATTACAACATATGTCATACTACAAAACAACACAGAGACATTCCAACTAAGGCATCAAGGACAAGGCTCTTGCACATTTGACTCGTCCACAAAAGGCTCGTACTCAGTCTCCTGAGGCACGTACCCTAACTCCGATTCGATAACAATCGAAAGTTAGCAAAGAGGGTGAGCTTATATATAACAAAGCTCAACGAGAGTTCAAAAGAGGTTTTGGAAACATTTTATCTTTACCACTTGGGAAATCATCCTAGATGCAATAACAATCAATAAAATTTATCAACAACAACAATTCAATTCAAGCAACATAAGTAACTATTCAATTTAGAAATGATACACTAGTTGGTGTAGCTCAATACGCCATCACAATCTCAATCAACTTCTTGTAACTCCCATTAATACATACAGGAGGTACCTCATCTAGCCCCTCCCTCCATGGCATCTCTGCCCATGCGAGCTGGGAGTAGTACATGATAGTCATTCCGTTATCAACCTGACAACCCGATGCTGCTCGAGAGGTGGCACACACTATCAAGACTCATGACAATAATAATAAACATTTCATATTCTGAGAAGACAACAAAGTAGGTTGTCCTCCAGAGCAATATCAATCATCAATCAGATATCAATACCTCAATCAACATAACATCAATTAAACAATTAAGACAACTAAGTTAGATGACAAAGTAGGCTACCCAACTTATCACGCATTTCAACATGCATTCAATCCTGAACCTACTCAACAACAATCCAAGAAACAACTACACAAACACTACCAAACAACTAAAGACAACATTTAAGCATTTTAAAGAAAGACTACACAAACTTCTAAAATTCATAACTTACAATCTAGAAATCCAATAACCTCCAAACCACTTCCTATGACTCAACCATCAATGCAAGTATATTAGCCCCCTCTTAAACCAACCAAAAGCCACCTTGAACAAGACCAACAAGGCCAAAAATGGCAATGTACCATGACTGGAATTTTTGACATTTCCCACGGCTATCAAATTGAAAATTTGGTATTACAAAATTACTACACAATAAAAAACGAGTCTATAGAAGCAACTACAACTCGATTTCAACTACTACAACTACAATTATTCAAGAAATGAGCTAAATTATCAATTAAATACCCAAAAAATAAAAATACATGTTACAACCTTTTAAATTTGCTATAAATCACAAAGTTAGTCTACAACTCCTAACTAGCAATAATCTAAAGTCAATTTAACAAAACAACAACTAAATAGTCCATATTAAAAATTTGACATAAGCTTTAAAATTATAATCTAGTTTTTCCCTCACATTTGATCCCAAGCAATATTAGAAATGTGTAGAATAGGTACCCAACAAGCAATTTCAAGTTTTGAATAAATTTGTTTGGCCTTAAATTGCAAATTCTATGAGAAAATTAAGCTTGAAAACCTAAGAAAATATTTTCATTCTTCTCCTAAGCTCTCACGGCTGCAATGTGTGTGTGTTTGTGGTGTTTTGCTTTGTTTTAATGTGTGTAGTAATCTTATTGGCAAAGTCAAAGCAAGATACAAAAGTCAAAATTGGCAATTTAGTTATTTTAGTTGAGTTTTTGCCAAAAAGAGTCATATAAATACTATCTAACTTAAATACTACATTTAGTAGACTATTTTTAGTTGAAAACATTTATATGTAGGCATTTAATTACATACAATTAAAATAAAATACTTATTTTTGCAAAAGAAGATGAAAAGTCATATTATTTGTTTTCAAATGTCTTTTGAATGCACAATTAATCTAAAATCATTTAATATCACATATAAATACATTTATATTAATACTTACTAGGTCAACAAAAGTCAAAGCAAGAATCGGGTTTAGCATAAATCACTATTTGGCTCAAAAATACTACTTTTCGCCCGAAAAGTCTATTTAAATTCCTATTTCGTTTCAGAATCAATTTTTATCAAACACAAGTCTATTAATAATAGAGGACTAGGCTTTAAAACGTTTAAAAGACCAGTTTCAAAATTATAGCGGACGTGTTTTCAAATACTATTCAAAAAAATCGACAATAAATTTTCAATGCAGATTTTTATGAAAATTTCATGAATGCTTACATATCATGTAATAGAAGTAATAATCACATAATTATCACATTATAATTCAAATAACATATAAACAGGTCAAAACACGTAATTGCAAATAAGAGCAAATTCAGGATCTCACATTGGCTATATGAATATGAAATATGTATGACTTGTTTAGTTGATTTATAAATGTTTGAGGCAATGTGTTGTAGGATTAGGGTTCTATCTTTATGGAATGTGTGTTATTTTGAATATGGTGTCTAATGTGGTTGAAGTCTTTGTGACGCCCGAGATTCTACTACACACATTTTTAACTGTTGCATCCATTAATTGCATATTTAATTCTGTGCTTTACTTGTTGTCTTTCTTAGTTACTATTCATTCTATTTTTCAACTGCATTATATTAATGAATTAGCATTTTTATTAAATCATATTAATTGTTTTAGGAGTGAGAAAAATATGCATTTGAGCTAGAAGCAATAGGAACCTTCGTTTAGAAAATAGTTTAGTGAACTAGTGAATAGTGTTACGTATGAACAATATGTTTTAGTTAGCTAGCACAAAATTGCAATCATAGACTCGTTTTTAAGTTAACTAGGCTCATTTTGTTAGACCATACACTCACCCAAATAGGCCCCACCCTAATATATAATCAACCAAATACAAACAAGTCATAACTAAGCAAAAAAAAAAGAAAGAAGGGAAGATGCAGAAATTACTGTAGCAAATCCGAGAATCAACATAAGAGAAGAATGAGAGGATTTTGCTCATCAAATCTTCAAGCCAAGCCAAGCCAAGCAAAGAACAAGTAGTTTAAGGTGTTTGCTAGCTTCCCGACAGTTCCTACGCGCATTGGTGAGGGTTTTCATGCTTATTTGTGCATTTTAGAAATGTTGCTATTTTCTTGATTTGTTAGAAATGTTGTCTAATGCTATTGCAATGCTCAAATAAGCTTATATATGTTGTATACGTGTAGTAGAGACCACATTTATGCTATTGTTTCATATTTTAAACAGTAAAAATCAATGGTTGATTCGTAGGAGTGAATAGTGATAGAATTTCTAGGATTTTGTGTAATTGTGCATATTAGCTTGATTCAATGTTTCTAATAGATGCCTTAGATGCTAATGAGGGTAGTCTAATAGCCCTGTGCACTCAAATTGCTCGAAACTTGAATAAAACGTGAATTAGCCAACTTTTTAAAAGGGGTTTTGGGTCAAACGTGAATCCGAGTGAATTTGGTTGATATATTTGGTGTTCTTAGGGTATGTAGGGACTAAATGTACTTTTCTAACTCTTAGTTGAGCTTTGATTAAGATACTTGTAGTACAAATGCACAAAGGGATAATCGGGGCTTTTGTGGTTAATACGGGTTAATGAATGATTTAAAAGGTTCTAAGTGTGCCATAATGTGTAACTAGAAGATTAGAATAGTTAGTTGGTGAATCTTGAGTTATAGCCTTCGGTTTGGAGTTAAATGACTTAGGATAACAAAAGGAAAACTCGGGATTTTCATGCTTAGCCTTTAAATTAGCTTTGGTGCTTGTATATCTTGCTTTTATATGTTATTGTTTGGCATTTGTGAGCATTTCGTGAAGTTGCATGATCATCGGACATTGACCCCTTAGTGTTCGTATAGTTATTTTCATATTTCATGCTTGTAACTTGTTATAATGTTTATATTACTTGTACTTTGTTAAGATTAAATTGTAATAAACATTGTATGCTAAGTGAGTAGGACTATAAGGATAGCTCATCTAGTTATATGATTATTTATTGCTGTAAATAAGAGTAATTGAAATTTATAACTTATAATCTTAACTTGATGGTATTTGAAACTTTTAATATCTTATATATTGACTAATGATATGGTAAGGTGAACCTTGTAGTTCAATTGTGTGAGGGTTATGAACTTGTGTGAATAAGTGATCATAAGTCTAGCTTCTAATGTTGTAGGGTTGAGTTAAGTAAGAGTTAAGTTGAAATTGATATAGTTAATTGCTAAACTTATATGAACACCCTAGGGTTGCATACTTGAGCTAATTCGGGAAAGTTGAAGTAAATCAAAGCTATTCTCATGTGTGTTTGGCTTAATTCTAGGTGAGGGAGACTTCATCCTTATGTGCATAATAGTTTATTTACTTGTACTTAGATTATGTGCACTTATTATCTATATATTGTGTGTGAGGGCAACTTACTTTGTTGTCCCTCAATCATGTGTTTCTTGATGTATTCTATTGTTATCAATTTGAGTGCATTGCATCGTGGTTGCGCAACCATTTTGGCATGGTAGTGTCATGGAAACCGGGCGGCATCGGGCTTGCTGGTATACCTCGGCTACCATGGTTACCCAGTCCCTCTCTCGCTTGGGATGCCACCCAGGGAGAGTTGGGTCGTAGGATTTCGGGGTACATCTAGAGTACACCAATTTTGGAGTTATAAGGGGATGCTGGCTTATCGATAACAGTGTCATTATTACATCGGGATTTCAGTTCATGGCTCATGGTTCGTGATTGAAGAACAAGTGAATCGTATCCTTTTTAATGTGTGGTAACTTCTTGTTTCAATTTTTCTTTGTTTGTAAAATGCTTTATTTGTACTAACTACTGCATTGCACATCCCCGATAGACCTTATCCCTCACTGGGCAATTGTGATTACTCGTACCTCGCTAAACATGTTTTAGGTGGTGCAGTTGGAGGAGTTGACCTGATTGCTGTGTGCTATTACTTGAGATTTGAGTGATTTCCTGCTAAACTATGGAAGACCTTAATTGTTCTACTTTCTATTCTATTTTGGAGCCTAAGGGCTTATGTATATATATTTGAGTAGTTGCAAGTTTGAAAGCTAAGTGGATGTAGTAAGTGTTATGGAATTGTGGCATGTAATAACTTTTGCTTTTGCTTCTAGCTACGTTGCATGCTTGGGTGTGAATGAACGGGTGTATGGTTGGCTTTAATTTCTAAGAATGTTCAATGCTACCATGGAGTGGCATGATAAGCGGTTTAGTAAAGAAGTTAAGTTATGAATGCATGCTTGTGTGTATCTAAACTGTTTGTATGTCTTAAGGCTCGGATGGCCTTAAAGCTAAGATCTTAAGTTATAAATTAATGTCTTATTATGTTGTGGCTTTATTGAGTGTTTACAGGTTTTTAGAATGTCCACGGTATAGGGGAGACTCTGTCCGTTTTTCTTAAATTTTGTTACTGAGTTTGGTATTGGGTTGAGAATAGCATGGTTATTAGAGTCTCCGGTCTCGTGAGGGATCGGGACGTTACAGTCTTAATGTGGCTTAAGTGTTTAGTTATTGATTAGTTAGCTTGTTAGAGTTCTTTGTGAGTTAAGTGTTGTTTAAATAGTGAATGTAATGCATGCTAAATAAGGAAATGTATTTGATAGTTATGTTAGTTCAAAGTTAAGAGTATTAGAAGCATTAGTTAGTTAGACAATTTACTTTATTGTTCTCTTATCCATTAGTGCAATATAATTTATTTATGTGTTATAATAGTGTTTTAGGTGTTAAATTAAGAGTACATTAATAACTTTCTAAATTCTATTGTTATGTTTTGAGTGTCTAAGTGAACTAGAATGTATTTGGAATCTATGATTAACCTAGTTGCTAACTTGTGCCATATATGTCCATAACGTTAAATTAACGCTTGAATTTATTAGAGTATGGTTAGAATTCATTGTAGGTGTTTAAGATTGAATTGAAGCCAAATCTTGCGTCCTGAAGCTTGGTAAAGGTGAGGGAGTTTTCATTCTTATGTGCATCATAGCCTATTTTTTTGCTCCTAGATTGTGTGAATTAGTATAATTATTAAAGTATTGTGTACTTATTGGTTACCATATTGTGAGTGAGGGCAACCTACTTTGTTGTCCCTCATTTATGTGTTTATTGGCTTTTGTTGTTATATTGCTTTATCGTGGCTTTTTGTGGTTTCATATCAAGGGTTACGCAACCTTAACGCTCGGGACGGTTGCGATGGGCCGCTCTTGACGGCATCGGGCTTGCTAGTGTTGGTTGCCCTAGCTTCGTACCCTAGTACCTCACTCGCCTGGTATAGAGTATGCCAGGGGGTGTGGGTCATAGGATTGGGTACATCCGGAGTATTCATTGGTGTAAAGGGATGCCGGCATATCGAGATCAAGATCGAGGTTCGTGGTTCGTGAAATGAAGAGTTTGAGGGATAAGGGTTATCAATCATATCATTTTAATGTGTGATATTTATTGTCTAATTGTTTCTTTATTGTATAGTTGCTATTCTAGTATTAATTGTTGCACTGCACGAAAGGTTTTGAAAACTCCCCGGATAACTGCTCCCTGCTTCACTGAGTATACATGTATTGTATGCTCACCCCTCTTTTTAACACTTCCAGGTTAGTTACGAAGCAATTGAAGGGCCTACAAGTTGTTGGGATTCCTGTGCATTGAAGTGCTATTTGCTCGTGATAGTATAATTTGTAAAGTAGAAGTCTTGTATGTATTTGATTCATGTTGTGAAGGATTGTAATAAATAGCTTAATGTTTGTATGGTGTGATACTTGTAAGGGTATGTAATAACTTGTAATCTTTACTTTATTGTCTATTAGCTGCATGCTTGCATGTTTTGAATGGTTGGCAGACTTAATTCATAAGAAAGATAGATATAGAATATTAGAGTGGTAAGATAAGCAGATTTAAAACATAGATTTTCAATGGATTTGACTTTGCATACTTGTATGTTATATTGTCATGGTCTAAGGCTCGGATGGCCTTAGTGTTGGGAAAGTTGCATGGTTGAAGTTTGGAGTTGTTGAGAATGTTGTAGTATGTGGTTTATGGTTTTATATTTTGTTTACAGGTAACTAGTTAGGCCTAGAAACAGGGAAAACTCCGTCTGTTTCTCCTCGTTTTTTGTGACCTCGGGATTTCAGATCAGGACCCCAATCTCGTGATGGATTAGGGCGTTACAATACGTGCCGCCATACGCAGTCACGTGCGCAGTACCCTGCCATCAAATATTTTTTCTTTATTATTTACTTATTTGTTTGTCGTTTATTCGCATAAATTTAATATGAAATAATTTTACAGATACTTTGTTCTAGCAAAGTGTAAAATATTATTATGGGAGTTGTTTATGATTAATTATTTATTAAATACTAGAAATTTATTTTTGCTGAATTATGTACTTTTCCATAATTAATTTTATGTCTATTTAATTATGCAAATTTGTCTAGCATTAAGATTACCATATCAGAATAAATTATAGGCAATCCTATAAGTATAAAAAATTAAGTTCTTGATAGTCAAGTGAAATAATTAATCTAGATATTAGACTATAAATATTAAAGTCTAAAGATTAATTGAATTAAAGATTGAAATTGGTTAAGGAAAATATTAAGATGACTATTTTACCTTAAAAAACTAGACTTGACTAGAGACTTATATAAAGTCTTGCCTAGGGTTAGGACAATAACCCGGATTAGGTTTATGTGATTTAAATATTATATTTGAAGGTTTTAGACAAAATGATTATAGGCTTTAATCTAGTTTCTTTGGAAAAATGAGAATTAAGTATCGAAGAAAATCACATAAGTAGAAACCCTTAGTCCAAATAATCGAGTGGGAAAGAGAATTAGGAAATCCCATGGCTTTCCATATCCGAATCATGTTAAAGGGTGATATCACCCCACTTTACCATGCGGTATGCTCCCTATGGAGGGTGACATTATTCTTAGACTTAATGGCTTGATCTAAAATTGGGAATTCACATAAAAGATGTTAGTGGAGCAACCACCCTACGGTGGAGTTCTAGGCTATCACGTTATAGATATTGATAAGAGTAACCTCCCTACGGAGGCTCAAGTCTGGATTATCTACAAAATCCCATAAGGAATGGTATATATACTCGACTCAAGATAGGTAGTAACCTCCCTACAAAGTAAGTGCTATCGGATCTTGGAAAGCCAAACTTAGTAGTTATAAGAGTAATCACTAGGGCATTAGTCATAGTTGAAAGGGTTATCTATGTTTTTACACTTGCATTCATGAGTTCCTGTTACATTATCTCATGCATGCTATTCACATATATTTGTCTTACATAATTTACTCATACTTAATTATGTTGCATAAATATCCAAATAATATGACAGGCTCTTTTAATTCCTTGTCAGCTATTCTTTCGAATGATAAGCTGATTGGTCCAAACTTTGGTAATTAGAAGAGAAAGTTGACATAGTACTCACTACAGATGGTTCAAGTATGTCTTGACTTAGCCTTGCCCTCAATTGAGGGATAATTCTATTGATGCCTAAAGGGGGGGCAATGAGAAGTGGCAAAGGGCAAATAGCATGGCCAAGTGCTACATGCTAGCCTCGATGTTTGATGTGTTGTTGGTACAACACGAGAACAAAGCCACTGTTGCAAAAATCATGACCTCATTAACTGAGATATTTTCAGATAAGAATAGGCCTACAAAGCAAGCTGCAATGAGGGAGATCATGACAGCCAAGATGTAACGACCCGATCTCTCACGAGATCGGAGCCCCTATTTATTCCACTAAACACAACTCAACCCCAACCCTGGGCACAGAAAATGAGAAAAAAAGGGCAGAGTCTCCCTTGTTTATAGGACTATCCATAACCTGTATTCAGAAGAAATAGCCACAATACAATTTTCAACATTCATTTATTAATTTCCAAAGACTATAAGGCCATCCGAGCCTTCCTATTTTCAATAATATACAACACATAGGCAAGCATTCCCATATGTTATTGAAATACTATGTTATAAAACCAGTTATCATACCACTCTAATCCTATCCACTTAACTTTCTTATAATGTAAGTCCCCTACCCACCATTACCTAAACCACACAAGCATGCAAACCCTTAGGCAATGAAGTAAGCAATAAAAATAAAGTATTAGGGAATATTACAGACTGCTATCTCTAGGAGAGCCTATTGTGATTTCATTCAATACAACCAATTAATATAAGAAAGGTACACAGGCCTCAGAGAATACATAACATACACATAATTTACATTGGTGCAATCAAATAACTAAGGCATCCACTCAAGGAAACTCTCGATCCTTCACCATGACAACCATCAGAAGAACTGAACCTGAAATGGTTGGAAAGAGGAATGAGCATACTAAACACGTATGCCCAGTGATGGAGGGAACATATAGTCAGGGATTTTTCGAAAAGGGTTTTCGTGCAATGCAACAAACAACAGTAAGGTAAATTAACAATGCGAGATTAATATACAAGTAACAAACTAAGCATTACTCATCAAAGAACATAAACAAACATAAGAAGACAAGTATGTAAAGTAACCATGTAAATACAGTATCAATACAAAGCAATATTCAAGTATGGAAAATTAAACAACACATATAAGGTACACAATCAATGGTAACTCTCCAAGGACTTAGGGCCCAAGTGAGAGTCATACAATAAAAAGGATACCGGGTAACTCTCCAAGGACTTAGGGCCCAAGCGAGAGTTACACAATAAGGAATACCGGTTGACCTTGAACTTGTTCCACGAACCATGAACCTCGAACATAATTCCCGATATAGTAGTGATAATGTAATGATAAGCCGGCATACCACCTTATAACTTCAATATGTGTACTTTAGATGTACCTCGATCCTATGACCTAACTCTCCCTGGGCGGCATCCCAAGCGAGAGAGGGACTAGGCAACCATGGTAGCCGAGGTATATGTTGGGGATATGCTTTAATGCTATAGTTTGACATGACCTTATTAGGGTTTAATAAGAATATGTTTGTGTGTTTTATACACTGTGTCAATTTGAGGATATTCATATTCTTCGCTTCAATATGAATATATCCCTTATGCTTATCCGAGAAGAAAAATGTTCTAAAAGGGTTGAGGATATTTTGTACTTTTTCTTCGATATTATAAATATTAAAAATCGATTCATAGCCCTTCAGATTATTCAACCAGGACTAGAATAATCGAGTACAGGTTATCATATGTAATTACCTTTGATAGTTTACGATTTAGTTAGGAATTGTGCAAATTAATGCTCAGACTTGAGAAATTACGGCTGTCAGTTATATCAGGGGCTAAATACTGCGTTTGGACAATGCCCGTCTTCCATAAAGATAGGTTATGTCACGCCCTGACCCAACCCCACACTAAAAGGTCAAGTCTGGACCCGACAAATGGACAGAGTCTCCTTTGTACCGTGGATATTCTTGAAACCAGTAGACAACAAATAAAACCTCAAATACAACTAGAACTTCAATTCCAACTAACCAGCTTCAAGGCCATCTGAGCGTTAAGCAACACAAAACTATTTAAATACATACAAACATGCAATTCATCAATTCTAGTATCTTATCTTTCGTTCACTTATCATACCACTCCATGTTAGCAATTAAACATTCTTAAGGATTAAAGCCAACCATTTAACCATTTCATCACACCTAAGCATGCAACAAACAAGAAGTAGAATTATAAGTTATTACATGCTATAGTTTCATCACTCATACTCGTCTAATTTTCAAGCTTACAATACATAAACATATACATGAGCCCATAGGCTCCAAAATAGGACATAAAATCACACAAACAAGCTTCCACATAAAGTCCAGCAAGAATACATCCACCTCAAGAAATAACACACAGCAACTAAGGCAAGTTCTCTGCCTGCACCTTTTCCTGCTCCGCTTCCTCAACAACAAGAAGTTGGGGATCAACCTTAGCACCTCCTGAAACATGTTAGTGAGGTATGAGCAACCACAATTGCCCAGTGAGGAATAAAGACTACTAGGGCATACAATGTAACAGATAATACAAATAAGCATTAGAAGCAACTAAGAACAATCGAAATACAATAACCTCACATTAAAAAGGATACAATACACTTTAACCCCAACACTCCAGACTTCACTTGATCTTCAATCATGAACCTCGATCCACGAACCTCAATCAATGTGCCGGAATAATCCCAATCACTCCAGTGGGTGTACTCCGAATGTACCCCGAGAATCCTACGACCCAACATCCCCTGGCAATCTCCAGACCAGGCGAGCGAGGGACTAAAGCATGGAGATCGAATATCCATTGGCAAGCCCGTTGCCACCAAGTTGATATCCAATACATCTGCCCCTGACACTATGGTTGTCCAACCACTATGCAATGCACTTAAACCAATGACAATTATATTAACATTGTAAGCGATAACACTTAGGAGGGACAACAAAGTAGGTTTCCCTCAAAAACAGTTAAACTATAAACATTATCACGAAATTAACCAAATGAACACAAAGGGGTAAATTACATATTTTCCTCAAAACATTACCAAAAGCTCACAATTAACTTAAAAGTGCATTTAAACACCTAAGAATTATTTACAAGGTCATAAAAGTGCAAAACAATCAATTTCCTACTTTTCCCCCTTTGGAACTTAAGCCATAATTCTTCCAAACACAAGTTAATGTTCTCGTTAAGCGAACGGGCTATTCCATACTTCTAATTATCCAATATGGCACCCCTACGACCCTTGAAACTACCCAATTGCCCGCGATTACCACAAAAGTCCCAATTGCCCTTTGTGAGTTTGTACTACAAGCACTCTAACTGGAACTCAACCAAGGTTTAAAAAAGTATACCTAGCACATATATAGCCTAATAACACTAAATGTGAAGGCCACATTAGCCCAGATTTGCATTAACCCCGAAACCCCTTTTTAAAAGTCACCAATTTCACATTCTAGCCAAGTTTCGAGCAATTCAACCTCATGGGGATACTAATCTATCTTTATTAACATCTAAGGCACCTATTAGAAACAATGAATCAAGCTATAACACACAATTTTACAACTATTCATGCCCTGTAAATCAACGAACGAATTTAACCAGTTAAAAAGCAAAAAAATAGCATATATGTGGTTTCTACAACATGTATGCATCATATAAAGCAAGATTTGAGCATATCATAAGCCAATAACAATAAATCTAGAAATTCAACATTTTGATACAAACTTTATATACACAAAAGAATGCAAAATCCCTCACCCAAAGCACGCAGGAGCTTGTAGGATGATAGCAAACAATCTAAACCACTTGCTCTAAGCTTGAATTGGCTTGAATCCAAGAGTTGGTGAGCAAAATTCCTTCCTTTTTCTCTCCTAGGGTTGTCGGGTAAGGACGATACTATTCAGCCTTTTTTTATGCTATATTTTATGTATATGTGTTGAAATGTGTATATAGATAATATATGTATTGAGTTTATGTGTGTAATACTAACTTAAAGTGGGCCAACAACACTTAAAATAAGTCCAAAGATGTAATTAAATGTTAGCTAGCTCAAATAATATATTAGACTACGTAACCCTATTCAACGAACCACTAAAATATTTTCCAAATGAAGGTTCCTAACGCAAATTGCTCAAACGCACATTTTTCTCATTCATAAAATAAGTCATATAATTTAGGGAAAATACTAATTCGAAGAAAATAAACAGTTGAAAAATGCAATGAATAGTAGCCAAAGAAGTAACAAGTAGTTGCACAGTAAAGATGCACAAATAGTGGATGCAACAGTTAATAGAAGTACGGTGAAGTTCTCGGGCATCACACCCTCTCCCTCTTAAACTAATTGCGTCCATGCAATTCTTACATGATTCAGCGAACAACTCAGGATATCAATCTCGCATCTGATCCTCTCTTTCCCATGTAGCATCCTCTAACCCGTGATGATCCCAGAGAATTTTAACCACCGGGATTCTTTTAGTTCTTAGCTCTTAAACCTTATGGTCTACAACCCGAAGAGGTTTCTCTGTATAAGTCAAAGGTTCATTGATTTCTAGTGGCTCTGGTCAAGAACATGAGAAGGATCTGGCTGATAGTTCCAAAGCATAGAGACATGGAAGACGTCATGAATTCTGCCCAAACTAGGAGGTAAAGCTAACTGGTAACCCAATGTACCAACTTTCTCAGTGATTTCAAACGGTCCCACATATCTCGGACTGAGTGTACCCCCTTTATCGTGCCGAATCAAACCTTTTCAAGGGGAGATTTTAAAAAATACTTGATCTTCCAAGGCAAACTCCAAATCACGACAGCGTCTACCTGCATAACTCTTTTGCTGACTCTGTGTTGTAAGCATTTTCTTTTTGAATAGCTGCACATTATTAATCATTCTGTTCATCTCAGGCAATATAGTAGGGTCAATAGTCTTCATTTCACGAACTTCATCCCAATATAAAGGAGATCTACATTTATGCCCATACAGTGCCCTATACGGTGCCATACTAATAGTACCTTGGTAACTATTGTTATAGGCGAATTTTGCAAGCATAAAATATCTCTCCCAACTCTTACCAAAGTCCAGAATACAAGCTCGTAACATATCCTCGAGTATTAGGATAGTTCTCTTAGATTGACCATTCGTTTGAGGGTGGTAAGAAGTACTGAAGCTCAACGTGGTGCCCAAAGCTTTCTGAATCTTCTGCCAGAATTGAGATGTGAATCTTGGATCTCTGTCTGATACAATACTCTTTGGAATCCCATGAAGTCTAATAATATTCTCAATATATAATTCAGCTAGCTTGTCAAGAGAATCAGTTTTTTTTGTGGCAATAAAGTGAGAAGTTTTGGTTAGTCTATCAATAACAACCCAAACTGATTCATTACCCTTCGAAGATTTCGGTAAGTCTGACACGAAATCTATAGTAATATGGTCCCATTTCCAGTCAGGAATAGCCAAAGGCTATAACAGCCCTGCAGGTCTCTGATGCTCCGCTTTAACTTTCTAGTAGGTCAAGCATCTAGCTACATAATCAGCAATCTCTCTTTTCATGTTGTTCCACCAGAAGTTCTATTTCAAATCTCTATACATCTTTGTACTACTTGGATGGATAATATACTTAGAACTGTGTGCCTCAGTAAGTATTTCTTTCTTTAAAGCTGGCTTACTCGGAATACAGATTCTGCCCTTAAATTTGAGAATGCCATCATCATGAAGTTTGAAGTCCGACTCTCCCCCTTTAGATTTTTTCTAGGATTTTCAACAATTGTGGATCAATCTACTGAGCTTCTCTAATCCTGGATAATAATAGAGATTGCATCTGCAAATTTCCAAATTGAATATCAGAATTTGAAGTTTTGGGCTTCCATAAACATAGTTCTTCCATGAACTCCCAATTTTTGATAATCAAGCTAGCAACTGTAGCCTTTCAGCTCAAAGCATCAGCAACAATATTGGCCTTACCTGGTAGATAATTAATAGTACAGTTATAATCCTGAAGTAATTCCAGCCAACGCCTCTACCTCATGTTCAACTCTTTTTGTGAAAACAAATACTTTAGACTCTTATGATCTGTAAAGATTTCAAATTTGCTAACCCAAAGATAGTGACGCAATTTATTTAGCGCAAAGATAATAGCCGCAAGCTCAAGATCATGCATCAGATAGTTGAGCTCAAAGGGTTTCAATTTTCTGGAGGCATATGCAATAACTTTTCCATTCTGCATCAATACACAGCCTCAACCCTCTTTAGAAGCATCACTATAGATTACCAGATTATCAGTACCCTCAGGTAATGCAAGAATAGGAACTGTGGTTAACCTTTTCTTCAATTCCTGGAAGCTAGCCTCACATTTCTCATTCTAATCAAACACAGTTTTCTTATGAGTAAATTGAGTCAAAGGTCCAGCAATTTTAGATAAATCCTTGACAAATCTTCTATAATAACCTGCTAAACCCAAAAAACTGCGGATCTCTGTAACTGTTTCAGGCCGTTTCCAAGCTAATACAACCTCAATCTTCGCCGGATCAACATAAATACCATCCTGCGAGATAATATGACCGAGAAAAGCAACTTGTTTTAACCAGAACTCACATTTGATGAATTTTGAAAATAATTTATGCTCTTGAAGAGTTTGTAATACAGTCTTGAGATGTTGTTGGTGCTCAACCTCATATTTATAGTACACAAGAATATCATCAATAAAAATAACCATCAATTGGTCCAAATACATACAAAATACCCTCTACATTAAGTCCATAAATGTGGCGGGAGCATTAGTCAAACAAAATGGTAGAACAACAAACTCATAATGGCCATAACCAGTTTTGAAAGCATTTTTAGGCATATCATCTTTCTTGATCCTCAACTGATAATAACCTTGCCTCAGATCAAATTTAGAAAATACCCTGGCACACTGCAATCGATCAAATAAATCCTTAATTAAAGGCAATGGATATTTGTTTTTGATAGTCACCTAATTGAGGCCCCAATAATCAATGCACAAGCGAAGAGATCCGTCCTTCCTTTTAACAAATAAGATGGTGCACCCCAAGGCGAAGAACTCAGCTGAATAAATCCTTTCTCAAGCACACCCTGCAATTGAACTTTCAATTCCTGCAATTCAAGCAGAGCCATTCTATACGGAGTTCTAGAGATAGGTATAGTCCCTGACAATAAGTCAATCACAAACTCTATCTCTCTATCAGGCGGCTACCCAGGTAACTCTTCAGGAAATACCCTCGGAAACTCACTCACAATTGGCACCTCATTTTGTTTTAGTTTATCCGTAGGTTGATTAATCAAATAGGCCAAATAAGCATCACAACCTTTACTCAGCATTTTAGCTACCTTAATAGAAAAAATTATGCGAGTACCCGTAGACTTACGACTACCAACAATCTCAATTACGGGTTGATTAGGCATTTATAGCTTCACAATTTTTCTTCTATAATCTAGATAAGGATAATATTCGCCCAACCAGTCCATGCCTAGAATTATTTCAAAGTCCTTAAAAAGGCAAGATAATTAAATCAACAGGAAGTATTCAACCTCCAATACACAATTCACAGGCTTTACACACAGATTCAGTTAAAATTTTAGTGCCCATAGGTGAACCTACCTCAATCTTATAAGGCAATTTATCAATTTTTAATGCAGAAGATTGTGCGCACATAGGTGTGATAAATGAATGTGTAGCCCCGAAATTAATTAAAATTGTGACTGATTTATTATTGAGAAGAAAAGTACCTTCAACAAATGCAATTGTATCCGAAAGCTGAACTTTATTAAGGTGAACATTATAGCTTAATTGTGTGTGGGATATGAACTTGTGTGAATAAGTGATTATAAATCTAGCTTCTAATGTTGTAGGGTTGAGTTAAGTATGAGTTGAGTTGGAATTGATATAGTTAAATGCTAAACTTATATGAACACACTAGGGTTACATATTCGAGCTAATATTGGAAAGTTGAAGTAAATCAGAGCTATTCTCTTGCGTGCTTGGCTTAATTCCAGGTGAGGGAGACTTCATCCTTATGTGCATAATAGTTTATTTACTTGTACGTAGATTATGTGCACTTATTGTCTATATATTGTGTGTGAGGGCAACCTACTTTGTTATTCCTCAATCATGTGTTTATTGATTTATTCTATTGTTATCATTTTGAGTGCATTGCATTGTGGTTGCGCAACCATTTGGGTATGGTAGTGTCGTGGAAACTGGGCAGCATCGGGCTTGCCGGTCTACCTCGGCTACCATGGTTACCCAGTCCCTCTCTCGCTTGGGATGCCACCCAGGGAGAGTTGGGTCGTAGGATTTCGGGGTACATTTGGAGTATACCCATTTTGGAGTTATAAGGGGTTGCCGGCTTATTGATATCAGTGTTATTATTACATCGGAATTTCAGTTCGTGGCTCGTGGTTCGTGATTGAAGAACAAAGTGAATCGTATCCTTTTTAATGTGTGGTAACTTGTTGTTTCAATTGTTCTTTGGTTGTAAAATGATTTATTTGCATTAACTACTGCATTGCACATCCCCAGTAGACTTTATCCCTCACTGGGAAATTGTGATTGCTCATACCTCGCTAAACATGTTTTAGGTGGCGTAGTTGGAGGAATTGCCTTGGTTGCTGTGTGCTATTGCTTGAGATTGGAGTGTTTGTCTACTAAACTGTGGAAGACTTTGTTTGTATTATGTTATGTTCTATTTTGTGCCTATGGGTTTGTACATATTTGGAGTTGTTGAAGAATTGTAATAGTTAGGTTACTGTATGGCTTGAATGGTAGTAGATTGTAATAGTTTATCTTTACTTTCCTTATGCTGCTTGCTTGTATGTTAATGAAAGTTAATAGTTGTTTGGCTTTAGTTATAAGAAAGTCTAATGGTTAATATAAAGCGGCATGATAAGCGGATTAAAAAGATAAGGTTTCAAGAATTGTTAAATGCATGCTTGTGTGTGTTTTCTATGTCTTGCCCAAGGCTCGGTCGGCCTTGAAGTTGGTGAATGTTGTGTATATTGGACTTTGTGTGGTTTGTGACTTCGTTGTCCAGTTACAGGTTTTGATTTGTCCTATAAACAGGGGAGACTCCGTCCGATTTCCCTAAAATTTGGTGACCGGGTTAGAATTGAGTTGAGAATAGCATGGTTATTAGAGCTTCCAGTCTCGTGAGGGATCGGGGCGTTACAAGTGGTATCAGAGCTTAGTTGGCTCTCAGCCGGGAAAAGATCTTTGGCCTATGGGGTAGAGACCACTGGTCGTGTGCTTGTAAAACATGTTAAGTGGATAAAGTGACATATATGACTTGTGTACTAAGTATATTAATGTGTTATGTGCTCGAAATGTGTAAATTTGTGTACTAGTGTGAGCTCTATGCATTTGTAACTATTTTATGGTTTAAGTGGCTTTGTATGATTATATGATTGCGTGATTGAATACTTGTCTAAGTGTATGGTTGTCTAAGTGACTATGTGAACAATGTATCTTGAGAGTAAATATTTTGTCTATTTGTGTATTTATTTAATTATTCAGGTAAACCTTATGTGCATGTAAAATGTTTAATATAATGTGTGAATGAACATTTGAGTGAACGTTAGTTTATGAGAGTATATTAGCAATAAATTTACATGTTAGATCGAGTTAATCTTAAATAAGTGTGTATGTATGCGAGATTTGCATATTGTTGAATAAAAATATGCATTTATGTGTCATCCTTGTATAAACTGTGAAAGACATGCACTATGTGTAATTATGTGGCTGAGTGTACAATTATGTGACTTAACTATGCAATATGTGGAAGGGTATGTGATATATGCCAGTGTATGAGTAGGTGTACATTTATTTGAATTATGTATCTTATTTATTAGCAGTAACGTGTATGACTTCATATCACAAGTAAATTGTCATTTATGTTAAAATAGCTTGTCAAGTAAAAGTGGGTGTTAATACATCCTGGATTAGCTAAAAGTTGCATAATTGTTTTAGATACTAACTGTGCTTATTTGATAATATCTGCTATGTGAGCATTACATTTGATAAGTAGGGTATGTGTAAAGAAATATATGTTTTATATGGTTACAACTGCGTGCAAACATATTACCCCTTTGAAAATGGTAAACAAACATTCTCTCTATAGAGGAAACCAAGAGTAGGTCTCCTGAAGATGTGGACCAGCAGAGCCGGTCGTAGTTTATATCAGTGATCAGCAATAAGTGCTTCAAGAAGCAAGTTTGGGATTCTCATCGGGTTTTCTTTTTCATTATTTTCTCAGAATTCGGAAGTAGGATTCTTATTTGGTATTATCCCCAGTATTTTCATTTGAGATTCTTGGCCGGACTTCTTATTCAGTAATCATATTCCGAATTCTCGCACGGTATTCGTCTTCAAAGGGATTTATTTTCAGGATTCTGTGTTGGTATTTTAATTGGAGCCTTGATTCGGCGTTCTTATCGCTGGATTTCCCATTTGGTATTTCCATTGGTACTTGTACGGAGAATCTCTTGAGTGTTGTTACCAGCATTCATGTTTGATGGGTTTCTTTTGGGACTTTTATTAGAAGACTCTATCGGTATGTTCCTCAGTATTCATCCTTGGAGTTTCATGAGGTATTCGTAATTGAAGTACAAATCCAGAGTATTCGGAATGTTTATGAATATTCTTTTGAAAGAAGAATTGCGCAGACGCAATTGTTTGAAGGAGGAGAGAGTGTGAAACCCCAGACACAGCATGTAGTAAACAGTATGATACGAACCTGGTCAACATGTGCCGAGACCCAACACCAAGATTGGTAAAACAAACCCAAGATCATTCAAGAATGGATGGAATCGTGACCCTTTGCCTAGCAAGACAAGAACCTTGGTATAGTGAATATGATGGAAACCGCGACCCGTTGCTTAGCAAAGCAAGAACCTTAGTATGGTGAAGACGCCACAAATGGGGATGAAAATCCGCTTGATAAGTCAAGGTTGAACGCCACAAGGAATCCCTTGATAAGTTCGAAAGAGTCTCTTGGAGAACTCAAGGAGAATAATCTCACAAGTTAATATTCAAAAAGTCTCCCTTTTTTATCACAAAAATCAGCCTTATATAGGCAAAGAACAAATATGTTTCCTTTTTGGAAAAGAACTCCTAAACCCTAACATGAATAGTGACGTGAATAGTAATTAGGTCAAAGAAGTAGACTTGGAGCCCAAGAAAGACTCATTTCCTTGGAGCCCAAGAAAGTCTCCTTTTCTTGGAGCCCAAGAAAGACTGATTCCTAGTGTGAACACCTAATTTTGTCCATATTGGACTCTAGGCAATAAACTAGAATTTGAATTAAACTAAAACTCAAACTAAGATAGAATTACAAAGAAATCAAATATTCACCAAATCTTCAAATCTTCTTGAAACTTCTTGAAGAATCTTGAAGTTCTTGAATCTTGAAAATAGAATCTTAACTTGAATCTTTGCAAAAAAATTCATCCAAATAGTGCAATGAATGTGGATGGCTGGTTCGCATCATTCCCCCCTCTTGAGAAGGATTTGTCCTCAAATCCACCAGGCTCAAAGACCAGCCTAGGTGGTAGACCATGTGGTATGTCCTCGGTAAACAGTTCAACTCCTCTATGCAACCTGTTCCTCCTTTGTGCGTTTGGAGCAACTTGTGGATGTGCCCTTTGTGCTCTCTCTTCAACCCTATCCAACCTCTCATGTAGTTGAAACAATTCAGCCCGCATCATCCGTCTCATCTCCCCCATGAATGCCTGCATCTTTAAATTCGGAGCAGCAGCTTGTTGACCTTCTTCGTTTGTGTTGTTCCCTTGAGTTTGAGACATGGTTAAAATTAAACTCCCTCACTTGTTTCTCTCAACTCAATTGGCTTTTTCCCTCTAATAATCTCACCACACTACCTTTTTCCTCTCGTATTTTTCTTTATGTTCTTTAGAAACTAACAAAACAATAAGGATCCAAGATGATAAACAAACCAAACGATTATAATGTTCTTGTCATGGATTCTGAATTTTTTTTTTCTCATTTTTTTTTCTTTTTTGAACAGACCTCTAAGACGTGGAAAAAAGATTAGAACAAGAAAACTAAGACAAATTTAGAAAAAAAAAAACCTAGAATAATAAGAATAGTTAAAGAAAACCTATGCAAAAACACAAAAAACGCCTAAAACTCCTAGTAGACTATGGAATTTGGCCTTAAGAGGATGGTGCCCATAGCTCAGCTATGGGTTCTGCTTAGAACGTCGTTTTCCTTCAAAAAAGCTTGGCTTTGATGGCTAGTTCCACAAAAAAAAATTCTGCCTCTGTTTTTTTTTTCTTTTTTTTTTCTCTATTTTTCTTTTCTCTTCTTTTCTTTTCTTAATTTTTCAGAAACAATACAAGGAGCAAAGTAATCAAGAATTCAAGAGACCCTAATTCAAGATTCTACGGTTTATCCAATTTGAACACAAGAAGCCAAAAAAAAAACCTAGCAATAAACGGAATTGAAAAGTAGAAAAGACAGATTTGAAAACAAGACAAGAAATAGAGTTGAAAAGATGACAAGACACGGAATTGAAACAAGACTCAATCAAGAACAAAG
Source organism: Ehretia macrophylla (assembly GCA_037974665.1). NCBI lineage: Eukaryota > Viridiplantae > Streptophyta > Magnoliopsida > Boraginales > Ehretiaceae > Ehretia > Ehretia macrophylla. The sequence continues at coordinate 74,621,588 of CM075773.1, forward strand.
AAAAAGGAATTTAAGACCTAAACCTAGACGCATGAATTGACCAAGAAAACAAGAAAAAGGATAGGCAAACCTGATAAACCAAAGCTCTGATTACCAACTGATACGAACCTGGTCAACATGTGCCGAGACCCAACACCAAGATTGGTAAAACAAACCCAAGATCATTCAAGAATGGATGGAACCGCGACCCTTTGCCTAGCAAGACAAGAACCTTGGTATAGTGAATATGATGGAAACCGCGACCCGTTGCTTAGCAAAGCAAGAACCTTAGTATAGTGAAGACGCCACAAACGGGGATGGAAATCCGCTTGATAAGTCGAGGTTGAACGCCACAAGGAATCCCTTAATAAGTTCGAAAGAGTCTCTTGGAGAACTCAAGGAGAATAATCTCACAAGTTAATATTAAAAAAGTCTCCCTTTTTTTATCACAAAAATTAGCCTTATATAGGCAAAGAACAAATATGTTTCCTTTTTGGAAAAGAACTCCTAAACCCTAACATGAAAAGTGATATGAATAGTAACTAGGTCAAAGAAGTAGACTTGGAGCCCAAGAAAGACTCCTTTCCTTGGAGCCCAAGAAAGTCTCCTTTTCTTGGAGCCCAAGAAAGACTCATTCCTAGTGTAAACACCTAATTTTGTCCATATTGGACTCTAGGCAATAAACTAGAATTCAAATTAAACTAAAACTCAAACTAAGATAGAATTACAAAGAAATCAAATCTTCACCAAATCTTCAAATCTTCTTGAAACTTCTTGAAGAATCTTGAAGTTCTTGAATCTTGAAAATAGAATCTTAACTTGAATCTTTGCTAAAAAATTCATCCAAATGGTGCAATGAATGTGGATGGCTGGTTCGCATCACAGTACTTGTCTGCATATATTTAAATGTGTGTTTAAGTGTTTGAACATGCAAAGTATATTTAATTAATTTATATATAAAAAAAATGATAAATAATAATAATAATAATAAAATAACTAACCTATTATTTTGATAGTTGCATTAATTAGATATATTTTCTTGCCTTATTTACTTAAATTATATTATTTGCTTAAAGAGCTCCGAGCCCGGAGTGATTTTCAAATTATTTTATTTAATTATTTGGTATACATATTTAACTTATTTAAACTATTTCTAAGATACGTTCATCGAAAGAATTTTATTTCGAGCATTTCAGGAAAAGTCTGAGTAAATAGTGACACCCGAGCTTGGTCATGTATTTGTTTTATTCATTTATATTTATTTACTTTATTAACTTGCATTTCGTGAGAAAAATACATTAATAGTTATTTGTTTTATTTAAATTATATGATTTACCCGGGACACTACTTTATTATTCTTATTATTTAAAATTGTTTTATATGCCTTAAAATTAATTTATTTTATTGTTCGAATGGGAAGCCTGGGCCCAGACTCGAACGAGTTGGATTATTTTCAATATTAATTATAATTGTTAAAATTGAATTTAAAAGAGTTATTAGAATGATTATTTTATGTTTATTATTTATTTACATTTAATTGATTGTATTTCTCAAGCTCAGAATTGATTTCCTTTTATTTTATCTATTTTATATTTCTTGCCTAAGTTATTTTATTGCGAGACTTTGTTCAGTGTTCTTTTTATGCATTGCATGCCTGGAAGGGTAGAATTAAGTGATTTTAATTTGTTCGGGCTTAGGTGTTATTTTAATTGGGTCTAATTTTTATTTCGTTTAGGCATTAGTAGATATTTTAAATGCATTCATTTAGTCTTTAGATTAGTTAGTTAGTTTTAATTTGTTTACATGAGACAAACAAAAAAATAAAATAAAAAATAAAAGAAAGCCAAACCGAAAAGCTAAGACAAAAAAATAAAAAAAAGTCAATCGTAGTCTTTATATTGATTTGCCTTAGTCTAGTCAGCAAAAGATTCAATTGGTTTTGTAGTTTTGGTAGCTTTAGTCGAAAATAACAAAGGAAACAAAAAAAAAAAGAAAAGGAACAAGAAATCGGGCAAAGGTAGAAGCAAAAATGGGAAAAGAAAGAAAAAGAAAATTTTCAAAAACTCTTCCACGATTGGTCTTGAGCTTGCTTTGAGGAGTCTTAGAATAATCTTTGAGCCTTTATCTACCTTCTTTTGCCATGTGTGGTGACAGATTTTGCATTCTTTTGTGTATATAAAGTTTATACCAAAATGTTGAATTTCTAGATTTGTTGTTATTAGCTTATGATACGATTAAATCTTGTTATATATGATACATACGTGTTATAGAGACCACATTTGTGCTATTGTTTCACTTTTTAATTGGTTAAATTTGTTCGTTGACTTTAGGGTAGTGAATAGTGATATTTTTAGTGTTTTGTGAAATTGTGCCTTATAGCTTGATTCTATGCTTCAAATAGATGTTTTTTATGCAAATGATAAAACATTAATGGCCTTGTGTGGTTTAATTGCTCGGAATATAGTTAAAACATGAAATTGGCGACTTTTAAAAAGGGGTTTCGGGTGTAGTGTGAATCCGGGTAAAATTGGCCTTCACTTTTGGTGTTCCTAGGCTAAGTAGACCCTAAGTATGCTTTGCTAGCTTTCGTTTGAGTCTCGGGTGAGGTACGTGTAGTACAAAGTCAAAAGAGGAAATTTGGGGTTTTCAAGCTAAATGCGGGTAATTGCATGACTTCGAGGGTTCTAAGTGTGCCATAATGTGTAACTAGAAGATTAGAATAGTTAGTTGGTGAATCTTGAGCCTTAGCCTTCGGTTTGGAGTTAATGACTTAGGATAACAAAAGGGAAACTCGGGGATTTTATGCTTAGCCTTTGAATTAGCTTTGGTGGTTGTATATCGTACCTTTATATGTTATTATATGGCATTTGTGAACATTTCGTGAAGTTTCGTGGTCATCGGACATAGACCCCTTTGTGTTCGTATTGTTATTTTCATATTTATTGCTTATATCTTGTTATAATGTTTATATTACTTGTATTTTGTTAAGATCAAATTCTAATAGACATTGTATGCTAAGTGAGTAGGACTATAAGCATAACTCATCTAGTTATATGATTATTAATTATTGTAATTAAAAGTAATTGGAATTTATAACTTATGATCTTAACTTAATGGTATTTGATGTTTCTAATATATTTTATGCTGTCTAGTGATATGGTAAGGTGAACATTATAGTTTAATTGTGTGTGGGATATGAACTTGTGTGAATAAGTGATTATAAATCTAGCTTCTAATGTTGTAGGGTTGAGTTAAGTATAAGTTGAGTTGGAATTGATATAGTTAAATGTTAAACTTATATGAACACACTAAGGTTACATATTCGAGCTAATTCGGGAAAGTTGAAGTAAATCAGAGCTATTCTCTTGCGTGCTTGGCTTAATTCCAGGTGAGGGAGACTTCATCCTTATGTACATAATAGTTTATTTACTTGTATGTAGATTATGTGCACTTATTGTCTATATATTGTGTGTGAAGACAACCTACTTTGTTGTCCATCAATCATGTTTTTATTGATTTAATCTATTGTTATCATTTTGAGTGCATTGCATCGTGGTTGTGCAACCATTTGGGCATGGTAGTGTCGTGGAAACCGGGCGGCATCGGGCTTGCCGGTCTACCTTGGCTACCATGGTTACCCAATCCCTCTCTCGCTTGGGATGCTGCCCAGGGAGAGTTGGGTCATAGGATTTCGGGGTACATCCGGAGTACACCCATTTTGGAGTTATAAGGGGTTGCTGGCTTATTGATATCAGTGTCATTATTACATTAGGATTTCAGTTCGTGGCTCGTGGTTCGAGATTGAAGAACAAAGTGAATCGTTTCCTTTTTAATGTGTGGTAACTTGTTGTTTCAATTGTTCTTTGGTTGTAAAATGATTTAGTTGCACTAACTACTGCGTTACACGTCCCCAGTAGACTTTATCCCTCACTGGGCAATTGTGATTGCTCATACCTCGCTAAATATGTTTCAGGTGGCGCAGTTGGAGGAATTGCCTTGGTTGATGTGTGCTATTGCTTGAGATTGAAGTGTTTGCCAACTAAACTGTGGAAGACTTTGTTTGTATTATGTTATGTTCTATTTTGTGCCTATAGGTTTGTATATATTTGGAGTTGTTGAAGAATTGTAATAGCTAGGATACTGTATGGCTTGAATGGTAGTAGATTGTAATAGTTTATCTTTACTTTCCTTATTCTGCTTGTTTGTGTGTTAATGAAAGTTAATAGTTGTTTGGCTTTAGTTATAAGAAAGTCTAATGGTTAATATAGAGTGGTATGATAAGCGGATTAAAAAGATAAGGTTTCAAGAATTGTTAAATGTATGCTTGTGTGTGTTTTCTATGTCTTGCCCAAGGCTCGGTCAGCCTTGAAGTTGGTGAATGTTGTGTTTATTAGACTTTGTGTGGTTTGTGACTTCGTTGTCCAGTTACAGGTTTTGATTTGTCCTATAAACAGGGGAGACTCTATCCAGTTTCCCTAAAATTTGGTGACCGGGTTGGAATTGGGTTGAGAATAGCATAGTTATTAGAGCCTCTGGTCTCATGAGGGATCGGGGCGTTACAGGAGCTCTGTAAGAAGAGGTAGCTGAACTACCCTGCTGGGATCATGCCATAACTGGACGAGACTGCCCCAGATTCTGACTCTGAACTGGTCGTGCCTGAGTCTGAGTAAGCTTGGTATAACTCTGACTCTGCCTCGGCTGTTGACTCTGGCCAACTGAAACAGTCTGCCTTTGATACCCCTGACTCTGCGTCTAATGTGGTCGTTTACTGGGCTGACTTGGGTCCCTAAACAAATCTACTTTTTGTTTCTCATATTTGGCAGCTATTTTGACTACTGCAGTGTAAGTGGGGTAATCCTGGGTAGACAGATTCAAAGAAATATCGAGCCTCAACCCCATAATAAACTTATGGATCCTCTTACTCTCCGGCTGTACTAAGACTGGCACATAACGGGACAAACGGGTGAAAGCAGCATGATACTTATCAACTGTCATGTTGCCCTGTTTCAGATTGATAAACTTTTGCTCTCACCTCTCAATAGCTGTCTCTGTAATGAATTTCTCCCGAAACTCTCTGACAAACTCATCCCCCTCCCATCTAGATTTCACGGTATTCTACCATTGCTCGGCATCTCCCTCGAGCAGAAACTCAATACAAGCAACCCTTCTCGTATCATTGTACTTGAGGTTAGTAAGAATTTTCTCCACTTTATTAAGCCATTGCTTAGCCAACATATCATCGGGTTCTTTGAAGAATTTTCCCCACTTTATTCAGCCATTGCTCGGACCACGATGTAGAAATTTCTCAAGGTAGTTACCACTATCGCCTTTTCCTCCACCTAGACCCTGACCCGAATTTCCTGCGGGTACATATCCTCCCTGCCTCTGCAATACTTGTGCAATCTAACCTATTGCAGAAGTCAACTGACCATTAATAGTCTGTTGGTCTACTTCTTCTTCCCCGACATTTTGATTTATGGTCTGACGGTAGGGCCCCATTCCAAATAACTAGAATGCAAAGTATTATGTCAGACATGTGACGCCAAAGAACTTCACCATACACATTTTAATTGTTGCATCCACTATTTGTGCATCTTTACTGTGCATTACTTGTTGCTTTATGTGGTTACTATTTATTGCGTTTTTCAACCACTTAATTACTTCGAAATATCAATTTTCTTAAATCATATTAATTGCTTTAGGAATGAGAAAAATGTGCGTTTGAGCTAAATGTATTTGGAGCCTTCGTTTAGAAAATAATTTGTTTAAACTAATGAATAGTGTTACGTGACTTAACTAAGTGTTTTAATTAGCTAACAATTATTTGCACCTTGGACTCATTTTAAAGCTAGTTAGACTCATTTTAATAGCCCATATATGCACCCAACATGACCCACCCTAATATATGCTCAATATAACAATAACTTAAGCTCATAACTAGCAAAACAAAAACAAAACAAAAAATATGTAGGAATTACTGTAGCAAATCCGACCAACACTTTGTGCATCAAAGAAGGAATTTTTGCTCACCAAATCTTCAAACCAAGCCAAGCCAAGCCAAGCTAGGAGGAAGTAGTTTAGGGTGTTTGCTAGCCTCCCGAAAGTTCCTATGCACATTGGTGAGGGTTTTGAATGCTATTTTTGCATTTGAAAAATATGTCAACTTTCTTGAATTCTTAGATTTGTTGTCAAATGCGATTGCAATGACTAAATATGCTTATGCATGTTGTATATAAGTGGTAGAGACCTAATTTAAGCTATTGTTTCATAGTTTAAACGGTTGAAATTGCACGTTGATTATTTGACATGAATAGTGACGGGATTGTTAGGGTTTTGTGTAATCGGACTTTATAGCTTGAATTAATGGTTCTAATAGGTGCTTTAGATGTTAATAAAAGTAGCGTAAAGGCCCTGTAGGGTTTAATTGTCCATAACCTAACGAAAGAAAGAAATAGCTGACTTTTAGAAAGGGGTTTCGGGGTTATTGCGAATCCGGGTTGAATTGGCCTCCACGTTTAATAATCCTAGGCTATTTAGAACCTAACTAAGCTTTGTTAGCTCCCATTTGAGTCCCGATTGAGGTACGTGTAGTACAAAGTCAAAAGAGGAAATTTGGGGCTTTCGGGCTAGATGCGGGTAATTGCGTGACTTTGAGGTCCTAAGTGGATGTAGTAAGTGTTATGGAATTGTGGCATGTAATAACTTATATTTTTGCTCTTAGCTTCTTTGCATGCTTGGGAGTGAATGACAGTTGTTTTCAATTTCTAAGAATGCTTAAAAGCTATCATGGAGTGGCATAATAAGCGGTTTTATAAAGAAGTTAAGTTATGAATGCATGCTTGTATGTATCTAAACTGTTTGCATGTCTTAAGGTTCAGATGGCCTTAAAGTTGGGATTTTTATTTTGGAAATAGCTTTAGTATTGTTCTATAGCTTATTTGAATGTTTACAGGTTTTCAGAATGTCTACGGCACAGAGAAGACTCTGTCCGTTTTCCTTAAAATTTTGAGACCGGGTTGGAATTGGGTTGAGAATAGCTTGGTTTTTAGAGCCTCCGGTCTCGTGAGAGATCGGGGCGTTACAGGAGGTATTAGAGCTTAGTTAGCTCTCAGCCGGGATAAGGTCCTCGGTTTGTTGGGTAGTAAGCCTTGAATGTGTGCTTGTTACGTGTGTCTTGGAAGTGTTTATTTGTATGTGAGGTTGGGTGTCTTGACTTGAATGTGTGCATCCATGTGATATAGTTGTGCATTATGTGTTGAATGCTTGTTAAGTGAAGTGAAGTGACTAAATGTGAATCGAATTGACCTCGTAATCGAAGTGACCTCGTGAATCATTATTTGCTTGAATTATTGATTGTAATGTGTGTACTTGAATGTTTTTGAATTAAGTTTTGTGGTGATTTGGATTGGTTATGTCGTGACTCATATTTAAATTGTCTTGTTGATTAAACTGTTTTATAAAGTCTTGTATAAACATGTTTGCATAATAGTTTAAAATGCATATGTGTAAATGTGATATCTTGGCATTCATACTTGTCCCGTTGAAATAGGAAGAAAGACTTCTTCCTCCCCCGGAAGATAGCTGATTAGTGGCAGGCCTTCCAAGCCATGTGGATTAGTAGGAATGAGAGGCATTTGATCAGCCTTTATTCGAAAGTTAGTGTTTATAGTTGGAGCTCGGTTATTGGCATTCTATTAAGGTGTTCTTTTACGCTCAGCAGTCTTAAATGAGTGGCTTCTTTCGGGATTTCTATATGACGGTTCTCTTGAGCATTTTCTTGGTATTTTCTTATCAGGACTCTTCCTGGTATTCTTTTGTCAGCATCTCTCGAAAGGCTTAGTATATGGGATTCTTTTTAGCCTTATTAAATGGTATTATCTACAGTACTCCTACTTGGGTCTTTTATTAGTATTTTCTCTCCGCAGTTAGTTGGGATTCTACTTTTCTATGGTATTTGTGCCAGTGGGATTCTTATTCGGATTTCTAAGTAGCATTTCTATTGGAGCCTTTATTTGGCCTTATTACTTGGGAATTCGTTGGCAGTACGACTGGGATTTCTTAATGGGTTCTTACGAGAATTCGTATACGGTATTCTTGCTCAGCAACTGATGAAGAGTAATTGAAGTTGGTTTTCAATCGATACGGAGTTCTTTTGGAAGAAGAATTGCGTGGACGCAATTTGTTTAAGGGGGAGATGATGTAACGCCCGAGAACTTCACAGTGCATATTTTAACTGTTGCATCCACTATTTGCGCATCTTTACTGTGCATTACTTGTTGCTTTATGTGGTTACTATTCATTGCGTTTTTCTACCACTTAATTACTTTGAAATATCAATTTTCTTAAATCATATTAATTGTTTTAGGAATGAGAAAAATGTGCGTTTGAGCTAAATGCATTAGCAGCCTTCGTTTAAAAAATTATTTGTTGAAACTAATGAATAGTGTTACGTGACTTAACTAAGAGTTTTAATTAGCTAACAATTATTTGCACCTTGGACTCGTTTTAAAGCTAGTTAGACTCATTTTAATAGCCCATATATGCACCCAACATGACCCACCCTAATATATGCTCAATATAACAATAACTTAAGCTCATAAGTAGCAAAACAAAGAAAAAAAAATGCAGGAATTACTGTAGCAAATCCGACCAGCCCTTTGTGTATCCAAGAAGGAATTTTTGCTCATCAAATCTTCAAACCAAGCCAAGCCAAGCTAGGAACAAGTAGTTTAGGGTGTTTGCTAGCCTCTCGAGAGTTCCTACCTATATTGGTGAGGGTTTTGCATGCAATTTTTGCATTTGAAAAATATGTCAACTTTCTTGAATTCTTAGATTTGTTGTCAAATGCTATTGCAATGCCTAAATATGCTTATGAATGTTTTATATAAGTGGTAGATACCTAATTTATGCTATTGTTTCGTAGTTTAAACTATTGAAATTGCCCGTTGATTATTTGACATGAGTAATGATGGGATTGTTAGGGTTTTGTGTAATCGGACTTTATAGCTTGAATTAATGGTTCTAATAGGTGCTTTAGATGTTAGTAAAAGTAGTGTAAAGGCCCCGTAGGGTTTAATTGCCCATAACCTAACGAAAGAAGGAAATAGCCGAATTTTAGAAAGGGGTTTCGGGGTTATCGCAAATCCGGGTTGAATTGGCCTCCACATTTAGTAATCCTAGGCTATTTAGGACCTAACTAAGCTTTGCTAACTCCCATTTGAGTCCCGATTGAGGTACGTGTAGTACAAAGTCAAAAGAGAAAATTTGGGGCTTTCGGGCTAGATGCAGGTAATTGCGTGACTTTGAGGTCCTAAGTGGATGTAGTAAGTGTTATGGAATTGTGGCATGTAATAACTTATATTTTTGCTCTTAACTTCTTTGCATGCTTGGGAGTGAATGACGGGTTGTTTTCAATTTCTAAGAATGCTTAAAAGCTATCATGGAGTGGCATATTAAGCGGTTTTGTAAAGAAGTTAAGTTATGAATGCATGCTTGTATGTATCTAAACTGTTTGTATGTCTTAAGGCTCGGATGGCCTTAAAGTTGGGATTTTTATTTTGGAAATGGCTTTAGTGTTGTTCTATAGCTTATTTGAATGTTATAGGTTTTTAGAATGTACACGGCACAGAGGAGACTCTGTCCGTTTTCCTTAAAATTTCGAGACAGGGTTGGAATTGGGTTGAGAATAGCTTGGTTTTTAGACCCTCCGGTCTCGTGAGAGATCAGGGCGTTACAGGTGGTATCAGAGCTTAGTTAGCTCTCAGCTGGGACAGGGTCCTCGGTCTGTTGGGTAGTAAGCCTTGAATGTGTGCTTGTTATGTGTGTCTTGGAAGTATTTGTTTGTACATGAGGTTGGGTGTCTTGACTTGAATGTGTGCATCCATGTGATATAGTTGTGTATTATGTGTTGAATGCTTGTTAAGTGAAGTGTAGTGACAAAATATGAATCGAATTGACCTCGTAATCGAAGTGACCTCGTGAATCATTATTTGCTTGAATTATTGATTGTAATGTGTGTACTTGAATGTTTTTGAATTAAGTTTTGAGGTGATTTGGATTGGTTATGTCGTGACTCATATTTAAATTGTCTTGTTGATTAAACTGTTTTATAAACTCTTGTATAAACATGTTTGCATAATAGTTTAAAATCTATATGTGTAAATGTGATATCTTGGCATTCATACTTGTCCCATTGAAATGGTAAGAAAGACTTCTTCCTCCCCCCGAAGATAGCTGATTAGTGGCAGGCCTTCCAAGCCTTGTGGATTAGTAGGAATGAGAGGCATTTGATCAGCCTTTATTTAGGAGTTAGTGTTTATAGTTGAAGCTCGGTTATTGGCATTCTATTAAGGTGTTCTTTTACGCTCAGCAGTCTTAAATGAGTGGCTTCTTTCTGGATTTCTATATGATGGTTTTCTTGAGTATTTTCTTGGTATTTTCTTATCGGGACTCTTCTTGGTATTCTTTTGTCAGCATCTCTCGAAAGGCTTAGTATATGGGATTCTTTTCAGCCTTATTAAATGGTATTATCTACAGTACTCCTACTTGGGTCTTTTATTAGTATTTTCTCTCTGCAGTTAGTTGGGATTCTACTTTTCTATGGTATTTGTGCCAGTGGGATTCTTATTTGGATTTCTAAGTAGCATTTCTATTGGAGCCTTTATTTGGCCTTATTACTTGGGGATTCGATGGCAGTACTACTGGGATTTCTTAATGGGTTCTTACGAGAATTCGTATACGGTATTCTTGCTCAGCAACTGATGAAGAGTAATTGAAGTTGGTTTTCAGTTGATGCGGAGTTCTTTTGGAAGAAGAATTGCGTGGATGCAATTTGTTTAAGGGGGAGAGGATGTGACCCCCGAGAACTTCACCGTACACATTTTAATTGTTGCATCTACTATTTGCACATCTTTACTGTGCATTACTTGTTACTTTATGTGGTTACTATTCATTACGTTTTTCAACCACTTAATCACTTAGAAATATCAATTTTCTTAAATCATATTAATTATTTTAGGAATGAGAAAAATATGCATTTGAGTTAAATGCATTAGCAGCCTTCGTTTAGAAAATGATTTGTTGAAACTAATGAATAGTGTTACGTGACTTAACTAAGAGTTTTAATTAGCTAACAATTATCTGCACCTTGGACTTAACTAAGAGTTTTAATTAGCTAACAATTATCTGCACCTTGGACTCGTTTTAAAGCTAGTTAGACTCATTTTAATAGCCTATATATGCACCCAACATGACCCACCCTAATATATGCTCAATATAACAATAACTTAAGCTCATAACTAGCAAAACAAAAAAAAAATGCAGGAATTACTGTAGCAAATCCGATCGGCCCTTTGTGCATCCAAGAAGGAATTTTTGCTCACCAAATCTTCAAACCAAGCCAAGCTAAGCCAAGCCAGGAACAAGTAGTTTAGGGTGTTTGCTAGCCTCTCGAGATTTCCTACATGTATTGGTGAGGGTTTTGCATGTTATTTTTGCATTTGAAAAATATGTCAACTTTCTTGAATTCTTAGATTTGTTGTCAAATGCTATTGCAATGCCTAAATATGCTTATGTATGTTGTATATAAGTAGTAGAGACCTAATTTATGCTATTGTTTCGTAGTTTAAACAGTTAAAATTGGTCGTTGATTATTTGACATGAATAATGATGGGATTGTTAGGGTTTTGTATAATGGGACTTTATAGCCTGAATTAATGGTTCTAATAGGTGTTTTAGATGTTAATAAAAGTAGTGTAAAGGCCCCGTAGGGTTTAATTGCCCATAACCTAACGAAAGAAGGAAATAACCGACTTTTAGAAAGGGGTTTTGGGGTTATCGCGAATCCGGGTTGAATTGGCCTCCACATTTAGTAATCCTAGGCTATTTAGGACCTAAATAAGCTTTGCTAGCTCCCATTTGAGTCTCGATTGAGGTACGTGTAGTACAAAGTCAAAAGAGGAATGTGGGGCTTTCGGGCTAGATGCGGGTAATTGCGTGACTTTAAGGTCCTAAGTGGATGTAGTAAGTGTAATACCCCGGCTAAGCGAATACCTAGCCACAAGGCTCCAAGGCAGAGGCACACCAGCGATGCACACCAACAAGATATTGTCCGCTCTGGTTTACACCACTGGGCCCCTCACAGTTTTGTTCCCCTCGTGTTTCCACGGGAAAAGGCCTCTTGTCGAATACAAGGGAGAACCCTCCACTATATATTCAATAGTCCCAGCTCGTATGTAATACCCGAGCCCAGAATGTGAAAATTCTTTGTTTATTATTTTGAAAATTATATTTCCTTAAATTCTTTGTGAATTAATTGTTACTTTCTCGCCGTCGCAACGTGCATTGCATTTAAGGAGCAATAGCTAGATAACGATTTCTAGTCCTCAGCAAATAGTGAAACTAGTATTTAGATGACTTGAATTTTATATTTTAAATGTTGCTAGCTTTAATTGATCTTTCCCTAGCTAAAATGGCTTTAAAACGCACAAAATAGGGCTCTTTGACCAAGTTTTTAAGTTGTTGACTTAGCCCTTTGACCCTTTGACCATTTGACCCTTAAATAAGGAATTAACTAAGCAAAATAAGAAAAAAAAACAGCAGCTAGGCAGAACCAAAGCTGGCCGAAACAATAGAGAAAGAAAAAAAAATTTCAACTTTTCAATCGATCAATCTTCGCGTGAGCTTGTGCGGGGTGGTTTCCGAGGCAACCAACGTTGTTTTTCTAGCGACTAGGAGTACCTAAGGTAAGGGAAGCATGTTATTTGCGCATTTATACGTTGTCTATGTTAACTTTGTCAAATTTGAGATTTATCCGTAGATCATTATTTAAAGCGATTTGATGCTTCTAGATTGTTCCTTGGCATTTGTAGAACATGTATTTATAGCTTTGTAACATTTTCTGCGGTTAAATGTTGTGATTGCAATTTAAATTGATCAATAAATAGTAATTTGTGAATAGTAAAACCTTGAAACGTTGAAGTTGCGCTGTTATGCTTTCTGTTGATGTAGAAATGTGCTAGGTACGCTAGAATGCTAAAATGTGTGGTTTGTTTGGGTTGCGTAGTGGAAAAAACGAGAGCTATGCCTTTAGGAAAGTCGGGGTCGTTTAGGTCAACTTTAGCGTTTTCTCGTTTTGCGTGTTGGCATTATTTCGGGAGGCCATGGAAGCACTTTTGGTGCGATTATGGCGTTGGTTGGGTATTTGGTTGATATAGTTGTAGTTCAAACGAGAAAGGGGGAAATCGGGGCTTTGCGCGAGTTCTAGGGTAAAGTAAGGTTTCGAGGTCTTTAGACGTGCCTTATGGTGACCTAGGAGGGTTGGCGAAGTCGGTTTCCAGAACTCGTGGCTCGTTTGGAAATGGTAGTATTTTGATAGTTAGGGCCGATTTGTGTTTTTGTGTGTCTTCTTGTCTTTATGCCTATAGAATGCTTAGAATTACTTGAAATACTTGTTTGAGTTGTTTTGGATTGAATTGCTTATCAATTGCTGCTATTGCGTGCGAGAGTAACCTACTTTGTTATTCTCCCACGTGTGGCTTTATCGCTTGTTTATCGCCTTGTATCGAGTCTTGCATTGCATAGTGTCTCGCGCGTGAGTGATGGGCCTCTCTGGGTAGCCTTGGGTTGCCAGTGTTGGTTGCTCTAGCTCCGCTGCTATTCCATTTCTCGCTTGGGTTGCCTCCCAGGGAGATTTGGGTCGTAGGTTGATGGATACTTCCGGGGTATTCCAAATTGGTGTTGTAAGGTGGTTTGGGCCGGCGCGTCGTCATCGAATTCGTGTTTGAAAGTTGCTCGTGAAAAGAGTATCGTATCCTTTGAATGAGTGTTTGCAGCTTTAAATGCTTGCCTTGCTTTGTTGATGGCTTTATTATATCTCTGTATGATATATGTATACATTGCTTGGCTAATTGCATTGCATACTCCTCTCATCTCCGTCCTTGAGACCATTTGCCCTCGCTGAGCAATAGTTTTTGCTCATTCCTCTCTATACTATGTTTTTATAGGAGTAGTTGAAGCAGACCCTCTCGAGGTAATAGAGGAGGAGGAGCAGGTGGAGGTGTTTCCGTGATAGCACTTCCCTGCTTTGCTGGTGGTTGGTTACCAGTTTTTGTGCGGACCTTGCTTGTTATGTATATTGCGTGGAGGTCGCTTAATTTTGAGGCTTGTAGCCTTGTATATATTTTCTAGTTTGAGGCCTCTACGGTCTTATGTTGTATAAGTTGGAAGAATGTAATGTTGTAACTTATACTCTTGTGACTAGTAAGAAAATGCATGCTAATGGATTTGATTAGTGGCATAAGTACTTGTGTAGTATGCATATCATTTTTGGGTTTGGAAAGTTGGTTAATAAGAAATGTATGTTGTAAAGAAAGTTGGCTTGTTTTGATTATTATATAGCTTTCGCAAGTATTATATTGATTTTAGGGTTTTCGGATCGTCCGCGATACAGAGGAGACTCCGTCCGTGTGTCGGGTTCGGGCTTGGCCTTTTGCGGGGTCGGGTTGGGGCGTGACATCGTAACCAATGGATGTGGGATAGTTTACACATATCCGCCCCCACTAGAAGGACCCAGCGCCCTCGCGGGTCACTGATACAAAGGTCGGCCCGCTCTGATACCACTTAGGACTATTGAATATATAGTGGAGGGTTCTCCCTTGTATTCGACAAGAGGCCTTTTCCCATGGAAACACGGGGGGAACAAAACCATGAGGGGCCCAGTGGGGTAACCCAGAGCGGACAATATCTTGTTGGTGTGCATCGCTGGTGTGCCTCTGCCTTGGACCCTTGTGGCCAGGTATTCACTTAGCCGGGGTGTTACAGTAAGTGTTATGGAATTGTGGCATGTAATAACTTATATTTTTGCTCTTAGCTTCTTTGCATGCTTGGGAGTGAATGACGGGTTGTTTTCAATTTCTAAGAATGCTTAAAAGCTATCATGGAGTGGCATAATAAGCGGTTTTGTAAAGAAGTTAAGTTATGAATGCATGCTTATGTGTATCTAAACTGTTTGCTTGTCTTAAGGTTCGGATGGCCTTAAAGTTGGGATTTTTATTTTGGAAATGGCTTTAGTGTTGTTCTATAGCTTATTTGAATGTTTACAGTTTTTCAAAATGTCCACGGCATAGAGGAGACTCTGTCCGTTTTTCTTAAAATTTTGAGACCGGGTTGGAATTAAGTTGAGAATAGCTTGGTTTTTAGAGCCTCCGGTCTCGTGAGAGATCGGAGCGTTACAGGTAGTATCAGAGCTTAGTTAGCTCTCAACCGGGACAGGGTCCTCAGTCTGTTGGGTAGTAAGCCTTGAATGTGTGCTTGTTACGTGTGTCTTGGAAGTGTTTGTTTGTACGTGAGGTTGGGTGTCTTGACTTGAATGTGTGCATCCATGTGATATAGTTGTGCATTATGTGTTGAATGCTTGTTAAGTGAAGTGAAGTGACTAAATGTGAATCGAATTGACTTCGTAATCGAAGTGATACGAACCTGGTCAACATGTGCCGAGACCCAACACCAAGATTGGTAAAACAAACCCAAGATCATTCAAGAATGGATGGAACCGCGACCCTTTGCCTAACAAGACTAGAACCTTGGTATAGTGAATATGATGGAAACCGCGACCCGTTGCTTAGCAAAGCAAGAACCTTAGTATGGTGAAGACGCCACAAACGGGGATGGAAATCCGCTTGATAAGTCAAGGTTGAACGCCACAAGGAATCATTTGATAAGTTCGAAAGAGTCTCTTGGAGAACTCAAGGAGAATAATCTCACAAGTTAATATTCAAAAAGTCTCCTTTTTTTTTATCACAAAAATCAGCCTTATATAGGCAAAGAACAAATATGTTTCCTTTTTGGAAAAGAACTCCTAAACCCTAACATGAATAGTGACGTGAATAGTAACTACGTCAAAGAAGTAGACTTGGAGCCCAAGAAAGACTCCTTTCCTTGGAGCCCAAGAAAGTCTCATTTTCTTGGAGCCCCAGAAAGACTCATTCCTAGTGTGAACACCTAATTTTGTCCATATTGGACTCTAGGCAATAAACTAGAATTCAAATTAAACTAAAACTCAAACTAAGATAGAATTACAAAGAAAATCAAATCTTCACCAAATCTTCAAATCTTCTTGAAACTTCTTGAAGAATCTTGAAGTTCTTGAATCTTGAAAATAGAATCTTAACTTGAATCTTTGCTAAAAAATTCATCCAAATGGTGCAATGAATGTGGATGGCTGGTTCGCATCACGAAGTGACCGCGTGAATCATTATTTGCTTGAATTATTGATTGTAATGTGTGTACTTGAATGTTTTTGAATTAAGTTTTGTGGTGATTTGGATTGGTTATGTCGTGATTCATATTTAAATTGTCTTGTTGATTAAACTATTTTATAAACTCTTAAATAAATATGTTTGCATAATAGTTTAAAATCTATATGTGTAAATGTGATATCTTGGCATTCATACATGTCCCGTTGAAATGGTAAGAAAGACTTCTTCCTTCCCCTGAAGATAGCTGATTAGTGGCAGGCCTTCCAAGCCATGTGGATTAGTAGGAATGAGAGGCATTTGATCAGCCTTTATTTGGGAGTTAGTGTTTATAGTTGAAGCTCGGTTATTGGCATTCAATTAAGGTGTTCTTTTACGTTCAACAATCTTAAATGAGTGGCTTCTTTCGGGATTTCTATATGACGGTTCTCCTGAGCATTTTCTTGGTATTTTCTGATCGGGACTCTTCCTGGTATTCTTTTGTCAGCATCTCTCGAAAGGCTTAGTATATGGGATTCTTTTTAGCCTTATTAAATGGTATTATCTACAGTACTCCTACTCGGGTCTTTTATTAGTATTTTCTCGTCGCACTTAGTTGGGATTCTACTTTTCTATGGTATTTGTGCCAGTGGGATTCTTATTCGGATTTCTAAGTAGCATTTCTATTGGAGCCTTTATTTGGCCTTATTACTTGGGGATTCGTTGGCAATACTACTAGAATTTCTTAATGGGTTCTTACGAGAATTTGTATACGGTATTCTTGCTCAGCAACTGATGAAGAGTAATTGAAGTTGGTTTTCAGTTGATGCGGAGTTCTTTTGGAAGAAGAATTGCGTGGACGCATTTTGTTTAAGGGGGAGACGATGTGACGCCCGAGAACTTTATCGTACACATTTTAACTGTTGCATCCACTATTTGCGCATCTTTACTATGCATTATTTGTTGCTTTATGTGGTTACTATTTATTGCATTTTTCAACCACTTAATTACTTCGAAATATCAATTTTTTTAAATCATATTAATTGTTTTAGGAATGAAAAAAATGTGTGTTTGAGTTAAATGCATTAGGAGCCTTCGTTTAGAAATTGATTTGTTGAAACTAATGAATAGTGTTACGTGACTTAACTAAGAGTTTTAATTAGCTAACAATTAGTTGCACCTTGGACTTGTTTTAAAGCTAGTTAGACTCATTTTAATAGCCCATATATGCACCCAACATGACCCACCTTAATATATGCTCAATATAACAATAACTTATGCTCATAACTAGCAAAAAAAAATGCAGGAATTACTGTAGCAAATCCGACCAACGCTTTGTGCATCCAAGAAGGAATTTTTGCTCACCAAATCTTCAAACCAAGCCAAGCCAAGCTAGGAGCAAGTAGTTTAGGGTGTTTGCTAGCTTCCCGAGAGTTCCTACGCGCATTGGTGAGGGTTTTGCATGCTATTTTTGCATTTGAAAAATATGTCGACTTTCTTGAATTCTTAGATTTGTTGTCAAATGCTATTGCAATGCCTAAATATGCTTATGTATGTTGTATATAAGTGGTAGAGACCTAATTTATGCTATTGTTTTGTAGTTTAAACAGTTGAAATTGCTCGTTGATTATTTGACATAAATAATGATGGGATTGTTAGGGTTTTGTGTAATCGGACTTTATAGCTTGAATTAATGGTTCTAATAGGTGCTTTAGATGTTAATAAAAGTAGTATAATGGCCCCGTAGGGTTTAATTGCCCATAACCTAATGAAAATAGGAAATAGCATACTTTTAGAAAGGGTTTTCGAGGTTATCGCGAATCCAGGTTGAATTGGACTCCACATTTAGTAATCTTAGGCTATTTAGGACCTAACTAAGCTTTGCTAGCTCCCATTTGAGTCCCGATTGAGATACGTGTAGTACAAAGTCAAAAGAGGGAATTTGGGGCTTTCGGGCTAGATGTAGGAAATTACGTGACTTTGAGGTCCTAAGTGGATGTAGTAAGTGTTATGGACTTGTGGCATGTAATAACTTATATTTTTGCTCTTAGCTTCTTTGCATGCTTGGGAGTGAATGACGGGTTGTTTTCAATTTCTAAGAATGCTTAAAAGCTATCATGGAGTGGCATAATAAGCGGTTTTGTAAAGAAGTTAAGTTATGAATGCATGCTTGTGTGTATCTAAACTGTTTGCATGTTTTAAGGCTCGGATGGCCTTAAAGTTGAGATTTTTATTTTGGAAATGGCTTTAGTGTTGTTCTATAGCTTATTTGAATGTTTACAGGTTTTCAGAATGTCCACGGCACAGAGGAGACTCTGTCCGTTTTCCTTAAAATTTTGAGACCGGGTTGGAATTGGGTTGAGAATAGTTTGGTTTTTAGAGCCTCCAGTCTCATGAGAGATCGGGGCGTTACAAGGCATATATATAATGTAATGCCCCGATCCCTAACGAGACCGGAGGCTCTAATAACCATGCTATTCTCAACCCAATACCAAGCCCGGTCACAAAATTTTTCCTAATGGTTAAGTCCGGACCCGACACACGGACAGAGTCTCCCCTGTACCGTGGACATTCTGAAAACCTGTAAACACTCAATAAAGCCACAACATAACAAGACATTCATTTATAACTAAAGATCTTAGCTTTAAGGCCATCCGAGCCTTAAGACATACAAACAGTTTAGATACAGACAAGCATGCATTCATAACTTAACTCTTTACAAAACCGCTTATCATGCCACTCCATGATAGCTTTTAAGTATTCTTAGAAATTGAAAACAACCAGTCATTCACTCCCAAGCATGCGAAGCAGCTAATAGCAGAAATATAAGTTATTATATGCCATGGTTCTAAATCTACCACTACAACATCTATCCCTCAATTTGCAAAATATATAATATACACATATCACTTAGGTTACAAAATAGAACATAAAGTAAAGAAAACAAGTCCTACTCTCATCAACAAGAACATAGTCCACCTCAAGCAACTAGACACAGCAACTAATGCAACTCCTCCAACTGCGCCACCTGAAACATGTTAGTGAGGTATGAGCAACCACTGTTGCCCAATGAGGGATAAGGTCCCGGGGTGTGCAATGCGACAAGTAATATAGTTAACAACAATAACAATTGAGCAAATCAAGAAACAATGATAGCTTAAATAACCACATATTTAAAAGGATACATTTCTCATAACCCCTATACACCAATCTTCACTGGTCTTCATTCACGATCCATGAACCACGATCACGATCACGATAAGCCGGCATAACCCCAAACACTCCAGTGGGTGTACTCCGGATGTACCCCAATAATCCTACGACCCAACATCCCCTGGCAATCTCCGGACCAGGCGAATGAGGGACTAGGGCACGGAGTTTGAATATCCACCGGCAAGCCCTCTACCGCCCAGCCGATATTCAACACAACCGCCCCTGACACTATGGTTGCGCAACCACGATGCAATGCACTTAAAAATGACAAATTAATAGCAATAATATAAGCATTAACACATAGGAGGATCAACAAAGTAGGTTGACCTCGATGCAAATAGAATAGAAGCAATTATAGAAGCTAATAAGCAGTTTACAAAGGAACATATACAAAATAAGCATAGAATCATACCAAAAGCTCCAAATCAATTTAAAATCACATATAAACACTCAAGAAGTCATATCATGGGTTTAGAAGTGTGAGACAACCGAAATAGCACATAAACCCCTTTGTTTTTCAAACTATTTCTCTTCCAAACCAAGGTTAATGATTCCATTTTCAAGGGAAACTCTCCCAACCTTCTAACTAACCCTCAAGGTACCCTCTCAACCCTCTAACTCATTCAAATGGTTGCGATTTCCCCGAAAGTCCCAAATTCCCTCTTATGGCTTTAAACTACACATACATTGTCCGGGCTTCAAACAAGGGATATCAAGGCTTCTATAGCACCTAGGTAGCTTAAGGATACTAGAATTGAAGCCCGAATCCACCCGGATTCGCATGAACCCCGAAACCCCTTTGTTAAAGTCGGCTATTTCACGTTTTATGCGATTCTAGAGCAATTCAAGTGCACGGGGCTATTAGACTACCTTCATTAGCACCTAAGGCATCTATTAAGAGTGTTAAATCAAGCTAATATGTGCAATTACACAAAACCCTAGAAAAACGTCACTATTCACCTCATAAATTCAAATGACGATTCCAACCGTTTGAAATGCGAACTAATAGCTCAAATGTGTTCTCTAGCACTTATATACAAGGTATAATAGCATAGATAAGCTTTGCAATAGCATTTGATAACATTTTCAACAAATCAAGAAAAATGTAATATTTTAGATATGCATAAAAAGTCATGAAAACCCTCACCAATTGCGCGTAGGAACTCTCGGGAGGCTAGCAAACACCCTAAACTACTTGCTCCTAGCTTGGCTTGGCTTGGCTTGAAGATTTGATGAGCAAAATCCTCTCATTCTCCTCCTACACTATTCTCGGATTTGCTACAGTGATTTTTCAGCATTTTTTTTGTTTTGTTCTTTGCTAGTTATGAGCTAAGGTGGGTAATATAGGGTGCATAGTTGGGTGGGGTCAAGTTTGGGTATTTAAAAGGTCACTTATAATGCGCGTAGTAAGCTTAAAATGAGCCTAACGTGAAGCATGTGTGCTAGTTAATTAAAACTCTAAGTTAGTTACGTAATACTATTCATTGAACTACTAAAATCATTTTCTAAACGAGCGCTCCTATCGCTTCTAGTTCAATTGCACATTTTTCTCACTCCTTTAACAATTAATATGATTTAATAAAAATGTTAATTCACTAATAGAATGTAGTTTGAAAACGGAGTGAATAGTAGCTACAGAAGTCAGTTAGTAAAGTACAGAAGTAAATGCACAAGCAAGGGATGCAACAGTAATTGAATGCATGGCTAAATCTCGGGCGTCACATATAATTCGCAAGTAAATCACATAAGGAGAAGTTCAAATAAGTCCACGTAAAATTACACATAAGATCATACAAGCATTTTATACACAAAAGATACAAATAAAAACTTAGTCATACTTTTCATTCTAAACTTTTCACTTTTATTCAATAACTCTTAAAAGACATTTCGCATTCTCATTTTCATGCTAGCATGTCCTTTACTAATTTAATCTTTTACTTATTCAATCAAAAGAAACACTTATTCACACAATTACACTTTCACATAATAGACCTCTACCCCACAGACCGAGAAACCTATCCCGGCTCATGCATTATACAAGTTCTAATACCACCTAAATGTCACGCCCCGACCCAACCCCACACTAAAAGGTCAAATCTAGACCCGACAAATGGACAGAGTCTCCTCTGTACCGTGGACATTCTGGAAACCTGTAAACAACAAATAAAACCACAAATACAACTAGAACTTCAATTCCAACTAACCTAGCTTCAAGGCCATCCTAGCCTTAAGCAACACAAAACCATTTAAATACATACAAGCATGCAATTCATCAATTCTAGTATCTTATCTTTCATTCACTTATCATACCACTCCATGTTAGCAATTAAACATTCTTATGGATTAAAGCCAACCATTTAACCATTTCGTCACACCCAAGCATGCAACAAACAAGAAGTAGAATTATAAGTTATCACATGCCATAGTTTCATCTCTCATACTACCTCCGTCTAACTTTCAAGGTTACAATACATAAACATATACATGATCCCATAGGCTCCAAAATAGGCCATAAAATCACACAAACAAGCTTCCACATAAAGTCCAGCAAGAACATATCCATCTCAAGAAATAACACACAGCAACTAACGCAATTGCTCTGCCTTCACCTCTTCCTCCTCTGCTTCCTCAACAACAACAAGTCGGGGATCAACCTCAGCACCTCCCGAAACATGTTAACAAGGTATGAGCAACCATAATTGCCCAGTGAAGGATAAAGACTACCGAGGCATGCAATGCAACAGATAATACAAATAAGCATTAGAAGCAACTAAGAACAATCGAAATACAATAACCTCACATTAAAAAGGATATAATACACTTTAACCGCAACATTCCAGACTTCACTTGATCTTCAATCACGAACCTCGATCCATGAACCTCGATCAATGTACCAGCATAATCCCAATCACTCTAGTAGGTGTACTGCGGATGTACCCCGAGAATTCTACGACCCATCACCCCTTGGCAATCTCTGGACCAAGCGAGTGAGGGACTAGAGCACGGAGATCGAATATCCACTGGCAAGCCCGCTGCCGCCCAGCTGATATCTAATACATCCGCCCCTGACACTATGATTGCACAATCACTATGCAATGCACTTAAACCAATGACAATTATAATAACATTGTAAGCAATAACACTTAGGAGGGACAACAAAGTAGGTTTCCTTCGAAAACAGTGAAACTATAAGCATTATCACAAAATTAACCAAATGAACACAATGGGTAAATTACATATTTTCCTCAAAACATTACCAAAAGCTCACAATTTACTTAAAAGTGCATTTAAACACCTAAGAAACATTTACAAGGTCATAGAAGTGCAAAACAATCAATTTTCAACTTTTTCCCCTTTGTAACTTAAGCCATAGTTCTTCCAAACACAAGTTAATGTTCTCGTTAAGCGAACGGGCTATTCCATACTTCTAATTATCCAATATGACATCCCTAGGACTCTCGAAACTATCCAATTTCCCGCGATTACCACAAAAGCCCCGATTGCCCCTTTATGAGTTTGTATTACAAGTACCCTAACCGGAACTCAACTGAGATTTAGCAAAGTATACCTAGCACCTATATAGTCTAAGAACACTAAATGTGAAGGCCAAATTAGCCCGGATTTGCATTAACCCTAAAACCCCTTTTTAAAAGTCACCAATTTCATGTTCTAGCCAAGTTTCGAGCAATTCATGTCAAGCCCCAACTCGACCCCACCTATAATCAGTCAGGACGCAACAAAATTTTGGCAGTATAACGACAGTAAATAGGATACCGAGGCTCTAATCCAACCTCACTAGAACATCATACATCAACTCCATAAACCTACAACAAACAACTCCTCAATAAAATAACAACATACATCATAACCATATTACACCATAATCATTTTTTGTTATACGCCTCCGTTCCAACATAATACATGAACCTTAATATACATTTCAAAAATATACTGAACCAACCTAGCAACCTAATCATAAACAAAAGAAGGCTACTAAGTTAGCATCAACTAATTCATTAACCTTTCAACAACTCATACATTATAAACTACAAAGCATATAAAAGTCAACTAGGTTATTATACAAGATAGCAAAACAATACAACATCAAGGATAAGACTCCGGAACATAAGACTCATCCACGAAAGGCATATTTTCCTCTTTAGGAGGCCCGTACCCGTAGTCCTGCTCTACAACACCTGTAAGCATGCAACAATATAGAGTGAGCTTATATAAAATAAGCCCAGTGAGGATCCGATAGATCTCGAACAGTATTTACTATACTCCTTGGAAATGATCATTTGAGCAAGTAAACACACAATAGCATCAATAATACTATCATCACATAAACTATAATGACCATTCAATAAAGGATACACTAATTGGTGTAGCTCCAAACACCATCACGATCATAACAGCCTTCTTGTGACTCCCATAAACTCACGCACCCGAGGTACCTCAATAACCTCTCCCTCTATGACACCTCCGTCATGCGAGCTGGAGGTAGTCTCTGCTGTCATGTCGTTATCAACGCGACAGCCCGATGCTGCCCGAGAGGTGGCACACACATACCAAAGACTCAACAATAATAATAAACATAATCACTCACAAGAGGATAACTTTTTCCATTGACTATCTCCCGGTTCATCAATCATCAATCAATAATCATATTATCATCATAATAACATCAATAATCAATTTAACAACAAATAACTAAGTTAGATGACAAAGTAGGCCATCCAACCGAACATGCATTAAACACACAATCAAACCCTAGTTTACCCATCCTCAACTCACAATTCAATCACTCAAACCACACCCAATCAACTAAAGGCATAGTATAACATTTTAAAGAAAGACAACCTAAACTTCAAATAATCATAACCTACATTCTACTAGTCCAAACCACTCCAAATCAGTTTCTATCACTCATCCAATCAATAAACTACATTAGCCCTCTCAAAAACCAACCAAAACACATCCAAATCATGCCCAACAACCCTAAAACCCTAATGCGCTATGGCTGAAATTTTCTGACTTTCACACAGACATCACAATCGAAAATTCGGCATTACAACAGCGCTACCACGTAATTATCAAACTTTTAAAAATCGACGGCAATCGATTTCAACCAATACAACTCAAGATAATCAAGAAATGGCAAATAACTCAACTTTAAATACCCGAAAATAAATAATTATGCTACAACGGTTCAAATCTCGCAAGAATACATATAAACGATCCTAGGCATGCACTGAGCAATAATCTAACATCAAATTAACATTTTAACAGTTCAATAATCAATTCTACGCAAAAACATAAAATATGAGTTTTGAGATCTAGAATTTTTCTCTCACCTTTGATGTGTTTTGAAGCTAGAAATGTGCTCAATGGATGCTCAAGAGGTGGAATCAAGCTTTGGTTGATGAAGATTGGCCTTTAATTACAACTTTTAATGAAAAAATGCCTTTGAAAACTTGAAGAAAAAGCTTGGTTTTTCTCCTATGGAGATCTCAGCCCTTTGTGTGTGTTTGAGTATGTTTTATGAGCTTGCTATTGTGTGTAACTACTAATATGCATAAGGGTCAACAATTAAAACAAAGTGAAAGTTGAGTAAACTTAGTATTTTTGTGTTTTCTTGTCTTTTAAATGCATTTTAGCTATCTCTTTGCTCAAAACAAATATGCAACTCCTATGATAGCTCAAGTAGATTATTTTTAGGTGACAAGAAGTTTTACAATCAAACAATTTCACCTGAGTCGACTTAAAACTCGATTTTTACAAAAGTCGGTGTAAAAACCCTAATAAATTCCTAAGCCGATTTAAAAATCGATTTCATCAAATACAGGTCTATTAAAGTTCGAGGACTAGGTCTAGAAGGGTTAAAAAGACCAGTTTCAAAATTTTAGTGGACGTGTTTGAAAAATAGTATTCACTAAAAGTTGACGATAAAATTTTTGACTCCGTTTTTGATGAAAATTTCATGAATGCACATTTAGCATGTTCTGGGAGTATTAATATCAAAATTATCACAATCTAAGTCATATAGCACATAAAAAAGTCAATTCACGCAAAACGAGAATAAACACGCAAAACGAGACAGGATAGAAAAGTGGGATTTCATATTCTCCCCCCCTTAAAAAAATTTTATCCTCGAAATTCTTACTTGATGTACTGAACAGATCTGGGTATTGCTACTGCATCTGAACTTGTCTCTCCCAAGTAGCTTCCTCAATGCCGTGATGCTTCTACAACACCTTAACCATCGGAATCTTCTTCGACCTCAACTCTCGTTCCATCTGATCAAGAATACAAATCGGAAGCTCATCGTATGTCAAATTCTCACGAAGCTGTAACGGCTCTGGCTCAAGAATATGAGAAGGATCCGAATTATATTTCTGCAAATTAGACACGTGAAATACATCGTGCATATTAGAGAAATTCTCCGGTAAAGCCAACCGATATGCCATCTTACCAACCCTGTCGGTAATCTCAAACGGCCCAACAAATCTTGGACTTAGCTTACCACATTTACCATAACGAGCAAACCCCTTACAAGGAGACAATCTCAAGAAAACCCGATCTCCAACTGCAAACTCCAAGTCCTGACGACGTTTATCAGCATAACTCTTGAATCTACTCTGCGTCGTAAGCATTCTCTGCCTGATCAACTGAACATTTTCAATCTTCTCAAGAAGCTCTGGCATGATAGTCGGATCAATAGTCTTCATCTCCCCTACCTCGTCCTAATATAAAGGTGAACGGCACTTACGACCGTAAAGAGCTGCGAAAGGTGCCATCCCAATAGTAGCTTGATAACTATTGTTATAGGCAAACTCGGCAAGTGGTAGATGTTTCTCCCAGTTCTTCCCGAAGTCCAGAACACAAGCCCTAAGCATATCTTCCAGAATCTAAATAGTCCGCTCAGACTGACCATCGGTCTGTGGATGATACGTGGTACTGAAGTTCAACTGAGTACCCAAGGTCTCCTGAAGTTTCTCCCACAAACGAGAAGTAAATCGAGGATCTCAATCTGAGACAATACTAGATGGAATCCCGTGAAGTCTAACAATCTGATCCAAATAAAGACCCGTCAACTTTGTAACCTCATCTCCCATCCTCATCGAAATAAAATGAGCTGTCTTTGTCAAACGATCCATAACAACCCAAACTACATTATTACCCCTCGGTGTTCTAGGCAAACCAGTGACGAAATCCATCGTAATATGCTCCCACTTCTACTCTGGTATAGCCAACGGCTAAAGTAACCCTGCAGGTCGTTGATGCTCGGATTTCACCCTCTGACAAGTCAAACATCTAGACACAAACTGAGCAACCTCTCTCTTCATGTTATTCCACCAGTAATGTTGCTTCAAATCCTGATATATCTTGGTTCCACCGTGATGAATAGTGTACTTAAAATTATGAGCTTCTTCCAGAATACCTTGCCTCAAGCCCGGTTCATCGGGAACACATACCCTGTTCCAAAACCGAAGAATACTGTCCTCATGCAGTTTAAAGTCAGACTGATCATTTGTGATCTGATCCTTGATCTTCTGAAGTTTAACATCAAGTTGCTGAGCCTCTCTGATCTGAGACAATAATAAAGGCTGAATACGGAGATGTGAACATATCACCCCAACCTGAGTCAACTCCGGTCTCCAATAAGTGAATTCCTCAAGAATCTCCCATTTCTTGACAGCCAAACAAGCAACACTCGTCTTCCGGCTGAGAGCATCTGCTACAACATTTGCCTTTCCAATCAGATAATTGATAGAACAATTATAATCTCCAAGAAGCTCCATCCACCTCCGCTGACGCATATTCAACTCCTTCTGTGAGAACAAGTACTTCAGACTCTTATGATCAGTGAAAATCTCGAACTTACTGCCCCACAGATAATGACGCCACTTCTTTAGTGCGAAGACAACTGCTGCCAACTCAAGATCATGAGTCAGATAATTCACCTCATAAGGCTTCAACTTTCTGGAAGCATAGGCAATAACTCGGCTATTCTGCATAAGAACACATCCTAAGCCCTCCTTGGATGCATCGCTGTAAATAACTATATTGTCGGTCCCCTCTGGTAGAGCAAGTACTGGAGCGGTAGTCAACCTCTTTTTCAGCTCCTGAAACCCACTCTCACACTTCTCATCCCAAGTAAAGATAGTCCGTTTCTGAGTCAACTTAGAAAGTGGCCCAGCAATCTTCGAGAAGTCCTTTACAAACCTATGATAATAACCCGCCAAGCCAAGAAAGCTACGGACCTCAGAAATATTCTCTGGCCATTTCCAAGACATCACCACTTTAATCTTAGTGGGATCTACAGAAATACCGCTCTGTGTAATCACGTGGCCAAGAAAAGATATGCGTTGCAGCCAAAATTCACATTTGCTGAACTTGGCAAACAACTTATGCTCCTGTAGCTTTTGTAAGACAAGACGTAGATGTTGCTCGTGCTCCGATTCAGATTTAGAATAGACCAAGATATCATCAATAAAGATTACCACGAACTGGTTTAAATACGGCTGAAAAACCCGATGCATAAGATCCATGAATGCTGCCGGTGCATTAGTTAATCCAAAGGGCATAACAACAAACTCATAATGCCCATACCGAGTCCTAAAGCCAAACTTCGGAACATCCTTCGTACGAATCCGAAGCTGATAATACCCCTTCCTCAAATCAAATCTAGAGTAGACTTTGGCTCCCTGAAGTTGATCAAACAACTCGTCAATCAGTGGCAAAGGATATTTATTCTTGATGGTCACCTGATTCAAACCATGGTAATCAATACACAATCTCAATGTACTATCCTTCTTCTTCACAAATAAAACAGGAGCTCCCCAAGGTAAAGAACTCTGCTGAATAAATCCCTTCTCCAATAACTCCTGCAACTGAGTCTTCAACTCAGCTGGTGCCATCCGGTACGCTGATTTAGAAATAGGTTGAGTACCGGGAATAAGATTGATCACAAACTCTACATCTCTCTCTAGCGGTAACCCTGGCAACTCCTCGAGAAATACATTGGGATATTCCCGAATAATAGGGACTTCCTCTAGCTATAGCTTATCAGATGGCTTATTCATCAGATAAGCTAGATAACCCGAACACCAATTACTTACCAACTTAACAGCTTTAGTTGCTGAGATAACAAAGCTCGTCTTAGCACCTTGGTTCCCTGCTACCTCTACTATTGGCTGATCTGGCAATCGAAACTGTACTACCTTGGTTCTACAGTTTAATTGGGCATCATACTTAGAAAGCCAATCCATACCCAAGATAACTTCATACCCCTGGATAGGAAATAAGATAAGGTCCGAAGGAAAACTATGCCCCTTAACATGTATTTTACAATCCTTACATACTAAGCCAGTCACATACTTATCAGTCAAAGAGGTACTAATCTCAACCACATAAGGCAATCTTTCAGGTTGCATATTAACACATTGCACACAAGCAGGAGTAATGAAAGAATGCGTAACACCAGAATCAATCAACACTTTAACAAGTTGATCAAGTATAAGGAAGTTACCTTCCACAACTGTAGTCTCCTCAGGCATCTCTTCTAAGTCAACTGCGTAGTCCCGAGCCTGGACCCACCGCTGCTGAGGTGCACTGGCCGCAGGTCGGCCTCGATAACCCTGAGTCGCTGTCCGACCCTCAGTCCTCGAATATCTAGGGCAATCCCTCGCCCTATGCTGATTGCTGCCGTATCCTAAACACGTCCCTGCCTTCACTCTGCAATCGGCCTCCACATGCCCCGTGTGCTTGCAGTGTGTACACTACAGTGATGATGCACTAACACTGCCCCTGGAAGAACCAGAAGCTGAAGAAACAGCTGAACCAGCCTGCTATTGAGGCCTTACCAAACTAGGCCTGTACTGACCCTGAGACTGGGCTGGCCTAAACTGGGACTGAACCTGATATGACCCCTGCTAAAACTGAGGCCGATAATAACTCTGCTGGCCCTATGGCCTAAAAGAACCCTGCTGAGCTGGTGGCCTGTACACAACCTACTGTACAGGAAGCCTATACATACCCTGCTGAAATTGTGGCTGATACGGCCTCTTACTGGGCTGACTAGACACAAGCTGATCCCCCTTTCTCTTTTCTAACCTAGAAACTGCATCAAAGGCCTCAGTGAATATATCATATCGATTCAGAGCCATCACATCCTGAATCTCGGGCCTCAACCCCAACATAAATCTACGAGTCCTCCGCTCCTCATCAGCTACATATTCCGGTGCATACCGGGACAATCGAGTAAAGGTGGCCTCATACTGAGCCACTAAGGCATCCCCTTGAATCAGAGACAGAAACTCAGCCTCTCTCATCTCCCGTGCAATCCTCGGGACATACTTCTCCCGAAAAGCTCTCAAGAAGGTATCCCAGGCATAAGGAACACCCCGAGTCTCCCAGCTAGCTCTCACTGTGTACCACCATTCCTCTGCCTCATCATCGAAAAAGTACACGGCAAAGGTAACCTTCCGCTCATCGGTGTAATCAAGAGGATCATAAATCTTCTCCACCTTATTAATCTACGCTTTAGCCTTCCGATCATCGGGTTCCCCCTAAAATCTAGGTGGATGATACCCTAAGAACTCTTTCAGGGTACCACGCCTGTGGTTTCTACCCTGCACATTCAATAGCTGAGCCTGCAAAGCTTGAGTCTTGGTAGCCTGCCCTGCTAACAACTGTGCCTGCCCGGCCACTAACTCAGCAATCCTATCCATAGCTGCCCCCAAACGATCATCACCCCTATCACGGCTCGGTGCCGCATTACTAGGAGTCTCATCTACTACCTCGGGCCTACCTCTGGTCCTTGGTCTACTGGCCATTCTACTAATCAAAGAGTTAGCACAGGTTATAGCATGTAAACAGGTCATAAATAACTATTAACACATAAACAATAAACTCATATAAAACACATAAACAAATTGATCACATAATCACATAATCACTAAATCACATAATCACTTAATCATTTAATGATATTAATACATAGTTCACTTTTCTTTCAATTCATACATACTTTCATGCTAAGACCATTACCCATATTCTGAGAATACCCCGGCTGACAACTAAACATTCGCTCTGATACTACTTAAATATCACGCCCCAACTCGACCCCTCTTATAATCAATCAGGACGCAACGGAATTTCGGCAGTATAACGACAGTAAATAGGATACCGAGGCTCTAATCCAACCTCACTAGAACATTATACATCAACTCCATAAACCATACAACAAACAACTCCTCAATAAAATAACAACATACATCATGACCATATTACACCATAATCATTCTTTGTTATACGCCTCCGTTCCAACATAATACATGAACCTTAATATACATTTCAAAAATATACTGAACCAACCTAGCAACCCAATCATAAACAAAAGAAGGCTACTAAGTTAGCATCAACTAATTCATTAACCTTTCAACAACTCATATATTATAAACTACAAAGCATATAAAAGTCAACTAGGTTATTATACAAGATAGCAAAACAATACAACATCAAGGATAAGACTCCGGAACATAAGACTCATCCACAAAAGGCATATTTTCCTCTTTAGGAGGCACGTACCCGTAGTCCTGCTCTACAACATCTGTAAGCATGCAATAATAGAAAGTGAGCTTATATAAAATAAGCCCAGTGAGGATCCGATAGATCTCGAACAGTTTTTACTATACTCCTTGGAAATGATCCTTTGAGCAAGTAAACACACAATAACATCAATAATACTATCATCACATAAACTATAATGACCATTTAATAAAGGATACACTAGTTGGTGTAGCTCCAAACACCATCACGATCATAACAGCCTTCTTGTGACTCCTATAAACTCACGCACTCGAGGTACCTCAATAACCTCTCCCTCCATGACACCTCAGTCATGCGAGCTAGAGGTAGTCTCTGGTAGTCATACCGTTATCAACCTGACAGCCCGATGCTGCCCGAGAGGTGGCACACACATACCAAAGACTCAACAATAATAATAAACATAATCGCTCACAGAAGGATAACCTTTTCCATTGACTATCTCCCGGTTCATCAATCATCAATCAATAATCATATTATCATCATAATAACATCAATAATCAATTTAACAACAAATAACTAAGTTAGATGACAAAGTAGGCCATCCAACCGAACATGCATTAAACACACAATCAAACCCTAGTTTACCCATCATCAACTCACAATTCAATCACTCAAACCACACCAAATCAACTAAAGGCATAGTATAACATTTTAAAGAAAGACAACCTAAACTTCAAATAATCATAACCTACATTCTACTAGTCCAAACCACTCCAAATCAGTTTCTATCACTCACCCAATCAATCAACTACATTAGCCCTCTCAGAAATCAACCAAAACACATCCAAATCATGCCCAACAACCCTAAAACCCTGATGCGTCATGGCTGGAATTTCCAGATTTTCACATGGACATCACAATCAAAAATTCGGCATTACAACTGCGCTACCACGTAATTATCAAACTTTTAGAAATCGACGACAATCGATTTCAACCAATACAACTCAAGATAATCAAGAAATGGCAAATAACTCAACTCTAAATACCTGAAAATAAATAATTATGCTACAACGGTTCAAATCTCACAAGAATACATATAAATGATCCTAGGCATGCACTAAGCAATAATCTAACATCAAATTAACATTTTAACAGTTCAATAATTAATTCTACGCAAAAACATAAAAGATGAGTTTTGAGATCTAGAATTTTTCTTCCACCTTTGATGTGTTTTGAAGCTAGAAATGTGCTTAATGGATGCTCAAGAGGTGGAATCAAGCTTTGGTTGATGAAGATTGGCCTTTAATTGCAACTTTTAATGAAAAAATGCCTTTGAAAACTTGAAGAAAAAGCTTGGTTTTTCTCCTATGGAGCTCTCGGCCCTTTGTGTGTGTTTGAGTGTGTTTTATGAGCTTGCTATTGTGTGTAACTACTAATATGCATAAGGGTCAACAACTAAAACAAAGTCAAAGTTGAGTAAACTTAGTATTTTTGTGTTTTCTTGTCTTTTAAATGCATTTTAGCTATCTCTTTGCTCAAAAAAAATATGCAACTCCTATGATAGCTCAAGTAGATTATTTTTAGGTGACAAGAAGTTTTACAATCAAACAATTTCACCCAAGTCAGCTTAAAACTCGATTTTCGCAAAAGTTGGTGTAAAAACCCTAATAAATTCCTAAGCCGATTTAAAAACTGATTTCATCAAACACAGGTCTATTAAAGTCCGAGGACTAGGTCTAGAAGGGTTAAAAAGACCAGTTTCAAAATTTTAGCAGACGTGTTTCAAAAATACTATTCACTAAAAGTTGACGATAAAATTTCTGACTCCGTTTTTTATAAAAATTTCATGAATGCACATTTAGTATGTTCTAGGAGTATTAATATCAAAATTATCACATTCTAAGTCATATAGCACATAAACAAGTCAATTCACGCAAAACGAGAATAAACACGCAAAACGAGACAGGATAGAAAAGTGGGGTTTCACAATTCAACCTTATGGGGCTATTAATCTATCTTTATTAACATCTAAGGCACCTATTAGAAGCAATGAATCAAGCTATAACACACAATTTTACAAAACCTTAAAAAAAGGTCATTATTTATGCCCTACAAATCAACGAACGAATTTAACCGATTAAAAAGCAAAACAATAGCATAAATGTGGTCTCTACAGCATGTATGCATCATATAAAGCAAGATTTGAGCATATCATAAGCCAATAACAACAAATCTAGAAATTCAACATTTTGATACAAACTTTATATACATAAAAGAATGCAAAATCCCTTACCCAAAGCATGTAGGAGCTTGTAGTATGCTAGCAAACACTCTAAACCACTTGCTCTAAGCTTGAAATGGCTTGAATCCAATAGTTGGTGAGCAAAATTCTTTCCCTTTTCTCTCCTAGGGCTGTTGGGTAAGGGGGTACTCTTCAGCCTTGTTTTTTTTATGCTATATTGTATGTATATATGCTGAAATGTATATATAGATAATATATGTAATGAGTTTATGTGTGTAATACTAACTTAAAGTGGGCCAACAACACTTAAAATAAGTCCAAAGATGTAATTAAATGTTAGCTAGCTCAAATAATATATTAGACTACGTAACCCTATTTAACGAACCACTAAAACATTTTCTAAAAAAAGGCTCCTAACGCAAATTGCTTAAACGCACATTTTTCTCATTCCTAAAATAAGTCATATAATTTAGGAAAAATACTAATTCGAAGAAAATAAACAGTTGAAAAATGTAATGAATAGTAGCCAAAGAAGTAACAAGTAGTTGAATAGTAAAGATGCATAAATAGTGGATGCAACAGTTAATAGAAGTATGGTAAAGTTCTCAAGCGTCACAGGTTACGCCCTTTCGCATTTTAGTTTTGTGGTATGAATCGACATGTAATTGTCAAGATAGGATGTGTTGACCTCCGGCGTGAGGCGATGTCCTATGATATCTGAGATCGGTTGTTAAAACGAGGAAGTCCTTGGCCAAGCAAGTATGAAGTGATGAAAATGAGTTTTTCCATGGTAGTCATCCCTCGTTTCACCGATTCAGATTTATACATAGTATCAGAGGTAGACTTAACCATTTCATGGTCTTTTCCCGCTCAGGGCATTCTTCACAAAAGGATCAGACTGCACGTTAATTCTCGACGGCTAAATAGATTCATAAAAGATGTCATCTTCATTATCGTTTACATTCTCATGGTACGTTTGTTGCTAGTGCGTCACTCATGAGCATGAGGGTATTTTGGTAAATGGCGGAGACATTTCTGAAGTAGATAAGGAAGTTTATCGATCCCTCATCGGTACGCAGTTATGAATCTAGAAGGTCACACACTAAAAAGTATCATGAATAAGTTCACCAGAAGCTTGTATAATGTGGTTGGTGGCTTTAAGGTGTTAAGAGTCATCAATGTTGGTATTTGAGCCAAAAGTGTAATTTCAAAAAGTTTTAGGGTCAAATTATAATTACCAAAACTTGTAGGGCCAAACTGTAATTATTGAAAAGTAGTTTCAATGTATTTATTCTAATAGAGATTAGAATGGGCAATAATAAAATATATATATAGAGGAGTTTATATATATATACCGTGAATATTCTGAAAACCTATAAACATTCCATAAAACCACGACATAACAAGAATTCCATTTCTAATTAAAGATTCTAGCTTTAAGGCTATCCGAGCCTTAAGACATACAAACAGTTTAGATACATACAAGCATGCATTCACAATATAACTTCTTTACAAAACCGCTTATTATACCACTCCATGATAGCATTTAAACATTTTTAGAAATTAAAAACAACCATACATCGGTTCAATCACACCCAAGCGTGCAAAGTAGCTAGAAGCAGAAATATAAGTTATTACAAGCCATAGTACCATGTCTTCTACTACAATCATTTAGCTTTCAAACTTGCGACTATACAAATGTATACATAAGCACTTAGGCTCCAAAATATAACATAAGGTAGAACAAACAAGATCTTCATTGTGAAACCCCAGTTTTCGTCTTTACCTCGATTTGCGTGTCTTTGCCTCGATTTGCATGAATTAACCTGTCTATGTGCTATATGGCTTATAATATGATAATTTTGATATTAATACTCCTAGAACATGCTAAATGTGCATTCATGAAATTTTCATAAAAAACGGAGTCAGAAATTTTATCGTCGATTTTTAGTGAATAGTGTTTTCGAAACACGTCCGCTATAATTTTGAAAATGGTATTTTTAACCCTTCTATACCTAGTCCACGGACTTTAATAGACCTGTGTTTGATTAAAACGGTTTTAAAATCGGCTTAGGAATTTATTAAGGTTTTTACACCGACTTTTGCGAAAATCGAGTTTTAAGCCGACTCGGGTGAAATTGTTTGATTGTAAAACTTCTTGTCACCTAAAAATAACTTATTTGAGCTATCTTGGGTGTTGGATAATTGTTTTGAACATTGGTGATCAAGAAAATACATTTAAAGTCAAGAAAACACTAAAAATAATTAGTTTCCACTTTGACTTTCTTTTATTTATTTGACCTTTGCTTAATATATCATCAACACACATTAAAAACAAAGAAAAACACCACCAAAAAAACACACAAAACCGTGGTTCCTTGTAGGAGAAAGATGAAGGCATTTTTCAAAGGTTTTCAAGCATTTTTCACATAGATTTTGCAATTCAAGTCCAAATCACTTCATTCAAAGCTTGATTTCACTTGTTGGGCATCCATTCTACACATTTATTGCATCAAAACACATCAAAGGTGAGAGAAAAATTCTAGATCTCAAAAGTTGTCTTTTGCATTTTTGCGTATAAATGAAAATTGAATCGTTAGAATTCTAATATGATGTTAGATTATTGCTCCTTGCATGCTAGGGATCATTAGCTGTAATACTACGAGTTTTTATCGGTTGTAGCATAATTTTTATTTTTCGGGTATTTAAATTTGATTAATTTGTTCAATGTTGATTAAATTGAGTTGTGTTGATCGGAATCGATTGCCGTCGATTTCTAAATGTTTGTTAATTACGTGGTAGCGCCGTTGTAATGCCGAATTTTTGATTATGATGTTTGGGTGAAAATCCGAAAATTTCAGCCATGACACACTAGAGTTTTAGGGTTGTTGAGCATGATTTGGATGTGTTTTGGTTGGTTTCCGAGGGGGTTAATGTAGTTAGTTGAATGGGTGAGTGATAGAAACTGATTTGGAGTTGTTTGGATTAGTAGAATGTAAGATATGATTATTTGAAGTTTAGATTGTCTTTCTTTAAAATGTCAAATTATGCCTTTAGTTGATTAGGTGTGGTTTGAGTGATTGAATTGTGAGTTGATGATGGGTAAACTAGGGTTTGATTGTGTGTTTAATGCATGTTGGGTTCGATGGCCTACTTTGTCATCTAACTGAGTTATTTGTTGTTAAATTGATTATTGATGTCATTATGATGATAATATGATTATTGATGATTATTGATGACTATTGATTGATGATTGATGCTGGGAGATAAACAGTTTTGCTAGACTATCCTCCTGTGAATGATTGATGTTTATTATTATTCCTGGGTCTCTGGTATGTGTGTGCCACCTCTCGGGCAGCATTGGGCTGTCGGGTTGATAACGGCATGACTATCAGAGATTGCCTCCAACTCGTATGATGGAGGTGTCATAGAGGGCAAGGTTATTGGGGGTACCCCGGGTGTGTGAGTTTATGGGAGTCACAAGAAGGCTGTTATGATCGTGATGGTGTTTGGAGCTACACCAACTAGAGTATCCTTTATTGAATGGTCATATAGTTATGTGATGATATTATTATTGTTGTTGTTGTGTGTTTACTGACTCAAAGGATTATTCCAAGGAGTTTAGTAGACCTTGCTCGAGATCTATCGGATCCTCACTGGGCTTATTTTATATAAGCTCACTCTCTATTATTGCATGCATACAGGTGTACTTTTGCAGGATTACGGGTACGTGCCTCCTGAAGAGAAGAATGTGGAAAACGTGCCTTACGTGGATGAGTCCTATGTTCCAGAGTCTTATCCATGATGTCGTACATGTTTTATCATCTTGTAAATTAATTTAGTAGACTTTTATCTGCTTTGTAGTTTATAATGTATAAGATGTTGATAAGTTAATGAATTAGTTGATGTTGTCTTAGTAGCTTCTCTTTTGTTTATGATTAGGTTGCTAGATTGGCTCAATATGTTTTTGTATTGTATATTAAGGGTTAATGTATTATGTTGGAACGGAGGCATATAACGAGGACTGTTTATTGTATAATATGGTTATGATGTATGTTGTTATTTTATTGAGGAGTTGTTTGTTGTATGGTTTGTGAAGTTGATGTATGATGTTCTATTGAGGTTGGTTTAGAGCCTCGGTGTCCTATTTACTGTCGTTATACTGCCGAAATTCTGTTGCGTCCTGACTGATTATAGGAGGGGTCGAGTTGGGGCGTGACATTCACATAACAACAAGAACCATAAACCACCTCAAGCAAATAGAACACTGCAACTAAGGCAATTGATCAGTCTGGACCTCCTGCTCTTCACCCTCAACCAAATCTAGTTGGGGTTCAACCTCAGCACCTCCTGAAACATGTTAGCGAGGTATGAGCAACCACAATTGCCCAGTGAGGGATTAAGAATACCCGGGGCGTGCAATGCAACAATTATAGTAATTAAGCAAGAAAACAAGTAAAGTACATTTGAATTAGTAAGTAACCACACATATCAAAGGATATGATACACTTAACTCCAACACTCCAGAATTCTCTTCTCCTTGATCACGAACCACGAACCACGAACCACGATTAATGTGCCAACATAACCCCAATCACTCCAGTGGGCGTACTCTAGATGTACCCCGATAAACCTACGACTCAACACCCCCTGGTAATCTTCGGACCAGGCAAGTGAGGGACTAGGGCACGGAGATCGAATATCCACTGGTAAGCCCATTGCCGCCCAACCGATATTCCATACATTTGCCCCTGACACTATGGTTGCACAACCACTATGCAATCCACTTATCAATGGCAATATAATATCAATAATGAAAGCAATAACACATAGGAGGAACAACAAGTAGGTTATCCTCAGAACAACTAGAATAGAAGTATTAGCATAAGCAACTAAACGGTTACAAAGGATCATTTACACATTTCACATAGAACTATCCCAAAAGCTCAATAATGCGTTAAAATACATTTAAACACCCAAGGAGCCTTTACAAGGTATTAGAAGCATGAGACAATCAAAATTTCTACTTTAACCCCTTTGTAACTTAAACCGTTTTCCTTCCAAACTCATGCTATTGTCCTAGATTTGTAAGTGACCTATTCTATACTTTTAATTAACCCATAAGATACCCTTAGAACCCTCGAAGTTGCCCAATTACCCGAGTTTAACACAAAAGCCCCAATTTCCCTCTTACGACTTTGTACTACACGTACCTCAACCGGGGCTCAAACGAGAGTTAGTAAATCTTATTTAGAACCCATATAGCCTAGGAATACCAAATGCGAAGGCCAAATTAACCCAGATTTGCGATAACCCCGAAACTCTTTTTAAAAAGTTGCCTATTTCATGTTTTTGTTAAGTTATGATCAATTAAACCTTACGGGGCCTTTGCACTACATTCATTAGCATCTAGAGCATCTATTTGAACCATTGAATCAAGCTAAAAGGTTTATTTTCACCAAACCTAAAAATCCCGTCACTATTCTTGCCCTAAATCAAATAATCAAATTGAACCGTTTAAAATACGAAACAATAGCATAAATGTGGTCTCTACTACTTGTATACAATAGCATATTTGAGCATTGCATAAACATTTAATAGCAAATCTACAAATTTGATAACTTGTCAACATTTTCAAAAAAATGCAAAAACTCATGAAATCCATCACCTAATGTGCGTAGGAGCTAAGGAAAGGCTAGAACACTTGTGGAAGGGCTTGAACCTAGATTGGGAGGGCTTGGATTGAAGGTTTGATGAACAAAATCCTCTCCTTCTTGCACAAAGGGGCTGTCTGGTTTGCCTATTTTTTTCCCAGCTTTTCTCTTCTTTTTGTTTTAGTTTTATGAGCTTATATGTGTTTTGAGTAATATAAGTGAGTTGGGTTATGTTTGTGTGCATATGTTAACTACTAAGAGGGGTCAAACTAACTTAAATTAATCTCCAAGGTGCAAATAATATGATAGCTAACTCAAATATATAGTTTAGCTACGTAACACTATTCATTGAACCACTAAAAATATTTTCCAAATGAAGGCTCCTAACACAAATCACTCAAGAACACATTTTTCTCATTCCTAAAATAATTACTATGATTTAAGAAAAATACTATTTCGAAGTAATTAAGCAGTTGAAAAACGTGATGAATAGTAACCACATAAAGCAACAAGTAAAGCACAGTAGAAATGCGCAAATAGTGGATGCAACAGTTAAAAGATGTACGGCTAAGTTCTCGGGCGTCACAGATTGTCCATGTCATCAATCCTAGTCATATGAATTTGAATTGGATGGATGAGATTGACTTTTGAATAAAGACAAAAGAATCTTGTCCATTGCTTTTGATAAAAAGAACCTTTTTGCCAATTGCCATGGGAGAGAAAAAGGTGTCCCTTGGATTGTAATGATTACAATCCAAGGTTATGCATGGCTTGGTTGATTCAACCAAGAAAGAAAAATACTATGATTGGCTCTTAAACGCATAAAGGCAATTAAATAATAGAGATTATATAATATATATAAAAAATGACAATCTTCTCTCTCTTTCCACTAGCAATTTTGGCCAAATGGATGAGGAGAGAGAAGACATTCATCTTGCCATCTAATTGCAATCATTGTGATCCTAGGATGTGCATGCATTATCAAGAAAAGTTAGCAATTGTGATTGGCTACTATTATTGATATAGTTTATATATTATTTGCAAAAGGTGACAATCTCTCTCTCTAAGCCTTACACACACACTGCACACTCAAGAGAAAAAGATAGGACAACTTCATCTTCTCTTTTGGTGCATTCTCGGCCATGGAATGTTGAAGGTCAAGCTTTTGCTATTTTGAGAACAACTACACATTTATAGCTTTATATCTTAGAAGTATACTAGCACATTTTCTTCAAAGATAGGGTTGAGCTTTGGATACTAGTGGACTAACTAGACCCTTCAAGTTAGAAGGATACCATAGCACCAACTTCAAGCTACATCATCAACCGAGTTATCTACAAGAGGTATACCTACGGACCTTGCTATTTCATTATGTATACTTGATATATGATGTTAGCTAGTAGGTTTATGGACATATATGAAATAATACATGTTGATCTTTGCTATAAATTTTTTGAAATGTGCTTTGCCTAGTTTCGGCCATAGCTATGTATCCATGCGTGCCGTTCTCGATCTTGAATCCAACTTATGTATGTATAGTGACATGATATAATATATTGGCTAGCACCTTCAGTATACCGGCAAGCTCGATGCCGCCCGGCTTCCTCGACAGTACTATGCCCAATTGGTTGCGCAACCATGATGCAATGGACTCAATATGATAACAGACAAGATAATCCAATAACACATAATCGAGGGACAACAAAGTAGGTTGCTCTCGCACACAATATGGCAATCATTAAGCACATAGAAATTCAAGAAATTATATTGAATCATACCATTTAAGAACAATAAAATAACTAAGATGCACAAAAGGATGAAAACCCCATCACCTTTACCAAGCTCCAAGATGCAAGATTTGGTTTCACATCACTCTCAATCACCTTGAACATAAGGTCAAACATTACTTCAATACTCTTTAATTACAACAATCATTAATTACCTAACTAGATTAGCTAACTAATAGTTTACTTAATTAACATACAATACTTTTTAGAATTCTATCCTTAGTGAAATGTCACATTTTATCTACTTGAACTTAACATATTAACCAAGTAATCATTCAGGTAGTCTAGTGTACAAATCATAATCATAACATCACACAAACAATACAATTAACAAACAATATAAACAATATAATCAATATATAAGCACATTCACCCAATATTTGACAAATAAACATGTAGTTCAATTCACTAACTCCTCTAACAAGATACATGTACTACACAAATGCATTTAAACACCTTACTAATCAATTATAAGACAATCACCAATATTTAATCTAGCTTTGGCACTATTCCCCCCTTTGTCATTGATCATAACTTGAAGCATGTACGAATTACTAATTACACAGTTCATAAGCTAGCAAGTCAATTATCAATTATATAACATGAAAAGTAATATTCTAAGTCAATTATAACAATAGTCACAACTGTGAAACCCCATATTTTACCTTTGCATAGAATTGCGTATTTTGACCTATTTATGTGTTATATGAGTTAGAATGTGCTAATTATGTGATTTATATTCCTATTACATGTTAAGTGTGCATTCAAGAAATTTTTATCGAAAACGACATCAGAAATTTTATTGACGATTTTTGTAAATAGTGTTTTGAGCGCACGTCCGCTAAAATTTTTACACAAGCGTTTTAAATATCTTAAAACCTAGTCCTTGGATATTAATAGACCCGTGTTTGATTAAAATGTATTTCAAATCAGATTAGGAATTTTAAAGGTTTTTACACATTCTTTTGTGAAAATCGAGTTTTTAACCGAGTCGGGTGTAACTATATGCATATGGAATTTGTTGTCAACTAAAAATATGCTACTTAAAATAGTCTAAGAGTTGAATGCATATAAGTAAGCAAAATAGTCAAGAAAAACAATTAAAATACTAAAAATACTAATTAAAAGACTAAGTAAATCAACTTTGACTTTTATTATTTTGTTGACCTTGAGCTTTATATCATCAACACACATTAAAAATAAAACAAAACACCACACAAACACACACACAAGGTCGAGAGTTTGAGGGAGAAAAAGAGAGAAAATTTCAAAGGTTTTCAAAGCAATTTTACCTTAGAAAACTTAGTTTTAGGCTAAATATTTTCAAACCGAGTTGGATTCCGCTTGTTGGGCACCTATTGTACGCATTCCTAGCTTGATTTCGGATCAAAGATGAGAGAAAAATTCTAGATCTCAAAATGCTATTTTGTGTCAATTTCATATAATTGCTTTTTTATCCTACGAAATGTTAAATTGTCTTTAGATTATTGCTCAGTAGATGCCAAGTATCATTTATATGAGTTTATAGTTGTTTTGATCGGTTGTAGCGTGTATTTTTATTTTTTGGGTATTAAAGTTGAGTTATAGCTTCAATGTTGAATAATTGTTGTTGTGGCGGTTGGAATTGATTGATTGTTGCTTCTAAAAGTTTGTTAATTATGGGGTAGTAATGTTGTAATGTCGAATTTTTGATTTGGATGTCGTGGTGAAAGTCCGAAAAATTCAGCCTTAGTGAATTGCGAAGTTAGGGTTGTCGGGCTTGTTTTAGATGCGTTATGGTTGGTTTCCAAGGGGGCTAATGTAGATGCATGAGTGGGTGAGTGATAGGAAGTGGTTTGGAGGTTATTGGATTAGTAGATTGCAAGTTATGATTGTTGGAAGATTGTGTAGTCTTTCTTTAAATGTTGAAATATTGTCTTTGGTTGTTTGGGTGGTGACTGAGTGGTTGAATCTTGGGTTGTTGTTGGTTAGATTCGGGATTGGTTGTGTGGTTTATTGCATGTTAAGTTAGGTGGCCTACTTTGTCATCTAACTTAGCTGTTAGTTGTTTATTTGATTAATTGATGTTATGTTATTGAAATGATGTTAACTGATTAATTATTGATGATGTCGGGTGTTAGGCAACCTACTTTTGTTGTTCTCCCATAATGCGAATGTTTATTATTATTGTCATGAGTCTTGATAGTGTGTGTCATCTCTCGGGCAGCATTGGGTTGTCAGGTTGATAACGGCATGACTATCATAGACTACTCCCAGCTCGCATGGGCGGAGATGCCATGGAGGGAGGGGCTAGATGAGGTACCTCGGGTATGTGTTATGGGGAGTTATAAGAAGATAGTTGAGATCGTGATGGCGTATGGAGCTACACTAACTAGAGTATCCTTTCTCAAATGAATGGTTATTTATGTGAATGAATTGAATTGTTAATGTTGAATAAGTTATTTGAATGTATTGCTTATGTGGTGGCTTACGAGTGTAAGTAAATGTTTTCATCAGATCTATCGAATTCCTTACTGAGCTTGTTTTATATAAGCTCACTCTCATTCGTTTTCTGCAATCAGGTGTTACTGAACCGGACTACGGGTACTTGTCTCAGGAAGTTGAGAATGTGCCTTACGTGGACAAGTCTTATGTGCCGGAGTCGTTTCCATGAGTTTGTCTTAGTTTTTGTAATATATTGTATTGTTTTAACTTACTTAAGGATAATGACTTATGTAATGCTAGTTTAGTAGTCTTTCTTTTGAACATGAATAGGTTGCTAGACTGACTTATAATCTATTTTGTAAATGTATGATATAGCCTATGTATGATGTTGGAACAGAGGCGTATAACTTATGGAAGAATTGGTGAAAGAATGTTTAATATATGGAAATGGTTGCGTTGTATGTTGTTAACATGGTTGTGAAGTTGTTGTTGATCTTTGGAGTTGTTTGTATGAAATTCTAAAGGGTTGGTTTAGAGCCCTGATGTCCGTGTTACTGTCGTTATACTGCTGAAATTCCGTTGCGTCCTGATTGATCATAGGTGGGGTCGAGTTGGGGCGTTACAACAACTACATGACTTTTCCCTTTATCTCAACAACACAATTCAATGCACATACCAAAACACAAGGCACACAATTCACAAACCAACTATTCCACAATCCTAGGGACACTTTATGATGCATTCTAAAGCTAACAAATCTTATTTTTAGTGAGGTCTACTACAAAAGCCCTGAAAGCCCCGAGGTAACATTGAACTACAACTACCCAAACCATCGATCAAAACAACACCATAATTACATTTTAAGCACTACCTCATCTAATAAACACTAACAATAGTATTCAAACGCACCCAAAAACAATTATACACAAAGCCCCTTTTCCTCCTATTCAATGTTATCCAATTCTAGCTAGGTTCTAACCATATTCTAAACATTCTCAGCGCTA
The DNA here is from genome assembly GCA_037974665.1 of Ehretia macrophylla. Taxonomy (NCBI): domain Eukaryota; kingdom Viridiplantae; phylum Streptophyta; class Magnoliopsida; order Boraginales; family Ehretiaceae; genus Ehretia; species Ehretia macrophylla. The sequence goes on from CM075773.1 coordinate 74,665,676, forward strand.
AACTAGCATTATAACCATTTACGTCATTATTTAGAGTATAGAAACAAGTAGTTAGCTTAAAATTTAACAATCTTTAACTAAAGCACTAGTCATTATTTTCTAATAGAACCCTAACTTCATCAAAACAACTACCTATGTTATTGACCTCTAAATTCTCTTATTTTCATATATAAGCGTAGCTCTTCGAGTTTAGATGATTTTTGAATCGAACAAAGCTAAATTCCGATTTATAATCAATATGTTACGACCTTTTTCGTGCAACTACGCAAACTACCCCTGCCTCAGCGATTTTTCCCCAGATTCATTTCTGAAATCGCTAAATCAAAGGGCCAAAATGTTAGAATTAGCCTTAGCACCAGAAATCAACATTTGTTTTAAACTGTCTAATATAGTTGTTGTGTAAATTTTGTTAATTTTCGAGCACGTTTACTATGTTTAAAGGGCTCTAGAACACAGGTAACATTTTCTGTCCAGAAATTGCACCTTGCACCATGTTGTTTCCTTGCATTTCTAGCTAGCTCTTGCACTTGTTTTGCCATAGGTTCACTTCTATTACTTCTTTTGGACAATAATACAAACACTTAATCTACAGAATCATAACTCAAGTTCCACCAATTTACAACTAAATCTATCACCAACATTAATTATACAAGCAACAACAAGCTAAAAGATTACATATACAACCTCAACAATTAGAATATATGCATTTAAAGCTCAAATATCATCTATCCATAAATAGTCAATATTCATGAAGAGCATGCAAGAAAGTATATTAGTTTTCTTGAAATCCTTCCTTTCTTATTCCTCTTTTTTTTTCTTCTCTCTGTCGTGTGTTGTGTGTGTGCTGAATTTGTGTGTGTGTGTAATATACATATATTGTGTTTTGTTTTATTTAGTAGGTAGAATATTAATTAAAGCCCAAGGTCCAAATTGCTCTTCTAACTATGTAATATACATATACTCATTTGATTCTAATCTAGGTAATTTAGTTTCATTTGCTAATCATTATCATATAATTAACATCTACAACACTTAAACATGTAAATGCACCTAAATGCACGCTAAACGAGATAAATGCACATTTTTTAAAGAGATATGAAAAGTAATGATAATAAATATATGCAAACAATTAAAGTAATATGTAAATGTATGTAAATGATTAATCATATTAATATATGCAAGTAAATAAAATAACTATATGTTCGGGGTTGGGGTATCGCACAAGATGACAGAGGGTTCATTTGTAAAAGAACACGTTCTCAATATGATGGACAACTTTAACCTCGCAGAAGTCTTGGGGGCCCAAATTAACAATGAAAGTAATGTGGACATGATTCTCAAGACGTTGCCATAATCCTTCTCCCAATTCAGGCTTAATATGAGCCAGATGAACATGGGGCTTCTATAGTTGATGAAAGAGCTTTAGGTAGTAGGGGCCATCATGCAGCCTAAGTGTGACGCCCGAGATTCTACCGTACATATTTTTAAGTGTTGCATCCATTATTTGTGCATTTTCACTGTGCAATACGTGTTACTTTCTGTAATCACTATTCATTCTGTTTTTCAACTACTTAATTATCTTGAATTAACATTTTTCTTAAATCATATTAATTGTTTTAGGAATGAGAAAAATATGCTTTTGAGCTAAGAGCGATAGGAGCACTCATTTGGGAAATGTTTTTTTTACAAACTAGGAATAGTGTTACGTAACTAACTTAGAGTTTTAATTAGCTAGCTTACATTTCTTCACTTTAGACTCGTTTAAAGCTAACTACGCGTATTTTAGTGGACCACTTAAGCACCCACTTGACCCCACCTTTAATAAAACTCACCCCACATACAATTTAGCTTATAACTTAGCAAAAAAAAAAGTGCAGGAATTACTGTTCAAAAACCGAATAGCCCTCTAGTAGCCAAGAGAAGTGATTTTGCTCTTCAATTCTTCAATCCAAGCCTCTCCAAGCCTAGAGCAAGTAGTTTAGGGTATGTGCAAGCCTCCTAGGTGCTCCTACGCGCTTTAGGTGAAGGATTTCATGGCTTTTTGTGCATTTTAAAATTGTTGCTATTTTCTTGATTTGTTAGAAATGTGTTCCAATGCTAATGTAATGCTTACCTATGCTATTATACCTTGTATATAAGTGCTAGAGAATGTATTTGAGCCATTGGTTCGCATTTTAAATGGTTAAAATCGTTAATTTGATTTATGAGGTGAATAGTGATAAAATTCTAGGGTTTTGTGTAATTGCGCGAATTAGCTTGATTCAATCCTTCTAATAGATGCCTTAGGTGCTAATGAAGGTAGTCTAATAGCCCCGTGCAATTGAATTGCTCTAAATTTGCATAGAACGTGAATTAGCCGACTTTAACAAAGAGATTTCGGGGTTAATGTGAATCCGGGTGGATGCGGGCTTCACTTTTAGAATTCTTAGGCTACCTAGGTGCTATAGAAGCCTTGCAAATCCTTGGTTGAAGCCCGGTTGAGGTATGTGTAGTTCAAAGCTATAAGAGGAAAATTGGGGCTTTCGGGGTAATTGCGGGTAATCGAATGTAATTGCGGGTTGTAAGGGTACCTTAAGGGTTAATTAGAAAATTTGTATAGCTTTCCCTCGAATTTGAATCATTAATGTGAGTTTGGAAGGAAAATGGAAGGAATTACTAAGGGTTTTAAGGGTAAATTCGCTTGTCACTTGTATCTAAGACCTTGGCATGTCTCTATATGTGTTTAAATGTGGTTTCAAGTTGTTTTGAAGCTTTTAGTGTAGTTCTATGTGTATCTTGGATTTTTTTCCTTTGTTTACCTCTTAATTGCTTATATTGAACTGCTTCTAATCTATCTGTTGCGAGGTCAACCTACTTTGTTGATCCTCCCACGTGTTATTGCTTATATTGTTATTGATATCTTGTCATTGTTAAGTGCATTGCATAGTGGTTGTGCAACCATAGTATCAAGGGCGGATGTGTTGAATCTCGGCTGGGCGGCAGAGGGCTTGTCGGTGGATATTCAAACTCCATGCCCTAGTCCCTCATTCGCCTGGTCCGGAGATTGCCAGGGGATGTTGGGTCGTAGGATTATCAGGGTACATCCGGAGTACACCCACTGGAGTGTTTGGGGTTATGCCGGCTTATCGTGATCGTGGTTCGTGGATCGTGAATGAAGACCAAGTGAAGATTGAAGTATAGGGGTTATGTGAATGTATCCTTTTTAATGTGTGGTATTCAATCTTTTGTTCTCCTTGAACGGTGTTCATTTCTATTAATTCTTAATTGTATTACTTGTTGCATTGCAAGCCCTAGGAGACCTTATCCCTCACTGGGAAACAGTGGTTGCTCATACCTCGATATATGTTTCAGGAAGTGCTGAGAGTGAACCCCAACTAGTTGAGGTGCTAGTGGAAAAGGAAGAAGTTCAGGCTGAGCCTTTGCCCTAGTTGTTGTGTGTTTGTTGTCTAAGGTGGATATGCCTTCTTATTGTTACATGGTGTACTTGTATTGCTATATCATGATCTATTTTGTGGCCTTAAGGCTATGTATATTCTTGTAGTTGCAAGTTAAAAGTTGTTGGTTGTAATGTTAGCTTTGAGATATTATGGCTTGTAATAACTTTTAATTCTCCTTTTAGTTCTTGCATGCTTGGGGTGTATGTTTAGAGGTATATTGATTTCAACTTCTAAGATTGCTCTAATGCTATCATAGAATGGCATGTTAAAAAGGTTTAATGAATTTTAATTATAAAAACTTGTTTTAGTATATTGTGGCTATTTTGAATATTTACAGGTTTACAAAATGTCCGCGGTACAGAGGAAACTCTATAAGTTTTTCCCTAAAATTTTGAGACTGGGTTGGAATTGGGCTGAGAATAGCTTGGTTATTAGAGCCTCCGGTCTCGTGAGGGATCGGGGCATTACAAGTGGTATCAGAGCTTAGTTAGCTCTCAGCTGGGATAGGGTCCTCGGCCTGTCGAGTAGTAACCCTTGCGTGTGTGCTTGTTAAATGTGTCTTGAAAGTATGTGCTTGAATGTGTGATTGTGTGTCTTGAATTGAATGTGTGCATCTATGTGATATAGTTATGTGTTATGTGCTAAATGTGTGCTGAGTGAAGTGAAGTTGCATCGAATTGACCTCGTGGATCGTTATCTGCTTGAATTATTGATTGTAACGTATGTACTTGAGCATTTTGAATTAAGTTTTGTTGTGAATTGAATTGGTTTTGTTATGATTCGCACTTGAATGACTTTGTTGCTTACATTGTTTTATATGTTCTTTTATAATCATGCTTACATAATAGTTTAAAGAATGTTTATACATATGCAATAGTTTGGCATTCATACATATCCCGTTGAATGGTAAGAAAAACTTATTCCTCCCCTGAAGAGAGGTGATTAGTGTCACGCCCCGACCCGACCCCACAAAAGGCCAAGCCCAGACCCGACACACGGACGGAGTCTCCTCTGTACCGTGGACGATCCGAAAACCCTACATTCAACATAATATTCGCGAAAACTACAATAATCATTTGAAACAAGTCAACTTTCTTTTAAAAACATACATCTTTTCATTAACCAACTTTGCAAACCAAAATGTCATGCATACTACACAAGTATTCATGCCACTAAGCAGTTAAACCATTAGCATGCAATTCTTACTAGTCACGTGAGTATATCTTTACAACTTTACAATCTTTCAACTTTTACAACATAAGACCATAGAGGCCTCAAAATAGAAACTACATACAAGGCTACAAGCCTCAAAATGAAGCGTCAACCAAGCAATATACACATCAAGCATGGCCCGCACAAAAGACTGGCAACAAACCACCAGCTAAGCAAAGAAAGTGCTATCAAGGAAACACCTCCACTTGCTCCTCCTTCTCAACTACCTCAATAGGATCAGCTTCAACTACTCCTGTAAAATATAGTATAGAAAGGAATGAGCAAAAACTATTGCTCAGCGAGGGTAATTGGTCTCAAGGACGGAGGTGAGAGGAGAATGCAATGCAAATAGTCAAGTAGATCAGTCAATTATCATATAGAGATACAAGCAAAGCCAACAATAAATCAAGACAAGCATTAAGACTATAACCATTCAATTAAAGGATACAATTCACTTTCCACGAGCAACTTTCAATCACGAATCCGTTGACGACGCGCCGGCCCAACCACCTTATAACTTCAGTTTGGAATACCCCGGAAGTATCCAATCAATTCTACGACCCAAATCTCCCTGGGAGGCAACCCAAGCAAGAAAGGGAATAGGACACGGAGCTAGGGCAACCAACCCTGGCAACCCAAGGCTACCTAGAGAGGCCCATCATACCACTCCTGACTCTATGAATGCAATACAATATACAATGCAACAATCGAGCAATCGAGCAATAGAGCCACACGTGGGAGAATAACAAAGTAGGTTACTCTCGCACGCAATAGCAACAGTTAGTAAACATTGCAATCATAATCAACTTTAACAAGTATAATAAGCAACAATAAGCATTCTATAGGCATAACACTATGAAAACCAACAAAATCACACAACGACCCCAACTTTCAAAATGCTACTACTTCCAAATGAGCCACGAGTTTTGGAAACCGAGTTCACCATTCCTCCTAGGTCACCATAAGGCACGTCTAAAGACTGCGAAACCCTACTTTACCCTAGAATTCCCGCAAAGTCCCGATTTCCCACTTTGCTCGTTTGAACTACAGCTATCCTAACCAAACACCCAACCAACCATAACCACACCAAAAGTGCTTCCATGGCCTCCCGAGACAATGCCATCACGCAAAAATAGAAAATGCTAAACTCGACTGAAACGACCCCAACATGTACCAAGGCATTTTTCTCTATTTTTCCGTTACACAACCCAAACAAATCATGCATTTAGGCATTCTAGCATATCTAGCATCTTTTCACATCAACAGAATGAAAAACGGAGCAACTTTTACGAAACGGGGGTTTACTATTCATAATTTACTATTCCATTATCAATTTAAATTGTAATTTCTATATTCAACCGCAGAAAATGCTAAAACCCTACAAATACATGTTCTACAATCATCAAGGAACATTCTTTAAGCAACAAAACAGATAAAATAACAATCTACGCATAATTTCCAAAATTTAAAGTTTGTGTAACGTATATTCAAATGCACAAATAAAGATGCTTCCCTCACCTTAGACGCTACTAGACGCTAGGAAAACCACGTTGGAAGCCTCGGAAACAACCCCGTGCAAGCTCCCGCGAAGATTTGAAGATTTGAAAGTTGAAAATCTTTTTTTTTCTCTCCCTTGAAGTTTCGGCCCTTGCTTCTTTTTTTTCAGCTTTTATTTGTTTTGTTTTTCTATTTCATGCTATTTTAAAAAGATGACAACAAGTCAAATGGTCAAAGTCTTGGTCAAGGTTCACTTAAGTTGGTCAAAGTAGCTTATTTCTTGCATTTTAAGGCTAAAACCACTAATACAAATTTAATTCTAGTTAACAACAACTAAAATACTAAAATTAAAACACTAAATACTAGTTTTCACTATTTTTTAAGGACTATAAAATGCTCTCTAACTATCGCTCTCGAAATGCAATGCAATTAGCGACAAGGAACGAATAACAATTAAATATCAAAGAATTTAAGAAAAAAATATAATTTTCAGAAAAAAAATAGAAAAATTTCACGTTCCGGGCTCGGGTATTACACCCTCTCCCCCTTAAAACAATTGCGTCCACGCAATTCTTACCTGGTCGATAAACAACTCCGGATGCTAACTCCGAACTTGGTCCTCTCTTTCCCAAGTTGCTTCCTCAAACCCGTGATGATTCCACAAAACCTTTACCAATGGAATACTCTTCCTGCGAAGTTCCTGAACTTTCTGATCCACAATTCGAATCGGTCTCTCCTCATAAGTTAATTTTTCCTCAATCTGCAAAGGCTCTGGTTCAAGTACATGTGAAGGATCTAGATGATATTTTCTTAACATTGACACGTGGAACACATCGTGCAGTCTCGACAAGCTCGGAGGTAAAGCTAACCGATAAGCCAAAGGACCCACCTTCTCGGTGATCTCAAACGGACCCACATACTTGGGACTAAGTTTCCCACTCTTACCGTGCCGAATCAATCCCTTTCGAGGAGAAATCTTAAGAAACACCCAATCTCCCAAAGAAAACTCAAGTTCCCGACGATGCTTATCCGCATAACTCTTCTGACGACTCTGAGCTATAAGCATACGCTGGCGAATAAGGTGAACATTATCCACCATCTTAATCATCTCAGGTAACACAGTCAGATCAACTGTTCTCATTTCTCCAACCTCTTCCCATTACAATGGGGATCTGCATTTACGACCGTACAACTCCTCGTAGGGAGCCATACCTATAGTAGATTGATAACTATTATTGTAGGCGAACTCCGCTAAAGGAAAAAACTTCTCCCAATTCTTCCCAAAGTCTAACACATATGCCCGAAGCATGTCTTCTAAGATCCTGATGGTTCTCTCAGACTGGCCATCAGTTTGTGGATGGTATGCAGTACTGAAGCTCAATTTAATTCCCATGGCCACTTGCAACTTCTGCCAAAAACGAGATCTAAATCTAGGATCTCTATCTAACACTATACTCTGTGGTACACCATGAAGTCTCACAATATTAGCAACATAGAGCTCAACTAGTTTATCAAGGCTATCCTGTTTGTTCACGGGAATAAAGTGTGAAACCTTAGTCAATCGGTCCACAACAACCCAAGCAGAATCACATCCTCTCAGAGATCTCGAAAGATCAGTCACAAGGTCCATTTTTACATGCACCCACTTCCATTGCGGAATCGACAACGGTTGCAGAAGCCTGACTGGCCTCTGATGCTCAGCTTTAACCCTCTGGCAAGTTAAACACCTGGATATATACCCAGCAATCTCTCTCTTCATATTGTTCCACCAGAAGTGTTGTTTCAGATCTCTATACATTTTAGTACTACCTGGGTGAATCGTATATCTTGAATTATGTGCCTCACACATAATCTCATTCTTCAAGTCAGATCACCAGGAACACACACTCTGTCCCTGAATCATTTAAACTCCGACTCTCCCCCTTTTTCTTTTTCTTGGATTTTCAAGATGTGAGGATCAGTCTTCTGAGCCTCATTTATTTGTGTTAGCAATCCCGACTGAATTTGTAAGCTAGCAAATAGAATCCCTACTTTAGTAGCTTCTGGCTTTCACGAACAAATTTCCTCCAAAGTCTCCCAATCCTTGATAATTAGGCTTGCAACAGTAGCCTTTCAGCTCAAAGCATCTGCAACAATATTTGCCTTACCTGGCACGTAGTTTATAGAACAATTGTAGCCACTTAATAGCTCTAGCCATCTTCGCTGCCTCATATTCAAATCTTTTTGTGAAAATAAATATTTGAGACTCTTGTGGTCAGTAAAAATTTCAAATCTGCTACCCCACAAGTAATGACGCCACTTCTTTAAAGCAAAAACAACTGCAGCTAACTCAAGATCATATGTAGGGTAATTGACTTTATAAGGTTTCAACTTCCTAGAAGCATAGGCAATCACCTTACCATTCTGCATTAAAACACAGCCCAATCCCTCTTTAGATGTATCACTGTAGACAACAAAGTTTTCTGTACCTTCAGGTAAAGCTAGTATAGGAGCCGTAGTTAATCTCTTCTTCAGTTCTTGGAAACTAGATTCACATTTAGCATCCCAATTGTAAGTAACTTTCTTTTGAGTCAACTGGTTTAAAGGCCCTGAAATTTTGGAAAAGTCTTTAACAAACCTCCGATAGTAACCTACCAACCCTAGAAAGCTCCGAATTTCTGACACCGTTTCAGGTCTCTTCCAAGATGAAACAACTTCAATCTTAGTTGGGTCTACTGAAATTCCTTGATGTGAAATGATATGGCCCAGAAAAGATATTTGATTTAACCAGAATTCGTACTTGCTGAATTTAGCAAAAAGATTGTTTTATTGCAAAGTCTGTAGCACAATCTTCAAATGTTGTTCATGTTCATCCTCATTCTTAGAGTATACTAAAATATTGTCAATAAAGATTACGACCAATTGATCAAGATAAGGTCGAAAAACCCTCTGCATTAAGTCCATGAATGCGGCTGGTGCATTCGTCAATCCAAACGGTAACACAACAAATTCATAGTGGCCATATCTAGTCCTGAATGCCGTCTTAGGTATATCGTCACTCCAAATCTTGAGTTGATAGTAACCCTGCCTTAAGTCAAATTTTGAGTAAACACTCGCACCCTGCAATTGGTCAAACAATTCTTCAATCAACGGCAAGGGATATTTGTTCTTAATCGTGACTTGATTAAGTCCCCTGTAATCAATACATAATCGTAGCATGCCGTCTTTCTTTCTCACAAACAACACAGGCGCACCCCACGGCGAAGAACTAGGTTGTATAAACCCTTTCTCAAGCAAGTTCTGAAGCTGAATTTTCAATTGCTGAAGTTCAGCCGATGCCATTCTATAAGGACTTCTAGAAATTGGCGCAGTGCCCGGCATAAGGTCAATCACAAACTCAATCTCCCTATCTGGTGGTAAACTCGGTAATTCCTCGGGAATACACTAGGGAAGTCTTTAACAATTGGAACCTCATTCAAATTCAACTTATCAGTAGGTTGATTGATTAGATAAGCTAGGTAAGCTTCACAACCTTTATTCAACAACTTAGAAGCCTTGATTGATGATAAAAGGGGTATTCTAGCAGCCCTGCAGTTCCCAACAATTTCTAGTACCGGTAGGTCAGGAATCTGAAGATAAACAATTTTTGTTCTACAATCCAACTGAGCATAGTATTTCCCCAACCAGTCCATTCCCAAAATGATTTCAAAGTCACGGAAGGGTAGTATAATTAAATCAGCAGGAAAATTAAGGTCCTCAATGCATATATCACAAGATTTGCAAATAGACTCAGTAACAAATTTCGCACCCAAAGGCGTACTAACTTCAACTTTATGTGGCAGTTTATCAATGCTAACATTCACAGATCGTGCACATGCAGGAGTTATAAACGAATGCGTAGCTCCGGGATCAATCAAAACTTTAACTGGCTGAGTATTGAGAAGAAAGGTACCTTCCACTATCGTTGTGGTATCGGGTAACTCTTCCGCATCTAGTGCAAAGACCCTAGCCTGAACCCTCTGTGTTGGGCCTGCACCTGCAGCCCTGTTCTGCACACCCTGGCCTCCAGTACGGCCCTGAACATTCTTAAACTTAGGGCAATCGTTCACCCTATGCTGATCGCTCCCACAACCAGTGCACTTACCACTCTTTCTCCAGCAATTAGCTTCAATGGCCCATAAATTCGTCTTCCCGCCTTTCCCTAGCTATCTCGGGAATATACTTGTCCCGAAACTCACTCACGAAATCATCCCATAAATGCGGAACATCCTCACAATCCCATCTCAACCTAACAGTGTTCCACTACTGTTCTACGTCGCCCTCAAATAGGAATGCTGAATATGCTATCCTTGCCTCATCAGTGTACCTCAAAGCAGCGTAAATCTTCTCAACACGGTTAAGCCATCTCTCGTCTGCCTCGTCATCCGGCTCTCCGAAGAACCTACCCGACTCGTGCCTAAGGAATTTCTCCAACTGATTATTCTCAGCCCTATACCCTTGTCCACCAGGATTAGCTTGATTTCCCTGGGGATTATTATTCCACTCTTGCCTCTGCTCATGTAGTACCTGAGCAATCCGGTCAACTGCAGCGGTCATAGTAGCCATAAATTGTTCAGGCATCGGTTGTTGACCCAGTTCTGCTGCCTCTTCATCTGCCCCTTGACCTTGAGTACTAAGACGTGGTGGCATAGTAACAACTTACAGTCACTGGCCACATATAAAGCAGTTTATAGATAGAAATATAACACATAAGATTAGATAACACTCAAGTTAATAACAATCAAATATCCTATCACATAATTCACATAACACAAGATTGACATGTCAAACTAATTCACTTAAACACATAAGCACTCCAAGTTCACATAGTCATACTATAACACTTTTCACTTAACAATCATACAATAACATTTTATCATTTTAGACCTTTACCCCACAGACCGAGAAACATATCCCGGCTCATGCAATACTATTATGCTCTGATACCACCTAAAGATGTCATACCCCGACCCGACCCCGCAAAAGGCCAAGCCCGAACCCGACACAGGGACGGAGTCTCCTCTATACCGTGGAAGATCCGAAAACCCTACATTCAACATAATATTCGTGAAACCACAATAATCATTTGAAACAAGTCAACTTTCTTTTAAAAACATACATATTCTCATTAACCAACTTTGCAAACCAAAATGTCATGCATACTACACAAGTATTCATGCCACTAAGCAGTTAAACTGTCACGCCCCAACTCGACCCCTCCTATAATCAGTCAGGACGCAACGGAATTTCGACAGTATAACGACGGTAAATAGGATACCGAGGCTCTAAACCAACCTCATTAGAACATCATACATCAACTCCATAAACCATACAACAAACAACTCCTCAATAAAATAACAACATACATCATAACCATATTACACCATAATCATTCTTTGTTATACGCCTCCGTTCCAACATAATACATGAACCTTATTATACATTGCAAAAATATATTAAGAACTAACTTAGTAATCTATCACAGTCAAAAAGAAAGACCACTAAGTTAGCAACAACTAGTTCATCATTTTTGGTACATCTTATACATCATAACTATAAAGTAAAACATAAGACAACTAGTTTAATATACAAGATAATAAAACAATACAACATCAAGGATAAGACTCCGGAACATAAGACTCATCCACGTAAGGCACATTTTCCTCTTCAGGAGGCACGTACCCGTAGTCTTGCTCTACAACACCTGTAAGCATGCAATAATAGAGAGTGAGCTTATATAAAATAAGCCCAGTGAGGATCCGATAGATCTCAAACAACATTTACTATACTCCTTGGAAATGATCCTTTGAGCAATTAAACACACAATAACATAAATAATACTGTAATCACATAAATTATAATGACCATTCAATAAAGGATACACTAGTTGGTGTAGCTCCAAATGCCATCACGATCATAACAAACTTCTTGTGACTCCCATATACCCATGCACCCGAGGTACCCCACTAACCTCTCCCTCCATGATACCTCCGTTATGCGAGCTAGAAGCAGTCTCTGGTAGTCATGCCGTTATCAACCTGACAGCCCGATGCTGCCCGAGAGGTGACACATACATACCAAAGACTCAGCAATAATAATAAACATCAATCATTCACAAGAGGACAATCTAGCAGAACTGCCTATCTCCCGGCATCAATGATCAATCAATAATCAATCAATAATCATATTATCATCATAATAACATCAATATTCAATTTAACAACAAATAACTAAGTTAGATGACAAAGTAGGTCATCCAATCGAACATGCATTAAACACACAATCAAACCCTAGTTTACCAATCATCAACTCACAATTCAATCACTTAAACCACACCCAATCAACTAAAGGCATAATTTAACATTTTAAAAAAAACAACCTAAAGTTCAAATATTCATATCTTACATTCTACTAATCCAAACAACCCCAAACCAATTTCTATCACTCACCCATTCAATCAACTACATTAGTCCCCTCGAAAACCAACCAAAACACATCCAAATCATGCCCAATAACCCTAAAACCCGAGTGTGTCATGGCTGAAATTTTCAAATTTTAGCACCGACCTCGCAATCAAAAATTCGGCATCACAACGGCGCTACCACGTAATTATCAAACTTTTAGAAATTGACGGCAATTGATTTCAACCAATACAACTCAAGATAATCAACATTTAGCAAATTAATCAATTTTAAATACCTGAAAATAAATAATTATGCTACAACGGTTCAAATCTCACAAGATTACATATAAATGATCCCTATCATGCATGGAGCAATAATCTAACTCCAAATTAACATTCTAACTACTCAATAATTATTTATACGCATAAACACAAAATATGAGTTTTGAGATCTATAATTTTTCTCTCACCTTTGATACGAGATAAGCCTAGATATGCATGCAATGCGTTCCCAACAAGCGGAATCCAACTCGGCACGAGGTTCTACGGACAAAAACTAAGTTTTTCTTTGAAAATTTGCTTTGAAAACTTTGAAGAAAAGCTTTGCTATTCTCCCATGAAACTCTCGGCCATCTAGGTGTGTTTGAGGGTATTTTTGTGCTTTTCTTGTGTGTGTTGGTGATATATGCATAATAGTCAACATTTTAAATGAAAGTCAAAGTTGAAACTTTAATATTTTTAGTGTTTTCTTGACTTTAAATTCATTTTCTTGATCACCAATGTTCAAAATAAGGATTCAACACCCAAGATAGCTCAAGTAGGTTATTTTTAGGTGACAAGAAGTTTTATAATCAAACAATTTCACCTGAGTCGGCTTAAAACTCGATTTTTGCAAAAGTCGGTGCAAAAATCCTAATAAATTCCTAAGCCGATTTGAAAACCATTTTAATCAAACAAAGGTCTATTAAAGTCCGAGGACTAGGTCTAGAAGGGTTAAAAAGACCAGTTTTAAAATTTTAGCGGACGTGTTTTTAAAACACATTCACTAAAAGTCGACGATAAAATTTATGACTCCGTTTTTTATGAAAATTTCATGAATGCACATTTAGCATGTTCTAGGAGTATTAATATCAAAATTATCACATTCTAAGTCATATGGCACATAGACAGGTCAAATCACGCAAAACGAGAATAAAAACGCAAAACGAGATAGGATAGAAAAGTGGGGTTTCACATTCTCCTCCCCTTAAAGAAATTTCATCCTCGAAATTCTTGCTTGATGTACTGAACAGATATGGTTACTGCTGCTGCATCTGATCTCGTCTCTCCCAATTAGCTTCCTCGATACCGTGATGCTTCCACAACACCTTAACCATCGGAATCTTCTTCGATCTCAACTCTCGTTCCATCTGTTCAAGAATACAAATCAGACGCTCGTCATAAGTCAGATTCTCACGAAGCTGTAATGGCTCTAGCTCAAGAATATGAGAAGGATCCGGATTAGATTTTCGTAAATTAGACATGCGAAATAAATCGTGGACATTAGAGAAGTTTTCCGGTAAAGCCAATCGATATGCCAACTTACCAACCCTGCCAGTAATCTCAAACGGCCCAACAATTCTTAGACTCAGCTTACCACATTTACCATAACAAGCAAACCCCTTACGAAAAGACAATCTCAAGAAATCCCGATCTCCGACTGCAAACTCCAAGTCCCAACGACGCTTATTAGCATAACTCTTGAATCTACTCTGCACCGTAAGCATTCTTTGCCTGATCAACTGAACATTCTCAATCTTCTCAAGAAGCTTTGGCATAATAGTCGGATCAATAGTCTTCATCTCCCCTACCTCGTCCCAATATAAAGGTGAACGGCACTTACGACCGTAAAGAGTTGTGAAAGGTGCCATCCCAATAGTAGCTTGATAACTATTGTTATAGGCAAACTCGGCAAGTGGTAGATGTTTCTCCCAATTCTTCCCGAAGTCCAAAACACAAGCCCTAAGCATATCTTCCAGAATCTGAATAGTTCGCTCAGATTGACCGTCGGTTTGTGGATGATACGTGGTACTAAAGTTCAACTGAGTACCCAAGGTCTCCTGAAGTTTCTCCTACAAACGAGAAGTAAATCGAGGATCTCGATCTGAGACAATACTAGATGGAATCCCGTGAAGTCTAACAATCTGATCCAAATAAAGACCTGTCAACTTTGTAACTTCATCTCCCATCATCATCGAAATAAAGTGAGCTGTCTTCGTCAAACGATCCACGACAACCCAAACTACATTATTACCCATCGGTGTTCTAGGCAAACCAGTGATTAAATCCATTGTAATATGCTCCCATTTCCACTCTGGTATAGCCAGCAGCTGAAGTAACCCTGCAGGTCGTTGATGCTCGACTTTCACCCTCTGACAAGTCAAACATCTAGATACAAACTGAGCAACCTCTCTTTCATGTTATTCCACCGATAATGTTGCTTCAAATTCTGATATATCTTGGTTCCACCGGGATGAATAGTGTACTTAGAATTATGAGCTTCTTCCAGAATACCTCGCCTCAAGCCCAGTTCATCGGGAACACAAACCCTATTCCGAAACTGAAGAATACCATCCTCATGCAGTTTAAAGTCAGACTGATCATCTGTGATCTGATCCTTGATCTTCTGAAGTTTAACATCCAGTTGCTGAGCTTCTCTAATTTGAGACAATAATAAAGGCTGAATACAGAGATGTGAACACATCACCCCAACCTGAGTCAACTCCGGTTTCCAATAAGTGAACTCCTCAAGAACTTCCCATTTCATGACAGCCAAACTGTGATATCCCGAACCTGGCATATATTTAATAGCATTTAAAGTTCATTTAAATTGCATTTTATTGACCTTTCACCTTCTTTGACCAAACTAGTTGACTTTTCATCTACAATGACCAACTAGGACAAGGTGAAATTTTTTGAAATGTTTAATAAAGGGCAAACATGGGATTAGAAATAAAAAATGCAATGTTAAGTTAGTCAAATTTTGGGTCAATTGTGGAATTAAATCTGAACCAATTAGGGAAGAGTTAGGTAGCAAATTATATATGGTTGGAAAGCTCTATGAGTCTAGTTTCTGAGGCTTCAAACCGTTTATGAATTGGAGTTTTCTAAAAAACGTTATGGCCATTTTCGTAAGGTTGCGGATAGCTGTTTTGGTTTAGCGGGTTGACCGAAGCTTTGACCATTTGTCATCTTTTATTTAAGTATGAAATACGAAACAAAAGAGCAAAATCAGGAAATAAAGAAGGCCATGGCTGAAACCATGGAGGAAAAAGAAAAAAAAAACATTTCAACTTCAAACTTTAATTTCTTCGCGAAAGCTTGTGCGGGGTGGTTTCCGAGGCATCCAGCGTGGTTTTTCTAGCATCTAGGAGCGTCTAAGGTGAGGGTTTCATCGTTATTTGTGCATTTGAAAATGTTGAACATAAACTTTAATTTTTGTGATTTAACTGTAGGTTGTTATTTTGTCCGTTTAATTACTTAAAGAATGTTCTCTAGCAATTGTAGAACGTGTATTTATAGCTTTTTAACATTTTCTGCGGTTGAATATCGAATTTGAAATATAAATTGTGTAATGAATAGTAAATAGTAAATAGTAAACCCTCGTTTCGATGAAGTTGCACTGTTATGCTTTCTGTTGATGTGAAAAGGTGCTAGGAATGCTAGAATGTCTAAATGCATGGTTTGTTTAGGTTGCATAATAGAAAAAATGAGAAAAACGCCTTGGTGAAAGTCGGGGTCGTTTAGGTCGAGTTTAGCATTTTCTCGTTTTGCGTGATGGCATTATTTCGGGAGGCCATGGAAGCACTTTTGGTGCGATTATGGCATTGGTTGGGTGTTCCGTTAGTATAGTTGTAGTTCAAACGAGCAAAGGAGAAAATCGGGACTTTGCGTGAATTCTAGGGTAAAGTAGGGTTTCGGGGTTTTAGACGTGCCTTATGGTGACCTAGGAGGATTAGTGAAGTTGGTTTCCAAAGCTCGTGGCTCGTTTGAAAGTAGTAGCATTTGAAAGTTGGGGTCATTTTTGGGATTTTGTGTGTTTTCATAGTATATTGCCTATAGAATGCTTATAATGCCTATAGAATACTTGTTATTGCTTGATAATGTTAGTTGGTGTTGTTCTTGTTACTTGTTTGATTGTAAATGCTTGTTAATGCTTATTACGCTTGTTAGAGTTGATTATTGATTGAAATGTTTAACAATTGTTGAATAATGCTTGATATCTCGGTTATCTCCTCTATCTGTGTTGTTGTGCTATCGCTCGTTTATCGCCTTGTATCGAGTCTTGCATTGCATAGTGTTCAGTGCGTGAGTGATGGGCCTCTCTGGGTAGCCTCGGGTTGCCAGTGTTGGATTCTCTAGCTCCGTGGCTATTCCCTTTTCTCGCTTGGGTTGCCTCCCAGGGAGATTTGGGTCGTAGAATTGATGGTTACACCCGGGGTATTCCAAACTGGTGTTATAAGGTGGTTGCGCGCTTATTGTCATCGTTGCAACATCAAGTTCGAGATTGATGTATCGCTCGTGAAATGGTATATTGCTGGTAAGAGTGAACCATAGCCTTCAGAGTGTGGTATAGCTTTGAATGGTTGTGTTAATGCTTTCTTGAGTGTTTAATATATTGTCGTTTGTATTGAATGCTTTCTTATTGATTTTATTGCTTAGCTATGTCTATTTGCATTACACGACTTTCTTTCTCTCCAACTAGATATCTGTCTCACCTTCACTGAGTATACGTGTTGTGTATACTCACTCCTCACCACCACATTTCAGAAAAAGTCATGTTAGCTGGAAAGTTCGTGATTTCGTGAAAGCTCGTGCCTGAAGAGTTGTCTTGCGTGCCTATGTGGCTTGAGTGTTGAAGTTGTAAAGATATATGCTTTCATATGTTGTATGTATTTATTGTTAAAAGAAATGTAATTTAAATTTAGCTAAGTGGTTGAGGTGAATTGATAATCTAGTTTATGTAATCAGTTAGCATAGCTTAACTTCACAGCATGTTTGTAATGTCTAGAGAAAAAGAGTTAGAATGGCATGATAGTTTATTTTATACAGTAGCTTAGTATGGTTTTATTGTCTAGTTTGAATGTACTTGTCAAAAATGAAAAGAGATAGGTTAGCTTTTAAATTAGAAATGTATGTATACTTGCTGAGTTTAAATTGTTGAGAACCGTGGCTCGGATGATCTTGAGATAGTTTGTATGGTTGGACACGGTGTTGGTCCACTTATATGTTGTCGCAGGTTTTACATTTCGCCTAGAAACAGGGGAGACTCCGTCCATTTTTCCTCAAAATTATGCCAGGGTTTGGTTTGGGTTGTGATTAGATCGATTGATAGAACCTCCGGTCTCGAGAGGGATCGGGGTGTTACAGGTGGTATCAGAGCTTGTCTAGCTCATAAGCCGGGACAGGGTCCTCGGTTGGTGGGTAGTGATCCTTGAATGTGTGCTTGTTAAGTGTGTCTTGAAAGTGTATGCTTATATGTGAGATTGTGTGTCTTGACTTGAATGTATGCACCTATGTGATATAGTTATGTGTTATGTGTTAAATGTTTCTCAAGTAAAGTGAAGTGTCTAGTTGTGCATTGAATTGACCTATTGAATTGGCATCGTGAATTGAATTGACCTCGTGAATTGTTATTTGCTTGAAGTATTGCTTGTAATGTGTGTATTGAAATGTCTTGAGTTGGTTATGCCGTGATTTGAATTTATTATGTTGTGCTTGACTTGATTGTCGTGCTTGAGTGACTTTGTTGAATAAACTCTTTTGTAAACTAGCTTGCATAATAGTATAAGGCATGTGTATAAATGTGATATCCTGGCATTCATACATGTTCCGAGGAAATGGTAAGTAAGTCCTCTTCCTCCCCTAAAGAAAGTGGTTCACCGCTGGCTTTTCAAGGTGTATGGATTGGCAGGAAATGAATGGCATTTGACTAGCCTTTATTTGGGAATTGGTGTTTGCTTTTGGAGCTCGGTTATTGGCAAATCTCTATGGTCCTCCTATGTGCTTAACAGTTGTGAAAGAATAGCTTTCTCTTGGGGTTTTATTTGGGTATTCTTTGGAGACTTCTGTTGGCATTTCTCGGTGGATTTGGCTATTGGGATTTTAATCGAACTTACTGCACAGTATTATCTATGGCATATGTGTCTCGGTCTTTATTGGTGTGATACTGGCATTCTTGATTGGAAATTCTTCAATGGTATTTTATGGAATTCTCAGTGGCCAATTATTTAGTATTTACTTATTGGGCAAACTTGGCTACTTTCTTATTGGAGCATTGTTTTGGATATCTTTTTCAGTGTTCATCAGTAGGTTTGGTATTTGGAGTTCCTATCAGACTTATTGTATAATACTACTTATGGTATTCTTTGAAATTCTTATTGGCCGTTCTATTGGTATTTTCCTTATTAGCAAGGTTGTATGAAGTTCTCACTTGACAAACAGTGAAGAGGCCTCAGAGTTTGGTTTCGGTATATTGTTCACCAGTTCGGTGTTTATCCTTGGAGTTTTCATCCATCTGGGAAGCTATGTTTGTTATTCAACTTGATTGTCTTATTGGGCACATTATATTTTCTCTGCTATTCCTTAGACCTTCTTCTCAACATTTGATAGCGATACTCAGAATCTAATTGGTTGTCCTATGGGGTTATTGTTTGGAAGGCTTCTTTGGAACTTTTGAAGTATATTTGATTGGGTTTCTTAGTATTTTCTCTAGCACTCTTAACAGGGAATTCTTCTATGAAATTCATGACCAGCAGGGTAATTCTTTGGACCTCTAGATGGAACCTTTGTTTGAGCTTTTATTTGGCTTCTTGCTTGGGAATTCTCGGGCAGTAATAGTTAGACTTCTATTGGAGATTCGTGCGTGGGGTATTCTTCTTGTCGTTATTGTGTGGTATTAATGACATCTACAGTATCTTTGCTTTAGTCTTTATTGGTATTATCTTGGCGCTTTTGGTTGGAATTTTATTCTTTTTCGGTATTTGTGTCAATGGGATTCTTGTGCGGTATCTACATTTGAGCCTTTATTCGGCATTACTACTTGGAATTTCTTCTTAAACTTCCATATTGGTTATCTTGATTAATATACTTGCTCAGCAACTGAAGAAGATTAGTCAGAGTTGGATTTCAGTGGATGCAGAGTTCTATTGGAAGAAGAATTGCGAGGACGCAATTGTTTTAAGGGGGGAAGGATGTGATACCCCGAACCTGGCATATATTTAATAGCATTTAAAGTTCATTTAAATTGTATTTTATTGACCTTTCACCTTCTTTGACCAAACTAGTTGACTTTTCATCTACAATGACCAACTAGGACAAGGTGAAAATTTTTGAAATGTTTAATAAAGGGCAAACATGGGATTAGAAATAAAAAATACAATGTTAAATTAGTCAAATTTTGGGTCAACTTTGGAATTAAATCTGAATCAATTGGGGAAGATTTAGGTAACAAATTATATATGGTTGGAAAGCTCTATGAGTCTAGTTTCTGAGGCTTCAAACCGTTCGTGAATTGGAGTTTTCTATAAGAAGTTATGGCCGTTTTCGTAAGGTCGCGCATAGCTGTTTTGGTTTAGCGGGTTGACCGAAGCTTTGATCATTTGTCATCTTTTATTTAAGTATGAAATACGAAACAAAAGAGCAAAATCAGGAAATAAAGAAGGCCATGGCTGAAACCATGGAGGAAAAAGAAAAAAAAACATTTCAACTTCAAACTTTAATTTCTTCGTGAGAGCTTGTGCGGGGTGGTTTCCGAGGCATCCAGCGTGGTTTTTCTATCTTCTAGGAGCGTCTAAGGTGAGGGTTTCATCGTTATTTGCGCATTTGAAAATGTTGAACATAAACTTTAATTTTTGTGATTTAATCGTAGGTAGTTATTTTGTCCGTTTCATTGCTTAAAGAATGTTCTCTAGCAATTATAGAACGTGTATTTATAGCTTTTTAACATTTTCTGCAGTTGAATATCGAATTTGAAATATAAATTGTGTAATGAATAGTAAATAGTGAATAGTAGACCCCCGTTTCGATGAAGCTGCGCTGTTATGCTTTCCGTTGATGTGAAAAGGTGCTAGGAATGCTAGAATGTCTAAATGCATGGTTTGTTTAGGTTGCGTAATGGAAAAAATGAGAAAAATGCCTTGGTGAAAGTCGGGGTCATTTAGGTCGAGTTTAGCATTTTCTCATTTTGCGTGATAGCATTGTTTCGGGAGGCCATGGAAGCACTTTTGATGCGATTAATGCATTGGTTGGGTGTTTGGTTAGTATAGTTGTAGTTCAAACGAGCAAAGGGGAAAATCAGGACTTTGCGTGAATTCTAGGGTAAAGTAGGGTTTCGGGGTCTTTAGACGTGCCTTATGGTGACCTAGGAGGATTGGTGAAGTTGGTTTCCAAAGCTCGTGGCTCGTTTGAAAGTAGTAGCATTTGAAAGTTGGGGTCATTTTTGGGATTTTGTGTGTTTTCATAGTATATTGCCTATAGAATGCTTATAATGCCTATAGAATACTTGTTATTGCTTGATAATGTTAGTTGGTGTTGTTCTTGTTGCTTGTTTGATTGTAAATGCTTGTTAATGCTTATTACGCTTGTTAGAGTTGATTATTGATTGAAATGTTTAACAATTGTTGAATAATGCTTGATATCTCAGTTATCTCCTCTATCTGTGTTGTTGTGCTATCGCTCGTTTATCGCCTTGTATCGAGTATTGCATTGCATAGTGTCCAGCGCGTGAGTGATGCGCCTCTCTGGGTAGCCTCGGGTTGCTAGTGTTGGATGCTCTAGCTCCGTGGCTATTCCCTTTTCTCGCTTGGGTTGCCTCTCAGGGATATTTGGGTCGTAGAATTGATGGTTACACCCGGGGTATTCCAAACTGGTGTTATAAGGTGGTTGCGCGCTTATTGTCATCGTTGTCAACATCAAGCTCGAGATTGATGTATCGCTCGTGAAATGGTATATTGCTGGTAAGAGTGAACCATAGCCTTCAGAGTGTGGTATAGCTTTGAATGGTTGTGTTAATGCTTTCTTGAGTGTTTAATATATTGTCGTTTATATTGAATGCTTCTTATTGATTTTATTGCTTAGCTGTGTCTATTTGCATTACACGACTTTCTTTCTCTCCAACTAGATATCTGTCTCGCCCTCACTAAGTATACGTGTTGTGTATACTCACTCCTCACCATCACATTTCAAGAAAAGTCATGTTAGCTGGAAAGTTCGTGATTTCGTGAAAGCTCGTGCCTGAAGAGTTGTCTTGCGTGCCTATGTGGCTTGAGTGTTGAAGTTGTAAAGATATATGCTTTCATATGTTGTATGTATTTATTGTTAAAAGAAATGTAATTTAAATTTAGCTAAGTAGTTGAGGTGAATTGATAATCTAGTTTATGTAATCAGTTAGCATAGCTTAACTTCACAGCATGTTTGTAATGTCTAGAGGAAAAGAGTTAGAATGGCACGATAGTTTATTTTATACAGTAGCTTAGTATGGTTTTATTGTCTAGTTTGAATGTACTTGTCAAAAATGAAAAGAGATAGGTTAGCTTTTAAATTAGAAATGTATGTATACTTGCTGAGTTTAAATTGTTGAGAACCGAGGCTCGGATGGCCTTGAGGTAGTTTGTATGGTTGGACACGGTGTTGGTCCATTTATATGATGTCGCAGGTTTTACATTTCGCCTAGAAACAGGGGAGACTCCGTCCGTTTTCCCTGAAAATTATGCCAGGGTTTGATTTGGGTTGTGATTAGATCGATTGATAGAACCTCCGGTCTCGAGAGGGATCGGGGTGTTACACAAACAAGCAACACTCGTCTTCCGGCTGAGAGCATCTGCTACAACATTTTCCTTGCCAGACAGATAATTGATAGAACAATTATAATCTCCAATAAGCTCCATCCACCTCCGCTGACGCATATTCAACTCCTTCTATGAGAACAAGTACTTCAGACTCTTATGATCAGTGAAAATCTCGAACTTACTGCCCCACAGATAATGGCGCCACTTCTTCAGTGCGAAGACAACTGCTGCCAACTCAAGATCATTAGTCGGATAATTCACCTCATAAGGCTTCAACTTCCTGGAAGCATAGGCAATTACTCGACCATCCTGCATAAGAACACATCCTAAGCCCTCCTCGGATGCATCGCTGTAAATAACCATATTATCGGTCCCCTCTGGTAGAGCAAGTATTGGAGCTGTAGTCAACCTCTTTTTCAACTCCTGAAACCCACTCTCACACTTCTCATCCCAATTAAAGATAGTCCATTTCTGAGTCAACTTAAAACGTGGCCCAGCAATATTCGAGAAGTCCTTTACAAACCTACGATAATAACCCGCCAAGCCAAGAAAGCTACGGACCTCAGAAACATTCTTTGGCCGTTTCCAAGACATCACCACTTCAATCTTAGTGGGATTTACAAATATACCGCTCTGTGTAATCACGTGGCCAAGAAAAGATATGTGTTGCAGCCAAAATTCACATTTGCTGAACTTGGCAAACAACTGATGCTCCTGCAGCTTCTGTAAGACAAGTCGTAGATGTTGCTCGTGCCCCGATTCAGATTTAGAATAGACCAAGATATCATCAATAAAGATTACCACGAACTGGTCTAAATACGGCTGAAAAACCCGATGCATAAGATCCATGAATGCTGCCAGTGCATTAGTTAATCCAAAGGGCATAACAACAAACTCATAATGCCTGTACTGAGTCCTGAAGGCAGACTTCGGAACATCCTCCGTATGAATCCGAAGCTAATAATACCACTGCCTCAAATCAAACTTAGAGTAGACTTTGGCTCCATGAAGTTGATCAAATAACTCGTCAATCAGTGGCAAATGATATTTATTCTTGATGGTCACTTGATTCAAACCACGGTAATCAATACACAATCTCAATGTACCATCCTTATTCTTCACAAATAAAATAGGAGCTCCCCAAGGTGAAGAACTCTGCTGAATAAATCCCTTCTCCAATAACTCCTGCAACTGAGTCTTCAACTCCTTCAACTCAGCTGGTGCCATCTAGTACGCTAATTTAGAAATAGGTTAAGTACCGGGAATAAGATTGATCACAAACTCTGCATCTCTCTCTGGCGGTAACCCTGGCAACTCCTCAGGAAATACATTGGGATATTCCCGAATAATAGGGACTTCCTCTAGCTGTAGCTTATCAGATGACTTGTTGATCAAATATGCTAGATAACCTGAACACCCCTTACTCACCAACTTAACAGCTTTAGTTGCTAAGATAACAAAGCTCGTCTTAGCACCCTGGTTCCCTGCTACCTCTACTACTAGCTGATCTGGCAATCGTAACTGTACTACCTTGGTTCTACAGTTTAACTGGGCATCATACTTAGAAAGCTAATCCATACCCAAGATAACATCATACCCCCGGATAGGAAATAAGATAAGGTCCAAAGGAAAATTATGCCCCTTAACATGTATTATACAATCTTTACATACTAAGCCAGTCACATACTTATCAGTCAAAGAGGTACTAATCTCAACCATGTAAGGCAATCTTTTTGGTTGCATATTAACACGTTGCACACAAGCAGGAGTAATGAAAGAATGTGTAGCACTAGAATCAATCAACACTTTAACAAGTTGATCAAGTATAAGGAAGTTACCTTCCACAACTGCAGTCTCCTCAAGCATCTCCTCTAAGTCAACTGCGTAGGCCCAAGCCTGAACCCGCTGCTGCTTAGGTGTATTGGCCACATGTTGGCCTTGACAACCCTGAGTCGCTGTCCGACCCTCAGTCTTTGAATATCTAGGGCAATCCCTCGCCCTGTGCTGATTGCTGCCACATCCTAAACATGTATATGCCTTCACTTTGTAATCGGCCTCCACATGCCCCGTGCGCTTGTAGTTAGTACACTGCGGTGATGATGCATTAATACTACCCCTGGAAGAACCAGAAACTGAAAGAACAGCTGAACCAGCCTGCTGCTGAGGCCTTACCAAACTAGGCCTATACTGACCCTGAGACTGGGCTGGCCTATACTGGGACTGAACCTGATATGACCCCTGCTGAAATTGAGGCCGATAATAACTCTGCTGTCCCTGTGGCCTAAAAGAACCCTGCTGAGCTGGCAGCCTGTACACAACCTGCTATATGGGAGGCCTAAACATGCCATGCTGAAACTACGGCTGATACGGCCTCTTACTAGGCTGATTAGACACAAGCTAATCCCCCTTTCTCTTCTCTAACCTAGAAGCTGCATCAAAGGCCTCAGTGAATATATCATATCGATTCAGAGCCATCGCATCCTGAATATCGGGCCTCAACCCCAACATAAATCTACGAGTCCTCCATTCCTCATCAGCCATATATTCCGGTGCATACCGGGACAATCGAGTAAAGGTGGCCTCATACTGAGCCACTGAGGCATCTCCCTGCACTAAGGCTAGAAACTCGGCCACTCTCCGCTCCCTCGCGATCCTCGGGATATACTTTGCCTGGAAAGCCAACAGAAAGGTACCTCAAACATATGGAATACCCTGAGTCGCCCAGCTAGTTCTCACTATGCACCACCATTCTTCAGCCTCATCATCCAGCAAGTACACGGCAAAGGAGACCTTCTGCTCATCGGTATAATCAAGAGGATCATAAATCTTCTCCACCTTACTAATCCAAGCTTCAGTCGTCCGATCATCGGGTTCCCCCTGAAATCTAGGTGGATGATACCCTAAGAACTCTTTCATGGTACCACACCCGTGGTTTCCACCCTGCACATTCAACAACTGAGCCTGCAAAGCCTGATTCTGGGCAACCTGCCCTGCTAGTAACTATGTCTGACTAGCCACTAACTCAACAATCCTCTCCATAGCTGCCCCCAATCGATCATTACCCCTATCACGGCCTGGTGCCGCATTGCCAGGAGTCTCATCTACTACCTCGGGCCTACCTCTGGTCCTTGGTCTACCGGCTATTCTACTAATCAAAGAGTTAGCACAGGTTATAGCACGTAAACAGGTTATAAACAACTATTAACACATAAACAACAAACTCACATAATCACATAAATCACATAAAACACATAAATCACTTAAGTATCAATCACATAAACAAGTCAATCACATAGTCACATAAGCACTAAATCACATAATCACTTAATCACTTAATCACTTAATCATTTAATCATATTAATACATAGTTCACTTTTCTTTATTTTCATACATACTTTCATACTAAGACCAACCCACATTCCGAGAATACCCCGGCTGACAACTAACATGCGCTCTGATACCACTAAAATGTCACGCCCCAACTCGACCCTTCCTATAATTAGTCAGGACGCAACGGAATTTCGACAGTATAACGACAGTAAATAGGATACCGAGGCTCTAAACCAACCTCATTAGAACATCATACATCAACTCCATAAACCATACAACAAACAACTCCTCAATAAAATAACAACATACATCATAACCATATTACACCATAATTATTCTTTGTTATACGCCTCCGTTCCAACATAATACATGAACCTTATTATACATTGCAAAAATATATTAAGAACTAACTAAGTAATCTATCATAGTCAAAAGAAAGACCACTAAGTTAGCAACAACTAGTTCATCATTTTTGGTACATCTTATACATCATAACTATAAAGTAAAACATAAGACAACTAGTTTAATATACAAGATAATAAAACAATACAACATCAAGGATAAGACTCCAGAACATAAGACTCATCCACGTAAGGCACATTTTCCTCTTCAGGAGGCACGTACCCGTAGTCCTGCTCTACAACACCTGTAAGCATGCAATAATAGAGAGTGAGCTTATATAAAATAAGCCCAGTGAGAATCCGATAAATCTCGAACAGCATATACTATACTCTTTGGAAATGATCCTTTGAGCAAGTAAACACACAATAACATAAATAATACTTTCATCACATAAACTATAATGACTATTCAATAAAGGATAAACTAGTTGGTGTAGCTCCAAATGCCATCACGATCATAACAGCCTTTTTGTGACTCCCATAAACTCACGTACCCGAGGTACCCCACTAACCTCTCCTTCTATGACACCTCCATCATGCGAGCTGGAGGCAGTCTCTGGTAGTCATGCCGTTATCAACCCGACAGCCCGATGCTACCTGAGAGGTGGCACACACATACCAAAGACTCAGCAATAATAATAAACATCAATCATTCACAGGAGGACAGTCTATTATAACTGCCTATCTCCCAGCATCAATCATCAATCAATAATCAATCAATAATCATATTATCATCATAATAACATCAATATTCAATTTAACAACAAATAACTAAGTTAGATGACAAAGTAGGCCATCCAACCGAACATGCATTAAACACACAATCAAACCCTAGTTTACCCATCATCAACTCCCAATTCAATCACTCAAACCACACCCAATCAACTAAAGGCATAATTTAACATTTTAAAGAAAAACAACCTAAAGTTCAAATATTCATATCTTACATTCTACTAATCCAAACAACTCCAAACCAGTTTCTATCACTCACCCATTCAATCAACTACATTAGCCCCCTCGAAAACCAACCAAAACACATCCAAATCATGCCCAATAACCCTAAAACCCGAGTGTGTCATGGCTGAAATTTTTGGATTTTAGCTCCGACCTCGCAATCGAAAATTCGGCATTACAACAGCGCTACCACGTAATTATCAAACTCTTAGAAATCGACGGCAATCGATTTCAACCAATACAACTCAAGATAATCAACATTTAGCAAGTTAATCAATTTTAAATACCCGAAAATAAATAATTATGCTACAACGGTTCAAATCTCGCAAGATTACATATAAATGATCCCTAGCATGCATGGAGCAATAATCTAACTTCAAATTAACATTCTAACGGCTCAATAATTATTTATACGCATAAACACAAAATATGAGTTTTGAGATCTATAATTTTTCTCTCACCTTTGATGTGATATAAGCCTAGATATGCTTGCAATGCGTTCCTAACAATCGGAATCCAACTCGGCACGAAGTTCTACGAATAAAAACTAGGTTTTTCTTTGAAAATTTGCTTTGAAAACTTTGAAGAAAAGCTTTGCTATTCTCCCATGAAAATCTCAGCCATCTACGTGTGTTTGAGGGTGTTTTTGTGCTTTGCTTGTGTGTGTTGGTGATATATGCATAATAGTCAACGTTTTAAATGAAAGTCAAAGTTGAAACTTTAGTATTTTTAGTGTTTTCTTGACTTTAAATTCATTTTCTTGATCACCAATGTTCAAAACAATTATTCAACACCCAAGATAGCTCAAGTAGGTTATTTTTAGGTGACAAGAAGTTTTACAATCAAATAATTTCACCCGAGTCAGTTTAAAACTCAATTTTCGCAAAAGTCGGTGCAAAAATCCTAATAAATTCCTAAACCAATTTGAAAACCGTTTTAATCAAACACAGGTCTATTAAAATCCGAGGACTAGGTCTAGAAGGGTTAAAAAGACCAGTTTCAAAATTTTAGTGGACATGTTTCAAAAATACTATTCACTAAAAGTTGACGATAAAATTTCTGACTCCGTTTTTTATAAAAATTTCATGAATGCATATTTAGCATGTTCTAGGAGTATTAATATCAAAATTATCACATTCTAAGTCATATGGCACATAGACAGGTCAAATCACGTAAAATGAGAATAAATATGCAAAACGAGACAGGATAGAAAAGTGGGGTTTCACATAAACCATTAGCATGCAGTTCTTATTAGTCATGTGAGTATATCTTTACAACTTTACAATCCTTCAACTTTTACAACATAAGACCATACAGGCCTCAAAATAGATTCTACATACAAGGCTACAAGCCTCAAAATGAAGCGTCAACCAAGCAATATACACATCAAGCATGGCCCGCACAAAAGATTGGCAACCAACCACCAGCTAAGCAAAGAAAGTGCTATCAAGGAAACACCTCCACTTGCTCCTCCTCCTCAACTACCTCAATAGGATCTACTTCAACTACTCCTGTAAAATATAGTATAGAAAGGAATGAGCAAAAACTATTGCTCAACGAGGGTAATTGGTCTCAAGGACGGAGGTGAGAGGAGAATGCAATGCAAATAGTCAAGTAGATCAGTCAATTATCATATAGAGATACAAGCAAAGCCAACAATAAATCAAGACAAACATTAAGACTATAACCATTCAATTAAAGGATACAATTCACTTTCCACGAGCAACTTTCAATCACGAATCCGTTGACGACGCGCTGGCCCAACCACCTTATAACTTCAGTTTGTAATACCCCGGAAGTATCCAATCAATTCTACGACCCAAATCTCCCTAGGAGGTAACCCAAGCAAGAAAGGGAATAGGACACGGAGCTAGGGCAACCAACCCTGGCAACCCAGAGAGGCCCATCACACCGCCCCTGAATCTATGAATGCAATACAATATACAATGCAACAATCGAGCAATCGAGCAATAGAGCCACACATGGGAGAATAACAAAGTAGGTTACTCTCGCACGCAATAGCAACAGTTAGTAAACATTGCAATCATAATCAACTTTAACAAGTATAATAAGCAACAATAAGCATTCTACAGGCATAACACTATGAAAACCAACAAAATCACAAAATGACCCCAACTTTCAAAATGCTACTACTTCCAAATGAGCCACGAGTTTTGGAAACTGATTTTACTATTCCTCCTAGGTCACCATAAGGCATGTCTAAAGACCGCGAAACCCTACTTTACCCTAGAATTCCCGCAAAGCCCCGATTTCTCCCTTTGCTCGTTTGAACTATAGCTACCCTAACCAAACACCCAACCAATGCCATAACCATACCAAAAGTGCTTCCATGGCCTTCCGAGACAACGCCATCACGCGAAACGAGAAAATGCTAAACTCGACCAAAACGACCCCAACATGTACCAAGGCATTTTTCTCCGTTTTTCCATTACACAACCTAAACAAATCATGCATTTAGGAATTCTAGCACATCTAGCATCTTTTCACATCAACAGAACGCAAAACAGAGTGACTTTTACGAAACAGGGGTTTACTATTCATAATTTATTATTCCATTATCAATTTAAATTGCAATTTCTATATTCAACCGCAGAAAATGCTAAAACCCTACAAATACATGTTCTACAATCATCAAGGAACATTCTTTAAGCAACAAAACGGATAAAATAACAATCTACGCATAATTCCCAAAATTTAAAGTTTGTGTAACATATATTCAAATGTGCAAATAAAGATGCTTCCCTCACCTTAGACGCTACTAGACGATAGGAAAACCACGTTAGAAGCCTCAGAAACAACCCCGTGCAAGCTCCCGCGAAGATTTGAAGATTTGAAAGTTGAAAATCTTTTTTTTCTCTCCCTTGAAGTTTCGGCCTTTGCTTCTTTTTTTCAGCTTTTATTTGTTTTGTTTTTCTATTTCATGCTATTTTAAAAGGATGATAACAAGTCAAATGGTCAAAGTCTTGGTCAAGGTTCACTTAAGTTGGTCAAAGTATCTTATTTCTTGCATTTTAAGGCTAAAACAACTAATACAAATTTAATTCTAGTTAACAACAACTAAAATACTAAAATTAAAACACTAAATACTAGTTTTCACTATTTGTTGAGGACTAGAAAACACTCTCTAACTATCGCTCTCGAAATGTAATGCAATTAGCGACAAGAAACGAATAACAATTAAATATCAAAGAATTTAAGAAAAAAATATAAATTTCAGAAAAAAATAGAAAATTTTCACGTTTCGGGCTCGGGTATTACAATAAGTGGCTGGCCTTTCAAGTTATGTGGATTAGTAGGAACGTGAAGCGGTTGATCAGCTCTTTTATTTGGGAGTTGGTGTTGTGGGCAGAACTCAGTTATTGGGATTCTTCTAAGGCCTTCTTCAGTGCTTAGCAGTCATAAATGAGTAGCTTCTTTTGGGGTTTCTATATGACAGTTCTCTGGAGCATATTCTTGGTTTTTTTTTTATCAGGTATTCTTTTGGTATTCTTTTGTCGGCATCTCTCGGAAAAATTGGTATATGGGATTCTTTTCAGCCTTATTATCTGGTATTATTTACAATACTCCTGCTCGAAACTTTTATTGGTATTTTCTCGCTGCTCTTAGTTGGGATTCCATTCATCTATGGTATTCGTGCCAGCGGGATTCTTATTTGGATTTCAAAGTAGCATCTCTATTGGAGCCTTTATTTGGCCTTATTACGTGAGGTTTGCAGACAATACTACTGGGATTTCTTAATGAGCTCCCACGAGAATTCATATATGGTATTCTTGCTTAGCAACTGATGACGAATAATCGGAGTTGGTTTTCAGTTGATGCGGAGTTCTCTTGTGAAGAAGAATTGCGTGGACGCAATTTGTTTAAGGGGGAGAGGATGTGACGCCTGAGATTCTACCGTACACATTTTTAAGTGTTGCATCCATTATTTGTGCATTTTCACTGTGCAATACATGTTACTTTCTATAATCACTATTCATTCTGTTTTTCAACTACTTAATTATCTTGAATTAGCATTTTTCTTAAATCATATTAATTTTTTTAGGAATGAGAAAAATATGCTTTTGAGCTAAGAGCGATAGGAGCACTCGTTTGGGAAATATTTTTTTTAGCAAACTAGGATCAGTGTTACGTAACTAACTTAGAGTTTTAATTAGCTAGCTTACATTTCTTCACTTTAGACTCGTTTAAAGCTAACTACGCGCATTTTAGTGGACCACTTAAGCACCCACTTGAACCCACCTTTAATAAAACTCACCCCACATATAATTTAGCTCATAAGTTAGCAAAAACCAAAAAAAAAAAAACAAAAAAAAGTGCAGGAATTACTGTTAAAAAATCGAACAGCCCTCTAACAGCCAAGAGAAGTGATTTTGCTATTCAATTCTTCAATCCAAGCCTCTCCAAGCCTAGAGCAAGTAGTTTAGGGTGTGTGCAAGCCTCCTAGGTGCTCCTACGCGCTTTAGGTGAGAGATTTCATGACTTTTTGCACATTTTAAAATTGTTGCTATTTTCTTGATTTGTTAGAAATGTGTTCCAATGCTAATCTAATGATTACCTATGCTATTATACCTTGTATATAAGTGCTAGAGAACGTATTTGAGCCATTGGTTCGCATTTTAAACGGTTAGAATCGTTAATATGATTTATGAGGTAAATAGTGACGAAATTCTAGGGTTTTGTGTAATTGCGTGAATTAGCTTAATTGAATGCTTCTAATAGATGCCTTAGGTGCTAATGAAGGTAGTCTAATAGCCCCGTGCAATTGAATTGCTCTAAATTTGCATAGAACATGAATTAGCTGACTTTAACAAAGAGATTTCAAGGTTAATGTGAATACGGGCTTCACTTTTAGAATTCTTAGGCTACCTAGGTGCTATAGAAGCCTTGCAAATCCTTGGTTGAAGCCCGGTTGAGGTATGTGTAGTTCAAAGCTATAAGAGGGAAATTGGGGCTTTCGGGGTAATTGCGGGTAATCAAACGTAATTGCGGGTTGTAAGGGTACCTTAAGGGTTAATTAGAAGATTGGTATAGCTTTCCCTCGAATTTGAATCATTAATGTGAGTTTGGAAGGAAAACGGAAGGAATTACTAAGGGGTTTAAGGGTAAATTCGCTTGTCACTTGCATCTAAGACCTTGGCATGTCTCTATATATGTTTAAATGTGGTTTCAAGTTGTTTTGAAGCTTTTAGTGTAGTTCTATGTGTATCTTGGATATTTTGCCTTTGTAAACCTCTTAATTGCTTATATTGAACTGCTTCTAATCTATCTGTTGTGAGGTCAACCTACTTTGTTGATCCTCCCACGTGTTATTGCTTATATTGTTATTGATATCTTGTCATTGTTAAGTGCATTGTATTACTTGTTGCATTGCACGCCCCGGGAGACCTTATCCTTCACTGGACAACAGTGGTTGCTCATACCTCGATATATGTTTCAGGAAGTGCTAAGGGTGAACCCCAACTAGTTGTGGTGCTAGTGGAAGAGGAAGAAGTTTAGGCTGAGCCTTTGCCCTAGTTGTTGTGTGTTTGTTGTCTAAGGTGGATATGCCTTCTTGTTGTTACATGGTGTACTTGTATTGCTATAGCATGATCTATTTTGTGGCCTTAAGGCTATGTATATTCTTGTAGTTGCAAGTTAAAAGTTGTTGGTTGTAATGTTAGCTTTGAGATATTATGGCTTGTAATAACTTTTAATTCTCCTTTTAGTTCTTGCATGCTTGGGGGTGTATGTGTAACATCCCAACTCGACCCCTCTATAATCAGTCAGGACGCAACGGAATTTCGGTAGTATAACGATAGTAAATAGGATACCGAGGCTCTAAACCAACCTCAATAGAACATCATACATCAACTCCATAAACCATACAACAAACAACTCCTCAATAAAATAACAACATACATCATAACCATATTATACAATAATCATTCCTCGTTATACGCCTCCGTTCCAACATAATACATGAACCTTAATATACATTGCAAAAATATATTGATACCAACCTAGCAACCTAAACATAAACAAAAGAAAGACTACTAAGATAGCATCAACTAATTCATTATCTTTTCACCATCTTTTACATTATGAATTACAAAGCATATAAAAGTCAACTAGATAATTTACAAGATAGTAAAACAATACAACATCAAGGATAAGACTCCGGAACATAAGAATCATCCACGTAAGACACATTTTCCACATTTTCCTCTTCAGGAGGCACGTACCCATAATCCTACGAATGAACACCTGTAAGCATGCAATAATAGAGAGTGAGCTTATATAAAATAAGCCGAGTGAGAATCCGATAGATCTGTAACAGTATTCACTATACTCCTTGGAAAATGATCCTTTGAGCAAGTAAACACACAATAACATCAATAATACTATCATCACATAAACTATAATGACCATTCAATAAAGGATATACTAGTTGGTGTAGCTCCAAACGCCATCAAAGATGCACTTGTCACTCCCATAAACTCACGCACCCAAGGTACCCCAATAACCTCTCTCTCCATGACACCTCCGTCATGCGAGCTGGATGTAGTCTCTGATAGTCATGCCGTTATCAACCCAACAGTTCGATACTACCCAAGAGGTGGCACACACATACAAAAGACTCAGCAATAATATTAAACATCAATCATTCACAGGAGGACAGTCTAGCAGAACTGCTTTATCTCCTGGCACTAATCAGCAATCAATAATCAATCAATAATCATATTATCATCATAATAACATCAATAATCAATTTAACAACCAATAACTAAGTTAGATGACAAAGTAGGCCATCCAACAGAACATGCATTAAACACACAATCAAACCCTAGTTTACCCATCAT
This sequence comes from Ehretia macrophylla, assembly GCA_037974665.1. NCBI lineage: Eukaryota > Viridiplantae > Streptophyta > Magnoliopsida > Boraginales > Ehretiaceae > Ehretia > Ehretia macrophylla. The sequence continues at coordinate 74,699,615 of CM075773.1, forward strand.
CAACTCACAATTCAATCACTCAAACCACACCCAATCAACTAAAGGCATAATCTAACATTTTAAAGAAAGACAACCTAAACGTCAAATAATCATATCTTACATTGTACTAATCCAAACAACTCCAAATCAGTTTCTATCACTCACCCAATCAATCATCTACATTAGCCCCCTTGAAAACCAACCAAAACACATCCAAATCATGCCAACAACCCTAAGACCCTAGTGTGTCATGGCTGAAATTTTCGAATTTTAGCACCGACCTCGCAATCAAAAATTCGGCATTACAATGGCGCTACCACGTAATTATGAAACTTTTAGAAATCGACGGCAATCGATTTCAACCAATACAACTCAAAATAATGAACATTTAGCAAATTAATCAACTTTAAATACCCGAAAAATAATAATTATGCTACAACGGTTCAAATCTTGCAAGATTACATATAAATGATCCCTAGCATGCATGGAGCAATAATCTAACTTCAAATTAACATTCTAACGGTTCAATAACTATTTATACGCATAAACACAAAATATGAGTTTTGAGATCTAGATTTTTTCTCTCATCTTTGATGCGATATAAGTCTAGAAATACGTGCAATGCGTGCCCAACAAGTGGAATCCAACTCGGCACGAAGTTCTACGGATACAAACTAGCTTTTTCTTTGAAAATTTGCTTTGAAAACTTGTTGGAAACCTTTCTCTTTTCTCCCTTCTTCCTCTCGGCAATGTGTGTGAAATTGAGGGTGTTTTTGTGCTTTGTGAGTGTGTGTTGGTGATATATGCATATTGGTCAATATTTAAATAAAGTCAAAGTTAGTTTAAATTAGTCTTTTAATTGTATTTTTTGGTCTTTTAATTCAATTCTTGAGTATTTCTTGCTCAACTATTAAATTAACACTTAAACTATCTCAAATAATTTATTTCTAGGTGACAATAAGTTTTACAATAAAACAATTTCACTCGAGTCGGCTTAAAACTAGATTTTTGCAAAAGTCAGTGTAAAAACCCTAATAAATTCCTGAGCCGATTTAAAAACCATTTTAATCAAACACAAGTCTATTAAAGTCCGTTGACTAGGTCTAGAAGGGTTAAAAAGACCAGTTTCAAAATTTTAGCGGACTTGTTTCGAAAATACTATTCACTAAAAGTCGACGATAAAATTTTTGACTCTGTTTTTGATAAAAATTTTATGAATGCACATTTAGCATGTTCTAGGAGTATTGATATCAAAATTACCACATTCTAAGTCATATAGCACATAGATAGGTCAATTCACGCAGAACGAGAATAAATACGCAAAACGAGAATAAATACGCAAAACGAGAATAAACACGCAAAACGAGACAAGATAGAAAAGTGGGGTTTCACAGTATGTTTAGAGGTATGTTGATTTCAACTTCTAAGATTGCTCTAATGCTAACATAGAATGGCATGTTAAAAAGGTTTAATGAAAAGTTAAGTTGGGTGCATGCTTGTGCGATTTGGAGCTGTTGTTTGTCTCCTGGCTTGGATGGCCTTGAACCTTTGAATTTTAATTATAAAAACTTGTTTTAGTATATTGTGGCTATTTTGAGCATTTACAGGTTTGCAAAATGTCCGCGGTACAGAAGAAACTCTGTACATTTTTTCCTAAAATTTTGAGACTGGGTTGGAATTGGGTTGAGAATAGCTTGGTTATTAGAGCCTCCGTGTGACGCCCGAGATTTAGCCATGCATTCAATTACTGTTGCATCCCTTGTTTGCGCATTTACTTCTGTGCTTTACTAACTGACTTCTGTGACTACTATTCACTCCGTTTTTAAACTGCATTCTATTAGTGAATTAGCATTTTTATTAAATCATATTAATTGTTAAAGTAGTGGGAAAAATGTGCAATTGAGCTAGCGGCGATAGGAGATCTCATTTAGAAAATGCTTTTAGCGGTTCAATGAATAGTATTACGTAACAAAACTTGGTAAATTAATTAGCTAGCTCACATCCTTCACTTTAGGCTCATTTTAAGCTTACTATGCGCGTTATAATTGACAACTTAAGCACCTAAACATGACCCTACCTCAATACATACTCAATATAACACAACACAAGCTCATTTTAACACAAAACAAAAAAAAATCAGCAAGTGAACAGTGCCTGAACCCGACAGCCCTTCCCTTGCACATTTGGATATTTTTGCTTCATCAAATTATCAATTCAAGTCAAGCCAAGCCTTGAGCAAGTAGTGTAGGGTGTGTGCAAGCTTCCTAGGTACCCCTACGCGCATTGGTGAGGGATTTCATGGCTTATTTTCACATTTTAAAATAGTTGCTATTTTCTTGATTTGTTAGAAATGATGTTAAATGCTATTGCAAGGCTCAAATAAGCTTATATAAGTTGTGTACATGTAGTAGGGACCACATTTATGCTATTGTTTCATGTATTAAACGGTAGAAATCGTTAATTAATTCGTAGGAGTGAATAGTGATAAAAATTCTAGGGTTTTGTGAATTTGCGCGTTTTAACTTGATTCAATGCTCATAATAGATGCCTTAGGTGCTAATATAGGTAGTCTAATAGCCCCGTGCACTTGCATTGCTCTAGAATCGCATAAAACGTGAAATAGTCGACTTTAACAAAGGGGTTTCGGGGTTAATGTGAATCCGGGTGGATTTGGGCTTCACTTCTAGTATTCTTAGGTTACCTAGGTGCTATAGAAGCTTTGATAACCCTTGTTCGAAGCCCGGATAAGGTATGTGTAGTTTAAAGCCATAAGAGGGATTTTGGGGCTTTCAGGGTAATTGCGGGTGTTTGAATGAGTTAGAGGGTTGAGAGGGTTCCTTGAGGGTTAGTTAGAAGGTTGGGAGAGTTTCCCTTTGAAATTGAATCATTAACTTAGGATTGGAAGAGAAATAGTGTGAAAAACAAAGGGGTTTAAGTGCAATTTCGGTTGACTCACGCTTCTAAGCCCCTGGCATGACCTCTTGGGTGTTTATATGTGGTTTCAAGTTGATTTGGAGCGTTTGGTATGATTCTATGCTTATCTTGTATATGTCCCTTTGTAAAACAGCTTATTTGCTTATATAATTATTTCTATTCTAACAGCATTGAGGTCAACATACTTTGTTGATCCTCCTATGTGTTATTGCTTATCTTATTGATATTAACTTGCCATTGTAAAGTGTATTGCATAGTGGTTGCGCAACCATAGTGTCAGGGGCGGGTGTGTTGAATATCGGCTGGGCGGCAGAGGGCTTGCCAGTGGATATTCAAACCCCGTACCCTATTCCCTCACTCTCCTGGTCTAGAGATTGCCAGGGGGTGTTGGGTCGTAGGATTATCGGGGTACATCCAGAGTACACCCACTGGAGTGTTTGGGGTTATGCCGGCTTATTGTGATCGTGATCGTGGTTCGTGGATCGTGAATCGTGAATGAAGACCAGTGAAGATTGGTGTATAGGGGCTATGTGAAATGTATCCTTTTAAATGTGTGGTTATTTAAGCTATCATTGTTTCTTTAATTGTCTAATTGTTATTGTTGTTTAATTGTATTACCTGTTGCATTGTACGCCCTGGGACTATATCCCTCACTGGGCAACAGTGGTTGCTCATACCTCGATATATGTTTCAGGAGACGCTGAGGGTGATCCCCAGCTTGTTGAGGTAGTAGTGGAGGAGGAAGAGGTGCAGATAGAGCCTTTACCCTAGTTGTTGTGTGTTGTTTTGAGGTGGCTGTGCCTTCTTGTTTTATTTGGTACTTGTGTATCTATTTTGTGGCCTAAGGGCTATGTTTATGTTGATTGTTGTAAGAAGTTGAAGGATAGTTGGTTGTAGTGTAGAATTGGGAACCTATGTCTTGTAATAACTTATGTTTCTGCTTTTATTCACTTTGCATGCTTGGGAGTGAATGGCTTAATGTAGAATGTTTATCTTCTAAGTATGTTTTAATGTTATCCTAGAATGGCATGGCTATTAGCCTATATTGTAAACAAGTTACTTGCATGCTTGTGTGGTTTTGAAACTGTTGTTTGCTTCAAGGCTCGGATGGCGTTGAATCTTTAAATATATAGCCATGAAAAGTTTGTTTACCTTGTAGTTACCTTATTTGAGAGTTTACAGGTTTTCAGAATGTCCACGGTATAGGGGAGACTCTGTCCATGTGTCGAGTCCAGACTTAACCTTTAGCTTGGGGGTTGGGTCGGGGCGCGACATTTAAGTGGTATCAGAGCTATTAAATGCATGAAGCCGGGTTAAATTTCTCGGTCTGTGGGTAGAGATTGGTTATGTGACTTTGTGGTTGCATGAGTCTGTGGTTCTTGATTTGCTTAAGTGAAATTTGAATTAGGAATGAACATGCTAGCATGGAAATAGAATATCAAGAGTCTAGAATGTCAAGTATGATCTAGTGACTTATGTGTACTTCAAGAATGTAGAATACTTATATGAACTTCTATATACTTGACTTTATGTGAATCTATTTGAACTTTTCTTTATGTGTTTACTTATAAATTGCATATATACATATATATATACCTGTAATAACACTTTGCATTCTAGTTATTCGAGATGGGGCCCCGCCGTCGTACTGAGAATCAAAATATCGATAAAGAACTAGAAGAGGCTCATGGGCAAGAAGCCGGATTGGCAGGTAATGTACCCCCAGTTCAGGAACCGAGTACGGCACAGATCTTAGCCACAATGGCCACTGCTATGAATACCATCGCCCAGTTTGTGACATAGCAGGGTCAATCAGGGGTTGCTGGAGGTAATCAGGTTGCAAGAGCCGGGGGTAGTTGTACTATCGGAGGTAATCTGTATGACTGGTTTATTCATCATGGGTCCTATACTTTCTTTGGAGAACCGGATGATATGAAGACTTAAATGTGGCTGAGGAAGTTTGAAAAGGTGGCTGTAATACTCGAGTGCCATGATGATAGGAAGATTACTTATGCCACATTCCTTCTAGAAGGTGACGCTGAAGATTGGTGGCGTACTATCAGTGAGAAATGGGAAGCCGAGAGGATTCATCATTCGTGGGCTGACTTCGTCCAAGAATTCCAAGACAAGTACGTATCGGTGGTTGCACACGAGAGGCGTCAAACAGAGTTCATAAACTTAAAACAGGGAAGTATGACATTGGATCAATAAGAGGCTACTTTTACCAGGCTTTCCCATTATGCGCCAGCCTTGATACAGCCAGAGGACATGAGATCCAGAGATTTATCCTGGGACTGAGAAGGGATATTATGCTAAATTTGTATGCGAATGATTTCCCTAATTATGTTGCAGTAGTCCGAGCCGCCTCGAGATATGAAAAACGCAAGGCCGATGTGTTAGCTGAGACCAGTCAATCGAGTAAGCGGTTTCAGTCTCAGAGTCAGGGGTACCAGGGACAGGCTATGTGATGCCCGAGATTTAGCCATGCATTTAATTACTGTTGCATCCCTTGTTTGCGCATTTACTTCTGTGCCTTATTAATTGTCTTCTTAGGTTACTATTCACTCCGTATTTAAACTGCATTCTATTAGTTAATTAGCATTTTTATTAAATCATATTAATTGTAAAAGTAGTGGGAAAAAATGTGCATTTGAACTAAAGGCGTTAGGAGGGCTCGTTTAGAAAATGACTTTTGTAGTTGAATGAATAGTGTTACGTAACTAACTTAGAGATTTAATTAGCTAGCACACATGTTCACCTTAGGCTCGTTTTTGAGCTTACTACGCGCATTCTAAAAGCCACCTTAAGCACCCAAACTTGACCCCACCTCAAGACCTACCTATTAAAACATAAAACAAGCACATTTGAGCACAAAAACAAAACAATTTCAGCTGTGAACAGTGCCGAAAACCCGACAGCCCCTCCCTTGTGCATTTGGAGATTTTGCTTCATCAAATCATCAATTCAAGCCAAGCCAAGCCTTGAGCAACTAGTGTAGGGTGTTTGCAAGGTTCCTAGGTGCTCCTACGCGTATTGGTGAGGGATTTCACGGCTTGTTTTTGCATTTCTAAATAGTTTCTCATTTCTTGATTGGTTTAAAATGTGATCAAATGCCATTGTATTAGTTATATATGCTATTATACCATGTATATGAATGCTAGAGAACATATTTGAGCCTTCGTTTCGCAATTTAAACGGTTAGAATCGTTAGTTTGATTTTTAGGGTGAATAGTGACATTTTTCTAGGGTTTTGCGTAATTGCTCGAATTAGCTTGATTCAATGCTTCTAATAGATGCCTTCGGTGCTAGTGAAGGTAACCTAATAGCCCCGTGCACTTGCATTGTCCTTAAATCGCCTAAAATGGAAAATAGCCGACTTTAATTTGGGGCTTTCGGGGTTAATGCGAATCCGGGTGGATTCGGGCTTCAATTCTAGTATCCTTAGGCTACCTAGGTGCTATAGAGGCCTTGATATCCCTTGTTTGAAGCCCGGACATTGTATGTGTAGTTTAAAGCCATAAGAGGGAATTTGGGGCTTTCGGGGTAATCGCGGGCATTTGAATGAGTTAGAGGGTTAAGAGGGTACCTTGAGGGTTAGTTAGAAGGTTGGGAGAGTTTCCTTTGAAAATGGAATCATTAACCTTAGTTTGGAAGAGAAATAGTTCGAAAAACAAAGGGGTTTAGGTGCAATTTAGGTTGTCTCACACTTCTAAACCCATGTCATGACTTCTTGAGTGTTTATAAGTGATTTTAAGTTGATTTGGAGCTTTTGGTATGATTCTAAACTTATCTTGCTAATGTCTCTTTGTAAAACTGCATATTTGCTTATATAATTGTTCTATTCTAATTGCATCGAGGTCAACCTACTTTGTTGATCCTCCTATGTGTTAACGCTTATATTATTGCTATTAAATTGCCATTGTTAAGTGCATTGCATCGTGGTTGCGCAACCATAGTGTCAGGGGCAGATGTGTTGAATATCGGCTGGGCGGTAGAGGGCTTGCCGTTGGATATTCAAACTCCGTGCCCTATTCCCTCATTCGCCTGGTCCGGAGATTGCCAGGGATATTGGGTTGTAGGATTCGGGGTACATCCGGAGTACACCCACTGGAGTGATTGGGGTTATGCCGGCTTATCGTGATCGCGCTCGTGGTTCGTGGATCGTGATTGAAGACCAGTGAAGATTGGTTTATAGGGGATTGTGTGAAATGTATCCTTTTAAATGTGTGGTTACCTTAGTTATCATTGTTTCTTAAATTGTCTAAGTGATATTGTTGTATAACTGTATTATCTGTTGCATTGCACGCCCCAGGACTATATCCCTCACTGGGCAACAGTGGTTGCTCATACCTCGATATATGTTTCAGGAAACGCTGAGGGTGATCTCCAGCTTGTTGAGTTAGTTGAGGAAGAAGAAGTTCAGACTGATCCTCTACCTTAGTTGCCATGCTTGATAGCTTGAGGTGGTTAATGAATTTGCTGCTATGTGGAAAGTTCAACTAATTGCTTTATGTACTATTTTGTGGCCTAAGGGCTATGTATATGCTTGTTGTATAAGTTGAAGACTAGTCGGTTGTGGTGTAGTTTTGAAAGCCTACGTACTGTAATAACTTATGAACTACTTCTATTCGCTTTGCTTGCTTGGGAGTGAATGGCTTAAAGTAGAAATGTTTGATCTTTCAATTATGTTTAATTGATTTCCTAGAATGTCATGATTATAAAACTATGTTGACAACTAGTTCTCGCATGCTTGTGTGTTTTGGAACTATAGTGTACTATAAGGCTCGGATGGCCTTAGAACTTTGTTGTTTAATTAAGAAAAGCTTGTATTGTATTGTTTGGACTTTGTTTGAGTGATTCCAGGTTTTTAAAATGTCCACGGTACAGGGGAGACTCTGTCCGTGTGTCGGGTCCGGACTTAACCTTTAGCTTGGGGGTTGGGTCGGGGCGTGACATTTAAGTGGTATCAGAGCTATTAAATGCATGAAGCCAGGTTAAATTTCTCGGTCTGTGGGTAGAGATTGGTTATGTGACTTTGTGGTTGCATGAGTCTGTGGTTCTTGATTTGCTTAAGTGAAATTTGAATTAGGAATGAACATGCTAGCATGGAAATGGAATATCAAGAGTCTAGAATGTCAAGTATGATCTAGCGATTTATGTGTACTTCAAGAATGTGGAATATCTATTTGAACTTCTATGTACTTGACTTTATGTGAATCTAATTGGACTTTTCTTTATGTGTTTACTTATAAATTGCATATATACATATATATACCTGTCATAACACTTTGCATTCTAGCTATTCGAGATGGGGCCCCGCCGTCGTGCTGATAATCCGAATGTTGGTGGAGAACCCGAGGGGGTTCATGGGCAAGAAACTGAGGTGACCGAAAATGCACCGCAGGTTCAAGAACCGAGCACTGCACAAATCTTGGCCACGATGGCCATTGCTATGAACACTATCGCCCAGTTTGTTACACAATAGGGTCAGCCAGGGGTCGTTGGAGGCAATCAGGCTGCGAGAGCCAGAGGTAGTGGTCCTACCGGAGGGAATCTGTATGATCGGTTTATACATCATGGGGCCTATACTTTCTTTGGGGAGCCGGACGATATGAAGGTTGAGATGTGGCTAAGGAAGTTTGAGAGAGTGGCAGCAATACTGGAGTGTCATGATGACAGGAAGATTACTTATGCCACTTTTCTTCTCGAGGGTGATGCTGAAGATTGGTGGCATACCGTCAGTGAGAAATGGGAAGCCGAGGGCGTTCATCATTCATGGGCTGACTTTGTCCGAGAATTTCGAGATAAGTATATATCGGTGGTTGCCCGCGAGAGGCGTCAAACGGAGTTCATAAACTTGAAGCAGGGAAGTATGACGGTAGATCAATATGAGGCTACTTTTACCCGGCTTTCCCGTTATGCACCAGCTTTGATTCAGCCGGAGGACATGAAGATCCAGAGGTTCATCCTGGGTTTGAGGAGGGATATTATGCTGAACTTGTCTTCAAATGATTTTCCCAACTATGCTGCAGTAGTCCGAGCCGCCTCGAGGTATGAGAAACGGAAGGCCGATGTGTTAGCCGAGACCAATCAATCGAGTAAACGGTTTCAGTCTTAGAGTCAAGGGTACTAGGGGCAGGCTGTAGCAGTTGGGCAGAGTTCACCGGCAAGGCAGACTCAGAGTTATACAGGGCCTACTCAGACTCAGGCACGACCAGTTCAGAGTCAGACTCAGAGTCAGTTTCGTCCAGCAGTTTCCCATTCGCAGCAGGGTAGTTCAGCTACCTCTACTTACAGAGCTCCTTCGGGAGGTACTGTTGCAAGACGTCACCAGCAGTGCAGCTTCTGTCAGCACCAGGGCCACACTGAGGATGTTTGTTGGAAGAAACATAGCAAGTGTACAGGTTGCGGCAGTGATCAGCACAGGGTTAAAGACTGTCAGAAATTTAAGAACCCTAGGGGTCAGACATCAGCTCAGAACTCTCAGACTAGGGCACCAGCTGCAGCACCACCACCACGAGGTCAGGCCCGTGTATTTGCTTTGGATGCTGAGGAGCTTCCGGATACTACCGCTGTGGTAGAAGGTATTTTTCTTCTTAATGATCAATCAGTTAAGGTTTTAATTGATTCCGGGGCTTCGCATTCTTTTATTACTCCTACTTGTGCACAAAATGCTAAATTGAAACATGATAAACTGTTGCATGAGATTGTGGTTTATAATCCTATGGGTCCGAAGTTTGTTACTAGATCTATTTGCAGAGCATGTAGTATATTTATTGAGGGTCATGTTTTTCCTGCTGATTTGATTATCCTACCCTTCAATGACTTTGAAATTATATTGGGGATGGGCTGGTTAAGTAAATATTATGCCCATCTTGATTGTAGAAAGAAGATTGTATATCTAGAAATGCCTGACCAGCCTATACTTAAAATAGTTGGTAGTAGAAAATCTACGGGAACTCCTATTATTTCTTCTATTAGGGCATCTAAATTATTGAACAAGGGTTGTGAGGCTTATCTTGCATATTTGATTAATCAACCTGGGGATCAATTGAAATTGAATGATGTACCTATCGTGAGAGAGTTTTCGGGGGTCTTTCCTGAGGAATTACCTGGGTTATCGCCTGATAGAGAGATAGAGTTCATGATTGATTTATTGCCGGTGACTTCACCTATCTCTAGGACTCCGTATAGAATGGCTCCACCTGAATTGCAGGAATTGAAAGTTCAATTGCAGGGCTTGCTTGAGAAGGGATTCATTCAGCCGAGTTCTTTACCGTGGGGTGCGCCAGTTCTATTCGTTAAAAAGAAAGACGGATCTCTTCGCCTATGCATTGATTATCGGGGTCTTAATCAGGTAACCATCAAAAATAAATATCATTTTCCTTTAATCGAAGAGTTATTTGATCAGTTGCAAGGCGCCAGGGTATTCTCTAAATTTGATCTGAGGCAGGGCTATTATCAACTGAGGATTAAGAAAGATGATGTTCCTAAAACTGCTTTCAGAACTCGATATGGCCATTATGAGTTTGTTGTCTTGCCGTTTGGTCTTACTAATGCTCCCGCCGCATTCATGGACTTAATGCAGAGGGTATTCCGTCCTTATCTGGACCAATTTGTGGTCATATTTATTGATGATATCCTTGTCTATTCTAAATCTGAGGCGGAACATGAACAGCATCTCAGAATTGTGTTGCAGACTCTTCAGAAGCATCAGTTATTTGCAAAGTTTAACAAGTGTGAATTCTGGCTTAAGCAAGTTGCTTTTCTTGGCCATATTATCTCGCAGGATGGTATTTCTGTTGATCCAGCGAAGATTGAAGTGGTGTTATCTTGGAAACGACCTGAAACTGTTATAGAAATTCGTAGCTTCCTTGGTTTAGCTGGGTATTATTGGAGGTTTGTCAAGGATTTCTCTAAGTTTGTAGGGCCTTTAACTCAACTTACTCAGAAGAAAACAGTTTTTGACTGGAGTGATAAATGTGAGGCCAGCTTCCAGGAATTGAAGAAGAGATTGACTACAGCTCCTATTCTTGCTTTACCTGAGGGTTATGATAATCTGGTGATCTATAGTGATGCTTTGAAGGAAGGTCTGGGTTGTGTATTGATGCAGAATGGCAGGGTTATTGCTTATGCTTCTAGGAAACTGAAGCCTTATGAACTCAACTATCCGACTCATGATCTTGAGCTTGCAGCTATCATTCTTGCATTAAAGAAATGGTGTCATTATCTCTGGGGCAACAAGTTTGAAATCTTTACAGATCATAAGAGCTTGAAATATCTGTTTTCACAGAAAGAGTTGAACATGAGGCAGAGGCGATGGCTGGAATTATTTGAGGACTATAACTGCACCATTAACTATCTTCCGGGCAAGGCCAATATTGTTGCTGATGCTTTGAGTCGAAAGGCTACTATTGCTAGCTTGATTATCAAGAATTGGGAATTCATGGAAGAATTGTGCTTATGGAAGCCTAGTACTTCAAATTCTGGTATTCAATTTCAGCTGTGAACAGTGCCGAAAACCCGACAGCCCCTCCCTTGTGCATTTGGAGATTTTGCTTCATCAAATCATCAATTCAAGCCAAGCCAAGCCTTGAGCAACTAGTGTAGGGTGTTTGCAAGGTTCCTAGGTGCTCCTACGCGTATTGGTGAGGGATTTCACGGCTTGTTTTTGTATTTCTAAATAGTTGCTCATTTCTTGATTGGTTGAAAATGTGATCAAATGCCATTGTATTAGTTATCTATGCTATTATACCGTGTATATGAATGCTAGAGAATATATTTGAGCCTTCGTTTCGCAATTTAAACGGTTAGAATCGTTAGTTTGATTTTTAGGGTGAATAGTGACGTTTTTCTAGGGTTTTGCGTAATTGCTCGAATTAGCTTGATTCAATGCTTCTAATAGATGCCTTAGGTGCTAGTGAAGGTAACCTAATAGCCCCGTGCACTTGCATTGTCCTTAAATCGCCTAAAATGGAAAATAGCCGACTTTAATTTGGGGCTTTCGGGGTTAATGCGAATCCGGGTGGATTCGGGCTTCAATTCTAGTATCCTTAGGCTACCTAGGTGCTATAGAGGCCTTGATATCCCTTGTTTGAAGCCCGAACATTGTATGTGTAGTTTAAAGCCATAAGAGGGAATTTGGGGCTTTCGGGGTAATCATGGGCATTTGAATGAGTTAGAGGGTTAAGAGGGTACCTTGAGGGTTAGTTAGAAGGTTGGGAGAGTTTCCTTTGAAAATGGAATCATTAACCTTGGTTTGGAAGAGAAATAGTTCGAAAAACAAAGGGGTTTAGGTGCAATTTAGGTTGTCTCACACTTCTAAACCCATGTCATGACTTCTTGAGTGTTTATAAGTGATTTTAAGTTGATTTGGAGCTTTTGGTATGATTCTAAACTTATCTTGCTAATGTCTCTTTGTAAAACTGCATATTTGCTTATATAATTGTTCTATTCTAATTGCATCGAGGTCAACCTACTTTGTTGATCCTCCTATGTGTTAACGCTTATATTATTACTATTAAATTGCCATTGTTAAGTGCATTACATTGTGGTTGCGCAACCATAGTGTCAGGGGCGGATGTGTTGAATATCGGCTGGGCGGCAGAGAGCTTGCCGGTGGATATTCAAACTCCGTGCCCTATTCCCTCATTCGCCTGGTCCGGAGATTGCCAAGGGATGTTGGGTCGTAGGATTCGGGGTACATCCGGAGTACACCCACTGGAGTGATTGGGGTTATGCCGACTTATCGTGATCGCGCTCGTGGTTCGTGGATCGTGATTGAAGACCAGTGAAGATTGGTGTATAGGGGATTGTGTGAAATGTATCCTTTTAAATGTGTGGTTACCTTAGTTATCATTGTTTCTTAAATTGTCTAAGTGATATTGTTGCATTGTACAACAGTGGTTGCTCATACCTCGATATATGTTTCAGGAAACGCTGAGGGTGATCCCCAGCTTGTTGAGTTAGTTGAGGAAGAAGAAGTTCATACTGATCCTCTACCTTAGTTTCCGTGCTTGATAGCTTGAGGTGGTTAATGAATTTGCTGCTATGTGGAAAGTTCAACTAATTGCTTTATGTACTATTTTGTGGCCTAAGGGCTATGTATATGCTTGTTGTATAAGTTGAAGACTAGTTGGTTGTGGTGTAGTTTTGAAAGCCTATGTACTGTAATAACTTATGAACTACTTCTATTCGCTTTGCTTGCTTGGGAGTGAATGGCTTAAAGTAGAAATGTTTGATCTTTCAATTATGTTTAATTGATTTCCTAGAATGTCATGATTATAAAACTATGTTGACAACTAGTTCTCGCATGCTTGTGTGTTTTGGAACTATAGTGTACTATAAGGCTCGGATGACCTTAGAACTTTGTTGTTTAATTAAGAAAAGCTTGTATTATATTGTTGGGACTTTGTTTGAGTGATTCCAGGTTTTTAGAATGTCCACGGTACAGGGGAGACTCTGTTCGTGTGTCGGGTCCGGACTTAACCTTTAGCTTGGGGGTTGGGTCGGGGCGTGACAGGCTATATCAGTTGGGCAAAGTCCACAGCCGAGGCAGACTCAGAGTTATACAGGGCCTACTCAGACTCATGCACGACCAGTTCAGAGTCAGACTCAGAGTCAATTCCGTCCAGCAGTATCCTGATCGCAGCAGGGTAGTTCAGCTTCCTCTACTTACAGAGCTCCTTCGGGAGGCACTGCTCTAAGACATCACCAGTAGTGCAGCTTCTGTCAGCGACAGGGCCACACTGAGGATGCTTGTTGGAAGAAACAGAACAAGTGTACAGGCTGTGGCAGTGATCAGCACAGGGTTAAGGACTGTCAGGAATTTATGAACCTTAGGGGTCAGACGTCAGCTCAGAACTCTCAGACTAGGGCACCAGCTGCAGCACAACCACCACGAGGTCAGGCCCGTGTATTTGCTTTGGATGCTGAGGAGCTTCTGGATACAACCGCTGTGGTAGAAGGTATTTTTCTTCTTAATGATCAATCAGTTAAGGTTTTAATTGATTCCGGGGCTTCGCATTCATTTATTACACCTATTTGTGCACAAAATGCTAAGTTGAAACATGATAAATTGTTGCATGATATTGTGGTTTACACTCCTATAGGGCCGAAGTTTGTCACCAATCTATCTGCAAGGCATGTAATATTTATATTCAAGGTCGTGTTTTTCCTGCCGATTTAATTATTCTACCTTTCCGCGACTTTGAAATTATATTGGGGATGGATTGGTTAAGTAAATATTATGCCCAGCTTGATTGTAGACAGAAGATTGTGTATCTTGAAATGTCCGACCAGCCTGTACTTAAAATAGTTGGTAGTAGAAAATCTACGGGAACTCCTATTATTTCTTCTATTAGAGCATCTAAATTATTAAGCAAGGGTTATGAGGCTTATCTTGCATATTTGATTAATCAACCTGTGGATCAATTGAAATTGAATGATGTACCTATCGTGATGGAGTTTCCGGGGGTCTTTCTTGAGGACTTACCTGGGTTACCGCCTAATAGGGAGATAGAGTTCATGATTGACTTATTGCCGGGGACTTCACCTATCTTTAGGACTCCGTATAGAATGGCTCCGCCCGAATTGCAAGAATTGAAAGTTCAATTGCAGGGCTTGCTTGAGAAAGGATTCATTCAACCGAGTTCTTCACCTTGGGGTGCGCCAGTCCTATTTGTTAAAAAGAAAGACGGATCTCTTCACTTATTCATTGATTATCAGGGTCTTAATCAGGTAACCATCAAAAATAAATATCATTTGCCTTTAATTGAAGAGTTATTTGATCAGTTGCAAGGCGCCAAAGTATTCTCTAAATTTGATCTGAGGCAAGGCTATTATCAGCTGAAGATTAAGAAAGATGATGTTCCTAAAACTGCTTTCAGAACTCGATATCGCCATTACGAGTTTGTTGTCTTGCCGTTTGGTCTTACTAATGCTCCCGCCGCATTCATGGACTTAATGCAGAGGGTATTCCGTCCTTATCTGGACCAATTTGTGGTTATCTTCATTGATGATATTCTTGTTTACTCTAAATCTGAGGCAGAACATGAATAGTATCTCAGAATTGTGTTGCAGACTCTTCAGGAGCATCAGTTATTTGCAAAGTTTAGCAAATGTGAATTCTGGCTTAAGCAAGTTGCTTTTCTTGGCCATATTATCTCGCAGGATGGTATTTCTGTTGACCCAGCAAAGAATGAAGTTGTGTTATCTTGGAAACGACCTGAAACTGTCACGGAGATTCGTAACTTCCTTGGTTTAGCTGGGTATTATCGGAGGTTCGTCAAGGATTTCTCTAAGATTGCAGGGCCTTTAACTCAACTTACTCAGAAGAAAATAGTATTTGACTAGAGTGATAAATGCGAGGCCAACTTCCAGGAATTGAAGAAGAGATTGACTACAGCTCCTATTCTTGCTTTACCTGAGGGTTATGATAATCTGGTGATCTATAGTGATGCTTCGAAGGAAGGTCTGGGTTATGTATTGATGCAGAATGGCAGGGTTATTGCTTATGCTTCCAGGAAACTGAAACTTTATGAACTCAACTATCCGACTCATGATCTTGAGCTAGCAGCTATCATTCTTGCATTAAAGAAATGGCGTCATTATCTCTGGGGCAACAAGTTTGAAATCTTTACAGATCATAAGAGCTTGAAATATCTGTTTTCACAGAAAGAGTTGAACATGAGGCAGAGGCGTTGGCTAGAATTACTTGAGGACTATAACTGCACTATTAACTATCTTCCGGGTAAGGCCAATATTGTTGCTGATGCTATGAGCCGAAAGGCTATTGTTGCTAGCTTGATTATCAAGATTTGGGAATTCATGGAAGAATTATGCTTATGGAAGCCTAGTACATCAAATTCTGGTATTCAATTCGCAAGTTTGCAGATTCAATCTCTATTATTATCCAGGATTCGAGAAGCTCAACAGGCTGATCTTCAATTGTCTTAGAGAATTCTAAAGGGGAAGAGTCGATTTCAAACTGCACGATGATGGTATTCTCAAATTCAAAGGTAGAATCTTTATTCCGAATAATCCAACTCTGAAGAAGGATATTCTTACTGAGGCACACAGTTCTAGATATACTATCCATCCAGGCAGTACTAAAATGTATAAAGATTTAAAGCAAAACTTCTGGTGGAATAATATGAAGAGAGAAATTGCTGACTCGATGTCTTACTTGTCAGAAAGTTAAAGCAGAACATCAGAGGCCTGCAGGGTTGTTGCAACCTTTGGCTATTCCTGTTTGGAAATGGGATCACATTACCATGGATTTCGTATCAGATTTACCGAGGTCTTCGAAGGGTAATGACTCAGTTTGGGTTATTGTGGATAGATTGACCAAGACTTCTCATTTTATTGCTAAAAAGAAGACTGATTCTCTTGATAAGCTAGTAGAGTTGTATATCGAGAATGTTGTCCGACTTCATGGAATTCCAAAGAGCATTGTGTCAGATAGAGATCCCAGATTCAAATCTCAGTTCTGGCAGAAGATTCAGAAAGCTTTGGGCACAACTTTGAGTTTCAGTACAGCTTATCATCCTCAGACAGATGGTCAATCTGAGAGAACTATCTTAATCCTCGAGGATATGTTGCGGGCTTGTATTCTGGACTTCGGTAAGAGTTGGGAGAAGTATTTGCCACTCGCAGAGTTCACCTATAACAATAGCTATCAAGCTACTATTGGTATGGCACCATATGAGGCACTTTGTGGGCGTAAATGTCGGTCTCCTCTCTACTGGGGTGATGTTGGTGAGATAAAGACTATCGACCCTACTCTTTTACCTGAGATGAACAAAATGATTGATCATGTGCAACTTATCAGAAAAATAATGCTGACAACACAGAGTCGACAAAAGAGTTATGCAGATAGACGCCGTTGTGATCTAAAATTTGCTGTGGGGGATCGAGTATTTCTCAAAATTTCTCCTCGCAAGGGTTTGATTCACCATGGTAAAGGAGGTAAACTCAGTCCTCAATATGTGGGACCATTTGAGATAACTGAACTATTGGTGAATTGGATTACCGTTTAGCTTTGCCTCACAGTCTGGGCAGAATCCATGATGTCTTCCATGTTTCTATGCTTCAGAAGTATCAGCCAGATCCCTCTCATATTCTTGAGCCCGAGCCTTTAGAGATCAGTGAGATGTTGACGTAAACAGAGAAACCTCTTCGAATTGTTGATCAGAAAGTTTAGGAGCTGAGAACTAAAAGTATTCCGATGGTTAAAGTTCTGTGGGATCATCACGGCGTAGAGGATGCGACGTGGGAGAGAGAGATCAGATGCAGGATCGATATCCAGAGTTATTCACGGAATCATGTAAGAATTGCGTGGACGCAATTAGTTTAAGGGAGAGAGGATGTGATGCCCGAGATTTAGCCATGCATTCAATTACTGTTGCATCCCTTGTTTGCGCATTTACTTCTGTGCTTTACTAACTAACTTCTGTGACTACTATTCTATTAGTGAATTAGCATTTTTATTAAATCATATTAATTATTAAAGTAGTGGGAAAAATTTGCAATTGAGCTAGAGGCGATAGGAGAGCTCATTTAGAAAATGCTTTTAGTGGTTCAATGAATAGTATTACGTAACAAAACTTGGTAAATTAATTAGCTAGCTCACATCATTCACTTTAGGCTCGTTTTAAGCTTACTACGCACGTTATAATTGACCACTTAAGCACCTAAACATGACCCCACCTCAATACATACTCAATATAACACAACACAAGCTCATTTTAACACAAAACAAAAAAAATTCAGCAAGTGAACAGTGTCTGCACCCGACAGCCCTTCCCTTGCACATTTGGAGATTTTTGCTTTATCAAATCATCAATTCAAGTCAAGCCAAGCCTTGAGCAAGTAGTGTAGGGTGTGTGCAAGCTTCCTAGGTGCCCCTACGCTCATTAGTGAGGGATTTCATGGCTTATTTTTGCATTTTGAAATAGTTGCTATTTTCTTGATTTGTTAGAAATGATGTTAAATGCTATTGCAAGGCTCAAATAAGCTTATATAAGTTGTGTACATGTAGTAGGGACCACATTTATGCTATTGTTTCATGTATTAAATGGTAGAAATCATTAGTTAATTCGTAGGAGTGAATAGTGACAGAAATTCTAGGGTTTTCTGAATTTGCGCTTTTTAACTTGATTCAATGCTCCTAATAGATGCCTTAGGTGCTAATGTAGGTAGTCTAATAGCCCTGTGCACTTGCATTGCTCTAGAATCGCATAAAACGTAAAATAGTCGACTTTAACAAAGGGGTTTCGGGGTTAATGCAAATCTGGGTGGATTCGGGCTTCACTTCTAGTATTCTTAGGTTACCTAGGTGCTATAGAAGCTTTGATAACCCTTGTTCGAAGCCTGGATAAGGTATGTGTAGTTTAAAGCCATAAGAGGGATTTTGGGGCTTTCGGGGTAATTGCGGGCATTTGAATGAGTTAGAGGGTTGAAGGGGTTCCTTGAGGGTTAGTTAGAAGGTTGGGAGAGTTTCCCTTTGAAATTGAATCATTAACTTAGGATTGGAAGAGAAATAGTGTGAAAAACAAAGGGGTTTAAGTGCAATTTCAGTTGACTCACGCTTCTAAGCCCATGGCATGACCTCTTGGGTGTTTATATGTTGTTTCAAGTTGATTTGGAGCGTTTGGTACGATTCTATGCTTATCTTGTATATGTCCTTTTGTAAAACTGCTTATTTGCTTATATAATTATTTCTATTCTAACTGCATTGAGGTCAACCTACTTTGTTGATCCTCCTACGTGTTATTGCTTATCTTATTGATATTAACTTGCCATTGTAAAGTGCATTGCATAGTGGTTGCGCAACCATAGTGTCAGGGGCGGGTGTGTTGAATATCGGCTAGGCGGCAGAGGGCTTGCCAATGGATATTCAAACCCCGTACCCTATTCCCTCGCTCGCCCGGTCTGGAGATTGCCAGGGGGTGTTGGGTCGTAGGATTATCGTGGTACAACCGGAGTACACCCACTGGAGTGTTTGGGGTTATGTTGGCTTATCGTGATCGTGATCGTGGTTCGTGGATCGTGAATGAAGACTAGTAAAGATTGGTGTATAGGGGCCATGTGAAATGTATCCTTTTAAATGTGTGGTTATTTAAGCTATCATTGTTTCTTTAATTGTCTAATTGTTATTGTTGTTTAATTGTATTACTTGTTGCATTGCACGCCCCGGGACTATATCCCTTACTGGGCAACAGTGGTTGCTCATACCTCGATATATGTTTCAGGAGACGCTGAGGGTGATCCCCAGCTTGTTGAGGTAGTAATGGAGGAGGAAGAGGTGCAGATAGAGCCTTTACCCTAGTTGCTGTGTGTTGTTCTGAGGTGGTTGTACTGTCACGCCCCGACCCAACCCCCAAACTAAAGGTTAAGTCCGGACCCGACACACGGACAGAGTCTCCCCTGTACCGTGGACATTTGAAAACCTGTAAACTTGCAAATAAGGTAACTACAAAGTAAACAAACTTGTCATGGCTATATATAAAGATTCAAGGCCATTCGAGCCTTGAAGCAAACAATAATTCCAAAACCACACAAGCATGCAAGAACTTTGTTTACAACATAATCTAGTAGCCATGACATTCTAGGATATCAATAAAACATAATTAAAAGATAAAACATTTCTACCATAAGCCATTCACTCCCAAGCATGCAAGGAAATAAAAGCAGGAATAAAAGTTATTACAAGACATGGGCTTCCAATTCGACACCACAATCTACTATCCTTCAACTTTACACCACAAGCATATACATAGCCCTTAGGCCACAAAATAGGACATAAGATAAACAGTTGAGCCTTCCACATAGCAGCAAGAATTTAAACCACCTCAAGCTATCAGGCACAACAACTAAGGTAAAGGATCAGTCTAAACTTCCTCTTCCTCAACTAACTCAACAAGCTGGGGATCACCCTCAGCGTCTCCTGAAACATATATCGAGGTATGAGCAACCACTGTTGCCCAATGAGGGATATAGTCCCGGGGCGTGCAATGCAACAGATAATACAATTATACAACAATAACACTTAGACAATTAAAGAAACAATGATAACTTAAATAACCACACATTTAAAGGATACATTTCACAAAACCCCTATACACCAATCTTCACTGGTCTTCATTCACGATCCACGAACCACGAGCACGATCACGATAACTCGGCATAACCCCAAACACTCCAGTGGGTGTACTCCGGATGTACCCTGATAATCCTACAACCCAACATCCCCTGACAATCTCCGAACCAGGCGAATGAGGGACTAGGGCACGGAGTTTGAATATCCACCGGCAAGCCCTCTATCGCCCAACCGATATTCAACACATCCGCCCCTGACACTATGGTTGCGCAACCACTATGCAATGCACTCAACAATGGCAAGTTAATAGCAATAATATAAGCATTAACACATAAGAGGATCAACAAAGTAGGTTGACCTCGATACAATTAGAATAGAACAATTATATAAGCAAATATGCAGTTTTACAAAGAGACATATGCAAGATAAGTATAGAATCATACCAAAAGCTCCAAATCAACTTGAAACCACATATAAACACTCAAGAAGTCATGCAATGGGTTTAGAAGTGTGAGTCAACCGAAATTGCACCTAAACCCCTTTATTTTTCAAACTATTTCTCTTCCAAACCAAAGTTAATGATTTCATTTCAAAGGAAAACTCTCCCAACCCTCTAACTAACCCTCAAGGAACCCTTTCAACCCTCTAATTCATCCAAACGCTCGCGATTACCCCGAAAGCCCCAAATTCCCTCTTATGGCTTTAAACTACACATACCTTATCCCGGCTTCAATCAAAGGTTTTCAAAGCTTCTATAGCACCTAGATAGCCTAAGAATACTAGAAGTGAAGCCCGAATCCACCCGGATTCGCATTAACCCCGAAAGCCCTTTGTTAAAGTCGACTATTTTACGTTTTATGCGATTTTAGAACAATGCAAGTGCACGGGGCTATTAGACTACCTTCACTAGTACCTAAGGCATCTATTAGAAGCATTGAATCAAGTTAAAATGCGCGATTTCACAAAACCCTAGAATTTCTGTCACTATTCATCCTAAAAATCAAACTAACGATTCTAACCATTTAAAAAGCGAAACGATGGTTCAAATGTGTTCCCTAGCATTCATATACATGGTATAATAGCATAGATAATCAATACAATAGCATTTGAACACATTTTCAACAAATCAAGAAAATAGCAACTATTTAGAAATGCGAAAATAAGCCGTGAAATCCCTCACCAATACGCGTAGGGGCACCTAGGAAGGTTTCAAACACCCTACACTAGTTGTTCAAGGCTTGGCTTGGCTTGAATTGGAGAGTTGATGAGCAAAATCTTTTTTTTCTCTTCTCCTTGCTCTTGGCCCAGCTACAGGAATTCTGCACAATTTTTTTTTCATTTGTTTTGTGTTTTATGAGCCTTAGTTGATATTTAAGGTGTTTAGTTGGGTGGGGTCAAGCTTGGGTGTTTAAGTGGCTTCTAAAATGCGCATTGATAGTTAGAAATGAGCCTAAGGTGCGAAGCATAGGCTAGCTAATTAAATCTATAAAGTTATTACGTAACACTATTCATGTAACTACTAAAATCATTTTCTAAATGAGCTCTCCTATGGCCTCTAGCTCAATTGCACATTTTTTCCACTACTTTAACAATTAATATGATTTAATAAAAATGTTAATTCACTAATAGAATGCAGTTTAAAAATGGAGTGAATATTAGTCACAGAAGTCAGTTAGTAAAGCATAGAAGTAAATGCGCAAACAAGGGATGCAACAGTAATTGAATGCATGGCTAAATCTCGGGCATCACATCCTCTCCCCCTTAAACTAATTGCGTCCACGCAATTCTTACATGATTCGGCAAATAACTCTGGATATCGCTCCCGCATCTGATCCTCTCTCTCCCACGTCGCATCCTCCACTCCGTGATGATCCCACAGAACTTTAACCATCGAAATGCTTTTAGTCCTCAACTCCTGAACTTTCTGATCAACAATTCGAAGAGGTTTCTCTATGTAGGTCAAAGTTTCACTGATCTCTAGCGGTTCCGGCTCAAGTATGTGAGAGGGATCTGGCTGATACTTTCGAAGCATAGAAACATGGAATACATCATGAATTCTGCCCAGACTAGGAGGTAAAGCTAGACGGTAAACCAATTCACCAACAGTTTCAGTTATCTCAAATGGTCCCACATATCGAGGACTGAGTTTACCTCCTTTACCATGTCGAATCAAACCCTTGCAAGGATAAATTTTCAGAAATACTCGATCCCCCACAGCAAATTTCAGATCACGACGGCGTCTATCT
Organism: Ehretia macrophylla; assembly: GCA_037974665.1. NCBI lineage: Eukaryota > Viridiplantae > Streptophyta > Magnoliopsida > Boraginales > Ehretiaceae > Ehretia > Ehretia macrophylla. The sequence goes on from CM075773.1 coordinate 74,721,875, forward strand.
GCATAACTATTTTGCCAGCTCTGTGCTGTAAGCATTCTTTTTCTGATAAGCTGCACATGATCAATCATTTTGTTCATTTCAGGTAAGAGAGTAGGGTCGACCGTCTTCATTTCACCAACATCATCCCAGTAGAGAGGAGACCGGCATTTACACCCATACAGTGCCTCATAAGCTGTCATACCAATAGTAGCTTGATAACTATTGTTGTATGCGAACTCTGCTAGTGGAAAATACTTCTCCCAACTCTTACCGAAGTCCAGAATACAAGCCCGTAACATATCCTCGAGGATTAGCATAGTTCTCTCGGATTGACCATCTGTTTGAGGATGATAAGCTGTACTAAAACTCAAAGTCGTGCCCAAAGCTTTCTGAATCTTCTGCCAGAACTGAGATGTGAATCTGGGATCTCTATCTGATACAATGCTCTTTAGAATTCCATGAAGTCGGACAACATTCTCAATATACAATTCTACCAGCTTATCAAGAGAATCAGACTTCTTTTTAGCAATGAAGTGAGAAGTCTTGGTCAGTCTATCCACAATAACCCAAACTGAGTCATTACCCTTCGAAGACCTCAGTAAATCTGATACGAAATCCATGGTAATATGATCCCATTTCCAAACAGGAATAGCCAAAGGCTGCAACAACCCTGCAGGTCTCTGATGTTCTGCTTTAACTTTCTGACAAGTAAGACATCGAGCAACATAGTCAGCAATTTCTCTCTTTATATTATTCCACCAGAAATTCTGCTTCAAATCTTTATACATTTTAGTACTGCCTGGATGGATAGTATATCTAGAACTGTGTGCCTCAGCAAGAATATCCTTCTTCAAAGTTGGATCACTCGGAATACAGATTCTACCATTGAATTTGAGAATACCATCGTCATGTAGTTTGAAATCCGACTCTCCCCCTTTAGAATTCTCTAAGACTTTCAACAATTAAAGATCAGCCTGTTGAGCTTCCCGAATCCTGGATAATAATAGAGATTGAATCTACAAACTTGCGAATTGAATACTAGAATTTGAAGTACTAGGCTTCTATAAGCATAATTCTTCCATGAATTCCCAATTCTTGATAATCAAGCTAGCAACAGTAGCCTTTCGGCTCAAAGCATCAGCAACAATATTGGCCTTACCTGGAAGATAGTTAATAGTACAGTTATAGTCCTCAAGTAATTCCAGCCAACGCCTCTGCCTCATGTTCAACTCTTTCTGTGAAAACAGATATTTCAAGCTCTTATGATCTGTAAAGATTTCAAACTTGTTGCCCCAGAGATAATGACGCCATTTCTTTAATGCAAGAATGATAGCTGCAAGCTCAAGATCATGAGTTGGATAGTTGAGTTCATAAGGCTTCAGTTTCCTGGAAGCATAAGCAATAACCCTGCCATTCTGCATCAATACACAACCCAGACCTTCGTTCGAAGCATCACTATAGATCACCAGATTATCATAACCCTCAGGTAAAGCAAGAATAGGAGCTGTAGTCAATCTCTTCTTCAATTCTTGGAAGCTGGCCTCGCATTTATCATTCCAGTCAAAAACTGTTTTCTTCTGAGTAAGTTGAGTTAAAGGCCCTGCAATCTTGGAGAAATCCTTGACAAACCTCCGATAATACCCAGCTAAACCAAGGAAGCTATGAATTTCTGTTATAGTTTTAGGTCGTTTCCAAGATAACACCATTTCAATCTTCGCGGGATCAATAGAAATACCATCCTGCGAGATAATATGGCCAAGAAAAGCAACTTGCTTAAGTCAGAATTCACATTTGCTAAACTTTGCAAATAACTGATGCTCCTGAAGAGTCTGCAACACAATTCTGAGATGATGTTCATGTTCCGCCTTAGATTTAGAATAGACAAGAATATCATCAATGAATATGACCACAAATGGGTCCAGATAAGGACGAAATACCCTCTGCATTAAATCCATGAATGCGGCGGGAGCATTAGTAAGACCAAACGGCAAGACAACAAACTCATAATGGCCATACCGAGTTCTGAAAGCAGTTTTAGGAACATCATCTTTCTTAATCCTCAACTGATAATAGCCTTGCCTCAGATCGAATTTAGAGAATACCCTGGCGCCTTGCAACTGATCAAATAACTCTTCAATTAAAGGCAAGGGATATTTATTTTTGATGGTTACCTGATTAAGACCCCGATAATCAATGCATAAGCGAAAAGATCTGTCTTTCTTTTTAAAAAATAAAACTGGCGTACCCCAAGGCGAAGAACTCAGCTGAATGAATCCCTTCTCAAGCAAGCCCTACAATTGAACTTTCAATTCCAGCAATTCGGGTGGAGCCATTCTATACGGAGTCCTAGAGATAGATGAAGTCTCCGGCAGTAAGTCAATCATGAACTCTATCTCTCTATCAGGCGGTAACCCAGGTAATTCCTTAGGAAAGACCCCTGGAAACTCCCTCACGATAGGTACATCATTCAATTTCAATTGATCCACAGGTTGATTAATCAAATATGCAAGATAAGCCTCACAACCCTTGCTCAATAATTTAGATGCTCTAATAGAAGAAATAATAGGAGTTCCCATAGATTTTCTACTACCAACTATTTTAAGTACAGGCTGGTCAGGCATTTCTAGATACGCAATCTTCTGTCTACAATCAAGTTGGGCATAATATTTACTTAACCAGTCCATCCCCAATATAATTTCAAAGTCGCGGAAAGGTAGAATAATTAAATCGGCAAGAAAAACACGACCTTGAATATAAATATTACATGCTCTGCAAATAGATCTAGTAACAAACTTCAGACCCATAGGAGTATAAACCACAATCTCATGCAACAGTTTATCATGTTTCAATTTAGCATTTTGTGCACAAGTAGGAGTAATAAAAGAATGCGAAGCCCCGGAATCAATTAAAGCCTTAACTGATTGATCATTAAGAAGAAAAATACCTTCTACCACAGCGGTTGTATCCGGAAGCTCCTCAGCATCCAAAGCAAATACACGGGCCTGGCCTCGTGGCGGCGGTGCTGCAGCTAGTGCCCTGGTCTGAGAGTTCAGAGTTGACGTCTGACCCCTAGGGTTCTCAAATTTCTGACAGTCCTTAACCCTGTGCTGATCACTGCCGCAGCCTGTACACTTGTTCTGTTTCTTCCAACAAACATCCTCAGTGTGGCCCTGATGCTGACAGAAGCTACACTGCTGGTGACGTCTTAGAGCAGTGCCTCCCGACGGAGCTTTATAAGAAGAGGTAGCTGAACTGCCCTGCTGCGAACAGGATACTGCTGGACGAAATTGACTTTGAGTCTGACTCTGAACTGGTCGTGTCTGAGTCTGAGTAGGCCCTGTATAACTCTGAGTCTGCCTCGGCTGTGAACTCTACCCAACTGATATAGCCTGTCCCTAGTACCCTTGACTCTGAGTCTGAAACCGCTTACTCGATTGACTGGTCTCGGCTAACACATCGGCCTTGCGTTTCTCATATCTCGAGGCGGCTCGGACTACTGCAGCATAATTAAGAAAATAATTTGCAGACAAATTTAGCATAATATCCCTCCTCAAACCCAGGATGAATCACCGGATCTTCATGTCCTCCGGCTGTATCAAAGCTGGCGCATAACGGGAAAGCCTGGTAAAAGTAGCCTCATATTGATCTACTGTCATACTTCCATGTTTCAAGTTTATGAACTCTGTTTGACGCCTCTCACGGGCAACCACCGATATGTACTTGTCTCGACAAAGTCGGCCCACGAATGATGAACCCCCTCAGCTTCCCATTTCTCACTCACGGTACGCCACCAATCTTTAGCGTCATCCTCTAGAAGGAATGTGGCATAAGTGATCTTTCTATCATCATGGCACTCGAGTATTGCTTCCACTCTTTCAAACTTCCTCTGCCACATCTCAGCCTTCATATCGTCCGGTTCTCCAAAGAAAGTATAGGCCCCATGATGAATAAACCGGTCATACAGATTACCCTGGTAGGGCCACTACCTCCGGCTCTCGCAGCCTGATTACCTCCAACGACCCCTGTCTGACCCTGCTGTGTCACAAACTGGGCGATAGTGTTCATAGCAGTGGCCATCGTGGCCAAGATCTGTGCAGTGCTCGGTTCTTGAACCTGCGGTGCATTTTTTGCCACATCAGCTTCTTGCCCATGAACCCCTTCTGGTTCTCCACCAACATTCTGATTCTCAGTGCGACGGCAGGGCCCCATCTCGAATAGCTAGAATGCAAAGTGTTATGACAGGTATACATATGTATATATGCAATTTATAAGTAAACACATAAAGAAAAGTCCAAATAGATTCACATAAAGTCAAGTACATAGAAATTCAAATAAATACTCCACATTCTTGAAGTACACATAAGTCATTAGATCATACTTGACATTCTAGACCCTTGATATTCTATTTCCATGCTAGCATGTTCATTCCTAATTCAAATTTCACTTAGGCAAATCAAAATCAAAGACACATGCATTCACAAAGTCACATAACAAATCTCTACCCACAGACCGAGAAATTTAACCCGGCTTCATGCAATCTATAGCTCTGATACCACTTAAATGTCATGCCCCGACCCAACCCCCAAACTAAAGGTTAAGTCCGGACCCGACACACGGACAGAGTCTCCCCTGTACCGTGGACATTTGAAAACCTGTAAACTTGCAAATAAGGTAACTACAAAGTAAACAAACTTGTCATGGCTATATATAAAGATTCAAGGCCATCCGAGCCTTGAAGCAAACAACAATTCCAAAACCACACAAGCATGCAAGAACTTTGTTTACAACATAATCTAGTAGCCATGACATTCTAGGATATCAATAAAACATAATTAAAAGATAAAACATTTCTACCATAAGCCATTCACTCCCAAGCATGCAAGGAAATAAAAGCAAGAATAAAAGTTATTACAAGACATGGGCTTCCAATTTGACACCACAATCTACTATCCTTAAACTTTACACCACAAGCATATACCTACCCTTAGGCCACAAAATAGGACATAAGATAAACAGTTGAGCCTTCCACATAGCAGCAAGAATTTAAACCACCTCAAGCTATCAGGCACAGCAACTAAGGTAAAGGATCAGTCTGAACTTCCTCTTCCTCAACTAACTCAACAAGCTGGGGATCACCCCAGCGTCTCCTGAAACATATATCGAGGTATGAGCAACCACTGTTGCCCAGTAAGGGATAAAGTCCCGGGGCGTGCAATGCAATAGATAATACAATTATACAACAATAACACTTAGACAATTAAAGAAACAATGATAACTTAAATAACCACACATTTAAAGGATACATTTCACAAAATCCCTATACACCAATCTTCACTGGTCTTCATTCACGATCCACGAACCACGAGCACGATCACAATAAGCCGACATAACCCCAAACACTCCAGTGGGTGTACTCCGGATGTACCCAGATAATCCTACGACCCAACATCCCCTGACAATCTCTGGACCAGGCGAATGAGGGACTAGGGCACGGAGTTTGAATATCCATCGGCAAGCCCTCTGCCACCCAACCGATATTCAACACATCCGCCCCTGACACTATGGTTGCGCAACCACTATGCAATGCACTTAATAATGGCAAGTTAATAGCAATAATATAAGCATTAACACATAGGAGGATCAACAAAGTAGGTTGACCTCGATACAATTAGAATAGAACAATTATATAAGCAAATATGCAATTTTACAAAGAGACATATGCAAGATAAGTATAGAATCATACCAAAAGCTCCAAATCAACTTGAAACCACATATAAACACTCAAGAAGTCATGCCATGGGTTTAGAAGTGTGAGTCAACCGAAATTGCACCTAAACCCCTTTATTTTTCAAACTATTTCTCTTCCAAACCAAAGTTAATGATTTCATTTCAAAGGAAAACTCTCCCAACCCTCTAACTAACCCTCAAGGAACCCTCTCAACCCTCTAATTCATCCAAACGCTCGCGATTACCCCCGAAAGCCCCTAATTCCCTCTTATGGCTTTAAACTACACATACCTTATCCCGGCTTCAATCAAAGGTTTTCAAAGCTTCTATAGCACCTAGGTAGCCTAAGAATACTAGAAGTGAAGCCCGAATCCACCCGGGTTCACATTAACCCCGAAAGCCCTTTGTTAAAGTCGACTATTTTACGTTTTATGCGATTTTAGAACAATGCAAGTGCACGGGGCTATTAGACTACCTTCACTAGTACCTAAGGCATCTATTAGAAGCATTGAATCAAGTTAAAATGCGCGATTTCACAAAACCCTAGAATTTCCGTCACTATTCACCCTAAAAATCAAACTAACGATTCTAACCATTTAAAGAGTGAAACGATGGCTGAAATGTGTTCCCTAGCATTGATATACATGGTATAATAGCATAGATAATCAATACAATAGCATTTGAATACATTTTCAACAAATCAAGAAAATAGCAACTATTTAGAAATGCGAAAATAAGCCGTGAAATCCCTCACCAATACGCGTAGGGGTACCAAGGAAGCTTGCAAACACCCTACACTAGTTGCTCAAGGCTTGGCTTGGCTTGAATTGGAGAGTTGATGAGCAAAATCTTTTTTTTTTCTCTTCTCTTTGCTCTTGGCCCAGCTACAGGAATTCTGCACAATTTTTTTTTCTTTTGTTTTGTGTTTTATGAGCCTTAGTTAATATTTAAGGTGTTTAGTTGGGTGGGGTCAAGCTTGGGTGTTTAAGTGGCTTCTAAAATGCGCGCTGATAGCTTAGAAATGAGCCTAAGGTGTGAAGCATAGGCTAGCTAATTAAATCTATAAAGTTATTACGTAATACTATTCATGTAACTACTAAAATCATTTTCTAAATGATCTCTCCTATTGCCTCTAGCTCAATTACACATTTTCCCCACTACTTTAACAATTAATATGATTTAATAAAAATGCTAATTCACTAATAGAATGCAGTTTAAAAACAGAGTGAATAGTAGTCACAGAAGTCAATTAGTAAAGCATAGAAGTAAATGCGCAAACAAGGGATGCAACAGTAATTGAATGCATGGCTAAATCTCGGGCGTCACATCCTCTCCCCCTTAAACTAATTGCGTCCACGCAATTCTAACATGATTCGGCGAATAACTCTGGATATCGCTCCCGCATCTGATCCTCTCTCTCCCACGTCGCATCCTCTACTCCGTGATGATCCCACAAAACTTTAACCATCGGAATGCTTTTAGTCCTCAGCTCCTGAACTTTCTGATCAACAATTCGAAGAGGTTTCTCTGTGTAGGTCAAAGTTTCACTGATCTCTAGCGGTTCCGGGTCAAGTATGTGAGAGGGATCTGGCTGATAATTCCGAAGCATAGAAACATGGAATACATCATGAATTCTGCCCAGACTGGGAGGTAAAGCTAGATGGTAAGCTAATTCACCAACAGTTTCAGTTATCTCAAATGGTCCCACATATCAAGTACTGAGTTTACCTCATTTACCATGCCGAATCAAACCCTTGCGAGGAGAAATTTTCATAAATACTCAATACCCCACAGCAAATTTCAGATCACGACGGCGTCTATATGCATAACTATTTTGCCGGCTCTGTGCTGTAAGCATTCTTTTTCTGATAAGCTGCACATGATCAATCATTTTGTTCATTTTAGGTAAGAGAGTAGGGTCGACCGTCTTCATTTCACCAACATCATCCCAGTAGAGAGGAGACCGGCATTTACGCCCATACAGTGCCTCATAAGGTGCCATACAAATAGTAGCTTGATAACTATTATTGTATGCGAACTCTGCTAGTGGCAAATATTTCTCCCAACTCTTATCGAAGTCCAGAATACAAGCCCGTAACATATCCTCGAGGATTAGGATAGTTCTCTCAGATTGACCATCTGTCTGAGGATGATAAGCTGTACTGAAACTCAAAGTCGTGCCTAAAGCTTTCTGAATCTTCTGCCAGAACTGAGATGTGAATCTGGGATCTCTATCTGATACAATGCTATTTAGAATTCCATGAAGTCAGACAACATTCTCAATATACAATTCTACCAGCTTATCAAGAGAATCAGACTTCTTTTTAGCAATGAAGTGAGAAGTCTTGGTCAGTCTATGCACAATAACCCAAACTGAGTCATTACCCTTCGAAGACCTCGGTAAATCTGATACAAAATCCATGGTAATATGATCCCATTTCCAAACAGGAATAGCCAAAGGCTGCAACAACCCTGCAGGTCTCTGATGTTCTGCTTTAACTTTCTGACAAGTAAGACATCGAGCAACATAGTCAACAATTTCTCTCTTCATATTATTCCACTAGAAATTCTGCTTCAAATCTTTATACATTTTAGTACTGCCTGGATGGATAGTATATCTAGAACTGTGTGCCTCATCAAGAATATCCTTCTTCAAAGTTGGATCACTCGGAATACAGATTCTACCTTTGAATTTGAGAATACCATCATCGTGCAGTTTGAAATCCGACTCTCCCCCTTTAGAATTCTCTAAGACTTTCAACAATTAAAGATCAGCCTGTTGAGCTTCCCAAATCCTGGATAATAATAGAGATTGAATCTACAAACTTGCGAATTGAATACTAGAATTTGAAGTACTAGGCTTCCATAAGCATAATTCTTCCATGAATTCCCAATTCTTGATAATCAAGCTAGCAACAGTAGCCTTTCGGCTCATAGCATCAGCAACAATATTGGCCTTACACGGAAGATAGTTAATAGTACATTTATAGTCCTCAAGTAATTCCAGCCAACGCCTCTGCCTCATGTTCAACTCTTTCTGTGAAAACAGATATTTCAAGCTCTTATGATCTGTAAAGATTTCAAACTTGTTGCCCCGGAGATAATGACGTCATTTCTTTAATGCAAGAATGATAGCTGCAAGCTCAAGATCATGAGTCGGATAGTTGAGTTCATAAGGCTTAAGTTTCCTGGAAGTATAAGCAATAACCCTGCCATTCAGCATCAATACACAACCCAGACCTTCCTTCGAAGCATCACTATAGATCACCAGATTATCATAACCCTTAGGTAAAGCAAGAATAGGAGCTGTAGTCAATCTCTTCTTCAATTCCTGGAAGCTGGCCTCGCATTTATCATTCCAGTCAAAAACTGTTTTCTTCTGAGTAAGTTGAGTTAAAGGCCCTGCAATCTTGGAGAAATCCTTGACAAACCTCTGATAATACCCAGCTAAACCAAGGAAGCTATGAATTTCTGTTACAGTTTTAGGTCGTTTCCACGATAACACCACTTCAATCTTCGCGGGATCAACAAAAATACCATCCTGCGAGATAATATGGCCAAGAAAAGCAACTTGCTTAAGTCATAATTCACATTTGCTAAACTTTGCAAATAACTGATGCTCCTGAAGAGTCTGCAACACAATTATGAGATGTTGTTCATGTTCTGCCTTAGATTTAGAATAGACAAGAATATCATCAATGAATATGACCACAAATGGGTCCAGATAAGGACGAAATACCCTCTGCATTAAATCCATGAATGCGGCGGGAGCATTAGTAAGACCAAACGGCAAGACAACAAACTCATAATGGCCATACCGAGTTCTGAAAGCAGTTTTAGGAACATCATCTTTCTTAATCCTCAACTGATAATAGCCTTGCCTCAGATCGAATTTAGAGAATACCCTGGCGCCTTGCAACTGATCAAATAACTCTTCAATTAAAGGCAAGGGATATTTATTTTTGATGGTAACCTGATTAAGACCCCGATAATCAATGCATAAGCGAAAAGATCTGTCTTTCTTTTTAACAAATAAAACTGGCGTACCCCAAGGCGAAGAACTCGGCTGAATGAATCCCTTCTCAAGCAAGCCCTACAATTGAACTTTTAATTCCTGCAATTCGGGTGGAGCCATTCTATACAGAGTCCTAGAGATAGATGAAGTCTCCGGCAGTAAGTCAATCATGAACTCTATCTCTCTATCAGGCGGTAACCCAGGTAATTCCTTAGGAAAGACCCCTGGAAACTCCCTCACGATAGGTACATCATTCAATTTCAATTGATCCACAGGTTGATTAATCAAATATGCAAGATAAGCCTCACAACCCTTGCTCAATAATTTAGATGCTCTAATAGAAGAAATAATAGGAGTTCCCATAGATTTTCTACTACCAACTATTTTAAGTACAGGCTGGTCAGGCATTTCTAGATACGCAATCTTCTTTCTACAATCAAGTTGTTCATAATATTTACTTAACCAGTCCATCCCCAATATAATTTCAAAGTCGCTGAAAGGTAGAATAATTAAATCGGCAAGAAAAACACGACCTTGAATATAAATATTACATGCTCTGCAAATAGATCTAGTAACAAACTTCAGACCCATAGGAGTATAAACCACAATCTCATGCAACAGTTTATCATGTTTCAATTTAGCATTTTGTGCACAAGTAGGAGTAATAAAAGAATGCGAAGCCCCGGAATCAATTAAAACCTTAACTGATTGATCATTAAGAAGAAAAATACCTTCTACCACAGCGGTTGTATCCGGAAGCTCCTCAGCATCCAAAGCAAATACACGGGCCTGGCCTCGTGGCGGCAGTGCTGCAGCTAGTGCCCTGGTCTGATTGTTCAGAGTTGACGTCTGACCCCTAGGGTTCTCAAATTTCTGACAGTCCTTAACCCTGTGCTGATCACTGCTGCAGCCTGTACACTTGTTCTGTTTCTTCCAACAAACATCCTCAGTGTGGCCCTGATGCTGACAGAAGCTACACTGCTGGTGACGTCTTAGAGCAGTGCCTCCCGAATGAGCTCTGTAAGAAGAGGTAGCTGAACTGCACTGCTGCAAATGGGATACTGCTGGACGAAATTGACTTTGAGTCTGACTCTGAACTGGTCGTGTCTGAGTCTGAGTAGGCCCTGTATAACTCTAAGTCTGCCTCGGTTGTGAACTCTACCCAACTGATATAGCCTGTCCCTAGTACCCTTGACTCTGAGACTGAAATCGCTTACTCGATTGACTAGTCTCGGCTAACACATCGGCCTTGCGTTTCTCATATCTCGAGGCGGCTCGGACTATTGCAGCATAATTAAGAAAATCATTTGCAGACAAATTTAGCATAATATCCTTCCTCAAACCCAGGATGAATCTCTGGATCTTAATGTCCTCCGGTTGTATCAAAGCTGGCGCATAACGGGAAAGCCTGGTAAAAGTAGCCTCATATTGATCTACTGTCATACTTCCCTATTTCAAGTTTATGAACTCTATTTGACGCCTCTCGCGGGCAACCACCGATATGTACTTGTCTCGACAAAGTCGGCCCACGAATGATGAACCCCCTCGGCTTCCCATTTCTCACTGGCGGTATGCCACCAATCTTCAGCGTCACCCTCTAGAAGGAATGTGGCATAAGTGATATTTCTATCATCATGGCACTCGAGTATTGGTGCCACTCTTTCAAACTTCCTCAGCCACATCTCAGTCTTCATATCGTCCGGTTCTCCAAAGAAAGTATAGGCCCCATGATGAATAAACCGGTCATACAGATTACCCCGGTAGGGCCACTACCTCCGGCTCTCGCAGCCTGATTACCTCCAACGACCCCTGTCTGACCCTGCTGTGTCACAAACTGGGCGATAGTGTTCATAGCAGTGGCCATCGTGGCCAAGATCTGTGCAGTGCTCGGTTCTTGAACCTGCGGTGCATTTTCTGCCATATCAGCTTCTTGCCCATGAACCCCTTCTGGTTCTCCACCAACATTCTGATTCTCAGTACAACGGCGAGGCCCCATCTCGAATAGCTAGAATGCAAAGTGTTATGACAGGTATACATATGTATATATGCAATTTATAAGTAAACACATAAAGAAAAGTCCAAATAGATTCACATAAAGTCAAGTACATAGAAATTCAAATAAATACTCCACATTCTTGAAGTATTCATAAGTCATTAGATCATACTTGACATTCTAGACCCTTGATATTCTATTTCCATGCTAGCATGTTCATTCCTAATTCAAATTTCACTTAGGAAAATCAAAATCAAAGACTCATGCATTCACAAAGTCACATAACAAATCTCTACCCACAGACCGAGAAATTTAACCCGGCTTCATGCAATCTATAGCTCTAATACCACTTAAATGTCATGCCCCGACCCAGCCCCCAAACTAAAGGTTAAGTCCGGACCCGACACACGGACAGAGTTTCCCCTGTACCGTGGACATTTGAAAACCTGTAAACTTGCAAATAAGGTAACTACAAAGTAAACAAACTTGTCATGGCTATATATAAATATTCAAGGCCATCCGAGCCTTCTAGCAAACAACAATTCCAAAACCACACAAGCATGCAAGAACTTTGTTTACAACAAAATCTAGTAGCCATGACATTCTAGGATATCAATAAAACATAATTAAAAGATAAAACATTTCTACCATAAGCCATTCACTCCTAAGCATGCAAGGAAATAAAAGCAGGAATAAAAGTTATTACAAGACATGGGCTTCCAATGCGACACCACAATCTACTATCCTTCAACTTTACACCACAAGCATATACCTACCCTTAGGCCACAAAATAGGACATAAGATAAACAGTTGAGCCTTCCACATAGCAGCAAGAATTTAAACCACCTCAAGCTATCAGGCACAACAACTAAGGTAAAGGATCAGTCTGAACTTCCTCTTCCTCAACTAACTCAACAAGCTGGGGATCACCCTCAGCGTCTCCTGAAACATATATCGAGGTATGAGCAACCACTGTTGCCTTGTGAGGGATATAGTCCCGGGGCGTGCAATGCAACAGACAATACAATTATACAACAATAACACTTAGACAATTAAAGAAACAATGATAACTTAAATAACCATACATTTAAAGGATACATTTCACAAAACCCCTATACACCAATCTTCACTGGTCTTCATTCACAATCCACGAACCACGAGCACGATCACGATAAGCCGGCATAACCCCAAACACTCCAGTGGGTGTACTCTGGATGTACCCCGATAATCCTACGACCCAATATCCCCTGACAATCTCCGGACCAGGCGAATGAGGGACTAGGGCACGGAGTTTGAATATCCACCGGCAAGCCCTCTGCCACCCAACCGATATTCAACACATCCGCCCCTGACACTATGGTTGCGCAACCACTATGCAATGCACTTAACAATGGCAAGTTAATAGCAATCATATAAGCATTAACACATAGGAGGATCAACAAAGTAGGTTGACCTCGATGCAATTAGAATAGAACAATTATATAAGCAAATATGCAGTTTTACAAAGAGACATATGCAAGATAAGTATAGAATCATACCAAAAGCTCCAAATCAACTTGAAACCACATATAAACACTCAAGAAGTCATGCCATGGGTTTAGAAGTGTGAGTCAACCGAAATTGCACGTAAACCCCTTTATTTTTCAAACTATTTCTCTTCCAAACCAAAGTTAATGATTTCATTTCAAAGGAAAACTCTTCCAACCCTCTAACTAACCCTCAAGGAACCCTCTCAACCCTCTAATTCATCCAAACGCTCGCGATTACCCCGAAAGCCCCTAATTCCCTCTTGTTCTTTTAAACTACACATACCTTATCCCGGCTTCAATCAAAGGTTTTCAAAGCTTCTATAGCACCTAGGTAGCCTAAGAATACTAGAAGTGAAGCCCGAATCCACCCGGATTCGCATTAACCCCGAAAGCCCTTTGTTAAAGTTGACTATTTTACGTTTTATGCGATTTTAGAACAATGCAAGTGCACGGGGATATTAGACTACCTTCACTAGTACCTAAGGCATCTATTAGAAGCATTGAATCAAGTTAAAATGCGCGATTTCACAAAACCCTAGAATTTTCGTCACTATTCACCCTAAAAATCAAACTAACGATTCTAACTATTTAAAAAGCGAAACGATGGCTCAAATGTGTTCCCTAGCATTCATATACATGGTATAATAGCATAGATAATCAATACAATAGCATTTGAACACATTTTCAACAAATCAAGAAAATAGCAACTATTTAGAAATGCAAAAATAAGTAGTGAAATCCCTCACCAATACGCGTAGGGGCATCTAGGAAGCTTGCAAACACCCTACACTAGTTGCTCAAGGCTTGGCTTGGCTTGAATTGGAGAGTTGATGAGCAAAATCTTTTTTTTTTCTCTTCTCCTTGCTCTTGGCCCAGCTACAGGAATTCTACACAATTTTTTTTTCTTTTGTTTTGTGTTTTATGAGCCTTAGTTGATATTTAAGGTGTTTAGTTGGGTGGGGTCAAGCTTGGGTGTTTAAGTGGCTTCTAAAATGCGCGTTGATAGCTTAGAAATGAGCCTAAGGTGTGAAGCATAGGCTAGCTAATTAAATCTATAAAGTTATTACGTAACACTATTCATGGAACTACTAAAATCATTTTCTAAATGAGCTCTCCTATCGCCTCTAGCTCAATTGCACATTTTTCCCACTACTTTAACAATTAATATGATTTAATAAAAATGCTAATTCACTAATAGAATGCAGTTTAAAAATAGAGTGAATAGTAGTCATAGAAGTCAGTTCGTAAAGCATAGAAGTAAATGCGCAAACAAGGGATGCAACAGTAATTGAATGCATGGCTAAATCTCGGGCATCACATGTGCCTTCTTGTTTCTATTTGGTACTTGTGTATCTATTTTGTGGCCTAAGGGCTATGTTTATGTTGATTGTTGTAAGAAGTTGAAGGATAGTTGGTTGTAGTGTAGAATTGGGAACCTATGTCTTGTAATAAATTATGTTTCTGCTTTTATTCACTTTGCATGCTTGGGAGTGAATGGTTTAATGTCGAATGTTTTATCTTCTAAGTATGTTTTAATGTTATCCTAAAATGGCATAGCTATTAGCCTATATTGTAAACAAGTTACTTGCATGCTTGTGTGGTTTTGGAATTGTCGTTTGCTTCAAGGCTCGGATGGCCTTGAATCTTTAAATATATAGCCATGAAAAGTTTTTTTACCTTGTAGTTACCTTATTTGAGAGTTTACAAGTTTTCAGAATGTCCACGGTACAGGGGAGACTCTCTCCGTGTGTTGAGTCCGGACTTAACCTTTAGCTTGGGGGTTGGGTCGGGGCGCGACACTCCGGTCTCGTGAGGGATCGGGGCATTACACTAAGGTCCAAGCCTTTGTAGCCCAAGCTGTTTCTTCTGGACTTAAGCATTAAATGGAAAGTTTAAAAATGAAAGGGTAAGTGGGAAAATTGAAAGGGCAAAAGGCAGTAAGGTAGTGGGAGGCAAAAAAAATAGAAGAACATGTAAGCTGTTAATGTTGGAATCTTTAGTGATAGAGTTCCTTGAATTAGACAATATTTATCATCTCCAGACATAAGAAAGTTTAAGTTTTAATGTTTGTTTTAAAATATTACTTTTGTTAAACTTTCATTTCGTTTTACTATTAATAGAAAGGTTTTTATAAGTTTGGAAATATGCATGATATATTTATTCTATCTCTACCAGACTATTTCCAATTTGCAATTATGTAGATTCTGAATACTCAAGTTCCTTTTAGAAAAGAAAGATTTCATCCACCAATGGCTTGTACTTGTGGAACTTATGATTCGGGTCATATAAACCTGAACAGATTTAGATGTTGGTTGAGGATGGGCTCTTGCACTCATTAGATCTCGAACCATAGACTTAGTATGAATCTTGCATAGAAGAAAAGGTGGTCGAGAAGCCATATTCTTCCAAATGGCATAGGTCAAGAGTAGTATTGGAATTAGTGCACATTGATGTGTATGGTAGAGCCATGAGCACACTAGAGTGATGAGGTTTCAATATCTCTTAGGTGGATTTGTAGGTGATCATATACAAAAAAGAATTGTCTTAGTGGACTATACCTAGCACTCCTCAGTAGAATAGTGTATCTAAGAGAATGAATCAAACCCCACTAGATATGGTAAAATCCATGGTGAGTCACACGACTCTACCCATATTAGTTTTGGGATGAATTTTAGAAATGGCTACAAACATCTTGAACTGAGTATTTTTTAAATTATTACCTAAGACACCTTATGAGTTGTATATGGGCTGCAAGCCCAATATAAGGCATATCCATATAAGGGTGTCCAGCTTATGTACTAAGCAGTTCTACTTCTTAGGTGGAGCTAAAGTCCAAGATGTATCGTTTCATAAAATATTCTAAAGGAACAAGTAGTGGAATGTTCTACCAACCTAAGGAACAAACGGTGCTAATAAGTACTATGCTAAAGAGTTAGAGGATGGTGGTGTAATTCATCAAGAGTTGAAATCAGAAACTACACATAAGGAAGTCACTTTTGAGATTTCCATTACACTTGCACCTATAACAAAACAATAAATTTTGTTTAAGTACCCCGAAGCCTTGTCGTAGTGGGAGAATATCGGGACAATCAAATTAATGTGATAGAGTGTCTTTCAAGGCGGTCTTTAATCATTAGGTTGATGATCCCACTAGCTACGATAAAACAGTAACAGATAGAGATGTTATCCATTGGCACAAGGTAATGAAATCTGAGTTGGGGGGTATTCCAATGGAGTCTCGAACCTTGTAGTTACACTGGAAATGGTAAAACATTTGGTGTACAAAAAAGGGACAACAAGAGTAAGAGATAAATGGATAGGACAGCTAGGTTGGTGATGAAAATGATACACTTTAAAAAATGTATTGGTCATGTGGAGCCTTTCTCACCAGTATCCATAACTGAAGTCCATAAGGATTCTCTTAGCCATCGCTTGTCATTGTGACTACAAGATATGGCGGATGATTGTTAGGACTGCATTCCTTCTTGGAAATCCTAATGTAGATATCTATATAAAGAAACCAGGCAAATACATTTCAAAAGGCCAAAAGAATTTGGTCAATAAGCTTTAAAGGTCCATCTATGGATTTAAGCAAGCATCTAAGATATGGAACATACCATGCAATGTAGTCGTCAAAGTCTTTGATTTTGAGCAGAACATTGGTGATCCATATGTGTACAAGAAAAATGAATAGCAACGTTGTTGTCTTACTTGTCTTCATATGGATTACATCTACTAATTGGGGAAGTTGTAAGGATATTGTCATCCGTAGAAGTTTGACTGTCTTCTTGAATTATTAATCCAGGGCTTAAGAAAAGCTAGTTGTTTTCTAGGGATTAAGCTCATACGAGATTACTAAAACAAGGTTAAAGGACCTTCACAAGGCTTATGGAAAAAAACATAGCTTAAAACCAAGAAAGTTCCATGGCTAGAATTTCAAAATTTTATATAACAAAGCTATGTCCATCCAGAAACCCTAGTCTTGATTTCTTACGATTAACATAGTGTAAGCATATATATACAACTATATATATATAGTAGAGAGATATACAAGATATACCTCTTGAAGATCTTAGCAAAGGATGATGATGAAGCAAGCTCAAGCTTTGGCAAATCCTCCCACAAATGCAAAAGTCCTAGGTTTTCGACACAAGCTTGAATGAGCTCCCTTGATCACCCAAGAAGATGTGCTACCTTTCTTGGTGATCTTGAATAAGCAAGAGAATAACGTAGAGAGAAAAATAATTTATTCTCTTCCTTTTTCTATGGTTGGTCGAAAAAAACAAGGAAAAAGAGAGAGATAATATTATCTTGTATCTTGTTATTGTATATTGTATGTAATGTATAATGTGTAATATCTTGAAGACAAAAGCTAGTGGATTATGACACACATCACAATAGCCACTTATCTTGTCTTGCTTTAATCCTATCCATTCAATTCAATAACCAATGAATAAGATAGTGATGTGGAGCTCTCCTAGCCAATCATTTGGCATCTTCTCTTTTCAACACTATTATGTATGTATACATATCAAATACGTATAGATACTTAATTACTCTTGAATACGTACAATTAATTTAATCTAATCATCATTAGTTCAAATTAAGGAAACAACTTTTTGTAATTACACTTTTGCCTCAATACTTTAAATATTACACATTTCGCCCATTACCTATTAATAGCCGACGTTAAACGACATTAACACTTTAATGTACCTCAACCAAATATAAGCTTATCCGAAACTCATTCATTTACGCTTTATTGTGTGTGATTCTCTAGATCCACCGCCAAATAGCAATGAGGGAACATTAAACGACTTTAATATATTTCGGGAATATCTTCGCTATTCCCAAAATATCCTCACGTTCTAGAGTGACATCTATCAACGTATCAAGATAATTTATATGGCAATGAAGTCAAACAGGTGAATCTATTTATAGTCACAAATTAACGTACAACTTAATCATTCGATTAACATATCCCGATCGAGCAAAGACCATGCAACGATTAAGTCTATAAACTCGATAACGATGCAAACATATAATAGTTGGAATGAGAGATGACATCCGTGGAAACGTTTTTCCATATTTCATGCCCTGGCTAGGGACTTCCTTATTCTACAACCAAAATTAGATTGCATAGGATATTGCCTCACACTGGAGGTTAACAGATCATTTCTCAACAATTACTTGTCAACTACTATACCAGAAATACAATATGCAAGAAGTTGTAACTCATTTTGACAAATCAAAGACGAGCATTGTCCAAGTACTAGTATTAGATTCCCGATATATGTTACAACTATAATTTCTCAAGTCTAAGGATAACATGTACATTCGCAACGAATAACGAACTATTAATCCGAAATCATGTAGCTTGTTATTCACGTCACATTCAATGATCTATTCTACTAATAATCATTCACATGATTGCTAATCGCATCATATACAGTTATAGCTTATGGCTCACCATCTTTTATCATTAATATCCAATATTAATCAAAGGTAACAATCCATGTGTTAGTCCATAATAGATTATTTTAGTCCCAGTGAAATAATCTAAGGACTACGAATAACTTTAGATACTCTTCATATACAAATGAAATACGCCAAGATATTCTAAATATCTTTTATAATATATTTCCTTTATGAAGATACCAGGGGACACATTCATATAATTGAAAGTGGAGAATATGAATATCATTAAAATGCCATTGATAAATAAAACAAGTTTACATTAAAATACCCAAGATAGGTCATCAAACTACATAGCATTAAGGTATATCACTAACAATCTCCAACTTGCACTAATCCCATAAAATATAGTACTAACGCATCATACTTTGGTATTGCATCCCAATATTCTCAAGGCTGACTCAAAGCTTTGGTGAGTGGGTCTACTAAATTATCCAAAGTAGGTACTTTCTGCAAGCTTATATCCTTACGAGCAACAATCTCTCAGATGATATGAAACCTTCTTTCAATGTGTTTGGATTTTTGGTGAGATCTTGGTTCCTTGGCTTGTGCTATAGCCCCATTGTTATCACAATACAAAGGTATTGGAAACTCAATGGATGGTACCACTTCAAGTTCTTTTAAGAACTTCTTGATCCAAACCTCTTCCTTTGCAGCATCGCATACAACAATATATTCGGCTTCTGTAGTAGAATTAGCAGTCATAGGCTGTTTGGAACTTTTCCAACGGACTGCTCCTCCATTACAAATAAATACAAGCCCAGATGTAGACTTTCTATCATTTCTACCAGATTGAAAATCTGAATTTTTGAATCCATCCACACGGAGTTCACCGCCTCCATAGATTAAAACCAAATCTTTAGTCTGTCTCCATAGACTTTCTGCTTGCAGCGCTTGTCTCTATTTATCTGAGTCGATATCATGTATCGCATCACCATAGGTAGTAGGATCATCAATATGATCGTTATCCCCAACAATAAGCAATTTTTGCGCTTCCTAAAGAAGATAACCATATCTTTCTGAAGGATGGGATACTCTACTAGGCCTATGAGGAACTTGTGTTATAATATGTTCTAGACTCTGTTGAACATTTTAAGAATCTTGATTTAGGTCACTTTGTGATTTGGAAGACAATTCCTCCATTTCTACTTTTTTCCCAATGCCACCTCCTTGAATAAACTCTTTTTCAAGAAAGATAGCATCGCGGCTGATCAAAATCCTTTGATCCCTAGGAAAATAAAAATAATATCCTTTAGTTTCCTTAGGATATCCCACAAAATGACCTTTATCACATCTTGTTTCCAACTTGTTCATCTTGAGTTTCTTAACAAAAGAAGAACAACTCCAAATCTTAATATGATTAAGACTTGGTTTCCTACCAACCCATAACTCATACTGAGTTGTAGAAACAACTTTAGATGGAACTCTGTTTAATAGATATATGGTTAAAAGAAGGGCATAACCCCACAATAAAATGGGGAGATCGGTGTAACTGATCATAGATCATACCATGTCCATCAATGTATGATTCCTACGCTCAAACACCCTATTTAATCGTGGTATGGCATGTGGTATCGTTTGTGATGTTATACTAGCCTCCTTGAGATAATCAAGAAATTCAGTACTCAAGTATTCACCTCCATAATCTGATCATAGAGTTTTAATTCTTTTTCCCAATTGGTTTTCTACTTCAGCCTTAAACTCTCTGAATTTTTCGAAAGCTTCAGATTTATACTTCATCAAGTATACATAACCGTACCGTGAATAATCATCAATAAAAGTTATGAAGTAGTTGTAACCACCTCTGGCCATTTCTCTAAACGATCCACATACATCAGTATGTATTAATCCTAACAATTATGTAGCTCTTACACCTTGTCCAATAAAAGGTGATTTGGTCATCTTACCAAGAATACAAGATTCGCAAGTCGGATTGGGTTCAAATCCCAATGAACCAATAAGTTCCTTTTGAGCCATCCATGCCAATCTTTTATCATTCATATGACCAAGTCTTAAAGGCCATAATTGTTTTGGATTAGTTTGGTTATCTCGAGGACTATTTTCTTTTGAAGTAGTAGTTGAAGTAGATGTAATATGCATACATTCATTGACATCAAGATGATAAAGACCATTTACCAAAAATGTAATGATCCCACATCGGAATCTCACTCTCACAAGGGGTGCTTCTTAAGTACAAGAGATTCTCCCACCTAATAGACTAGTCTTTTGGGATGGGCTCTTCCTTTGGGCTTAAGTTGTTACATTCTTGGGCTTATTTTGTTACATTGGTGCTTTCGTTGAGAGTGGCCTCCATGGCGGGTAGACTATAGGCTAGATTAAGGTGTGGTAAGTGCCACACTGAATACTGATAGGTGGGTGCAGCCACCAAATAAAAAAAAAAGAAAAGGGCTACCGTCGGGTCAGTGTCGATAGGCTAGCCCGACGTGGACGTCGGCTCTTAATTTAAGAGAGGTGGAATGTAATGATCCTACATCGGAATCTCATTCTCACAAAGAGGTGCTTCTTAAGTACAAGAGATTCTCCCACCTAATAGACTAGTCTTTAGGGATGGGCTCTTCCTTTGGGCTTAAGTTGTTACATTCTTGGGCTTATTTTGTTTACGATAATGAATATTACAACAATTGTTAACAAAGGAAAATTCATAATTTTCATTTACAAGCTTTGGAATAGACACTATATTCCATACAGCTTTTGGTACATACAAAACATCATCAAGATGCAAGACTCTCGCCCAATAGGCATATGTACATCTATACTACCCTTAGCCAAGGCAACAACATTTGCTCCGTTGCCAACCTTCAAAATCACTTCATGCTTCCTAAGCATAACCCTGTCATTTAGATTATGTATAGAAATACAAATATAAGTTGTAGCACCAGAATCCAAAATACAAGAAGTATAATTGTGACAAATAGAAAGATTAGTCTCAATCACAAACATAAAAGAAATTATACCTTTAGCAGTAGCTACACTAGCTCGCTGCTCCTTCAACTATTGAAGATACAAAAGATAGTTTCTCTTCCAGTGACTATCTTGTTTGCAGTGGAAACAAGTACCCTTAGATACCTTTTTCGTTCCTGTCTTCTTTCCAACACCTCCTGTGGCCTTAGGGCCAGAGTTTTCTTCTTGTTGTTGTTCTTCTTCTTTTTCGGCTTAGAGCCAGAAGATTAAACAACAGTCAAAATAGACTATTTCTCTTTGCCACCCTTTAACTGAGACTGAGTAGTTTTTAACATGTTTAATAACTCAGACAAAGAACATTCAAGCTTGTTCATGTTGAAGTTGATGATAAATGAATTGAATGATGGTGGCAGAGATTGAAGGATCAAATATGTTTGTAACTAACAATCCATAGTAAAGTCAAACGCCTCAAGTTCGGTGATCAAAGTAATTATCCTGAGGGTATGTTTATTAACATCAGCACCTTCTTCCATACATGCGCAGAACAATTCCTTCGATATCTCGTACCTAACAGTACGACCCAATTCTTCATACAATTCTTGCAAATTAAGAATCATACTCTTAGCATGAGATATCTTCTCATGTTGTCTTTGTAATTCATTGCTCATGAAGGCCATGATATATGCCTTCGCACGTATGTCATGTTCATGCTAGAGATCAAATGTCACACGCTCAGCTTCAGTAGCACCCTCTGGGAGGGCATGAGGAGGGCTTGTTTCTAGAACATATTCTAGCTTTTCCATACTTAGAATGATTTTTAAATTACGAAACCAATCAACAAAGTTGGGTCTGGTTAAACGGTTACTGTCTAAAATGCGAGCTAACGGGTTTACAACAGAAGCCATTTTATATAAGCAGCAAGAAAATAAATAATATAGAAAATAAGATTGCAAGTAATGTAAACAAGTAATAAATTGTTTAATCATGGACTTGAATTAAATAATACCTCCTACTAATCTTATCGAATCCCACACTCCTTAAATGAGAAATGTGAATCTAATTAAAGACTCCTTAGTAGGATGACCAATATTCTCTTAATGATAATTTCTCTCAGCTTTCGTGCATTATTAAAATATTACTTTAAGAGTTAACAACCACTGTTATCTATATCACTATATAGGATTTGGTCAATTTAGCCCCAAAATCACTTTAATCTCAGCTTTCGTGCAACATCGATCTAGTTAGATTAAGCCCACCATTTTAATGAATGCAACAATTTGAATCCTATGACCTCAACTTTAGTGCATTATTGGCCACACGATATTGGAACATCAAAACATCTCTATGTTAACTAGGCATACATAAGACTTATTATGAACTACATCTTTCTACCTTTGGGTTAGACAAGACATAATCATTTTAAGCCAATATAGTCCTAGGATGGTAGAGGCCTATGATAAAACTCTTTTTACCGCTTTACAATCTAATAGTAGTTTGCACATAGGAAGCTTTTTAGTTTTAAAGATCTCAGTTATACATACATGTCCATTCAAAAGCCAACATCACATATAAGCAATTAAACAAGCATATATACATCAATATAAAGCATGGATGATCATTGACTTAGTGCTAAGAAACCAAGCCTAGAATAACCAAAACAAGCACATCAGGAATGCCTTCGATGGTCTTGACTTCTTGATTTCTCCAATACTTCAAAGGCCTCAAAATCCTTGGAAAACTTCAACTCCTTTGCAAAACCTCTTTGTAGATTACAACAAACTACCTCACTACAAAATACTCTCTTGCAACAAAAATGAAATGAGACTTATGCCTTACTTACAAGCCAATGAATGAAAGAATAAGTATTACAAAGTCATCCAATGAAATACAATCATTCATCATTCAATAAGCTAAGTCCATGATCCACCCATCAATCACCATTCATCAAATATTGAATATACATCACATACAACCATTCAATACAAGTTCATAAAGCATTGAACATGTATCCAATACATACACTCAATAAGCAAAGTGAACATATAGCACATAAACATGTAAGATTTCATTTACTTCAAATTTCATACTTTGAACCTTAAACATCTCATGTTTAACAACTAAAGAAGATTATGAACATAAATTAAAATCATGGTTTTGCATAACATATCACATATATATGTATCACTATGAATAATATACGTCTATAATCAAAATAAGGCTAAAAAACAACCTCTCTAATCAAGTCGGTCGAGTCAGTCGGTTGAGCCACTCGACTGACTGCACTAAACCGGCTCAGGCAATGTGAGTTGGTTGAGCCAGTTGGACAAGCCACTCGTTTAACTTAGCTCAACCGATTCTTACACATAGGCCATTTTGAGCATAGTTCTTGGGTTTAATTTGTTTTTTCCTATGAGACCTCGAATTTTTCCTTATTTGCAATTGTGATAACTCGAACCCGGCATGCATTTAATAGCACTTGACTGCATTTGATTAAATGTTTAATTAGTTAAATCAACCAATTTGTACTATTTTCATATTTCTCTTGGAAGCATTTAGTAATTGTATATTGAATAATTGAAAGGTTGTTATCTACTTCTATTAATTATAGTAATTGAATTTATTCTCTTGTGATTAATTAAGTGTTATCTTAAATGTTAGGGTTTAATTGTGTTTGACTATGTGTTTATATTAACCTTCATTTGTAGTTTAATGTTAACTTCATAATTGTTTTAAATGTTCTAGAAATAGTTAAATTAATTATTTTAAATGAATATTGATTACCTTGATTGTCTTGATTATTTTAATAATCGATTTTTGTTGTTTTGTATTAAAATCACTCGGTTTTCAAATAAATGAGAAAAGTAACTCCGAGCCGGAGTAAATTTTAAACTATGATGCTTTCCAAAAAATGATATATTTATTAGATTCTTTGAGATTTAATTTTCACTTCTTTGTTGACATAAAGTGCATAGCATATCGAGAGCGATAGGTAGAGAACGGTTTCTAGTCCTCAAAAAATAGTGAAACTAGTATTTAGATGGCTTAAATTTTATATTTTAATTGTTGTTAGTTATAATTAATATTTCATTAGTTGTTTTAGCTTTAAAATGCATAAAATAAGCTAGTTTGACCAACTTAAGTGAGCTTTGACCAAGGGGCTTGACCATTTTGACCTTGTACCCTTTTTAATAGCCTAAAATAGCAACAACAAAAAAATAGAGCTGAAAAAAACCAGCTAGGGCCGAAAATGAGGGAGAAGAAAAAAAGAAAAATTCAACTTCAATTCTTCGATTTTTCGTGTGAGCTTGCACGGGGTGGTTTCTGAGGCATCCTACGAGGTTTTCCTAGCGTCTAGGAGCGTCTAAGGTGAGGGTTTCATGTTTATTTGCGCATTTGAAAGTTTTATGCTTTAACTTTAATTTTTGAGTTTTATCCGCATAATGTTATTTTGATCATTTTGAGGCTTATAGAATATTCTAGCAATCGTAGAACATGTATTTATATCTTTTTAACATTTTCTGCGGTTGAATATTGAAATTGAAATATAATTTGTTAGTTGAATAGTAAAACATGAATAGTAAACCCTTGAAATGATAAAGTTGCGCTGTTATGTTGTCTGTTGATGTAGAAATGTGCTAGGTATGCTAGAATGCCTAAATGTATGGTTTAATTAGAATGTGTAATGAAAAAACGGAGAAAAATAGCTTAGTGAAAGTCGGGGTCATTTAGATCGAGTTTAGCATTTTCTCGTTTTGCGTGATGGCATTGTTTCGGGAGGCCATGGAAGCACTTTTGGTGCGATTATGGCGTTGGTTGGATGTTTGGTTAGTATAGTTATAGTTCAAACGAGCAAAGGAAAAAATCGGGGCTTTGCGCGAATTCTAGGGTAAAGTAGGGTTTCGGGGTCCTTAGACGTACCTTATGGTGACCTAGGAGGATTGGCGAAGTCAGTTTCCAGAACTCGTGGCTCGTTTGGAAATGGTAGTGTTTTGATAGTTGGGGCCGATTTGTGATTTTGCTTGTTATCTTGATATTATGCCTATAGAATGCTTAGGGTTGCTTGATATACTTGTTTAATTGGTGTTATTGTTGCTTATTATTGCTTGTTATGCTTGAAAAGTTAGTTGAATGCTAGTATTGATTGTGATTGCTTGTTATCTCGTTTGTTGTCACTAGTTTGTATTGTTGTGCTATCGCTCGTTTATTGCCTTGTATCGAGTCTTACATTGCATAGTGTCTCGCGCGTGAGTGATGGGCCTCTCTGGGTAGCCTCAAGTTGCCAGTGTTGGTTGCTCTAGCTCCGTTGCTATTTCCTTTCTCGCTTGGGTTGTCTCCCAGGGAGATTTGGGTCGTAGAATTGATGGATACTTTCGGGGTATTCCAAACTGGTGTTATAAGGTGGATGCGCGCTTATTGTCATCGTTGTCAACATCAAGCTCGAGATTGATGTATCGCTCGTGAAATGGTATATTGCTCGTATGAGTGAACCATAGCCTTCAGAGTGTGGTATAGCTTTGAATGGTTGTGTTAATGCTTTCAGTAATTGCTTATTGTATTGATTGCTTGTCTTGATTGCTTATTTATCAGTTATATTGCTTAACTGTCTTATTTTCTTTGCACGACTTTCTTTCTCTCCAACTCGATATCTGTCTCGCCCTCACTGAGTATACGTGTTGTGTATACTCACTCCTCACCACCACATTTCAGGAAATGTCATATTAGCTGGAAAGTTCGTGATTTCGTGAAAGTCCGTGTTTGAAGAGTTGTCTTGCGTGCCTATGTGACTCGAGTTGTCAAGGTTGTAAAGATGTATGCTTTTATGTATTATATGTATTTAATGTTAAAGGGGATGTAATTTAAGTTTCATTAGATTATGTATTTAGTTAATGTAGCTTAACTTCAATGTAGATTTGTAATGACAAAGGAAAAGAGATAGAAAGATATGATAGTCTAGCTTATGAAATAGGTTGGTGTAGTTTAATTGCTAGGCTTGAATGTATATTTACTTGTGATTTTCTTGTTGTGAACCAAGGCTCGGATGGCCTTGAGGTGGTTGAATGTTTAGACATGGTATTGGTCCACTTATATGCTATCGCAGGTTTTTACATTTCGCCTAGAAACAGGGGAGACTCCGTCCGTTTTTCCTGAAAATTTATGCCCGGGTTTGGTTTGGGTTGTGATTAGATTGATTGATAGAACTCCCGGTCTCAAGAGGGATCGGGGTGTCATAGCAATTATGTGTTTTTATCTGTTTAAATGCTATTAGAATTAATATATATATATATATATATATATATATATATATATATATATATATATATATATATATATATTTATATATATATATATATATATATATATATATATATATATATATATATATATATATATATATATATATATATATATATATATATATATATATATATAATATGCATTGTAAATTAATTGTATGTATATATATGCTTATATATAAATGTTGTCAACTAAATAATAGTCTACTAAAAATAGTATATAAGTTAGATAGTATAAATATTACTATTTTTGGCTAAAACAACTAAAATTGCCAACGTTGACCAAAACTTCTAGCTTTGACTTTGTTAAAACCCACTCTTGCGTTGACTTTTCATCTACCTTGACTTTTGAAAAATGTTGACTTTCATCAACTTTGACTTTTTAAAAATGTTGACTTTTATCATCTTTGACTTTTGTAAATATTGACTTTTTGGTCTTCTTTGACTTTTTATATTCTTTGACCAAACTAGGTTTATTGTAAATACTACTCCTGTTACATGAAATATGTGCATTCATAAAATTTTCATAAAGAATTTTGGAGAAAATTTCATTTTAGTGCCTTTTGATGAGCATTTGAGCACACGTCCGGTAAATTTTTGAAACAGATATTTTAAACGTTTTAAAAACTAGTCCTCCATTATTAATAGACCCATATTTGAATAAAAATTATTTCTGAAACTGATTATGAATTTAAATAGACTTTACGGGCGAAAAAGTACGTTTTTAAGCTAAAATAGTGATTTCTGCCCAAAACGATTCTTGCGTTGACTTTCATTAACCTAATATATATTAGATACAATTTATATTTCTTTTTAAATATTTCTAAAGTGGCACAATTGAAAAATGCATTAAAAATGAAGGCTAAACTAGTCTTTTGAATTTAATCTTAATTTAAATTGCATTTGACCAAGTTGTCTTGCTTTGACTTTGCCTATAAAATGACTACACACATTAAAACAAAGCAAAACACCACATTTACACACACATTGCAGCCGTGGGTTTTGGGAGAAAGAAGGAAAATATTTTCTTAGGTTTTCAACCTTAATTTTCTCATAGAATTTGCAATTCAAGTCCGTTTGCTTCCGTTCGAAGCTTGAAATTGCTTATTGGGCACCTATTCTACACATTTCTACCACTACTTTGCATCAAAGGTGAGGGAAAAACTAGATTATAATTTTAAAGCTTATGTCAAATTTTTAATATTGAATATTTAGTTGTTGTTTTGTTAAATTGACTTCAGATTATTGCTAGTTAGGAGTTGTAGACTAACTTTGTGAGTTTATAGCAATTTTAAATGGTTGTAACATGTATTTTTCTTTTTCGGGTATTTAATTGATAATTTAGCCCATTTTTTGAATAATTGTAGTTGTAGTAGTTGAAATCGAGTTGTAGTTGATTCTATAGACTCATTATTTATTGTGTAGTAATGTTGTAATGCCAAATTTTCAATTTGATAGCCGTAGGAAAAGTCAAAAATTCCAGCCATGGTGCATTGCCATTTTTGGGCTTGTTGGTCTTGTTTTAGATGGCTTTTGGTTGGTTTAAGAGGGGACTAACGTACTTGCATTAATGGTTGAGTGGTAGAAAGTGGTTTGGAAGTTATTGGATTAATAGATTGCAAGTTATGAATTTTAGAAGTTTGTGTAGTCTGTCTTTAAAATGTTAAAATGTTGCCTTTAGTTGATTTGTAGTATTTGTGTAGTTGTTTCTTGGTGTTGTTGAGTAGGTTTGTCACTCCCCAACTCGACCCCTCCTATAATCAGTCAGGACGCAACGGAATTTCGGCAGTATAACGACGGTAAATAGGATACCAACGCTCTAAACCAACCTCAATAGAACATCATACATCACTCCATAAACCATACAACAAACAACTCCTCAATAAAATAACAACATACATCATAACCATATTATACAATAATTATTCCTCGTTATATGCCTCTGTTCCAATATAATACATGAACCTTAATATACATTCCAAACATATATTGATACCAACCTAGCAATCTATACATAGACAAAAGAAAGACTACTAAGATAGCATCAACTAATTCATTATCTTTTTCAACATCTTATATATCATAACTATAAAGTAAAACATAAGACAACTAGTTTAATATACAAGATAATAAAACAATACAACATCAATGATAAGACTCCGGAACATAAGACTCATCCACGTAAGGCACATTTTCCTTTTTAGGAGGCACGTACCCGTAATCTTGCGAAAGAACACCTGTAAGCATGCAATAATAGAGAGTGAGCTTATATAAAATAAGCCTAGTGAGGATCCGATAGATCTCTAACAGTATTTACTATACTCCTTGGAAAATGATCCTTTGAGCAAGTAAACACACAATAACATCAATAATACTATCATCACATAAACTATAATGACCATTCAATAAAGGATACACTAGTTGGTGTAGCTCCGAACGCCATCACGATCATAATAGCCTTTTTGTGACTCTCATAAACTCACGCACCCGAGGTACCCTAATAACCTCTCCCTCCATGACACCTCCGTCATACGAGCTGGAGGTAGTCTCTGATAGTCATGCCGTTATCAACCCGACAGCCCGATGTTGCCCGAGAGGTGGCACACACATACCAAAGACTTAGCAATAATAATAAACATCAATCATTCACAGGAGGACAGTCTAGCAGAACTGCCTATCTCCTGGCATCAATCATCAATCAATAATCAATCAATAATCATATTATCATCATAATAACATCAATAATCAATTTAACAACAAATAACTAAGTTAGATGACAAAGTAGGCCATCCAACCAAACATGCATTGAACACACAATCAAACCCTAGTTTACCCATCATCAACTCACAATTCAATCACTCAAACCATACCCAATCAACTAAAGGCATAATCTAACATTTTAAAGAAAGACAACCTAAACTTCAAATAATCATATCTTACATTCTACTAATCCAAACAACTCCAAACCAGTTTCTATCACTCACCCAATCAATCATCTACATTAGCCCCCTCGAAAACTAACCAAAACACATCCAAATCATGCCTGTCACGCCCCAACTCGACCCCACCTACGATCAGTCAGGACGCAACGGAATTTCGGCAGTATAACGACAGTAAATAGGACACCGAGGCTCTAAACCAACCTCAATAGAACATCATACATCAACTTCACAAACCATGCAACAAACAACTCCTCAATAAAACAACATCATACATCATAACCATATTATACAATAAACAGTCCTCGTTATATGCCTCCGTTCCAACATAATACATTAACCCTTAATATACAATACAAAAACATATTGAGCCAATCTAGCAACCTAATCATAAACAAAAGAAAAGCTACTAAGACAACATCAACTAATTCATTAACTTATCAACATCTTATACATTATAAACTACAAAGCAGATAAAAGTCTACTAAGTTAATTTACAAGATAATAAAACAATATAACATCAAGGATAAGACTCTAGAACATAGGACTCATCCACGTAAGGCACATTTTCCTCTTCAGGAGGCACGTACCCATAATCCTGCGATAGTACACCTGTATGCATGCAATAATAGAGAGTGAGCTTATATAAATAAGCCCAGTGAGGATCCGATAGATCTCGAGCAAGGTCTACTAGACTCCTTGGAATAATCCTTTGAGTCAGTAAACACACAATAACATAAATAATACTATCATCACATAACTATATAACCATTCAATAAAGGATACTCTATTTGTTGTAGCTCCAAACGCCAACATGATCTCAACCGTTCTTCTTATAACTCCCCATTACTCACGCACCCGAGGTACCTCACTAGCCCCTCCCTCCATGACACCTCCGTCATGCGAGCTGGGGGTAGCTTCTAGCAGTCATGCCGTTATCAACCCGACAGCCCAACGCTGCCTGAGAGGTGGCACACACATACCAAGACTCCATAATCATCATCAATCATCAATCAATCATCAATCAATCATCAATCAATCATCATTTATTCATCATTGATAGCATCAATTACCATTTAAACAACAATAACTTAGTTAGATGACAAAGTAGGCCATCTAACCGGACATACATTATATACACAATTAAACCCTAGATTACTCACCAACAACTCACCATTCAACACTCAAACACCACCCAATCATCTAAAGGCATCGTTCAAGAAATTAAAGAATGACAGCCTAAACTTCAAAAATTCATAACTTACATTCTACTAACCCAAACATTGCCAAATCAGTTTCTATCACTCACCCATTCAACCTACTACATTAGCCCTCTCAAAAATCCACCATAACACCTCCAAAACATGCCCGATAACCCTAAAACCCTAGGATGTCTTGGCTGAATTGTCTGGATTTTGGCACGAACATCACAATCAAAAATTCGGCATTACAACGGCGCTACCACGTAATTAACAAACTTTTAGAAATCAACGGCAATCGATTCCAATCAACACAACTCAAAATAATCAACTTTGAACAAATTAATCAAATTTAAATACCCGAAAAATAAAAATTATGCTACATCTGACAGAAATTCATAGTATTACCACTAAACGATCCCTAGCATGCAAGGAGCAATAATCTAACATCATATTACAATTCTAACGGTTCAAATTTCATTTATACGCAAAAACATAAAAATGACATTTTGAGATCTAGAATTTTTCTCTCACCTTTGATGTGTTTTGATGCAAGAAATGTGTAGAATGGATGCCAAACAATCAATTTCAAGCTTTGAATCACTCAATTCGGCTTTGAAATGCAAAATCTATGATAAAAATGCTTTGAAAATGCCTTCATCTTTCTCCTCCAAGGAGCCACGGTTTTGTGTGTGTTTTTGGTGATGTTTTTGGTTTGTTTTTAATGTGTGTTGATCATATATTAAGCAAATGTCAAATAAATAAAAGAAAGTCAAAGTGGAAACTAATTATTTTTAGTGTTTTCTTGACTTTAAATGCATTTTCTTGATCACCAATGTTCAAAACAATTATCCAACACCCAAGATAGCTCAAGTAGGTTATTTTTAGGTGACAAGAAGTTTTACAATCAAACAATTTAACCCGAGTCGGCTTAAAACTCGATTTTTGCAAAAGTTGGTGTAAAAACCCTAATAAATTCTTAAGCCGATTTTAAAACCGTTTTAATCAAACACATGTCTATTAAAGTCCATGGACTAGGTTTAGAAGGGTTAAAAAGACCAGTTTCAAAATTTTAGCGGACGTGTTTCGAAAATACTATTCACTAAAAATCGATGATAAAATTTCTGATCCCGTTTTTGATGAAAATTTCATGAATGCACATTTAGCATGTATTAGGAGTATTGACATCAAAATTAT
This sequence comes from Ehretia macrophylla, assembly GCA_037974665.1. NCBI lineage: Eukaryota > Viridiplantae > Streptophyta > Magnoliopsida > Boraginales > Ehretiaceae > Ehretia > Ehretia macrophylla. The sequence continues at coordinate 74,754,144 of CM075773.1, forward strand.
AACATTCTAGGTCATATAGCACATAAACAGGTCAAATGCACGCAAAACGAGATAAAACATATAAATCGAGTTAAAGTAGAAAAGTGGGGTTTCACATTCTCCCCTCCTTAAAACAATTGCGTCCGCGCAATTCTCGAACTGACAGACAATTTAATCCTCAATCGTTACACTTAACAATATTTCTCTTAGTTCTCATTTATCTCTTAGGATGACAACTAACCAAAGACCTCAAAAGAACAACCTCTGTTGACTGCAAGTTGATGATTATAGTTCCAAGACAATCTTCAATTCATAATTCTCTCTTACCTAATATCATATTGCATATGAAAGAAATCGCAACTCCAAAGTCTTAGCATGACACCACTACTTATCAATCATCCCCTACTACACAAAAGAGCTCTATGAACACCCCGATGGTTTAAAAACTCATTCACGATAACATGAATGATTACTGATCAAGGGAATATCTCAAAAGTGACATTTGTCAGAATATGGCTCTTATGAAATTTACAAGGAAATAAGAATATGGAAAGTCATATTTGAGCCAACAATCAAGGGAACAAGAGGTCAAACAAGTTAGAGAATCAAGAGGCTAATAGTTTAATAAGAAAGCATGATAACTAAGATAAGAAATGTCTCAGCACCTATCAGTTAAATAAGTACGAACAAAGGATGATGACGGATCAAAACAGTGCTGAGTATGTTGAACAAAAATTCCTGAACAAGTAGATATTTCAATTCTCGATGATTGTTCAAGGAACCAACAAGTAAGTTGTACTTGAGGCGAAATGAAATTAAGAAATAAGAGATAATTAATTCAATAGAAAACATAAGTGACAAGAGTATCTCAGCACGCAATACCAAAGAAGTACGAATAAGAAATGATAACAATAGGACAGTGCCGAGTACTTTGAGTGAGCAATTACAAGCAAAGTAATAGCTCAGAATTTAATAATAAAATAATAGGATTAACAAAGATCAACAAGAATGACAATGATGTACTTAGGTAAGGAGTACATCAAACAAGTTAAATCGAATAAGTAAAATGGTATACCAAAGGTGAAATTACTTCCAAATAAATAGTAATAGAATGAAATGAAATATTGAAACCAATGGCTGAAGATATAAAATGAAATATAGAAGTCTCAAACCTTAACTCCAATAAGCGACATTGCTATAAGAAGCAAATATGAATGTCAAGAATAGAAGCAATGTCAAATGAGTATAGGATCCATTAATCCAGTACGCAAAACTTTCAAGAAACAATTGATATGCTAGAAAAGTGTAACTCTCTCTCAAATAAGTGAGAATAGAGTAAAAGACAATAATAAGACCGACAGAATTATGGAGTACAAGAAGGGTGTCCCACCTACACACTTAAACACCAACAAGTCAAATCCTATAATTTATCTTCCTCCAAAATAAGACACTAAGGAGATCTAGAGAACCTAAGGAGTCATAACAATTACCAAACAAGATAAATCACTCCAAAATTATATTCCGTACCAGACCAATCACGAAACAAGATAAATCACTGATTACCCAACAAGATTAACTAATGAAGACTCCAAAAGCTGATAACACAATACAAATTCATACTAACCCATAATAACACAAGAGAATCCCCAATCAACAATTTAGAAAGTCACACCACCTAGAACTCAAAAGCTTGATATAGGCAAGTAAATGTTCAGTCACCAAAATGCATTCTTATTTCCTCAAATAATTCTATCTCCCAACAATTATATCTTTGAATAAAGTAACTTTAGTCAGGAATCACTCCAATTGTCTCCAAGGTTTAAAGAACAAAACTCCAAAATATCCATTAATAATATAGCAATCCCAAATAGTAGAAATACTCACATGTTATACCACACTTCATTCCATTCAAAAATATACATCACTAATTCCTCAAATAAATTCATTCTAAAATAACCTCAAGGAAGTATAGTCTGAGTTGAGACTCCAAAAGTGCCCAATGATAACCTCACGTAAACCTCAATTTATGATTCATCTCCAAGTAATAACAAGTTAAACATGGCAACAAAAGTAATTATAATCATCAAGATACATTGCTATTTTCCTCGAACAACTTAATTCTCGCTAAAGGAACATCAAGAACATATCCATTAACTGAGACTAAAATCCATAAACATAACAATTAAAATCTCACTGATAAACTACTAGAATAATAATAATTCAAAATCATGGCGTACCACTATTTCTGAAAAATCTTGCAGTCATCCTTACTTCACCCAAAAGAAATCACTAACAGTTATAGCATATATACAATTATATCTCATGAAAACCAGTACCAACATATTACATGATTATCATATATTACAACATTATCACATAACACACAATTCAGCATATAAGAAGCCAACATCACATAAACATGTTATATCACAGAAGTAAGTTATAAACAATTAAAGTCACATAAGCAACAAACTTCACATAAGACAAGTTGATCACGTAACTCACATTGGTCACTTAAAGTACATTGAACACCTAAAGCACTTTGTTTCACATAAGCTAGTTATAAACAATTAAAACCACATCAACAACCAACTTCACACAAACACTTCAATCACATAAAACACATTTGTCACATAATACACATTAATCACAAAATGCATATTAACTACAACACATTGAGTATGTAAGACACGTTATCACATAAAACATATTGACCATATTAGTTCACTTAACACACAAGGCATATTGGTCACATAGAAAGTTAGACACATAAGTAAATTAATCACATAAACATATTAACATATGTTTCACTTTTCTTTAACTTAATACATACTTGCATGCTTAGACCACTACCCACATTCCGAGGATACCCCGACTGACAGCTAACATGCGCTCTGATACCACTTAAATGTCACGCCCCAACTCGATCCCACCTACGATCAGTCAGGACGTAACGGAATTTCGGCAGTATAACAACAGTAAATAGGACACCGAGGCTCTAAACCAACCTCAATAGAACATCATACATCAACTTCACAAACCATGCAACAAACAACTCCTCAATAAAACAACATCATACATCATAACCATATTATACAATAAACAGTCCTCGTTATATGCCTCCGTTCCAACATAATACATTAACCCTTAATATACAATACAAAAACATATTGAGCCAATCTAGCAACCTAATCATAAACAAAAGAAAAGCTACTAAGACAACATCAACTAATTCATTAACTTATCAACATCTTATACATTATAAACTACAAAGCAGATAAAAGTCTACTAAGTTAATTTACAAGATAATAAAACAATATAACATCAAGGATAAGACTCTAGAACATAGGACTCATCCACGTAAGGCACATTTTCCTCTTCAGGAGGCACGTACCCATAATCCTGCGATAGTACACCTGTATGCATGCAATAATAGAGAGTGAGCTTATATAAATAAGCCCAGTGAGGATCCGATAGATCTCGAGCAAGGTCTACTAGACTCCTTGGAATAATCCTTTGAGTCAGTAAACACACAATGACATAAATAATACTATCATCACATAACTATATAACCATTCAATAAAGGATACTCTATTTGGTGTAGCTCCAAACGCCAACACGATCTCAACCGTTCTTCTTATAACTCCCCATTACTCACGCACCTGAGGTACCTCACTAGCCCCTCCCTCCATGACACCTCCGTCATGTGAGCTGGGGGTAGCCTCTAGTAGTCATGCCGTTATCAACCCGACAGCCCAACGCTGCCCGAGAGGTGGCACACACATACCAAGACTCCATAATCATCATCAATCATCAATCAATCATCAATCAATCATCATTGGTAGCATCAATTATCATTTAAACAACAATAACTTAGTTAGATGACAAAGTAGGCCATCTAACCGGACATGCATTATATACACAATTAAACCCTAGATTACTCACCAACAACTCACCATTCAACACTCAAACACCACCCAATCATCTAAAGGCATCGTTCAAGAAATTAAAGAATGACAACCTAAACTTCAAAAATTCATAACTTACATTCTACTAACCCAAACATTGCCAAATCAATTTCTATCACTCACCCATTCAACCTACTACATTAGCCCTCTCGAAAATCCACCATAACACCTCCAAAACATGGCCGATAGCCCTAAAATCCTAGGATGTCTTGGCTGAATTGTCTGGATTTTGGCACGAACATCACAATCAAAAATTCGGCATTACAACGGCGCTACCACGTAATTAAAAAACTTTTAGAAATCGACGGCAATCGATTCCAATCAACACAACTCAAAATAATCAACTTTGAACAAATTAATCAAATTTAAATACCCGAAAAATAAAAATTATGCTACATCCGACAGAAATTCATAGTATTACCACTAAACGATCCCTAGCATGCAAGGAGCAATAATCTAACATCAGATTACAATTCTAACGGTTCAAATTTCATTTATACGCAAAAACATAAAAATGACATTTTGAGATCTAGAATTTTTCTCTCACCTTTGATGTGTTTTGATGCAAGAAATGTGTAGAATGGATGCCAAACAATCAATTTCAAGCTTTGAATCACTCAATTCGGCTTTGAAATGCAAAATCTATGATAAAAATGCTTTGAAAATGCCTTCATCTTTCTCCTCCAAGGAGCCACAGTTTTGTGTGTGTTTTTGGTGGTGTTTTTGCTTTGTTTTTAATGTGTGTTGATCATATATTAAACAAAGGTCAAATAAATAAAAGAAAGTCAAAGTGGAAACTAATTATTTTTAGTGTTTTCTTGACTTTAAATGCATTTTCTTGACTTTAAATGTATTTTCTTGATCACCAATGTTCAAAACAATTATCCAACACCCAAGATAGCTCAAGTAGGTTATTTTTAGGTGACAAGAAGTTTTACAATCAAACAATTTCACCCGAGTCGGCTTAAAACTCGATTTTTGCAAAAGTTGGTGTAAAAACCCTAATAAATTCTTAAGCCGATTTTAAAACCGTTTTAATCAAACACAGGTCTATTAAAGTCCATGGACTAGGTCTAGAAGGGTTAAAAAGACCAGTTTCAAAATTTTAGCGGACGTGTTTCGAAAACACTATTTACTGAAAATCGACAATAAAATTTCTGATCCCGTTTTTGATGAAAATTTCATGAATGCACATTTAGCATGTATTAGGAGTATTGACATCAAAATTATAACATTCTAGGTCATATAGCACATAAACAGGTCAAATGCACGCAAAATGAGATAAAACACGTAAATCGAGTTAAAGTAGAAAAGTGGGGTTTCACAATGTCCAACAACCCTAAAACCCTAGTGTGTGATGGCTGAAATTTCCAAATTTTAGCACCGACCTCGCAATCGAAAATTCGGCATTACAATGGCGCTACCACGTAATTATCAAACTTTTTGAAATCGACGACAATCGATTCCAATCAACACAACTCAAAATAATCAACATTTAGCAAATTAATCAACTTTAAATACCTGAAAAATAATAATTATGTTACAATGGTTCAAATCTCGTAAGATTACATATAAATAATCTCTAGCATGCATGGAGCAATAATCTAACTTCAAATTAACATTCTAACAGTTCAATAATTATTTATACGCATAAACACAAAATATGAGTTTTGAGATCTAGAATTTTTTCTCTCACATTTGATGCGATATAAGCCTAGAAATACGTGCAATGCGTGTCCAACAAGCGAAATCCAACTCGGCATGAAGTTCTACAGACAAAAATTAGGTTTTTCTTTAAAAATTTGCTTTGAAAACCTTTCTCTTTTCTCCCTTCTTCCTCTTGGCAATGTGTGTGAAATTGAGGGTGTTTTTGTGCTTTGTGAGTGTGTGTTGGTGATATATGCATATTTGTCAACATTTAAATAAAGTCAAAGCTAGTTTAAATTAGTCTTTTAATTCAATTCTTGAGTATTTATTGCTCAACTATTAAATTAACACTTAAACTATCTCAAATAATTTATTTCTAGGTGACAAGAAGTTTTACAATCAAACAATTTCACCCGAGTCGACTTAAAACTCGATTTTCGCATTCCTAAGCCGATTTAAAAACCGTTTTAATCAAACATAGGTCTATTAAAGTCCGTGGACTAGGTCTAGAAGGGTTAAAAATACCAGTTTCAAAATTTTAGCAGACGTGTTTCAAAAATACTATTCACTAAAAATCGACGATAAAATTTTTGACTCGTTTTTTATGAAAATTTTATGAATGCACATTTGGCATGTTCTAGGAGTATTGATATCAAAATTACCACATTCTAAGTCATATAGCACATAAACAGGTCAATTCACGCAAAATGAGAATAAACACGCAAAACGAGACAAGATAGAAAAGTGGGTTTCACAAGGTTCGAGATTGAATACATGTTGTTATGTGTGATAAGTTGGGTGGCCTACTTTGTCATCCAACATAGTTGTTTAATTGATGTTATGTTGATTGAAGTATTGTTAATTGATTGATGATGAATGATCCTCTGGAGGACAACCTACTTTGTTGTCTTCGCAGAATATGAATGTTTATTATTATTGTCATGAGTCTTGATAGTGTGTGCCACCTCTCGGGCAGCATCGAGCTATCAGGTTGATAACTGCATGACTACCATAGACTACCCCCAGCTCGTATAGGCGGAGATGCCATGGAGGGAGGGGCTAGATGAGGTACCTCTGTATGTATTATGGGAGTTACAAGAAGTCGGTTCAGATCGTGATGACGTATGGAGCTACACCAACTAGAGTATCCTTTCTTCAATGAATGGTCATTTATGTAGTTTGAATGAAATGTTGATGTTACTAATGATTAATGTGTGTTGTTGCTCATAGGATGATTTCCTAAGTGGCAAAGTAAATGGTTTCAAAATATCTTTCGAATCCTCACTGAGCTTTGTTATATATAAGCTCACCCTCATTTGTTTTATTTGTTCATGTGTTACCAAGCCAGATATTGGGTATGTGTAACGCCCCGATCCCTCACGAGACCGGGACTCCTATTTATCATGCTATTCTCACCCAATTCCAAACCCCGGGCACAAAATTTTAGGGAAAACGGACAGAGTTTCCCCTGTATTGTGGACATTCTGAACAACCTGTAAACACTCAATAAAGCCACAACAAGGTAAGACAAACTTTTCATAACTAAAGATCAAAGGATTAAGGCCATCCGAGCCTTGAAGCATACTATAGTTCCAAAAACACACAAGCATGCTAGTGGCTAGAGTTAGAACATTCACTACCAAGCATGCAAGGTAATTGAGAGCAGAAACATAAGTTATTACAAGATATAGGTTCCCAAATCTACACTACAACCAACTATCCTTCAACTTCTTACAGCAACCAATATAAACAAAGCCCTTAGGCCACAAAATAGATACACAAATACCAAATAGAAACAAGAAGGCACAGCCACTTCAGAATAACACACAGCAACTAGGGCAACTCCTCCAACTGCGCCACCTGAAACATGTTAGCGAGGTATGAGCAACCACTGTTGCCCAGTGAGGGATATAGTCCCGGGGCGTGCAATGCAACAGATAATACAATTATACAACAATAACACTTAGACAATTAAAGAAACAATGAAACTTAAATAACCACACATTTAAAGGATACATTTCACATAACCCCTATACACCAATCTTCACTGGTCTTCATTCACGATCCACGAACCACGAGCACGATCACGATAAGCCGGCATAACCCCAAACACTCCAGTGGGTGTACTCCGGATGTACCCCGATAATCCTACGACCCAACATCCCCTGGCAATCTCCGGACCAGGCGAATGAGGGATTAGGGTACGGAGTTTGAATATCCACCGGCAAGCCCTCTACCGCCCAGCCGATATTCAACACATCCGCCCCTGACACTATGGTTGCGCAACCACTATGCAATGCACTTAACGATGGCAAGTTAATAGCAATAATATAAGCATTAACACATATGAGGATCAACAAAGTAGGTTGACCTCGATGCAATCATAATAGAACAATTATATAAGCAAATATGCAGTTTTGCAAAGAGACATTACAAAATAACCATAGGATTAAACCAAAAGCTCCAAATCAACTTAATATCACATATAAACACTCAAGAAGTCATGCCGTGCGTTTAGAAGTGTGAGACAACCGAAATTGCACTTAAACCCCTTTATTTTACAAACTATTTCTCTTCCAAACCAAAGTTAATGATTTCATTTTCAAAGGAAACTCTCCCAACCTTCTAACTAATCCTCAAGGTACCCTCTCAACCCTCTAACTCATTCAAATGCACGCGTTTACCCCGAAAGCCCCAAATTCTCTCTTATGGCTTTAAACTACACATACATTGTCCGGGCTTCAAACAAGGGATATCAAGGCATCTATAGCACCTAGGTAGCCTAAGGATACTAAAATTGAAGCCCGAATCCACCCGGATTCGCATTAACCCCAAAAGCCCCAAGTTAAAGTCGGCTATTTTCCATTTTTAGGCGATTTAAGGGCCATGCAAGTGCACGGGGCTATTAGGTTATCTTCACTAGCACCTAAGGCATCTATTAGAAGCATTAAATCAAGCTAATTCGAGCAATTACACAAAACCCTAGAAAAAACGTCACTATTCACCTCATAAATTCAAATGACGATTCCAACCGTTTAAAATGCGAACTAATAGCTCAAATGTGTTCTCTAGCACTTATATACAAGGTATAATAGCATAGATAAGCTTTGCAATAGCATTTGATAACATTTTCAACAAATCAAGAAAAATGTAACATTTTAGATATACATAAAAAGTCATGAAAACCCTCACCAATTGCGCGTAGGAACTCTCGGGAGGCTAGCAAACACCCTAAACTACTTGTTCTAGGCTTGGCTTGGCTTGGCTTGAAGATTTGATGAGCAAAATCCTCTCATTCTCCTCCTATACTATTCTCGGATTTGCTACAGTAATTCCTGCATCTTCTCTTTTTTTTTTTTGTGTTTTGTTAAGTTATGAGCTAGGTGGTGTTTTATGAGCATATATATTAAATGGGATCAAGTTAGGTGCTTAGTGGTCCACTAAAATGAACGTTGATAACCTTAAAACTAGCCTAAGGTGAAGAATATATGCTAGCTAATTAAATTACTAAGTTATGTTACGTAATACTATTCATTGAACCATTAAAACATTTTTTAAACGAGTGCTCCTATCGCTCCTAGCTCAATTGCACATTTTTCCCATTCCTTTAACAATTAATATGATTTAATAAAAATGCTAATTCACTAATATAATGCAGTTTAAAAATGGAATGAATAGTGACCAAGAAAGATAACAGGTAAAGCACATAATTTAATGCGCAATTAATAGATGCCACATTTAAAAATGTGTACGGTAGAATCTCGGGCGTCACAGTATGTCACTCAGGAAGCTGAGAATGTGCCTTATGTGGGCCAGTCTTATGTGACAGAGTCTTATCTGTGATGTCTGAGCTGAAGTCCTCTTTTTACTATATTGTATATTAGAACTAGTTGGATTGTATTTACTTTGAAGTTATGTTGTATAAGATGATCGAAGGATAGTGAAAGTATTATGCTAGCTTAGTTGTCTTACTTTTGGAACTTGAATAGGTTGCTAGACTAGCTTAATATATATATTATGCATATGTATGGTATAGCTTATGGTGAATGGAGGCATATAACCTATGGTTGGGATGTTGTATGGTTGTTTAAATATATGGTGATTAGATGTGTTGTATGTTGTTGAAATGATTGAGGAGTTGTTGAAATTTGGAGTTGGTTGTATGAAGTTATAAAGGGTTGGTTTAGAGCCCTGATGTCCATGTTACAAATGTTATATTGCCAAAATTTCATTGCGTCCTAACTGATCGTAAGGGGGGTCGAGTTGGGGCATGACATTGCCCACTATGAAACTAATCTAACATCTTTTTTATTGGACAAAAGATGTTATATCTCTTATAAACACAAATCAAACTCTAACAACAAACATCAAATGTTCCATTGCAAGTATATCTCATATATTCAAAAACCTCTTTGTGTTCAAAGCAAAGAAACAAGAAAATAACCATGTAAACATATGAAGATCAAGCATAGGCTCTTATACCACTTGAAAGGAACTTCACAAGGCTTATGGAGAAAACATAGCTTAAAACAAAGAAACTTCCATGGCTAGAATTTCAAAAATTTCTATAACAAAGCTATGTACATCCAAAAACCCTAGTCTTGATTTCATATGATTAACATTGTGTAAGCATATATATACAACTATATATATATATATATATATAGTAGAGAGATATACAAGATATACCTTTTGAAGATCTTAGCAAAGGATAATGAAGCAAGCTCAAGCTTTGACAAATCCTCCCACAAATGCAAGAGCCCTAGGTTGTCCACACAAGCTTGAATGAGCTCCCTTGATCACCCAAGAAGATGTGCTAGCTTTCTTGGTGACCTTGAATAAACAAGAGAATAAAGTAGAGAGCAAAACAATTTCTTCTCTTCCTTTTTCTTTGGTTGGTCGTAAAAAACAAGGAGCAAGAGATAAATAATATTATCTTGTATCTTGTTATTGTATATTGTATGTAATGTATAATGTGTAATATCTTGAAGACAAAAGCTAGTGGATTATGACACACTTCACAATAGCCACTTCTCTTGTCTTGCTTTAATCCTATCCATTCAATTCAACAACCAATGGAAGTTTAAGATAGTGATATGGAGCTCTTGTGAGACCCTAACCCAAACTGCATATGCATTACTTTTCCACTATGTGTAATTACGTGTAATTCTATGTTATATGTATGTATGTAGATTAAATACCTGTAAACCCTAAATGCGTGCTAGATACAATAGTAATAGGCTAGGAAATAAGCTAGAAGAAAATGAACTAAGTACAAAAAACTATGGGGTAACTTTGTAATATTAAAAAACTACGGGGCCAAAGTGTAATTAACTAAAATTCACGTGGACACCAATTAAATAACCAAAATCAAGAATTAATATTTCCAAAATCCCACTTGAACCTGACTATAGCAAATTACACTACAAAAAACAAGTTGTTTTGTGACGGCCAGTAATCGTCACATTTTCATCACAAACAAGCAAATGCGACGAAATTGTGACGACATGTCTGTTGTGGCCAAACATGGCGTTGCTAAATCGGTTTTCATCACATATTTGTGGCCTTGTGACTAATTTGCCACAACATGCAAAGTTGGAAGTGTTCGTGACAAATTTGTGGCCAATGCGACTAATATGCCACGACATATAGTTGAGGCCATTTCGTGGCAAATATTTCATGACAAACTCGTGGCAAGTTATTTGTCATAATTTTGTGACTGAAGTTGATGCAAAAGCATGACATATATTTCGTGGTAATATCATTGCTGACGTTTCGTGGCCGAATATTGTTACAAATTCGTGGCAAATTTTTTTGTCACAAATTCGTCCCAAATTGTTTTCGTTGCAAAATGGTGTCCATATTTCATTCATTTTGTCACAAATTCATGGAAAATTTAATTCATTAATGTTTCTCACGATTAATTTATTTATGTTAAATAAACAATAATAGTAAAGAACAATAAAAGGAAAATATATTATATTATACTAATTTGTAAATAATATTTATTTACACAAATTAAAATAGTTTTACAAATAACCAAAACTATTCTATTTTTCATCAACCTCATTTTCATGCTATCGATGTTGATGGCAGTAGGCGGTGGGCGGTGGTGTTCACGACGACAATAATCTATAATTTTTTAAAAAAGAAAAGCATGTTAAAAACTTTAAAATGATATAAAGTGATTAAAATCACAAAAAATACATATATTTCACTAAATCTATTACTTATATATCTTTCACAACCACAATAAAAACCAAAATCTAAATTTATAAGTTCAAATGCAGGAAGGACTATAATTAAAGGACAAAAAAAAAGCACCTAGTGGTTCTTATCTGTTTTCTTTTCATGTTCTTTGGGGGCGGGGAGCAACTAAAAGTTTGCTGAAGTACCTTCTGGCTCTGGTAACATTCCCACATATTATCTATCATCCTTTTTTTCCCACAAATGTAGAAGCAATAGATAACTAGTCTTCCTAAGACTATATCCCTGTCAACATGTAAAGCATGAGTCGACTAACAAATAAAGTCAATAATCTATGCAGAAGCAATAAATAACTAGTCTTTCTTATTTGAACTTGCCTTTTTACCCACTTATCAAAGTAAAGAATTACTATGTAGAAGCAATAAATTTCTCTTTCACAATTTTACAAACACAACTTATGCACATACATATATTTTACTTACATCTAATCCCTAGGTACTGTAATGTAACTATTAATTAACTAAACACCCTATGCAAACTCACACACATATACAGGGTAGCCATAACACATCCATATAGACTTCACCATCTACTACCTTCAACTATGAATTTCATGCTATATCAAGTAAACAAACAAATGATTCCAAAAATCTACTCTACGATATATATATATATATATATATATATACTATCTAGAAACATCACAAATGAAGCTTTCAATGCCATAATCGAGTATTTTCTACTATGGTTAACAGGTTAGAACACTCTTCAGGCCATTCATTGTTCATGCCGTACAAAACTCAGAGACCAAAGTATACACCACATTTTTTAACCTATCTATGATAACCTCATTGTGAAACCCCACTTTTATGCTTTAACTCGATTTACGTGTTTTATCTCGTTTTGCGTGAATTGACCTGTTTATGTGCTATATGACCTAGAATGTTATAATTTTGATGTCAATACTCCTAATACGTGCTAAATGTGCATTCATGAAATTTTCATAAAAAACGGAGTCAGAAATTTTATCGTCGATTTTCAGTGAATAGTATTTTCGAAACACGTCCGCTAAAATTTTGAAACTGGTCTTTTTAACCCTTCTAGACCTAGTCCATGGACTTTAATAGACCTGTGTTTGATTAAAACGGTTTTAAAATCGGCTTAAGAATTTATTAGGGTTTTTACATCGACTTTTGCAAAAATCGAGTTTTAAGCCGACTCGGGTGAAATTGTTTGATTGTAAAACTTCTTGTTTCCTAAAAATAATTTATTTGAGCTATCTTCGGTGTTCAATAATTGTTTTGAACATTGGTGATCAATAAAATGCATTTAAAGTCAAGAAAATACTAAAAATAATTAGTTTCCACTTTGACTTTCTTTTATTTATTTGACATTTGCTTAATATATGATCAACACACATTCAAAACAAAGCAAAACACCACCAAAAACACACACAAAACCGTGGCTCCTTGGAGGAGAAAGATAAAGGCATTTTCAAAGCATTTTTCTCACAGATTTTGCATTTCAAAGCCGAATTGAGTGATTCAAAGCTTGAAATTGATTGTTTGGCATCCATTCTACACATTTCTTGCATCAAAACACATCAAAGGTGAGAGAAAAATTCTAGATCTCAAAACTTGTCTTTTGCATTTTTGCGTATAAATGAAGATTGAACCGTTAGAATTGTAATATGATGTTAGATTATTGCTCCTTGCATGCTAGGGATCGTTTAGTGGTAATACTATGAGTTTCTGTCGGATGTAGCATAATTTTTATTTTTCGGGTATTAAATTTTGATTAAATTGTTCAATGTTGAATTAATTGAGTTGTGATGATCGAAATCGATTGCCGTCGATTTCTAAATACTTGATAATTACGTGTTAGCGCTGTTGTAATGCCGAATTTTTGATTACATTGCTCGTGGGAAAGTCCGGAAAATCCAGCCAAGATATTCTAGGGTTTTAGGGTTATCGGGCATGATTTGGAGGTGTTATGGTGGATTTCCGAGAGGGCTAATGTAGTTGGTTGAATGGGTGAGTGTTTGAAACTGATTTGGGGTTGTTTGGATTAGTAGAATGTAATATATGATTATTTGAAGTTTAGGTTATCTTTCTTTAAATTATTGAATTGAGCCTTAGTTGGTCGGGTGTGGTTTGAGTGATTGAATTGTGAGTTGTTGATGGGTAAACTAGGGTTTGATTGTGTGTTTAATGCATGTCCGGTTGGATGGCCTACTTTGTCATCTAACTTAGTTAATTGTTGTTAAATTGATTATTGATATGATTATTGATAATGATAATATGATGATTGATGATTATTGATTGATTATTGAGTATGGGAATCGGGCACTTTCATTGCTGATCTCTCAGAATATTGATTGATTATTGAGTACGGGAATCGGGCACTTTCGTTGCTGATCTCTCGGAATATTGATGATTGATGTTTATATTTATTGCTGAGTCTCTGGTATGTGTGTGCCACCTCTCGGGCAGCATCGGGCTGTCGGGTTGATAACGGCATGACTATCAAAGACTGCCTCCAGCTCGCATGACGGAGGTATTATTGAGGGAGAGATTATTGAGGGTACCCTGGGTGCGTGAGTAATGGGGAGTTATAAGAAGAACGGTTGAGATCGTGATGGCATTTGGAGCTACACCAAATAGAGTATCCTTTATTGAATGGTTATATAGTTATGTGATGATAGTATTATTTATGTTATTGTGTGTTTACTGACTCAAAGGATTATTCCAAGGAGTTTAGTAGACCTTGCTCGAGATCTATCGGATCCTCGCTGGGCTTATTTTATATAAGCTCACTCTCTATTATTGCATGCATACAGGTGTACTTTTACAGGATTACGGGTACGTGCCTCCTGAAGAGGAGAATGTGGAAAACGTGTCTTACGTGGATGAGTCCTATGTTCCAGAGTCTTATCCATGATGTCGTACATGTTTTATTATCTTGTAAATTAACTTAGTAGACTTTTATCTGCTTTATAGTTTATAATGTATAAGATGTTGATAAGTTAATGAATTAGTTGATGTTGTCTTAGTAGCTTCTCTTTTTTTTATGATTAGGTTGCTAGATTGGCTCAATATGTTTTTGTATTGTATATTAAGGGTTAATGTATTATGTTGGAACGGAGGCGCATAACTATGAATGAGTTGATGAAAGAATGTTTAATGTATGAAATGGTTGCGTTGTATGTTGTTAATTTGATTGTGGAGTTGGTTGGTGATTTGTGGAGTTTGATGTATGTTGTTATTAAGGGTTGGTTTAGAGCCCTGATGTTCATGTTACTGTCATTATGCTGCCGAAATTCCGTTGCGTCCTGACTGATTGTAAGAGGGGTCGAGTTGGGGCGTGACATTTAAGTGGTATCAGAGCTTGATTAGCTGTCAGCCGGGGTATCCTCGGAATGTGGGTAGTGGTCTAAGCATGCAAGTATGTATTAAGTGAAAGAAAAGTGAAACATATGTTAATATGTTTATGTGATTAATTTACTTATGTGTCTAACTTTCTATGTGACCAATATGCCTTGTGTGTTAAGTGAACTAATGTGGTCAATATGTTTTATGTGATAACATGCTATACGTACTCAATGTGTTGTAATTAATGTGCAGTATATGATTAATGTGTATTATGTGACAATTGTGTTTTATGTGATTTTGTGCCTTGTGTGAAGTTAGTTGTTTATGTGCTTTTAATTGTTTATACTAGCTTATGTGAAACAACGTGCTTTAGGTGCTCAATGTACTTTAAGTGACCAATGTGAGTTACGTGATCAACTTGTCTTATGTGAAGTTTGTTGCTTATGTGACTTTAATTGTTTATAACTTACTTCTGTGATATAACCTGTTTATGTGATGTTGGCTTCTTATATGTTGAATTGTGTGTTATGTGATAATGTTGCATTGTATGATAATTGCGCATTACGTTATACTTGTCCTTCATATGATATAGTTGCATACATGTTTTAACTCGTGAGTGACCTTTTAATGTCTAGGGTGGTTGTAAGAGCTTTCAGAAATAGAGGTAGGCCATGATTTGAATTATTATTATTCTAGTAGTTTATCAGTGAGATTTTAATTGTTATGTTTATGGATTTTAGTCTCGGCTTGGTGGATTGATCTTGATGTTCCTTTAGCGAAAATGAAGTTGTTCGAGGAAATAGCAATGTATCTTGATGATTTTAATTACTGTTGTTGTCATGTTTAACTTGTTATTACTTGGAGATGGATTATAAGTTGAGGTTTCCATGACATTGTGATTAGACACTTTTGGAGTCTTAACTCAGACTATACTTTCTTGAGGCTATTTTAGAATGAATTTATTTGAGGAATTAGTGATGTATATTTGTGAATGGAATGAACTGTGGTATAACATGTGAATATGTCTACTATTTGGGATTGCTATATTATTAATGGATATTTTGGAGTTTTGATCTTTAAACCTTGGAGACAATTGGAGTAATTCCTGACTAAAGTTACTTTATTCGAAGATGTAATTGTTGGGAGATAGAATTATTTGAGGAAATAAGAATGCATTTTGGTGACTGAACATTTACTTGCCTACATCGAGCTTTTGAGTTCTAGGTAGTATGACTTTCTAAATTGTTGATTGAGGATTCTCCTATGTTATAATAGGTTAGTATGAATCTGTATTGTGTTATCAGATTTTGGAGTCTTCATTAGTTAATCTTGTTAGGTAATCGATGATTTATCTTGTTTGGTGATTGTTATGACTCCTTAGATTCTTTAGATCTCCTTAGTGTCTTGTTTTGGAGGAAGATAGATTGTAGGATTTGACTTGTTGGTGTTTAAGTGTGTAGGTGGGACACCCTTCTTGTGCTTCATAATTCTATCGGTCTTATTATTATCTTTTACTCTATTCTCACTTATTTGAGAGAGAGTTGCACTTTTCTAGCATAGCAATTGTTTCTTGAAAGTTTTGCTTATTGGATTAATGGATCCTATACTCATTTGACATTGCTTCTATTCTTAACATTCATATTTGTTTCTTATACCAATGTCGCTTATTGGAGTTAAGTTTGAGACTTCTATATTTCATTCTATATCTTCAGCCATTGATTTCAATTTTTCATTTCATCCTATTACTATTCATTTGGAAGTAATTTCACCTTTGGTATACCATTTTACTTGTTTGATGTACTCCTTACCTAAGTACATTAATGTCATTCTTGTTGATCCTTGTTAATCCTATTGTTTCATTATTAAATCCTGAGCCATTACTTTGCTTGTAATTGCTCATTTAATATACTCAGCATTGTCCTTTCTTATTTATACTTCTTTGGTTATTGCGTGCTGAGATACTCATTATCTTGACACTCATATTTTCTATTGAATTAATCATCTTTTATTTCTTAATTTCATTTCGCCTCAAGTACAACTTACTTGTTGGTTCCTTGAACAATCATCGAGGATTGAAATATCTACTTGTTCAGGAATTTTTGTTCAACATACTCAGCACTGTTTTGACTCGTCATCATCCTTTGTTCGTACTTATTTAACTGATAGGTGCTGAGACATTTCTTATCTTAGTTATCATGCTTCCTTATTAAACTATCAACCTCTTGATTCTCTAACCTGTTTGACCTCTTGTTCACTTGATTGTTAGCTCAAATATGATTTTTCATATTCGTATTTCCTTGTAAATTTCATAAGAGCCATATTCTGATAAATGTCACTTTTGAGATATTCCCTTGATCAGTAATCATTCATGTTATCGTGAATGAGTTTTTAAACCCTCGGGGTGTTCATAGAGCTCTTTTGTGTAGTAGGGGATGATTGATAATTAGTGGTGTCATGCTAAGCTTTGGAGTTGCGATTTCTTTCATATGCAATATGATATGAGGTAGGAGAGAATTATGAATTGAAGATTGTCTTGGAACTATGATCATCAACTTGCAGTCAACAGCGATTGTTCTTTTGAGGTCTTTGGTTAGTTGTCATCCTAAGAGATAAATGGGAACTAAGAGAAGTATTGTTAAGTGTAACGATTGAGGATTTAATTGTCTATCAGTTCGAGAATTGCGCAGACGCAATTGTTTTAAGGAGGGGAGAATGTGAAATCCCACTTTTCTGCTTTAACTCGATTTACGTGTTTTATCTCATTTTGCGTGAATTGACCTGTTTATGTGCTATATGACCTAGAATGTTATAATTTTGATGTCAATACTCCTAATACGTGCTAAATGTGCATTCATGAAATTTTCATAAAAAACAGAGTCAGAAATTTTATGGTCGATTTTCAGTGAATAGTATTTTCGAAACACGTCCGCTAAAATTTTGAAACTGGTCTTTTTAACCCTTCTAGACCTAGTCCATGGACTTTAATAGACCTGTGTTTGATTAAAACGGTTTTAAAAACGGCTTAAGAATTTATTAGGGTTTTTACATCGACTTTTGCAAAAATCGAGTTTTAAGCCGACTCGGGTGAAATTGTTTGATTGTAAAACTTCTTGTCACCTAAAAATAATTTACTTGAGCTATCTTCGGTGTTGAATAATTGTATTGAACTTTGGTGATCAATAAAATGCATTTAAAGTCAAGAAAACACTAAAAATAATTAGTTTCCACTTTGACTTTCTTTTATTTATTTGACCTTTGCTTAATATATGATCAACACACATTAAAAACAAAGAAAAACACCACCAAAAACACACACAAAACCGTGGCTCCTTGGAGGAGAAAGATAAAGGCATTTTCAAAGCATTTTTCTCACAGATTTTGCGTTTCAAAGCCGAATTGAGTGATTCAAAGCTTGAAATTGATTGTTTGGCATCCATTCTACACATTTCTTGCATCAAAACACATAAAAGGTGAGAGAAAAATTCTAGATCTCAAAACTTGTCTTTTGCATTTTTGCGTATAAATGAAGATTGAACCGTTAGAATTGTAATATGATGTTAGATTATTTCTCCTTGCATGCTAGGGATCATTTAGTGGTAATACTACGAGTTTCTGTCAGATGTAGCATAATTTTTATTTTTCGGGTATTAAATTTTGATTAAATTGTTCAATGTTGAATTAATTGAGTTGTGATTATCGAAATCGATTGCCGTTGATTTCTAAATACTTGATAATTACGTGTTAGCGCTGTTGTAATGCCGAATTTTCGATTACATTGCTCGTGGGAAAGTCCGGAAAATCCAGCCAAGATATCCTAGGGTTTTAGGGTTATCGGGCATGATTTGGTGGTGTTATGGTGGATTTCCGAGAGGGCTAATGTAGTTGGTTGAATGGGTGAGTGTTTGAAACTAATTTGGGGTTGTTTGGATTAGTAGAATGTAATATATGATTATTTGAAGTTTAGGTTATCTTTCTTTAAATTATTGAATTGAGCCTTAGTTGATCGGGTGTGGTTTGAGTGATTGAATTGTGAGTTGTTGATGGGTAAACTAGGGTTTGATTGTGTGTTTAATGCATGTCCGGTTGGATGGCCTACTTTGTCATCTAACTTAGTTAATTGTTGTTAAATTGATTATTGATATGATTATTGATAATGATAATATGATGATTGATGATTATTGATTGATTATTGAGTATGGGAATCGGGCACTTTCATTGCTGATCTCTCAGAATATTGATTGATTATTGAGTACGGGAATCGGGCACTTTCGTTGCTGATCTCTCGGAATATTGATGATTGATGTTTATATTTATTGCTGAGTCTCTGGTATGTGTGTGCCACCTCTCGGGCAGCATCGGGCTGTCGGGTTGATAACGGCATGACTATCAAAGACTGCCTCCAGCTCGCATGACGGAGGTATCATGGAGGGAGAGGTTATTGAGGGTACCCTGGGTGCGTGAGTAATGGGGAGTTATAAGAAGAACGGTTGAGATCGTGATGGCGTTTGGAGCTATACCAAATAGAGTATCCTTTATTGAATGGTTATATAGTTATGTGATGATAGTATTATTTATGTTATTGTGTGTTTACTGACTCAAAGGATTATTCCAAGGAGTTTAGTAGACCTTGCTCGAGATCTATCGGATCCTCGCTAGGCTTATTTTATATAAGCTCACTCTCTATTATTGCATGCATACAGGTGTACTTTTACAGGATTACGGGTACGTGCCTCCTGAAGAGGAGAATGTGGAAAACGTGTCTTACGTGGATGAATCCTATGTTCCAGAGCCTTATCCATGATGTCGTACATGTTTTATTATCTTGTAAATTAACTTAGTAGACTTTTATCTGCTTTATAGTTTATAATGTATAAGATGTTGATAAGTTAATGAATTAGTTGATGTTGTCTTAGTAGCTTCTCTTTTGTTTATGATTAGGTTGCTAGATTGGCTCAATATGTTTTTGTATTGTATATTAAGGGTTAATGTATTATGTTGGAACGGAGGCGTATAACTATGAATGAGTTGATGAAAGAATGTTTAATGTATGAAATGGTTGCGTTGTATGTTGTTAATTTGATTGTGGAGTTGGTTGGTGATTTGGGGAGTTTGATGTATGTTGTTATTAAGGGTTGGTTTAGAGCCCTGATGTTCATGTTATTGTCGTTATGCTGCCGAAATTCCGTTGCATCCTGACTGATTGTAAGAGGGGTCGAGTTGGGGCGTGACACTCATCATTTTGCTTTCTATGCCTTTCTAAAAAATGAAGCAAAATAATCAAACAACATTAAGGGCAACGAAGTCTTCCCTTAGAATAAGATTCTACAAGATAATCCACAAAATTTTCCCTAAAGGATAGGACATCGAAGAGATATATCATAAATAATTGTATCAATTCATATAAATGGTCAAAAAGAGCAAACTTGCTTACAAGAGATACCGTTTTAGCATTGAGATTAAATCAGAGAGTGTTTCATCAACTAAGTCTAACCGGCCATCTCTTTGAAGCTAAAAATGAATATAATATTTGAAGATCAAGATTTTGAGAATCAAGATTGTTCAAGATGAAGAGATTTGTATGATCCTCAAGAAAATAATTAAAACTCAAAGATGATAAAAGCTCATTATACTTGACATTTTCCAATATCTCTAAAGGGAAGAAAGATAAAAATTAAAATAAAAAAGATGAGCACAAGCATCCATCTGCATCTTGTTATTCATGAGTTCTTCATCAATATCTTAGAATAAAAAGACATTGAAACAATAAGAAATGGTTACTGAGAGCAAGGATTAAAAACAAAAGTTTGAAAAGTAGAACAGGGTCTAAGGAGTATATTAACTTGGTTTTAAGTGTTAAATTTACTTGCAATCTTAGACATATAGAAGACAATAATTCAAATTTTGTAGCAAGTTAACATACTCCTTAGACCTTGTTCTACTATTGCATATTGCATATTGGTATCAATCCAGATACAAATATATAACAATATGGTTTCAAGTGTTAAATTTACTTAACACTTAATAGCAATGACCCTGGCCATCCATATTAGTCTTTGGATTTCTCATGCTATTGCCAAAAGTGATTCTTTTTTTCCCTAATAATTACATATCAAAAGGCTCTCATAAAAAATGATTTCTCAATTTTTTAGCCTAAATAAAAATTTATCAAATGAAGAATCAAATGCATATTATGATGTGTGATTTTGAACTTAGGCAAAAATATATGTGCAATGTGCTAGCGGTTTGTTATTCGTGATAAATGACAAAGGTTTTTATCATGCCTAATAAAATTTTTATCACATCTTGTATGACCTCTGTTATATGGTCAAAAGTTTAGAAAAAAAATTAGGATTGAGATTAACTCAAGTAAAAATATGATAGCGAAGAATTCAAAAGAAATTTTTTTTTTTAAGTGGATTCCACAAAGTAAAGGTCTAGCGCAGCTAGCTTGCAATAAAATAAAAGATCTGGCAACAGTAGGATAATCCATGGTTACACATTAAAGACCACCAGTAATAATACGACTTATAACTCCTATTCAATATTTCTTACCATGAGAAGAAGCCTTAAGTATGTTAATTGATATGCCATAATCAACGACCTCAACGTTTCTCCTGTAGTATCACTCATGTAATTAAGCTATTTTGTAAACACCTATTCATGATCACAATGCAAAATTACAGTTAATTAAAATCAATGAGTATCATATAAAGATAATAAATTACTCTATTTTATTCTAAATTGTGAGTAAATTATGACAAATCATAGAGATCTAACTGAGGTATCCACTTTTTGGATAGTTATAAGAAAATGAGGAAAAAATTAATTTATCTAATCTAAACTTCCCAAGAGATAAGCAAATCTGGTGAGCATGATAAAATCATAATATAGGGGACATTTCTGTAAGAGTAATTTTCATTTTTTGATGTACAAAGAGAGCATCAAATTTCAGCTATGCAATGTTACAACATACATGCACTTTTTGAATTTGAATAGTATCCAACAGATTTGAGCCCAAAATATGCATAAAATTATAATTAATATTTAAACAAAACTCGGCAACATCTCACAACCCTTTAGAACATATAACATGTATGAAAAGGGACACCGCAGAAGAAAAAAGCTAGGAAAGGAACAACACATTTAGATCTAAACAAATAATTAGCATGGTCTTAACACATTCAGATTTAAACAAATTAGCATGATCTAAACATACATATATATTTCTTGCGCGAGATGTGGTGGTGCCGTTGTGGAGGTATTGCCGCTATAGTGGTGGTACTGCTACGGTAGTGCCACCTTCGTGAGGGTGCAATAAGAGGTGGATAGGGGTATTGTGGCGCGAGGGTAGGGAGACGGGTTTTGGGGGGTAGGGGGTGCTACTATGACGAAGGGGGTAGGGGTGTTGGTGGCGTTAGGGTGGAAGAGATGCAGGTTGTTGTGCGATTTAGGGGTATGGGGGTGACGATGGGTTTTGGGGGGTTGGGGGGTGTTTTAGTTTTTGATAAATATATATATGTATATATACATCATATACATACATTACCATATATATGTAATTTTTTTTTAAAAAATTATACATTAATAATATTATAATAAATTCTAAATTAATTTATTTTATTTTAAATATAGAACTTTCGTCACATTAAAAAGCTAAAAAAAAATTTATATGTTTTTGCAAATGTATTTTATATTATTAATTATTTTGTTCTTGTGAAACCCAACTTTTCTATCTTGTCTCGTTTTGCGTGTTTATTCTCGTTTTGCGTGAATTGATCTATTTATGTGCTATATGACTTGGAATGTAATAATTTTGATATTAATACTCCTAGAACATGCTAAATGTGCATTCACGAAATTTTCATCAAAAACGGAGTCAGAAATTTTATCGTCAATTTTTAGTGAATAGTATTTTCGAAACACATCCGCTAAAATTTTGAAACTGGTCTTTTTAACCCTTCTAGACCTAGTCCTCGAACTTTAATGGACCTATGTTTGATGAAATCGGGTTTTAAATCGGCTTAGGAATTTATTAGGGTTTTTACACCGACTTTTGCGAAAATCGAGTTTTAAGCCGACTCGGGTGAAATTGTTTGATTGTAAAACTTCTTGTCACCTAAAAATAACCTACTTGAGCTATCTTGGGTGTTGAATAATTGTTTTGAACATTGGTGATCAAGAAAATGAATTTAAAGTCAAGAAAACACTAAAAATACTAAAGTTTCAACTTTGACTTTCATTTAAAATGTTGACTATTATGCATATATCACCAACACACACAAGCAAAGCACAAAAACACCCTCAAACACACCTAGATGGCCGAGAGTTTCATGGGAGAATAGCCAAGCTTTTCTTCAAAGCTTTCAAAGAAAAAGCTAGTTTTTGTCCGTAGAACTTCGTGCTGAGTTAGATTTTGCTTGTTGGGCACGCATTTCTAGGCTTATATCACATTAAAGGTGAGAGAAAAATTCTAGATCTCAAAACTCATATTTTGTGTTTATGCGTATAAATAATTATTGAACCGTTAGAATGTTAATTTGAAGTTAGATTATTGCTCCATGCATGCTAGGGATCATTTATATGTAATCTTACGAGATTTGAACCGTTGTAGCATAATTATTTATTTTTGGGTATTTAAAGTTGATTAATTTGCTAAATGTTGATTATTTTGAGTTGTGTTGATCGGAATCGATTGCCGTCAATTTCTAAAAGTTTGTTAATTACGTGGTAGCGCCGTTGTAATGCCGAATTTTTGATTGCGAGGTCGGTGCTAAAATCCAGAAATTTCAGCCATGACACACTAGGGTTTTAGGGTTATTGGGCATGATTTGGATGTGTTTTGGTTGGTTTCCAAGGGGGCTAATGTAGTTGATTGAATGGGTGAGTGATAGAAACTGATTTGGAGTTGTTTGGATTAGTAGAATGTAAGATATGAATATTTGAAGTTTAGGTTGTCTTTCTTTAAAATGTTAAATTATGCCTTTAGTTGATTAGGTGTGGTTTGAGTGATTGAATTGTGAGTTGATGATGGGTAAACTAGGGTTTGATTGTGTGTTTAATGCATGTTGGGTTGGATGACCTACTTTGTCATCTAACTGAGTTATTTGTTGTTAAATTGATTATTGATGTCATTATGATGATAATATGATTATTGATTGATTATTGATTGATGATTGATGTCGGGAGATAGGCTGTTCTGCTAGACTATCCTCCTGTGAATGATTGATGTTTATTATTATTGCTGAGTCTTTGGTATGTGTGTACCACCTCTTGGGCAGCATCGGGCTGTCGGGTTGATAACGACGTGACTATCAGAGACTGCCTCCAGCTCGCATGACGGAGGTGTCATGGAAGGAGAGGTTATTGGGGTACCTCGGGTGCGTGAGTTTATGGGAGTCACAAGAAGGCTTTTATGATTGTGATGGCGTTTGGAGCTACACCAACTAGTGTATCCTTTATTGAATGGTCATTATAGTTTATGTGATAATAGTATTATTGATGTTATTGTGTGTTTACTTGCTCAAAGGATCATTTTTCCAAGGAGTATAGTGGATACTGTTAGAGATCTATCGAATCCTCACTGGGCTTATTTTATACAAGCTCATTCTCTATTATTGCATGCTTACAGGTGTTGTTGAGCAGGATTACGGGTACGTGCCTCCTGAAGAGGAAAATGTGCATTACGTGGATGAGTCTAATGTTCCAGAGTCTTATCCTTGATGTTGTATTGTTTTACTATCTTGTATATTATCTAGTTGACTTTTATATGCTTTGTAGTTCATAATGTAAAAGATGTTGAAAAGATAGTGAATTAGTTGACACTATCTTAGTAGCCTTCTTTTGTTTATGATTAGGTTGCTAGGTTGGTTCAGTATATTTTTGCAATGCCTATTAAGGTTTATGTATTATGTTGGAACGGAGGTGTATAACGAAGAATGATTATTGTATAATATGGTTATGATGTATGTTATTATTTTATTGAGGAGTTGTTTGTTGTATGGTTTGTGGAGTTGATGTATGATGTTCTAATGAGGTTGGTTTAAAGCCTTGGCATCCTGTTTACTGTCGTTATACTGCTGAAATTCCGTTGCGTCCTGACTGATTATAAGAGGGGTCGATTTGGGGCGTGACATTTAAGTGGTATCAGAGCGCATGTTAGTTGTCAGCCGGGGTATTCTCGGAATGTGGGTAATGGTTTTAGCATGAAAGTATGTAGGAATTGAAAGAAAAGTGAACTATGTATTAATATGATTAAATGATTAAGTGATTAAGTGATTATGTGATTTAGTGCTTATGTGACTATGTGATTAACTTGTTTATGTGATTGATACTTAAGTGATTTATGTGTTTATGTGAATTGTTGCTTATTTGCTAATAACTGTCTATGGCATGTTTACGTGCTATAACATGTGCTAACTCTTTGATTAGTAGAATGGCTGGTTGACCAAGGACTAGAGGTAGGCCCGAGGTAGTAGATGAGACTCCTGGTAATGCGGCACTGGGCTGTGATAGGGGTGATGATCGATTGGGGGCAGCTATGGAGAGGATTACTGAGTTAGTGGCTAGTCAGGCACAGTTACTGGCAGGGCAGGCTCCCCAGAATCAGGCTTTGCAGGCTCAGTTGTTGAATGTGCAGGGTGGAAACCACGGGCGTGGTACCCTGAAAGAGTTCTTAGGGTATCATCCACCTAGATTTCAGGGGGAACCTGATGATCGGAAGGCTGAAGCGTGGATTAGTAAGGTGGAGAAGATTTATGATCCTCTTGATTATACCGATGAGCAGAAGGTTTCCTTTGCCGTGTACTTGCTGGATGATGAGGCAGAGGAATGGTGGCGCACAGTGAGAACTAGCCGGGCGACTCAGGGTATTCCGTATGTTTGGGGTACCTTTCTGTTAACTTTCCGGGCAAAGTATGTCTCGAGGATCGCGAGAGAGCGGAGAGAGGCAGAGCTTCTAGCCTTAGTGTAGGGAGACGCTTCAGTGGCTCAGTATGAGGCCACTTTCACTAGGTTGTCCCAGTATGCACCGGAGTATGTGGTTGATGAGGAGCGGAGGACTCGTAGATTTATGTTAAGGTTGAGGCTCGAGATTCAGGATATGATGGCTCTGAATCAATATGATATATTCATTGAGGCCTTTGATGCAGCTTCTAGGTTAGAAAAGAGAAAGGGGGATCAGCTTGTGTCTAGTCAGCCTAGTAAGAGGTTGTATCAGCCGCAGTTTCAGCAGGGTATGTATAGGCATCCCGTACAGCAGGTTGTGTACAGGCCGCCAGCTCAGCAGGGTTCTTTTAGGCTACAGGGTCAGCAGAGTTATTATCGGCCTCAGTTTCAGTAGGGGTCATATCAGGTTCAGTCCCAGTTTAGGCCAACCCAGTCTCAGGGTCAATACAGGCTTTAGCAGCAGGCTGGTTTAGTTGTTTCTTCAGCTTTTGGTTCTTCCAGGGGTAGTGTTAGTGCATCATCACCGCAGTGTACACACTGTAAGCGCACGGGGCATGTGGAGGCCGATTGTAGAGTGAAGGTAGGGACGTGTTTAGGATGCGACAACAATCAGCACAGGGCGAAGGATTGCCCTAGATATTCGAGGACTGAGGGTCGGACAACGACTCAGGGTTATCAGGGCCGACCTGAGGCTAGTGCACCTCAGCAGCAGCGGGTTCAGGCTTGGGCCTACGCAGTTGACTTAGAGGAGATGCCTGAGGAAACTGCAGTTGTGGAAGGTAACTTCCTTATACTTGATCAACTTGTTAAAGTGTTGATTGATTTTGGTGCTACATATTCTTTCATTACTCCTGCTTGTGTGCAACGTGTTAATATGCAACCTGAAAGATTGCCTTATGTGGTTGAGATTAGTACCTCTTTGACTGATAAGTATGTGACTAGCTTAGTATGTAAGGATTGTAAAATACATGTTAAGAGGCATAGTTTTCCTTCGGACCTTATCTTATTTCCTATCCGGGGGTATAATGTTATCTTGGGTATAGATTGGCTTTCTATGTATGATGCCCAGTTGAACTGTAGAACCAAGGTAGTACAGTTTCGTTTGCCAGATCAGCCAGTAGTTGAGGTAGTAGGGAACCGGGGTTCTAAGACGAGTTTTGTTATCTCAGCAACTAAAGCCGTTAAATTGGTAAGTAAGGGGTGTTCAGGTTATCTAGCTTATTTGATCAACAAGCCATCTGATAAGCTACAGCTGGAGGAAATCCCTATTATTCGGGAATATCCTAATGTATTTCCCAAGGAGTTGCCATGGTTACCGCCAGAGAAAGATGTGGAGTTTGTGATCAATCTTATTACCGGTACTCAACCTATTTCTAAATCAGTGTACCGGATGGCACCAGCTAAGTTGAAGGAGTTGAAGACTCAGTTGCAGGAGTTATTGGAGAAGGGATTTATTCAGCAGAGTTCTTCACCTTGGGGAGCTCCTGCTTTATTTGTGAAGAAGAAGGATGGTACTTTGAGATTGTGTATTGATTACCGCAGTTTGAATCAGGTGACCATCAAGAATAAATATCCTTTGCCACTGATTGACGAGTTGTTTGATCAACTTCAGGGAGCCAAAGTCTACTCTAAATTTGATTTGAGGCAGGGGTATTATCAGCTTCGGATTCGTACGGAGAATGTTCCGAAGTCTGCCTTCAGGACTCGGTACGGGCATTATGAGTTTGTTGTTATGCCCTTTGGATTAACTAATGCACCGGCAACATTCATGGATCTTATGCATCGGGTTTTTCAGCAGTATTTAGACCAGTTCGTGGTAATCTTTATTGATGATATCTTGGTCTATTCTAAATCTGAATCGGAGCACGAGCAACATCTACGGCTTGTCTTACAAAAGCTACAGGAGCATCAGTTGCTTGCCAAGTTCAGCAAATGTGAATTTTGGTTGCAATGCATATCTTTTCTTGGCCATGTTATTATACAAAGTGGTATATCTATAGATCCCACTAAGATTGAAGTGGTGATGTCTTAGAAACGGCAAAAGAATGTTTCTGAGGTCCGTAGCTTGCTTGGCTTGGCGGGTTATTACCTTAGGTTTGTAAAGGACTTCTCGAAGATTACTGGGCCACTTTCTAAGTTAACTCGGAAACGGACTATCTTTAATTGGGATGAGAAGTGTGAGAGTGGGTTTCAGGAGCGGAAAAAGAGGTTAACTACCACTCCAGTACTTGCTCTACCAAAGGGGACCGATAATATGGTTATTTACAGCGATGCATCCAAGGAGGGCTTGGGATGTGTTCTTATGCAAAATAGCTGAGTTATTGCCTATGCTTCCAGGAAGTTGAAGCCTTATGAGGTGAATTATCCGACTCATGATCTTGAGTTGGCAGCAGTTGTCTTCACACTAAAGAAGTGGTGTCATTATCTGTGGGGCAGTAAGTTCGAGATTTTCACTGATCATAAGAGTCTGAAGTACTTGTTCTCACAGAAGAAGTTGAATATGCGTCAGCAGAGATGGATGGAACTTCTTAGGGATTATAATTGTTCTATCAATTATCTGCCTGGCAAGGCAAATGTTGTAGCAAATGCTCTTAGTCGGAAGGCGAGTGTTGCTTGTTTGGCTGTCAAGAAATGGGAGATTCTTGAGGAATTCACTTATTGGAGACCGGAGTTGACTCAGGTTGGGGTGATGTGTTCATATCTCCGTATTCAACCTTTACTGTTGTCTCAAATCAGGGAAGCTTAGCAACTGGATGATAAACTTCAGAAGATCAAGGATCAGATCACAAATGATCAGTCTGACTTTAAACTGCATGAGGATGGTATTCTTCGGTTTCGGAACAGGGTTTGTGTTCCCGATGAACTGGGCTTGAGGCGAGGTATCCTGGAGGAAGCTCATAATTCTAAGTATACTATTCATCCTGGTAGAACCAAGATGTATCGGGATTTGAAGCAACATTATTGGTGGAATAACATGAAGAGGGAGGTTGCTCAGTTTGTACCTAGATGGTTGACTTGTCAGAGGGTGAAAGCCGAGCATCAACGACCTGCAGGGTTACTTTAGCCGTTGGCTATACCAGAGTGGAAATGGGAGCATATTACGATGGATTTCGTCACTGGTTTGCCTAGAACACCGAGAGGTAATGATGCAGTTTGGGTTGTCGTGGATCGTTTGACGAAGACAGCTCATTTTATTTCGATGAGGATGGGAGATGAGGTTACAAAGTTGACGGGTCTTTATTTGGATTAGATTGTTAGACTTCACGGGATTCCATCTAGTATTGTCTTAGATCGAGATCCTTGATTTACTTCTCGTTTGTAGGAGAAACTTTAGGAGACCTTGGGTACTCAGTTGAACTTCAGTACTGTGTATCATCCACAGACCGACGGTCATTCTGAGCGGACTATTCAGATTCTAGAAGATATGCTCAGGGCTTGTGTTCTAGACTTCGGGAAGAACTGGGAGAAACATCTACCACTTGCCGAGTTTGCCTATAATAATAGTTATCAAGCTACTATTGGGATGGTACCTTTCGCAGCTCTTTACGGTCGTAAGTGTCGTTCACCTTTATATTGGGACGAGGTAGGGGAGATGAAGTCTATTGATCCGACTATCATGCCAGAGCTTCTTGAGAAGATTGAGAATGTTCAGTTGATTAGGCAGAGAATGCTTAAGGCGCAAAGTAGATTCAAGAGTTATGTTGATAAGCGTCGTCGGGACTTGGAGTTTGCAGTCGGAGATCGGGTTTTCTTGAGATTGTCTCCTCGTAAAGGGTTTGCTCGTTATGGTAAATGTGGTAAGCTGAGTCCGAGATTTGTTGGGCCGTTTGAGATTATCGGCAGGGTTGGTAAGTTGGCATATCGGTTGGCTTTACCAGAGAATTTCTCTAATGTCCACGATGTATTTCACGTTTCTAATTTGCGGAAATATAATCCGGATCTTTCTCATATTCTTAAGCCAGAGCCGTTACAACTTCGTGAGAATCTGACTTATGACGAGCGTCCGATTCGTATTCTTGATCAGATGAACGAGAGCTGAGGTCGAAGAAGATTCCAATGGTTAAGATATTGTGGAAGCATTACGGCATTGAAGAAGCTACTTGGGAGAGACGAGATCAGATGCAGCAACAGTACCCAGATCTGTTCAGTACATCAAGTAAGAATTTCGAGGACGAAATTTCTTTAAGGGGGGAGAATGTGAAACCCCACTTTTCTATCCTGTCTCGTTTTGCGTATTTATTCACGTTTTGCGTGAATTGATCTGTTTATGTGCTTTATGACTTAGAATGTGATAATTTTGATATTAATACTCCTAGAACATGCTAAATGTGCATTCATGAAATTTTTATAAAAAATGGAGTCAGAAATTTTATCGTCGATTTTTAATAAATAGTATTTTCGAAACACGTCCGCTAAAATTTTGAAACTGGTCTTTTTAACCCTTCTAGACCTAGTCCTCGAACTTTAATAGACTTGTGTTTGATGAAATCGGGTTTTAAATCGGCTTAGGAATTTATTAGGATTTTTACACCAACTCTTGCGAAAATCAAGTTTTAAGCCGACTTGGGTGAAATTGTTTGATTGTTAAACTTCTTGTCACCTAAAAATAACCTACTTGAGCTATCTTGGGTTTTGAATAATTGTTTTGAACATTGGTGATCAAGAAAATGAATTTAAAGTCAAGAAAACACTAAAAATACTAAAGTTTCAACTTTGACTTTCATTTAAAATGTTGACTATTATGCATATATCACCAACACACACAAGCAAAGCACAAAAACACCCTCAAACACACCTAGATGGCCGAGAGTTTCATGAGAGAATAGCCAAGCTTTTCTTCAAAGTTTTCAAAGAAAATTTTCAAAGAAAAAGCTAGTTTTTGTCCATAGAACTTCGTGCCGAGTTGGATTCTGCTTGTTGGGCACGCATTTCTAGGCTTATATCGCATTAAAGGTGAGAGAAAATTCTAGATCTCAAAAATCATATTTTGTGTTTATGCGTCTAAATAATTATTGACCATTAGAATGTTAATTTGAAGTTAGATTATTGCTCCATGCATGCTAGGGATCATTTATATGTAATCTTACGAGATTTGAACCGTTGTAGCATAATTATTTATTTTCGGGTATTTAAAGTTGATTAATTTGCTAAATGTTGATTATTTTGAGTTGTGTTGATCGGAATCGATTGCCATCAATTTCTAAAAGTTTGTTAATTACATGGTAGCGCCATTGTAATGCCGAATTTTCGATTGCGAGGTCGGTGCTAAAATCCAGAAATTTCAGCCATGACACACTAGGGTTTTAGGGTTATTGGGCATGATTTGGATGTGTTTTGGTTGGTTTCCGAGGGGGCTAATGTAGTTGATTGAATGGGTGAGTGATAGAAACTGATTTGGAGTTGTTTGGATTAGTAGAATGTAAGATATGAATATTTGAAGTTTAGATTGTCTTTCTTTAAAATGTCAAATTATGCCTTTAGTTGATTAGGTGTGGTTTGAGTGATTGAATTGTGAGTTGATGATGGGTAAACTAGGGTTTGATTGTGTGTTTAATGCATGTTGGGTTCGATGGCCTACTTTGTCATCTAACTGAGTTATTTGTTGTTAAATTGATTATTGATGTCATTATGATGATAATATGATTATTGATTGATTATTGATTGATGATTGATGCTGGGAGATAGGCAGTTCTGCTAGACTGTCCTCCTGTGAATGATTGATGTTTATTATTATTACTGAGTCTTTGGTATGTGCGTGCCACCTCTTGGGTAGCATCGGGCTATCGGATTGATAACGGCATGACTATCAGAGACTGCCTCCAGCTCGCATGACGGAGGTGTCATGGAGGGAGAGGTTATTGGGGTACCTCAGGTGCATGAGTTTATGGGAGTCACAAGAAGGCTATTATGATCGTGATGGCGTTTGGAGCTACACCAACTAGTGTATCCTTTATTGAATGGTCATTATAGTTTATGTGATGATAGTATTATTGATGTTATTGTGTGTTTACTTGCTCAAAGGATCATTTTTCCAAGGAGTATAGTGAATACTGTTAGAGATCTATCGGATCCTCACTGGGCTTATTTTATATAAGCTCATTCTCTATTATTGCATGCTTACAGGTGTTGTTGAGCAAGATTACGGGTACGTGCCTCCTGAAGAGGAAAATGTGCCTTACGTGGATGAGTCTTATGTTCCGGAGTGTTATCCTTGATGTTGTATTGTTTTACTATCTTGTATATTTTCTAGTTGACTTTTATATGCTTTGTAGTTCATAATGTAAAAGATGTTGAAAAGATAATGAATTAGTTGATGCTATCTTAGTAGCCTTCTTTTGTTTATGATTAGGTTGCTAGGTTGGTTCAGTATATTTTTGCAATGTATATTAAGGTTTATGTATTATGTTGGAACGAAGGCGTATAACGAAGAATGATTATTGTATAATATGGATATGATGTATGTTGTTATTTTATTGAGGAGTTGTTTGTTGTATGGTTTATGGAGTTGATGTATGATGTTCTAATGAGGTTGGTTTAGAGCCTTGGTATCCTGTTTACTGTCGTTATACTGCCGAAATTCCGTTGCGTCCTGACTGATTATAGGAGGGGTCGAGTTGGGGCGTGACAGTTCTAAATCTATAATCTATTTATTGTTTTTAAATTAGTAAATCATATTAAAATTAGGGTTAGAAATTAGTTATGGAAAAGTTTTTAATTAAAAAATAATATTAATCAACAAATATAATAAAAATATAATATTAATAATTAAAATTGAATATCATTGTTTACAAATGCAAATGTAATTAAAAATATATATAGTATAAAAAGTTGAAGTTATTAGGATAATTTCAAGTGCATATGAATTCGTAAGTATATGTGTGTGCAATAGTGAGAGTGTGTGTGCAGCCGTGAGGGAGAGAGAGTGTATGTGTGAGGATGCATTGGTAGGTGGGTTAGATATGATGAGGAGTTTTTAAATTTTTTTTCAATTAACTACGATGTTCGTCGCAAAAACGTCATAATATGACATTTCGTCACATTTACGTCACAATTTCCATATCGTCAAAATTTTGACTCAAATATTGCGTCAAATTTGTGACAAACCTCTATTTATCTAGTTTCGTCACAAAATTGTAGCAAATAGCAATGAAATTGCGACAACCCGCTAGAACTATTTCCTATTGTGGCAAAATTGTCGCATATAGTGACGAATTAGAGTCAATATGTGTTCAAAACGCAAGAACTATTTCATGTCATGGCAAAATTGTCGCTGTTTGTGACGAATTTGCGTCGATTCTTGATAGTCGTCACAAATTTGTCACAAGTTCCACATATTTTGAGCGCATAAATATTTTGTGGCATTTTTGTCCCAATTTTGTGACGAATTTAATTTTGTCACAAATTGTCGTGACAAAACAGTTGTTTTTTTGTAGTGTTAGAAAAGAAAGCCAAGACCAAGAGTTCTTTAAAAGTTAGGGGCATAAATAGAGACTTTGGAATTTTTGAGGTCAAAGTGCGATTATGAGAACTAATACTCGGAGACCAAGTTTGGAATTTTAAACTAGATATCACATAAACTAAATTGTACAAGGAACACCCCTGTCGAATTAGAGAGGGAACGGAGAAACTTTTACATTTTAGAAAAATACGAGGGGACGACTAGCAAAACTTATGAACTTTAGGGGCTAAATTGCAAATATCAAAAGATAAATTTGGGGATCAAGATTGCAATTACAAGTAGGATTTAAGTTGACTAATTACCTAAGGGGCCCCACAACTAAAGCTAGGCAAATTAGGGGTCAACTTATAAAGAAGAAGAAACAAAAGGGCTAAAAGGCAATTAGACAATAGTTTTTTTTAAACCTAGCTTCCAAGAGGAATATAAGAAGACTCTTGTCATCTTTTTCTCTTCATTTTGGCCGCTCCGCCCATAGGAGTTTAAAGAGCATTTTGAGCATTTTCCTTGCAAGACTTTGTGAAGAAGAACAACAACTAAGGTGAATTCCAATCTTGCTAGGTGGTCATAATGCATTATCAAGGTAGTTCTTGCATTTCCAACCAAAACCAAAGGTGAGGGTTCTTTCAAAATGAGTATTTATGATATATAAATGCATGTTGATGGTTTTATGAGGCTTGTATGGAGTTATAATTGCAAATCCATGGTTGAAATGTTGTTGGAGCTTGTTGTTGATGGTTTGAATCAAAGATTTGTTGCTGGAATTTTTTGAATGATCTTGATGATGAAGCTTGTATCTACCTATGTAAATATGGTTTATTGTTGCTTATTTAGGTTGCTAGAGGTTGTTTGGTTGTATAGTAGTTGTTGTTGATGATTTAGAAGCAAGAACATGCAGGAATTTTCGGAATGACTGTACTGGACAGATTTGTCCAACCAGAAATTTTAGCCCATTTTTATGGCTGAATGATTTTATAAAAATCTGAAAAATTCAGCAAATGTAGAAAACTCATAGAGGAATATTTCTTCTTCTGGCCATGTCATGAGAAAAAATTGTTTTCATGCTCTAAAACACACAAGAAAATAGATATTAGAAATTTTGCTGCCACTAGATAGATTTGTACAAACTCGAAATTTTAGCCCCTTTTTATGGCTAGATGATTTTATAAAAATCTGGAAAATTCAGGAAATTTAGAAAGAATGCATGTTGATCTTTGCTATAGATTTTTGAAATGTGTCTTGCCAAGTTTCGGGCATAGCTATGTATCCATGCGTGCCTTTCTCGATCTTGAATCCAACTTATGTATGTGTACTGACATGATATAGTTTGTTCGCTAGCACCTTCAACACACACTAGGAAGTAAGTTAAGAAATTTTGCTAAATCTGGACAGCTCACTGTCTTCTATTTCTTTTACATTTTAAAAATAGCAAACGATCTCAGAATTGAACGAAACATTCATAGTAGCTATATTAGACAGTTATGAACAAACTTCGTACTTTCTGGATCATCAAATTCTATCATTAAAATGCTC
This sequence comes from Ehretia macrophylla, assembly GCA_037974665.1. NCBI lineage: Eukaryota > Viridiplantae > Streptophyta > Magnoliopsida > Boraginales > Ehretiaceae > Ehretia > Ehretia macrophylla. The sequence goes on from CM075773.1 coordinate 74,789,249, forward strand.
TGAATTTTTCATTCCTGAAATGACGCTAGAACAATTTGCAATCTGGACATAAAAATGTAGTTACACGAAATAGGTTATAACTCAGTCATTTTGGATTGAAATTGAGCTTTGTTTGATTCTAGGATTATCTACACTTGAAGAGCTTTAATTATATACCAAATTCAAGTTATTTGGAGTTCGGGAAGGTAGAGAAATAATTTGACAAAGTTAGGCTAATGCAGTAGCTCGAAACTGCTTTGGGCTACTTAGTTTGGTATTAATGTAAACTGCTATTGATTGAATGGCTAAGTTATTTGTTCCACTAATGTATATTGATGTTATATGACCTTTAAATGTGTTGGAATCATTTATATGGAATGTATTGCTTGATTATCCGTTAATTTACCCGATATGCTATAAATGTACAAGTATGTGTTAGTTGTGCACTCGATGCCAACGGGATTGCTATCTTGCTTGTTTTCATGAACTTTGATTTAATTGGTGTTTAAAAAGGGTTGCAACCACCTAGTCTTGGCATGGTAGTGTGCATACTATGCCGGACATCCTCAGGGTGTCGGTGATCTTATGTCTACCATGGTTTGTATTCCCCTCTCGCTCGGGAACTTTGATTTCGTTGGAGAATCGGGTCATAGGATTCGAGTATTATCTGGAATACTCTATTTGGGTAAGATAAGGAAGGAGATGTTGAACACCTCAATTACTATTGCTTGAATTAGACTCGCTTGTAAAGAGTAAGTTATTTCTTACTACGTATATGATATATGACTTGAATACGTATACCTGAACTATTTCTTGACTGCAGATTTTGCTTGCATTGCATCCATGAATTTATGAAAAGGTTTATGGAAAGGAAAAATGTATTCGAAAACCCTTCCCAGATTCCCTCTTCATTGAGCTTAGTGTTGTTATAAGCTCACCTTCTTTGTTCCCCCTTTCAGGTGATAAAGAGGATAACATTCAAAACCATGAGACTTACCCTTATTGTGGTTAACCAAAAGTGCCCAATATGTGATATATACCTTTTTTGGGTGTATTGTTGACTTATATGACTTGAACAATTAAATGTATATATTATTTTGTGTATATGGGTAGTTTTAATATCATGATCTTGTATAAGTGAACTAACTATTAATATCATGATCTTATATGGGTAGTTTTAATATTTTGTGTATATGGGTAGTTTTGTGTATATGGGTAGTTTTAGCTATTATACAAGTGACTTACGTAGCTGGTTTTTTTGGGCACTTGGCTACATGACGGCGGATAGGATGTAACATGGATGTTGATAAATCTCTTTATAATGCAAGTAATAGGTGTATATTTTTGTATTATCTTTCAATTGATTATAGTATGTTGGTGAATGGATGAATTGTGTTTGTGAAACCCCACTTTTCTGCTTTAATTCAATTTACGTGTTTTATCTCGTTTTGCGTGCATTTGACCTATTTATGTGCTATATGACCTAGAATGTTATAATTTTGATGTCAATACTCCTAATACGTGCTAAATGTGCATTCATGAAATTTTCATCAAAAACGGGATCAGAAATTTTATCGTCGATTTTTGGTGAATAGTGTTTTCAAAACACGTCCGCTAAAATTTTGAAACTGGTTTTTTTAACCCTTCTAGACCTAGACCACGGACTTTAATAGACCTGTGTTTGATTAAAACGGTTTTAAAATCGGCTTAAGAATTTATTAGGGTTTTTACACCGATTTTTGCAAAAATCGAGTTTTAAGCCGACTCGGGTGAAATTGTTTGATTGTAAAACTTCTTGTCACCTAAAAATAATTTACTTGAGCTAGCTTGGGTGTTGAATAATTGTTTTGAACTTTGGTGATCAAGAAAATGCATTTAAAGTCAAGAAAACACTAAAAATAATTAGTTTCCACTTTGACTTTCTTTTATTTATTTGACCTTTGCTTAATATATGATCAACACACATTGAAAACAAAGCAAAACACCACCAAAAACACACACAAAACCGTGGCTCCTTGGAGGAGAAAGATGAAGGCATTTTCAAAGCATTTTTCTCACAGATTTTGCATTTCAAAGCCGAATTGAGTGATTCAAAGCTTGAAATTGATTGTTTGGCATCCATTCTACACATTTCTTGCATCAAAACACATCAAAGGTGAGAGAAAAATTCTAGATCTCAAAACTTGTCTTTTGCATTTTTGCGTATAAATGAAGATTGAACCGTTAGAATTGTAATATGATGTTAGATTATTGCTCCTTGCATGCTAGGGATCGTTTAGTGGTAATACTACGAGTTTCTGTCGGATGTAGCATAATTTTTATTTTTCGGGTATTAAATTTTGATTAAATTGTTCAATGTTGAATTAATTGAGTTGTGATGATCGAAATCGATTGCCGTCAATTTCTAAATACTTGATAATTACGTGTTAGCGCTGTTGTAATGCCGAATTTTCGATTACATTGCTCGTGGGAAAGTTCGGAAAATCCAGCCAAGATATCCTAGGGTTTTAGGGTTATCGGGCATGATTTGGAGGTGTTATGGTGGATTTCTGAGAGGGCTAATATAGTTGGTTGAATGGGTGAGTGTTTGAAACTGATTTGGGGTTGTTTGGATTAGTAGAATGTAAGATATGATTATTTGAAGTTTAGGTTATCTTTCTTTAAATTATTGAATTGAGCCTTAGTTGATCGGGTGTGGTTTGAGTGATAGAATTGTGAGTTGTTGATGGGTAAACTAGGGTTTGATTGTGTGTTTAATGCATGCCCGGTTGGATGGCCTACTTTGTCATCTAACTTAGTTAATTGTTGTTAAATTGATTATTGATATGATTATTGATGAAGATAATATGATAATTGATGATTATTGATTGATTATTGAGTATGGGAATCGGGCACTTTCGTTGCTGATCTCTCAGAATATTGATTGATTATTGAGTACGGGAATCGGGCACTTTCGTTGCTGATCTCTCGGAATATTGATGATTGATGTTTATATTTATTGCTGAGTCTCTGGTATGTGTGTGCCACCTCTCGGGCAGCATCGGGCTGTCGGGTTGATAACGGCATGACTATCAGAGACTGCCTCCAGCTCGCATGACGGAGGTGTCATGGAGGGAGTGGTTATTGAGGGTACCCTGGGTGCGTGAGTAATGGGGAGTTATAAGAAGAATGGTTGAGATCGTGATGGCGTTTGGAGCTACACCAACTAGAGAGAGTATCCTTTATTGAATGGTCATATAGTTATGTGATGATAGTATTATTGATGTTATTGTGTGTTTACTGACTCAAAGGATTATTCCAAGGAGTTTAGTAGACCTTGCTCGAGATCTATCGGATCCTCACTGGACTTATTTATATAAGCTCACTCTCTATTATTGCATGCATACAGGTGTACTTTTGCAGGATTACGGGTACGTGCCTCCTGAAGAGGAGAATGTGGAAAATGTGCTTTATATGGACAAGCCCTATGTGCCAAAGTCTTGTCATTGATGTCTGAGATGTAGTTCTCTTTTGTTATCTTGTATATTAAAACTAGATGTTTTGTATTTACTTAGAAGTTTATGATGCATAATATGTTGTAAAGATAATAAATTAAATGTTGTAGCTTAGTAGTCTTGGTTTGGAACATGATTAGGTTGCTAGGTAGGCTATAATCTATTTTGTAAGTGTATGTTATATAGTAAATGTATTATGTTGGAACGGAGGCGCATAACTATGAATGAGTTGATGAAAGAATGTTTAATGTATGAAATGGTTGCGTTGTATGTTGCTAATTTGATTGTGGAGTTGGTTGGTGATTTGTGGAGTTTGATGTATGTTGTTGTTAAGGGTTGGTTTAGAGCCCTGATGTTCATGTTACTGTCGTTATGCTACCGAAATTCCGTTGCGTCCTGACTGATTGTAAGAGGGGTCGAGTTAGGGCGTGACATTTAAGTGGTATCAGAGCGCATGTTAGCTGTCAGCCAGGGTATCCTCGGAATGTGGGTAGTGGTCTAAGCATGCAAGTATGTATTAAGTGAAAGAAAAGTGAAACATATGTTAATATGTTTATGTGATTAATTTACTTATGTGTCTAACTTTCTATGTGACTAGTATGCCTTGTGTGTTAAGTGAACTAATGTGGTCAATATGTTTTATGTGATAACGTGCTATACATACTCAATGTGTTGTAATTTATGTGCATTATGTGATTAATGTGCATTATGTGATTAATGTGTATTATGTGACAATTGTGTTTTATGTGATCAAAGTGCCTTATGTGAAGTTTGTTGCTTATGTGACTTTAATTGTTTATAACTTACTTCTGTGATTTAACCTGTTTATGTGATGTTGGCTTCTTATATGCTGAATTGTGTGTTATGTGATAATGTTATATTATATGATAATCATGCATTACGGTGTACCTGTTTTCATGTGATGTAATTGTATATATTCTATAACTGTGGGTGATTCTTTTAGGTGAAGTAAGGATGACTGCAAGAGTTTTTGGAAATAGTGTTAGGCCATGATTTTGAATTATTATTATTCTAGAAGTTTATCAGTTAGATTTTAATTGTTATGTTTATGGATTTTAGTTTCGGCTTAGTGGATTGATCTTGATATTCCTTTAGCGAGAATGAAGTTGTTCGAGGAAATAGCAACGTATCTTGATGATTATAATTACTTTTGTTGCCATGTTTAACTTGTTATTACTTGGAGATGAATTATAAGTTGAGGTTTCCATGAGGTTGTGATTAGACACTTTTGGAAGTCTCAACTCAGATTATACTTTCTTGAGGTTATTTTAGAATGAATTTATTTGAGGAATTAGTGATGTATATTTGTGAATAGAATGAAGTGTGGTATAACATGTGAATATTTCTACTATTTGGGATTGCTATATTATTAATGGATATTTTGGAGTTTTGATCTTTAAACCTTGGAGACAATTGGAGTGATTTCTGACTAAAGTTACTTTATTCGAGGATGTAATTGTTGGGAGATAGAATTATTTGAGGAAATAAGAATGCATTTTGGTGACTGAACCTTTACTTGCCTACATCAAGCTTTTGGGTTCTAGGTGGTATAACCTTCTAAATTGTTGATTGAGGATTCTCTTGTGTTATAATGGGTTAGCATGAATCTGTATTGTGTTATCAGATTTTGGAGTCTTCATTAGTTAATCTTGTTGGGTAATCGGTGATTTATCTTGTTTAGTGATTGGTCTGGTACGAAATATAAATTTTGGAGTGATTTATCTTGTTTGGTGATTGTTATGACTCCTTAGGTTCTCTAAATCTCCTTAGTGTCTTGTTTTGGTAGGAGATAAATTGTAGGATTTGACTTGTTGGTGTTTAAGTGTGTAGGTGGGACACCCTTCCTGTGCTTCATAATTCTATCGGTCTTATTATTCTTTTCTACTCTATTCTCACTTATTTGAAAGAGGGTTATACTTTTCTAGCCTATCAATTGTTTCTTGAAAGTTTTGCTTATTGGATTAATGGATCCTATACTCATTTGACATTGTTTCTATTCTTAACATTCATATTTGCTTCTTATAGCAATGTCACTTATTGGAGTTAAGGTTTGAGACTTCTATATTTCATTCTATATCTCTAGCCATTGGTTTCAATATTTCATTTCATCCTATTACTATTCATTTGAAAGTAATTTTTCCTTTGGTATACCATTTTACTTGTTCGAATTCTACTTGCTTGATGTACTCCCTACCTAAGTACATCATTGTTATTCTTGTTGATCCTTGTTAATCCTATTGTTTTATTATTAAATCCTTGCCATTACTTTGTTTGTAATTGCTCATTTAATATACTCAGCATTGTCCTTTCTTATTTATACTTCTTTGGTTATTGCGTGCTGAGATACTCATTATCTTGACACTCATATTTTCTATTGAATTAATCATCTCTTATTTCTTAATTTCATTTCGCCTCAAGTACAACTTACTTGTTGGTTCCTTGAACAATCATCGAGAATTGAAATATCTACTTGTTCAGGAATTTTTGTTCAACATACTCAGCACTGTTTTGACTCGTCATCATCCTTTGTTCGTACTTATTTAACTGATAGGTGCTGAGACATTTCTTATCTTAGTTATCATGCTTCCTTATTAAACTATCAACCTCTTGATTCTCTAACCTGTTTGACCTCTTGTTCACTTGATTGTTGGCTCAAATATGATTTTTCATATTCGTATTTCCTTGTAAATTTCATAAGAGCCATATTCTGATAAATGTCACTTTTGAGATATTCCCTTGATCAGTAATCATTCATGTTATCGTGAATGAGTTTTTAAACCCTCGGGGTGTTCATAGAGCTCTTTTGTGTAGTAGGGGATGATTGATAATTAGTGGTGTCATGCTAAGCTTTGGAGTTGCGATTTCTTTCATATGCAATATGATATGAGGTAGGAGAGAATTATGAATTGAAGATTGTCTTGGAACTATGATCATCAACTTGCAGTCAACAACGATTGTTCTTTTGAGGTCTTTGGTTAGTTGTCATCCTAAGAGATAAATGGGAACTAAGAGAAGTATTGTTAAGTGTAACGATTGAGGATTTAATTGTCTATCAGTTCGAGAATTGCGCAGACGCAATTGTTTTAAGGAGGGGAGAATGTGAAACCCCACTTTTCTGCTTTAACTCGATTTACGTGTTTTATCTCGTTTTACGTGAATTGACCTGTTTATGTGCTATATGAACTAGAATGTTATAATTTTGATGTCAATACTCCTAATACATGCTAAATGTGCATTCATGAAATTTTCATCAAAAATGGGATCAGAAATTTTATCGTCGATTTTCGATGAATAGTGTTTTCAAAACACGTCCGCTAAAATTTTGAAACTGGTCTTTTTAACCCTTCTAGACCTAGACCACAGACTTTAATAGACCTGTGTTTGATTAAAACGGTTTTAAAATTGGCTTAAGAATTTATTAGGGTTTTTACACCGACTTTTGCGAAAATCGAGTTTTAAGCTGACTCGGGTGAAATTGTTTGATTGTAAAACTTCTTGTCACCTAAAAATAATTTACTTGAGCTAGCTTGGGTGTTGAATAATTGTTTTGAACTTTGGTGATCAAGAAAATGCATTTAAAGTCAACAAAACACTAAAAATAATTAGTTTCCACTTTGACTTTCTTTTATTTATTTGACCTTTGCTTAATATATGATCAACACACATTAAAAAAAAAAGCAAAACACCACCAAAAACACACACAAAACCGTGGCTCCTTGGAGGAGAAAGATGAAGGCATTTTCAAAGCATTTTTCTCACAGATTTTGCGTTTCAAAGCCGAATTGAGTGATTCAAAGCTTGAAATTGATTGTTTGGCATCCATTCTACACATTTCTTGCATCAAAACACATCAAAGGTGAGAGAAAAATTCTAGATCTCAAAACTTGTCTTTTGCATTTTTGCGTATAAATGAAGATTGAATCGTTAGAATTGTAATCTGATGTTAGATTATTGCTCCTTGCATGCTAGGGATCGTTTAGTGGTAATACTACGAGTTTCTGTCGGATGTAGCATAATTTTTATTTTTCGGGTATTAAATTTTGATTAAATTGTTCAATGTTGAATTAATTGAGTTGTGATGATCGAAATCGATTGCCGTCAATTTCTAAATACTTGATAATTACGTGTTAGCGCTGTTGTAATGCCGAATTTTCGATTACATTGCTCGTGGGAAAGTCCGGAAAATCCAGCCAAGATATCCTAGGGTTTTAGGGTTATCGGGCATGATTTGGAGGTGTTATGGTGGATTTCCGAGAGGGCTAATGTAGTTGGTTGAATGGGTGAGTGTTTGAAACTGATTTGGGATTGTTTGGATTAGTAGAATGTAAGATATGATTATTTGAAGTTTAGGTTATCTTTCTTTAAATTATTGAATTGAGCCTTAGTTGATCAGGTGTGGTTTGAGTGATAGAATTGTGAGTTGTTGATGGGTAAACTAGGGTTTGATTGTGTGTTTAATGCATGTCCGGTTGGATGGCCTACTTTGTCATCTAACTTAGTTAATTGTTGTTAAATTGATTATTGATATGATTATTGATGATGATAATATGATAATTGATGATTATTGATTGATTATTGAGTATGGGAATCGGGCACTTTCGTTGCTGATCTCTCAGAATATTGATTGATTATTGAGTACGGGAATCGGGCACTTTCGTTGCTGATCTCTCGGAATATTGATGATTGATGTTTATATTTATTGCTGAGTCTCTGGTATGTGTGTGCCACCTCTCGGGCAGCATCGGGCTGTCGGGTTGATAACGGCATGACTATCAGAGACTGCCTCCAGCTCGCATGACGGAGGTGTCATGGAGGGAGTGGTTATTGAGGGTACCTTGGGTGCGTGAGTAATGGGGAGTTATAAGAAGAATGGTTGAGATCGTGATGGCGTTTGGAGCTACACCAACTAGAGAGAGTATCCTTTATTGAATGGTCATATAGTTATGTGATGATAGTATTATTGATGTTATTGTGTGTTTACTGACTCAAAGGATTATTCCAAGGAGTTTAGTAGACCTTGCTCGAGATCTATCGGATCCTCACTGGGCTTATTTATATAAGCTCACTCTCTATTATTGCATGCATACAGGTGTACTTTTGCAGGATTACGGGTACGTGCCTCCTGAAGAGGAGAATGTGGAAAATGTGCTTTATATGGACAAGCCCTATGTGCCAAAGTCTTGTCATTGATGTCTGAGATGTAGTTCTCTTTTGTTATCTTGTATATTAAAACTAGATGTTTTGTATTTACTTAGAAGTTTATGATGCATAATATGTTGTAAAGATAATAAATTAAATGTTGTAGCTTAGTAGTCTTGGTTTGGAACATGATTAGGTTGCTAGGTAGGCTATAATCTATTTTGGAAGTGTATGTTATATAGTAAATGTATTATGTTGGAACGGAGGCGCATAACTATGAATGAGTTGATGAAAGAATGTTTAATGTATGAAATGGTTGCGTTGTATGTTGCTAATTTGATTGTGGAGTTGGTTGGTGATTTGTGGAGTTTGATGTATGTTGTTATTAAGGGTTGGTTTAGAGCCCTGATGTTCATGTTACTGTCGTTATGCTGCCGAAATTCCGTTGCGTCCTGACTGATTGTAAGAGGGGTCGAGTTAGGGCGTGACAGTGTTGGAGTTTGGAATTGTGATGTTGAGGAGAAGGATTGGGAGTAGTAGATTGTGGCTTTTTTGTTTGCAGATTTAAGGAAAAGAAAATTGTTTTGTCCATATTACAGCCGTTGAAAGGTAAGAATATCTATAGATCTACATTGAGCAATGGAAACAAAGACAATAGCATATGATCATATCATCATATAACATAAGCTAAAGAGTAAGATCTTGAAAGTAGTGCATGGATACCACTAGGCCATAGCCGAACCATATATGTCCAACTATAAAAATTTTTACAAGGTTCAAGCAAAGGATCAACATGCATATATTCAAAGATGTTCAAAACTAGGTGTACATATACACATTATATATCAACTATATATAATGTAAAGCAAAAGTTGTTTGGTATACCTCTTGTAGACTCGAGGTTGATGTAGCTTGGAAGTACTTTGATGCTATGAATTCCTTCTAACTTGAAGGGTCTAGGTAGTCCACCAAGTATCCAAGGCTCAACCCAAGATTGAAGAATTAAAGTGCTAGTCTTTCTTCAAGTTGTCTTCTATTTGTATGATGGTTACTACACAAAAGAAAAGCAAACTCTTCTATATCTCACTATAGCCGAGAAGGACACTTAGAGAAGAAGAAGATGATAACTAGTTATGCCTTGTTTGTGTCGTGTGAATGTTGTATAAGGGAGAGAGAGAATTTCATCTTTTATTAGCATAAAGTATTATATTAGATTGCCCAATCATAATAGCTTCCTTGTCTTGAGAAGCCATTCACATCCTAGGATTAGAATGATTGCAATTGAATGGCAAAAATATAATATTCTCTCTCCTCATTGTGTTGGCCGAAAATAGTAGTGGAGAGAGAGAGAAAGTTGTCAACTTTTATGCATTATATAATCTCTATTATATTTTAGTGTCATTCATGCATTAAGAGCCAATCATTTTATTTCTCTTTCTTGATTCAAATAATCAAGCCATGCATTACCTTGGATTGTAATCATTACAATCCAAGGGATACCTTTTTCTCTCTCCTACCACTTGACAAAAAGGTCCTATCATCAAAAAGCAATGGCTATGATTCTTTTGTCTTTATTCAAGACTCAATCATATCAATTCAATTCAAATCAAATGACTGGGATTGATAACATGGACAATCCAATAGATTTCACATGCCACATGTTAATACCCAATCATTAATTTATCCTTTTTCATTTGATGACTAGGATGATGACGTGACATTTCTCAAATTATGTCGCTATCACATATACGTATATATATATATTTACTTATTCTAATCTCTATTAGAATAAATATATTGAAACAACTTTTCAATAATTACAATTTTACCCCAAAAGTTTTGGTAATTATATTTTGACCCCAAAACTTTTCAAAATTATATTTTTGGCCCAAATACCAACATAGATGACTCTTAACAATTTAAAGCCATTAACCACATTATACAAGCACCCGGTGAACTTATTCATGATACTTATAACTGTGTGACCTTCTAGATTCATAATCGCGTACCGATGAGGGACCGATAAACCTCCTTATCTATTTCGGAAATGTCTCCGTCATTTACCGAAATACCCTCATGTTCATCAATGGTGCACTAGCAACGAATGTGTGGTAACACAATCCCACATCGGAAGTCTTGGAAGTGAGAGAGCTGGATATAAGGGCTTGGTTCCTTGTATTAGCCACGAGGCCTTTTCCCGTGGGAGACCATGGGAGAAACAAAGTCGTGAGGGCCCTGTGACTGCATGCCAGGGATTGCCAAAAGCGGATAATATTGTGGTAGTGACGGCTATATGAGACTCCGTATGGGCTCCACGTAGGGAGTGGGGTAGTTACAAATGGTATCAGAGCCAATCTTCCTTTGTTCTCGTGCCCGCGAGGACGCGGGGCTCCTTAAGGGGGTGGAATGTGGTAATACAATCCCACATCGGAAGTCCTAGAAGTGAGAGAGCTGGATATAAGTGCTTGATTTCTTGTATCAGCCACGAGGCCTTTTCCCGTGGGAGACCATGGGAGAAACAAAGTCGTGAAGGCCCTGTGCCTGCGGGCCAGGGATTGCCAATAGTGGACAATATCGTGGTAGTGATGGCTCTGTAAGACTCCGTGTGGGTTCCACGTGGGGAGTAGGGTCATTACAAATGGTATTAAAGCCAGTCTTCCCTTGTGCTCGTGCCCGCGAGGGCGCGGGGCTCCTTAAGGGGGGTGCAATATGGTAACACAATCCCACATCGGAAGTCCTGGAAGTGAGAGAGCTGGATATAAGGGCTTGGTTCCTTGTATCAGCCACGAGGCCTTTTCCCGTGGGAGACCATGGGAGAAACAAAGCCGTGAGGGCCCTGTGCTGCGGGCCAGGGATTGCCAATAGCGGACAATATCGTGGTAGTGACGGCTCTGTGAGACCCTGCGTGGGCTCCACGTGGGGAGTGGGGTCATTACAAATGGTATCAGAGCCAATCTTCCCTTTTGCTCATGCCCGCGAGGGCACGGGGCTCCTTAAGGGGGGTGGAATGTGGTAACACAATCCCATATCAGAAGTCCTGGAAGTGAGAGAGCTGGATATAAGGGCTTGGTTCCTTGTATCAGCCACGAGGCCTTTTCCCATGGGAGACCATGGGAGAAACAAAGCCGTGAGGGCCCTGTGCCTGCGGGCTAGGGATTGTCAATAGCGGACAATATCGTGGTAGTGACGGCTCTGTGAGACTCCACGTGGGCTCCACGTGGGTAGTGGGGTCGTTACAGAACATACCATGATAATGTAAACGATAATGAAGACGACATCTTTTATGAATCTATTTAAACGTCGAGAATTAGCGTGCAGTCCGATCCTTTTATTAAGAGTGCCCCGATCGGGAGAGGACCATGAAATGGTTAAGCCCACATTTGATACTATGGATAAATCTGAATCGGTGAAACGAGAGATGACTACCATGGAAAAACTCATTTCTATCACTTCATACTTGCCTTGGCCATAGACCTCCTCGTTTACCAACCGATCTCAGATATCATAGGACATCGCCTCATACCGGAGATTGACAAATCCTATCTTGACAATTACCTGTCGGTTCATACCATAAAACTAAAATACAAAAGCCCGTAACCCACCTTATGGAAGACGGGTATTGTCCAAATGGAGCATTTAGCCCCTGATATAACTGGCAGCCGCAATTTCTCAAGTCTAAGGATTAATTTGCACAATTCCCAATTAAATAGTAAACTATTAACCTGAAATCCTATAGTTCGCTATTTATTGTCACATTCAATGATCCGTACACAAACAATCACTCATATGTTAATTAGTCCACATCATCATGTTGTTCTGGCACTTTGCACGTCATCCTTTATCATTAGCATCATTATGTTAATCAAAGGTAATAACATATGATAACCCATACTCGATTATTCTAGTCCCGGTTGAATAATCTGAAGGGCTATGAATTGATTCTTAATGTTTATCATATCGAAGAAAAATGGCAAAATATCCCAAACCCTTTTAGAACATTTTTCTTCTCGGATAAGCATTAGGGACATATTCATATCGAAGCGGAGAATATGAATATCCTACAAATCATATAGTTTATAAAACACATAAACCTATTCTTATTAAACCCTAATAAGGTCATCTCAAACTTTAGTATTAGGGCATATCCTCAATAATCTCCCACTAGTACTAATGCTATCAACCATAAGATCTAGTGCATTTTACATTCGTATATGTATACTCATCTTCCCAAAGATGGTGATCAACTGTAACTATCTTTACAGGATTAGTGGGTCAACTATAGGAACAACTATAGGATATTTATCTATTAATTCATTTTCTTACAAAGAAAGAAACTCTTGAATTGACTCTTTACAAGTTGGGGTTCTTTTAAACTTGTGAAAAAAGCCTCTATGATAGCCATCATATTATATAAGCTACTATCAATAGACTTCTCCACACATTATCCAAACGTCATAAAAGTCGAGCAGCATCTTGGCTTAAATAATAACATAACTATTACTTATTATTGTTCAGAACTCTTTGCAATAATTCACAAATCCACTAATACACTCTTATCCTTTTAAGTGAATTCTTCACTAAGAACTTCACTATAACCATAAACCTTAAAATTCTGGGTTAACTTTCATATAGAGATTATTATAACAATAAGATCACTAGAACCTATATGTATTCTCTCCGATATCTATCATGTAACTCATTACATCATATCGTGCCAAGTACTTGCCACTGTATTTAAAGGAGAATGCAAACGGCGAAAGGATTAGGTGCAGAAAACCATTCGCAACCTTTCCTTAATAGTCAGAAGGAAATCTACAAGAAAATACGGATACCCTATCATTAAGACTAGAGACCAAAGTTTCTTAGATTCCTCCATCTTAAAGAAAACTTTAATATCGTGACTAGGTATACAGGTCATGAGAAAACAATCAATCATATCATTGTACTTCATATGCATGGTACTAACAACACATGATCGGTTTACCCAAGAAATACAACATGATATAAAATTTGATTGGACCTTGGTGAACGAAGGTATCATAAATTCATAAGATTTGTTAAGGGTATGAACTCCCACTAACCTTTCTTATAAATCTAGAAATTACCTTCATTTCTAAATGAAAACGATCTATATCTTTTCATTTTAACCAGTTCATCATAGTTACCTTTCTCTAAAGAAACTATGCATGAAGTAGTTTAAATTCTATTTAGCCATAGAATTAAACATGGTATAAGTTTATAATCAATTTGAAAGATTTTGGTGATAAAAAATGCATTCTCTAATCTTTTTTTATAACCCAACATATTCTGGACAAGTCTCATATGCTCTATTTCATTTAATTATTTATTTTGAACAAGCTCTTTTGTCAAAAAGAATAATTAATCTATCAAACTCATTTGAATTGACATAAAAAGAATTATAGTCTTTAACTCTTGACCATTTCAAAGTTCAAGACAATATATGTATGATTTAGTAATTAGCCTGTGACACCCCGAACCCAGCACTTCATTAATTGCATTCATTAAATGGTTAATTTGGATGTAACTTAGCTAATTACTTTTTATTTTTATTTTCCATATTTTCATAAATTCAATTGTTTCTTTTCATGCATTTTATATTTTTATAAAATACTACATAATTTTAGGGGACTACAACCCCTGACCGTGCGTGTATTGCATATCGGGATCAACGGAAAAAAATTCACGAAATGTCTGATGAATAGTACCAATGAGATTTTTTTTCAGATTTTTGGCATTTGTTTTGCTGAAATTTGATCACCCAAATGACCCTTTTGCCCTTACTAAAATGCCTTAATTATTTGATCTACTATTTGACCTTCTCATGAGAATAATATAAGCCAAGAACGAAAAAAAAAAAGAGTCAAAAAATGGCCAAAATATAGTTACGGGAATAGTAACTTTTTCTTGCAAAATTGCTATAGTTGGTCATTTCCATCCATTCCAAGCTTGAATCTTGAGTTCTTGAACATGTTTACACCTTCTTCAAGCTTCTCTAGCCTTGTGTGGTAAGAATTTCATCTTATTTTTGTATTTGAAAATTTTGCACCTAAACTTTTTTTTTTTTTGGGATTTGTTGAGATATTACTTGGTTATGCTTGTTTATGCTTAAATTACTCTTATTAATGATCATAGAGCATACTTTTATGGTTAAATAGCATTTTGAATGGTTGAAAATGGAGTTGGAGCTTTGAGGAAGATGATGAATAGTAAAATTTCTAGGGTTTCGAAAATTTGTGCAATTTAATTTGATTCAATGCTTCTAGTAGTTGCTAATTAGGTCCTTGAGCGTGGAAAAAATGTTAGTTGCACTTGCCATGTACAAAATTTGAATAATTTGATCAAATTAAGCTACTTTAATAAGGGGTTTCGGGGTTAACTCAAATCCGGGCATGTTTCGAGGTTATGGCTAGTCTTTATTAAGTATTGAAGCTTTAGAAGTGTCTTCGTTTCGCTTGTTTGGATTTCGGAATTGGTACTTGTAGTGTAAACGCACAAAGAGAAAATCGGGGATTTAATGGTAAATGAGGTTAACGGGTGAGCTCGAGGGTCCTTGGGGTGCCATAAGGTGTGGTTTGAAGGATAGGATAACTCGTTTGGGAATCTTGAACCTTGCCTTTTGATTTGAAGCTTAATAGCAAAGATTGACAAAGGGGATTTCGGGTTGAAAGTGAATCCGGGTGCGTTTGGGCATTAGGGCTAGTGTCTAGTAAGTGATGAGGTGCTAGAAATGTATTCGCTTCACTTAGTTGAGCTCCGATTAGAGTACTTGTAATGTAATGCATAAAGAGGCAAATTTGGACTTTTCGGGTAATTTTACTTTAAAGTGAGATTTCAAGGGCTTAAGTGGTGCCATAAAGTGTCATTAGAGAATTAGTATAGTTAGATTTGAGGTTCGTTATCTTGTGTGAAGTTTAGAGTTTATTTTGTTAGTATTTAGAAGGAGATTTGTTAGATTTCTTGTGAATTACTGGAATTAGTTGCATTAGTAGTTATTATATTGTTATGTTTGCTCTAATTAATCATGATAGAGTTATATGTTATATAAGTGTGAAGTTTATGACCTAAATACCAAGCATGTGAAAAGTGTCTAAATGAAGCTTATGTGAATTAGTTAAGCTTATTGCATAAGTAGCTATTTGAATTGTTATACTTGTTATAATTGCTATATTTGTCTATTGATTGAGTTATAAAATGTAAATTGAGAAAAATGAGTATGATAACTTGAATTATCTTGTAATTAGCTAGAGTTGAGTTTAGACAAATGGTTAGCTTGTTGAACATGTAAGTTGAAATGGGAGGTGATTGGCTACCATTTAGCTAACTAAATGGAATTAGGGCCTTGTGCATGCTAATGCTAAAAAGCAAAGAATGCTTCTTGTCATATCCTCTAAGTTAGTTAAGATAATGCATGTCTAGAGATTTTAGAGTTTGATATTGTGACATGAACTTGTAGAACTAGCTAATTAATTGCATGATTAGCATTTTTAACTCATGTTATTTGTGTATGGTCAATCGGATGAATGTAAAATGATTTTATTGCATAACTGCCTAATTAGGAATTGAAGGGAATTGATGCCATGGGAGAAGGTTCAAATGGGAGTTTGGCTAAGTTTTGTATGTTTGGCTTCCTAAAGGTGAGGGACCTGCATCCTTACGTGCATTATAGTTTATTTTCTTTCTAAAATAGTATATTGTTTAGTATAATTGCGTAATTGATATATGCTTATTGTTGCTAAATTGTAACTTGGTGCGAGAACAACTTACTTTTGTCCTTAAATGTGTTTCCAGATTATATTGTCATTGTTATCATTCTTGCATTGCATCGTGGTTGCGCAACCTTATTGTCGCGACAGATGCGATGGCCTCGCTGGGCGGCATCGGGCTTGCCAGTGTTGGTTGCCTTAGCTCCGTCTGCTATTCCCTCACTTGCTTGGTCCGGAGATTGCCAGGGGGTGTTGGGTCGTAGGATCGGGTACATCTGGAGTACCCATTGGTGTAAGGGATGCTGGCATATCGAGATTGAGATCGTGGTTCGTGGATCGGGGATCGAAGATTTGGAGTGATAAGGGTTATCGATTGTATCCTTTTAAAATGTGATATTAGAAATGTTATTCACTGTTTATCTATTGTATTAATTGTGTTAAGTTGCTGCATTGCACGTCCCTGGTAGACCTTATCCCTTACTGAGCAATTGTGATTGCTCATACCTCGCTAAACATGTTTCAGCTGGTGCAGTTGGAGGAGTTGCCTTGGTTGCTGTGTACTATTACTTGAGATTGGAGTGATTGCTTGCTAAACTGTAGAAAACCTTGCTTGTCTACTTTATGTTCTATTTGGAGCCTAAGGGCTTATATATATATATATATTTGAGTGGTTGCAAATTTGAAAGCTAAGTGGATGTAGTAAAGGTTATGGAATTGTGGCATGTAATAACTCATGCTTCTGCTTCTAGCTACGTTGCATGCTTGGGTGTGAATGAACAGATGTATGGTTGGTTTTAATTTCTAAGAATGTTTAATTGCTAACAAAGAATGGTATGATAAGCGAATGAAGACAAAGATTTTATGACTATGGTTGCATGCTTGTATGTGTTTATATTGTCTTGTGTTGCTTAAGGCTCGGATGGTCTTAAAGTTGGGATTTCAATTAGAAATGTTGTTCCTTTTGCTTCGTGTTTTATTTGAATGCTTACAGGTTTCCAGAATGTCCATAGTACAGGGGAGACTCTGTCCATTTTTCCTAAAATTTTGAGTCCGGGTTGGAATTGGGTTGTGATTAGTATGGTTAATAGAAGTCCCGGTTCCGTGACAAATCGGGGCGTTACATAGCCATTTCTATAAATGCAAAGCAATGAAATATAAATGTCTTGAGTTTGAAGATATTCTTTCTTCCATACGCATTCCGACCATTTCATTACCATTAATGAAAGATATACAACATGCCAATCATTTCTTACAAAGGATCATTTCCAAAATATCCTTTATAAATGACTGAAAATAGTCACTACTATTTAAAGAAATAATCAAACAAATCCGAACATTTATAAACATTTTTCAAAATTGGGATCGCATACCAAGCCGATCCAAAACAACCAAATCATGCATAAATGGGGTCTACTACTCAATCCTCTCCTGATGAGAGATCTCCTGGTAAGAATCTGTTTTGGCTAGGCTCAGCCACAAAAGGAGAGGACTCAACATGGGGATCAAATGCTGCACCCAAACCAAGGTTCTGCCAGCTAGTCAATATATTTGGCATCTCATTCAATGTGACCTCAATTCTGTGCACGTGAAAGTCCAAGATCATAGGAAAGTAGGATGGTGGAAGAGACTGCAAGATCAAGTCTACCTGAAGTCAAGGATCCATAACGAAACTAAATGCCTCCAATTGAGTTACCAAGTAAATCATTCTGAGGTAGTGCTAGCTTACGTCACCACCTTATTCAAGTCTCATACCAAAAATGTCACACCCCAACTCGACCCCACCTACGATCAGTCAGGACGCAACGGAATTTCGGCGGCATAACGACAGTAAACGGATTTCCGAGGTTCTAAACCAACCTCATTAAACATCATACATCCAGTAATTCCTCAATACAAACAACAACATACAACACAACCATGTTATACAATAAAACATCCTCGTTATACGCATCCGTTCCAACATGACATACAATACCTCAACTTTATCATACATTTCAAAAGTAAGTTGAGACACAACTACAATTTAACCATAGACAAAAGGAAGCCACTAAATTAACATCATTTGGTTCATCATCTTTTCAATATCTATTACATTAAGAACCATAAGACATATAAAGTCTATTAAACTAATATACAAGACATTTAACAACATAGAATCATGGATAAGACTCAGGAACATATGACTCATCCACGAAAGGCACATTTTCCACATTCTCCTCTTCAGGAGGCACGTACCCGTAATCTTGTGAAAGTACACCTGAAACATGCATTAATAGAGAGTGAGCTTATATACATAAGCCCAGTGAGGATCCGATAGATCTCGACAGTATTCACTACGCTCCTTGGATTTAGTCCTTTGAGCAAGTAAACACACAACAACATAAATAAAGCTATCATCACATAACTATATGACCATTCAATAAGGATACTCTATTTGGTGTAGCTCCAAACGCCATCACGATCTCAACCGTTCTTCTTATAACTCCCCATTACTCACGCACCCGAGGTACCTCACTAGCCCCTTCCCTCCATGACATCTCCGTCATGCGAGCTGGGGGTAGCCTATGGCAGTCATGCCGTTATCAACCCGACAGCCCGACGCTGCCCGAGAGGTGGCACACACATACCAAGACTCCATATTCATCAATCATCATGCAAGCATAAATCAATCAATCAATTGGGAGATCAGCAACAAGAGTGCCCGATTCCCGCATTCAATAATAATCAATCAATAACATCAATATAACATCAATATTAAATTAAACAACAAACAACATAGTTAGATGACAAAGTAGGCCATCTAACCGGACATGCATAATATACATAATTAAACCCTAAATTACTCAACAACGACTCACCATTCATCACTCGAACACTACCCAACCATCTAAGGCATCGTTCAAGAAATTAAAGAATGACAACCTAACTTCTAAAATTCATAACTTACAATCTACTAATCCAAACATTTCCAAATCAGTTCCTATCACTCACCCATTCAACCTACTACATTAGCCCTCTCGGAAATCCACCATAACACCTCCAAATCGTGCCCGATAACCCTAAAACCCTATGACGTCATGGCTGGATTTTCCGGATTTTCACACAAACAATGTAATCGAAAATTCGGCATTACAACAGCGCTAACACGTAATTATCAAGTATTTAGAAATCGACGGCAATCGATTTCGAGCAACGCAACTCAATTAAATCAACTTTGAACATTTAAATCAAAATTAAATACCCGGAAAATAAAAATTATGCTATATCCGACAGAAACTCGTAGTATTAGTATATAATGATCCCTAGCATGCAAGGAGCAATAATCTAACATCAGATTTCAATTCTAACGGTTCAATCTTCATTTATACGCAAAAACACAAAAATGACATTTTGAGATCTAGAATTTTTCTCTCACCTTAGATGCGATATAAGCCTAGGAATGCGTGCAATGCATGCCCAACAAGCAGAATCCAAGTCGGTGCGAAGTTTCACGGACAAAAACTAAGTTTTTCTTTGAAAAATTGGATTGAAAGCTTAAGTTTTCTCTTCTCTCTTTCTCTCCTCAACCTCTCGGCAATGTGTGTGTGTGTGTGATGGTGTTTTTGTGTTGTGTGAGTGTGTGTAGGTGACATTAGCTTATAAGGTCAATTATTTAATTAAAGTCAAAGTTATTTTAATAGGTATTTTTGTGTTTTTAATGACTTTAATTGCATTTTAGTGCTCACCAAGTTAAAAATAATTATGCAACCCCCAAGATATCTCAAGTGAGTTATTTTTAGGTGACAAGAAGTTTTACATTCAAAGAATTCCACCCGAGTCGGCTTAAAACTCGATTTTCGCAAAAGTCGGTGTAAAAACCCTAATAAATTCTTAAGCCGATTTTAAAACCGTTTTCATCAAACACAGGTCTATTAAAGTCCGTGGACTAGGTCTAGAAGGGTTAAAAAGACCAGTTTCAAAATTATAGTGGACGTGTTTCGAAAACACTATTTACTAAAAATCGACGATAAAATTTCTGACTCCGTTTTTGATGAAAATTTCATGAATGCACATTTAGCACGTATTAGGAGTATTGAAATCAAAATTATAACTTTGTAGGTCCTATAGCACATAAACAGATCATATGCACGCAAAACGAGGTAAAGCACGTAAAACGAGATAAGCAAGAAAGTGGGGTTTCACATTCTCCCCCCCTTATAGAAATTTCGTCCTCGAAATTCTTACTTGATGCACGGAATAGATCTGGGTATTGCTGCTGCATCTGATCTCGTCTCTCCCACGTAGCTTCCTCAATGCCGTGATATTTCCACAACACCTTAACCATCGGAATCCTCTTCGACCTCAACTCTCGGTCCATCTGATCTAGAATACGAATCGGACGCTCGTCATAAGTCAAATTCTCTCGAAGCTGTAACGGCTCTGGCTCAAGAATATGAGAAGGATCCGGATTGTATTTCCGCAAATTAGACACGTGAAACACATCGTGGACATTAGAGAAGTTCTCCGGTAAAGCCAACCGATATGCCAACTTACCAACCCTGCCAGTAATCTCAAACGGCCCAACAAATCTCGGACTCAGCTTACCACCTTTACCATAACGAACAAACCCCTTTCGAGGAGACAATCTCAAGAAAACCCGATCTCCAACTGCAAACTCCAAGTGTCGACGACGCTTATCAGCATAACTCTTGAATCTACTCTGCGCCGTAAGCATTCTCTGCCTGATCAACTGAACATTCTCGATCTTCTCAAGAAGTTTTGGCATGATAGTCAGATCAATAGTCTTCATCTCTCCTACCTCGTCCCAATATAAAGGTGAACGGCACTTACGACCGTAAAGAGCTGCAAAAGGTGCCATTCCAATAGTAGCTTGATAACTATTGTTATAGGCAAACTCGGCAAGTGGTAGATGTTTCTCCCAGTTCTTCCCGAAGTCCAAAACACAAGCCCTAAGCATATCTTCCAAAATCTGAATAGTCCGCTCAGATTGACCGTCGGTCTGTGGATGATACGCTGTACTGAAGTTCAACTGAGTACCCAAAGTCTCCTGAAGTTTCTCCCACAAACGAGAAGTAAATCGAGGATCTCGATCAGAGACAATACTAGATGGAATACCGTGAAGTCTAACAATCTGATCCAGATAGAGATCCGTCAACTTTGTAACCTCATCTCCTAACCTCATCGAGATAAAATGAGCTGTCTTCGTCAAACGATCCACGACAACCCAAACTGCATCATTACCCCTCGGTGATCTAGGCAAACCAGTGACGAAGTCCATCGTAATATGCTCCCATTTCCACTCTGGTATAGCCAACGGCTGAAGCAAACCTGCTGGTCGTTGATGCTCGGCTTTCACTCTCTGACAAGTCAAACATCTAGACACAAACTGAGCAACCTCCCTCTTCATGTTGTTCCACCAGTAATGCTGTTTCAAATCCCGATACATCTTGGTTCCACCGGGATGAATAGTATATTTAGAATTATGAGCTTCCTCCAGAATACCTCGCCTCAAGCCCGGTTCATCGGGAACACAAACCCTGTTCCGAAACCGAAGAATACCATCCTCATGCACTTTAAAGTCAGACTGATCATCCGAAATCTGATCCTTGATCTTCTGAAGGTTAACATCAAGCTGCTGAGCTTCCCTGATCTGAGACAACAATAAAGGCTGAATACGGAGATGTGAACACATCACCCCAACCTGAGTGAACTCTGGTCTCCAATAACTAAACTCCTCAAGAACCTCCCACTTCTTGACAGCCAAACAAGAAATACTAGCCTTCCGGCTGAGAGCATCTGCCACAACATTTGCCTTCCCAGGCAGATAATTGATAGAACAATTATAATCTCCAAGAAGCTCCATCCACCTCCGCTGGCGCATATTCAACTCCTTCTGTGAGAATAAATACTTAAGACTCTTATGATCAGTGAAAATCTCGAACTTACTGCCCCACAGATAATGACGCCACTTCTTCAGTGCGAAGACAACTGCTGCCAACTCAAGATCATGAGTCGGATAATTCACCTCATAAGGCTTCAACTTCCTGGAAGCATAGGCAATAACTCGGCCATCCTGCATAAGAACACATCCCAAGCCCTCCTTGGATGCATCGCTGTAAATGACCATATTATCGGTCCCCTCTGGTAGAGCAAGTACTGGAGCGGTAGTTAACCTCTTTTTCAACTCCTGAAATCCACTCTCACACTTCTCGTCCCAATTAAAGATAGTCCATTTCTGAGTCAACTTAGATAGTGGCCCCGCAATCTTTGAGAAGTCCTTAACAAACCTACGGTAATAACCCGCCAAGCCAAGAAAGCTACGGACATCAGTAACACTCTCTGGCCGCTTCCAAGACATCACCGATTCAATCTTAGTGGGATCTACAGAAATACCACTCTGTGTAATAACATGGCCAAGAAAAGAAATCCGTTGCAGCCAAAATTCACATTTGCTGAACTTGGCAAACAACTGATGCTCCTGCAACTTCTCTAATACAAGCCGTAGATGTTGCTCGTGCTCCAATTCAGATTTAGAATAGACCAAGATATCATCAATAAAAATCACCACGAACTGGTCCAAGAACGGCTGAAAGACTCGATGCATAAGATCCATGAAAGCTGCCGGTGCATTAGTCAATCCAAAGGGCATAACAACAAACTCATAATGCCCGTACCGAGTCCTGAAGGCAGACTTCGGAACATCGTCTGAGCGAATCCGAAGCTGATAATACCCCTGCCTCAAATCAAACTTAGAGTAGACTTTGGCTCCCTGAAGTTGATCAAACAACTCATCAATCAGTGGCAAAGGATATTTATTCTTGATAGTCACCTGATTCAAACCACGGTAATCTATACATAACCTCAAGGTGCCATCCTTCTTCTTCACAAACAAAACAGGAGCTCCCCAAGCTGAAGAACTCTGCTGAATAAATCCTTTCTCCAACAACTCCTGTAACTGAGTCTTCAACTCTTTCAACTCAGCTGGTGCCATCCGGTACGCCGATTTAGAAATAGGTTGAGTACCGGGAACAAGATTAATCACAAACTCTATATCCCTCTCTGGCGGCAATCCTGGCAACTCCTCGGGAAATACATTAGGATATTCCCGGATAATAGGGACTTCCTCTAGCTGTAGCTTAACAGATGGCTTGTTGATCAAATAAGCTAGATAACCCGAACACCCCTTACTCACCAACTTAACGGCTTTAGTTGCTGAGATAACAAAACTCGTCTTAGCACCCCGGTTACCCGCTACCTCAACTACTGGCTGATCTGGCAAACGAAACTGTACTACCTTGGTTCTACAGTTCAACTGGGCATTCTACTAATCAAAGAGTTAGCACAGTTATAGCACGTAGACAGGTTATAAACAACTATTAACACATAAATAACAAACTCATATAAAACACATAATCAAATTGATCACATAATCACATAAGCACTTAAATCACATAATCACTTAATCAATTAATCATACCAATACATATTTCATTTTTCTTTCCTTTCATACATATTTCATGCTAAGACCATTACCCACATTCCGAGAATACCCCGGCTGACAACTAACATGAGCTCTGATACCACTTAAACTGTCACGCCCCAACTCGACTCCACCTACGATCAGTCAGGACGCAACGGAATTTCGGCGGCATAACGACAGTAAACAGATTTCCGAGGTTCTAAACCAACCTCATTAAACATCATACATCCAGTAATTCCTCAATACAAACAACAACATACAACACAACCATGTTATACAATAAAACATCCTCGTTATACGCCTCCGTTCCAACATGACATACAATACCTCAACTTTATCATACATTTCAAAAGTAAGTTGAGACACAACTACAATTTAACCATAGACAAAAGGAAGCCACTAAATTAACATCATTTGGATCATCATCTTTTCAATATCTATTACATTAAGAACCATAAGACATATAAAGTCTATTAAACTAATATACAAGACATTTAACAACATAGAATCATGGATAAGACTCAGGAACATATGACTCATCCACGAAAGGCACATTTTCCACATTCTCCTCTTCAGGAGGCACGTACCCGTAATCTTGTGAAAGTACACCTGAAACATGCATTAATAGAGAGTGAGCTTATATACATAAGCCCAGTGAGGATCCGATAGATCTCGACAGTATTCACTACGCTCCTTGGATTTAGTCCTTTGAGCAAGTAAACACACAACAACATAAATAAAGCTATCATCACATAACTATATGACCATTCAATAAGGATACTCTATTTGGTGTAGCTCCAAATGCCATCACGATCTCAACCGTTCTTCTTATAACTCCCCATTACTCACGCACCCGAGGTACCTCACTAGCCCCTTCCCTCCATGACATCTCCGTCATGCGAGCTGGGGGTAGCCTATGGCAGTCATGCCGTTATCAACCCGACAGCCCGACGCTGCCCGAGAGGTGGCACACACATACCAAGACTCCATATTCATCAATCATCATGCAAGCATAAATCAATCAATCAATTGGGAGATCAGCAACAAGAGTGCCCGATTCCCGCATTCAATAATAATCAATCAATAAAATCAATATTAAATTAAACAACAAACAACATAGT
Organism: Ehretia macrophylla; assembly: GCA_037974665.1. Classification (NCBI taxonomy): domain Eukaryota; kingdom Viridiplantae; phylum Streptophyta; class Magnoliopsida; order Boraginales; family Ehretiaceae; genus Ehretia; species Ehretia macrophylla. Next base: position 74,814,207 of record CM075773.1, read on the forward strand.
TAGATGACAAAGTAGGCCATCTAACCGGACATGCATAATATACATAATTAAACCCTAAATTACTCAACAACGACTCACCATTCATCACTCGAACACTACCCAACCATCTAAGGCATCGTTCAAGAAATTAAAGAATGACAACCTAACTTCTAAAATTCATAACTTACAATCTACTAATCCAAACATTGCCAAATCAGTTCCTATCACTCACCCATTCAACCTACTACATTAGCCCTCTCGGAAATCCACCATAACACCTCCAAATCATGTCCAAGAACCCTAAAACCCTATGACCTCATGGCTGGATTTTCCGGATTTTCACACAAACAATGTAATCGAAAATTCGGCATTACAACAGCGCTAACACGTAATTATCAAGTATTTAGAAATCGACGGCAATCGATTTCGAGCAACGCAACTCAATTAAATCAACTTTGAACATTTAAATCAAAATTAAATACCCGGAAAATAAAAATTATGCTATATCCGACAGAAACTCGTAGTATTAGTATATAATGATCCCTAGCATGCAAGGAGCAATAATCTAACATCAGATTTCAATTCTAACGGTTCAATCTTCATTTATACGCAAAAACACAAAAATGACATTTTGAGATCTAGAATTTTTCTCTCACCTTAGATGCGATATAAGCCTAGGAATGCGTGCAATGCGTGCCCAACAAGCAGAATCCAAGTCGGTGCGAAGTTTCACGGACAAAAACTAGGTTTTTCTTTGAAAAATTGGATTGAAAGCTTAAGTTTTCTCTTCTCTCTTTCTCTCCTCAACCTCTCGGCAATGTGTGTGTGTGTGATGGTGTTTTTGTGTTGTGTGAGTGTGTGTTGAGGACATTAGCTTATAAGGTCAATTATTTAATTAAAGTCAAAGTTATTTTAATAGGTATTTTTGTGTTTTTAATGACTTTAATTGCATTTTAGTGCTCACCAAGTTAAAAATAATTATGCAACCCCCAAGATATCTCAAGTGAGTTATTTTTAGGTGACAAGAAGTTTTACATTCAAAGAATTCCACCCGAGTCGGCTTAAAACTCGATTTTTGCAAAAGTCGGTGTAAAAACCCTAATAAATTCTTAAGCCGATTTTAAAACCGTTTTCATCAAACACAGGTCTATTAAAGTCCGTGGACTAGGTCTAGAAGGGTTAAAAAGACCAGTTTCAAAATTATAGCGGACGTGTTTCGAAAACACTATTCACTAAAAATCGACGATAAAATTTCTGACTCCGTTTTTGATGAAAATTTCATGAATGCACATTTAGCACGTATTAGGAGTATTGAAATCAAAATTATAACTTTCTAGGTCCTATAGCACATAAACAGATCATATGCACGCAAAACGAGGTAAAGCACGTAAAACGAGATAAGCAAGAAAGTGGGGTTTCACAAAAAAGCTCACGGGTCAACTGGAATCTCATAGACTGACTGCACTCGCCAAAGGATTCCTCTAAACAACGAATGGTATATACGGAATGAGGTAACTCCTCATAGAATTGACACAGATAATCGCTCATTGATGAAAAAATGTATCCCCTAGCACGCATGTCATCCTAGACCCATTTATAGTAAGTGACCTTGTCAGTCTCGGATGCAGTCTCATCTATAGGAGCAAATGTCGGTGTTGGGGATATGCCATAATGCTAAAGTTTGAGATGACCTTATTAGGGTTTAATGAGAGTATACTTATGTGTTTTATACACTATATGATTTGTAAGATATTCATATTCTCTGCTTCGATGTGAATATGTCCCTAATATTTATCCGAGAAGAAAAATGTTCTAAAAAGGTTTAGGATATTTCGCACTTTCTCTTCGATATGATAAACATTAAGAATCGATTCATATCCCTTCAGATTATTCAACCAGGACTAGAATAATCGAGTACGAGTTATCATATGCTATTACCTTTGATTAACATAGTGATGTTAATGATAAAGGATGACATGCGAAATGCCAAAACAGCATGGTGATGTGGACTAATAAACATATGAGTGATCGTCTGTGTACGGATCATTGAATGTGACAATAAATAGTGAACTACATGATTTCAGGTTAATAGTTTACTATTTAGTTGAGAATTGTGCAAATTAATCCTCAGACTTGAGAGATTACAGCTGTTGGTTATATTAGGGGCTAAATACTGCGTTTGGACGATGCTCGTCTTCTATAAAGTGGGATACAGCCTTTCGTGTTTTAGTCTTATGGCATGAACCAATAAGTAATTGTCAAGATATGATCTATTAACCGTCGGCGTGAGGTGACGTCCTATGATATCTGAGATCAGTTGGTAAACAAGCAAGTCCTTGGCCAAGGCGAGTATAAAGTGATGGAAATGAGTTTTTCCATGGTAGTCATCTCTCGTTTCACCGATTCAGATTTATACATAGTATCGGATAAGGGCTTAACCATTTCATGGTCCTTTCCGATCAAGGCACATGTAACAGAAAGATCGGACTGCATGCTAATTCTCGACGTTTAAATGGAATCATGAAAGACGTCGTCTTCATTATCGTTTACATTCTTATGATACGTTCATTGCTAGTGCATCAATCATGAGCAAGAGGGTATTTCAATAAATGACAGAGACATTTCCGAAATAGATAAGGAGGTTTTTCAGGTCCCTCATCGGTACGCGATTATGAATCTAGAAGGTCACACACTAATAAGTATCTTGAATAAGTTCACCGAAGCTTGTATAATGTGGTGGATGCTTTAAGGTGTTAAGAGTCATCTATATTGGTATTTGGGCCAAAAGTATAATTTTGAAAAGTTTTAGGGTCAAATTATAATTACCAAAACTTTTGGAGCCAAACTGTAATTATTGAAAAGTAGTTTCAATACATTTATTCTAATAGAGATTAGAATGGGCAAAATAATACATACATACATATATATATATATATATATATATGTATATATATATATATATATATAAAGGTGTTTATATATGTATATGTATAATGATGATGTAATTTGTGAATTACCACATCATCATCCTAGTCATCAAATGAAAAAGGCAAATTAATGATAGGGCATTGACATATGGCATTTGAGATGTAGGATCGTCCATGTCATCAATCCTAGTAATTTGAATTTGAATTGAATGGAAGAGATTGACTTTTGAATAAAGACAAAGGAATCTTGTCCATTGCTTTTGATGATAGAACCTTTTTGCCAAGTGTCATGAGAGAGAAAAAGGTGTCCCTCGGATTGAAATGATAACAATCCAAGGCTATGCATGGCTTGGTTGATTCAAGCAAGAAAGAGAAATGGTTTGATTGGCTCTTGAATGCATAAAAGCAATTACATAATAGTTATCATATAATATATAAAAGATGACAATCTTCTCTCTCTTTCCACTAGGATTTTCGGCCAAGAGGAAGAGGAGAGAGAAGACATTCATCTTGCCATCAAATTGCAATGATTGTGATCCTATGATATGCATGCATTATCAAGAAAAGTTAGCAATTGTGATTAACTACACTTCTTGATATTGTTAATATATTATTTGATTGAAAGGATGACAACCTCTCTCATGCAAAGATACACAATTCGGCCAAGGTAATTGAGGAAAGATAAAGTTCATCTTCTTCCTCTTGCTTGGTAATTCTCGACCATTGCTAGGTTTTCAAGAAGCTTTTGTTTTTGGATAAAACACCACATACACATAGCTTGTTACTTTGAAGATTTACTAGCACACTTTTGTCTTCAAGTAGAAGGTTGAGCTTTGGATGCTTGTGGACCAACTAGACCCTTCAAGTTAGAAGGATTCCATAGCTTCAAATCCGAGCTACATCACCTACCAAGTTGTCTACGAAAGGTATACCTACGGACCTTGCTATTTCATTACATATAGTTGATATATAATGTTAGCTTGCTAGTTTATGGACATATGTGAAAGAATGCATGTTGATCTTAGCTAGAAAGTTTTGAAATATGCCTTGCCTAGTTTCGGCCATAGCTATGTAGCCATGCATAACTTTCTAGATCTTGAATCCAACTATGATATATGCTTAGACATGATATCTATATGTGTTGGCTTGCCTCCCTTTTAAGTGGTATCAGAGCCTTTTGGTTTTTGATGTCCATAGAACTAGCATAATGGTTTTGTATTGATATCTTGGTTAGGCCGTGTGTATGCATGCTACCTAGGCCGATTGTTAGTTCTTAAAATGTGCAAGTTTTTGAAGTTTGTGATAAGCTTACATGATTGCATGCTTAGATCTAGTCTTGATCCATGCTTGTATGTGTAGATCTTTTGGATATTTGAGCTTATGTATGTAAACTTGAGCTTGCATGTTAGATCTATACTTATTAATGTCTATTTGTCACATGCATGTTAAGAATAGTTGATCTTCTTGTTGAATATACTAAAGTATGAAGATAATTGTTGAGATTGATCTTTGCATGTTGGCGTATGACCTTGAATCAAGAGATCATACTAATAGCTTAAAAGGAGTTTCTTGAAATGATCTTTTACGCATATTAGTAAAGTCAAAACTTGGAAAAGACAAATGTGCCCTTGTTATTTTGAGATGGCCGAAATTCCCTATGTGTGTGCGCTTGGTGTGTTGTTTTTGTTGGACATGGTAATGTGCTAGTGGTTGCCTTGAAGTCTTCAAAAGTTAAAATTGATTATAAGCATGTGTTAAAATAAAAGTTTGAAAGTTGTTTTAAACTTATTTTAACTAGTTCATGCATATAATTATGTTGAGGACTATTTGATGTTTAAAGGAGTTTAATAGTCAAATAGGCAACTAGTTAAATGTCTTGAAAATTGCAAAAACAAATTCACATAATAGAAGGCCATTATATTCTAATCTTGAATTTGGAAATAGTCTAATGTGTTTTATTTAGATATTTCTAAGTTTAAGAAATGTTAAAAGCTATTATATGTTGATATAATATCTTTTAATGAATTAATGGGCTAAAATGAATGTACGTAGGCCAAAGGGACATATTGATTTGGGCTTGGGCCTTGTGTGCATGTTTTAGATTAAATTTTAGCCTAATTGGGCCACTTTATGTGATTGGGCCATAGACTTGTGTTTTCTTTAAAGTTTTGGGCTTGCATGTGATTATTGTTAATTATAAAGGGTTATGAATTAATGGGCCATTATGATTTGCATTAATGAAAGGTATTTTTCAAGAAAATGAAATAAGTATAGATAAAGTTTAATTTTTCATGATGATGAGTTGATTAAACTTATATGATAACTTATTATATGTGGATTATTATATACTTGATATGAATAATCATGCGTATATTTATATCTTGAGAATGCTGAATTCGATCATGGACTTGGGCTTTAGGGTCAAAAGTTATTGGGTTATAATATGAGACATAAGTCTCAATTTATTTCTTGTCATTTGAGAGAATTATGTAGCGAGGACTTTTATGTAATTCTTCAAAAGGAGCTAACAAGAAGCGCAATGGACTTTTCCAAGCAGTTGGAGGCCCAATGGAGATTTCAAGGAGTTGAAGATCTTTTAAAGTAAATAGTTTTATTTCTTTACGCCCAAAAGCCAAGCCCATGATCCACCATTTATTTATCTTTGCATTCATACTATTTAAATTACTATAATAGTGATTGTTAGCTTTAGTATGTTGAATGCTTAATTATTTTGATGAGATTGTGTTTACTCTCTACGTGCAAACTAATATTAGATTTTCAAAAATGATAAAAGGAGTTTTATCGTAGTCCTCCGCCATCCTAGGATATTTAATAAGACCCAAATGAATACGATCCTTCTTACCCAAAGGTAGAGGATATGTTTCAAGGTAAGTTTATTAAAATCGCTAGAATGAAACATAGTGATGTGGTTGTCTGCCAAAATCTAACAGTCAATTATAGCCACAAAGGCTTGAGACTATTGATTCAATTTGTGGGATAATTTAGTGATGGCGGGTACAATCTAACTAGATCACCTAATCAATTATAACCACAAATGTTTGAGATCAAGTGATTTAGGGACTAAAGTAGACCATACCCTATTTAGAGAAATAGACAACAAAGAGTTGTTGACCTTTGGTATTCATGTTCCAATTATAGCCACAAAGGTTTGAGGAATGTGTCTGATCATAGGAACTTGGTCATCCCACTTAGAGTCTTTTCATAGATTCACGTTTTATCTCATTAAGGGTGTATGAGATTTAAAACAAATAGTGGGAGTAACTATTTTATTTTGCAATTTAATAGCTTTACATATATTCTTGTTAGCCTGCAATCTTACTTTCTGTTATATTTACTTTTTCTACAGTTTAATGGATTCATTCATAAATCCTATTTTATCCATCCTTAATCATGATTATTTAGTTGGACCAAACTTTGAAAAATAGTACAAAAGTTTAATGGTAGTCCTCCGATTTGAGAGAATTGAGTATATTTTGGATGTCCCGACATTTGCTCCTATAGATGAGACTGCATCCGAGACCGACAAGATCACTTACTATAAATGGGTCCAGGATGACATGCATGTTAAGGGATACATTATTTCATCAATGAGTGATAATATGCTTCGATTCTATGAGGGGCTACCTCATTCCGTAGATGTCATTCGTTGTTTGGAGGAATCCTTTGGCAAGCGCAGTCAGTCTATGAGATTCCGGTTGACCCGTGAGCTTTTTAGTATTAGACTTGAAGAGGGTGGTGTCATGAACCAGCACTGCCTCATAATGATTTACTTGGTAACTCAATTAGAGACATTTGGTTTCGTTATGGATCCCCGGCTTCAAGTAGACTTAATCTGGCAATCTCTTCCATCATCCTACTCTCCCTTGATCTTGGACTTATACGTGCATAGAATTGAGGTCACACTGAATGAGTTGCCAGATATTCTGACTAGCTGGTAGAACCTTGGTTTGGGTGCAGCACCTGATCCCCATGTTGAGTCATCTTCTTTTGTGGCTGAGCCCAGCCAAAACAGAAACAGAAGAAGGAGGAGGAGAAGACATAGGAGGAGTAAGGTTCTAGCATTCTTACCAGGAGATCTCTCATCATGAGGGGATTGAGTAGTAGACCCCGTTTATGCATGATTTGGTTGTTTTTGATCGACTTGGTATGCGATCCCAATTTTGAAAAATGTTTATAAATGTTCGGATTAGTTTGATTATTTCTTTAAATAGTAGTGACTATTTACAATCGTTTCTAGAGGATATTTTGGAAATGACCCTTTGTAAGAAATGATTGGCATTTTGTATATCTTTCATTAATAGTAATAAAATGGTCGGAATGCGTATCGGAAGAAGGAATGTCTTCAAACTCAAACATTTATACTTCATTGCTTTGCATTTATAGAAATGGCTAAATACCAAATCATACATATATTGTCTTGAACTTTGAAATAGTCAAGAGTTAAAGACTAGAATTGTTTTATATCTACTCAAATGAGTTTGATAGATTGATTATTCTTTTTGACAAAAGAGTTTGTTCAAATAAATAATTGAAATGGAGCTTATGAGACTTGTCCAGAATATGTTGGGTTATAAAAGAAGATTAGAGAATGCATCTTTTATCACCAAAATCTTTCAAATTGATTTTAAACTTATACCATGTTTTAATTCTATAGTTGTATAGAATATAAACTCCTTCATGCATAGTTTCTTTAGAGAAATGTAACTATGATGAAATGGTTAAAATGAAAAGATAGAGATCGTTTTCATTAATAAATGAAGGTGATATCTAAATTTATAGGAAAAGTTAGTGGGAGTTGATGCCCTTAACAAGTCTTGTGAATTTATGATACCTTCGTTCGCCAAGGTCCAATTAAATTTAATGTCATGTTGTTTTTCCATGGGTAAACCAATCATGTCTTGTAAGTATCATGTCTATGAAGTACAATGATATGATTGTTTGTTTTCTCATTGCTTGTACACCAAGTCACGATCTTAAAGTTCTCTTTAAGATGGAGGAATCTAAGAAATTTTGGTCTCTAGTCTTAATGACAGGGTATCTGTCTTTTCTTGTAGATTTCCTTCTGACTATTAAGGAAAGGTTGTGAATGGTTTTTGCACCTAATCCTTGCACTGTTTGCGTTCTCCTTTAAATGCAATCGCAAGTACTTGGCACGATATGATGTAACGAGTTACATGATAGATATTGGAGAGAATAAATATAAGTTCTAGTGATCTTATTGTTATAATGATCTCTATATGAACTTTAGCCCATAATTTAAGGTTTATGAGTGTAGTGAAGTTCTTAGTGAAGAATTCACTTAAAAGGATAAGAGTGTTTTAAGTGGATTTGTGAATTATTGGAAAGAGTTCCGAATAATGATAAATAATAGTTATGTTATTATTTGAGCCTATATGCCACTTGACTTTTATGATATTTGGATAATATGAGGTTTTGTCTATTGATAGTAGCCGATGTAATAAGGTGGCTATCATAGAGGCTTTTTGCACAAGCTTAGAAGAACCCTATCTCATCAAGAGTCCGAACTTGTAAAGAGTCAATTCAAGAGTTTTTTTCTTGATAAGAAAATGAAATAACAGATAAAGATCCTATAGTTGTTTCTATAGATGACTCACTGATCCTGTAAAGACAGTTACAGTTGATCACCATCTTTGGGAAGATGAGTATAGAGATACGAATGTAAAATGCACTAGATCCTATGGTTGATAGCATTAGTGCAAGTGGGAGATTGTTGGGGATATGCCCTAATGCTAAAGTTTGAGATGACCTTATTAGGGTTTAATGAGAGTATACTTATGTGTTTTATACACTATATGATTTGTAGGATATTTATATTATCCGCTTCGATGTGAATATGTCCCTAATATTTATCTGAGAAGAGAAATGTTCTAAAAGAGTTTAGGATATTTTGCACTTTCTCTTCGATATGATAAGCATTAAAAATCGATTCATAGCCCTTCAGATTATTCAACCGAGGCTAGAATAATCGAGTACGTGTTATCATATGTTATTAATTTTGATTAACATAGTGATGTTAATGATAAATGATGGTGTGCGAAATGCCAAAATAGCATGGTGATGTGGACTAATAAACATATGAGTGATCGTCTGTGTACGGATCATTGAATGTGACAATAAATAGTGAACTACATGATTTCAGGTTAATAGTTTACTATTTAGTTGAGAATTGTGCAAATTAATCCTCAGACTTGAGAGATTACGGCTGCCTGTTATATTAGGGGCTAAATACTGCGTCTGGACAATGCCCGTCTTCTATAAGGTAGGATACAGCCTTTCGCGTTTTAGTCTTGTGGTATGAACCGACAGGTAATTGTCAAGATATGGTCTGTTAACCTCCAGCGTGAGGCGATATCCTATGATATTTGAGATCGGTTGGTAAACAAGCAAGTCCTTGGCCAAGGCGAGTATGAAGTGATGGAAAAGATTTTTTCCATGGTAGTCATCTCTCGTTTCACCAATTCAGATTTATACAAAGTATCTGATGTGGGCTTAACCATTTTATGGTCCTTTCCTGATTGGGGCACTTGTAACAGAAGGATCGGATTGCACGCTAATTCTCAATGGTTAAATGGATTCATGAAAGACGTCATCTTCATTATCGTTTACATTCTCATGATACGTTCGTTGCTAGTGCGTCACTCATGAGCATGAAGGTATTTCGGTAAATGACGGAGACATTTCTGAAATAGATAAGGAGGTTTATCAGGTCCCTCATCGGTACGTGATTATGAATCTAGAAGGTCATACACTAATAAGTATCATGAATAAGTTCACCGGGAGCTTGTATAATGTGGTGGATAGCTTTAAGGTATTAAGAGTCATCTATATTGGTATTTGGGCCAAAAGTGTAATTTTGGAAAGTTTTGGGATCAAATTGTAATTACCAAAACTTTTGGGGCCAAACTATAATTATTGAAAAGTAGTTTCAATATATTTATTCTAATAGAGATTAGAATGGGCAGAATAATATATATATATATATATAAAGGTGTTTATATATGTATATGTATAATGATGATGTAATTTGTGAATTGTCACATCATCATCCTAGTCATCAAATGAAAAAGGCAAATTAATGATAGGGTATTGACATGTGGCATGTGAGATGTAGGATCGTCCATGTCATCAATCCTAGTCATTTTAATTTGAATTGGATGGATTAGATTGACTTTTGAATAAAGACAAATGAATCTTGTTAATTGCTTTTGATGATAGAACCTTTTTGCCAAGTGTCATGAGAGAGAAAAAGGTGTCCCTTGGATTATAATGATTACAATCTAAGGCTATGCATGGCTTGGTTGATTCAAGCAAGAAAGAGAAACGGTTTGATTGGCTCTTGAATGCATAAAAGCAATAAATAATAAGTTATCATATAATATATAAAAGATGACAATCTTCTCTCTCTTTTCACTAGGATTTTCGGCCAAGAGGAAGAGGAAAGAGAAGACATTTATCTTGCCATCAAATTGCAATGATTGTGATCCTATGATATGCATGCATTTTCCAGAAAAGTTAGCAATTATGATTGGTTACACTTTTTGATATTGTTAATATATTATTTGATTAAAAGGATGACAACCTCTCTCATGCAAAGACACACAATTCGGCCAAGGCAATTGAGGAGAGAGAAAGTTCATCTTCTTCCTCTTGCTTGGTGATTCTCTGCCATTGCTAGGTTTTCAAGAAGCTTTTGCTTTTTGATAAAACACCACATACACATAGCTTGTTACTTTGAAGATTTACTAGCACACTTTTGTCTTCAAGTAGAAGGTTGAGCTTTGGATGCTTGTGGACCAACTAGACCCTTCAAGTTAGAAGGACTCCATAGCTTCAAATCCGAGCTACATCACCTACCAAGTTGTCTACGAAAGGTATACCTACGAACCTTGCTATTTCATTACATATAGTTGATATATAATGTTAGCTTGCTAGTTTATGGACATATGTGAAAGAATGCATGTTGATCTTAGCTTGAAAGTTTTGAAATATGCCTTGCCTAGTTTCGGCCATAGCTATGTATCCATGCATAACTTTCTAGATCTTGAATCCAACTATGATATATGCTTAGACATGATATCTATATGTGTTGGCTTGCCTCCCTTTCAATCGGGACATCCAAAATATACTCAATTCTTTCAAATCGGAGGACTACACTTAAACTTTTGTACCATTTCTCGAAGTTTGGTCCAATTAAATAATTGTGATTAAGGATGGACAAAATAGGATTTATGAATGAAGTCATTAAACTGCAGAAAAGGTAAATATAACATAAAGTAAGATTGCAGGCCAACAAGAATATATGTAAAGCTATAATATTGCAAAATAAAATAGCTATTCCCACTATTTGTTTTAAATCTCATACTCTCTTAATGAGAAAAACATGAATCTATGAGAAGACTTTAAGTGAGATGACCAAGTTCCTCTGATCAGACACATTCGTTAAACCTTTGTGGCTTTAATTGGAACATGAATACCAAAGGTCAACAACTCTTTGTTGTCTATTTCTCTAATAGGGTATGGTCTACTTTAGTCCCTAAATCATTTGATCTCAAACCTTTGTGGCTATGTTGATTAAGTGATCTAGTTAGATTGGACCCGTTATCACTTAGTTATCTGACAAATTGAATCAATAATCTCAAGCCTTTGTGGCTATAATTAGGTGTTAGATTTTGGAAGATAACCACATCTCTATGTTTCATTCTAGCGATTTTAATAAACTTATTTTGAAACAAGTCATCTACCTTTGGGTAAGAAGGAGTGCATTCATTTAGGTCTTATTGAATATCCTAGGATGGAATAGGACTACGATAAAACCCCTTTTACCATTTGAAAATCTAATATTTGTTTGCACGTAGGGAGTTAATATAATCTCATCAAATCAATAAGCATTCAACATACTATTAAGCTAATAATCACAATTATAGCAATTTAAATAGTATGAATGCAAAGATATATAAATAGTGGATCATGGGCTTTGCTTTTTGGGCTAAAAGAAATAAAATTGTTCTATTTAAAAGATCTTCAAGAACTAGTATATTTACACTAGGCCCAAGCGCAATTCCATATGTCTTTAGGCCCATGTAAACTAATTTTAGCCCAATAGTCCCCATTAAAAAGTATTATATCAACATATAATTTCTTTTAACTTTCTTAAAATTTAGAAATGACCAAATGTAACTAATTACATTATTTCCTAAATTCAAGATTAGAAGACAATGGCCCACATTATGTGAAATCTATTTTGCTAGTTACAAGGCATATAGATAAGTTGCATTTTTTATCATCAAACTCCTTTAATAACCAATAAGTCCTCAAATTTATCACATGCATGGTCATATTAAAATAAGCTTAAACTACCTTTTAAACTTTCATTTTAATACATGCAAATAATGGTCATATGGTTTTGAGGACTTCAAGGCAACTACTATCATCTTTTCTTGTACAACAAAAAGCAAAAACATTCCCCACAACCAAGAGGGTTTTCGACCATCACAACAAAATAAAGGAAGACTTGACTTTTTCTAAACATGCAAAAAAGGGATCATTTTGGCCATTATTAGATAGTCTTCTTTAATCAAAGTCTAAGATTAAAATGTAAAGAACAAATCCATGATTTAACTTTACACCTTAGCCTTTTAAACAAGAAGACACATTACCATAATATAGCATGTGATTTTCGGCCATCACAAAATATAGAGACTATCATGCATGTTCTAAGTAATCCTCATATACTCAAGATCTTCAAGCATTTACTAAGATCTACCAAGAACTTCTAACAAACAAAATCTCAATGCTAGCATACGGTCCAACAAAGAGGCATATACACGGCCTAAGCTAGAAATATATGCACATATACAAGTTAAAGAACATCTAAACCATAGCTCGGATACCACTTGAAAGGTAAGAATATCTATAGATCTACATTGAGCAACGGAGGCAAAGACAATAACATATGATCATATCATCATATAACATAAGCTAAAGAGTAAGATCTTGAAAGTAGTGCATGGATACCACTAGGCCATAGCCGAACCATATATGTCCAACTACAAAACTTTTTACAAGGTTCAAGCAAAGGATCAACTTGCATATATTCAAAGATGTTCAAAACTAGGTGTACATATACACATTATATATCAACTATATATAATGTAAAACAAAAGTTGTTCGGTATACCTCTTGTAAACTCGAATTTGATGTAGCTTAGAAGTACTTTGATGCTATGAATTCCTTCTAACTTGAATGGTCTAGGTAGTCCACCAAGTATCCAAAGCTTAACCCAAGCTTGAAGAATTAAAGTGCTAATCTTTCTTCAAGTTGTCTTTTGTATGTATGATGGTTACTACACAAAAGCAAAGCAAACTCTTCTATATCTCACTATAGCCGAGAATGACACTTAGAGAAGAAGAATATGATAGCTAGTTATGCCTTGTTTGTGTTGGGTGAATGTTGTATGAGGGAGAGAAAGAATTTCATCTTTTATTAGCGTAAAGTATTATATTAGATTGCCCAATCATAATAGCTTCCTTGTCTTGAGAAGCCATGCACATCCTAGGATTAGAATGATTGCAAATGAATGGCAAAAATATAATCTTCTCTCTCCTTATCGTGTTAGCCGAAAATGGTAGTGGAAAGAGAGGGAAAGTTGTCAACTTTTATGCATTATAAAATCTCTATTATATTTTAATGTCATTCATGCATTAAGAGCCAATCATTTTATTTCTCTTTCTTGATTCAAATAATCAAGTCATGCATGACCTTGGATTGTAATCATTACAATCCAAGGGACACCTTTTTCTCTCTCCTGCCACTTGGCAAAAAGGTTCGATCATCAAAAAACAATGGCTATGATTCTTTTGTCTTTATTCAAGACTCAATCATATCCATTCAATTCAAAATCAAATGACTAGAATTGATGACATGGACAATCGAATAGATTTCACGTGCCACATGTTAATGCCCAATCATTAATTTATGCTTTTTCATTTGATGACTTGGATGATGACATGACATTTCTCAAATTATGTTGCCATCACATATACGTATATATATATATATATATATATAAACTGTAACGCCCCGATCCCTCACGAAACCAGGACTCTTATTAATCATACTATTCCTCAACCTAATTCCAGACCCGGGCACAGAATTTAGGGAAAAATGGACGAAGTCTCCCCTGTTTATAGGGCTATCAGTTTACCTGCAAACAGTAACTTATCCTCAAACACCACAATCCAACTACAAGGTACAATCCCATTCACACAAGCATGCAAATTAACTAGGCAAACAAGTAAACCATTGAAGTTATGACAGCCCATCTACAGTTATTAACTCATACAAGAATACAAGCTTTACTTTATATTAGAACCCTTTAGACAATAGAAACATACACAAGGTTTCATAATCTCAAAATAAAACACATACAACCAGCAACTTGTATTTCCTACACATAACGTCCAACCACAGCTTTCATTGAAACATGTTAAAACAAGGAATGAGTAACCAGAGTTACTTAGTGAGGGAGATGATGTAGTAAATCGGGAAGTACTACATGATATTCAACAAGATAAAAACATATTCAATACCAACTAACAAAGCTAAATGGACAAGTATTTAACCACGTATAAAAAGGATATAGTTCCACTTGTCTTCCATCACAAGCCACGAGTCAAGATCTTCAAGCAAGTGCCGACAAAACCCTTATTCCTCCAAAATGGGATACTCCGGATATACCCTAATCCTACGACCCTTTCTCCTAAGGTAGGTCCATATGCCCAGTAGGTGAACCACGCCTTTGGGGTAGTGGAGTATACTCAGCGAGAGAAAGGGAATAGGCACCATGGTAGTTGAGGGAGCACGACAAGCCCGATGCCGCCTGTGTTTCTCGACACTACCATGTCCGAAAAGGTTGCACAACCTGACATGAATTCAAGAATTCACGAGATAAAATCAAACAAACACGAGTAATTACAAGATAACAAATAAATGATACATGTAAACTTTATCAATTAGCTAAATCATATAATCTAAAACAATGAAATAAACTAAGATGCACAAAAGGGTTAAAGACTCCCTCACCTTTACCGAGCTCCAAGATACAAGATTGTATTCACATCAATCTCAATCGCCTTGTACCTAATACCAAGCATTACTTCAATTACTCTTTAACTACAACATTTATTAATTATTCCTCTAGGTTAGCTAACTTATAGTCTCACACATTTAGCATACAATACCTATTAACAATTCTATCTTTAACAAGATGCCACCTTATATACTTAAACATAATATATGTTCCAAGCAACCATTCTAGTAATCTAGTGTACAAGTCTTAAGCATAACTTTAATCATGCAACATTAAATACAAGCAATATGAACATCCTAACAAGATATAAGCATTAAACATAAGAATAACTATATATGTGCACAAAGGGGTCATCAACACATTTTTCACGAAACTCTACAAATAGCTTAAATCTATATTAGACATGCATATAGACACATAACAAGCAACTACAAGCTCATACAAGCACTAAAGCAACCAAATCTCACATTTTTCCCTTTGTTCAACTAGGCTATTTAGTTTCCTACCGGAATTCAAGGATCAATTTAAGCTAGCTAACCATCCTACGAATCTAAGGATACCTAAATACCTCATTTAGAGTCTCCAAATCATAACCTAGAGCACAAGTACACGAAAACAACGAAAATGCCTCTTTGTGGGTTTACACTACAAGTACCAATTTCGGAACCAAAATAAGCGAAATGAAGGTACTTCTAAGGCTTCAATATTTAATAAAGACTAGCCATAACCTCAAAACGTACCCGGATTCAAATTAAACCCGAAACGCTTTTCTAAAATGGCCTATTTTGATCAAATTACCCAAGTTTTGAGCCTAACAATCGCAATTAACATTTTTTCGATGTTCATGGACCTAATTAGCATCTATTAGAAGCCTCGAATTGAATTAAATTGTAACTTTTTTCAGAAACCCTTGTTTGGTACTATTTATCATCTTCCTCAAGTGAAATCTTGCTAAAAACTTAGTTTCAAGCTATACCATTGCATATAAGTGGTCGCTAGCATGTAATAATACTATATAGAGCAAGAATCAAGTATCTTATGGCATGAAATAAGCAAAATCCAAAAATATTAAAAATGGCAAGAAACTTTAAACAATGGAAATGATGCAACTCCCTCACCTATGAGCCTTAAAAATGAAAGGAGAAGACTTTGGAGAAGTGGAATCCACCCTTGGATGCAAGCTATAGCTATGGTTGATGAAGCAAAGTTGAATTTTCTCCTCCTTTTTCCTTTCTTGACCTCACGGGTTTGGGGGGGGGGGAAGGCTTTTGGCAATTTATTTTTCTTTTGTTTTGATGAGTATAATGTATATATGTATGTGTTATATATTTAACTTAAGTCAAATGCCACAAAAATCTTGGTCAACTATGCTAAAACTCAATTCAAATGCTAACTAGTTTAAAATAATATTTATGTTACGTAACATTATTCAAGTGATGCACAAACATTTTTCAAATGCATTATCTCGGCCTCCAAAGTCTAAAACTATAGGTTCCTGGTTCTTTTTATAAGTTTTACTATCTAGAAAAATATTAAATTAAGCATTTAAGACAATCGAATTTTCTTAAGAATAGTGCCCACTAGTAAAACATATAATCAAGAAAAAGAAATACACATTGAAATGCTCAAAGAGACATGCAACAATTACGAATGTACGTGATGAGAAATCTCGAGCATCACATAAACACCTTTATATATATATACTTATTCTAATCTCTATTAGAATAAATATATTGAAACAACTTTTTAATAATTATAATTTTGCCCTAAAAGTTTTGGTAATTACATTTTGACCCCAAAACTTTCCAAAATTATAGTTTTGGCCCAAATACCAACATAGATGACTCTTAACACTTTAAAGTCATTAACCACATTATACAAGCACCCAGTGAACTTATTAATGATACTTATAAGTGTGTGACCTTCTAGATTCATAATCGCATACCGATGAGGGATCGATAAACCTCCTTATCTATTTCAAAAATGTCTCCGTCATTTACCAAAATACCCTCATGCTCATGAGTGATGCACTAGCAATGAACGTACCATGAGAATGTAAACGATAATGAAGATGACATCTTTTATAAATCTATTTAAACGTCGAGAATTAGTGTGCAGTCCAATCCTTCTGTTAAGAATGGCCCGATTGGGAGAGGACCATGAAATGGTTAAGCCCACATTCAATACTATGTATAAATCTAAATCCATGAAATGAGAGATGACTACCATGGAAAAACTCATTTCCATCACTTTATACTCGCCTTGGCCAAAGACTTCCTTGTTTACAAACATATCTCAAATATCATAGCACATCGCCTCATGTCAAAGGCTAACAGTTCCTATCTTGACAATTACCTGTCGGTTCATACCACAAACTAAAACGCAAAAGGCTGTAACCCACCTTATGGAAGATGAGTATTGTCCAGACGCAATATTTAACCCTTGATATAACCGGCAGCGGCAATTTCTCAAGTATGAGGATTAATTTGCATAATTCTTAACTAAATAGTAAACTATTAACCTGAAATCATGCATCTTACTATTTATTGTCACATTCAATGATCCGTACACATACGATCACTCATATGTTAATTAGTCCACATCATCATGTTATTCTGGCATTTCGCACGCCATCCTTTATCATTAACATCACTATGTTAATTAAAGGTAATAACATATGATAACCTGTACTCGATTATTCTAGTCCCGGTTGAATAATCTGAAGGGCTATGGATCGATTCTTAATGTTTATTATATCGAAGAAAAATGACGAAATATCCCAATCCCTTTTAGAATATTTTTCTTCTCGGATAAGCATTAGGGACATATTCATATCGAAATGAAGAATATGAATATCCTACAAATCACATAGTGTATAAAACACATAAACATATTCTTATTAAACCCTAATAACGTCATCTTAAACTTTAGCATTAGGGCATATCCCCAACAGCCGTTATGTTGCCCAATACTATTAATAAGATGAAAAATTGACTAAGTATGGATTAGTAATTGAATCAACTAAGCTATAACCAGAGTTAGTCCCCCGACTAGGATAATTGGAATTTTATAATTTGGAATTTAAGTAATTGGAAAGTAATTAGTTAATAGTCTTGAAATTTTTAATAGTGGTTAGTAGTGCTTGGCTATTGTAATTGTGCCTTAACGAACTTGGACGAAATGATCCTCTTAAGCTTGTGGCATAACGATCCTAGGGATATTTATGGTTGTATTATGGTATCAGAGATTATATTATGGTATTATGGTATCAGAGATTGCATTAGCGATATAAAAAGAGCCTAGCTAGTTGGTTAGGCGTAGTTGGGTTTTAGAACCCCAGGCAAGTAGGCAGATGTCTTGATTTGAATAGGTAACTTAAGTAGTTATGTGCATATATGTGAATTATGTGCTATGTGATAAACTTGTGTGAACAACGTGCCTTGAATTGTTATATGCTTATGTGAGTTAGTTATATGGTATATGTATCTTGTATATATTACTTACAGTGTATTAAATATTACTTCCCTAACCCTTGCATAACATATAACTATGAATGGGCATATGTTCTCAAAGATGGTAAGAGGTCCGAGTACACCGGGTAATCAGAGATATGAGAAAGATGGTAACCCCGACAGAGAAGGTTGACAGTTAGTAGGGGATCAGGTATTACAACAGATGGCAACCACGATGGCCCAAATGGTTCAGGTTATGAGTTAGCAGAGAACGGCTGGCCTAGGCCTCAGTGGTAGTGGTATACAAGTTGCAGGAGGTAGTGGCGGAGACGGAGGCAATATGGGAAACGATACTTTGAAAGATTTTCTAACCTATGGCCCTTCAAAATTCATGGGTCAACCGAATGATGAGGAAGCGGAATATTGGCTTTCCTGAATAGAGAAGATTTATGCTGCCACAAACTATACAGATCAGAAGAATATTAATTTTGCTGTCTTTCAATTGGAATGTGACGCTGAAACATGATGGCAGGCAGTAGCAGAACAGTAAGAAATCCAGTGCACTCCATATACTTGGAGAAACTTTTCCAGGGTGTTCAAGGAAAAATACATATATGAGGTTTCTAGGGATAGGAGGATGAAGGAGTTTATGTATCTAGAGTAGGGAGGTATGACTGTAGTCGAGTTGATGCTTTGCTAGATATGAATAAAAATGTAGACAATGTGTTTGTCTAATGTTCTAAGTGAAGTATAGGGATGTGTTACAAGCTAGATTAATGCCCATAGATAGCTCAAATGCAAAAAAACATCAAGAGAATTCAAGTATGCAAAATGTAAATTTCGGACAGTACACTCCCCTATTTTTCAGAGGCTTTTTGACATAGTAAACGAGCTCATAAATTAACCAAAATTGTACAGTAGCTAGATTAGGCAGTTTAGATAAAATTTTGATTTCTAGGAACAAGACTAATTCTAACATTTTAGGCCTCTGATCACATCATCTCTGAAATATGAATTGAGCACCATTTGATTCTTAAATCATCTACACTCGAATGGCTACGTTTATACGTAAAAACCAAAAAATTTAGAGGTCAATAGAATAGGTAATAAATTTTATAGATTTAGGGTTCTGTTTGAAGATTTATAAGTGGGCATGTTTTCGTGAAGTTCTACTTGCAATATGTTGTAATGTTGCTAGCTATGTTTTAGAGTTATTAATGGTAGAATAACTTTCTTTTATAATGATTTACAAGTTTAATGGTAGATTTAAAAAAGATATGATGTTAAACTAACTTTAAGTTCAAGTTGTATATCAAGTGTTTGTGAAAAGCTTGTATGAAGTATAGAATGTGCAATTATGCTTTTAATATGCTTTATGTAACTTATAAACAAGAATGCAAGAGAAATTTCAAGTGTTGTATGTGTAAGTGCATTTTCGGCAAAGTGGCCTTCTTTTGGTACTAGTCTTTTACTTCATGTTTGCTTGAGCTTTGTATGGTTTAGTATGATCTAATAGTTAAACTATGTGATATCTTAGTTAAGCAGAGTTCTAAAAGAATTAATGCCATGATTACATGAAATGCAAAGTTAGTGAAATTTTAGTTACTTAGTTAAGAAATGTGGTAGTTAAAGAGTATCATAATGCTTTGTGCATGAGATAGTTGGATGGTTAATGATTGACATAGTTTAATTAAATTGAAGTTAAGTTGTTATAAAGTTAGTGTTTGGAAGTCTTTTAATGGTTTTTGACCTTTAGTAAGCTTTGTGCATAATTGTGTAATTTAACGTCAACTACTTAATTGCTTAATTAAGATTTTAGTGGTTATTTTGGGTCTCTTTGACTAGTTTAAGTACACTTGTGTACTCTTATGTGTTGTGTGAATTGAATATTCTTTATAGTTGTTCTAATTGCTAATTTTTATATGCCTATCGAATTGTGGGTTTAATAAGATAATGTTTAATGTATTGCTTAAAGTAGTGGATGTAATGCGTGCTAAATAAAGAAATATATTTGATAGTTATGATAGTTCAATGGGATCAAATGGAAATGAATAAGTTAATGGAATTGTAAACTAGTTTTAGTTGAGAACGAATGTATAACTTCTTATATAGATAGTTGATTGTATTATATAGTGGAATAGAAGGAGTTGGTGCATTCGGAGAATATGGAAAGGGTTCTTAACTAAATTCTTACAGGTTTGGCTTTCCAAGGTGAGGGAGTTTCATGTTTTATGTATTTTAAGGTCTAGGGTTCTACTTTAAATTTTGTAAATGTTATGTATTGCTTTATAATTGCCTATAAATGCTTTTAATACATTCTTATATGATTAGAGAACAATCTTTTGTGAGCTTTTAGTAAAGTTTTGTGAGAAATATGTCATTGACCCCTTTATGCTCATATAGTTAATTTCATGCTAACGTTTATATCTTAATTGTTTTCGAGGGCAACCTACTTATAACCCTTCTATGTGTTATTGATTTATATTATTGTTATATTGACATTGGATTTAAGTGCATTGCATAGTGGTTGCGCAACCATAGTGTCAGGGGCGGATGTATTGGACATCGACTGGGCGGCAGTGGGCTTGCCAGTGGATATTCGATCTCTGTGCTCGAGTCCCTCACTTGCCCGGTTCGGAGATTGCTAGGGGGCGTTGGGTCGTAGGATTTTCGGGCTACATCCAGAGTATACCCATTGGAGTGTTTGGGGTTTATGTCAGCACATTGATCGAGGTTTGTGGTTCGTGATTAAAGATCAAGTGAATTGTGGAGTGTTTGGGGTTAAAGTGACTCGTATCCTTTTCAATGTGTGGTATCTTACTGCTTATTTGTCATGTTAATGGTTTAATGGTTTTACTTGTACGTAGCTGTTGCATTACACGAATCCCATATTAAATGCTTCTCGTATATTGTTTCCTCTCCTTCACTAGGTATACATGATTGTATACTCACTCCTCATTGTCCACCTTTTAGGTATTGCTGTGAAACCCCAGATTTTACCTTTGCATAGAATTGTGTGTTTTGACCTGTTTATATGTTATATGAGTTAGAATGCACTAATTCTGTGATTTATATTCCTATTATATGCTATGTGTGCATTCATAAAATTTTCATCAAAATCGGCATTGGAAATTTTATCATCAGTTTTTGTGAATAGTATTTTGAACGCACGTCCGCTAAAATTTTGACATGGGTGTTTTTAGAGTTTGAAAAACTAGTCCTCCATTATTAATAGACCAGTATTTTAATAAAAATTATATCTGAAACTGATTAGTAATTTAAATAGATTCTACGGGCGAAAAGGTACGTTTTTAAGCTACAATAGTGATTTCTACTCAAAACGATTCTTGTGTTGACTTTCATTGACCTAGCATATATTAAATACAAATTGTATTTCATTTTGAATATTTCTAAAATGGCACCATTGAAAAATGCATTTAAAAGACATTTGAAAAATAAATAATATGACTTTTCATCGTCTTTTGCAAAAATAAGCGTTTTATTTCAACTGTATGTAAATATATGCATAGGAATATTATTGGTCCTCAAAAATAGTCCTACTAAATATATAGTATATGTTAGATAGTATTTCATTTACTATTTTTGGCTAAAACAACTAAAAATAACTAAGTTTTTCAACTTTGACTTATCTTGCATTGACCATTTCTTATAACTATCAACACACATTAAAAATCAGCCAAAAACATCCCAAAAATACACAAAAAACTGTGGCTCCTTGGAGGAGAAAGATGAAGGCATTTTCAAAGCATTTTTCTCATAGATTTTGCATTTCAAAGCTTGATTTTGCTTGTTGGGCATCCACTCTACCTATTTCTAACCTTAATTTGCATCAAAGGTGAGAGAAAAATTCTAGATCTCAAAATGCTATTTTTATGTCAATTCATATAATTGAATTTTTAGTCGTTGAAATGTTGAATTGATCTTAGAATATTGCTCAGTGGATGCTAAGGATCATTTATATGTGTTTATATAAGTTTTGAATGGTTGTAGCATGAATTTTTATTTTTCGGGTATTAAAATTGAGTTGTTGGCTATTTGTTGAATAATTGGAGTTGTGATGGTTGGAATTGATTGCTGTCAGCTTGTAAAAGTTGTTAAATACGTGGTAGTAATGTTGTAATGCCAAAATTTTGATTGTGATGTCGAGGTGAAAGTCCAAAAATTTCAGCCTAGGTGCATTGAGGTTTTAGGGTTGTTGGGTTTGATTTGGATGGGTTATGGTTGGTTTTCGAGGGGGCTTATGTTGTTGATTGAGTGGGTAAGTGATAGAATCTGGTTTTGAGGTTATCGGATTAGTAGAATGTAAGTTATGACTTTTAGAAATTTGGGTTGTCTTTCTTTAAAATCTTGAATTATGCCTTTGGATGTTTGGGTAGTGTTTTAGTGATTGAATTGTGAGTTGTTGATGGTTAGACTAGGGTTTGATCATATGGTTAATGCATGTTAAGTTGGGTGGCCTATTTTGTCATCTAACTTAGTTGTTTGTTGCTTATTTGACTAGTTATTGTTATGTTGTTGAAATGATGATTATTGATTGATTATTGATGAGTCGGGAGATAGGCAACCTACTTTGTTGTCCTCCTGTGATAATTGATTATTGATGAGCCGGGAGATAGTCAACTTGTTATGTTGTCCTCCTGAGATGTGAATGATTATTATTATTGTCATAAGTCTTGGTATGTATGTGCCACCTCTCGGGCAACGTCGGGCTGTCGGGTTGAAAACGACATGACTATTATAGGCTACCCCCAGCTCGCATAGGCGGAGGTGCCATGGAGGGAGGGGCTAGAGAGGTACCTCGGGTGCGTGAGTAATAGGGAGTTATAAGAAGAACGGTTGAGATCGTGATGGCATTTGGAGCTACACCAACTAGAGTATCCTTTATTGATTGGTCATTATAATTAATGTGCTTATATTGTTATTGATGATTATTATGTGTTTACTACTCAAAGGATGATTTCTAAGGAGTATAGTAAATATTGTTAAGAGATCTATCGAATCCTCACTGGGCTTGTTTTATATAAGCTCACTCTCAATTATTGCTTGCATACAGGTGAAATTGAACAAGATTTCAGGTACGTGCCTCAGGAAGCTGAGAATGTGTCATATGTGAATGAGTCCTATGTGCCAGAGTCTTGTCCTTGATATCTGAGATGTAGTTCTCTTTTGTTATCTTGTATATTAAAACTAGTTGTTTTGTATTTACTTAGAAGTTTATGATGTATAATATGTTGTATGATAATGGATTAAATATTGCTAGTTTAGTAGTCTTGTTTTGGAACATGATTAGGTTGCTAGATTGGTTATAATCTATTTTGAAAATGTATGTTATATAGTAAATGTATGATGTTGGAACGGAGGCGTATAACCTATGGATGCAATGGTAAAAGAATGTTTAATGTATATTATGGTTGTGTTGTTTATTGTTGAGTTGTTTGTGGAGTTGGTTGTATGAGTTGCGAAGAGGTTCGTTTAGAGCCTCGGTATCCAAGTTATAGTCGTTATACTGCCGAAATTCCGTTGCGTCCTGACTAATTGTAGGAGGGGTCGAGTTGGGGCGTGACAATTGATGTGTTAGAAGAAATGTTCGCGCTTGTGGTGCTTGATCTTTGCTTGGGAGTCAATGTGTTATATGGCATGGGTTGTAAAGGATGTTATTTTTGAGTTGTATGTATTCTATGAATAAAGCAATGTAATTTAAGTTTAATTAGATCATTAGTGTGGTATGATAACCTAGTTTATGTAATAGGTTAGTATTATTTCAATTCAAGCATAAGTATACTTGTCTAAAGGAAAAGAGTTAGGATAGCCTTTGAATTTGAAAATGTATAATTGCTTGTGTTTTTTTGTTGAGAACCAAGACTTGGATGGCCTTGATAAGTTGTTGATTGTGTTAGACACAGTACTGGTCCATTTATATTATGTTTGCAGGTTTTGGTTTGTCCTATAAGCAGAGAAGACTCCAACTGTTTTCCCTAAATTTTGGTGCCCGTGTTTGGATTTGGGTTGAGTATAGCATGTTTAATAGAATTCCCAATCCCGTGAGGGGTCGGGGTGATACAAGTGGTATCAGAGCTTAGTTAGCTCTCAGTCGGGACAGGGTCCTCGGTCTGTCGAGTAGTAACCCTTGTGTGTGTGCTTGTTAAGTGTGTCTTGAAAGTGTGTGCCTGTATGTGAGATTATGTGTCTTGATTTGAATGTGTGCACCTATGTGATATAGTTGTGCGTTATGTGTTAAATGCATGCTAATTGAAGTGAAATGACTAAATGTGAATCAAATTGACCTCGTGAATTATTATTTGCTTGAATTATTGCTTGTAATGTGTGTATTTGAATGTCTTGAATTGGTTGTGTTGTGATTTGAATTGGTTATGTTGTGATTTGCACTTGAATGACCTTGTTGATTAAACTATTTTTATAAACTCTTTTATAATCATGCTTGCATAATAGCTTAAAGAATGTTTATACATATGTAATATATTGGCATTCATACATAACCCGTCGAAATGGTAAGAAATACTTCTTCTTTCCCCTGAAGAGATGAGATTAGTAGCAAGCCCTCCAAGTTGTGAGGATTAGCGGAATGAGAAGCAGTTGATCAGCCCTTTAATTGGGAGTTGACGTTTAAGTTAGAGCTCAGTTATTGGGATTCTTCTCAAGCATTCCTCTATGCTTAGCAGTCAGGAATGAGTAGCTTCTTGGGGATTTCTATATGACAGTTCTCTAGAGCATTTCATTAGTATTTTCTTGTTGGGCATTCTTCTGATACTTTCTTATTGGCACTCCTTAGCAAGTTTCGTATTTGGGGTTCTATGCAGAATGATTACTCTGTATTGCCTATGGTATTCTGTGGATTTCTCATTAGGTTCCTTTAATGGTAAATTCGTACTATATTCTCACTCAGTTTTCTCATCCAACTGGGGATCTATATTCAGTATTCAACTTGACTATCTTATTGGATGCATGATATTTTCTTCGGTATTTTCTTTGATATTCCCTTTGGCATTGCTCTTAGCATTTGATAGCGGTATTCGAGATTTATTTGGTTCTTCTATTGGGTATTTCGCTAGGGACTATATTGATATGTAAATATATCGGTGTACATGCTAGGATTCGCATTAAGATTTTTGATTGGCTGTTTATTGGAGCCTTTATCTGGCCTTATTACTTGGGAGCTCTTAGGCAGTACTATTGGGATTTCTTCTTGGGTCTTCCTATGGGCATTCTTATTCAGTGTTCTTACTGCAGCAATCGATGAGGAATAACCAAAGTTGGACTTCAGTTGATGTCAAGTTCTATTGGAAGAAGAATTGCGAAGACACAATTGTTTTAAGGGGGGAAGGATGTGATACCCCGAACTCGCCACGTATTTAATTGCATTTAATTACGTGTTATCTTAAATGCTAGCTGTGAGGATCCAAGCATTCATTACATGTGCATTCATTTATTTAATCATTATTTGAAAAATAATATGTGCATTTACATGACTTATTTAGTGTTTTAAAATTTAAAATTGCATTTAAAGTTCATTTAAATTGCATCTTGTTGACTTTTCACCTTCATTGACCAACTAGGACAAGGTGGGAATTTTTAAAATATTTAATGAAGGGCAAACTTGGGATTAGAAACAAAAATGCAAGGTTAAGTTAGTCAAATTTTGGGTCAACTTTGGGATTAAATCTGAACCCATTGGGGAAGAGTTAGGTGGAAAAGTATATATGGTTAGAAAGCTCTACGAGTCTAGTTTCTAGGGCTTCAAACTATTCGTGAATTGGAGTTTTCTAGAAGAAGTTATAGCTGTTTTCGTAAGGTGTCGCAGAGCTGTTTTACCTACGCGGGTTTGACCGAACCTTTGACCTTTTGACCTTCTATTTAAGGTTTTTTCATCCAACCAAAGCCAAAAACGTTTTTCTCTTCTTCTCCACCAGCCAAGAGCCATTTCCTCACATGAATAGTAAACCCTTATTTTAGCTAATATCTTAAGTTTGGAGTGGAACCAAGGTGCAATTCCAACGTTTTTGAGTTCGTGGCGATTTCTAGCATCTTTCTATTGGAGATTTTAACTTTATTTTTGCAGAAAAATGTGAGGGCATTTTCTAACCCATTTTTCAAAAGTCATTTATGTTAGATATTGCTAAATCTATGGTTAATACTTGTTATTTAGATGGTAGATAACATATTTTTTGTTTTATAGCTTGTATAGAGTCGATTTTAGTTGTAGTTGATGCTTTGCAAGATATGAATATAAATGTAGACAAGGTGTTTGTTTAATGTTCTAAGTGAAGTATAGGGATGTGTTATATGCTAGATTAATGCCCATAGATAGCTCAAATGCAAGAAAACATCAAGAGAATTCAAGTATGCAAAATGTGAATTTCGGACAGTGCATTGCCCCTGTTTTTCGAAAGCTTTTTGACATAATAAACGAGCTCATAAATTAACAAAAATGGTAAAACAGCTAGATTAGACAATTTAGAGCAAATGTTGATTTCTAGGACTAAGGCTAATTCTAAAGTTTTAGGCCTCTGATCACATCATTTCCGAAATGTAGCTAAAACATCACTGGTTCTGCCTAGCTATGCGTAGTTGCGCGGTAAGGGTTATAAATTTTGGAATTTAACTCAGAATTAAGCACCGTTTGATTCTAAAATCATTTACACTCGAAGGGATACGTTTATACGTAAAAACCAAAAAATTTAGAGGTCAATAGAATAGGTAATAAATTTAATAAATTTAGGGTTCTATTTGAAGATTTATAAGTGGGCATGTTTTCGTGAAGTTCTACTTGCTATAAGTTGTAATGTTGCTAGCCTACGTTTTAGAGTTATTAATGGTAGAATAGCTTTCTTTTATAATGATTTGCAAGTTTAATGGTAGATTTAAAGAAGATATGATGTTAAACTAACTTTAAGTTCAGGTTGTATATCAAGTGTTTGTGAAAAGCTTGTATGAAGTATAGAATGTGCAGTTATGCTTTTAATATGCTTTATGTAACTTATAAACAAGAATGCAAGAGAAATTTCAAGTGTTGTATGTGTAAGTGCATTTTCGGCAAAGTGGCCTTCTTTTGGTACTAGTCTTTTACTTCATGTTTGCTTGAGCTTTGTATGGTTTAGTATGATCTAATAGTTAAACTATGTGATATCTTAGTTAAGCAGAGTTCTAAAAGAATTAATGCCATGATTACATGAAATGCAAAGTTAGTGAAATTTTAGTTACTTAGTTAAGAAATGTGGTAGTTAAAGAGTATCATAATGCTTTGTGCATGAGATAGTTGGATGGTTAATGATTGACATAGTTTAATTAAATCGAAGTTAAGTTGTTATAAAGTTAGTGTTTGGAAGTCTTTTAATGGTTTTTGACCTTTAGTAAGCTTTGTGCATAATTGTGTAATTTAACGTCAACTACTTAATTGCTTAATTAAGATTTTAGTGGTTATTTTGGGTCTATTTGACTAGTTTAAGTATACTTGTGTACTCTTATGTGTTGTGTGAATTGAATATTCTTTATAGTTGTTCTAATTGCTAATGTTTATATGCCTATCGAATTGTGGGTTTAATCAGATAGTGTTTAACGTGTTGCTTAAAGTAGTGGATGTAATGCGTGCTAAATAAAGAAATATATCTGATAGTTATGATAGTTCAATGGGGTCAAATGGAAATGAATAAGTTAATGAAATTATAAACTAGCTTTAGTTGAAAATGAATGTATAACTTCTTATATAGATAGTTGATTGTATTATGTAGTGGAATAGAAGGAGTTGGTGCATTTGGAGAATATGGAAGGGGTTCTTAACTAAATTCTTACAAGTTTGGCTTTCCAAGGTGAGGGAGTTTCATGTTTTATGCATTTTAAGGTCTAGAGTGTTAGGGATATGCCCTAATGCTATATAGTTAGATGACCTATATAGGGCATTTTGATGTAAATCTGAATGGCATGTTAATTGGATATTCATATTCTCCATTCAATTATATGAATATGTCCTCAATGTTTTTCGGAGAAGAAATATATTCTTAAGTTTTTGAGAATTCAATGGCATGTTTCTTCGACATGATAAACATTCAAAAGCATTCATAGTCCTTAGATTATTCGGCCAGGACTAGAATAATAAAGTACGGACTATCATATGTAGTTACCTTTGATTAACATGGAGATGTTAATAATAAAGGGTAGCGAGCATTGAGCTACAACAGCATAGGGATGCGATTAACTGACATATGAATGATCGTTGGTTGAACGGATCATTGAATCTGATCGGAATGATGAAACTACATGACTTTAGATTAATAGTTTGTCATTCGTTGTAAATTGTGCAAATTAATCCTTTGACTTGAGAAATTACAGCTACCGGCTATATCAAGGGCTAAATCTTGCGTTTGGACAATGCTTGCCTTCTTTGAGGGTGAGATACGGCCTATTGCAGTTTAGTCTTGTGATATGAGTCCGACAGATAATTGTCAAGATAGGATTTGTTAACCTCCGATAGTGAGGCGATGTCCTATGCGATCTAGTGTCGGTCGTCTGAAACGAGAAATCCTCGGCCGGGGTAGTTGAACGATGGAAAGGTGTTTTTCCATAGATGTCATCTATCATTCTACCGAATTAGATCTATGCATAGAATCGTATAGCGGACTTAATCATTTCATGGTCCCCATAACGATCGGGACATTTTAACAGAAGGATCGGACTGCACGCTAATTTGCGACTATAAATAGGTTCATTGGAATTTGACTTCATTACTGTACATATTGTCATGATATGTTTGTTGCTAGCGTGTCACTCATGAACATGAAGGTATTCCGGAAAATGACAGAGACATTTTCGGAATCGATCCTTTATCGTTGTACGGTCATGAACCTAGAAAGTCACATACTTAGGGTTTCATGAATAAAGCAATTTCTAAGCTTGGTATTGAGTTGGAAACACGTTAAAGTGTTAACGGTGTGATTTTGGACATTACCAATTAAGTGAGCCAAAATCGTAATTTTCAAAAGTTTTAGGGCCAAAGTATAAATACTAAAAAATATTAGGGCTTTAGTACAAATAGCAATGGTCAATCTGCAATTAATTATTCTAAAAGTGTTTAGGAATAATTAATGTTTGTCTTCACTAAAAGACAAACAACAAGTTACACAAAAGGAGAAGCACTAAAAGATGAAATACAAAAGGACAAAAGACAACTTGCACAAAAAGACAAACAACAAGTTGCATGCAAAATTGTCCTTTTTACCCCTCCTTGGCCGACCATCAAAGGGCAATTTTGACACTTGGCTTCTTTATATATTTAGATCATGCCACTTGTCATTTGATGAGCAAGCATGTGCATCTATAAATAGAAGACAAGATCTTCATTCTTTCTTTGCACCTCATGGCCGAAAATTACACACAATTGTAGGCAAAAATTCTCCCTTTCTCCTTTGGTGATTTCAGCCAAGTGTAGTTAGTGTAGGGAACTTTTTGCTTCTTGTTTCTAACTCATATATACTAAAGCTCTTGGACTTAATTAAGCTAGCACTATAATTAGTTAGTTGTCCTTTGCTTTTGGATACCCGTGGACCGACTAGGACCTTTGCACTTGCGAAGGAGCTTTGCCCGAGTCAAGATCTTCTTCAAGTGTCTACATCCGAGTTCTCCACACGAGGTATTTCATTTTAAATACATTTGTATATAGTTGTATATACTTTCTTGTATTTTTTTTAATGTACTTTTTACGGATTTACTCTTGAGTATAAGTAAATACAAACTTATTTACATGTAAATTTTAATTGTTATTATTTCCGTTGCGCTTGCATTTTTTTGTTATTTACATATCCCTAGACAATTCCGTTGCGCTCCCGCTTTTGAAGCTGACGCCATTATGCGCCTTCATTTTGAAGCTGACGCCTTTTGCGCCTTCATTATGAAGCTGACGCCTCTATGCGCCTTCATAGGGTTCTACTTTAAATTTTGTAAATGTTATGTATTGCTTTATAATTGTCTATAAATGCTTCTAATACATTCTAATATGATTAGAGAACAATCTTTTGTGAGCTTTTAGTAAAGTTTTGTGAGAAATATATCATTGATCCCTTTATGCTCATATAGTTAATTTCATGCTAACGCTTATATCTTAATTGTTTTTTAAGGCAACCTACTTTGTTGTCCCTCCTATGTGTTATTGCTTTATATTATTGTTATATTGACATTGGATTTAAGTGCATTGCATAGTGGTTACGCAACCATAGTGTCAGGGGCAGATGTATTGGGTATCGACTGGGCGACAGCAGGCTTGCCAGTAGATATTCGATCTCCGTACTCAAGTCCCTCACTCGCCTGCTCCGAACATTGCCAGGGGGTGTTGGTTCGTAGGATTTTTAGGATAAATCTAGAGTACACCCATTGGAATGTTTAGGGTTTATGTCGGCACATTGATCGAGATTCGTGGTTAGTGATTGAAGATCAAGTGAATTGTGGAGTGTTTGGGGTTAAAGTGAATCGTATCATTTTCAATGTGTGGTATCTTATTGCTTATTTGTCATGTTAATTGTTTAATGGTTTTACTTGTACCATAGCTGTTGCATTACACGAATGAGTTCCCTTTATAGTAGGGTGATTTGCCTTGATCATGAATAGGGTTTCCAAATTTATTACACTTATGCATGAGCATGTATTAGACGGGCCACAGTAGGTGTAATACTCTAAATACGTACAATTAGAGAAAGAGGTCACCTATACCTACAAGCTTCTAAGTGGGCCATTGCTCTTAATCTTGAGCATAAGAGGATGAACTGACGAAGTCAAGTTCCTGCACTTTGAGTCATTATGGGTAAGATCTTACATATGGGTTAACAACTCCGTGATTTGGGTGGCTGGACTTCATTAAAAGGGACATGCATATGCAATAAGGAATCTATACAATAATCACTCCCTTAGAATGATCCAAGTTGATCATTTTGAATCTGTGCCACAAGAATACATGATGTATTTGTTGTTATACATGTGGGTTGCTCCCTTGGTCAAGTGGATAATTTCTAGAGGATGGTTAGATTATAGGTTAGAGGTTCTAAGGAGAAAGACGTTGTCAAATAGGTGATAATACAAATTGGTAAACCTGTCTTGGCTATGAGTGAGTATAGAGGGGCAGCATGGTTATTATCATTTAGTTGGTCTAAAGATTGAGCGTCATATATTATTGACTAACTCCTCTTCATACAGTAATTATCTTGGAGTGCAATCATGGTCTTTTAGTGAAATAGACTAAGGTTAAAATGGTAAGATATTGCTAGGAGACTAAAGAGAATATTTTAGTCATTTTCAGTAGAAGGATAATTATGTCTTTGGTCCCCGTTCTAGCCATTTACCTTATAAGTGTTATGTACTAAATTAAAGAATTACTAAATGAAAGAGAGGATTTAATCATTTGAGAATTAGAGACCATGAATATAAATTCTTATTTATGGAAGATATTTTCTATTTTGATTATTGGCTGAATTTTGGATTAAATAATTAATAGTTAATTAATTAATTAATTAATTAATTAAAGTTTAAAGGACACTAAATATTTAAGATAATTTTTTTTTCCATAAATTGGAGAAAGGAAATATTCTAAATAGTGTATTAAATTTGGACTTTGGAATTAATTAGAATTAATTAATTAATTGAATAGACCTTAGAGGGCTGAGCTAGAGTCTTGGTTCGTAGACCAAGGCTAGGCGCAGGGTTTAGGTGCCATTCCCTAGGTGGGACACCTAGGAAAAGTGTGATCGCTTGATGGAAATTTGAGGTAGAAAAGGATTTCCTTGGTATTATAGAATTAAAGGATAATTCAAAGTTCTAATCCTTTACTCTTTAGGATTTTGTTTTCAAACATAATTACCTCATGGATTTTTCCTATATAAAGGCCTCTACCCCAAGCTTTACAATTGTACCATCTCCTTTGAGATATCTCCTTTTCTCTCTTACGTGTAAGGTTCAATCCTTGAAGAAACTCGAAATAGTTTTTCTTTAGATTTAGTTATAGTCCCACAACTAGGCAACACTTTAGCTAAGATTTGGAATAGAAGGGAAGATCAAAGTTGAGGAGTAGAAGCTACTCCAGGCGTGTGGAGTTATTTTACAGCAAATGTGAAGTTTTTTTTTCATCATTATTCGTGAAAGGTATGTCAAAAAACTTTATTTGCTTTTATAATTAAACTAGGAACTGTTTAGATGTTCAAGTTGTTAGAGTTATGCCCTAATGCTATATAGTTAGATGACCTACATAGGCCATTTTGGTGTAAATCTGAATGGCATGTTAGATGGATGTTCATATTCTCCGTTCAATTATATGAATATGTCCTCAATGTTTTTTTCTGAGAAGAAATATATTCTTAAAGTGTTGAGAATACAACGACATATTTCTTCAACGTTATAGACATTCAAAATTATTCATAGTCCTTAGATTATTCGACCGGGACTAGAATAATCAAGTACGGATTATCATATGTAGTTACATTTGATTAACATAGAGATGTTAATGATAAAAGATGGCGAGCCTTGTGCTATAACAACATAGGGATGCGATTAATTTACATATGAGTGATTGTTGGTGGAACGGATCATTGGATGTGACCAGAATGACAAACTACATGACTTTGGATTAATAGTTTGTCATTCGTTGCATTAATCCTCCGACTTGAGAAATTACGACTGCCGGATATATCAGGGGCTAAATCTTGCATTTGGACAATGCTCACCTTCTTTGAGGGTAAGATACGACCTCTCGCAGTTTAGTCTGTTGATATAGAGACCGACAGGTAATTGTCAAGATAGGATTTGTTAACCTCCGACTGTGAGGCATTATCCTATGCGATCTAGCATTGGTTGTCTAAAATGAGAAATCCTTGGCTGGGGTAGTTCAACGATGGAAATTTGTTTTTTCATAGATGTCATCTCTTATTCCACCGAATTAGATCTATGCATAGAATCAAATTAGTGGACTTAATCAAATCATGGTCCTCATTCGATTGGGACACTTTTAATAGAAGGATCGGACTGCATGCCAATTTGCGACTACAAATAGGTTCATACGAATTAGACTTCATTTCTATATATATTATCATTGTGAAACCCCAGTTTTTGTCTTAACCTCGATTTGCGTATTTTGCTTCGTTTTGCGTGATTTGACCTGTTTATGTATTATATGAATTAGAATGTGCTAAATATGTGTTTTATATTCCTAATACATGCTAAGTGTGCATTTATGAAATTTTCATAAAAAACGGCATCAGAAATTTTATCGATGTTTTTTATGAATAGTATTTTGGACGTACGTCCGCTAAAATTTTTACGCAGGTGTTTTAAGTGTTTCAAAACTTAGCCCTCGGACATTAATAGACCTATGTTTGATTAAAACGGATTTTGAATCGGCTTAGGAATTTAAAAGGGTTTTTACACCGTCTTTTACAAAAATCGAGTTTTGAGCCGACTTGGGTGGAAATGTTTGAATATAAAACTCTTTGTCACCCAAAATAAATTATCTAGAATTAGTTTAAGTGTCAATTTAATGTTTGAGCAAGAAATAGTCAATAAACTAAATTAAAAGACAAGAAAACACTAAAAATACTAAATAAACTAACTAGTTTCCACATTTGATTTTCTTTTATTTTATTTGACCAAGCTTATATATGCCTAATATACTAAAATAGCTCACAAAACAAAACTCAAAACACCACAAACACGCACACACACATGGCCGAAACTCAAGAGGCCATTTTAGCTTTATTTTTGCTCAATTTTTTTCTTATAATTCGCAATACAAAGCCTTTGCACTTGAATCAAAGTTTGTTCTTGGTTGTTGGGCATCCATTCTACACCTTTCTTGCATCAAACAACATCAAAGGTGAGAGAAAAATTCTAGATCTCAAATGTCATATTTTATGTTTTTGTATATAATTGAATTTTGAACCGTTAGAAAGTTGAATTGATGTTATATTATTGCTCAGTGCATGCTAAGGAACGTTTATATGCGTTTATATAAGATTTGAACCGTTGTAGCATGAATTTTTATTTTCGGGTATTAAAAGTTGAGTTGTTGGCTATTTGTTGAATATTTTGAGTTGTAGTGGTTGGAATCGATTGCCGTCGATTTGTAAAAGTTTGTTAAATACGTGGTGGTACTGTTGTAATGCCGAAATTTTGATTGCGATGTCGGTGCGAAAGTCCGAAAATTTCAGCCAAGGTGCATTAGGGTTTTAGGGTTGTTGGGCTTGATGTGGATGGTTTATGGTTCGTTTCCGAGGGGGTGAATGTTGTTGATTGAGTGGGTAAGTGTTAGAAACTGGTTTGGAGGTTATCGGATTAGTAGAATGTAAGTTATGACTTTTAGAAGTTTGGATTGTCTTTCTTTAAAATGTTGAATTATGTCTTTGGATGTTTGGGTGGTGTTTGAGTGATTGCATTGTGAGTTGTTGATGGTTATACTAGGGTTTGGTTGTGTATTTAATGTCTGTTGAGTTGGATGGCCTACTTTGTCATCTAACTCAATTGTTTCATGATTATATAGTTGTTGATTGTTAAATATTGTTTAATTGATTGTTGAAATACGGATTAATTGATTATTGATTATTGATTGTTATTACAAAACCGTGAGGAGCATGGTCGACGTTAATCCGGGGTGTTACATTATTAACTGATTGTTATTGTTATTATGAGTCGAGAGTCGGGCAACCAATGTTGTTGACTTCTCGAATTGGAATTGTTATTGTTATTATGAGGCGAGAGTCGGGCAACCAATGTTGTTGACTTCTCGAATTGGAATTGTTATTGATATTATGAGTCGGGAGTCGGGCAACCAATGTTGTTGACTTCTCGAATTGGAATTGTTATTGTTATTATGAGTCGAGAGTCGGGCAACCAATGTTGTTGACTTCTCAAATTGAGTCCCATTGTTGTGAGCTTTGATAATATTGTGTCTGTACGCCCCGATCCCTCCCGAGACCGGAGGCTCTAAGAACCAAGCTATTCTCAACCCAATACCAAAC
Source organism: Ehretia macrophylla (assembly GCA_037974665.1). NCBI lineage: Eukaryota > Viridiplantae > Streptophyta > Magnoliopsida > Boraginales > Ehretiaceae > Ehretia > Ehretia macrophylla. The sequence continues at coordinate 74,849,716 of CM075773.1, forward strand.
CCGGTCACAAAATTTAAGAAAAACGGACAGAGGCAAAAACATTCATGCATGAATATTTAAAATGAATAAAGCTTTAAGTAGCTACTTGAACATCTAAACAGTTCATAGTTTAATAAAAAAACAAAAAAAAATTTCAGGAACACCTTTATCACGAAGAACGATGAAAAGAAAACTTCACCTCTTGCTAGAGAGTTCCACACGCCTGGAAAAAGTTTTTGTTCCTCAACTCTGATCTTCCCCTCTATCCCAAATCTTAGCTAAAGTATTGATCTAGTTGTGGGACTAGATCTTACAAAAATAAACTAAAGAAAACTGATACGAGTTTCTTCAAAGAGATGAAGCTTACTCATGAGAGAGAGGGAGAGATCTCAAAGGAGATGGTGTAATTGTAGAGCTTGGGGTAGAGACCTTTATATAGGTGAAAATATGCATGGTAGTTTTGTCTTAATTAGAATCCAAAGAGGCAAAAGATTAGGACTTTGAATTATCCTTTAATTTTATAATATAATGGAAATCCTTTTACACCTTGCATTCACACTGGCCTAGACCACTTAGCCATTCCATACTCCTAGAATTAGGCGCCTAGGACTTGCGTCATTTCCTTGCGATGCGAGCCATGGTCCTGGCTTAACCTCTTATGCTCTAAACAATTAATTAATTAATTTCAATTAATTCATAAGTCCAAATCTAGTTTACTATTTAAGAATAGAACTTTTCTCCAACTATTTTAAATACTTAGCAGCCTTTAAACTTTAATTAATTTAATTATTTAATTAGTTACATAATCCAATCTCAACTAATAATCAAAATAGAAACTCTTTTCCCAAAAATAGAAAAGTCCATCTATGATTTCTAATTGGCAATGGATTATGTCCTCAGCAAAACAACAACTTAGTTTAGTAATGACACTTACAAGGTACATGGCTAGAAGGGGGATCAAAGACATAACTATCCTTCCACTAAAAATGACCAAAATACCATTGCTAGTCTGCTAGCAATATTTTTCCATTTTAACCTTAGTCTATTCCACTAAAAGACTATGGCTGCACTCAAAGATTATTATTGTATGAACAGAAGTTAGTCAATAATACATGACGCTTAGTCTTTAGACCACTTAAGTGATAATGATCACGTTGCCCCTCTATACTCACTGATAGCCAAGACAGGTTTACAACTTGTACTATCACCTCTTTCATTATATCTTTCTCCTTAGAACCTATAACCCATAATCTAAACATCATTCGGAAGTTATCTACTAGACCACAGGAGCGACCCACAAGTGTAACAACCAATATATCATGTCTTACTGTGCACACAGATTCAAGATGATCAACCTAGATCATTCTAAGGGAGTGATAGTATAGATTTCTTATTGCATATGCATGTCCCTTCTAACCAAGTCCAAACACCCAAATCATAAAGTTGTTGACCCATATAAGATCTTACCCATAGTGACTCAAAGTGCAAGAACTTGACTTCATCAATTCATCTACATATGCTTAAGTTTAAGAGCACTAGCCTACTTAGAATCTTGTAGGTATAAGTGACCTTTTTCCTTGATAGTACGTATTTAGAGTTCACACCTTAGGTTGCCCGTCCAATGCATACACATGCATAAGTGAAATAAGTCTCGAACCCTATCCATGATCAAAGCAGATCACCCTACTATAAAGGGAACTTATTCACAATAACGTCTACCATAGTAGAGTGCCCAACTCTACTACCTAGTTATGGATTAAATAGTTATGCTTAACAAGTAACCATGGCTTAGAACTTCTGTACGTAACCACCCTGTACTTAAGTCAACACTTGAAGTAAGGACCTTATATACATATATATGAAAGTCATTCACATAAGAGAGAAACATGCTCATAAAAGTAAGATGACAATAATTATTCATTGCAAACATCTAGATATATCAATGACAATGTGCTAGTGATCTTTTAGGCATACCTATTCCCAACAGAAATCAACTCGAAGAAGGCTCCGATGGAAAATAGACCTATTTCTCCCTTCGTTGCATAACTTTCAACCCCGTCTCTAGCAAAAAAATGGAAGAAGATATTCGAAGGTGAGGTTTCTGGCCCTATTAAGCTTGCTGCTCAAGATCTTGTGATTAAGGATGGTATAATTGTTGTCCCAAAACTAGTTATGGATAAAGGCATAGCCTATTGGGAGAATTGCCTTGTGGGGCAGTTTCTAGGTAAACCCCCAATTCTTTCTCTTAAAATCAATGGTGGATAATCAGTGGAAAAACTATGGGAAAGTTAATATTGTGACAGTTGAGGAAGGGTTGTACATCATCAAATTTACAGAATCTAAAAATAGCAGCTTGATCCTGGCCAATTATGGCATTTTAGGAATACGTCTATATTCCTTATGAAATGGAAACCACAAACCAAACTGGAAAGATTTAAATTATATAGGTTTCCTATCTGGGTAAAGCTCACACGTGTACCGATTGAACTATGGTCAAACGAGGGTTTAGGGCTGATAGCAAGCTACTTAGGAGACATAATTCAGATGGAATCTATCATTAAATCGAAATCTCTCTTGGGTTATGCCAGATTTTTTATTGAAGTTGACCTAACGAAAGACATACTAGAATTTGTTCCATTAAATCTTGGGGAATGATGCAAGGCAGAGGTTGAAGTTACCTATACTTGGAAACTACAAGTTTGCAAAATTTGTAGGTACCTTGTTCACAAAAAAGATAGATGTCAAAACAAGAAGGAGGTGTAGCAAGCCAAGGACTTCGACAAAGAACCTCAACCTAAAAGAGTAGCAGTGGAACCCAGACCTAAAATTAGGCCAAGGGAACCAGAACCAGCCACTCCAAAAGACTGGAATATGATCCAAAGAAAAAAGAATGCTTCTCTAGGGAAAAAAAACATGCATCAAAAGCTAAGGGAAAACAAAAGGAATGTGCTAACTTAACTGGACCAAACAACAAGCCTCTAGACACGAAGAGTGAATATCATAATCAATATGCAGTTCTGGAGGGTAATGAGGGGAACATCAACAATACTATTGATGATATGTTGTCTAAAGTGAAGGCTGCTAAGCATTTAGAGGGGCTCCTGAGAAACCCCCTTACCATGCTTAGAATTATAGCTTAGAACATAAAAGGTTTAAATAAAACCCTAAACACTCTGATGTAAATACTTTTGTTAAACTTGGACATATTAGCATTTTGTGTCTCCTTGAAACGAATGTCAAGTTGAGTAGCTCCCAAGATCTAGTTAATCGTGAATTCCGGGATTTGGATTTGATCCACAACTATGATCACCACACAGAGGGAAGATTTGGATACTTTGGAATAAAATTAATCTCAATGTGAACATAATTGCAACGACTGACCAGGCTATCCTTTGTGAGGTTACTGATCTTACTTCTGGCAAGGAATTTTTTATGTACATGGTTTATGGCAGTAACCAACCTTCGGATGGGAGAAGACTTTGGGATGACATCTTGAGTTGGCAAATTATACATTTGGTTCTCCTTTGTGTATTCTGGGCAATTTTAACGAAATTATCAATTTTGAAGATAGACTTAACAATGACCATATGCCTCAGAGTTCAAAGGAATTTCAAGATTGCTTGCTTAAAGTAGGTCTTACAAGTTTCCTAGTGGTAGGCCTTTCTTCACTTGCAATAATAAGAGCAATGGGGGCAGTTTGAAAGCAAGCAAGATTGATAGAGCTTTTTGGAACAATCAATGGATGCTCTAGTACACTCAATCATCTATTGACATTGATCTACCTAGTACATATGATCACTATCCGCTTATCATTAAAGTTGATCTGAGAGTAATAAGCAAAGCCAAACCTTTAAAATTCTTCAATGCATGGTTTAATCTTATGGATTATGATCCAACTATTTGAAGTGCATATGATTTCAATGTTTTAGGGTCAGCAATGTTTCTATTGGTTCAGAAACATAAATGAGTTAAAAAGGCATTGACTGTGCTCAACAAAGATCACTTCCTTAACCTATATGAGAATATTGCTAAGATCAAAGGGGAACTATACCAAGTGCAGACTTGTGAGGCCCCAAAATTTTCCCTATTTGCAATTACATATTTTCACCTGTTTAAATGATATTAGAATTATTATATATATTTATATGTGAGTTATTAAATGATCTTGGATTAAATGTGCATTTAAAAGACATTTGAAAAACAAATAATGTGACTTTTCATTTTCTTTAGTAAAATTGTATAGTATAACTAGACTATATGTAATTAAATGCTTATGAATAAATGTTGTGCCCAAAACTAGTCTACTAAAAATAGTATTTAAGTTGGATAGTATTAATATTACTATTTTCGGCAAAAACAACTAAAATAGCTTAAGTTATCAACTTTGACCAAGACTTCTAGCTTTGACTTTATTAAAACCGATTATTGCATTGACTTTTCATCTACCTTGACTTTTGAAAAATCTTGACTTTCATTTACTTTGACTTTTTAAAAAATGTTGACTTTTATTAACTTTGACTTTTTAGAAAATGTTGACTTTTATCAAATTTGACTTTTTGTAAATGTTGACTTTTTGGTCTCCTTTGACTTTGACTTTTTATATTATTTGACCAAACTAGGGTTATTTAAATACTACTCCTATTACATGATATATGTGCATTCATAAAATTTTCATAAACATTTTTGGAGAAAATTTAATTTAAAGTGCCATTAAATAGCATTTGAAGACCCTTTCACTAAATTTTTGAAACTAGTCTTTTAAACATTTTAAAAACTAGTCCTCCACTATTAAAAGACCTGTGATTTACTATAAATTATTTTTGAAGCAGATTAGGAATTTAAAATATACTTTTCAGGCAGAAAAGTAGTATTTTTTAGCCAAATAGTGATTTTTGCTAAACCTGATTCTTGCGTTGACTTTTGTTGACCAAGTATATATTGTAAATAAATATTTCATCATCTTAAATATTTTACCAATTCTTTTTGCATTAACTTTTTACTTAACTTAATATATACTCAAATATCAGCCAAAACACCATAAAAACACACCAAAAATCGTGGCTCCTTGGAGGAGAAAGAGGAACATTTTCAAGGTTTTTCAAAGCATTTTTCTCATAGATTTTACATTTCAAAGCCGAATTGAGTAATTCAAAGCTTGAAATTACTTGTTGGGCGCTTATTCTACCTATTCCTAGCATTACTTTGGATCAAAGGTGAGACAAAAAAATAGATCTAGAAATTAAAGTTCATGTCAAATTTTATTTAATGCATGTATAGTTATTGTTTTCTGAAATTGCTTATAGATTACTGCTAAGTAGTTAATAAGGACCAACTTGATGAGTTTATAGCCATTTTGAAAGGTTGTAACGTGTATTTCTATTTTTCAGGTATTAAAGTTGAGTTATTGGTTCATTGTTGAATAATTATTGTTGTGTGGTTGAAATTGATTGGTTGTTGCTTCTAAAATTTTGTTAATTATGGGGTAGTAATGTTGTAATGCCGAATTTTTTATTAGGATGTCGTAGCAAATGTCTGAAAAAATTCAGCCTTGATACATTGCCAAAATAGGGTTGTTGGGCTTGTTTTGGATGACTTATGATTGGTTTCAGATGGGGTAAATGTAGTTGCATGTGTGGTTGAGTGATAGGAAGTGATTTGGAGGTTATTGGATTAGTAGAATGTGTGATTGGTTTCCTGGGCGATCAAGTGCCCTCACCAGAAAATTCCACAACTTTCCACTATCTTCTCGATCGCTAAGTGTCGCTGATTCAGCAATTGGAAAATTAGAATTATTTTAGATTTAAATTATGTTTTTAATTATTAATTAGATTTAATTTTAATTTTAATTAATTAGTTAGATTAATTTAGTAGTAATTGTAGAATTCGGGGGAAGTTCTGCATGAATAGCTTTTAATAGAAAAGCTCTTATTCGGGGAAGTTCTACCCAAGTAACTTTTATTCATGGGAAATCCTGCCTGAATAGCTATTTTGTGTCGGACCTCTGCTCAAATTCCTGGAATTAGAAATACAAAGTCGTCATATCGGGGAAGCCATTGTACTACTTGTATTTATTATTATGTCTGAGTAGAGCTATTATCTAGGGGGAGGGGGGGAGGGAATATTGTAAATGATGATCTTTTAATATATGGTCTCGGATTCAGTTTATTTAATTCAATTGCAATATATGGCTTGCTTTAATTCAGTATTGTCTTTCATACGCAATGCTTTTAAGTAGATGTTATGATTGCTTTACTTTTGTGCCATATATCCATGCTTTAATAGTGAATCAATAGCCTGACAACCTTAGATTCCATGAGACTGTAGGTTATGTGACACCCTAAACCCAGCACTTCATTAATTGCATTCATTAAATGGTTAACTTAGATGTAATTTAGCTAATTACTTTATTTTTTTTTTATATATTTTCATAAATTCAAATATTTCTTTTCATGCATTTTATATTTTTATAAAATACTACATATTTTTAGGGGACTACAGCCCCTGACCGTGCGTGCATTGCATATCGGGATCAACGGGAAAAAATTCACGAAATGTCTGATGAATAGTATTAGCGGGATTTTTTCAGATTTTTCAGATTTTTGGCATTTTGTTTTCCTGAAATTTAATCACCAAAATGATCCATTTACCCTTACTAAAATGTATTAATTATTTGACCTACCATTTGACCTTCTCATGAAAATAATATAAGCCAAGAACAAAAAAAAAGAGTCAAAAAATGGCCAAAAAATAGTTACGGGAATAGTAACTTTTTCTTGCAAAATTGCTATAGTTGGTCATTTCCATCCATTCCAAGCTTGAATCTTAAGTTCTTGAACATGTTTACACATTCTTTAAGCTTCTCTAGCCTTGTGTGGTAAGAATTTCATCTTATTTTTGTATTTGAAAATTTTGCACCTATATATATTTTTTTTTTTGGGATTTGTTGAGATATTACTTGGTTATACTTGTTTATGCTTAAATTACTCTTATTAATGATCATAGAGCATACATTTGTGGTTAGATAGCATTTTGAATGGTTGAAAATGGAGTTGGAGCTTTGAGGAATATGATGAATAGTGAAATTTCTAGGGTTCCGAAAATTTGTGCAATTTATTTTGATTCAATGCTTCTAGTAGTTGCTAATTCGGTCCTTGAGCGTGGAAAAAATGTTAGTTTCACTTGCCATGTACAAAATTTGAATAATTTGATCAAATTAAGCTACTTTAATAAGGGGTTTCGGGGTTAACTCAAATTCAGGCACGTTTCGAGGTTATGGCTAGTCTTTATTAAGTATTGAAACCTTAGAAGTGCTTTCGTTTCGCTTGTTTGGGTTCCGAAATTGGTACTTGTAGTGTAAACCCACAAAGAGACATTTTTGGTGTTTTCGTGTACTTGTGCTCTATGTGAAACCCCACTTTTCTATCTTATCTCGTTTTGCGTGCTTTACCTCATTTTACGTGAATTAACCTGTCTAAGTGCTATGTGACTTAGAATGTGGTAATTTTGGTATCAATACTCTTAGAACATGCTAAATGTGCATTCATGAAATTTTCATAAAAAACGGGGTCAGAAATTTTATCATCGATTTTCAGTAAATAGTATTTTCGAAACACGTCCGCTAAAATTTTGAAAATGGTCCTTTTAACCCTTCTAGACCTAGTCCACGGACTTTAATAGACCTGTGTTTGATGAAAACGGTTTTAAGATTGGCTTAGGAATTTATTAGGGTTTTTACACCGACTTTTGCGAAAATCGAGTTATAAGCCGACTCGGGTAGAATTGTTTGATTGTAAAACGTCTTGTCACCTAAAAATAATCTACTTGAACTATCTTGAGTGTTGAATAATTATTTTGAACATTGGTGATTAAGAAAATGCATTTAAAGTCAAGAAAACACTAAAAACACTAAAGTTTCAACTTTGACTTTCATTTAAAATCTTGACTTTCATGCATATATCATCAACACACATTTCCAAAGCACAAAAACATACTCATTTTCACACACATGGCCGAGATTTTCATGGGCGAATAAGCCAAGGAGTTTTCAAGGTTTTCAAAGCAAAATTTCAAAGAAAAACTTAGTTTTTGTCCGTAGAATTTCATGCCGAGTTGGATTCCGCTTGTTGGGCACGCATTGCACGCATTTCTAGGCTTATATCGCATCAAAGGTGAGAGAAAAATTCTAGATCTCAAAACTCATCTTTTGTGTTTTTGCATATACTTGAAAATCGAACCATTAAAATGTTAATCTGATGTTAGATTATTGCTCCATGCATGCTAGGGATCATTTATATGTAATTCTACAAGATTTGAACGGTTGTAGCATAATTATTATTTTTTGGGTATTTAAAGTTGAATAATTTGTTTAATGTTGATTATTTTGAGTTGTGTTGATCGGAATCGATTGCTGTCGATTTCTAAATGTTTGATAATTACGTGGTAGCACCGTTGTAATGCCGAATTTTCGATTGTAATGTCCGTGCTAAAATCCAGAAATTTCAGCCATGATACACTAGGGTTTTAGGGTTATTGGGCATGATCTGGATGTGTTTTGGTTGGTTTCCAAAGGGGCTAATGTAGTTGATTGAATGGGTGAGTGTTTGAAACTGATTTGGAGTTGTTTGGATTAGTAAAATGTAAGATATGATTATTTGAAGTTTAGGTTGTCTTTCTTTAAATTGTTCAATTGAGCCTTTAGATGATTGGGTGTGATTGAGTGATTGAATTGTGAGTTATTAATGGTTAGACTAGGGTTAGATTACGTGTTTCATGCATGTTAAGTTGGATGGCCTATTTTGTCATCTAACTTAGTTGTTTGTTGTTTAATTAAATATTGATGTTATATTGATGTTATTTTGTTGATTATTGATTACGGGAATCAGGCACTTTTGTTGCTGATCTCCCAGATTATTGATTGATTATTGAGTACGGGAATCGGATACTTTTGTTGCTGATCTCCCAGATTATTGATTGATTATGGATTACGGGAATCGGGCACCCTCGTTGCTGATCTCTCGGTTTATTTATGTTGAGTCTCATTGTTGTGAGCTTTGATAATGTTGTGTCACCTCGGGAGGCATCCTGGGCTGCGAGCACAGTTATCATGGCTAATCCCTATCTCGCATGGGCCGAGAGGCCATGGCGTGTGGGTCTATGTCAAGGTACCTCTGGAATTGTGTCATTGAGTTTGGAGGGATTGTTGAGCATGGAATTGGTGTATGGAGCTTCATCAGTAAACGTATTGTATCCTTATTGTATGTTTACAATTATTACTATTGTTGCATTTATAATGATTATTGATGTTATTGTGTGTTTACTGACTCAAAGGATTATTTCCAAGGAGTTTAGTAAACCTTGTTCGAGATCTATTGGATCCTCGCTGGGCTTATTTTATATAAGCTCACTCTCTATTATTGCATGCATACAGGTGTACTATCGCAGGATTACGGGTACGTGCCTCCTGAAGAGGAAAATGTGCCTTACGTGGATAAGTCATATGTTCTAGAGTCTTATCCTTGATGTTGTATCGTTTTACTATCTTGTATATAAACTTAGTAGACTTTTATATGCTTTGTAGCTCATAATGTAAAAGATGTTGAAAAGATAATGAATTAGTTGATGCAGTCTTAGTAGCCTTCCTTTTGTTTATGATTAGGCTGCTAGATTGGCTCAACAAGTTTTTGTAATGTATATTAAGGGTTATGTATTACATTGGAACGGAGGCGTATAACGAGAGATGATTATTGTATAATATGGTTATGATGTATGTTGTTATTTTATTGAGGAGTTGTTGGATGTATGACGTTCTGTTGAGGTTGGTTTAGAGCCTCGGAGTTCTATTTACTGTCGTTATACTGCCGAAATTCCGTTGCATCCTGACTGATTATTGGAGGGGTCGAGTTGGGGCGTGACATTTAAGTGGTATCAGAGCTTGATTAGCTGTCAGCCGGGGTATCCTCGAAATGTCGGTAGTGGTCTAAGCATGCAAGTATGTATGAAGTGAAAGAAAAGTGAAATATGTGTTAATATGATTAAATGATTAAGTGATTATGTGATTATGTGATTTAGTGCTTATGTGATTATGTGATCAATTTGTTTATGTGTTTTATATGAGTTTGTTGTTTAGGTGTTAATAATTGTTTATAACCTGTTTACATGTTATAACTGTGCTAACTCTTTGATTAGTAGAATGGCTGGTCAATCGAGAACCAGAGGTAGGCCTGAGATGATTGATGAGACTCTGGGTAACGCGGCACCGGGCCGTGATAGGGGTGATGACCGATTGGGGGGCAGCTATGGAGAGGATTGCTGAGTTAGTGGCTAGTCAGGCACAGTTACTAACAGGGCAGGCTGCCCAGACTCAGGCATTGCAGGAGATACAGAATGTGCAGGTTGGTAACCACGGGCGGGGTACTCTGAAGGAGTTTTTAGGGTACTATCCTCCTAGATTTCAGGGAGAGCCTAATGATAGGAAGGCTGAGGCGTGGATAAGCAAGTTGGAGAAGATTTATGATCCACTTGATTATAGTGATGAGCAGAAGGTCTCTTTTGCCGTGTACTTGTTAGATGATGAGGCAGAGGAGTGGTGGCGCACAGTGAGAACTAGCTGGGCGGCACAGGGTATTCCGTATGTTTGGGGTACCTTTTTGAGAGCTTTCCAAGAGAAGTATGTCCCTAGGATCGCGAGGGAGCGAAGAGAGGCAGAGTTTCTAGCCTTGGTACAGGGAGATGCTACAGTGGCTCAATATGAGGCCACCTTTACTCGATTGTCCCGGTATGCACCGGAGTATGTGGCAGACGAGGAGCGGAAGACTCGTAGATTCATGTTGGGGTTGAGGCCCGAGATTCAGGATGTGATGGCACTGAATCGGTATGATATTTTCACTGAGGCCTTTGAGGCAGCTTCTAGACTGGAGAAGAGAAAGGGGGAACAGATTGTATCTAGCCAGCCTAGCAAGAGGCCATTTCAGCCTCAGGGTCAGCAGGGAGTGTTTAGGTCTCCCGTACAGCAGGTTGTGTACAGGCCGCCAGTGCTGCAGGGTTCTTTCGGACCGCAGGGTCAGCAGGGTTACTATCGGCCTCAATTTCAGTAGGGGTCTTATCAGGCTCAGCCGCAATACAAGCCGGCCCAGTCTCAGGGTCAATACAGGCCTAGTGTTATTATACCTCAGCAGCAGGCTGGTTCAGCTGCTTATTCAGCTTCTGGTTCTTTAGGAGGCAGTGTCAGTGCTCCGATGCTGCAGTGTGTTTATTGTAAACGTAAGGGCCATATGGAGGCCGACTGTCGAAGAAAGGCAGGGACGTGTTTAGGTTGCGGCAGCAACCAACACCGGGCGAGGGATTGCCCCAGGTATCAGGGTTCTACGGGTCAGCTAGCAGTCCAGGGTTATTAGGGTAGACTTGCAAGCAATACACCTCAGCAGCAGCAGGCTCAGGCTGGGGCCTACGTAGTGGACTTGGAGGAATTGCCAGAGGCGACAGCAGTGGTGAAAGGTAACTTACTTATTCTCAACCAATTAAATATTATACCTCCTTGAGTGCAACGTGCTAAAAATGTAAGTAGAAAGTTTGCCTTATGCGATTAAAGTTAGCATGTGCATCATATCAGTTGGCGACTGAGTAGTATGTGACGCTGAGGTATATGGAATTCCGATTAGCGGTCAAGCTACTTTATGACTATACATTGATTATTGGGATTCTTATTTGGTGATTTTATACGGCATTCATCCTCAAGATTTCTATATGGAGATTCTTATTCAGCATACTTCTTTGGACTTTTCCTATGGTATTTTCTATGCGGTATTTGTGACGCCCGAGAATTTTCCATGCATTTAATTACTGTTGCATCCCTTGTTTGCGCATTTACTTCTATGCCTTATTAACTGACTTGTGACTACTATTCACTCCGTTTTTAAAATGCTTTCTATTAGTTAACTAGCATTTTTATTAAATCATATTAATTGTAAAAGTAGTGGGAAAAATGTGCATTTGAGCTATAGGTGTTAGGAGGGCTCGTTTAGAAAATAATTTTAGTAGTTGAGTGAATAGTGTTACGTAACTAACTTAGGTAATTAATTAGCTAGCATGTATTTTACCACCTTAGGCTCGTTTCTAAGCTTTCAACGCACATTATATTAGACCACCTAAGCACCCAAAAGACCCCACCTCAACTTAACCCCTTTATTATAACATTTAAGCTCATAAAATGCAAAAGAAAAAAAAAATAAAAAGCTGAAAACAGAGGCAGGAACCCGACAGCAGCTAGGGAGAAAAAGGAAGAAATTTTGCTCACCAAGCCTCCAAACCAAGCCTCTCCAAGCCTTGAGCAACTAGTGTAGAGTGTTTGCAAGGTCCCTAGGTGCTCCTACGCGTAGTGGTGAGGGATTTCACGACTTGTTTTTGCATTTTTAAATAGTTGCTCATTTATTGATTTGTTGAAAATATGATTATATGCTATTGTAATTGTTATCTATGCTAATATACTATCTATATGAATGCTAGAGAACACTTTTGAACCGTCGTTTCGCAATTTAAACGGTTAGAATCGTTAGTTTGATTTTTAGGGTGAATAGTGACGTTTTTTCTAGGGTTTTGTGTAATTGCTCGAATTGGCTTGAATTAATGCTTCTAATTGATGCCTTAGGTACTAGTGAAGATAATTAAATAGCCCCATACACTTGCATTGCCCTTAAATCGCCTAAAAATGGAAAATAGCCGACTTTAAGTTGGGGCTTTCGGGGTTAATGCGAATCCGGGTGGATTCGGGCTTCAATTCTAGTATCCTTAGGATACCTAGGTGCTATAGATGCCTTGATATCCCTTGTTTGAAGCCCGGACAATGTAGGTGTGGTTTAAAGCCAAAAGAGGGAAATTGGGGCTTTCGGGGTAAACGCGGGCATTTGATTGAGTTCGAGGGTTGAGAGGGTACCTTGGGGGTTAGTTAGAAGGTTGGGAGAGTTTTCTTTGAAAATGAAATCATTAACTTTGGTTTAGAAGAGAAATAGTTCGAAAAACAAAGGGGTTTAGGTGCAATTTAAGTTGTCTCATACTTCTAAACCCATGTCAGGACTTCTTAAGGGTTTATATATGATTTTAAATTGATTTGGAGCTTTTGGAATGATTCTATGCTTATATGGTATAAGTTCATTTGTAAACTGCTTATTAGCTTCTATCTTTGCTTCTATCCTAATTGCAACGAGGTCAACCTACTTTGTTGATCCTCATATGTGTTAATGCTTATATCATTGTTATTAACGTGCCATCGTTGAGTGCATTGCATAGTGGTTGCGCAACCATAGTGTCGGGGCGGATGTGTTGAATATCGGCTGGGCGGCAGAGGGCTTGCCGGTGGATATTCAAACTCCGTGCCCTATTCCCTCATTCGCCTGGTCCGGAGATTGCCAGGGGATGTTGGGTCGTAGGATTCGGGGTACATCCGGAGTACACCCACTGGAGTGATTAGGGTTATGCCGGCTTATCGTGATCGTGCTCGTGGTTCGTGGATCGTGATTGAAGACCAGTGAAGATTGGTGTATAGGGGATTGTTGAAATGTATCCTTTTAATTGTGTGGTTATTTAAGTTATCATTGTTTCTTAAATTGTTAAGTGTTATTGTTGTGTAATTGTATTATCTGTTGCATTGCACGCCCCGGGACTATATCCCTCACTGGGCAACAGTGGTTGCTCATACCTCGATATCTGTTTCAGGAGACGCTGAGGGTGATCCCCAGCTTGTTGATTTAGTTGAGGAAGAAGAAGTTCAGATCGAGCCTTTACCTTAGTTGCAGTGTCTGATAACTTGAGGTGGTTAATGATTTTGTTGCTATGTGGAAGACTCATCTGATTACTTTATGTACTATTTTGTAGCCCAAGGGCTTTGTATATGCTTGTTGTATAAGTTGAAGATTAGATGGATTAGTTGTAGCTTTGAAAGTCTACGAACTGTAATAACTTTTATTCTTGTCTTATTTCCTTGCATGCTTGGGAGTGGATAGTTGATGTAGAATGCTTTATCCCTTAAGTTGTTTTATTGATTTCCTAGAATGTTATGATTATAAGACTATGCTGTCAACTAGTTCTCGCATGCTTGTGTGTTTTGGAATTATTGTGCACTATAAGGCTCGGATGGCCTTATAGCTTTGTTGTTTAATTGAGAAAAGCTGTATTGTATTATTGGGACCTTGTTTAAGTGTTTACAGGTTTTTAGAATGTCCACGGTACAGGGGAGACTCTGTCCGTGTGTCGGGTCCGGACTTAACCTTTATTTGGGGGGTTGGGTCGGGGCGTGACAGTATTCTTATATGGATTTCTGATACGGTATTATCCGGAGTTCTTATATTGGGATTATTATTTGGTATTCTCACTCGGTGATCCTGTTGAAGTTCTTACTTGGTATTCTTGGTTAGTACTCTATTACGGGATCTATGTTTGGCATTTTCTTCAGCAATTATTTGAGATTCTCATCCAGAAGTCTTAGTCGGTGTTCTTATTCAGCGTTCCTATTCAAGCTTCTTATTTGGTATTCCTAGTTGGCATACTTAATTGCTATTCAGGATTTGATTTCGGTCATTCATTCCGTATGTTTGAGCCAGCAGTACTTTAGTGAAGAATTGCGAGGACGCAATTGTTTTAAGGAGGGGAGAATGTGAAACCCCAATTTTCTATCTTATCTCGTTTTGCGTCCTTTACCTCATTTTGTGTGAATTAACCTGTCTAAGTGCTATGTGACTTAGAATGTGGTAATCTTGGTATCAATACTCTTAAAACATGCAAAATGTGCATTCATGAAATTTTTATAAAAAACAGGGTCAGAAATTTTATCGTCGATTTTTAGTGAATAGTATTTTCAAAACATGTCCGCTAAAATTTTGAAAATGGTCATTTTAACCCTTCTAGACTTAGTCCACGGACTTTAATAGACCTGTGTTTGATGAAAACAGTTTAAAGATCGGCTTAGGAATTTATTAGGGTTTTTACACCGACTTTTGCAAAAATCGAGTTATAAGCCGACTCGGGTAGAATTGTTTGATTGTAAAACTTCTTATCACCTAAAAATAATCTACTTGAACTATCTTAAGTGTTGAATAATTGTTTTGAACATTGGTGATCAAGAAAATACATTTAAAGTCAAGAAAACACTAAAAACACTAAAGATTCAACTTTGACTTTCATTTAAAATCTTGACTTTCATGCATATATCATCAACACACATTGCCAAAGCACAAAAACATACTCATTTTCACACACATGGCCGATATTTTCATTGGAGAATAAGCCAAGGAGTTTTCAAGGTTTTCAAAGCAAAATTTCAAAGAAAAACTTAGTTTTTGTCTGTAGAATTTCGTGCCGAGTTGGATTCCGATTGTTGGGCACGCATTGCACGCATTCCTAGGCTTATATCACATCAAAGGTGAGAGAAAAATTCTAGATCTCAAAACTCATCTTTTGTGTTTTTGCGTATAATTGAAAATCGAACCGTTAGAATGTTAATCTGATGTTAGATTATTTCTCCATGCATGCTAGGGATCATTTATATGTAATCCTACAAGATTTGAACGGTTGTAGCATAATTATTATTTTTGGGGTATTTAAAGTTGAATAATTTATTTAATATTGATTATTTTGAGTTGTGTTGATCGGAATCGATTGTCTTCGATTTCTAAATGTTTGATAATTACGTGGTAGCGCCGTTGTAATGCAGAATTTTCGATTGTAATGTCCGTGCTAAAATCCATAAATTTCAGCCATGATACACTAGGGTTTTAGGGTTATTGGGCATGATTTGGATGTGTTTTGGTTGGTTTCCGAAGGGGCTAATGTAGTTGATTGAATGGGTGAGTGTTTGAAACTGATTTGGAGTTGTTTGGATTAGTAAAATGTAAGATATGATTATTTGAAGTTTAGGTTGTCTTTCTTTAAATTGTTGAATTGAGCCTTTAGATGATTGGGTGTGTTTGAGTGATTGAATTATGAGTTATTAATGGTTAGACTAGGGTTAGATTACGTGTTTCATGCATGTTAAGTTGGATGGCCTACTTTGTTATCTAACTTAGTTGTTTGTTGTTTAATTAAATATTGATGTTATTTTGTTGATTATTGATTATGGGAATCGGGCACTTTTGTTGCTGATCTCCCAGATTATTGATTGATTATTGAGTACGGGAATCGAGCACTTTTGTTGCTGATCTCCCAGATTATTGATTGATTATGGATTTCGGGAATCGGGCCCCCTCGTTGCTGATCTCTCGGTTTATTTATGTTGAGTCTCATTGTTGTGAGCTTTGATAATGTTGTGTCGCCTCAGGAGGCATCCTGGACTGCGGGCACAGTTATCATGGCTAATCCCTATCTTGCATGGGCACTTTTGGAGGGATTGTTGAGCATGGAATTGGTGTAGGAGCTTCATCAGTAAACGTATTGTATCCTTATTGTATGTTTACAGTTATTACTATTGTTGCTTTTATAATGATTATTGATGTTATTGTGTGTTTACTGACTCAAAGGATTATTTCCAAGGAGTTTAGTAAACCTTGTTCGAGATCTATTGGATCTTCGCTGGGCTTATTTTATATAAGCTCACTCTCTATTATTGCATGCATACAGGTGTACTATCGCAGGATTACGGGTACGTGCCTCCTGAAGAGGAAAATGTGCCTTATGTGGATGAGTCCTATGTTCCAGAGTCTTATTCTTGATGTTGTATCGTTTTACTATCTTGTATATTAACTTAGTAGACTTTTATATGCTTTGTAGCTCATAATGTAAAAGATGTTGAAAAGAAAATGAATTAGTTGATGCAGTCCTAGTAGCCTTCCTTTTGTTTATGATTAGGTTGGTAGATTGGCTCAACAAGTTTTTGTAATGTATATTAAGGGTTATGTATTACGTTGGAACGGAGGCGTATAACGAGAGATGATTATTGTATAATATGGTTATGATGTATGTTGTTATTTTATTGAGGAGTTGTTGGATATATGATGTTCTGTTGAGGTTGGTTTAGAGCCTCGGAGTCCTATTTACTGTCGTTATACTGCCGAAATTCCGTTGCGTCCTGACTGATTATTGGAGGGGTCGAGTTGGGGCGTGACACTCTAGGTTATGATTTGGAGGTTCTAAATGAGGTATTTAGGTATCCTTAGATTGGTAGGATGGTTAACTAGCATAACTTGATCATTGAATTCCGATAGGAAGCTAAATAGCCTAATTGAACAAATGGGAAATGAATGAATTAATTGCTTTAGTACTTGTATTGCTTTGTAGTTGCTCCTAGCGTGTCTAAATGCTATTCTAAGGTATGTGTGAACTTTTGGTTAAGTTTTGTGAAAAGTATAATGTTGACCCCTTTGTGTTCGCATAGTTAATTTCATGATAATTGCTTTATAATTGAGTAATTAAATATTTATATGCCTTTGTGTAGTGTACATATTATAGTAGTGAAGTCTCGTGAATTAAGTTGCTTGATTTACATGGATTTGGTTGAGTATGAATTTAGAATGGACTAAAGGAACTAGTAATGAACCATGGTAATAATTGTTGTTAGTTGATTATTGATTGATTGGATAAATGTTTAAATGTACTTATGTAACAAGTTCATCAATTCGGAGAAGTTGTAAGTTAAGTTATATCAATACTAGTTAAAGATTGAGTAAACATGTTTATATTGCTTATTAATTGCATTATATGTGTAAAGATACGCTTATATAACTTATTGGTTAGATGTTATATAGTGTTTCTACTTATATGAATGGCTATGTATATGTTATTTATTATGCTATTGTCTTTGTCTGATACTTGAAAATTAAAGAATATTGCATATGTGATCACTTGAGTTTATGTATTGTTCAAATATTGATTAGAATGATTGTTAAACCATGAAATATATTGTTAGTTATGTGAATTAAAGGGAATCAAATAGAGTTGGATAAATTAATGGCTTTATGAACTAGCTTTAGTGGAGAATAAGAAATCACTTCTTATGCATATAGTTGATTGTATTAGGTAGTGATAATTGAAGGGAATTGATGCTTTTGGAGAATATTGAGGGAATCATGGCTTAATTCGCGCAGGTTTGGCTTCCTAAAAGGTGAGGGACCTGCATCCTTACGTGCATTATAGTTTATTTTCTTGCTAAAAGAGTATATTGTTTAGTATAATTGCGTAATTGATATATGCTTATTGTTGCTAAATTGTAACTTGGTGCAAGGACAACCTACTTTTTGTCCTTAAATGTGTTTACTGATTATATTGTCATTGTTATCATTCTTGCATTGCATCGTGGTTGCGCAACCTCATTGTCGCGGCGGATGCGATGGCCTCGCTGGGCGGCATCGGGCTTTCCAGTGTTGGTTGCCTTAGCTCCGTCTGCTATTCCCTCACTCGCCTGGTCCGGAGATTGCCAAGGGGTGTTGGGTCGTAGGATCGGGTAGATCCGGAGTACCCATTGGTGTAAGGGATACCGGCATATCGAGATTGAGATCGTGGTTTGTGGATCGGGGATCGAAGATTTGGAGTGATAAGGGTCATCGATTGTATCCTTTTAAAATGTGGTATTAGAATTGTTATTCACTGTTTATCTATTGTATTAATTGTGTTAAGTTTCTGCATTGCATGTCCCTAGTAGACCTTATCCCTCACTGAGCAATTGTGATTGCTCATACCTCGCTAAACATGTTTCAGGTGGTGCAGTTGGAGGAGTTGCCTTGGTTGCTGTGTACTATTACTTGAGATTGGAGTGATTGCTTGCTAAACTGTAGAAGACCTTGCTTGTCTACTTTATGTTCTATTTTGGAGCCTAAGGGCTTATGTATATATATTTGAGTGGTTGCAATTTGAAAGCTAAGTGGATGTGGTAAGTGTTATGGAATTGTGGCATGTAATAACTTATGCTTCTGCTTCTAGCTACGTTGCATGCTTGTATGTGTTTATATTGTCTTGTGTTGCTTAAGGCTCGGATGGCCTTGAAGTTGGGATTTCAATTAGAAATGTTGTTCCTTTGCTTCGTGTTTTATTTGAATGCTTACAAGTTTCCAGAATGTCCACGGTACAGGGAAAACTCTGTCCGTTTTTCCTAAAATCTGTGCCCGGGTTGGGATGCGGTTGAGAATAGCATGGTTACTAGAGCCTCCGGTCTCGTGAGGGATTGGGGCGTTACAGGTGGTATCAGAGCTTAGATGATCTCAGCCGGGATAGGGTCCTCGGACTGCTGGGTAGTGAACCTCGAGTGCATGCTTGTGAAATGTATCTTGATTAGGTGTGTGCTTCGTGTGCCTTGAGAATATGAGTGTCTTTTGTGCAATCTTGTATCCTGAACTTAATATGTGATCTATGTGGTAGTGATGTGTACTGTGTGTTAAATACTTGTCAAGTGTAGTGATATAGCTAATCATGAATCGAATTGATCTTATGAATCGCTACTTGCTCGAAATATTGATTGTAACGTGTATACTTGAGTGTCTCGGCATAGTTGTGTTGTGAATTGTATTCATTGTATGTGACTCATATTTGAACTATCTTGTTGATTAACTTTGTGTTATAAAACTTTTGGTTATATAATAGCTTGTGTGATATATGTCATAATTTCCTGATATATGAACATTACATCAATTACATTAGGTGATATCTTGGCATTCATGCATTGTCCCCTTAAATTGGTAAGTAAGGATTCTCCCCTGAAAGAGATGGCAATTGATGCTGACTGGTGAGAGAATAATGGTTCAACCGTCTATTGGGATCAGTGAAGGGATTTGATGCCCGAGGTTAAATCCGGACTCTCTTGGCACTTCTTAAACGGTACTTCTTGGCTGGAATTCCTATTTGGGAATCTCGGATATATCTTCTAGTTGACATCATATATGGAGGTCTTATTTGATACTCTTATTCAAAAGAATTCATCTTTATGAGTATTGGTCAGTATTCTTTGCGCACACTCTCACTTGGATTTCTTGTTCGGGATTTTACCTATGGTACCAGCTTGATATTCTTATTGGGTATTTTCTTCAGTATTTTCGTCTGGTATTTTTGCCTAGAGATTATTTGGTATTTCCTCTGGACTACTGGTATAACGAGCATATTGGGGATTCTTATATGGTGATTCATAATTAGAGAGATTCTTATTCCAACTTCTGGATTCGTATACTTATTCGGAGCATTTATTTGGCATCCTTAATCAGATTTATTGGTGGTATTTTCTCGGAGTCCCAACCTGGACATCTAATTAGGCCTTTATTTGGCAATCTTGAGTGTCACGCCCCAACTCGACCCCTCCTACAATCAGTCAGGATGCAACGAATTTCGGCAGTATAACGACAATAAATAGGATACCGAGACTCTAAACCAACCTCATTAGAACATCATATATTAACTCCATAAACCATACAACAACAACTCCTCAATAAAATAACATACATTATAACCATATTAAGCAATAAACATCTCTCGTTATACGCATCCGTTCTAATATAATACATAAACCTTAATATACATTACAAAAACATATTGAGCCAATCTAGCAACCTAATCATAAACAAAAGAAAGGCTACTAAGACAGCATCAACTAATTCATTATCTTTTCAACATCTTTTACATTATGAACTACAAATCATATAAAAGTCTACTAAGTTAATATACAAGATAGCAAGACAATACAATATCAAGGATAAGACGCAGGAACATAAGACTCATCCACGAAAGGCACATTTTCCTCCTCAGGAGGCACGTACCCGTAATCCTACGATAGTACACCTGTAAGCATGCAATAATAGAGAGTGAGCATATATAAATAAGCCCAGTGAGGATCCGATAGATCTCGAGCAAGGTCTACTAAACTCCTTGGAATAATCCTTTGAGTCAGTAAACACACAATGAACATCAATAATCATTATAAATGCAACAATAGTAATAACTGTAAACACACAATAAGGATACGATACATTTGCTGATGAAGCCCCATACACCAATTCCATGCTCAACAACTCCTCCAAACTCAATGACACAATCCTGAGGTACCTTGACCTAGACCCACACCCCATGGCCTCTCCGCCCATGCGAGATAGGGATTAGCCATGATAACTTTGCCCGCAGCCCAGGATGCCTCCCGAGGTGACACAACATTATCAAAGCTCACAACAATGAGACTTAACATAAATAAACTGAGAGATCAGCAACAAAAGTGCCCGATTCCTGTATTCAAAAATCAATCAATAATATGAGAGATCAGCAACAAAAGTGCCCGATTCTCGTACTCAATAATAAATAAATAAACTGGGAGATCAGCAACAAAAGTGCCCGATTCCCATAATCAATAATCAATCAATAAACTGGGAGATCAGCAACAATAGTGCCCGATTCTCATAATCAATAATCAATCAATAAACTGGGAGATCAGCAACAAAAGTGCTCGATTCCCATAATCAATAATCAATCAATAAACTGGGAGATCAGCAACAAAAGTGCCCGATTCCCGTAATCAATAATCAATCAATATAACATCAATATAACATCAATATAACATCAATATTTAATTAAACAACAAACGACTAAGTTAAATGACAAAGTAGGCCATCCAACTTAACATGCATGAAACACGTAATCTAACCCTAGTCTAACCATTAACAACTCACAATTCAATCACTCAAACACACCCAATCATCTAAAGGCTCAATTCAACAATTTAAAGAAAGACAACCTAAATTTCAAATAATCATATCTTACATTTTACTAATCCAAACAACTCCAAATCAGTTTCAAACACTCACCCATTCAATCAACTACATTAGCCCCCTCGGAAACAAACCAAAACACATCCAAATCATTCCCAATAACCCTAAAACCCTAGTGTATCATGGCAGAAATTTTCGAATTTTGGCACGGACATCACAATCAAAAATTCGGCATTACAACGGCGCTACCATGTAATTATCAATCTTTTGGAAATCAACGGCAATCGATTCCGATCAAGACAACTCAAAATATTCAACATTTAACAAATTAATCAACTTTAAATACCCGAAAAATAATAAATATGCTACATCTGTCCAAATCTCGTAGTATTGCATATAAATGATCCCTAGCATGCATGGAGCAATAATCTAACATCAGATTAATATTCTAACAGTTCAATAATTAATTATACGCAAAAACATAAAAATAACATTTTGAGATCTAGAATTTTTCTCTCACCTTTGATCCGAAGTAAAGCTAGGAATGCGTGCAATAGGTGCCCAACAAGCGGAATCCAGCCCGGTTTGAAAAGATTCGGACTAAAACTAAGTTTTCTAAGGCAAAATTGTTTTGTAAAATAAGTTGAAAAACTCTCAAAAATGCCAAGAAACTCACGGCTGCAATGTATGTATTTTTGTGGTGTTTGCTTTGTTTTTAGTGTGTGTAGAGATTTTATATGCAAAGTCAACAAAATAGCAAAGTCAAAGTTGACATATTTAGTCTTTTAATTATATTTTCTAGTCTTTTAATTCATTTTATTGACTATTTCTTGCTCAACTAATAAATTAACACCTAAATTAATTCTAGAAAATACATTTTAGGTGACAAAGAGTTTTATATTAAAATAGTTTTACCCGAGTCGGCCTAAAACTCGATTTTCGTAAAAGTCGGTGTAAAAACCCTAATAAATTCCTAAGCCGATTTTAAAACCGTTTTCATCAAACACAGGTCTATTAAAGTCCGTGGTCTAGGTCTAGAAGGGTTAAAAAGACCAGTTTCAAAATTTTAGCGGACGTGTTTCGAAAATACTATTCACTGAAAATCGACAATAAAATTTCTGACTCCGTTTTTTATGAAAATTTCATGAATGCACATTTAGCATGTTTTAAGAGTATTGATATCAAAATTATCATATTCTAAGTCATGTAGCACATAGACAGGTCAATTCATGCAAAACGAGAATAAAACACGCAAAGCGAGATAAGGTCAAAAATTTGGGGTTTCACATTCTCCCCAAGACAAAGTTAGGTGCTGACTCAAACATACTGATTTAAAGACCAATTACTAAATTCCGAATACGAACCAAGAACACCAAGTAGGAACACCAAATAAGATCATCGAATAAAAATCCCCATACAAGAAACTTAAATAGGAACGCTGAATAAGAACACTGACTAGAATTTCTGAATAAGAATCTCAAATAAATTACCGAAGAAGAACGCCAAACATAGATCCCGTAATAGAGCACCAATCAAGAATACCAATTGAGAACTTCGAACAAGATCACCAAGGGAGAATACCAAATAATAATCCCAATATAAGAACTCCGGATAATACCGTATCAGAATTCCATATAAGAATACCGCATAGAAAATACCATAGAAGATGTCCAAAGAAGTATGCTGAATAAGAATCTCCATACAGAAATCTCGAGGAAGAATGCCGTATAAAATCACCAAATAAGAATCCCAATAATCAATGTATAGTCATAAAGTAGCTTGACCCCTAATCGGAATTCCATATACCTCAACGTCACATACTACTCAGTCGCCAACTGATATGATGCACATGCTAACTTTAATCGCACAAGGAAAACTTTCTACTTACATTTTAGCTCGTTGCACTCAAGGAGGTATAATATTTAATTGGTTGAGAATAAGTAAGTTACCTTTCACCACTGCTGTCGCCTCTGGCAATTCCTCCAAGTCCACTACGTAGGCCGGAGCCTGAACCCGCTGCTGTTGTGGTGTACTACTTGCAGGTCCACCCTGATAACCCTGGACTGCTGGCTGACCCGTAGAACCCTGATACCTGGGGCAATCCCTTGCCCGGTGTTGGTTGCTGCCGCAACCTAAACACGTCCTTGCCTTTCTTCGACAGTCAGCCTCCATATGGCCCTTACGTTTACAATAAACATACTGCAGCATCAGAGCACTGACACTGCCTCCTAAAGAACCAGAAGCTGAATAAGCAGCTGAACTAGCCTGCTGCTGAGGTCTCACCACACGAGGCATGTACTGACCTGAGACTGAGCTGGCCTATACTGAGTCTGAACCTGATATGGCCTCTGCTGAAACTGAGGCCTATAGTAACTCTGCTGACCCTGTGGCCTATAAGAACCTTGCTGGGCTGGTAGCCTATAGACAACCTACTGTACTGGAGGCCTATATATAACCTGCTGGCCCTGTGGCTGATACAGCCTCTTACTAGGCTGACTGGAGACAATCTGATCCCCTTTCCTCTTCTCTAACCTAGAAGCTGCATCAAAAGCCTCAGTGAAGATATCATAGCGATTCAGAGCCATTGCATCCTGAATCTCGGGCCTCAATCCCAACATAAATCTACGGGTCTTCTTCTCCTCCACAACTACAAACTCCGGTGCATACCGGGACAACCTAGTGAATGTAGCCTCATACTGAGCCACAGAAGAATCCCCATGTACCAAAGACAGGAACTCAGCCTCTCTCCTCTCCCGTGCAACCCTCGGGACATACTTATACCTAAAAGCAGTCAGAAAGGCATCCCAAACATACGGAACACCCCGAGTCTCCCAACTGGCTCTCAGAGTGCGCCACCACTCCTCTGCCTCATCATCAAGCAAATAGACAGCAGAAGTCACCTTCCTCTCATCAGTGTACCCGAGAGGATCAAAAATTTTCTCTAACTTACTAATCCACGACTCGGCCTTCCTATCATCAGGCTCTCCCTGAAATCTAGGAGGATAGTACTCCAGAAACTCCTTCATAGTACCTTGACCGTGATTACCACCCCGTACATTCTGTATCTGGGCCTGTAATGCCTGAGTTTGAGCAGCCTGACCCGCTAACAACTGGGCCTGTCCAGCCATCAAATCTGCAATCCAATCCATTGATGCCCCTAACCTATCATCACCCCTATCACAGCCCTGTGCCACACTACCAGGAACCTCATCTACTATCTCGGGCCTACCACGAGTCCTCGGTCTACCGGCCATCGTACTAATCAAAGAGTTAGCACAGGTTATAGCACGTAAACAGGTTATATACAACTTTTAACACATAAACAACAAACTCATATAAAGCACATAGATCACATAAGTTTCAATCACATAAACAAATTGATCACATAATCACATAAGTACTTAAATTACATAATCACTTAATCATTTAGTCATATCAATACATAATTCACTTTTCTTTCTTTTCATACATATTTCATGCTAAGACCATTACCCACATTCCGAGAATGCCCCGGCTGACAACTAACATGCGCTCTGATACCACTTAAATGTCACGCCCCAACTTAACCCCTCCTACAATCAGTCAGGACGCACCGAATTTCGGCAGTATAACGACAATAAATAGGATACCGAGGCTCTAAACCAACCTCATTAGAACATTATATATCAACTCCATAAACCATACAACAACAACTCCTCAATAAAATAATAACAACTCCTCAATAAAATAACAACATACATTATAACCATATTAAGCAATAAACATCTCTCGTTATACGCCTCCGTTCCAATATAATACATAAACCTTAATATACATTACAAAAACATATTGAGCCAATCTAGCAACCTAATCATAAACAAAAGAAAGGCTATTAAGACAGCATCAACTAATTCATTATCTTTTCAACATCTTTTACATTATGAACTACAAAGCATATAAAAGTCTACTAAGTTAATATACAAGATAGCAAGACAATACAATATCAAGGATAAGACTCAGGAACATAAGACTCATCCACGAAAGGCACGTACCCGTAATCCTGCGATAGTACACCTGTAAGCATGCAATAATAGAGAGTGAGCTTATATAAATAAGCCCAGTGAGGATCCGATAGATCTCGAGCAAGGTCTACTAAACTCCTTGGAATAATCTTTTGAGTCAGTAAACACACAATGAACATTAATAATCATTATAAATGCAACAATAGTAATAACTGTAAGCACACAATAAGGATACAATACATTTGCTGATGAAGCCCCATATACCAACTCCATGCTCAACAACTCCTCCAAACTCAATGACACAATCCTGAGGTACCTTGACCTAGACCCACACCCCATGGCCTCTCCGCCCATGCGAGATAGTGATTAGCCATGATAACTGTGCCCGCAGCCTAG
Organism: Ehretia macrophylla; assembly: GCA_037974665.1. Taxonomy (NCBI): domain Eukaryota; kingdom Viridiplantae; phylum Streptophyta; class Magnoliopsida; order Boraginales; family Ehretiaceae; genus Ehretia; species Ehretia macrophylla. The sequence continues at coordinate 74,875,748 of CM075773.1, forward strand.
GATGCCTCCCGAGGTGACACAACATTATCAAAGCTCACACCAATGAGACTTAACATAAATAAACCGAGAGATCAGCAACAAAAGTGCCCGATTCCCGTATTCAATAATCAATCAATAATATGAGAGATCAGCAACAAAAGTGCGTGATTCTCGTACTCAATAATAAATAAATAAGCTGGGAGATCAGCAACAAAAGTGCCCGATTCCCATAATCAATAATCAATCAATAAACTGGGAGATCAACAACAAAAGTGCCGATTCCCATAATCAATAATCAATCAATAAACTAGGAGATCAGCAAAAAAAGTGCCCGATTCCCGTAATCAATAATCAATCAATAAACTGGGAGATCAGCAACAAAAGTGCCCGATTCCCGTAATCAATAATCAATCAATATAACATCAATATAACAGCAATATTTAATTAAACAACAAACGACTAAGTTAAATGACAAAGTAGGCCATCCAACTTAACATGCATGAAACACGTAATCTAACCCTAGTCTAACCATTAACAACTCACAATTCAATCACTCAAACACACCCAATCATCTAAAGGCTCAATTCAACAATTTAAAGAAAGATAACCTAAACTTCAAATAATCATATCTTACATTTTACTAATCCAAACAACTCCAAATCAGTTTCAAACACTCACCCATTCAATCAACTACATTAGCCCCCTCGGAAACAAACCAAAACACATCCAAATCATGCCCAATAACCCTAAAACCCTAGTGTATCATGGCTGAAATTTTCGGATTTTGGCACGGACATCACAATCGAAAATTCGGCATTACAACGGCGCTACCACGTAATTATCAATCTTTTCGAAATCGACGGCAATCGATTCCGATCAACACAACTCAAAATATTCAACATTTAACAAATTAATCAACTTTAAATACCCGAAAAATAATAAAAATGCTACATCCATTCAAATCTCGTAGTATTGCATATAAATTATCCCTAGCATGCATGGAGCTATAATCTAACATCATATTAACATTCTAACGGTTCAATAATTAATTATACGCAAAAACATAAAAATAACATTTTGAGATCTAGAATTTTTCTCTCACCTTTGATCCGAAGTAAAGCTAGGAATGCGTGCAATAGGTGCCCAACAAGCGGAATCCAGCCCGGTTTGAAAAGATTCGGACTAAAACTAAGTTTTCTAAGGCAAAATTGTTTTGTAAAATAAGTTGAAAAACTCTCAAAAATGCCAAGAAACTCACGGCTGCAATGTATGTGTTTTTGTGGTGTTTGCTTTGTTTTTAGTGTGTATAGAGATTTTATATGCAAAGTCAACAAAATAGCAAAGTCAAATTTGACATATTTAGTCTTTTAATTATATTTTCTAGTCTTTTAATTCATTTTATTGACTATTTCTTGCTCAACTAATAAATTAACACCTAAATTAATTCTAGACAATATATTTTAGGTGACAAAGAGTTTTATATTAAAGTAGTTTTACCCGAGTCGGCCTAAAACTCGATTTTCGTAAAAGTCGGTGTAAAAACCCTAATAAATTCCTAAGCCGATTTTAAAACCGTTTTCATAAAACACAGGTCTATTAAAGTCCGTGGTCTAGGTCTAGAAGGGGTAAAAAGACCAGTTTCAAAATTTTAGCGGACGTGTTTCGAAAACACTATTCACTAAAAATCGACGATAAAATTTCTGACTCCGTTTTTGATGAAAATTTCATGAATGCACATTTAGCATGTTTTAAGAGTATTGATATCAAAATTATCACATTCTAAGTCATGTAGCACATAGACAGGTCAATTCATGCAAAACGAGAATAAAACACGCAAAGCGAGATAAGGTCAAAAATTTGGGGTTTCACATTGAGCCTTTATTTGACAGTTAGAGTTGGGATTCACTGTACTTCCTTCTTGGGAATTTCTTGATATTATCCGGGCGTTTTGGATATTAGCTGCATACTCTTCTTAATGGGATTTCTTTTGGTGCTCTTTCAGCATTAGTGAATGGCCTCCTCGTGTGACATTCTTACCGGACTCCTATTGGGTATTTTCATAGGAGCCTTTATTTAGCTACCCCACTCCAGCTTCCTTCAGTGATGTTCGCTCTTCTTAGTCTCCTTCGGCATTACACTTCTTGACTTCAAGTCCGACGAAAACTGTTGCAGTTCTTGGAAGTCATTTCAGCTCAAGAAATTACGAGGACGCAATTTTTGTAAGGAGGGGAGGATATGACACCCCGAACCCAGCACTTCATTAATTGCATTCATTAAATGATTAACTTAGATGTAATTTAGCTAATTACTTCATTTTTTTTATATTTCCATAAATTCAAATATTTCTTTTCATGCATTTTATATATTTATAAAATACTACATATTTTTAGGGGACTACAGCCCTTAACCATGCGTGCATTGCATATCGGGATCAACGGAAAAAAATTCACGAAATGTCTGATGAATAGTATCAGCGGGATTTTTTCAGATTTTTCAGATTGTTGGCATTTTGTTTTGCTAAAATTTAATCACCAAAATGACCCATTTACCCTTACTAAAATGCCTTAATTATTTGACCTACCATTTGACCTTCTCATGATAATAATATAAGCCAAGAACAAAAAAAAAAGAGTCAAAAAATGGCCAAAAAATAGTTACGGGAATAGTAACTTTTTCTTGCAAAATTGCTATAGTTGGTCATTTCCATCCATTCCAAGCTTGAATCTTGAGTTCTTGAACATGTTTACACCTTCTTCAAGCTTCTCTAGCCTTGTGTGATAAGAATTTCATCTTATTTTTGTATTTGAAAATTTTGCACCTAAACTTTATTTTTTTTTGGGATTTGTTGAGATATTACTTGGTTATGCTTGTTTATGCTTAAATTACTCTTATTAATGATCATAGAGCATACTTTTGTGGTTAGATAGCATTTTGAATGGTTGAAAATGGAGTTGGAGCTTTGAGGAAGATGATGAATAGTGAAATTTCTAGGGTTCCGAAAATTTGTGTAATTTAATTTGATTCAATGCTTCTAGTAGTTGCTAATTAGGTCCTTGAGCATGGAAAAAATGTTAGTTGCACTTGCCATGTACAAAATTTGAATAATTTGATCAAATTAAGCTACTTTAATAAGGGGTTTCGGGGTTAACTCAAATTCGGGCACGTTTCGAGGTTATGGCTAGTCTTTATTAAGTATTGAAACCTTAGAAGTGCTTTCGTTTCGCTTGTTTGGGTTTATATTGTCTTGTGTTGCTTAAGGCTCGGATGGCCTTGAAGTTGGGATTTCAATTAGAAATGTTGTTCCTTTGCTTCGTGTTTTATTTGAATGCTTACAGGTTTCCAGAATGTCCACGGTACAGGGAAAACTCTGTTTGTTTTTCCTAAAATCTATGCCCGGGTTCGGATGCGGTTGAGAATAGCATGGTTACTAGAGACTCCGATCTCGTGAGGGATCGGGGCGTTACAGGTTATACCATAGCTCTAGACTAGTAAGGAGATGTTGTTTACTTAGTTAACATAGACCTTTTTCGCTAGGTTGCAAGGACATATCCATACTGCGGCTATATAACGAACTCGTAGATGGAATGTAATACCCGAGACTTGTATCATATTCATAATTAAATGTTGCATATCTTTGTGCATTTCTATGTGCATTTTAATATGCATTTCTCTACTTCAAATGTGGTTACTATTTATAAGGAAAATCGACTATTTAAATTGCTCAAACTAAAATTTTTCCTAGACTATATATCATTTAAAAGGAATAGGAAAAATGGTATTTTGAACATTAGACCTCGGGAGAACATGTTTAGAAAATGTTGTATCGTATGAATAGTAAAATAATAGTTAACATAGTTATTGAACTAGTTAACCTTTAGTTGAGTTTTGAGCTAATTAAATGACTTAGTCTTGCACAAATAGTAAAGTCAATGCATTGACCACCTAACATATATACTTAAAACATTTTATTTAACCAACACCTTCACAAAACAATTGCAAAAATGACCCCTAAGTCCCCCCCACCTGACCGTGACCTCCATGGAAGAAAAGAGAAGAAATTTCCTTCTATCAACCTTCAAGCTCTAGCGTATCCAAGCCTTTTGCAAGTAGATTCAAGTGTTCCAAAGCTCAAACCTAGCATTCCTTGAACATTTAGGTGAGGGAGAATCATTTTATATGCATTTTTTGATTGTTAGGGTTTATGTTGAATTTTGCAATTGTTGTATATTATGATATAAATGCTTATGAATGCTTCTAAAACCTTCTAAAATGATTAGTGAACATTCTTTTGCAAGATATTGGCATAGTTTATGGCTAGATTTTGAAATGGCAAGTTAAAGAAGATGATGAATAGTGTCAAATTGGGGTTTTGATAAAAAGTTCCTTATTAGATTGATTTCTTGTTTCCTATAGATGCTACAGATGCTAATAAACATAGAAAAGTAGTTGTATGGACATAATTTGCTTAAACCTTGGTTAAAAATGAAATTTAGCTTAGGTAACAAGGGGGTTTCGGGGTAAAGTTGATTTTATCGATATATCTAGTGTTCTTGGGTATATATGTCACGCCTCGACCCCGACCTATCGCTAGGCTAAGGCTGAAACATGATGTTTGTAACTCTTATCCTTGTGATTAACAACTTGATAACTTTGAAACCTGTAGTTATTAATTTAATAACCTGTACATCTATAATAAATACCATAAGAAGATTGAAAAGACTTTCAAAATTCTCCCAAATCATCGGCCTTAAAGGATTACATCTGAAAGCGCATAGAGGCGTCAGCTTCATAATGAAGGCGCAAAAGACGTCAGCTTCAAAATGAAGGCGTATAATGGCGTGAGCTTCTAAAGCGGAAGCGCAACGGGATCGTCTCGAGATATGTAAATAACAAAAACATGCAAGCGCAGCAGAAATAATAACAATTAAAATTTGCATGTAAACAAGTTTGTATTTACATAAACTCAAGAGTAAATCTGTAACTAGTACATTCAAAGAAAATACAGGAAAGTATATACAACTATATACAAATGTATTTAAATTGAAATACATTGCGTGGAGAACTCGGATGTAGACACCTGAAGAAGATCTTGACTTGGGCAAAGCTCCTTCACATGTGCAAAGGTCCTAGTCGGTCTACGGGTATCCAAAAGCAAAGGACAACTTAACTAATTATAGTGATAGCTTAGTTAAGTCCAAGAGCTTCGGTATACATGAGTTGAGAATTAAAAGCTTTCCTATCTCAACTAGCCTTGGCCGAAACTACCTAGAGAAATAAGAGAAAAATTGCTTCTAGAGAGAGAGATTTTCAGCCATAAGGTGTGTGAAATCCCACTTTTCTTTCCTATCTCGTTTTGCGTGTTTATTCTCATTTTAAGTGAATTGACCTGTCTATGTGCTATGTGACTTAAAATGTAGTAATTTTGATATTAATACTCCTAAAACATGCTAAATGTGCATTCATGAAATTTTCATAAAAAACGGAGTTATAAATTTTATCGTCGACTTTTAGTGAATAGTATTTTCAAAACATGTCCGCTAAAATTTTGAAACTGGTCTTTTTAACCCTTCTAGACCTAGCCCACGGACTTTAATAGACCTGTGTTTGATTAAAACGGTTTTAAAATCGGCTTAGGAATTTATTAGGGTTTTTACACCGACTTTTGCGAAAATCGAGTTTTAAGTCAACTCGGGTGAAATTGTTTGATTGTAAAACTTCTTGTCACCTAGAAATAAATTATTTTAGATAGTTTAAGTGTTAATTTAATAGTTGAGCAAGAAATACTCAAGAATTGAATTAAAAGACCAAAAATACAATTAAAAGACTAATTTAAACTAACTTTGACTTTATTTAAATGTTGACCAATAAGCATATATCATCAACACCTACCAACAAAGCACAAAAACATACTTATTTGCACACATATTGCCGTGAGGAAGGAGAGGAAAAATAGAGAGAAATTTCAAAAGTTTTTCAAGCAAATTTTCAAAGAAAAACCTAGTTTTTGTTTGTAGAACTTCATGCCGAGTTGGATTCCGCTTCTTGGGCATGCATTGCATGCTTTTCTAGGCTTATATCGCATCAAAGGTGAGAGAAAAATTCTAGATCTCAAAGCTCATATTTTGTGTTTATGCATATAAATAATTATTGAACTGTTAGAATGTTAATTTGAGGTTAGATTATTGATTCATCCATGCTAGGGATCATTTATATGTAATCTTGTGAGATTTGAACCGTTGGAGCATAATTATTATTTTTCGGGTATTTAAAGTTGATTAATTTGCTAAATGTTGATTATTTTGAGTTGTGTTGATCGAAATCGATTGCCGTCGATTTTTAAAAGTTTGATAATTACGTGGTAGCGCCGTTGTAATGCCGAATTTTTGATTGTGATGTCCGTGCTAAAATCCGGAAATTTCAGCCATGACACACTAGGGTTTTAGGGTTGTTGGGCATGATTTGGATGTGTTTTGGTTGGTTTCCGAGGGGGTTAATGTAATTGATTAATTGGGTGAGTGATAGAAACTGATTTGGAGTTGTTTGGATTAGTAGAATGTAAGATATGATTATTTGAAGTTTAGGTTGTCTTTCTTTAAAATGTTAGATTATGCCTTTAGTTGATCGGGTGTGGTTTGAGTGATTGAATTGTGAGTTGATGATGGGTAAACTAGGGTTTGATTGTGTGTTTAATGCATGTTCGGTTAGATGGCCTACTTTGTCATCTAACTTAGTTATTTGTTGTTAAATTGATTATTGATGTTATTATGATGATAATATGATTATTGATGATTATTGATTGATGATTGATGCCGGGAGGTAGGCAGTTCTGCTAGACTGTCCTCTTGTGAATGATTATTGTTTATTATTATTGCTGAGTCTTTGGTATATGTATGCCACCTCTCGGGCAGCATCGGGCTGTCGGGTTGATAATGACATGACTACCAGAGACTGCCTCCAGCTCGCATGACGGAGGTGTCATGGAGGGAGAGGTTATTGGGGTACCTCGGGTGCGTGAGTTTATAGGAGTCACAAGAAGGCTGTTATGATCGTGATGGCGTTTGGAGCTACACCAACTAGTGTATCCTTTATTGAGTGATCATTATAGTTTATGTGATGATAGTATTATTGATGTTATTGTGTGTTTACTTGCTCAAAGGATTATTTCCAAGGAGCTTAGTAAACCTTGCTCGAGATCTATCGGATTCTCACTGGGCTTATTTTATATAAGCTCACTCTCTATTATTGCATGCATACATGTGTACTTTCGCAGGATTACGGGTACGTGCCTCCTGAAGAGGAAAATGTGCTTTACGTGGATGAGTCCTATGTTCCGGAGTCTTATACTTGATGTTGTATTGTCTTACTATCTTGTATATTAACTTAGTAGACTTTTATATGCTTTGCAGTTCATAATGTAAAAGATGTTAAAAAGATGATGAATTAGTTGATGCTATCTTAGTAGTCTTTCTTTTGTCTATGTATAGGTTGCTAGGTTGGTATCAATATATTTTGCAATGTATATTAAGGATTATGTATTATGTTGGAACGGAGGCGTATAACGAGGAATGATTATGGTGTAATATGGTTATGATGTATGTTGTTATTTTATTGAGGAGTTGTTTGTTGTATGGTTTATGGAGTTGATATATGATGTTCTAGTGAGGTTGGATTAGAGCCTCGGTATCTTATTTACTGTCGTTATACTGCCAAAATTCCATTGCGTCCTGACTGATTATAGGAGGGGTCGAGTTGGGGCGTGACAAGGTGCAAGAGAAAAATGAAGACATGACCTCTATTTATAGATGCATAAACTCAATCATCAAATGACACGTGTCATGAAGTAAACAAATGAAGAAGCCAAGTGACATTTTTTCCATTTGATGGCCGGCCAAGGAGGATCAAAATGGACAAATTTCATGCAATTTGTTGTTTGTCCTTTTGTGCAAGTTGTCTTTTGTCTTTTTGTGGTTTGTCTTTTTGTGCAACTTATTGTTTGTCTTTTAGTGAAGACAAACATTAATTATTCCTAAACCCTTTTAGAATAATTAATTATAGATTGACCCCTCAATCTATTTATACTAAAACCCCAATACTTTTAAGTATTTATACTTTGGCCTCAAAACTTTAGAAAATTACAATTTTGGCCCACTTAACCAGTAATGTCCAAAATCACACCGTTAACACTTTAACACATTTCCAACTCAATACCAAGCTCATAAATTGCTTTATTCATGATACCCTAAGTATGTGACTTTCTAGGTTCATGACCGTACAACGATAAATGATCGATTACAAAAATGTCTTCGTCATTTTCCGGAATACCTTCATGTTCATGAGTGACGCGCTAGCAACGAACGTATCATGACAATATGTACAGTAATGAAGTCAAATTTCAACGAACCTATTTATAGTCACAAATCAACGTGCAGTCCGATCCTTCTGTTAAAATGTCCCGATTGTTGTGGGAACCATGAAATGATTAAGTCTGCTATACGATTCTATGCATAGATCTAATTTGGTGGAATGAGAGATGACATCTATGGAAAAACACCTTCCCATCGTTCAACTACCCCGGCCGATGCTTTCTCATTTCAGACGACCGATACTAGATCACATAGGACATCGCTTCACTGTCGGAGGTTAACAGATCCTATCTTGACAATTACCTGTCGGACTCATATCACAAGATTAAACTGCAAGAGGCCGTATCTCACCCTCAAAGAAGGTGAGCATTGTCCAAACGTAAGATTTTGCCCCTGATATAGCCGACATTCGTAATTTCTCAAGTCAAAGGATTAATTTGCACAATTTGCAACGAATGACAAACTATTAATCCAAAGTCATGTACTTTTGTCATTCCGGTCACAATCAATGATCCGTTCAACCAACGATCATTCATATGTCAGTTAATTGCATCCCTATGCTGTTGTAGCTCAACGCTTGCTACCCTTTAATATTAATATCTCTATGTTAATCAAAGGTAACTACATATGATAGTCCTGGTCAAATAATCTAAGAACTATGAATGCTTTTGAATGTTTATCATGTAGAATAAACATGCCATTGAATTCTCAACACCTTAAGAATATATTCCTTCTCCGAAAAAAATTGAGGACATATTCATATAATTGAACAGAGAATATGAACATCTAATTAACATGCCATTCAGATTTGCATCAAAATGCCCTATATTGGTCATCTAACTATATAGCATTAGGGCATATCTCTGACAATCTCCCACTTGTACTAATGCTATAGAATATAGCATTCAGCGCATATCTACATGGTATCGCATCCCCATCTTTTCAAGATGACGTTCCAACTGCGATTGACTCATGGGCTTAGTAAGTGGGTCAACTACATTCTCTAATGTAGGGACTTTCTACAGACTTATATCTTTTCAAGCAACTATCTCTCGAATGATATGAAAATGTCTTTTAATGTGTTTGGATTTCTGATGAAATCTAGGTTCCTTAGCTTGTGCAATAGCTCCATTGTTGTCGCAATACAGCGGTATTGACAACTCGATGGAAGGAACCACTTCTAGCTCTAGCAATAACTTCCTTATCCAAACAGTTTCTTTTGTTGCATCAGATGCAGCAATGTACTCGGCTTCTGTAGTGGAGTCAGCAGTAACAGGTTGCTTGGAACTCTTCCAACTTACTGCTCCTCCATTACAAACAAAACACAAATTCGGATGTAGACTTTCTATCATCCGTATCAGATTGAAAATCAGAATCTGTGTACCCATCCATCTGGAGTTCTCATCCTCCATAAATCAGTGCAAGGTCCTTAGTCTTACGCAAGTACTTAAGGATATGTTTCACTGCCATCCAGTGTTCTTCTCCTAGATCGGACTGATATCTGCTCACAAAGCTTACAACATATGCAATATCAAGCCTTGTACATAGCATGGCATACATGAGTCTGCCAACTGCCGAAGCATAAGGCACACGTTCCATACGTTGCCTTTCATCTTCAGATTTGGGAGACATGTTCTTAAAAAGATGTATTCCATGTCGGATAGGCAGAAGACCTTTCTTAAAACTCTCCATATTGAATTTCTTCAATACTCGCTCTATGTACAGACTTTGAGACAAGCCAATCAATCTTTTCATTCTATCTCTATAGACATGAATCCCCAAGATATAAGAGGCTTCTCCCAAATCTTTCATGGAGAACTTGTTATTCAACCAAATTTTAGTGGATATCATATGTCCAACATCATTTCCCATGATTATTATGTCATCAACATACAAAATCAGAAAAGTGGTCATACTCCTACTAATCTTCTTGTATACACAAGGTTCATCATCATTTCTAATGAAACCAATCTCTTTGATCTCATTATTAAATATGATGTTCCAAGAACGAGAGACTTGCTTTAGACCATAAATTGATCTTTTGAGCTTACACACTTGATATTTGTTGGATTTAAAACCTTCAGGCTGTTCCATATAGATATCTCCTCAAGATAGCCATTGAGGAATATAGTTTTAACATCCATTTGCTAGATCTCAAAATCATAGTGTGCGGCAATAGCAAGCATGATGCAGATGGACTTAAGCATAGCAACTGGTAAAAACGTTTCGTCATAATCAACACCTTGTTTCTGATGAAAACCTTTCACAACTAGCCTTGTTTTATAAGTTTCCACATTTCCATCTATTCCAAGTTTCCTTTTGAAGACCCATTTACAAACTATAGGTACAATACCTTCAGGTCGGTCAACTAAGGTCCAAACATCATTTGAATACATAGAATCTATCTCTGTTTGCATAGCCTGCCTCCATTTCTCGGAATCAATATCTTGTATTGCTTCCTCATAATCAGTAGGATCATCCAAATGATCTTTATCCCCTATCACAAACAACTCTTGTGTTCCCTCAAGCAGGTAACCATATCTCTTAGGAGGACGGGATACTCTACTAGATCTTCGAGGTCCTTGTGTGATAACTGGTTCTGGATCTTGTTGAATTGGTTCGGGATCATGACTTTGATCATTTTATGGTTCAGAAGACTATTCTTCAATTCTTATTTTCCTACTGCCTCCTTCTTGAACAAACTCTTTTTCAAGAAAGCAGGCATCTCGGCTGATCAATATCCTTTGATCATCGGGAAAATAGAAATAATATCCTCTAGTCTCCTTAGGATATCCCATAAATTTCCATTTATTTGATCTAGCTTCCAACTTGTCCATCTTAAGTTTCTTAACATAAGCGGGACATCCCCAAATCCTAACATGATTAAGACTTGGTTTCCTACCAAACCACATCTCATATGATGTAGTAGGAACAACTTTAGTTGGATTCAACAAGTAAATAGCCGTAAGAAGTGCATATCCCCATAATGAAATTGGAAGATCAGTGTAACTGATCATAGATCGTACCATATCCATCAATGTACAATTCCTACGTTTAGATACTCCATTTAATTGTGGTGTAGCATGTGGAGTAGTCTGTGAAGTTATTCTAGCTTGTTTAAGATATTCAAGAAATTCAGTACTTAAGTATTCACCTCCTCGATCGGATCACAGGGTTTTAATACTTTTTCCCATTTGGTTTTCTACTTCAGCTTTAAATTCCTTGAATTTATCAAAAGCCTCGGATTTGTACTTCATTAAGTACACATAACCATACCGAGAATAGTCATCGGTGAAGGTTATGAAGTAGATATAACCACCGCGAGCTATTTCTCTAAAGGGTCAGCATACATCACTATGTATTAATGATAACAATTCAGTGGCTCTTGTTCCTTTTCCAACAAATGATGACTTGGTCATTTTCCCGAGAATACAAGACTCACATGTAGGCCGGGCTCAAATCCTAATGAATTGATAAGTTCATTTTGAGCCATCCATGTTAATCTTTTCTCGTTAACATGACCGAGTCTCAAGTGCCACAATTGCTTCACATTAATTTGAATATCTTTTGTTTGTTTCTCATTTGAGGTGGAAGTTTAAGTTACATGCATGCATTCATCCAAATTCAAATGATAAAGTTCGTTCAACAAAGTAGCTGAGCCGATAAATTCATTACGGTAATAAATATTACAGCTCTTGTTTGAAAAGGAAAATTCATAATTCTCACAAACAAGTTTAGGAATATAAACAATATTCTTAATAGCATTCGGAACAAACAAAACATTTGAAAGATGCAATACATGACCAGCAGGCAAACAAACTTCAGCATTTCATTTGGCATGGGCCGCAACACTTGCTCCATTGCCAACCTTCAAAACAATCTCACGCTTCCGAAGCGTTATCCTGTCATTCAGATTCTGTAAGGACATATAAACATGTGTCGTAGCACCAAAATCTAAAATCCAAGATGTACAAGCTGGACTAATTGAAAAATTAGTTTCATTCATAGAAAAAGAAGTTATACCTCGTGCAATGGCAGCAACCTGTTTCTTTTTCAACTCATGAAGGTACAGGGGACAATTTCTTCTCCAATGGCCATCACCCTTGCAGTGATAACACTGTCCTTTAGGGACAGCTTCTTTCTTCTTAATACCTCTAGTGGGCTTAGGAGCAATGTCCTTCTTTTTCTTGCTCTTCCTCCTTCTTCTATTTTTGGGCCTAAACCTAAAAGAAGAGGTAGAAACGAGAACAGTCTCCTTACCCTTTCCCTTGAACTGTGACTGCGCAGTGGTCAACATATTGGCTAGCTTAGGCAGAGAAGCAGAGAGCTTGTTCATCTGAAAGTTCACTATGAACTGATTGAAGGAAGGTGGGAGGGACTGCAGAATAAGGTCTGTGTGCAGCTTACAGTCCATGTCAAACTCATGCATCTCAAGTTGAGTAATCAGATTAATCATCCTGAGAACATGCTTGCTGACATCACCACCTTTTTCCAATCTAGCTCTGAACAACTCTTTTGACAGTTCATATCTGGCAATATCACTTTGCTCACCATACAACTCTTTCAAGTTCAGAATCATGCTAGTAGCATCATACATATTCTCACGCTGCTTTTGTAGTTCATTTGACATCGAAGCAAGGATGTAAGCCTTTGCCCTCAAGTCATGTTCAACCCAGAGCCGATATGTTTCTTGTTCTTCTTCAGTTGTAGTTTTAGGAAAGGTAGCAAGAGGGGCCTTATCCATAACATATTCTATCTTTTCCAATCCCAAAACAATTTTAAGTTTGCAAAACCAATCGGGAAAGTTTGGTCCAGTTAAAGCATTTTTATCAAGGATACAAGCAATGTGATTTGAAATAGAAGCCACTTTAAAAGTACAGCAGAAATTAGTACAGAAAGTAAGACTGCTAGTTGATGTAAAAATGCATAACTATTTAAGTATGGTCTTTACAAAAATAGTAACTCGCACTATCTTTATCGAATCTCATACTCCCAGAATGAGAAATGTGAATTCGTTAGAATCTGATAGTGGGTGACCAAATTCTCTCAACAATTTGTATCCCTCAAACCTTTGTGGTTATAATTGGAATATAAATATTAAGAGTCAACAACGCTTTGTTGTCTATTTCACAAAATAGGTTATGGTCATATCCAGTCCCTAAATTACTCGGTCTCAAACCTTTGTGGTTATAATTGACTAAGTAATTTAGTTAGATCCAACCCGCCATCTCATAATTATCCCACAAATTGAATCAATAGCCTCAAGCCTTTGTGGCTATAATTGGCCGTTAGATTTTGGCTGACAACCACATCACTATGTTATACTAGCAACTTAATTAAACTTAGTACGAATCATGTCCCTCTACCTTTGGGCAAGACCGAACATGATCGCTTTGGGTTCATTAAGTCCTAGGATGGCGGAGGACAACATATCTAATATTGATTTGCACATTTGGGAGTTTTGTAATAGATCTCATCATGCATACATTAACAATCATATAGTATATAATGCATGCAACAGGTATAAATGGTGGATCATGGACTTTCGAATAAAAAAGAAAAACTATCTTAAAACACATCACTATGTCTTCAAGATCTCCAACTCCTTTGGATTCATCTGGTTTCCTCTTTGCATTTATTCTTGAGAATTTACATATAGTCCTCACTACAATGTTCTCTCAAAAGCAAGAAAAATAAAATGAGACTTATGTCTCAATTACAAACCAGGTATCCACTAACTCCATGATCAAGTTCACCATTTATGCATCATATAGCTAGATTAAACTTATCACATAGATAATCAAAGCTAAATGAAAATAATCAATAAACATCTTAACGCATCAAATACCAAAGATAAACAAGGTCCATCTAATCTTCTATTAATGTTTTGACAACATGCATGAAAGATAATTGACTCTAACATCAACCAAGCATTCCAAGACCAACTGAGTTTACAAGCCATATAGTCTCGATATGACACGTAAACCGAGATCTCCATATAAAGGGATCATCAGGCCCGATCATAGAAAACTTTTGGCACGCTACAATTAAAGTCGATCTTTCCATGCGGGATAGAATCAACTCATATCTTTTGCACAAAGTGTCAATAAACATTAAAAGATTAGATTTGATGTACATATTACGGACTTTCAAAACCGTGGCTCTGATACCACTTGAAGGCGCATAGAGGCGTCAACTTCATAATGAAGGCGCAAAAGGCGTCAGCTTCAAAATGAAGGCGCATAATGGCGTCAGCTTCTAAAGCGGGAGCACAACGGGATCGTCTTGAGATATGTAAATAACAAAAACATGCAAGCGCAGCAGAAATAATAACAAATAAAATTTGCATGTAAACAAGTTTGTATTTACATGAACTCAAGAGTAAATCCATAACTAGTACATTCAAAGAAAATACAAGAAAGTATATACAACTATATACAAGTGTATTTAAATTGAAATACCTTACGTGGAGAACTCGGATGTAGACACTTGAAGAAGATCTTGACTTGGGCAAAGCTCCTTTGCACGTGCAAAGGTCCTAGTCGGTCCACGGGTATCCAAAAGCAAAGGACAACTTAACTAATTATAATGCTCGCTTAGTGCAAAGGTCCTAGTCAGTCCACGGGTATCCAAAAACAAAGGACAACTTAACTAATTATAATGCTCGCTTAGTTAAGTCCAAGAGCTTAGGTATACGTGAGTTGAGAATTAAAAGCTTTCCTATCTCAACTAGCCTTGGCTGAAATTTCCAAGAGAAATGAGAGAAAAATTGCTTCTAGAGAGAGAGAGATTTTCGTCCATAAGGTGCAAGAGAAAAAATGAAGACATGACCTCTATTTATAGATGCATAAACTCAATCATCAAATGACAAGTGTCATGATCTAAACAAATGAAGAAGCCAAGTGACATTTTTTCCCTTTGATGGCTGGCCAAGGATGGGCAAAATGGACAAATTTCATGCAACTTGTTGTTTGTCCTTTTGTGCAAGTTGTCTTTTGTCCTTTTGTGGTTTGTCTTTTTGTGCAACTTGTTGTTTGTCTTTTAGTGAAGACAAACATTAATTATTCTTAAACCCTTTTAAAATAATTAATTACAGATTGACCCCTCAATCTATTTACACTAATGCCCTAATACTTTTCAATATTTATACTTTGGCCCCAAAACTTTCAAAAATTGCGATTTTGGCCTACTTAACCAGTAATGTCCAAAATCACACCATTAACACTTTGACACATTTCCAACTCAATACCGAGCTCATAAATTGCTTTATTCATGATACCCTAAGTGTGTGACTTTCTAGATTCATGATCGTATAGCGATAAAGGATCGATTCCAAAAATGTCTCCGTCATTTTTTGGAATACCTTCATGTTCATGAGTGATGCGCTAGCAACAAACGTATCATGACAATACATATAGTAATGAAGTCAAATTCCTACGAACCTATTTACAGTCACAAATTAACGTGCAGTCCGATCTTTTTGTTAAAATGTCCCGATTGTTGTGGGGACCATGAAATGATTAAGTCCGCTATACGATTCTATGCATAGATTTAATTCGGTGGAATGAGAGATAACATCTATGGAAAAACACCTTTCCATCGTTCAACTACCCCGACCGAGGATTTCTCATTTCAGACGACCGATACTAGATCACATAGGACATCGCCTCACTGTCGGAGGTTAACAAATCCTATCTTGACAATTACCTGTCGGACTCATATCACAAGACTAAACTGCAAGAGGCCGTATCTCACCCTCAAAGAAGGCAAGCATTGTCCAAACGCAAGATTTAGCCCCTGATATAGCCGACAGCCATAATTTCTCAAGTCAAAGGATTAATTTGCACAATTTACAATGAATGACAAACTATTAATCCAAAGTCATGTAGTTTCATCATTCTGGTCATATTCAATGATCCGTTCAACCAACGATCATTCATATGTCAGTTAATCGCATCCCTATGCTGTTGTAGCTTAACGCTCGCTACCCTTTATCATTAACATCTCTATGTTTATCAAAGGTAACTACATATGATAGTCTGTACTTGATTATTCTAGTCCTGGTCGAATAATCTAAGGACGATGAATGCTTTTGAATATTTATCATGTCGAAGAAACATGCCATTGAAATCTCAACACCTTAAGAATATATTTCTTCTCCGAAAAACATTGATGACATATTCATATAATTGAACGGAGAATATGAACATCCAATTAACATGTCATTTAGATTTACATCAAAATGCCCTATATAGGTCATCTAACTATATAGCATTAGGGCATATCTCTAACAACATCACCCTGTTACACAATAACCAAATCAAGAACCACCTGTTCATCATCCTAGTTATAGGTCTCAAAAGGATAAAGATCAAACCTAGCTAGGTAACTAGTTAAGTAAAAGAATATACAACAAATGAATTAATTCAATTTACAAAATCATGTCCTTTATAACAAGAAGTAAGGCTTCTCAGGCAAGCACGTAGATCACATAGGGCAGGAATCTAACTCATCAACTCGACAAAGCTTGTAATCACATAGAGGCTTACTCGGGCTAATCCTCACCTATAATTGTTAGAAAGAGATATGAGCTAAACCTGCATATAACTCAGTGAGGATGGAATAAGAAGGGTTTTCATAAAGGTTTTATCGTTTTGCAAACGGTTTATCAATCGTGAAATGCAAAGAATATCATAACAAGTACATTCATAAATAATCATTAATCATATCTTCCCCGGATGTATCATTGGTCCCCGAAGATTAGATTGTTCCGGGGTATTCAATGGCGCTCGGCAAGAGAATTAGTCAATACGGTGGTAGTCGAGGTATACCGACAAGCCCAACACTGCCCGGAGTTTCTGTTACTACCTCATTCAATATGGTTGCAACCTAACCGCGCATTTACAATTCACATTCATGTGCATTTATATAAATGTGTAAACTCAGTAAATTATTTAGCATGTACAAATACATCCCATATTTTGCATCATATAAACGTGTAAAATATTTATCATATATCCGTGTCATGTAACACATACTATATCTTGCATGTAAGTACCTTAGTACTAGCACATAATAACAAGAAATAACAAGAACTGGCAAATTGGCCACTTAACAATGGGTCAAACAATAGTAACCACTAGGTACACCAAGTTTCTTCAATGTTTGTATTAGTCTAACTTAAGAAGTAAATTTACCTACGTTCTCAAACTCCAAATAATCTGATTTTAGTATATAACTGAAGCTTATCGAAAGTAGATAGTTCTAGAATCAAACAGAACTCAATTCGGAGTTGAATTGAGTGAGATATGGCCTTCGGAAAAACATTGTGCGAATCTATCAAAAATCCGATTGAGTAACTCGACCAGAATCACTCTTCCGGATGGGTGGCAGTGAGCATCCAGGCGAGTCATCTGGTCGAGTTACTCGACCGGATTATGGTCAGAGAGCATCTGGACGCATGCATACACACACACTTTGCTCTTTAACATGTGGTTATGCTTCCAAACTCATATTTTCATGCTTAACTCAAGTATGCAACCCAAATAAATGTTAAACAACATAATTCCACAAGTTTTCTAGCTTCTAAAACAGCCCAACACAAGTTCAATTCATCCATTTTCTAACCAACAACTCAACGTGACCATTCAAGCTCAATCTTCTATTTTTTATATCTACCAACAACTCCAGCATACTCCACACATTAAATACTTCATTCAATTCATCTTACAACTTATCATAATCAACAAAAGCATAAAAGACAAGTTCAAGCCAAAGAATTCACTAACACAACATCTTGGAACCCTAGAAGTTCATTCTAAGCTCAAATCCACAACAAAAGCTTATATCTATTGTGAGACCCCATATTTTGCTTTATCTCGATTTACGTATTTTACCTTATTTTGCGTGAATTGACCTATTTATGTGCTATATGACTTATAATGTGTTAAATATGTGATTAATACTCTTAGTACATGCTAAGTGTACATTCATGAAATTTTCAAAAAAAACGGAATCATAAATTTTATCGTCGGTTTTGGTGAATAGTATTTTGAACACCTGTCTGCTAAAATTTTTATAGGGGTGTTTTAAACAATTTAAAACCTAGTCTTCATGTATTAATAGACCCATGTTTGATTAAAACGGATTTGGAATCGGTTTTGAAATTTTAAAGATTTTTACACTTTCTTTTGCAAGAAAACGAGTTTTAAGCCAACTCGGGTGGAACTATTTTAATGTAAAACTCTTTGTCACCTAAAATATATTGTCTAGAATTAATTTAGTTGTCAATTTATTAGTTGAGCAAGAAATGGCCAAGAAATGAATTAAAAGACTAAAAATAGAATTAAAAGACTAAAAATTAACTTTGACTTTCATTTATTTTGTTTGACTTTGAGTATATTAGCATCAACTCACAATTGAAACAACACAAAACACACTCATCAACACACACAAGTGGCTGAAACTCCATAGCTTTTCTTGAGAGCATTTTCAACATTTTTTCAAAGTAAATTTTCATTAAAAGGTGCAATTCAAGGCCAATTTCCATCAACCAAGGCTTGATTCCACCTCTTGAGCATCCATTGAGCATCTTTGTAGCTTCAAAACACATCAAAGGTGAGAGAAAAAATCTAGATCTCAAAAGTCATTTTTTATGGTTTTGCTTATAATTGCATTTTGAACCGTTAGAATGTTAATTTGAAGTTATATTATTGCTCAGTGCATGCTAAGGATCGATTATATGTATTCTTGTGAGATTTGAACCGTTGTAGCATAAATTTTTATTTTTGGGTATTTAAAGTTGATAGATTGGCCATTTGTTGATTATTTTTGGTGGTAGTGGTTGGAATCGATTGCCGTTGATTTTTAAAAGTTTGTTAATTACGTGGTAGTGCCGTTATAATGCCGAATTTTTGATTGCAATGTTTGGGTGAAAATTCAAAAATTTCAGCCTAGGTGCATTAAGGTTTTAGGGTTGTTGGGCTTGATTTTGATGTGTCTTGGTTGGTTTCCGAGAGGGCTAATGTAGTTGATTGAATGGGTGAGTGTTAGAAACTGATTTGGAGTTGTTTGGATTAGTAGAATGTAAGATATGATTATTTGAAGTTTAGGTTGTCTTTCTTTAAATTGTTGAATTGAGCCTTTAGTTGATTGGGTGGTATTTGAGTGTTTGAATTGTGAGTTGTTGATGGTTAGACTAGGGTTAGATTACGTGTTTAATGCATGTTAAGTTGGATGGCCTACTTCGTCATCTAACTTAGTTTTTTGTTGTTTAATTGATTACTTGATGTTATATTGATGATAATTGTTGATTATTGATGATTATTGATTGATGATTGATGAACCGGGAGATAGGAAATTCTTCTAGTTTGTCCTCCTGTGAATGATTGATTATTATTATTGCTGAGTTTTGGTATGTGTGTGCCACCTCTCGAGCAGCATCGGGCTGTCGGGTTGATAACGACATGACTACCAGAGGCTACCCCCAGCTCGCATGACGGAGGTGTCATGGAGGGAGGGGCTAGTGAGGTACCTCGGGTGCGTGAGTAATGGGGAGTTATAAGAAGAATAGTTGAGATCGTGATGGCATTTGGAGCTACATCAACTAGAGTATCCTTTATTGATTGGTCATTATAGTTATATGTTTATATTGTTATTGATGTTTTATTGTGTGTTTACTGCTCAAAGGATCATTTTCAAGGAGTATAGTAAATACTGTTAGAGATTTATCAGATCCTCACTGGGCTTATTTTATATAAGCTCACTCTCTATTATTGCATGCTTATAGGTGTCCTTAAGCAAGATTACGGGTACGTGCCTCCAGAAGAGGAAAATGTGCCTTTCGTGGATGAGTCGTATGTGCAAGAGTCTTTGCCATGAGATTGTTTATAGTTATTGTAAAATGATATATTGTAAAACCTACCTTAGTATGAAGGCATATGTATGTTGACCTAGTAATCTTTCTTTTGATCATGTTTAGATTACTAAGTTGCTTTATAATCTATTTTGATATGTATGTTAAAGTTAATGTATTATGTTGTAACGGAGGCGTATAACTAAGAATGATTATTGTATAATATGGTTATGTTGTATATTGTTAACTTAATTGAGGAGTTGATTGTTGAATGGTTGAGGAGTTTGGTTGTATGATATTCTGAGAGGTTGGTTTAGAGCCTCGGTGTCTTAATTACTGTCATTATACTGCCGAAATTCTATTGCGTCCTGACAGATTGTAGGTGGGGTCGAGTTGGGGCGTGACATTTAAGTGGTATCAGAGCGCATGTTTGTTGTCAGCCAGGGTATTCTCGGAATGTGAGTAATGGTCTTAGCATGAAAGTATGTATGAAGTGAAAGAAAAGTGAATTATGTGTTAATATGGTTAAGTGATTACGTGATTATGTGATTTAGTGTTTATGTGATTGTGTGACTAATTTGTTTATGTGATTGATACTTAAGTGATTTATGTTCTTTATATGAGTTTGTTGTTTATGTGTTAATAGTTGTTCATAGTTTGTTTATGTGCTATAACCTGTGCTAACTCTTTGATTAGTAGAATGACTGGTAGACTGAGGACCGGAGGTAGGCCTGAGGTAACTGATGAGGTTCCGAGAAATGTGGCACCAGGCCAAGTTAGGGGTGATGATCGTATAGGTGCAACTTTTGATTGGTTAACCGAGATCATGGCCGGGTAGGCACAGTTACTGGCAGGGCAGGCTGCCCAAACTTAGGCATTGCAGAATCAGTTACTGAATGCACAAGGTGGGTACCACGGTCGTGGTACACTGAAAGAGTTTTTAGGGTATTATCCACCGCGATTTCAGGGGGAGCCGGATGATCAGAAAGATGAGGCGTGGATTAGTAAGGTGGAGAAGATTTTTGACCCTCTTGATTATACCGATGAGCGGAAGGTCACCTTTGTCGTGTACTTGCTGGATGATGAGGCAGAAGAATGGTGGCGCACGGTGAAAATAGCTGGGAGATCTCAGGGTATTCCGTATGTTTGGGATACCTTTCTGTTAGCTTTCCGACCGAAGTATGTCCCGAGGATCGCAAGGGAGCGGAGAGAGGCAGAGTTTCTAGCCTTAGTGCAGAGAGATGCTTCAGTGGCTCAGTTTGAGGCCACTTTCACTAGGCTGTCTCGGTATGCACCAGAGTATGTGGCTAACGAGGAACGTAAGACTCGTAGGTTCATGTTAGGGTTGAGGCCCGAGATTCAGGATGTGATGGCCCTAAATCGGTATGATATACTTACTGAGGCCTTTGATGCAGCTTCTAGACTGGAGAAGAGAAAGGGGGAACAGATTGTATCTAGCCAGCCTAGCAAGAGGCCATTTCAGCCGCAATGCCAGCAGGGTATATATAGGCCTTCAGTTCAGCAGGTTGTGTATAGGCCGCCAGCACAGCAAAGTTCTTACAGACCGCAGGGTCAACAGAGTTATTATCGGCCGCAATTTCAGCAGGGGTCTTATCAGGCTCAGCCGCAGTTTAGGCCGGCCTAGTCTCAGGGTCAATATAGGCCTAGTGTTGTTAGACCTCAGCAGCAGGCTGGTACAGCTACTTTCTCAGCTTCTGGTTCTTCTAGGAGAAGTAACAGTGCTTCGTCACCGCAGTGTACTTACTGCAAGCGCTAGGGCCATGTGGAGGCCGATTGTAGGGTGAAATCAAGGGCTTGTTTAGGTTATGGCAGCAATCAGCATAGGGCGAGGTGTCACGCCCCGACCCAACCCCCAAGCTAAAGGTTAAGTCCGGACCCGACACACGGACAGAGTCTCCCCTGTACCGTAGACATTCTAAAAACCTGTACTCACTCAAACAAGGACCCAACAATACAATACAAGCTTTTCTTAAATAAACAACAAAGTTCCAAAACACACAAGCATGCGAGAACTTATTATCAACATAGTTTTATAATCATGACATTCTAGAAAATCAATTAAACATAATTGAAAGACCAAACCTTTCTACTTTAAGTCATTCACTCCCAAGCAAGCAAAGCGAATAGAAGTAGATCATAAGTTATTACAGTTCATAGGCTTTCAAAGTTACAACACAACCAACTAGTCTTCAACTTATACAACAAGCATATACATAGCCCTTGGGCTACAAAATAGTACGTAAAGTAATCAGATGAATCTTCCACATAGCAGCAAATTCATTAACCACCTCAAGTTATCAGGCACAGCAACTAAGGTAAAGGCTCAATCTGAACTTCTTCTTCCTCAACTAATTCAACAAGCTGGGGATCACCCTCAGCGTCTCCTGAAACAGATATCGAGGTATGAGCAACCACTGTTGCCCAGTGAGGGATATAGTCCCGGGGCGTGCAATGCAACATATAATACAATTATACAACAATAACACTTAGACAATTAAAGAAACAATGATAACTTAAATAACCACACATTTAAAAGGATACATTTCACACAATCCCCTATACACCAATCTTTACAAGTCTTCAATCACGATCCACGAACCACGAGCACGATCACGATTAGCCGGCATAATCCCCAAATACTCCAGTGGGTGTACTCCGGATGTACCCCGAATCCTACGACCCAACATCCCCTGGCAATCTCCGGACCAGGCGAATGAGGGAATAGGGCATGGAGTTTGAATATCCACCGGCAAGCCCTCTGCCGCCTAGCTAATATTCAACACATCCGCCCCTGACACTATGGTTGCGCAACCACTATGCAATGCACTTAACGATGGCAAGTTAATAGCAATAATATAAGCATTAACACATATGAGGATCAACAAAGTAGGTTGACCTCGATGCAATGAGAATAGAACATTTATATAAGCAAATATGCAGTTTTGCAAAGAGACATTACAAAATAACCATAGAATTATACCAAAAGCTCCAAATCAACTTAATATCACATATAAACACTCAAGAAGTCATGTCGTGCGTTTAGAAGTGTGAGACAATCGAAATTGCACTTAAACCCCTTTATTTTACAAACTATTTCTCTTCCAAACCAAAGTTAATGATTTCATTTTCAAAGGAAACTCTCCCAACCTTCTAACTAACCCTCAAGGTACCCTCTCAACCCTCTAACTCATTCAAATGCCCGCGTTTACCCCGAAAGCCCCAAATTTCCTCTTATGGCTTTAAACTACGCGTACATTGTCCGGGCTTCAAACAAGGGATATCAAGGCATCTATAGCACCTAGGTAGCCTAAGGATACTAGAATTGAAGCCCGAATCCACCCGGATTGGCATTAACCCCAAAAGCCCCAAGTTAAAGTCGGCTATTTTCCATTTTTAGGCGATTTAAGGGCAATGCAAGTGCACGGGGCTATTAGGTTATCTTCACTAACACCTAAGGCATCTATTAGAAGCATTGAATCAAGCTAATTCGAGCAATTACGCAAAACCCTAAAAAAAAATGTCACTATTCACCCTAAAAATCAAACTAACGATTCTAACCGTTTAAAAAGCGAAACAACGGCTCAAATGTGTTCCCTAGCATTCATATAGATGGTATATTAGCATAGATAACAATTACAATGGCAAACTAACAATGGTATATTTTCAACAAATCAAGAAATGAGCAACTATTTAAAAATACAAAAACAAGCCGTGAAATCCCTCACCAAAGCGTGTAGGAGCACCTAGGAACCTTACAAACACCCTACACTAGTTGCTCAAGGCTTAGAGTGGCTTGAAATGAAGGATTGAAGAGCAAAAAAGGTTTTTCCTCACTGTTTGCTGCTGTCGGCCTGCTCCTGCTCCTATTTCAGCTTTTATTTTTTTTTTCTTTGTTATCTAATGAGCTAAATAAAGTTATTTAATGAATGGCTAAGGTGGGGTCTTGATTGGGTGCTTATGTGGCTTCTAAAATGCGCGTTGAAAGCTTAGAAACAAGCCTAAGGTGTGACACATAGGCTAACTAATTAAATCTATAAAGTTATTACGTAACACTATTCACTTGACTACTAAAATCATTTTCTAAATGAGCTCTCCTATCGCCTCTAGCTCAAATGCACATTTTTCCCACTACTTTTACAATTAATATGATTTAATAAAAATGCTAATTAACTAATAGAAGGCAGTTTAAAAATGGAGTGAATAGTAGTCATAAAAGTCAGTTAGTAAGGCACAGAAATAAATGTGCAAACAAGGGATGCAACAGTAATTAAATGCATGGCTAAATCTCGGGCGTAACATCCTCTCCCCCTTAAACTAATTGCGTCCACGCAATTCTTACATGATTCGGCGAATAACTCCGGATACCGTTCCCGCATCTGATCCTCTCTTTCCCATGTCGCATCCTCTACTCCGTGATGATCCCACAGAACTTTAACCATCGGAATGCTTTTAGTCCTCAGCTCCTGAACTTTCTGATCAACAATTCGAAGAGGTTTCTCTGTGTAGGTCAAAGTTTCACTGATTTCTAGCGGTTCCGGCTCAAGTATGTGAGAGGGATCTGGCTGATACTTCCGAAGCATGGAAACATGGAATACGTCATGAATTCTGCCCAGACTGGGAGGTAAAGCTAGACGGTAAGCCAAATCACCAACAGTTTCAGTTATCTCAAATGGTCCCACATATCGAGGACTGAGTTTACCTCCTTTACCATGCCGAATCAAACCCTTGCGAGGAGAAATTTTCAGAAATACCCGGTCCCCTACAGTAAATTTCAGATCACGACGTCGTCTATCTGCATAACTCTTTTGCCGGCTCTGTGCTATAAGCATTCTTGTTCTGATAAGCTGCACCTGATCAATAATTTTGTTCATTTCAGGTAAGAGAGTAGGGTCGATAGTCTTCATTTCACCAACGTCATCCCAGTAGAGAAGAGACCGACATTTACGCCCATAAAGTGCCTCATAAGGTGCCATACCAATAATAGCTTGATAACTATTGTTGTAGGCGAACTTTGCTAGTGGCAAATATTTCTCCCAACTTTTACCGAAGTCCAGAATACAAGCCCGTAACATATCCTCAAGGATCAAGATAGTTCTCTCGGATTGACCATCTGTCTGAGGATGATAAGCTATACTGAAATTCAAATTCGTGCCCAAAGCTTTCTGAATCTTCTGCCAGAACTGAGATGTGAATCTGGGATCTCTATCTGACACGATACTCTTTGGAATTCCATGTAGTCGGACAACATTCTCAATATACAACTCTGCCAGTTTATCAAGAGAATCAGACTTCTTTTTAGCAATAAAATGAGAAGTCTTGGTCAGTCTATCCACAATAACCCAAACTGAGTCATTACCCCTCGAAGACCTCGGTAAATCTGATACGAAATCCATAGTAATATGATCCCATTTCCAAACAAGAATAGCCAAAGGCTGCAACAACCCTGCAGGTCTCTGATGTTCTGCTTTAACTTTCTGACAAGTAAGACATCGGGCAACATAGTCAGCAATTTCTCTCTTCATATTATTCCACCAGAAATTTTGCTTTAAATCTTTATACATTTTAGTACTGCCTGGATGGATAGTATATCTAGAACTGTGTGCCTCAGCAAGAATATCCTTCTTCAGAGTTGGATCATTCGGAATACAGATTCTACCTTTGAATTTGAGAATACCATCGTCGTGCAGTTTGAAATCTGACTCTCCCCCTTTAGAATTCTCTAAGACTTTCAACAATTGAAGATTAGCCTGTTGAGCTTCTCGAATCCTGGATAACAACAGAGATTGAATCTGCAAACTTGCAAATTGAATACCAGAATTTGAAGTACTAGGCTTCCATAAGCACAATTCATCCATGAATTCCCAATTCTTGATAATCAAGCTAGCAACAGTAGCCTTTCGGCTCAAAGCATCAGCAACAATATTGGCCTTACCTGGAAGATAGTTAATAGTGCAGTTATAGTCCTCAAGTAATTCCAGCCAACGCCTCTGGCTCATGTTCAACTCTTTCTGCGAAAACAGATATTTCAAGCTCTTATGATCTGTAAATATTTCAAACTTGTTACCCCAGAGATAATGACGCCATTTCTTTAATGCAAGAATGATAGCTGCAAGCTCAAGATCATGAGTCGGATAGTTGAGTTCATAAGGCTTCAGTTTCCTGGAAGCATAGGCAATAACCCGGCCATTCTGCATCAATACACAACCCAGACCTTCCTTCGAAGTATCACTATAGATCACCAGATTATCATAACCCTCAGGTAAAGCAAGAATAGGATCTGTAGTCAATCTCTTCTTCAATTCCTGGAAGCTGGCCTCGCATTTATCATTCCAGTCAAATACGGTTTTCTTCTGAGTAAGTTGAGTTAAAGGCCCTGCAATCTTAGAGAAATCCTTGACAAACCTCCGATAATACCCAGCTAAACCAAGGAAGCTACGAATCTCCGTGACAGTTTCAGGTCGTTTCCAAGATAACACAACTTCAATCTTCGCTGGATCAACAGAAATATGGCCAAGAAAAGCAACTTGCTTAAGCCAGAATTCACATTTGTTAAACTTTGCAAATAACCGATGCTCCTGAAGAGTCTGCAACACAATTCTGAGATGCTGTTCATGTTTCGCCTCAGATTTAGAATAGACAAGGATATCATCAATAAATATGACCACAAATTGGTCCAGATAAGGACGGAATACCCTCTGCATTAAGTCCATGAATGCGGCGGGAGCATTAGTAAGACCAAACGGCAAGACAACAAACTCATAATGGCCATATCGAGTTCTGAAAGCAGTTTTAGGAACATCGTCTTTCTTAATCCTCAGCTGATAATAACCCTGCCTCAGATCAAATTTAGAGAATACCCTGGCGCCTTGCAACTGATCAAACAACTCTTCGATTAAAGGCAAAGAATATTTATTTTTGATGGTTACCTGATTAAGACCCCGATAATCAATGCATAGGCGAAGTGATCTGCCTTTCTTTTTAACGAATAGAACTGGCGCACCCCACGGTGAAGAACTCGGCTGAATGAATCCCTTCTCAAGCAAGCCCTGCAATTGAACTTTCAATTCCTGCAACTCAGGTGGAGCCATTCTGTACGGAGTCCTAGAGATAGGTGAAGTCCCCGGCAATAAATCAATCATGAACTCTATCTCTCTATCAGGCCGTAACCCAGGTAATTCCTCAGGAAATACCCCCGGAAACTCTCTCACGATAGGTACATCATTCAATTTCAATTGATCCCCAGGTTGATTAATCAAATATGCAAGATAAGCCTCACAACCCTTGCTCAATAATTTAGATGCCCTAATAGAAGAAATAATAGGAGTTCCCGTAGATTTTCTACTACCAACTATTTTAAGTATAGGCTGGTCAGGCATTTCTAGATACAGAATCTTCTTTCTACAATCAAGCTGGGCATAATATTTACTTAACCAGTCCATCCCCAATATAATTTCAAAGTCATTGAAGGGTAGGATAATCAAATCAGCAGGAAAAACATGACCCTCAATAAATATACTACATGCTCTGCAAATAGATCTAGTAACAAACTTCGGACCCATAGGAGTATAAACCACAATCTCATGCAACAATTTATCATGTTTCAATTTAGTATTTTGTGCACAAGTAGGAGTAATAAAACAATGTGAAGCCCCGGAATCAATTAAAACCTTAACTGATTGATCATTAAGAAGAAAAATACCTTCTACCACAGCGGTGGTATCCGGAAGCTCCTCAGCATCCAAGACAAATACACGGGCCTGACCTCGTGGTGGTGGTGGTGCAGCTGGTGCCCTGGTCTGAGAGTTCTGAGCTGATGTCTGACCCCTAGGGTTCTTAAATTTCTGACAGTCTTTAACCCTGTGCTGATCACTACCGCAACCTGTACACTTGTTATGTTTCTTCCAACAAACATCCTCAGTGTGGCCCTGACGCTGACAGAAGCTGCACTGCTGGTGACGTCTTGCAACAGTGCCTCCCGAAGGAGCTCTGTAAGTAGAGGTAGCTGAACTACCCTGCTGCGAACGGGAAACTGCTGGACGAAACTGACTCTGAGTCTGACTCTGAACTGGTCGTGCCTGAGTCTGAGTAGGCCCTGTGTAACTCTGAGTCTGCCTCGGCTGTGAACTCTGCCCAACTGATACAGCCTGCCCCTGGTACCCTTGACTCTGAGACTGAAACCGTTTACTCGATTGACTGGTCTCGGCTAACACATCGGCCTTCCGTTTCTCATATCTCGAGGCAGCTCGGACTACTGCAGCATAGTTAGGAAAATCATTTGAAGACAAGTTCAGCATAATATCCCTCCTCAAACCTAGGATGAACCTCTGGATCTTCATGTCCTCCGGCTGAATTAAAGTTGGTGCATAACGGGAAAGCCGGGTAAAAGTAGCCTCGTATTGATCTACCGTCATACTTCCCTGCTTCAAGTTTATGAACTCAGTTTGTCGCCTCTCGCGGGCAACTACCGATACATACTTGTCTCGAAATTCTCGGACAAAGTCGGCCCACGTATGATGAACTCCCTCAGCTCCCCATTTCTCACTGATGGTATTCCACCAATCTTCAGCATCACCCTCGAGTAGGAAAGTAGCATAAGTAATCTTTCTGTCATCATGGCACTCCAGTATCGCTGCCACTCTCTCGAACTTCCTTAGCCACATCTCAGCTTTCATATCGTCCGGCTCCCCAAAGAAAGTATAGGCCCCATGATGTATAAACCGATCATACAGATTCCCTCCGGTAGGACCACTACCTCCGGCTCTCGCAGCCTGATTACCTCCAACGACCCCTGGCTGACCCTGTTGTGTAACAAACTGGGCAATAGTGTTCATAGCTGTGGCCATCGTGGCCAAGATCTGTGCAGTGCTCGGTTCTTGAACCTGCGGTGCATTTTCGGCTACCTCAGCTTCTTGCCCATGAACCCCCTCGGGTTCTCCACCAACATTCGGATTATCAGCACGACGGCGAGGCCCCATCTCGAATAGCTAGAATGCAAAGTATTATGACAGGTATATATATGTATATATGCAATTTATAAGTAAACACATAAAGAAAAGTCCAATTAAATTCACATAAAGTCAAGTACATAGAAGTTCAAATAAATATTCCATATTCTTGAAGTAAACATAAATCACTAGATCATACTTGACATTCTAGACTCTTGATATTCTATTTCCATGCTAGCATGTTCATTCCTTATTCAAATTTCACTTAGGTCAATCAAAATCAAGGACTCATGTATTCACAAAGTCACATAACAAATCTCTACCCACAGACCGAGAAATTTAACCCGGCTTCATGCAATCTATAGCTCTGATACCACTTAAATGTCACGCCCCGACCCAACCCCCAAGCTAAAGGTTAAGTCCGGACCCGACACACGGACAGAGTCTCCCCTGTACCGTGGACATTCTAAAAACCTGTACTCACTCAAACAAGGACCCAACAATACAATACAAGCTTTTCTTAAATAAACAACAAAGTTCTAAGGCTATCCGAGCCTTATAGTACACAATAGTTCCAAAACACAGAAGCATGCGAGAACTTATTATCAACATAGTTTTATAAGCATGACATTCTAGGAAATCAATTAAACATAATTGAAAGACCAAACCTTTCTACTTTAAGTCATTCACTCCCAAGCAAGCAAAGCGAATAGAAGTAGATCATAAGTTATTACAGTTCATAGGCTTTCAAAGTTACAACACAACCAACTAGTCTTCAACTTATACAACAAGCATATACATAGCCCTTGGGCTACAAAATAGTACGTAAAGTAATCAGATGAATCTTCCACATAGCAGCAAATTCATTAACCACCTCAAGTTATCAGGCACAGCAACTAAGGTAAAGGCTCAATCTGAACTTCTTCTTCCTCAACTAATTCAACAAGCTGGGGATCACCCTCAGCGTCTCCTGAAACAGATATCGAGGTATGAGCAACCACTGTTGCCCAGTGAGGGATATAGTCCCGGGGCGTGCAATGCAACATATAATACAATTATACAACAATAACACTTAGACAATTAAAGAAACAATGATAACTTAAATAACCACACATTTAAAAGGATACATTTCACGCAATCCCCTATACACCAATCTTTACAAGTCTTCAATCACGATCCACGAACCACGAGCACGATCACGATTAGCCGGCATAATCCCCAAACACTCCAGTGGGTGTACTCCGGATGTACCCCGAATCCTACGACCCAACATCCCCTGGCAATCTCCGGACCAGGCGAATGAGGGAATAGGGCACGGAGTTTGAATATCCACCGGCAAGCCCTCTGCCGCCCAACTGATATTCAACACATCCGCCCCTGACACTATGGTTGCGCAACTACTATGCAATGCACTTAATGATGGCAAGTTAATAGCAATAATATAAGCATTAACACATATGAGGATCAACAAAGTAGGTTGACCTCGATGCAATGAGAATAGAACATTTATATAAGCAAATATGCAGTTTTGCAAAGAGACATTACAAAATAACCATAGAATTATACCAAAAGCTCCAAATCAACTTAATATCACATATAAACACTCAAGAAGTCATGCCGTGCGTTTAGAAGTGTGAGACAACCGAAATTGCACTTAAACCCCTTTATTTTACAAACTATTTCTCTTCCAAACCAAAGTTAATGATTTCATTTTCAAAGGAAACTCTCCCAACCTTCTAACTAACCCTCAAGGTACCCTCTCAACCCTCTAACTCATTCAAATGCCCGCGTTTACCCCGAAAGCCCCAAATTTCCTCTTATGGCTTTAAACTACGCGTACATTGTCCGGGCTTCAAACAAGGGATATCAAGGCATCTATAGCACCTAGGTAGCCTAAGGATACTAGAATTGAAGCCCGAATTCACCTGGATTCGCATTAACCCCAAAAGCACCAAGTTAAAGTCGGCTATTTTCCATTTTTAGGCGATTTAAGGGCAATGCAAGTGCACGGGGCTATTAGGTTATCTTCACTAACACCTAAGGCATCTATTAGAAGCATTGAATCAAGCTAATTCGAGCAATTACGCAAAACCCTAAAAAAAACGTCACTATTCACCCTAAAAATCAAACTAACGATTCTAACCGTTTAAAAAGCGAAACAACGGCTCAAATGTGTTCCCTAGCATTCATATAGATGGTATATTAGCATAGATAACAATTACAATGGCATTTAATCATATTTTCAACAAATCAAGAAATGAGCAACTATTTAAAAATGCAAAAACAAGCCGTGAAATCCCTCACCAAAGCGTGTAGGAGCACCTAGGAACCTTGCAAACACCCTACACTAGTTGCTCAAGGCTTGGAGTGGCTTGAAATGAAGGATTGAAGAGCAAAAATGGTTTTTCCTCACTGTTTGCTGCTGTCGGCCTGCTCCTGCTCCTATTTCAGCTTTTATTTTTTTTTTCTTTGTTATCTAATGAGCTAAATAAAGTTATTTAATGAATGGCTAAGGTGGGGTCTTGATTGGGTGCTTATGTGGCTTCTAAAATGCGCGTTGAAAGCTTAGAAATGAGCCTAAGGTGTGACACATAGGCTAACTAATTAAATCTATAAAGTTATTACGTAACACTATTCACTTGACTACTAAAATCATTTTCTAAATGAGCTCTCTCCTATCGCCTCTAGCTCAAATGCACATTTTTCCCACTACTTTTACAATTAATATGATTTAATAAAAATGCTAATTAACTAATAGAATGCAGTTTAAAAACGGAGTGAATAGTAGTCATAAAAGTCAGTTAGTAAGGCACAGAAATAAATGTGCAAACAAGGGATGCAACAGTAATTAAATGCATGGCTAAATCTCGGGCGTCACACGAGGGATTACCCTAGATATCAGAGGACTAAGGGTCGGGCAGCGACTCAGGGTTATCATGGTAGACCTGCGGGCAGTGCACCTCAGTAGTAGCGGGTTCAGGCTCGGGCCTACGCAGTTGACTTGGAGGAGATGCTTGAGGAGACTGCAGTTGTGGGAGGTAACTTCTTTATACTTGATCAACTTGTTAAAGTGTTGATTGATTCTTGTGCTACGCATTCTTTCATTACTCCTGCTTGTGTGCAACGTGTTAATATGCAACCTGAAAGATTGTCTTATGTGGTTGAGATTAGTACCTCTTTGACTGATAAGTATATTACTGGCCTAGTTTGTAAGGATTGTATAATACATGTTAAGGGGTATAATTTTCCTTCGGACCTTATCTTATTTCCTATCTGGGGGTACGATGTTATCTTGGGTATGGATTGGCTTTCTAAGTATGATGCCCAGTTGAACTGTAGAACAAAGGTAGTACAGTTTTGTTTGCCAGATCATCCAGTAGTTGAGGTAGTAGGGAACCGGGGTACTAAGACGAGTTTTGTTATCTCAGCAACTAAAGCCGTTAAGTTGGTGAGTAAGGGATGTTTGGGTTATCTAGCTTATTTGATCAACAAACCACCTGATATTCTACAGCTAGAGGAAGTACCTATTATTCGGGAATATCCCAATGTATTTCATTGGGAGTTGCCAGGATTATCGCCAGAGAGAGATGTGGAGTTTGTGATCAATCTTATTCCCGGTACTCAACCTATTTCAAAATTAGCATACCGGATGCCACCAGCTGAATTGAAGGAGTTGAAAACTCAGTTGCAAGAGTTAATAGAGAAGGGTTTCATTCAGCAGAGTTCTTCACCTTGGGGAGCTCCTGTTTTATTTGTGAAGAAGAATGATGGTACCTTGAGATTGTGTATTAATTATCGTGGTTTGAATCAGGTGACCATCAAGAACAAATATCCTTTGCCATTGATTGATGAGTTGTATGATCAACTTCAGGGAGCCAAAGTCTACTCTAAGTTTGACTTGAGGCAGGGGTATTATTAGCTTCGGATTTGCACGGAGGATGTTCTGAAGTCTGCCTTCAGGACTCGGTACGGGCATTATCTTGTAGTTATGCACTTTAGATTAACTAATGCACTTACAGCATTTATGGACCTTATGCTCGGGTTTTTCAGCCGTACATGGACCAGTTCGTGGTTATCTTTATTGATGATATCTTGGTTTATTCTAAGTCTGAATCGGAGCACGAGCAACATCTACGGCTTGTCTTACAAAAGTTAAAGGAGCATCAGTTGTTTGCGAAATTTAGCAAATGTGAATTTTGGCTGTAACGTATATCTTTTCTTGGCCATGTTATCACACAGCGGTATTTCTATAGATCCCACTACGATTGAGGTTGTGATATCTTGGAAACGGCCAGAGAATGTTTCGGAGGTTCGTAGCTTCCTTGGCTTGGCGGATTATTATCGTAGGTTTGTCAAGGACTTTTCGAAGATTGCTGGGCCACTTTCTAAGTTAACTCAGAAACAGACTAGTTTTGTTTGGGATAAGATATGTGAGAGTGGGTTTCAGGAGTTGAAAAAGAGATTGACTACCGCTCTAGTACTTGCTCTACCAGAGGGGACCGATAATATGGTTATTTACAATGATGCATCCAAGGAGGGCTTGTGATGTGTTCTTATGCAAAATGGTCGGGTTATTGCCTATGCTTCTAGAAAGTTGAAGCCTTATGAGGTGAACTATCCGACTCATGATCTTGAGTTGGCAACTGTGGTCTTCGCACTGAAAAAGTGGCGTCAATATCTGTGGGGTAGTAAGTTTGAGATTTTCACTTATCATAAGAGTCTGAAGTACTTGTTCTCACAGAAGGAGTTGAATATGCGTAGTGGAGGTGGATGGAACTTCTCGGAGATTATAATTGTTCTATCAGTTTTCTGCCTGGGAAGGCAAATGTTGTAGCAGATACTCTTAGCCGTAAGGCGAGTGTCACGCCCCAACTCGACCCCTCCTACGATCAGTCAGGACGCAACGGAATTTCGGCAGTATAACGACAGTAAATAAGATACCGAGGTTCTAAACCAACCTCATTAAACATCATACATCTAGCAACTCCTCAATTCAAACAACAACATACAACACAACCATATTATACAATAAACCATCCTCGTTATACGCCTCCGTTCCAACATAACATACAATACCTCAACCTTATCATACATTTCAAAATAAGTTGAGACACAACTACAACTTAACCATAGACAAAAGAAAGCCACTAAGTTAACATCGTTTGGATCATCATCTTCCAACATCTATTACAATAAGAACCATAAAGCATATAAAAGTCTATTAAGCAAATATACATGACACTAAACAACATATAATCATGGATAAGACTCAGGAACATATGACTCGTCCATGTAAGGCACATTTTCCTCCTCAGGAGGCACGTACCCGTAATCCGGCTCTGCAACACCTGTAAGCATGCAATAATAGAGAGTGAGCTTATATACATAAGCCCAGTGAGGATCCGATAGATCTCGACAGTATTCACTACGCTCCTTGGATTTAGTCCTTTGAGCAAGTAAACACACAACAACATAAATAATGCTATCATCACATAACTATATAACCATTCAATAAAGGATACTCTATTTGGTGTAGCTCCAAACGCCATCACGATCTCAACCGTTCTTCTTATAACTCCCCATTACTCACGCACCCGAGGTACCTCACTAGCCCCTCCCTCCATGACACCTCCGTCATGCGAGCTGGGGGTAGCCTATGGCAGTCATGCCATTATCAACCCGACAGCCCGACGCTGCCCGAGAGGT
Organism: Ehretia macrophylla; assembly: GCA_037974665.1. Classification (NCBI taxonomy): domain Eukaryota; kingdom Viridiplantae; phylum Streptophyta; class Magnoliopsida; order Boraginales; family Ehretiaceae; genus Ehretia; species Ehretia macrophylla. Next base: position 74,910,616 of record CM075773.1, read on the forward strand.
GGCACACACATACCAAGACTCCATAATCATCAATCATCAATCAATCATCAATCAATCAATTGGGAGATCAGCAACGAAAGTGCCCGATTCCCGAACTCAATAATAATCAATCAATAACATCAATATAACATCAATATTAAATTAAACAACAAACAACGTAGTTAGATGACAAAGTAGGCCATCTAACCGGACATGCATAATATACATAATTAAACTCTAAATTACTTATCAACAACTCACCATTCAACACTCGAACACTACCCAACCATCTAAAGGCATCGTTCAAGAAATTAAAGAATGACAACCTAAACTTCTAAAATTCATAACTTACAATCTACAAATCCAAACATTGCCAAATCAGTTTCTATCACTCACCCATTCAACCTACTACATTAGCCCTCTCGAAAATCCACCATAACACCTCCAAATCATGCCCGATAACCCTAAAACCCTAGGATGTCATGGTTGGATTTTCTGGATTTTCACACGAACAATGTAATCAAAAATTGGGCATTACAACAGCGCTAACACGTAATTATCAAGTATTTAGAAATCGACGGCAATCGATTTCGATCAACACAACTCATTTAATTCAACTTTGAACATTTTAATCAAAATTAAAACCCGGAAAATAAAAATTATGCTACATCCGACATAAATTCGTAGTATTAGTATATAACGATCCCTAGCATGTAAGGAGCAATAATCTATCATCAGATTTCAATTCTAACGGTTAAATTTGCATTTATGAGCAAAAACATAAAAATGACATTTTGAGATCTAGAATTTTTCTCTCACCTTTGATGCGATATAAGCCTAGGAATGCATGCTATGCGTGCCCAACAAGCAGAATCCAAGTCGGTGCGAAGTTCTACGGACAAAAACTAGGTTTTTCTTTGAAAAATTGGATTGAAAAGCTTGAAAATCTCTTTGGCTTTTTCTCCTTCTTTCTCTCGGCCTTGTGTGTGTTTGTGGAGTATGTTTTGTGTTGTGTGAGTGTGTGTTGATGACAAGAAGTATTTAAAAGCTTGGTCAATTAAAAAAATGCAAAGTCAAAGTTAGTTTTAATTAGTATTTTTGTGTTTTTAATGACTTTAATTGCATTTTATTGCTCACCAAGTTAAAAATAATTATGCAACCCCCAAGATATCTCAAGTGGATTATTTTTAGGTGACAAGAAGTTTTACAATCCAACAATTTCACCCGAGTCGGCTTAAAACTCGATTTTCGCAAAAGTCGGTGTAAAAACCCTAATAAATTCTTAAGCCGATTTTAAAACCATTTTCATCAAATACAGGTCTATTAAAGTCCGTGGACTAGGTCTAGAAGGGTTAAAAAGACCAGTTTCAAAATTTTAGCGGACGTGTTTCGAAAACACTATTCACTAAAAATCGACGATAAAATTTCTAACTCCGTTTTCGATGAAAATTTCATGAATGCACATTTAGCACGTATTAGGAGTATTGACATCAAAATTATAACTTTCTAGGTCCTATAGCACATAAACAGAACATATGCATGCAAAACGAGGTATAGCACGTAAAACGAGATAAACAGGAAAGTGGGGTTTCACAGCGAGTATTACTTGTTTGGCTATTAAGAAGTGGGAGGTTCTTGAGGAGTTCACTTATTGGAGATCGGAGTTGACTCAGGTTGGGGTGATATGTTCACATCTCCGTATTCAGCCTTTACTGTTGTCTCAGATCAGAGAAGCTCAGCAACTTGATGTTAAACTTCAAAAGATCAAGGATCAGATCACGGATGATTAGTCTGATTTCAAAGTCCATGAGGATGGTATTCTTCGGTTTTGGAACATGGTTTGTGTTCCCGATGAACTGGGTTTGAGGCGAGGTATCCTGGAGGAGGCTCATAATTCTAAGTATACTATTTATCCCGATGGAACCAAGATGTCTTGGGATCTGAAGCAACACTATTGGTGGAACAACATGAAGAGGGAAGTTGCTCAGTTTGTATCTCGATGTTTGACTTGTCAGCGAGTGAAAGCCAAGCATCAACGACCTGCAAGTTTGCTTCAGCCGTTAGCTATACCACAGTGGAAATGGGAGCATATTACGATGGACTTCGTCACTGATTTGCCTAGAACACCGAGAGGTAACGATGCAGTTTAGGTTGTCGTGGATCATTTGACGAAGACAGCTTACTTCATTTCGATGCGGATGGGAGATGAAGTTACAAAGTTGACGGGTCTTTATTTGGATCAGATTATTAGACTTCACGGGATTCCATCTAGTATTGTCTCATATTGAGATCCTCGTTTTATTTCTCGTTTGTGGGAGAAACTTCAAGAGACTTTGGGTACTCAGCTTAACTTTAGTACAGCGTATCATCCACAGACCGACGGTCAGTCTAAGAGGACTATTCATATTCTGGAGGATATGCTTAGGGCTTGTGTTCTGGACTTCGGGAAGAACTGGGAGAAACATCTACCACTTGCCGAGTTTGCCTATAACAATAGTTATCAAGCTACTATTGGGATGACACCTTTTGCAACTCTTTACGGCCGTAAGTGTCGTTCACCTTTGTATTGGGATGAGGTAGGGGGATGAAGACTATTGATCCGACTATTATGCCAGAGCTTCTAGAGAAGATCGAGAATGTTCAGTTGATCAGGCAGAGAATGCATACGGCGCAGAGTAGATTTAAGAGTTATGCTGATAAGCGTCGTCAAGATTTGGAGTTTGCAGTCGGAGATCGGGTTTTCTTGAGACTGTCACCTCGTAAAGGGTTTGCTCGTTATGGTAAAGGTGGTAAGCTGAGTCCGAGGTTTGTAGGGTCGTTTGAGATTACTAGCAGAGTTGGTAAGTTAGCATATCGGTTGGCTTTACCGGAAAATTTTTCTAATGTCCACGATGTATTTCATGTGTCTAATTTACAGAAATATAATCCGGATCCTTCTCATATTCTTGAGCCAGAGCCGTTACAGCTTCGTGAGAATCTGACTTATGACGAGCGGCCGATTCGTATACTTGATCAGATGGAACGAGAGTTGAGGTCGAAGAAGATTCTGATGGTCAGTGTTGTGGAAGCATCACGGTATTGAGGATACTACTTGGGAGAGGCGAGATCAGATGCAGCAGCAGTATCCATATCTTTTCCGTCCATCAAGTAAGAATTTCGAGGACGAAATTTTTTTAAAGGGGGGAGAATGTGAGACTCCATATTTTGCTTTATCTCGATTTGCGTGTTTTACCTCGTTTTACATAAATTGACCTGTTTATGTGCTATATGACTTAGAATGCATTAAATATATGATTAATACTCCTAATACATGCTAAGTGTGGATTCATAAAATTTTCATAAAAAACAGAATCAGAAATTTTATCGTCGATTTTGGTGAATAATGTTTTGAATACCTGTCTGCTAAAATTTTTACAGGGGTATTTTAAACGTTTTAAAACTTAGTCCTCGGGTATTAATAGACCCGTGTTTGATTAAAACGGATTTGGAATCAGTTTTGAAATTTTAAAGATTTTTACACTTTCTTTTGCAAGAAAACGAGTTTTAAGCCGACTCGGGTGAAACTATTTTAATGTAAAACTCTTTGTCACCTAAAATATATTGTCTAGAATTAATTTAGTTGTCAATTTATTAGTTGAGCAAGAAATAGTCAAGAAATGAATTAAAAGACTAAAAATAGAATTAAAAGACTAAAAATTAACTTTGACTTTCATTTATTTTGTTTGACTTTGAGTATATTAGCATCAACACACAATTGAAACAACACAAAACACACTCATCAACACACACAAGTGGCCGAAACTCCATAGCTTTTCTTGAGAGCATTTTCAACATTTTTTCAAAGTAAATTTTCATTAAAAGTTGTAATTCAAGGCCAATTTCCATCAACCAAGGCTTGATTCCACCTCTTGAGCATCCATTGAGCATCTTTGTAGCTTCAAAACACATCAAAGATAGGAGAAAAATTCTAGATCTCAAAAGTCATTTTTTTATGTTTTTGCTTATAATTTCATTTTAAATTGTTAGAATGTTAATTTGAAGTTATATTATTACTCAGTGCATGCTAAGGATCGATTATATGTATTCTTGTGAGATTTGAACCGTTGTAGCATAAATGTTTATTTTCGGGTATTTAAAGTTGATAGATTGGCCATTTGTTGATTATTTTGAGTTGTAGTGGTTGGAATCGATTGCCGTCAATTTCTAAAAGTTTGTTACTTATGTGGTAGCACCGTTATAATGCCGAATTTTCGATTGCGATGTTTGGGTGAAAATCCAGAAATTTCAGCCTAGGTGCATTGAGGTTTTAGGGTTGTTGGGCTTGATTTTGATGTGTCTTGGTTAGTTTCTGAGAGGGCTAATGTAGTTGATTGAATGAGTGAGTGTTAGAAACTGATTTGGAGTTGTTTGGATTAGTAGAATGTAAGATATGATTATTTGAAATTTAGGTTGTCTTTCTTTAAATTGTTGAATTGAGCCTTTAGTTGATTGGGTGGTATTTGAGTGTTTGAATTGTGAGTTGTTGATGGTTAGACTAGGGTTAGATTACGTGTTTAATGCATGTTAAGTTGGATGGCCTACTTCGTCATCTAACTTAGTTGTTTGTTGTTTAATTGATTACTTGATGTTATATTGATGATAATTGATGATTATTGATGATTATTGATTGATGATTGATGAACCGGGAGATAGGCAATTCTTCTAGATTGTCCTCCTGTGAATGATTGATTATTATTATTGCTGAGTTTTGGTATGTGTGTGCCACCTCTCGGGCAGTATCGGGCTGTCGGTTTGATAACGGTATGACTACTTGAGGCTACTCCCAGCTCGCATAACGGAGGTGTCATGGAGGGAGGGACTAGTGAGGTACCTCGGGTGCGTGAGTAATGGGGAGTTATAAGAAGAATGGTTGAGATCGTGATGGTGTTTGGAGCTACACCAACTAGAGTATCATTTATTGATTGGTCATTATAGTTATATGTTTATATTGTTATTGATGTTTTATTGTGTGTTTACTGCTCAAAAGATCATTTCCAAGGAGTATAGTAAATACTGTTAGAGATCTATCGGATCCTCATTGGGCTTATTTTATATAAGCTCACTCTCTATTATTGCATGCTTACAGGTGTCCTTGAGCAAGATTACAGGTACGTGCCTTCAGAAGAGGAAAATGTGCCTTTCGTGGATGAGTCTTACGTGCAAGAGTCTTTGCCATGAGATTGTTTATAGTTATTGTAAAATGATGTACTGTAAAACCTACCTTAGTATGAAGGCATATGTATATTGAACTAGTAATCTTTCTTTTGATCATGTTTAGATTACTAAGTTGCTTTATAATCTATTTTGATATGTATGTTAAAGTTAAGGTATTATGTTGGAACGGAGGCGTATAACTAAGAATGATTATTGTATAATATGGTTATGTTGTATGTTGTTAACTTAATTGAGGAGTTGATTGTTGAATGGTTGAGGAGTTTGGTTGTATGATATTCCGAGAGGTTGGTTTAGAGCCTCGGTGTCTTAATTACTGTCGTTATACTACCGAAATTCCATTGCGTCCTTACTGATTGTAGGTGGGGTCGAGTTGGGGCGTGACATCTATCATCATCATGCTCAATATACATATATAATACATAATCATGAACCACGTGAGCTTTAACAAACATTTTGAAAACATCCCTCACCTTGTTCTTGAGTTTAAAAGCAAGAGAAACAAGCTACACACTTGAAGAGGCTAGAAAATGCAGAAGAAATGCTTGAAAATGGTTGAAATCCTTCTTCTTCCTTCCTCTTTTTTTCTCTTCTTCTTTCTCTTCTCCTGAGCTCTACATGTGGTGTATGTGTTTGATCGTGTGTTGTGTGTATGTTGTATGTGTTTTGTGTGTTTTAATTAGGTAGACATTATCTAAAGGTCCAAAAGACTAAGTTGCCCCTCTAACTTAATACCTATTTACTGGCATAAAATAGTTGTAGTTCAAGTGTTTTAGTTCTAGCTTAATTATTCTAGTTAGCTATTGCAATGTGACAAAGTTTAATTAATGCCTACGATTGAAAACTTGTAAATGCACGTAATAAATATAATGCTCATAAAAGGAGATGAAATGCACATTAATTCATATAAATGCATATTAAATGGTGGAAAAATATATGAAACGCTATAAAATGCATGTAGGCTTTGTACGGGCTCAGTACGGGGTCTCACATCCTCTCATCTTTAACAGAATTATGCCTTTGCATTTCATTTATTCTAATGGTAACGAAAAGAGGTTGATCGCTAAAATGTAAGGAGACTTTCATTGTCAATATCAAGCTCACCTAGCTCAAAATCAAGCTTTAGAACACATTATATACCTCAAACATGATAACCCTTATTATAATAAGAATGAAATCAACTATTTGAATCACCACACTCAACTGATCTCTCCTAATAGCCTCGAGGTGAATTATTCAATTTCTAAAACCTTTACTCCACTTCAAGAGAACTTTCAATTATGAATCAACCTCACCTAATAATAATATTACATCCGTAGTGGGAAGCGGTTCCCACCTTTTAAACCACCGCAATTATACTTGCGGGTACCCTTGCTCTCAATAAATTCTCCAAGTTCGAATCCATCAAGTTATAATTAGCACCCATAGCCTATGCTCAAAGATCCCAATGAAGAGTTTTCGTGAGACTAGCGAGTAACACACAAAGTTTAGTAGGATATCGTCTAGCACCAAGTGGCTTTGAATGCTTACCCTTAATCCCTCAAATGATTTCATCTCTTACCATTAAATAGGTAGGTAAATGTCCTTAGTCATAGATTCATCCAACTATGGCTCCTAGGTTTAAGAGTTAAACTCCAAATGAACTTTGATATGTCGATCCCAGTCAATAGTAATATACATACCTTATATTACAACTTATTTCATTCTTATACGTGTATCAATAATATTTCAAATTGATTCATTCTAGAATAACCTCAACTTCCAACCCCTTATCCAAGATTAAATTCCACAAGTACAATAATCAAGATCCCAAGAATACGCTAGTAATACAATGATAATTATAATATCATGGCCCATCTCACCATGGCCTAACCTTCACAAATTCACTCTTATAATGACGCACAACTACCTCCAATTAATCTATTAACATCCGAATAACTTGTCACTTCCATCAATTTCAGGGAGATAACTTCATAAGGTATATAAACTCTAAAGTAACCCTGACTATGAGTCTATATTCATGATAACTTCGATAGACAATTATTTTGTCTTAATTAATTCAACTCTTGCAACTAAGTATCATTGACTTAATTTCCACAATTCACTTTCTAGATACCAAATCATAATCTTAACTTCAACTTAGTAAAACTGAAACGAAACCCAATGACATCTATATCATAGTCCATAAGCAACTGCAATACAATTATAAGTTACACACATAAGGCTAGCACATAATGGTTGGGGTTTTATTCAAGTCTAAATTCACATATATTATTCTATGTCTATTATCCCTCAAGATGCCTTAGTACCGATAACATTTAGCACCTATAACCTAGAGTCATGACCGAGGATATAAGTTAAGTGGACCCCAAATTCACTTATTGACCCTTTGGTACATAACTTATACTCCCAAATATATTGTAACATTAGACTATGCTAATGGCTCAAGTCTTAATCATATCAGAACTAAGACTAATCACTTGATGTATATCACATAACTTAACCACATATACTACATAAATCCTTCTTTTACCAATACTCCAAACTCTCTAAATAGTTATAGCACACATACATTCTTACCCAACATCAAACATTAAACTCATACTCAACCTCTATGAAAAACTTAGTCCTTCACAAAACTAAGTATTCATCTTAAGCATCACATTTACCTAGTCCTATGGATCATTGCATATTGTCCTAGCTATTTATGACCTTAAAAGATTAGTACGGGTTAACTCACACATGCCAATATTATAATTATACCCAACAAATAGATCCCATATAAGCAAGAAACATTTATGGCATGATAGGCACATAAGTTCACCCAAGCTCGTATAACACGTAGGTTCACATAAGCACCTATAGATACCCAACCATATTCTCATCCTAAGTCTACTTGTCACGCCCCGACCCAACCCCCAAGCTAAAGGTTAAGTCCGGACCCGACACACGGACAGAGTCTCCTCTGTACCGTGGACATTCTAAAAACCTGTAAACACTTAAACAAGGTCCCAACAATACAATACAGCTTTTCTCAATTAAACAATAAAGCTATAAGGCCATCCGAGCCTTATAGTACGCAATATCTCCAAAACACACAAGCATGCGAGATCTAGTTGACAGCATAGTCTTATAATCATAACATTCTGGGAAATCAATAAAACAACTTAAGGGATAAAGCATTCTACATCAACTATCTACTCCCAAGCATGCAAGGAAATAAGACAAGAATAAAAGTTATTACAGTTCGTAGACTTTCAAAGCCACAACCCAAACATCTAATCTTTGACTTAAACAACAAGCATATACAAAGCCCTTGGGCTACAAAATAGTACATAAAGTAATCAGATGAGTCTTCCACATAACAACAAAATCATTAACCACCTCAAGTTATCAGACACAGCAACTAAGGTAAAGGCTCGATCTGAACTTCTTCTTCCTCAACTAAATCAACAAGCTGGGGATCACCCTCAGCGTCTCCTGAAACAGATATCGAGGTATGAGCAACCACTGTTGCCCAGTGAGGGATATAGTCCCGGGGCGTGCAATGCAACAAATAATACAATCATGCAACAATAACACTTAGACAATTAAAGAAACAACGATAACTTAAATAACCACACAATTTAAAGGATACGTTTCACTCAATCCCCTATACACCAATCTTCACTGGTCTTCAATCACGATCCACGAACCACGAGCATGATCACGATAAGCCGGCATAACCCCAATCACTCCAGTGGGTGTACTCCGGATGTACCCCGAATCCTACGACCCAACATCCCCTGGCAATCTCCGGACCAGGCGAATGAGGGAATAGGGCACGGAGTTTGAATATCCACCGGCAAGCCCTCTACCGTCCAGCCGATATTCAACACATCCGCCCCGACACTATGGTTGCGCAACCACTATGCATTGCACTCAACGATGGCAAGTTAATAACAATAATACAAGCATTAACACATATGAGGATCAACAAAGTAGGTTGACCTCGTTGCAATTAGGATAGAAGCTAATAAGCAGTTTACAAATGAACTTATACCACATAAGCATAGAATCATTCCAAAAGCTCCAAATCAATTTAAAATCATATATAAACACTTAAGAAGCCCTGACATGGGTTTAGAAGTGTGAGACAACTTAAATTGCACCTAAACCTCTTTGTTTTTCGATCTATTTCTCTTCTAAACCAAAGTTAATGATTTCATTTTCAAAAGAAACTCTCCCAACCTTCTAACTAACCCCCAAGGTACCCTCTCAACCCTCGAACTCAATCAAATGCCCGCGTTTACCCCGAAAGCCCCAATTTCCCTCTTTTGGCTTTAAACCACACCTACATTGTCCGGGCTTCAAACAAGGGATATCAAGGCATCTATAGCACCTAGGTAGCCTAAGGATACTAGAATTGAAGCCCGAATCCACCCGGATTCGCATTAACCCCGAAAGCCCCAACTTAAAGTCGGCTATTTTCCATTTTTAGGCGATTTAAGGGCAATGCAAGTGTACGGGGCTATTTAATTATCTTCACTAGCACCTAAGGCATCAATTAGAAGCATTAATTCAAGCCAATTCGAGCAATTACACAAAACCCTAGAAAAAAATGTCACTATTCACCCTAGAAATCAAACTAACGATTCTAACCGTTTAAATTGCGAAACGACGGTTCAAAAGTGTTCTCTAGCATTCATATAGATAGTATATTAGCATAGATAACAATTACAATAGCATATAATCATATTTTCAACAAATCAATAAATGAGCAATTATTTAAAAATGCAAAAACGAGTCGTGAAATCCCTCACCACTACGCGTAGGAGCACCTAGGAACCTTGCAAGCACCCCATACTAGTTGCTCAAGGCTTGGCTTGGCTTGAGGTGAAGAGTTGAAGATGGAAAAATGCTCCCAAAGGCAAGGAGGGGCTGTCGGGTTTTGGGGCTGCTGTTCAGCTTTCTATTTTTTTTTTTTCTTTTGCATTTTGTGTGTTTAAGTGTTAATATAAAGGGGTTAAGTTGAGGTGGGGTCTTTTGGGTGTTTAAGCGATCTAATAAAATGTGCGTAGTAAGCTTTAAAAGCGAGCCTAAGGGATGACACATTGGTTAATTAATTAAATCTATAAAGTTATTACGTAACACTATTCACTTGACTTCTAAAATTATTTTCTAAACGAGCCTTCCTAACGCCTTAAGCTCAAAAGCACATTTTTTCCACTACTTTTACAATTAATATGATTTAATAAAAATGCTAGTTAACTAATAGAAAGCATTTTAAAAACGGAGTGAATAGTAGTCACAAGTCAGTTAATAAGGCATAGAAGTAAATGCGCAAACAAGGGATGCAACAGTAATTAAATGCATGGCAAATTCTCGGGCGTCACATCCTCTCCCCCTTAAACTAATTGCGCCCACGCAATTCTTACATGTTTCGGCGAATAACTCTGGATACCGATCCCGCATCTGATCCTCTCTTTCCCACGTCGCATCCTCTACTCCGTGATGATCCCACAGAACTTTAACCATCGGAATGCTTTTAGTCCTCAGCTCCTGAACTTTCTGATCAACAATTCGAAGAGGTTTCTCTGTGTAGGTCAAAGTTTCACTGATCTCTAGCGGTTCCGGTTCAAGTATGTGAGAGGGATCTGGCTGATACTTCCGAAGCATAGAAACATGGAATACGTCGTGAATTCTGCCCAGACTGGGAGGTAAAGCTAGACGGTAAGCCAAATCACCAACAGTTTCAGTTATCTCAAATGGTCCCACATATCGAGGACTGAGTTTACCTCCTTTACCATGCCGAATCAAACCCTTGCGAGGAGAAATTTTCAGAAATACTCGATCCCCTACAGTAAATTTCAGATCACGACGGCGTCTATCTGCATAACTCTTTTGCCGGCTCTGTGCTGTAAGCATTCTTTTTCTGATAAGCTGCACCTGATCAATCATCTTGTTCATTTCAGGTAAAAGAGTAGGGTCGATAGTCTTCATCTCACCAACATCATCCCAGTAGAGAGGAGACCGACATTTACGCCCATACAGTGCCTCATAAGGTGCCATACCAATAGTAGCTTGATAACTATTGTTGTAGGCGAACTCTGCTAGTGGCAAATATTTCTCCCAACTTTTACCGAAGTCCAGAATGCAAGCCCGCAACATATCCTCAAGGATCAAGATAGTTCTCTCGGATTGACCATCTGTCTGAGGATGATAAGCTGTACTGAAATTCAAATTCGTGCCCAGAGCTTTCTGAATCTTCTGCCAGAACTGAGATGTGAATCTGGGATCTCTATCCGACACGATACTCTTTGGAATTCCATGTAGTCGGACAACATTCTCAATATACAACTCCACCAGTTTATCAAGAGAATCAGACTTCTTTTTAGCAATAAAATGAGAAGTCTTGGTCAATCTATCCACAATAACCCAGACTGAGTCGTTACCCCTCGAAGACCTCGGTAAATCGGATACGAAATCCATAGTAATATGATCCCATTTCCAAACAGGAATAGCCAAAGGCTGCAACAACCCTGCAGGTCTCTGATGTTCTGCTTTAACTTTCTGACAAGTAAGACATCGGGCAACATAGTCAGCAATTTCTCTCTTCATATTATTCCACCAGAAATTCTGCTTCAAATCTTTATACATTTTCGTACTGCCTGGATGGATAGTATATCGAGAACTGTGTGCCTCAGCAAGAATATCCTTCTTCAGAGTTGGATCATTCGGAATACAGATTCTACCTTTGAATTTGAGAATACCATCGTCGTGCAGTTTGAAATCCGACTCTCCCCCTTTAGAATTCTCTAAGACTTTCAACAATTGAAGATCAGCCTGTTGAGCTTCTCGAATCCTGGATAACAACAGAGATTGAATCTGCAAACTTGCAAATTGAATACCAGAATTTGAAGTACTAGGCTTCCATAAGCACAATTCTTCCATGAATTCCCAATTCTTGATAATCAAGCTAGCAACAGTAGCCTTTCGGCTCAAAGCATCAGCAACAATATTGGCCTTACCTGGAAGATAGTTAATAGTGCAGTTATAGTCCTCAAGTAATTCCAGCCATCGCCTCTGCCTCATGTTCAACTCTTTCTGGGAAAACAGATATTTCAAGCTCTTATGGTCTGTAAAGATTTCAAATTTGTTGCCCCAGAGATAATGACGCCATTTCTTTAATGCAAGAATGATAGCTGCAAGCTCAAGATCATGAGTCGGATAGTTGAGTTCATAAGGCTTCAGTTTCCTGGAAGCATAAGCAATAACCCTGCCATTCTGCATCAATACACAACCCAGACCTTCCTTCGAAGCATCACTGTAGATCACCAGATTATCATAACCCTCAGGTAAAGCAAGAATAGGAGCTGTAGTCAATCTCTTCTTCAATTCCTGGAAGCTGGCCTGACATTTATCATTCCAGTCAAATACTGTTTTCTTCTGAGTAAGCTGAGTTAAAGGCCCTGCAATCTTAGAGAAATCCTTTACAAACCTCCGATAATACCCAGCTAAACCAAGGAAGCTACGAATTTCCGTGACAGTTTCAGGTCGTTTCCAAGATAACACAACTTCAATCTTCGCTGGATCAACAGAAATACCATCCTGCGAGATAATATGGCCAAGAAAAGCAACTTGCTTAAGCCAGAATTCACACTTGCTAAACTTTGCAAATAACCGATGCTCCTGAAGAGTTTGCAACACAATTCTGATATGTTGTTCATGTTCCGCCTCAGATTTAGAATAAACAAGGATATCATCAATAAATATGACTACAAATTGATCCAGATAAGGACGGAATACCCTCTGCATTAAGTCCATGAATGCGGCGGGAGCATTAGTAAGACCAAACGGCAAGACAACAAACTCATAATGGCCATATCGAGTTCTGAAGGCAGTTTTAGGAACATCATCTTTCTTAATCCTCAGTTGATAATAGCCCTGCCTCAGATCAAATTTAGAGAATACCCTGGCGCCTTGCAACTGATCAAACAACTCTTCGATTAAAGGCAAAGGATATTTATTTTTGATGGTTACCTGATTAAGACCCCGATAGTCAATGCATAGGCGAAGAGATCCGTCTTTCTTTTTAACGAAGAGAACTGGCGCACCCCACGGCGAAGAACTCGGCTGAATGAATCCCTTCTCAAGCAAGCCCTGCAATTGAACTTTCAATTCCTGCAACTCAGGTGGAGCCATTCTGTACGGAGTCCTAGAGACAGGGGAAGTCCCCGGCAACAAATCAATCATGAACTCTATCTCTCTATCAGGCGGTAACCCAGGTAATTCCTCAGGAAAGACCCCCGAAAACTCTCTCACGATAGGTACATCATTCAATTTCAATTGATCCCCGGGTTGATTAATCAAATATGCAAGATAAGCCTCACAACCCTTGCTTAATAATTTAGATGCCCTAATAGAAGAAATAATAGGAGTTCCCGTAGATTTTCTACTACCAACTATTTTAAGTACAGGCTGGTCAGGCATTTCTAGATACACAATCTTCTTTCTACAATCAAGCTGGGCATAATATTTACTTAACCAGTCCATCCCCAATATAATTTCAAAGTCATTGAAGGGTAGGATAATCAAATCAGCAGGAAAAACACGACCTTCAATAAATATGCTACATGCTCTGCAAATAGATCTAGTAACAAACTTCGGACCCATAGGAGTATAAACCACAATCTCATGCAACAGTTTATCATGTTTCAATTTAGCATTTTGTGCACAAGTAGGAGTAATAAAAGAATGCGAAGCCCCGGAATCAATTAAAACCTTAACTGATTGATCATTAAGAAGAAAAATACCTTCTACCACAGCGGTAGTGTCCGGAAGCTCCTCGGCATCCAAAGCAAATACTCGGGCCTGGCCTCGAGGTGGTGGTGCTGCAGCTGGGGCCCTGGTCTGAGAGTTCTGAGCTGATGTCTGACCCCTAGGGTTCTTAAATTTCTGACAGTCTTTAACTCTGTGCTGATCACTGCCGCAACCTGTACACTTGTTATGTTTCTTCCAACAAACATCCTCAGTGTGGCCCTGACGCTGACAGAAGCTGCACTGCTGGTGACGTCTTGCAACAGTGCCTCCCGAAGGAGCTCTGTAAGTAGAGGTAGCTGAACTACCCTGCTGCGAACGGGAAACTGCTGGACGGAACTGACTCTGAGTCTGACTCTGAACTGGTCGTGCCTGAGTCTGAGTAGGCCCTGTGTAACTCTGAGTCTGTCTCGGCTGCGAACTCTGACCAACTGATACAGCTTGCCCCTGGTACCCTTGACTCTGAGACTGAAACCGTTTACTCGACTGACTGGTCTCGGCTAACACATCGGCTTTCCGTTTCTCATATCTCGAGGCAGCTCGGACTACTGCAGCATAGTTAGGAAAATCATTTGAAGACAAGTTTAGCATAATATCTCTCCTCAAACCCATGATGAACCTCTGAATCTTCATATCCTCTGGCTGAATTAAAGCTGGTGCATAACGGGAAAGCCGGGTAAAAGTAGCCTCGTATTGATCTACGGTCATACTTCCCTGCCTCAAGTTTATGAACTCAGTCTGTCGCCTCTCGCGGGCAACTACCGATATATACTTGTCTCGAAATTCCCGGACAAAGTCGGCCCACGAATGATGACCTCCCTCAGCTACCCATTTCTCACTAATGGTATTCCACCAATCTTCAGCATCACCCTCGAGAAGGAAAGTAGCATAAGTAATCTTCCTGTCATCATGGCACTCCAATATCGCTGCCACTCTCTCGAACTTTCTTAGCCACATTTCAGCTTTCATATCGTCCGGCTCCCCAAAGAAAGTATAGGCCCCATGATGTATAAACCGATCATACAGATTCCCTCCGGTAGGACCACTACCTCCGGCTCTCGCAGCCTGATTACCTGCAACGACCCCTGGCTGACCCTGTTGTGTAACAAACTGGGCAATAGTATTCATAGCTGTGGCCATCGTGGCCAAGATCTGTGCAGTGCTCGGCTCTTGAACCTGCGGTGCATTTTCGGCCACCTCAGCTTCTTGCCCTTGTACCCCCTCGGGTTCTCCACCAACATTCGGATTATCAGCACGACGGCGAGGCCCCATCTCGAATAGCTAGAATGCAAAGTATTATGACAGGTATATATATATGTATATATGCAATTTATAAGTAAACACATAAAGAAGAGTCCAATTAGATTCACATAAAGTCAAGTACATAGGAATTCAAATAAATATTCCACATTCTTGAAGTAAACATAAATCACTAGATCATACTTGACATTCTAGACTCTTGATATTCTATTTCCATGCTAGCATGTTCATTCCTTATTCAAATTTCACTTAGGTCAATCAAAATCAAAGACTCATGTATTCACAAAGTCACATAACAATTCTCTACCCACAGACCGAGAAATTTAACCCGGCTTCATGCAATCTATAGCTCTGATACCACTTAAATGTCACGCCCCGACCCAACCCCCAAGCTAAAGGTTAAGTCCGGACCCGACACACGGACAGAGTCTCCTCTGTACCGTGGACATTCTAAAAACCTGTAAACACTTAAACAAGGTCCCAACAATACAATACAGCTTTTCTCAATTAAACAATAAAGCTATAAGGCCATCCGAGCCTTATAGTACGCAATATCTCCAAAACACACAAGCATGCTAGATCTAGTTGACAGCATAGTCTTATAATCATAACATTCTGGGAAATCAATAAAACAACTTAAGGGATAAAGCATTCTACATCAACTATCCACTCCCAAGCATGCAAGGAAATAAGACAAGAATAAAAGTTATTACAGTTCGTAGACTTTCAAAGCCACAACCCAAACATCTAATCTTTGACTTAAACAACAAGCATATACAAAGCCCTTGGGCTACAAAATAGTACATAAAGTAATCAGATGAGTCTTCCACATAACAACAAAATCATTAACCACCTCAAGTTATCAGACACAGCAACTAAGGTAAAGGCTCGATCTGAACTTCTTCTTCCTCAACTAAATCAACAAGCTGGGGATCACCCTCAGCGTCTCCTGAAACAGATATCGAGGTATGAGCAACCACTGTTGCCCAGTGAGGGATATAGTCCCGGGGCGTGCAATGCAACAAATAATACAATCATGCAACAATAACACTTAGACAATTAAAGAAACAACGATAACTTAAATAACCACACAATTTAAAGGATACGTTTCACTCAATCCCCTATACACCAATCTTCACTGGTCTTCAATCACGATCCACGAACCACGAGCATGATCACGATAAGCCGGCATAACCCCAATCACTCCAGTGGGTGTACTCCGGATGTACCCCGAATCCTACGACCCAACATCCCCTGGCAATCTCCGGACCAGGCGAATGAGGGAATAGGGCACGGAGTTTGAATATCCACCGGCAAGCCCTCTACCGTCCAGCCGATATTCAACACATCCGCCCCGACACTATGGTTGCGCAACCACTATGCATTGCACTCAACGATGGCAAGTTAATAACAATAATACAAGCATTAACACATATGAGGATCAACAAAGTAGGTTGACCTCGTTGCAATTAGGATAGAAGCTAATAAGCAGTTTACAAATGAACTTATACCACATAAGCATAGAATCATTCCAAAAGCTCCAAATCAATTTAAAATCATATATAAACACTTAAGAAGCCCTGACATGGGTTTAGAAGTGTGAGACAACTTAAATTGCACCTAAACCTCTTTGTTTTTCGATCTATTTCTCTTCTAAACCAAAGTTAATGATTTCATTTTCAAAAGAAACTCTCCCAACCTTCTAACTAACCCCCAAGGTACCCTCTCAACCCTCGAACTCAATCAAATGCCCGCGTTTACCCCGAAAGCCCCAATTTCCCTCTTTTGGCTTTAAACCACACCTACATTGTCCGGGCTTCAAACAAGGGATATCAAGGCATCTATAGCACCTAGGTAGCCTAAGGATACTAGAATTGAAGCCCGAATCCACCCGGATTCGCATTAACCCCGAAAGCCCCAACTTAAAGTCGGCTATTTTCCATTTTTAGGCGATTTAAGGGCAATGCAAGTGTACGGGGCTATTTAATTATCTTCACTAGCACCTAAGGCATCAATTAGAAGCATTAATTCAAGCCAATTCGAGCAATTACACAAAACCCTAGAAAAAAATGTCACTATTCACCCTAGAAATCAAACTAACGATTCTAACCGTTTAAATTGCGAAACGACGGTTCAAAAGTGTTCTCTAGCATTCATATAGATAGTATATTAGCATAGATAACAATTACAATAGCATATAATCATATTTTCAACAAATCAATAAATGAGCAATTATTTAAAAATGCAAAAACGAGTCGTGAAATCCCTCACCACTACGCGTAGGAGCACCTAGGAACCTTGCAAACACCCCATACTAGTTGCTCAAGGCTTGGCTTGGCTTGAATTGAAGAGTTGAAGATGGAAAAATGCTCCCAAAGGCAAGGAGGGGCTGTCGGGTTTTGGGGCTGCTGTTCAGCTTTCTATTTTTTTTTTTTTTTTTGCATTTTATGAGCTTAAGTGTTAATATAAAGGGGTTAAGTTGAGGTGGGGTCTTTTGGGTGTTTAAGCGATCTAATAAAATGTGCGTAGTAAGCTTTAAAAGCGAGCCTAAGGGATGACACATTGGTTAATTAATTAAATCTATAAAGTTATTACGTAACACTATTCACTTGACTTCTAAAATTATTTTCTAAACGAGCCTTCCTAACGCCTTAAGCTCAAAAGCACATTTTTCCCACTACTTTTACAATTAATATGATTTAATAAAAATGCTAGTTAACTAATAGAAAGCATTTTAAAAAACGGAGTGAATAGTAGTCACAAGTCAGTTAATAAGGCATAGAAGTAAATGCGCAAACAAGGGATGCAACAGTAATTAAATGCATGGCAAATTCTCGGGCGTCACATCCTCTCCCCCTTAAACTAATTGCGCCCACGCAATTCTTACATGTTTCGGCGAATAACTCTGGATACCGATCCCGCATCTGATCCTCTCTTTCCCACGTCGCATCCTCTACTCCGTGATGATCCCACAGAACTTTAACCATCGGAATGCTTTTAGTCCTCAGCTCCTGAACTTTCTGATCAACAATTCGAAGAGGTTTCTCTGTGTAGGTCAAAGTTTCACTGATCTCTAGCGGTTCCGGTTCAAGTATGTGAGAGGGATCTGGCTGATACTTCCGAAGCATAGAAACATGGAATACGTCGTGAATTCTGCCCAGACTGGGAGGTAAAGCTAGACGGTAAGCCAAATCACCAACAGTTTCAGTTATCTCAAATGGTCCCACATATCGAGGACTGAGTTTACCTCCTTTACCATGCCGAATCAAACCCTTGCGAGGAGAAATTTTCAGAAATACTCGATCCCCTACAGTAAATTTCAGATCACGACGGCGTCTATCTGCATAACTCTTTTGCCGGCTCTGTGCTGTAAGCATTCTTTTTCTGATAAGCTGCACCTGATCAATCATCTTGTTCATTTCAGGTAAAAGAGTAGGGTCGATAGTCTTCATCTCACCAACATCATCCCAGTAGAGAGGAGACCGACATTTACGCCCATACAGTGCCTCATAAGGTGCCATACCAATAGTAGCTTGATAACTATTGTTGTAGGCGAACTCTGCTAGTGGCAAATATTTCTCCCAACTTTTACCGAAGTCCAGAATGCAAGCCCGCAACATATCCTCAAGGATCAAGATAGTTCTCTCGGATTGACCATCTGTCTGAGGATGATAAGCTGTACTGAAATTCAAATTCGTGCCCAGAGCTTTCTGAATCTTCTGCCAGAACTGAGATGTGAATCTGGGATCTCTATCCGACACGATACTCTTTGGAATTCCATGTAGTCGGACAACATTCTCAATATACAACTCCACCAGTTTATCAAGAGAATCAGACTTCTTTTTAGCAATAAAATGAGAAGTCTTGGTCAATCTATCCACAATAACCCAGACTGAGTCGTTACCCCTCGAAGACCTCGGTAAATCGGATACGAAATCCATAGTAATATGATCCCATTTCCAAACAGGAATAGCCAAAGGCTGCAACAACCCTGCAGGTCTCTGATGTTCTGCTTTAACTTTCTGACAAGTAAGACATCGGGCAACATAGTCAGCAATTTCTCTCTTCATATTATTCCACCAGAAATTCTGCTTCAAATCTTTATACATTTTCGTACTGCCTGGATGGATAGTATATCGAGAACTGTGTGCCTCAGCAAGAATATCCTTCTTCAGAGTTGGATCATTCGGAATACAGATTCTACCTTTGAATTTGAGAATACCATCGTCGTGCAGTTTGAAATCCGACTCTCCCCCTTTAGAATTCTCTAAGACTTTCAACAATTGAAGATCAGCCTGTTGAGCTTCTCGAATCCTGGATAACAACAGAGATTGAATCTGCAAACTTGCAAATTGAATACCAGAATTTGAAGTACTAGGCTTCCATAAGCACAATTCTTCCATGAATTCCCAATTCTTGATAATCAAGCTAGCAACAGTAGCCTTTCGGCTCAAAGCATCAGCAACAATATTGGCCTTACCTGGAAGATAGTTAATAGTGCAGTTATAGTCCTCAAGTAATTCCAGCCATCGCCTCTGCCTCATGTTCAACTCTTTCTGGGAAAACAGATATTTCAAGCTCTTATGGTCTGTAAAGATTTCAAATTTGTTGCCCCAGAGATAATGACGCCATTTCTTTAATGCAAGAATGATAGCTGCAAGCTCAAGATCATGAGTCGGATAGTTGAGTTCATAAGGCTTCAGTTTCCTGGAAGCATAAGCAATAACCCTGCCATTCTGCATCAATACACAACCCAGACCTTCCTTCGAAGCATCACTGTAGATCACCAGATTATCATAACCCTCAGGTAAAGCAAGAATAGGAGCTGTAGTCAATCTCTTCTTCAATTCCTGGAAGCTGGCCTGACATTTATCATTCCAGTCAAATACTGTTTTCTTCTGAGTAAGCTGAGTTAAAGGCCCTGCAATCTTAGAGAAATCCTTTACAAACCTCCGATAATACCCAGCTAAACCAAGGAAGCTACGAATTTCCGTGACAGTTTCAGGTCGTTTCCAAGATAACACAACTTCAATCTTCGCTGGATCAACAGAAATACCATCCTGCGAGATAATATGGCCAAGAAAAGCAACTTGCTTAAGCCAGAATTCACACTTGCTAAACTTTGCAAATAACCGATGCTCCTGAAGAGTTTGCAACACAATTCTGATATGTTGTTCATGTTCCGCCTCAGATTTAGAATAAACAAGGATATCATCAATAAATATGACTACAAATTGATCCAGATAAGGACGGAATACCCTCTGCATTAAGTCCATGAATGCGGCGGGAGCATTAGTAAGACCAAACGGCAAGACAACAAACTCATAATGGCCATATCGAGTTCTGAAGGCAGTTTTAGGAACATCATCTTTCTTAATCCTCAGTTGATAATAGCCCTGCCTCAGATCAAATTTAGAGAATACCCTGGCGCCTTGCAACTGATCAAACAACTCTTCGATTAAAGGCAAAGGATATTTATTTTTGATGGTTACCTGATTAAGACCCCGATAGTCAATGCATAGGCGAAGAGATCCGTCTTTCTTTTTAACGAAGAGAACTGGCGCACCCCACGGCGAAGAACTCGGCTGAATGAATCCCTTCTCAAGCAAGCCCTGCAATTGAACTTTCAATTCCTGCAACTCAGGTGGAGCCATTCTGTACGGAGTCCTAGAGACAGGGGAAGTCCCCGGCAACAAATCAATCATGAACTCTATCTCTCTATCAGGCGGTAACCCAGGTAATTCCTCAGGAAAGACCCCCGAAAACTCTCTCACGATAGGTACATCATTCAATTTCAATTGATCCCCGGGTTGATTAATCAAATATGCAAGATAAGCCTCACAACCCTTGCTTAATAATTTAGATGCCCTAATAGAAGAAATAATAGGAGTTCCCGTAGATTTTCTACTACCAACTATTTTAAGTACAGGCTGGTCAGGCATTTCTAGATACACAATCTTCTTTCTACAATCAAGCTGGGCATAATATTTACTTAACCAGTCCATCCCCAATATAATTTCAAAGTCATTGAAGGGTAGGATAATCAAATCAGCAGGAAAAACACGACCTTCAATAAATATGCTACATGCTCTGCAAATAGATCTAGTAACAAACTTCGGACCCATAGGAGTATAAACCACAATCTCATGCAACAGTTTATCATGTTTCAATTTAGCATTTTGTGCACAAGTAGGAGTAATAAAAGAATGCGAAGCCCCGGAATCAATTAAAACCTTAACTGATTGATCATTAAGAAGAAAAATACCTTCTACCACAGCGGTAGTGTCCGGAAGCTCCTCGGCATCCAAAGCAAATACTCGGGCCTGGCCTCGAGGTGGTGGTGCTGCAGCTGGGGCCCTGGTCTGAGAGTTCTGAGCTGATGTCTGACCCCTAGGGTTCTTAAATTTCTGACAGTCTTTAACTCTGTGCTGATCACTGCCGCAACCTGTACACTTGTTATGTTTCTTCCAACAAACATCCTCAGTGTGGCCCTGACGCTGACAGAAGCTGCACTGCTGGTGACGTCTTGCAACAGTGCCTCCCGAAGGAGCTCTGTAAGTAGAGG
Organism: Ehretia macrophylla; assembly: GCA_037974665.1. Classification (NCBI taxonomy): domain Eukaryota; kingdom Viridiplantae; phylum Streptophyta; class Magnoliopsida; order Boraginales; family Ehretiaceae; genus Ehretia; species Ehretia macrophylla. The sequence continues at coordinate 74,932,430 of CM075773.1, forward strand.
TAGCTGAACTACCCTGCTGCGAACGGGAAACTGCTGGACGGAACTGACTCTGAGTCTGACTCTGAACTGGTCGTGCCTGAGTCTGAGTAGGCCCTGTGTAACTCTGAGTCTGTCTCGGCTGCGAACTCTGACCAACTGATACAGCTTGCCCCTGGTACCCTTGACTCTGAGACTGAAACCGTTTACTCGACTGACTGGTCTCGGCTAACACATCGGCTTTCCGTTTCTCATATCTCGAGGCAGCTCGGACTACTGCAGCATAGTTAGGAAAATCATTTGAAGACAAGTTTAGCATAATATCTCTCCTCAAACCCATGATGAACCTCTGAATCTTCATATCCTCTGGCTGAATTAAAGCTGGTGCATAACGGGAAAGCCGGGTAAAAGTAGCCTCGTATTGATCTACGGTCATACTTCCCTGCCTCAAGTTTATGAACTCAGTCTGTCGCCTCTCGCGGGCAACTACCGATATATACTTGTCTCGAAATTCCCGGACAAAGTCGGCCCACGAATGATGACCTCCCTCAGCTACCCATTTCTCACTAATGGTATTCCACCAATCTTCAGCATCACCCTCGAGAAGGAAAGTAGCATAAGTAATCTTCCTGTCATCATGGCACTCCAATATCGCTGCCACTCTCTCGAACTTTCTTAGCCACATTTCAGCTTTCATATCGTCCGGCTCCCCAAAGAAAGTATAGGCCCCATGATGTATAAACCGATCATACAGATTCCCTCCGGTAGGACCACTACCTCCGGCTCTCGCAGCCTGATTACCTGCAACGACCCCTGGCTGACCCTGTTGTGTAACAAACTGGGCAATAGTATTCATAGCTGTGGCCATCGTGGCCAAGATCTGTGCAGTGCTCGGCTCTTGAACCTGCGGTGCATTTTCGGCCACCTCAGCTTCTTGCCCTTGTACCCCCTCGGGTTCTCCACCAACATTCGGATTATCAGCACGACGGCGAGGCCCCATCTCGAATAGCTAGAATGCAAAGTATTATGACAGGTATATATATATGTATATATGCAATTTATAAGTAAACACATAAAGAAGAGTCCAATTAGATTCACATAAAGTCAAGTACATAGGAATTCAAATAAATATTCCACATTCTTGAAGTAAACATAAATCACTAGATCATACTTGACATTCTAGACTCTTGATATTCTATTTCCATGCTAGCATGTTCATTCCTTATTCAAATTTCACTTAGGTCAATCAAAATCAAAGACTCATGTATTCACAAAGTCACATAACAATTCTCTACCCACAGACCGAGAAATTTAACCCGGCTTCATGCAATCTATAGCTCTGATACCACTTAAATGTCACGCCCCGACCCAACCCCCAAGCTAAAGGTTAAGTCCGGACCCGACACACGGACAGAGTCTCCTCTGTACCGTGGACATTCTAAAAACCTGTAAACACTTAAACAAGGTCCCAACAATACAATACAGCTTTTCTCAATTAAACAATAAAGCTATAAGGCCATCCGAGCCTTATAGTACGCAATATCTCCAAAACACACAAGCATGCGAGATCTAGTTGACAGCATAGTCTTATAATCATAACATTCTGGGAAATCAATAAAACAACTTAAGGGATAAAGCATTCTACATCAACTATCCACTCCCAAGCATGCAAGGAAATAAGACAAGAATAAAAGTTATTACAGTTCGTAGACTTTCAAAGCCACAACCCAAACATCTAATCTTTGACTTAAACAACAAGCATATACAAAGCCCTTGGGCTACAAAATAGTACATAAAGTAATCAGATGAGTCTTCCACATAACAACAAAATCATTAACCACCTCAAGTTATCAGACACAGCAACTAAGGTAAAGGCTCGATCTGAACTTCTTCTTCCTCAACTAAATCAACAAGCTGGGGATCACCCTCAGCGTCTCCTGAAACAGATATCGAGGTATGAGCAACCACTGTTGCCCAGTGAGGGATATAGTCCCGGGGCGTGCAATGCAACAAATAATACAATCATGCAACAATAACACTTAGACAATTAAAGAAACAACGATAACTTAAATAACCACACAATTTAAAGGATACGTTTCACTCAATCCCCTATACACCAATCTTCACTGGTCTTCAATCACGATCCACGAACCACGAGCACGATCACGATAAGCCGGCATAACCCCAATCACTCCAGTGGGTGTACTCCGGATGTACCCCGAATCCTACGACCCAACATCCCCTGGCAATCTCCAGACCAGGCGAATGAGGGAATAGGGCACGGAGTTTGAATATCCACCGGCAAGCCCTCTGCCGCCCAGCCGATATTCAACACATCCGCCCCGACACTATGGTTGCGCAACCACTATGCAATGCACTCAACGATGGCAAGTTAATAACAATAATACAAGCATTAACACATATGAGGATCAACAAAGTAGGTTGACCTCGTTGCAATTAGGATAGAAACAAGGATATAAGCTAATAAGCAGTTTACAAATGAACTTATACCACATAAGCATAGAATCATTCCAAAAGCTCCAAATCAATTTAAAATCATATATAAACACTTAAGAAGCCCTGACATGGGTTTAGAAGTGTGAGACAACTTAAATTGCACCTAAACCTCTTTGTTTTTCGATCTATTTCTCTTCTAAACCAAAGTTAATGATTTCATTTTCAAAAGAAACTCTCCCAACCTTCTAACTAACCCCCAAGGTACCCTCTCAACCCTCGAACTCAATCAAATGCCCGCGTTTACCCCGAAAGCCCCAATTTCCCTCTTTTGGCTTTAAACCACACCTACATTGTCCGGGCTTCAAACAAGGGATATCAAGGCATCTATAGCACCTAGGTAGCCTAAGGATACTAGAATTGAAGCCCGAATCCACCCGGATTCGCATTAACCCCGAAAGCCCCAACTTAAAGTCGGCTATTTTCCATTTTTAGGCGATTTAAGGGCAATGCAAGTGTACGGGGCTATTTAATTATCTTCACTAGCACCTAAGGCATCAATTAGAAGCATTAATTCAAGCCAATTCGAGCAATTACACAAAACCCTAGAAAAAAACGTCACTATTCACCCTAGAAATCAAACTAACGATTCTAACCGTTTAAATTGCGAAACGATGGTTCAAAAGTGTTCTCTAGCATTCATATAGATAGTATATTAGCATAGATAACAATTACAATAGCATATAATCATATTTTCAACAAATCAATAAATGAGCAATTATTTAAAAATGCAAAAATGAGTCGTGAAATCCCTCACCACTACGCGTAGGAGCACCTAGGAACCATGCAAACACCCCACACTAGTTTCTCAAGGCTTGGCTTGGCTTGAATTGAAGAGTTGAAGATGGAAAAATGCTCCCAAAGGCAAGGAGGGGCTGTCGGGTTTTGGGGCTGCTGTTCAGCTTTCTATTTTTTTTTTTTTTTTTGCATTTTATGAGCTTAAGTGTTAATATAAAGGGGTTAAGTTGAGGTGGGGTCTTTTGGGTGTTTAAGCGATCTAATAAAATGTGCGTAGTAAGCTTTAAAAGCGAGCCTAAGGGATGACACATTGGTTAATTAATTAAATCTATAAAGTTATTACGTAACACTATTCACTTGACTTCTAAAATTATTTTCTAAACGAGCCTTCCTAACGCCTTAAGCTCAAAAGCACATTTTTCCCACTACTTTTACAATTAATATGATTTAATAAAAATGCTAGTTAACTAATAGAAAGCATTTTAAAAAACGGAGTGAATAGTAGTCACAAGTCAGTTAATAAGGCATAGAAGTAAATGCGCAAACAAGGGATGCAACAGTAATTAAATGCATGGCAAATTCTCGGGCGTCACACTACTACCCACAGACCAGGAGTTCTAAGCCCAGCTTGCTCCTAGCTAACTAGCTATGCTCTGATACCACTTAAAGGTGTCACGCCTCGACCCCGACCTATCGCTAGGCTAAGGCTGAAACATGACGTTCGTAACTCTTATCCCTGTGATTAACAACTTGATAACTTTGAAACCTATAGTTATTAATTTAATAACCTGTACATCCATAATAATACCATAAGAAGATTGAAAAGACTTGCAAAATTCTTCCAAAACATCGGCCTTAAAGGATTACATCACCCTGTTACATAATAACCAAACCAAGAACCACCTATTCATCGTCCTAGTTATAGGTCTCAAAAGGATAAAGATCAAACCTAGCTAGGTAACTAGTTAAGTAAAAAAATAGACAACAAATAAATTAATTCAATTTACAAAATCATGTTCTTCATAACAAGAAGTAAGGCTCCTCAGGCAAGCACGTAGATCACATAGGGCAGGAATCCAACTCATCAACTCAACAAAGCTAGTAATCACATGGAGGCTTGCTCAGGCTAATCTTCACCTGTAAGTGTTAGAAAGAGGGATGAGCTAAACCTGCATATAGCTCAGTGAGGATGAAATAAGAAGGGTTTTCATAAAGGTTTTATCATTTCACAAATGTTTTATCAATTGTGCAATACAAAAAATACCATAACAAGTACATTCATTAATAATCATTAATCATATCTTCCCCCGAGGTATCATTGGTTCCCGATGATTAGATTGTTCCGGGGTATTCAAGGGCGCTCAACAAGAGAATCAGTCAATACGGTAGTAGTCGAGGTATATCGGCAAGCCCAACACTGCCCGAAGTTTTCGTCACTACCTCATTCAATATGGTTGCAACCTAACCATGCATTTACAATTCACATTCATGTGTATTTACATAAATATGTAAACTCAGTCAATTATTTCGCATGTACAAGTACATCCCATATTTCGCATCATATAAACGTGTCAAGCATTTATCATATACCCGTATCATGTAACACATACCATATCTTGCATGTAAGTTCCTTAGTACTAGCACATAATAACAAGAAATAATAAGAACTTTCAAATTGGCCACTTAACAATGTGTCAAACAATAGTAACCACTAGGTACACCAAGTTTCTTCAATGCTTTTGCATTAGTCTAATTTGATAAGTAAATTTACCTATATTCACAAAATCCAAATAATTTGATTTTGGTATAGAACTGAATCTTATCAAAAGTAGATAGTTCTAGAATCAAACAGAACTCAATTTGGAGTTGAATTGAGTGAGATATGGCTTTTGGAAAAACATTGTGTGAATCTATCAAAAATCCGGTTGAGTAACTCGACCGAATCCACTCTTTCGGATGGGTGGCAGTGAGTATTCGGACGAGTCATCCGGTTGAGTTACTCGACTGAATTTACTCGACCGGATTATGGTCAAAGAACATCCGGACGCACGCATACACGCACACTTTGCTCCTTAACATGTGGTTATGCTTCCAAACTTATATTTTCATGCTTAACTCAAGTATGTAACCCAAATAAATGTTAAACAACATAATTCCACAAGTCTTCTAGCGTCTAAAAGCTCCCAACACAAGTTCAATTCATCCATTTCACAACCAATAACTCAATATGACCATTCAAGCTCAATCTTCTATTTATTCTATCTACCAACAACTCCAGTATATGCCACATATAAAATACATCATTCAATTCATCTTACAACTTATCATAATCAACAAAAGCATAAAAGACAAGTTCAAGCCAAAGAATTCACTAACACAACATCTTGGAACCCTAGAAGTTTATTCTAAGCTCAAATCTACAACAAAAGCTTATATCTATCATCATCATTCTCAATATACATATATAATACATAATCATGAACCATGTGAGCTTTAACAAACATTTTGAAAACATCCCTCACCTTGTTCTTGAGTTTAAAAGCAAAAGAAACAAGCTACACATTTGAGAAGGCTAGAAAATGTAGGAGAAATGCTTGAAAATGGTTGAAATCCTTCTTCTTCTTTTTCTTCTTCTTCTTCCTTCCTATCTTTTTCTCTTCTTCTTTCTCTTCTCCTGAGCTCTACATGTGGTGTGTGTGTTTGATCGTGTGTTGTGTGTGTGTTGTAAGTGTTTTGTGTGTTTTAATTAGGTAGACAAATATCTAAAGGTCTAAAAGACTAAGTTGCCCCTCTAACTTAATACCTATTTACTAGCATGCCATTTAGTTGTAGTTCAAGTGTTTTGGTTCTAGTTTAATTATTCTAGTTATCTATTAAAATATGACAGAGTTTAATTAATGCCTACGATTGAAAACATATAAATGCACGTAATAAATATAATGCCCGTAAAATGAGACGAACGTACTTTAAATGATATAAATGCACATTAATTCATATAAATGCATATTAAATGATGCAAAATATATGAAATGCTATAAAATGCATGTAAGCTCTATACGGGCTCTGTACGAGGTCTCATAATATAGGTATTAGATGTGCTTTTCTAATGCTTGTTTAGGCATTTGTTAGGGTATGTGTAGTTCAAATGCATAAAGGGAAAAATCGGTGTTTTGTAGGAAACGAGGGATAACGGGTAGACTTAAGGGTTAAAAGGGTTCCATAATATGGGAGTTGGAGGATAGGATAGTTCATTTGTGAACTGGGAACCTTGGCTTTCGGTTAGAAGCTAAATAGCCTATGTTAACAAAGGGGAAAAGTGGAGTTTGAGAGTTTTTAGCACTTACATTGTCATGTAGTTTTTATAGTATCCTTAAATATAGTCCTGAGGTTTATATGAGTTTTTGGTAAGGTTCCGTGAAAGATTATGATTTTTTATCTCTTTATGCTCAATCGGTTATTTTAATGTTATTGCTTGTAATTAATTGATTTCTGAGGCCGACCTACTTTGTTAACCATCATTTATTATTTTGCTTCATATTTTTGTCATATTGGCATTGTCCTTAAGTGCATTGCATGGTAGTTGTGTAACCATAGTGTCAAGGGAGGATGTATTGGATACCGGCTGGGCAGCGGCGGGCTTGCCAGTGGATATTCGATCTCCGTGCTCGAGTCCCTCACTTGCCTAGTCCAGAGATTGCCAGGGGGTGTTGGGTCGTAAGAATTTCGGGATATATCCGGAGTACACCCACTGGAGTGTTTGGGGTTTATATCGGCTTATCGTGATCGAGATCATGGTTCATGGATCGTGGTTCAAGAATCAAAGAATTGGAGTGATAAGAGATATCGATTGTATCCTTTTTAAATTTGGTAATTAATTGTTTTCTATTGTTTATTGCTTATTGTTATTAATGTTTGATGTTCCAATGTTGCATTGCACGAATCCCCTTATAAATGTCTCCCATAACTGTTCCCCTCCCTCATTGAGCATACATTATTTGTATACGCACTCCTCATCATGAATCTTTTAGGTTATAGCCAAAGGAAGTAAAGTTCGTGTTTCATGATAGTTTGTGCTTGAAAGAATGCATAACGTGTTATGTAGCGTGGATTGTAAAATGCTGGAAATATGTTCTTTTGATGAGTTGTATATATTCAAAGTATAAGTATTGAAATTCAAGTTAATTAGATCATTAGGGTAGTTTGATTTCATAGCTTATGTAATAGGATAGCGTAGTTTATACTCAATGAATGTATGTAGTTATTTTAAGGAAGAGTAGGTTAGTCTTTGTATTTGGAAATGTACATTTGCTTGTGAACTTTTATTGCGAACCAAGGCTTGGATAACCTTGAGGAGTTGTTGTATATTTGGACACAGTACTAGTCCATTTATATGTTGTGTGCAGGTAAGCTATTCGTCCTATAAACAGGGAAAACTCCGTCCATTTTCCTTAAATTTTGTGACCGAGTTGGATTTGGGTTGAGCATAGTATGTTCAATAGAATTCCCGAACCCGTGAAGGGTTGGGGCTGTGAGACCCCGAATTTGGCCATATTTGCAATTACATGTTTTAACACGTTTATATGTGTTATATGAATTAAAATGTGCTAATTAAGTGATTAATACTTCTAATACATGATATGTGAGCATTCATGAAATTTTCATAAAAATCTGTATTGACAATTTTATCGTCGATTTTTGTGAATAGTATTTTGAACACACGTCCGCTAAAATTTTGACACGAGTGTTTTAAACATCTTAAAACCTAGTCTTCCATTATTAGTAGACCCGTATTTTAATAAAAATTATTTCTGAAACTGATTAGTAATTTAAATAGATTCTACGGGCGAAAAGGTACGTTTTAAGCTAAAATAGTGATTTCTGCTCAAAACGATTCTTACGTTGACTTTCATTGACCTATTATATATAAAATACAAATTTTATTTCATTTTAAATATTTATAAAATGGCACAATTGAAAAATGCATTTAAAAGACATTTGAAAAATAAATAATATGACTTTTCATATTTTTTTGCAAAAATAAGCATTTTATTTTAGTTGTATGTATATGTATGCTTATATATGCTTACATAGACTTACACATAAATGTTGTCAACTAAAATATAGTCCTAATAAATATAGTATTAGTTAGATAGTATTTATATTTCTATTTTTGGCCAAAAATACCAAAAAAATGACTAAGTAATCAACTTTGACCTTGAAGCTTGCTTTGACTTTTGCTTATAAGTTATCAACACACATTAAAACAATCTAAAAACACCCCAAAAATACACCAAAAACACATACAAAACTGTGGCTCATTGGAGGAGAAAGATGAAGAACATTTTCAAGGTTTTCAAAGCATTTTTCTCATAGATTTTGCATTTCAAAGCCTAATTGAGTCATTCAAAGCTTGATTTCACTTGTTGGGCACCCATTTCACACATTTCTAACATCATTTGGCATCAAAGGTGAGAGAAAAATTCTAGATCTCAAAATGCTATTTTATGTCATTTTCATATAATTGCATTTTTATCTGATGAAATGTTAAATTATTGTTAGATTATTGCTCAGTAGATGCCAAGGATCGTTTATGTGCATTTATATAAGTTTTGAATGGTAGTAGCATGTATTTCTATTTTTCAGGTATTAAAGTTGAGTATTTGGCTTATTATTGAATAATTGTTGTTGTGGTGGTTGGAATTGGTTGTTTATAGCTTCTAAAAGTTTGTTAATTACGGGGTAGTAATGTTGTAATGCCAAAATTTTGATTGTGATGTCACAGCGAAAGTCCAGAAAATTCAGCCTCAGTGCATTGTGGAATTAGGGTTGTCGGGCTTGTTTTAGATGGGTTATGGTTGGTTTCCGAGAGGGCTAATGTAGATGTGTGAGTGGGTGATTGATAGAAAGTGGTTTGGAGGTTATTGGAGTAGTAGATTATAAGTTATGATTGTTGGAAGTTTGTGTAGTCTTTCTTTAAACGTTGAAATATTGCCTTTGGTTGGTTGGGTAGTGTTTGAGTGGTTGAATCTTGGGTTGTTGTTGGTTAGATTCGGGTTTGGTTGTGTGGTTTAATGCATGTAAGTTGGGTGGCCTACTTTGTCATCTAACTTAGCTGTTTAGTTGTTAATTGATTAATTGAAGTTATATTGTTGAAATGTTGTTAATTGATTGATGGTTGATGATGCTGGGAGATAGGCAACCTACTTTTGTTTTCCTTCCGTGATGTAAATGTTTATTTTTATTGTCATGAGTCTTGATAAGTGTGTGCCACCTCTCGGGCAACATTGGGCTGTCGGGTTGAAAACGCCATGACTATCATTGACTACCCCCAGCACGCATGGGCGGAGATACCATGGAGGGAGGGGCTAGATGAGGTACCTCGGGTATGTGTTATGGGAGTTACAAGAAGATGGTTGAGATCGTGATTGTAATGCCCCGATCTCTCACGAGACCGGGACTCCTATTTATCATGCTATTCTCACCCAATTCCAAACCCCGGGCACAAAATTTTAGGGAAAAACGGACGGAGTCTCCCCTGTTTATAGGACTAAACTGGTACCTGCATAAAGACACCCATGATGCTAGATCCACAAACAGCAACTCTTATAACCAATCCTCCAAGATTTTTATGGGCCACCCGCGATCACAAGGCCATCTGAGCCTTGGAACAACAATTATATATAACACACAAGCAAGCAAAGCATTTCTAATTTTAACTATAGGTAGTTAGATACAACAATAGCCAAGTTCTACTTCCAAGTTTGTTAATCACACAAGCATGCAAAAGAATAAGTTTACTATGGATTATTACATGTCATTCCACTTTATATCCAACATACAAGATTACAAATTATTACATTCACCATTTATACTCAAGACTCCAAGGTCACAAAAAGGCAATCAACAACAACTCTATGCAAGCTTCTCATTTTAGACAACCTTATCACACAAGAAGTCATCGAAATTGCTTAACTAGCACTTCTTCCTCTTCTTCTATCAGCTGAGGATTCACCTCAGCTTCACCTGAAACATATTAAGTGAGGAATGAGCAACAATGTTGCCCAGCGAGGGAGGTGATGCAACATGCCAACGTGCAACATGATATGCAACACAAGAAAACATATATAAGCCACGTAAACCAACAAGACAATAAGCCAAGCAATTAATCACTTTAACAAGGATACGGTTCCACTTCCAAGTCTTCGATCACAAGCCACGAACCACGAGCATCACGAACATTCCAGCAAACCCAAAACACCAACAATTGGGATACTCCGGATGTATCCCGATCCTATGACCCTTTCTCCCGAGGTAGGTCCATGCCCAGCAGGTGAACCACGCCTCTGGGGTAGTGGAGTATGCCTCAGCGAGAAAGGGAATAGGCATTATGGTAGTCGAGGGAGCACGGCAAGCCCAACGCCGCCCGTGTTTCTCGACACTACCATGTCCGAAAAGGTTGCGCAACCCGATATTCGATCACAATAATTCAAGCAATGACAGTATAATTCAAGAATCACATAAATGATGGACAACAAAGTAGGTTGCCCTCGCACGTAGATTACAATAAATAAGCCATATAACAATATAAATAAAAGTCAAGTGTATATTTAATCTATTCATATCAAAGTACACGTAATTATAAGCAATCATATTAAACTATACAATTTATGAGCAGTAAAACAAATTAAGATGCACAAAAGAATGTAACTTCCTCACCTTTTTAAAAACAAGCCTGCGAGAATTTAGCCAATCTCTCCAATACTCTCCGAAAGCACCAATCTCTTTAATAACCACTCAAAACCACTACCTAACACAACAATACTATTCAACTTAAAGACAACTCATTCACAATAAAATAGTTAATTTGTGTGCAATAGTCACATTTTATATAATCATCAAACTATAGCTCGATTAGTATGATCTAAGAACACTAAACATGCATATTTCATGCTAAGGCTAAATGATGTGCTTACTTTAATCAAAAGTTAATTAACAAGCTTGAAGGCAACATTAACTTTCATAATTCCATTAACCATGCACTAGACTACTTTGAACTCCTAAACACGTTATTAGGACACTCCAAACCTCTTTGAATCCACTCAAATGTGCAACCCCTAGTTATTCATATAAGTATAACACTTTCATTATCCATTGCAATTCTATTATCATGATTAACTCTAATATACATATAGCCTAAATATACAACTTAACTCATAAGATAGCATGAATCACACAGCCTTCAAGTTAAACACTTAATACATGCTATTACGCTTAAATACTAAGCATTATTCAATTACTAAACATGTTAAAAGAACTCTAATATGCATTATCCAAAGTGAAATCATGTACAAGATTATCTATTTTTTTCTAAGATCATTAAACATACACTAACTACTTTAGATTACAAGACATGTTAAAATGACACTCTTATTAACACTAAAACACCATAAGCAACAAATTCACATTATTTAATCAAGTTACTATTTATTTTCTTCTTCAATTCACTTGTACACAAACTCATTTTTCACATGTAATTAAGCTAGAAAGTTCACTCTACCACCTCATTAGTTAGCATAGAAGGCATTAGAAGCATCAAAATATCATTAAGTTAAGATTATAAGCTATAAATTTCAATTACTTTACTACAACAATCAATAATCATCTAACTAGATGAGCTAACTTTATAGTTTACTTGATTGACAATCAAATGTAGCAACTATAGCAATTCAAATAACTAATTATGCAATAAGACTAACTATTTGACAAGAAGTCCAACATATCTCTTTCTAAATACTCACAAAACAAGCTCTAAACTTCACACAAGATAATGAACCTCAAATCTAACTATACTACATCTCTAATTACACTTTATGGCACCATTTAAGCCCTTGAAATCTCACTTTAAAGTACAATTACCCCAAAAATCCGAATTTACCTCTTTATGCATTACACTACAAGTACTCTAATCGGAGCTTAACTAAGCGAATACATTTCTAGCACCTCCTCACTTACTAGACACTAGCCTAATGCCCGAACGTACCCAAATTCACTTTCAACCCGAAACCCCTTTGTCAATCTTTGCCATTAAGCTCCAAACCGAAAGGCAAGGTTCAAGATTTCCAAACGAGTTATCCTATCCTTCAAACCACATCTTATGGCACCCCAAGGACTCTCGAGTTCACCCGTTAAACCTCATTTACCATTAAATCCCCGATTTCCTCTTTTTGCGTTTATACTACAAGTACCAATTCCGGAATCCAAACAAGCAAAACGAAGGCACTTCTAAGGCTTCAATACTTAATAAAGACTAGCCATAACCTCAAAATGTGCCCGGATTCGAGTTAACCCCGAAATCCCCAATTAAAGTAGCCGATTTTGATCAAAATTCTCAAAATTTTCACATGGCAAGTATAACGAATATTTTTCACACGCTCAAGGACCTAATTAGCAACTACTAGAAGCATTGAATCAAATTAAATTGCTCAAATTTTCGGAACCCTAGAAATTACACTATTCATCATCTTCCTCAAGTGACGCTTCGCTAAAAAATCAACACCAAGCTATAATATTGCATATGGATGTTCTCTAACATGTATACATACTATATAAAGCAAGAAACAAGCATGTTCTAGTTCCATAACATCAAAATCCGAAAATTAAAAAAAACTTGACATAAACTTTAAACCATGAAAATGATGCAACTCTCTCACCAAAAACGTGCAAGGAAGCTAGGATAGGACTTGGAGAAGCTTGGAACCACTTGGAGAAGACTTGACAAAGCTTGGAAGATCAAATTGAGCAAAATTGGCAAGAAAATCACTATTCCCGTAATGGCTTTTTTGGCTTATTTTTGGCCTTTTTTGGCTTATTTTAGTGTTTTGTGTGTTTTTTTGGTTTTGTTTGGTATATATATATATATATATATATATATAGGATAATTATATGGGTTGATGGGTTAGATATTGGGTTTGGGTTGTGGGTTAAAATAGATTTGAGTTTAGGTGTATTATAATAAATGCAAGAAAACTTCTTTAAACCCCAAAATAATACATAGTTTTACTATTTATATAATATCAAGATATTTTTGCAAATCACTCGTCATATATGCAATGAATATAATTTTTGTGAACATAGGCTAATTATAAGTTAAGTAATAATAGAAAAATATGAAATCCGGGAAATAAGATAATAAAAATTTTAGTTCGAGCTCTTATTATATTATATAGGTAATAGACTAAGGAAATAATAAGTTAGGTTAGTAAATAGGGTCTAATTAAACATATTTAAGGGTCTAATAAAAGTCCAAAGTCTAGTTAATTCACTAGAAGCCCAAATAAAAATCCTACAAAAAGTTACTACTCTTTCGTAACACTATTCATTTAAAACGAAAACTATTTTCTAAATGTATACTTCCAACATTAAATATAGAAAATAATATTTTTCACATTCCTCCTACATGATATGTGACAGGAGAAAATACAGTTTCAGAAAAATTAAACAGTAAATTTTCTTTATGAATAGTATCTTATACTAAAAATTGAATAAATGTACATTTGATACTCAAATAAGACATTCAACAATTTAAAATGAATATGAAGAGGTTTTCGGTCGTCACAGTGATGGCATATGGAGCTACACCAACTAGAGTATCCTTTCTCAAATGAATGGTTATATATGTGAATGAATTGAATTGTTAATGTTGAATATGTTATTTGAATGTATTGCTTGTGTGGTGGTTTACGAGTGTAAGTAAATATTTTCAAAAAGATCTATAGAATTCCTCACTGGGCTTGTTTTATATAAGCCCACTCTCATTCATTATCTGCAATCAGGTGTTACTGAACTGGATTTCGAGTACGTGCCTCAGGAAGTTGAGAATGTGCCTTACGTGGACGAGTCTTATGTACCGGAGTCATATCCATGAGTTTGTCTTAGTTTTTGTAGTATGATGTATTGTATAACTTACTTAAAGATAAAAACTTATATAATACTAGTTTAGTAGTCTTTCTTTTGAACATGATTAGATCGCTAGACTGGTTTATAATTTAATTTGCAAATGTATGATTTAGCCTATGAATTGATGTTGGAACGGAGGCGTATAACTTATGAATGAACTGATGAGTGGTTGTTTAAAATATGGAATTGGTTGGGTTGTTTGTTGTTGAAATAGTTGTGGAGTTGTTGTTGATCTTTGAAGTTGGTTGTATGAGTTACAAATGGGTTGGTTTAGAGACCGGTATCCGTGTTACTGTCGTTATACTGCCGAAATTCTATTGCGTCATGACTGATCGTAGGTGGGGTCAAGTTGAGGCATGACAGGGGCATTACAAGTGGTATCAAAGCTTAATTAACTCTCAGCTGGGACAGGGTCCTCGGTCTGTTGGGTAGTAACTATCACGCCCCAACTCGACCCTTCCTACTGTGACGCCCGAGAATTAGCCATACATTGACTTAGTGTTGCATTCATTATTTGCGTATTTCCTTCTGTGCTTTGTTAACCATCTTATGTAGTCACTATTCATCCCATTTTTAAACTTCATTCTATTAGTGAATTAGCATTTTTATTAAATCATATTAATTGTAAAAGTAGTAGGAAAAATGTGCAATTGAGCTAGAAGCGATAGGAGAGCTCGTTTAGAAAATGATTTATGTAGTTAAGTGAATAGTGTTACGTAATAACTTTAGAGATTTAATTAGCTAGCCTATGTTTCACACATTAGACTCATTTTGGAGCTAGCAACGCGCATTTTAGAAGCCACTTAAACACCCAAACTTGACCCCACCCAACCATACCCCTTATATATCAACATAAGCTCATAATATGCAAAAGAAAAAAATAAAAAATAAAAAGCTGAAAACAGCAGTGAAGGCCGACAGCAGCAAACAGTGGAGAAAAATCAGATTTTGCTCTTCAATCCTTCAATTCAAGCCACTCCAACCCTTGAGCTAGTGGATTAGGCTGTGTACAAGGTTCCTAGGTGCTCATACGCGCATTGGTGAGGGATTTCACGGCCTATTTTCGCATTTCTAAATAGTTGCTATTTTCTTGATTTGTTGAAAATGTGTTCATATGCTATTGTATTGATTATCTATGCTATTATACCATGTATATGAATGCTAGCGAACACATTTAAGCCATCGTTTCGCTTTTTAAATGGTTAGAATCGTTAGTTTGATTTTTAGGGTGAATAGTGACGGGAATTTTAGGGTTTTTGTGAAATTGCGCGTTTTAACTTGATTCAATACTTCTAATAGATGCCTTAGGTGTTAGTGAAGGTAGTCTAATAGCCCCGTGTACTTGCATTGTCCTAAAATCGCATAAAACGTAAAATAGTCGACTTTAACAAAGGGCTTTTGGGATTAATGCGAATCCGGGTGAATTCGGGCTTCACTTCTAGTAATCTTAGGCTACCTAGGTGCTATAGAATCTTTGATAACCCTTGTTTGAAGCCCAGATAAGGTAGGTGAAGTTTGAAGCCATAAGAGGGAATTTGGGGCTTTCGGGGTAATCGCGGGCATTTGAATGAGTTAGAGGGTTGAGAGGGTACCTTGAGGGTTAGTTAGAAGGTTGGGAGAGTTTCCCTTGAAAATGGAATCATTAACCTTGGTTTGGAAGAGAAATAGTTTGAAAAACAAAGGGGTTTAGGTGCAATTTCGGTTGACTCACACTTCTAAACCCATGGCATGACTCCTTAAGTGTTTATATGTGGTTTCAAGTTGATTTGGAGCTTTTGGTATGATTCTATGCTTATTTTGTATATGTTCCTTTGTAAACTGCTTATTAGCTTCTATAATTGCTTCTATGCTAATTGCCTCGAGGTCAACCTACTTTGTTGATCCTCATATGTGTTAATGCTTATATTATTGCTATTAACTTGCCATCGTTAAGTGCATTGCATCGTGGTTGCGCAACCATAGTGTCAGGGGCGGATGTGTTGAATATCGGCTGGGCGGCAGAGGGCTTGCCGGTGGATATTCAAACTCCGTACCCTAGTCCCTCATTCGCCTGGTCCGGAGATTGCCAGGGGATGTTGGGTCGTAGGATTATCGGGGTACATCCGGAGTACACCCACTGGAGTGTTTGGGGTTATGCCGGCTTATTGTGATCGTGCTCGTGGTTCGTGGATCGTGAATGAAGACCAGTGAAGATTGGTGTATAGGGGATTGTGTGAAATGTATCCTTTTAAATGTGTGGTTACTTATGTTATCATTGCTTCTTAAATTGTCTAAGTGATATTGTTGTATAACTGTATTATCTGTTGCATTGCACGCCCCAGGACTATATCCCTCACTGGGCAACAGTGGTTGCTCATACCTCGCTAACATGTTTTAGGTGGCACAGTTGGTGGAGTTGCCTTAGCTGCTGTGTGATATTTGTCTGAGGCGGATGTGCTTTCTGGTTGCTATGTGAAAAATTTGTTGTTCTATAATCTATTTTGGGGCCTTAAAGCTCATGTATGTATTTGAGTAATATGTAAGCTTGAAGTCTGATAATGTAGTAGCAGTGGTAATTCTATGGCTTGTAATAACTTATATTTCTATTTCTAGTTGCTTTGCATGCTTGGGAGTGAATGGCTTAGTGTAGAATGTTTTATCTCTAAGTATGTTTTAATGTTATCCTAGAATGGCATGGTTATTAGACTATATTATAAACAAGTTACTTGCATGCTTGTGTGGTTTTGGAACTGTTGTTTGCTTCAAGGCTCGGATGGCGTTGAATCTTTAAATATTTAGCCATGAAAAGTATGTTTACCTTGTAGTTACCTTATTTGAGAATTTACAGGTTTTCAGAATGTCCATAGTACAGGGGAAACTCTGTCCGTTTTTCCCTAAAATTTTGTGACCGGGTTTGGTATTGGGTTGAGAATAGCATGGTTATTAGAGCCTCCGGTCTCGTGAGGGATCAGGGTGTCACAGTTGGTATCAGAGCTTAGTTAGCTCTAAGCCGGGACAGGGTCCTCGGCCTGTCGGGTAGTAACCCTTGCGTGTGTGCTTGATTAAGTATGTGTCTTAAAAGTGTATGCCTGCATGTTTGATTGTGTGTCTTGTATTGAATGTGTACACCTATGTGATATAATTATGTGTTACGTGCTAAATGTATGCTAAGTGAAGTAAAATGGCTAGTTATGGATCAAATTGACTTCGTGAATTATTAATTGCTTGAACTGTTGCTTGTAATGTGTGAATTTGAATGTCTTTGATTGAGTTGTGTTATGCTTGACTTGATTATCATGCTTGAATGACTTTGATGATTACACTGTTTCACAAACTCTTTTATTAACATGTTTGCGTAATAGTTTAAAGAATGATTATACATAAGCAATTGTTTGGCATGCATACATAACCCGTCGAATGGTAAGAAAAACTCCTTCCTCCCCTGAAGAGAGGTGATTAGTGGTAGTCCTTCCAAATTATGTTGATTAGCAGAAATGAGAGGCAATTAATCAGCATTTATTTGGGAATTGGTGGATATAGTTGGAGCTCAGTTATTGGGATTCTTCTAAGGCCTTCTTCAGTGCTTAGCGGTCATAAATGAGTAGCTTCTTTTGGGGTTTCTATATGACAGTTCTCTAGAGCATATTCTTGGTATTTTCTTATCAGGTATTCTTTTGGTATTCTTTTGCCGGCTTCTCTCGGAAGAATTGGTATATGGGATTCTTTTCAGCCTTATTATCTGGTATTATTTACAATACTCCTGCTCGGAATTTTTATTGGTATTTCCTC
The DNA here is from genome assembly GCA_037974665.1 of Ehretia macrophylla. Classification (NCBI taxonomy): domain Eukaryota; kingdom Viridiplantae; phylum Streptophyta; class Magnoliopsida; order Boraginales; family Ehretiaceae; genus Ehretia; species Ehretia macrophylla. Next base: position 74,950,382 of record CM075773.1, read on the forward strand.
GCCGCTCTTGGTTGGGATCCTATTCTTCTATGGTATTAATGCTAGCGGGATTCTTATTTGGATTTCGAAGTAGCATCTCTATTGGAGCCTTTATTTGGCCTTATTACGTGAGGTTCGCAGACAATACAACTGGGATTTCTTAATGAGCTCTCCCACGAGAATTCGTGTATGGTATTCTTGCTTAGCAACTGATGACGAATAATCAGAGTTGGTTTCCAATTGATGCAGAGTTCTCTTGTGAAGAAGAATTGCGTGGACGCAATTTGTTTAAGGGGGAGAGGATGTGACGCCCGAGAATTAGCCATACATTGACTTACTGTTGCATTCATTATTTGCGTATTTCCTTATGTGCTTTGTTAACCATCTTATGTAGTCACTATTCATCCCATTTTTAAACTTCATTCTATTAGTGAATTAGCATTTTTATTAAATCATATTAATTGTAAAAGTAGTGGGAAAAATGTGCAATTGAGCTAGAAGCGATAGGAGAGCTCGTTTAGAAAATGATTTCTGTAGTTAAGTGAATAGTGTTACGTAATAACTTTAGAGATTTAATTAGCTAGCCTATGTTTCACACATTAGACTCATTTTGGAGCTAGCAACGCACATTTTAGAAGCCACTTAAACACCCAAACTTGACCCCACCTAACCATACCCCTTATATATCAACATAAGCTCATAAAATGCAAAAGAAAAAAATAAAAAATAAAAAGCTGAAAACAGCAGTGAAGGCCGACAGCAGCAAATAGTGGAGAAAAATCAGATTTTGCTCTTCAATCCTTCAATTCAAGCCACTCCAACCCTTGAGCTAGTGGATTAGGGTGTGTGCAAGGTTCCTAGGTGCTCATACGCGCATTGGTGAGGGATCTCACGGCCTATTTTCGCATTTCTAAATAGTTGCTATTTTCTTGATTTGTTGAAAATGTGTTCATATGCTATTGTATTGATTATCTATGCTATTATACCATGTATATGAATGCTAGGGAACACATTTAAGCCATCGTTTCGCTTTTTAAACGGTTAGAATCGTTAGTTTGATTTTTAGGGTGAATAGTGACGGGAATTTTAGGGTTTTGTGAAATCGCGCGTTTTAACTTGATTCAATACTTCTAATAGATGCCTTAGGTGTTAGTGAAGGTAGTCTAATAGCCCCGTGTACTTGCATTGTCCTAAAATCGCATAAAACGTAAAATAGTCGACTTTAACAAAGGGCTTTTGGGATTAATGCGAATCCGGATGGATTCGGGCTTCACTTCTAGTAATCTTAGGCTACCTAGGTGCTATAGAAGCTTTGATAACCCTTGTTTGAAGCCCAGATAAGGTAGGTGTAGTTTGAAGCCATAAGAGGGAATTTGGGGCTTTCGGGGTAATCGCGGGCATTTGAATGAGTTAGAGGGTTGAGAGGGTACCTTGAGGGTTAGTTAGAAGGTTGGGAGAGTTTCCCTTGAAAATGGAATCATTAACCTTGGTTTGGAAGAGAAATAGTTTGAAAAACAAAGGGGTTTAGGTGCAATTTCGGTTGACTCACATTTCTAAACCCATGGCATGACTCCTTAAGTGTTTATATGTGGTTTCAAGTTGATTTGGAGCTTTTGGTATGATTCTATGCTTATTTTGTATATGTTCCTTTGTAAACTGCTTATTAGCTTCTATAATTGCTTCTATGCTAATTGCCTCGAGATCAACCTACTTTGTTGATCCTCATATGTGTTAATGCTTATATTATTGCTATTAACTTGCCATCGTTAAGTGCATTGCATCGTGGTTGCGCAACCATAGTGTCAGGGGCGGATGTGTTGAATATCGGCTGGGCGGCAGAGGGCTTGCCGGTGGATATTCAAACTCCGTACCCTAGTCCCTCATTCGCCTGGTCCGGAGATTGCCAGGGGATGTTGGGTCGTAGGATTATCGGGGTACATTCGGAGTACACCCACTGGAGTGTTTGGGGTTATGCCGGCTTATCGTGATCGTGCTCGTGGTTCGTGGATCGTGAATGAAGACCAGTGAAGATTGGTGTATAGGGGATTGTGTGAAATGTATCCTTTTAAATGTGTGGTTACTTATGTTATCATTGCTTCTTAAATTGTCTAAGTGATATTGTTGTGTAACTGTATTATCCGTTGCATTGCACGCCCCAGGACTATATCCCTCACTGGGCAACAGTGGTTGCTCATACCTCGCTAACATGTTTCAGGTGGCACAGTTGGTGGAGTTGCCTTAGCTGCTGTGTGATATTTGTCTGAGGCGGATGTGCTTTCTGGTTGCTATGTGAAAATTTTGTTGTTCTATGTATAATCTATTTTGGGGCCTTAGCTCATGTATGTATTTGAGTAATATGTAAGTTGGAAGTCTGATAATGTAGTAGCAGTGGTAATTCTATGGCTTGTAATAACTTATATTTCTATTTCTAGTTGCTTTGCATGCTTGGGAGTGAATGGCTTAGTGTAGAATGTTTTATCTCTAAGTATGTTTTAATGTTATCCTAGAATGGCATGGTTATTAGACTATATTATAAACAAGTTACTTGCATGTTTGTGTGGTTTTGGAACTGTTGTTTGCTTCAAGGCTCGGATGGCCTTGAATTTTTAAATATTTAGCCATGAAAAGTTTGTTTACCTTATTTGAGAATTTACAGGTTTTCAGAATGTCCATAGTACAGGGGAAACTCTGTCCGTTTTTCCCTAAAATTTTGTGACCGGGTTTGGTATTGGGTTGAGAATAGCATGGTTATTAGAGCCTCCGGTCTCGTGAGGGATCGGGGCGTCACACCTACGATCAGTCAGTACGCAATAGAATTTCGGCAGTATAATGACAGTAATTCGGACACTGAAACTCTAAACCAACCTCTTCGCAACTCATATAACCAAACTCCTCAAACAATTCAACATTCAACTCCTCAATTAAGTTAACAACATACAACACAACCATATTATACAATAATCATTCCTTCAACATTCCATTATTAGTTATACGCCTCCGTTCCAAAGTAATACAATAACTATAATATATATTGCAAAATAGATTGAAACCAAACTAGCAACCTAATCATAGACAAAAGAAAGACTACTAAGTTAGCATCAACTAGTTCATTATCTTTACTACAACTTATACATCATAAACCATAAAGTAAATAAAAGACAACTAGTTTAATATACAAGACTATAAAGTGTTCAACAACTCAAATATCAAGGACAAGACTCTAGCACATAAGACTCGTCCACATACGACACAGTATCCTCTTCTGGAGGCATGTAGCCGTAATCTTGCTCAACAAAACCTGTAAGCATGCAATAATAGAGAGTGAGCTTATATAAAACAAGCCCAGTGAGGATCTGATAGATCTCTAACAGTATTTACTATACTCCTTGGAAATGATCCTTTGAGCAGTAAACACACAATAAACATCAATAACAATATAAACACATAACTATAATGACCAATCAATAAAGGATACTCTAGTTCGCATAGCTCCAATGCCATCACGATCTCAACCAACTTCTTATCACCCCCATGACACACATACCCAAGGTACCTCACTAGCCCTACCCTCAATGGCATCTTCGCCCATGCGAGATGAGGGTAGCCTCTGGTAGTCATGCCATTATCAACCCGACAGCCCGATGCTGCTTGAGAGGTGCCACACACATACCAAGACTCAACAATAACATAAACATTCACATTACAGGAGGACAACCTTTCACGTTGACTATCTCCCGGTTCATCAATAATCATTCAATAATCATATTTTCATCAATATAACATCAAATAATCAATTAAACAATAAACAACTAAGTTAGATGATAAAGTAGGCCATCCAACTTAACATGCATTAAACACACAATCAAACCCTAGTCTAACCATTAACAACTCACAATTCAATCACTTAAACGCCCCCAATCAATTAAAGTCATAATTCAATACTTTAAAGAAAGAAAACCTAAATTTCAAATAATCATATCTTTCATTCTACTAATCCAAACAACTCCAAACCAGTTTCTATCACTCACCCATTCAATCAACTACATTAGCCCTCTCAGAAACCAACCAAAACACATCCAAATCCAGCCCAACAACCTTAAAACCCTAATGCGTCAAGGCTGAAATTTCTGGACTTTCACACCAATATTGCAATCGAAAATTCGGCATTACAACAGCGCTACCACGTAATTAACAAACTTTTACAAATTGACGGCAATCGATTCCAACCACTACAACTCAAAATAATCAACAAATAGCCAAACTATCAACTTTAAATACCCGAAAATAAAAATTTATGCTACAACGGTTCAACTCTTATAAGAATACATATAAACGATCCTTAGCATGCACTGAGCAATAATATAACTACAAATTAATATTCTAACGGTTCAATATTCAATTATACGCAAAAATACAAAAGATGACTTTTGAGATCTAGAATTTTTCTCACCTTTGATCTAAAACAAGCCTAGATATGGGTGCTATGCGTGTCCAACAAGCGGAATCCAACTCGGTACGAAAAACTACGGACAAAAACTAGGTTTTTCTATGAAATTTTGCTTTGAAACTTGAAGAAAAACTCTTGGCTTTTCTCTCTAATGGCTCTCAGCCATGTAGGTGTAAAACGAGTATGTTTTGTGCTTTGTAATTGTGTGTTGATGCATATTAAGTAGAGGTCAAACAAATTAAATAAAAATCAAAGGTGGAAACTAGTTATTTTTAGTATTTTCTTGTCTTTTAATTCATTTTATTGAGTATTTCTTGCCCAACTATTAAATTGACACCTAAATTAATTCTAGACAATATATTCTAGGTGGCAAAGAGTTTAACATTCAAATAATTTCACCCGAGTTGGCTTAAAACTCAATTTTCACAAAAGAAGGTGTAAAAACCCTTTTAAATTCCTAAGCCGATTTGAAATCCATTTTAATCAAACACTGGTCTATTAATGTCCAAGGACTAGGTTTTGAAACACTTAAAACACCTACGTAAAAATTTTAGCGGATATGCGTCCAAAATACTATTCACAAAAATTGACGATAAAATTTCTGATTCCGTTTTTTGATAAAAATTTCATGAATGCACACTTAGCATGTATTAGGAGTATTAATCACATATTAGCACATTCTAAGTCATATAGCACATAAATAGGTCAATTCACGTAAAACGAGGTAAAACACGCAAATCGAGATAAGAAAGAAAAGTGGGGTTTCACATTCTCCCCCCCTTAAAGAAATTTCGCCCTCAAAATTCTTACTTGATGTACAGAATAGATCTGGATACTGCTGCTGCATCTGATCTCGCCTCCCCCAAGTAGCCTCCTCAATACCATGATGCTTCCACAATACCTTGACCATCAGAATCTTCTTCGATCTCAACTCCCGTTCCATCTGATCAAGAATACGAATCGGGCACTCGTCATAAGTCAGATTCTCACGAAGCTGTAACGGCTCTTGCTCTAAAATATAAGAAGGATCCGAATTATATTTTTGCAAATTAGACACGTAGAATATATCGTGGACATTAGAGAAATTCTTCGGTAAAGCCAACCGATATGCTAACTTGCCAACTCTGCCAGTAATCTCAAATGGCCCTACAAACCTCAGACTCAGTTTACCACCTTTACCATAATGAGAAAACCACTTACGAGGAGACAATCTCAAGAAAACCCGATCCCCGACTGCAAACTCCAAGTCCCGACGATGCTTATCAGCATAACTCTTGAATCTATTCTGTGCCGTAAGCATTCTCTGCCTGATCAACTGAACATTCTCAATCTTCTCTAGAAGCTCTAGCATAATAGTTGGATCAATAGTCTTTATCTCCCCTACTTTATCCCACTAAAAAGGTGAACCACACTTACGGCCGTAAAGAGCTGCAAAAGGTGCCATCCCAATAGTAGCTTGATAACTATTGTTATAGGCAAACTCGACAAGTGGTAGATGTTTTTCGCAGTTCTTCCCGAAGTCCAGAACACAAGCCCTGAGCATATCTTCCAGAATCTGAATAGTCCTCTCAGACTGACCATCGGTCTGTGGATGATATGCGGTACTGAAATTCAGCTGAGTACCCAAAGTCTCCTGAAGTTTCTCCCATAAACGTGAAGTAAATCGAGGATCTCGATCTGAGACAATACTAGATGGAATCCCGTGAAGTCTAACAATCTGATCCAAATAAAGATCCGTCAACTTTGCAACTTCATCTCCTATCCGCATCGAAATAAAGTGAGCTGTCTTCATCAAACGATCCACGACAACCCGAACTGCATCATTACCCTTCAGTGTTCTAGACAAACCAGTGACGAAGTCCATCGTAATATGCTCCCATTTCCACTGTGGTATAGCCAACGGCTGAAGCAAACTTGTAGGTCGTTGATGCTCGGCTTTCACTCGCTGACAAGTCAAACATCTAGATACAAACTGAGCAACCTCCTTCTTTATATTATTCCACCAATAACGTTGCTTCAAATCCCAATATATCTTGTTTCCACCCGGATGAATGGTGTACTTAGAATTATAAGCCTCTTCCAGAATACCTCACCTCAAACCCGGTTCATCGGGAACACAAACCCTGTTATGAAACTGAAGAATACCATCTTCATGTAGTTTAAAGTCAGACTGATCATTCATGATCTGATCCTTGATCTTCTGAAGTTTAACATCAAGCTGTTGAGCTTCTCTGATCTGAGACAGCAATAAAGGCTGAATACAGTGATGTGAACACATTACCCCAACCTGAGTCAACTCCGGTCTCCAATAAGTGAATTCCTCAAGAACCTCTCATTTCTTTACAGCCAAACAAGAAACACTCGCCTTACGGCTAAGAGCATTTGCCACAACATTTGCCTTTCCAGGCAGATAACTGATAGAACAATTATAATCTCCAAGAAGTTCCATCCATCTCCGCTGACGCATATTCAACTCCTTCTGTGAGAACAGGTACTTCAGACTTTTATGATCAGTGAAAATCTCGAACTTACTGCCCCATAGATAATTACGCCACTTCTTCAATTCGAAAACAACTGCCGCCAACTCAAGATCATGAGTCGGATAATTCACCTCAAACGCTTTCAACTTCCTAGAAGCATAGGCAATAACCCGACCATTCTGCATAAGAACACATCCTAAGCCTTCCTTGGATGCATCGCTGTAAATGATCATATTATCGGTCCCCTCTGGTAGAGCAAGTACTGGAGCGGTAGTCAATCCCTTTTTCAACTCCTGAAACCTACTCTCACATTTCTCATCCCAAATGAAGGTGGTCCACTTCTGAGTTAACTTAGAAAGTGGCCTTGCAATCTTAGAAAAGTCCTTGACAAACCTACGGTAATAACCGGCCAAGCCAAGAAAGCTACGAACCTCCGAAACATTCTCCGGACTTTTTCAAGACATCACCACTTCAATCTTAGTGGGATCTACAGAAATACCGCTCTGTGTGATCACATGGCCAAGAAAAGATATACGTTGCAGCCAAAATTCACATTTGCTGAACTTTGCGAACAACTGATGCTCCTGCAGCTTCTGTAAGACAAGCCGTAAATGTTGCTCGTGCTCCGATTCAGATTTAGAATAGACTAAGATATCATCAATAAAGATCACCACGAACTGGTCCAAGTACAGCTGAAAGACCCGATGCATAAGATCCATGAACGCTGCCGGTGCATTAGTCAATCCAAAGGGCATAACAACAAACTCATAATGCCCGTACCGAGTCCTGAAGGCAAACTTCGAAACATCCTCTGTGCGAATCCGAAGCTGATAATACCCCTGCCTCAAGTCAAACTTAGAGTAGACTTTGGCTCCTGAAGTTGATCAAACAACTCATCAATCAGTGGCAAAGGATATTTATTCTTAATGGTCACCTAATTCAAACCACGATAGTCAATGCATAATCGCAAGGTACCATCCTTCCTCTTCACAAATAAAACAGGTGCTCCCTAGGGTGAAGAACTCTGCTGAATGAACCCCTTCTCTAATAACTCCTGCAACTGAGTTTTCAACTCCTTCAACTCAGCTAGTGCCATCCGGTATGCTGATTTAGAAATAGGTTGATTACCGGGAACAAGATTGATCACAAACTCTACATCTCTCTCTGGCGGTAACCCTGGCAATTCCTCGGGAAATACATTGGGATATTCCCGAATAATAGGAACATCCTCCAACTGTAGCTTATCAGATGGCTTGTTGATCAAATAAGCTAGATAACCCAAACACCCCTTATTCACTAATTTAACAGCTTTAGTTGCTGAGATAAACAAAACTCGTCTTAGTACCCCGGTTCCCCGCTACCTCAACTACTGGCTGATCTTGCAAATGAAACTGTACTACCTTTGTTCTACTGTTTAACTGGGCACTTAGAAAACCAATCCATACCCAAGATAACATCATACCCCCGGATAGGAAATAATATAAGGTCCGAAGAAAAATTATACCCCTTAACATGTATTTTACAATCCTTACATACTAAGCTAGTAACATACTTATCAGTTAAAGAGGTACTAATCTCAACCACATAAGGCAATCTTTCAGGTTGCATATTAATACGTTGCACACAAGTAGGAGTAATGAAATAATGTGTAGCACCAGGATCAATCAACACTTTAACAAGTTGATCAAGTATAAGGAAGTTACCTTCCACAACTACAGTCTCCTCAGACATCTCCTCCAATTCAACTGCGTAGGCCCGAGCCTGAACCCGCTGCTGCTGAGGTGCACTGCCTACAGGTCTACCCTGATAACCTTGAGTTGTTGCCCGACTCTCAGTCCTAAGATATCTAGGGCAATCCTTCGCCTTATGCTGATTGCTACCGCAACCCAAACAAGTCCCTGCCTTCGCCCTACAGTCGGCCTCCACATGGCCCTGACGCTATCAGAAAGTACACTGCGATAACGAAGCACTGACACTTCCCCTAGAAGAACCAGAAGCCGAGAAAGCAGTTGTACCAGCCTGCTGCTAAGGTCTAACAATACCAGGCCTATATTGACCCTAAGACTGGGCCGGCCTATATTGGGACTGAGCTTGATATGACCCCTGCTAAAACTGTGGCATATAATAACTCTGCTGACCCTGTGGTCTGAAAGAATCCTGCTGTGTTGGCGGCCTATACAAAACCTGCTGTACCAAAGGCCTAAACACTCCCTGCTGACCCTACGGCTGAAAGGGCCTTTTGCTAGGTTGACTGGGTCCGATTTGTTCCCTGTCACGCCCCAACTCGACTCCTCCTACAATTAGTCAGGATGCAATAGAATTTCGGCAGTATAACGACAGTAAATAGGATACCGAGGCTCTAAACCAACCTCATTAGAACATCATACATCAACTCCATAAACCATACAACAAACAACTCCTCAATAAAATAACAACATACATCATAACCATATTATACCATAATCATTCTTTGTTATACGCCTCCGTTCCAACATAATACATGAACCTTAATATACATTTCAAAAATATACTGAACCAACCTAACAACCTAATCATAAACAAAAGAAGGCTACTAAGTTAGCATCAACTAATTCATTAACCTTTCAACAACTCATACATTATAAACTACAAAGCATATAAAAGTCAACTAGGTTATTATACAAGATAGCAAAACAATACGACATCAAGGATAAGACTCCGGAACATAAGACTCATCCACGTAAGGCACATTTTCCTCTTCAGGAGGCACGTACCCATAGTCCTTCTCTACAACACCTGTAAGCATGCAATAATAGAGAGTGAGCTTATATAAAATAAGCCCAGTGAGGATCCGATAGATCTCTAACAATGTTTACTAAACTACTTGAAAATAATCATTTGAGTAATAAACACAGAATAACATAAACAATACTATCATCACATAAACTATAATGACCATTCAATAAAGGATACACTAGTTGGTGTAGCTCCAACTGCCATCATGATCATAACAGCCTTCTTGTGACTCCCATAAACTCACGCACCCGAGGTACCTCAATAACCTCTCCCTCTATGACACCTCCGTCCTGCGAGCTGGAGGTAGTCTCTAGTAGTCATGTCTTTATCAACCCGACAGCCCTATGCTGCCCGAGAGGTGGCACACATATACCAAAGACTCAGCAATAATAATAAACATCAATCATTCATAGGAGGACAACCTTTTCCGTTGACTATCTCCCAGTTAATCAATCATCAATCAATAATCATATTATCATCATAATAACATCAATAATCAATTTAACAACAAATAACTAAGTTAGATGACAAAGTAGGCAATCCAACCGAACATGCATTAAACACACAATCAAACCCTAGTTTACCCATCATCAACTCACAATTCAATCACTCAAACCACACCCAATCAACTAAAGGCATAATTTAACATTTTAAAGAAAGACAACCTAAACTTCAAATAATCATAACCTACATTCTACTAGTCCAAACCACTCCAAATCAGTTTCTATCACTCACCCAATCAATCAACTACATTAGCCCTCTCAGAAATCAACCAAAACACATCCAAATCATGCCTAACAACCCTAAAACCCTAATGCGTCATGGGTGAAATTTCTGGACCTTCACACAGACATCACAATCGAATATTCGGCATTACAACGGCGCTACCATGTAATTAACAAACTTTTACAAATCGACAACAATCGATTCCAACCAATACAACTCAAGATATTCAACATTTAGCAAATTAATCAACTTTAAATACCCAAAAATAAATAATTATGCTACAACGGTTCAAATCTCGTAAGATTACATATAAATGATCCCTAGCATGCATGGAAAATAATCTAACTTCAAATTAACATTATAACGGTTCAATAATCATTTAAACGCATAAACATAAAATATGAGTTTTGAGATCCAGAATTTTTCTCTCACATTTGATGCGAAATAATCCTAGATATGCGTGCAATGCGTGCTCAACAAGCGGAATCCAACTCGGCACGAAAATCTACGGACAAAAACTAACTTTTTCTTTGAAGATTTGCTTTGAAAACCTTGAAATTTCTTTCCCTTTTTTCTCCTCCTTCCTCACGGCAATGTGTGTGCAAATGGGTATGTTTTTGTGCTTTGCTAGTGTGTGTTAGTGATATATGCATAAAGGTCAACAACTTAAATGAAAGTCAAAGTTGAAACTAATTGATTTTTAGTGTTTTCTTGACTTTAAATTCATTTTTTTGATCACCATTGCTCAAAACAATTATACAACACCTAAGATAGCTCAAGTAGGTTATTTTTAACCCTAATAAATTCCTAAGCCGATTTGAAAACCATTTTAATCAAACATAGGTCTATTAAAGTTCGAGGACTAGGTCTAGAACGGTTAAAAAGACCAGTTTCAAAATTTTAGCGGACGTGTTTCAAAAATACTATTCACTAAAAGTCGACGATAAAATTTCTGACTCCGTTTTTTATGAAAATTTTATGAATGCACATTTAGCATGTTCTAGGAGTATTAATATCAAAATTATCACATTCTAAGTCATATAGCACATAAACAGGTCAATTCACGCAAAATGAGAATAAACACGCAAAACGAGACAGGATAGAAAAGTAGAGTTTCATATTCCCCCTTTTTCTTTTCTAACCTAGACGCTACATCAAAGGTCTTAGTAAGTATATCATACCGATTCAGGGCCATCGCATCCTGAATCTCGGGCCTCAACCTCAATATAAACCTACGAGTCTTACGCTCCTCGTCAGCCACAAACTCCGGTGCATACTGGGACAACCTAGTAAAAGTAGCCTCATACTGAGCCACTGAAGCATCCCCCTGAACTAGAGATAGAAACTCAGCCTCTCTCCTTTCCCGTGCAATCCTAGGGATATACTTTGCCCCAAAAGCTCTCAGAAAGGTATCCCAGACATACAGAATACATTGGGTCTCCCAGCTATATTTCATCGTGCGCCACCACTCCTCTGCCTCATCAACAAGCAAATAAACGGCAAATGTGACCTTTCTTTCATCAGTATAATCTAGAGGGTTAAATATTTTCTCCATTTTATTAATCTATGCCTTGGCTTTCTGATCATCCGACTCCCCCTAAAACCTCGGTGGGTAGTACCCCAAGAACTCTTTCAGTGTACCACGCCCGTGGTATCCACCCTGTACATTTAGTAACTGTGCCTACAAAGTCTGAGCGTGGTATCCACCCTGTATATTTAGTAACTGTGCCTGCAAAGTCTGAGCTTGGGTAGCCTGCCCTACAGCAACTATGCCTGACCGGCCATAATCTCTGCTATCCTATCCATAGCTGCACCGAAACGATCATCGCCCCTATCTCGGCCCGGTGCCACATTTCCTAGAACCTTATCAACTACCTCAGGCCTACCTCTTGTCCTCGGTCTACTAGCCATTCTACTAATCAAAGAGTTAGCACAGGTTATAGCACGTAAACAGGCTATAAACAACTATTAGCACATAAAAACCAAACCCATACAAAGCACATAAATCACTTAAGTATCAATCACATAAACAATTGATCACATAATCACATAAGTACTAAATCATATAATCACTTAATCATTTAATCATATTAACACATAGTCCACTTTTTTTTTCTTTTCATACATACTTTCATGCTGGACCATTACCTACATTCCAAGAATACCCCGGCTGACAACTAACATGAGCTTTGATACCACTTAAATGTCACGCCCCAACTCGACCCCTTCTACGATCAGTCAGGATGCAACGGAATTTCGACAGTATAACAACAGTAATTAGAACACCGAGGCTCTAAACCAACCTCTTCGCAACTCATACAACCAAACTCCTCAAACAATTCAATATTCAACTCCACAATTAAGTTAACAACATACAACACAGCTATATTATACAATAATCATTCCTTCAACATTCCATTCTTAGTTATTCCGTTCCAACATAATACAATAACTATAATATATAGTGCAAAATAGATTGAAACCAAACTAGCAACCTAATCATAAACAAAAGAAAGACCACTGAGTTAGCATCAACTAGTTCATTATCTTTACTACAACTTATACATCATAAACTATAAAGTAAATAAAAGACAACTACTTTAATATACAAGACTATAAAGTGTTCAACAACTCAAATATCAAGGACAAGACTCTGGCACATAAGACTCGTCCGCATACAGAACATTATCTTCTGGAGGCACGTACCCATAATCTTGCTCAACAAAACCTGTAATCATGCAATAATAGAGGGTGAGTTTATATAAAACAAGCCTAGTGAAGATCTGATAGATCTCTAACAGTATTTATTATACTCATTTGAAATGATCCTTTGAGCAGTAAACACACAATAAACACCAATAATAATATAAACACATAACTATAATGACCAATCAATAAAGGATACTCTAGTTGGTGTAGCTCCAAACGCCATCACGATCTCAACCAACTTCTTATCACCCCCATGACACACACACCCGAGGTATGTCACTAGCACTGCCCTCTATGGCATCTCCGCCCATGCGAGATAAGAGTAGCCTCTGGTGGTCATGCTGTTATCAACCTGACAGCCCGATGCTGCCCGAGAGGTAGCACATACATACCAAGATTCAGCAATAAAATAAATATTCACATCACAGGAGGACAACCTTTCACGTTGACTATCTCTCGGTTCATCAATAATCATATTTTCATCAATATAACATCAAATAATCAATTAAACAATAAACAACTAAGTTAGATGACAAAGTAGGCCATCCAACTTAACATGCATTAAACACACAATCAAACCCTAGTCTAACCATTAACAACTCACAATTCAATCACTCAAACACCCCCAATCAATGAAAGGCATAATTCAATACTTTAAAGAAAGACAACCTAAACTTCAAATAATCATATCTTACATTCTACTAATCCAAACAACTCCAAACCAGTTTTTATCACTCACCCATTCAATCAACTACATTAGCCCTCTCAGAAACCAACCAAAACACATCCAAATCAAGCCCAACAACCCTAAAACCCTAATGCGTCAAGGTTGAAATTTTTGGACTTTCACACCAACATTGCAATCGAATTTTCGGCATTACAACAGCGCTACCACGTAATTAACAAACTTTTACAAATTGATGGCAATTGATTCCAACCACTACAACTCAAAATAATCAACAAATAGCCAACCTATCAACTTTAAATACCCGAAAATAAAAATTTATGCTACAACGGTTCAAATCTTGTACGAATACATAGAAACGATCCTTAGCATGCACTGAGCAATAATATAACTTCAAATTAACATTCTAATAGATCAATATTCAATTATACGCAAAAATACACAAGATGACTTTTGAGATCTAGAATTTTTCTCTCATCTTTGATCTAAAACAAGCCTAGATATGCGTGCTATGTGTGCCCAATAAGCGGAATCCAACTCAGTACGAAAAACTATGGACTAGGTTTTTCTATGAAATTTTTCTTTGAAACTTGAAGAAAAACTCTTGGCTTTTCTCTCTAATGGCTCTCAGCCATGTAGGTGTAAAATGAGTATGTTTTGTGCTTTTCAATTGTGTGTTGATGCATATTAAGTAAAGGTCAAACAAATTAAATCAAAGTCAAAGGTGGAAACTAGTTATTTTTAGTATTTTCTTGTCTTTTAATTCATTTTATTGAGTATTTCTTGCCCAACTATTAAATTGACACCTAAATTAATTCTAGACAATATATTTTAGGTGACAAAGAGTTTTACATTCAAACAATTTCACCCGAGTCAGCTTGAAACTCGATTTTCGCAAAAGGTGTAAAAACCCTTTTAAATTTCTAAGCCGATTTGAAATCCGTTTTAATCAAACACAGGCCTATTAATGTCCGAGGACTAGGTTTTGAAACACTTAAAACACATGCGTAAAAATTTTAGCGGACGTGCATCCAAAATACTATTCACAAAAATCGACGATAAAATTTATAATTCCGTTTTTTTATGAAAATTTCATGAATGCACATTTAGCATGTATTAGGAGTATTAATCACATATTTAGCACATTCTAAGTCATATAGCATATAAACAGGTCAATTCACATAAAATAAGGTAAAACACGCAAATCGAGATAAGATAAAAAAGTAGGGTTTCACAGTAACTCTCGAATGTGTGCTTGCTAAGTGTGTCTTGGAAGTGTATGCTTGTATGTGAGATTGTGTGTCTTAACTTGAATGTGTGTATCCATGTGATATAGTTGTATGTTATGTGCCAAATGCATGTTAAGTGAAGTGAAGTGACTAAATGTGAATCGAATTGACCTCGTAAATTGAAGTGACCTCGTGAGTCGTTAATTGCTTGGGTTATTGATTGTGGTGTCATATTTGAGTGTCTTGAATTGAGTTGTGTTGTGATTTGTAATGATTGTGTTGTGAATTGTATTTGAATGACTTTGTTGATTAAACTGAGTTTTGTAAAACTCTTTTATAAACATGATTGCATAGTAGTTTAAAGAATATATGTATACATGTGTTATCATGGCATTTATTCATGGCCCGTCGAATGGTAAGAAAGACTTATTCCTCCCCCTGAATAAAGGTGATTAATGGCAGGCTCTCCAAGTTATGTGGATTAGCAGGAATGAGAGATCAACCTTTATTTGAGAGTTGGTGGCTATAGTTGGAGCTCAGTTATTGGGATTCTTTTATGGCCTTCTTATGTGCTTAACGGTCATAAATGAGTAGCTTCATTTAGGGTTTCTGTATGACGGTTGTCTAGAGCATTCTCTAGTATTTTCTTATTGGGTCTTCTTCTGGTATTCTCTTAATGGCTTTTCTTGGAAGGCTTGGTATATGGGATTCTATTCGGCCTTGTTATACGGTGTTATCTACAATGTTCCTACTCGGGTCATTTATTGGTATTTTCTCGGCATTCTTAGATGAGATTTTTTCTATGGTATTCTTGCCCAATAGGATTCTTATTCGGATTTCTAGATGGTATCTTCATTGAGCCTTTATTTGGCCTTATTACTTGGGAGTTCTCCGGAAATTCTATTGGGGTTTCTATTTGGATTTTCCTGCGGATGTTCTTATTCAATGATCTTGCTCGACAATTGATGAAGAGTAAATGGAGTTGGACTTTTATGGATGCTGAGTTCTATTGGAAGAAGAATTGTGTGGGCACAATTTATTTAAGGGGGAGAGGGTGTAACACCCGAGACTTGCATCATATTCATAATTAAATATTGCATATCTTTGTGCATTTCTATGTGCATTTTAATATGCATTTCTATACTTTAAATGTGGTTACTATTCATAAAAAAAAATCGACGGCTTAAATTGCTCAAACTAAAATTTTTCCTAGACTATATATCATTAAAAATGAATGGGAAAATGGTATTTTGAATATTAGACCTCGGGAGAGCGTGTTTAGAAAATGTTCCTTGTATTGTATGAATGGTAAAATAATAGTTAACATAGTTATTGAACTTGTTAACCTTCAATTGAGTTTTGAGCTAATTAAATGACTTAGTCTTGCACAAATAGTAAAGCCAATGCATTGACCACCTAACATATATATGTAAAACATTTCATTTAACCAACACCTTCACAAAACAATTGTAAAAATGACTCCTAAGTCCCCCACCTAGCCGTGACCTCCATGGAAGAAAAGAGAAGAAATTTCCTTCTTCAACCTTCAAGCTCTAGCTCCTCCAAGCCTTTTGCAAGTAGATTCAAGTGTTCCAAAGCTCAAACCTAGCATTCCTTGAACATTTAGGTGAGGGAGAATCCTTTTATATGCAATTTTTGAATGTTAGGGTTTATGTTGAATTTGGCAATTGTTGTATATTGTGATATAAATGCTTATAAAACCTTTTAAAATGATTAGTGAACATTCTTTTGCAAGTTATTGGCGTAGTTTATGGCTAGATTTTGAAATGTCAAGTTAAAAAAAGATGGTGAATAGTGTCAAATTGGGGGTTTGATAAAAATTTGCTTATTAGATTGATTTCTTGCTTCCTATAGATGCTAAAAATGCTAATAAACTTAGAAAAGTAGTTGTATGGACTTAATTTTCTTAAACCTTGGTTAAAAATGCAAATTTAGCTTAGGTAACAGAGAGGTTTTGGGGTAAAAGCGAATCCGGGTTGATTTTATCGATATATATAGTGTTCTTAGGGGATATAGGTGTTAAATGTGCTTTTCAAATGCTTGGTTAGGCATCGGTTAGGGTATGTGTAGTTTAAATGCATAAAGGGAAAAATCGGTGTTTTGTAGGAAACGAGGGTTATCGGGTGGACTTAAGGGTTAAAAGGGTGCCATAATGTGGGAGTTGGAGGATAGGATAGTTTGTTTATAAAATCGGGAACCTTCTCTTCCGATTACAAGCTAAATAGCCTATGTTAACAAAGGGGAAAAGTGGAGTTTGAGGGTTTTTAGCACTTACATTGCCTTGTAGTGGTTTATAGTATGCTTAAATATAGTCCTAAGGGTTATGTGAGTTTTTGGTAAGGTTCCGTGAAAGATTATGATTTTTATCTCTTTATGCTCAATTGGTTATTTTAATGTTATTGCTTGTAATTTATTGATTTTTTAGGGCAACCTACTTTGTTATCCCTCATTTATTATTTTGCTTCATATCGCTTCATATTTTTGTCATATTGTCATTGTCTTTAAGTGCATTGCATGGTGGTTGCGCAACTATAGTGTCAGGGGCGGATGTATTGGATATCGGCTGGGCAGTAGGGGGCTTGCCAGTGGATATTTGGTCTTGGTGTTCTAGTCCCTCACTCGCCTGGTCCGGAGATTGTCAGGGGGTGTTGGGTTGTAGGAATTTTGGGGTACATCCTGAGTACACCCACTGGAGTATTTAGGATTTATGTCAGCTTATCGTGATCGAGATCGTGGTTCGTGGATCGAAGAATTGGAGTGATAAGGGTTACCGATTGTATCCCTTTTAAATGTGGTATTTAATTGCTTTATATCGTTTATTACTTATTGTTATTAATGTTTGATGTTCCAATGTTGCATTGCACGAATTCCCTTATAAATGTCTCCCATAATTGTTCCCCTCCCTCATTGAGCATACATTATTTGTATACGTATTCCTCATCATGAATCTTTCAGGTTATAGCCAAAGGAAGTGAAGTTCATGTTTCATGATAGTTCGTGCTTGAAAGAATGCGTAACGTGTTATGTAGCGTGAATTGTAAAATGCTGGAAAGATGTTCTTTTGATGAGTTGCGTGTATTCAAAGTATAAGTATTGTAATTCAAGTTAATTAGATCATTAGGGTAGTTTGATTTCATAGCTTATGTAATAGGATAGCGTAGTTTATACTCAATGCATGTATGTAGTTATTTTAAGGAATAGTAGGTTAGTCTTTGTACTCAAAAATGTACATTTGCTTGTGAACTTTTGTTGTGAACCAAGGCTCGGATGGCCTTAAGGAGTTGTTGTATGTTTGGACACGGTACTGGTCCATTTATATGTTGTGTGCAGGTAAATTATTTGTCCTATAAACAGGGAAAACTCCGTCCATTTTCTTTAAATTTTGTGACCGGGTTAGATTTGGGTTAAGCATAGCATGTTTAATAGAATTCCTGATCCCGTGAGGGGTTGGGGTGTTACATGGAACGGCACCTACGATAGAGTTAGTAATCGGGACTTTCATAGACTAAAGTAATTGACTAGGCTAATGCTCCTAGCTTAACCCTTGCATAGAATTAGAATCCTGGATCCCAAGCCTATATTGACTGACTCATTGCATGTCCATCCCCCTAGATTCCTCTCCCTTGTATTCAACAAATACTTAGTTTAGTTTAGTTGTAGTATAATTTATATTCCTACACGTCACTCAAACTTCATCTTGACAAACTGTCACTTTACCGCTTTAACACGTTTGCACACTACTTCACTAACTAACTAACGAACTTCCCTGTGGATACGATTCCGCACTCAAAGCACACTACACTACAAGATCCGTGCACTTCTGGGTTATTAAAACTTGGTCAAATTTGTACCCATTTATATTGCTGGCCTCAAATGCATCAAGTTTTTGGCACGGTTGCCGAGAAAGCACGGTCTAGTTTAGTTTTTAAGAGTATTTGTGAAATTGTTTTAATTGATGTAATAATTGTATAAATTGTCCATCCTTGTTTTAAACTGTGTAAATTGTATTACTGCTTGTAAAGTGTATTAGAAGTATATTTCTTATAGTTTCATTTCGTATTAAATTTTATAAGATTTATATATTGTCTGTATTATACTTGTTAGTAACTGTTTATATTATGCTTTGTTAAAATAACTTGTAATTATACTTAGCATATTTTCTGTAGTTACTTATTACACTTAGCTATATAATATTTTGTATGCACAGGCGTTGTTCCTTGAACCTGGAACTCGCCCCGTTTAAATCCCGAGCCCCAGAAAACTCTGTGAAGGAGAGTCCAAGTCCCAATGGTGGAGCAAGAAGGAAATGTTCAAAACCTTCAACCTCTTCCAGTAGCTCAACCTATTAATCAACCCGTTAATCGACCCGTTGACTCACCAATGACTCTTTGTCAACATTTCTCTCTGGGTGATTACAATCCTGAGTTTTTCATAGCCCCACCGGCTCTTGACAATGTCAATTTTGAGCTTAAGACTGAGACCATTTTGATGTTTCCTTCTTTTTACAGAAAAAGTAACGAAAGTCCTCACGCTCACATCATACAATTCTTGGAATCATGTTCTATGCTGCACATCCCTAACGTGAGCCATGAGAGTATTAAACTGCGTATGTTTCCATTTTCTTAAAAGACAAAGCCAAACAGTGACTAAATCATTTGGATGCAAGGGTTATTATATCTTAGGGAGAACTTATTCAGAAATTCTTACATAGGTTCATTCTAATGGCCAAGACTACTACTTTGCAAACAGACATCATGTCATTCGTTCAGTCAGACTTAGAGCCCTTTCATGAATCATAGGAAAAGTTTAATGATCTTAGGAATCAGTGTCCTCACCATGGGTTTGCCCTTCACGAACTCTTGCATTATTTCTTTAAAAGTCTTACACCTTAGTAGAAAATGATGGTAAATGCAATGAGCAATGGAGGTTTTTATAACCTTAGGGCAGACGAAGCTTGGAGTAGACTAGAGAATATAGCTGAAGACTCTCTTCAGAACACAACTATAAACAGAGAAAACAGGGGCACCCAAAATCCCCAAAAGAGGGCATTGTTCGAGGTTAACTCCAAGTAGAAAAATTTATCTGTCTAGGGTCTACTTCTTCACAAGCTCCTCAGATCACGGAAGTATGTACCGTATGGTCTGCAGTAGATCACTCTACTCTAGACTGTCCAATTGGTTCACAATTTCCCAAGTTCATGCAAGAACAAGTCTATGCTACTCAAGGATATACAAGAAATTATGATCCCTATTCCAACACGTATAATCCTAGCTGGCGAGACAATCCCGCATTTTCATGGTGACAAAGGAATCAAGAGCCTCAGTTTCCTCAACAACAATATCAAAACCAACAAGGAAACTTTGAGCCTCGATTTCCTCAATAGCCATATCAAAGGCCACAAAGCTCTAATCTTCCTGGTTTTTACCAAGTCTAGAACGATCCATTTAGAACACAACGGAACAATTTTCCCATTCTTCTTCCTGCATAGTCATCATCTGATGACATGTTTGATAAACTCTTACAAGTGGTCCAAGTTCAGCAACAGTCTATTGCTAAACTTGAAGGACAAATTGGGTAGCTGGCCCAAAATATAAGTAGGAGAGATGAGGGTAAACTCCAGTCTCAGACCGTGGAAAATCCAAGATGACACTATAGTAATGTCCAAACTAAGACCATCCAAGAACAGGTTAAGGCCGTGATTACCCTTAGTAGTGGGAAAATAATAGACAAGAAGGTTAAAAAGAAGAATAAGATGTTCCTGAGGAGATAGAGGAACCTGAGATTGAGGATTTAAGCAATGATGTCGATGACTCCCATAAGAATGAAAACCCAATGGTAGAGCCTATAGTTGAACCCTCATCCCAAGCACATTTCCCAACAGCTCTATCCCGTCTGAAGCCGAGTGTTGATCCTAAACAACTTAAGGTCTTAGAGCATTTCAAAAATATTAAGATCAATCTTCCCTTAGTTGAGGTAATTCAATAGATCCCAGCCTATGCCAAATTTCTGAAGAATTTGTGTGTGAAGAAGAGATGGAACAATAATATTCCAAAAAGGGTCTGCCTCATTGAAAAGGTTAGTAACATCTGCACCAGAGGACTGCCTCAAAAGTACAATGACCCAGGAGCTTTCATTATTCCATGTTTAATTAATGACCAACGGGTAGAAAGCGCCTTGCTAGACTTAGGGTCTACTGTTAACCTAATTGTCACGGACCGACCCAACCCCCAAGCTAAAGGCTAAGTCCGGACCTGACACACGGACAGAGTCTCCCCTGTACCGTGGACATTCTGGAACCCTGTAAACTTACAATTAAAGCAACTACAAGGTAAACATACTTTTCATGGCTATATATAAGGATTCAAGGCCATTCGAGCCTTGAAGTAAACAATAATTCCAAAACCACACAAGCATGCAAGAAATTTGTTTACAACATAGTCTAGCAGCAATGACATTCTAGGATATCAATAAAACATAATTAAAAGATAACACATTTCTACCTTAAGCAAATCACTCCCAAGCATGCAAAGTGAATAAAGGCAGAAACATAGTTATTACAAGACATAGGCTTCCAATACTACACCACAATCTACTGTCCTTCCACTTTACACAACAATATATACATAGCCCTTAGGACACAAAATAGGACATAATATAAATAGTTGAGCCTTCCACAAAGCAGCAAGAAATTAAACCACCTCAAGCTATCAGGCACAGCAACTAAGGTAAAGGGTCAATCTGAACTTCCTCCTCCTCAACTAACTCAACAAGCTGGGGATCACCCTCAGCGTCTCTTGAAACATATATCGAGGTATGAGCAACCACTGTTGCCCAGTGAGGGATATAGTCCCGGGGCGTGCAATGCAACAGATAATATAATTATACAACAATAACACTTAGACAATTAAAGAAACTAAGATAACTTAAATAACCACACATTTAAAGGATACATTTCATACAATCCCCTATACACCAATCTTCACTGGTCTTCATTCACGATCCACGAACCACGAGCACGATCACGATAAGCCGGCATAACCCCAAACACTCCAGTGGGTGTACTCCGAATGTACCTCGATAATCCTACGACCCAACATCCCCTGGCAATCTCCGGACCAGGCGAATGAGGGACTAGTGTGACGCCCGATTTTAGCCATGCATTTAATTACTATTGCATCCCTTGTTTGCGCATTTACTTCTGTGCCTTACTAACTGACTTTTGTGACTACTATTCATGACATTTTTAAACTGCCTTCTATTAGTTAATTAGCATTTTTATTAAATCATATTAATTGTAAAAGTAGTGGGAAAATGTGCATTTGAGCTAGAGGCGATAGGAGAGCTCATTTTGAAAATGATTTTAGTAGTCAAGTGAATAGTATTACGTAATAACTTTATAGATTTAATTAGCTAGCCTAAGTTTTATACATTAGCCTCGTTTTGGAGCTAGCAACGCGCATTATAATAGATCACTTAAGCACCCAAACGACCCCACCTCAACTTAGCCCCTTTTATATATCACCTAAGCTCACAAAATGCAAAAGAAAAAAAAATTAAAAGCTGAAAACAGGAGCCCAAACCCGACAGCCCCTCTTTGCACTTGGGAGGAATTTTTCATCTTCAACTCTTCAATTCAAGCCAAGCCAAGCCTTGAGCAACTAGTGTAGGGTGTGTGCAAGGTTCCTAGGTGCTCCTACACGCTTTGGTGAGGGATTTCACGGCTTGTTTTTGCATTTTTAAATAGTTGTCAATTTCTTGATTTGTTGAAAATGTGATCAAATGCTATTGTATGAGTTATCTATGCTAATATACCATCTATATGAATGCTAGAGAACACATTTGAGCCGTTGTTTCGCTTTTTAAACGGTTAGAATCGTTAATTTGAAATTTTGGGTGAATAGTGACGTTTTTCCAGGGTTTTGCGTAATTGCTCGAATTAGCTTGACTCAATGCTTCTAATAGATGCCTTAGGTGCTAGTGAAGGTAACCTAATAGCCCCGTGCACTTGCATTATCTTTAAATCGCTTAAAATGGAAAATAACCGACTTTAACTTGGGGATTTCGGGGTTAATGCGAATCCGGGTGTATTCGGGCTTCAATTCTAGTATCCTTAGGCTACCTAGGTACTATAGAAGCCTTGATATCCCTTGGTTGAAGCCCGGACATTGTACGTGTAGTTTAAAGCCATAAGAGGGAATTTGGGGCTTTCGGGATAATCGCGGGCATTTGAATGAGTTAGAGGGTTAAGAGGGTACCTTGAGGGTTAGTTAGAAGGTTGGGAGAGTTTCCTTTGAAAATGGAATCATTAACCTTGGTCTGGAAGAGAAATAGTTCGAAAACAAAGGGGTTTAGGTGCAATTTAGGTTGTCTCACACTTCTAAACCCATGACATGACTTTTTGAGTGTTTATAAGTGATTTTAAGTTGATTTGCAGCTTTTGGTATGATTCTAAACTTATCTTGCTAATGTCTCTTTGTAAAACTGCATATTTGCTTATATAATTGTTCTATTCTAATTGCATTGAGGCCAACCTACTTTGTTGATCCTCATATGTGTTAATGCTTATATTATTGCTATTAACTTGCCATCGTTAAGTGCATTGCATCGTGGTTGCGCAACCATAGTGTCAGGGGCAGATGTGTTGAATATCGGCTTGGCGGCAGAGGGCTTGCCGGTGGATATTCAAACTCCGTGCCCTATTCCCTCATTCGCCTGGTCCCGAGATTGCCAGGGGATGTTGGGTCGTAGGATTATCGGGGTACATCCGGAGTACACCCACTAGAGTGTTTGGGGTTATGCCGGCTTATCGTGATCGTGCTCGTGGTTCGTGGTTCGTGATTGAAGACCTGTGAAGATTGGTGTATAGGGGATTGTGTGAAATGTATCCTTTTAAATGTGTGGTTACCTTAGTTATCATTGTTTCTTAAATTGTCTAAGTGATATTGTTGTATAACTGTATTATCTGTTGCATTGCACGCCCCGGGACTATATCCCTCACTGGGCAACAGTGGTTGCTCATACCTCGATATATGTTTCAGGAGACGCTGAGGGTGATCCCTAGCTTGTTGAGTTAGTTGAGGAAGAAGAAGTTCAGACTGATCCTCTACCTTAGTTGCCGTGCTTGATAGCTTGAGGTGGTTAATGAATTTGCTGCTATGTGGAAGATTCATCTGATTACTTTATGTACTATTTTGTAGCCGAAGGGCTATGTATATGCTTGTTATATAAATTGAAGACTAGTTGGTTGTGTTGTAGCTTTGAAAGCCTATGAACTGTAATAACTTATGATCTACTTCTATTCGCTTTGCTTGCTTGGGAGTGAATGACTTAAAGTAGAAATGTTTGATCTTTCAATTATGTTTAATTGATTTCCTAGGATGTCATGATTATAAAACTATGTTGATAATAAGTTCTCGCATGCTTGTGTGATTTGGAACTATTGTGTACTATAAGGCTCGGATGGCCTTAGAACTTTGTTGTTTGTTTAAGAAAAGCTTGTATTGTATTGTTGGGGCTTGTTTGAGTGTTTACAGGTTTTTAGAATGTCCACGGTACAGGGGAGACTCTGTCCGTGTGTCGGGTCCGGACTTAACCTTTAGCTTCGGGGTTGGGTCGGGGCGTGACATTTAAGTGGTATCAGAGCTATAGATTGCATGAAGCCGGGTTAAATTTCTCGGTCTGTGGGTAGAGATTTGTTATGTGACTTTGTGAATACATGAGTCTTTGATTTTGATTTGCCTAAGTGAAATTTGAATTAGGAATGAACATACTAGCATGGAAATGGAATATCAAGAGTCTAGAATGTCAAGTATGATCTAGCGGTTTATGTGTACTTCAAGAATGTGGAATATCTATTTGAACTTCTATGTACTTGACTTTATGTGAATCTAATTGGACTTTTCTTTATGTGTTTACTTATAAATTGCATATATACATATATACCTGTCATAACACTTTGCATTCTAGCTATTCGAGATGGGGCCCCGCCGTCGTGCTGATAATCCGAATGTTGGTGGAGAACCCGAGGGGGTTCATGGGCAAGAAGCTGAGGTGGCCGAAAATGCACCGCAGGTTCAAGAACCGAGCATTGCATAGATCTTGGCCACGATGGCCACTGCTATGAACACTATCGCCCAGTTTGTTACACAACAGGGTCAGCCAGGGGTCGTTGGAGGTAATCAGGGTGCGATAGCCGGAGGTAGTGGTCCTACCGGAGGGAATCTGTATGATCGGTTTATACATCATGGGGCCTATACTTTCTTTGGGGAGCCGGACGATATGAAGGCTAAGATGTGGCTAAGGAAGTTTGAGAGAGTGGCAACAAAACTGGAGTGCCATGATGACAGGAAGATTACTTATGCCACTTTCCTTCTCGAGAGTGATGCTGAAGATTGGTGGCATACCGTCAGTGAGAAATGGGAAGCCGAGGGCGTTCATCATTCATGGGCTGACTTTGTCCGAGAATTTCGAGATAAGTATATATCGGTGGTTGCCCGCGAGAGGCGTCAAACGGAGTTCATAAACTTGAAGCAGGGAAGTATGACGGTAGATCAATATGAGGCTACTTTTACCCGGCTTTCCCGTTATGCACCAACTTTGATTCAGCCGGAGGACATGAAGATCCAGAGGTTCATCCTGGGTTTGAGGAGGGATATTATGCTGAACTTGTCTTCAAATGATTTTCTTAACTATGCTGCAGTAGTCCGAGCTGCCTCGAGATATGAGAAACGGAAGGCCAATGTGTTAGCCGAGACCAGTCAATCGAGTAAACGATTTCAGTCGCAGAGTCAAGGGTACCAGGGGCAGGCTGTATCAGTTGGGCAGGGTTCACAGCCGAGACAGACTCAGAGTTACACCGGGCCTACTCAGACTCAGGCACGACCAGTCCAGAGTCAGACTCAGAGTTAGTTCCGTCCAACAGTTTCCCGTTCGCAGCAGGGTAGTTCAGCTACCTCTACTTACAGAGCTCCTTCGGGAGGCACTGTTGCAAGACGTCACAAGCAGTGCAGCTTCTGTCAGCGCCAGGGCCACACGGAGGATGTTTGTTGGAAGAAACATAACAAGTGTACAGGTTGCGGCAGTGATCAGCACAGGGTTAAAGACTGTCAGAAATTTAAGAACCCTAGGGGTCAGATATCAGCTCAAAACTCTCAGACCAGGGCACCAACTGCAGCACCACCACCACGAGGTCAGGCCCGTGTATTTGCCTTGGATGCTGAGGAGCTTCCGGATACAACCGCTGTAGTAGAAGGTATTTTTCTTCTTAATGATCAATCAGTTAAGGTTTTAATTGATTCCGGGGCTTCGCATTCTTTTATTACTCCTACTTGTGCACAAAATGCTAAATTGAAACATGATAAACTGTTGCATGAGATTGTGGTTTATACTCCTATGGGTCCGAAGTTTGTTACTAGATCTATTTGCAGAGCATGTAGTATATTTATTGAGGGTCGTGTTTTTCCTGCTGATTTGATTATCCTACCCTTCAATGACTTTGAAATTATATTGGGGATGGACTGGTTAAGTAAATATTATGCCCAGCTTGATTGTAGAAAGAAGATTGTGTATCTAGAAATGCCTGACCAGCCTGTACTTAAAATAGTTGGTAGTAGAAAATCTACTGGAACTCCTATTATTTCTTCTATTAGGGCATCTAAATTATTGAGCAAGGGTTGTGAGGCTTATCTTGCATATTTGATTAATCAACCTGGAGATCAATTGAATTGAATGATGTACCTATCGTGAGGGAGTTTCCGGGGGTCTTTCCTGAGGAATTACCTGGGTTACCGCCTGATAGAGAGATAAAGTTCATGATTGATTTATTGCCGGGGACTTCACCTATCTCTAGGACTCCGTATAGAATGGCTCCACCTGAATTGCAGGAATTAAAAGTTCAATTGCAGGGCTTACTTGAGAAGGGATTCATTCAGCCGAGTTCTTCACCGTGGGGTGCGCCAGTTCTATTCGTTAAAAAGAAAGACGGATCTCTTCGCCTATGCATCGATTACCGGGGTCTTAATCAGGTAACCATCAAAAATAAATATCCTTTGCCTTTAATCGAAGAGTTATTTGATCAGCTGCAAGGCGCCAGGGTATTCTCTAAATTTGATCTGAGGCAGGGCTATTATCAACTGAGGATTAAGAAAGATGATGTTCCTAAAACTGCTTTTAGAACTCGATATGGCCATTATGAGTTTGTTGTCTTGTCGTTTGGTCTTACTAATGCTCCCGCCGCATTCATGGACTTAATGCAGAGGGTATTCCGTCCTTATCTGGACCAATTTGTGGTCATATTTATTGATGATATCCTTGTCTATTCTAAATCTGAGGCGGAACATGAACAACATCTCAGAATTGTGTTGCAGACTCTTCAGGAGCATCAGTTATTTGCAAAGTTTAACAAATGTGAATTCTGGCTTAAGCAAGTTGTTTTTCTTGGCCATATTATCTCGCAAGATGGTATTTCTGTTGATCCAGCGAAGATTGAAGTTGTGTTATCTTGGAAACGACCTGAAACTGTCACGGAGATTCGTAGCTTCCTTGGTTTAGCTGGGTATTATCGGAGGTTTGTCAAGGATTTCTCTAAGATTGCAGGGCCTTTAACTCAACTTACTCAGAAGAAAACAGTTTTTGACTGGAATGATAAATGCGAGGCCAGCTTCCAGGAATTGAAAAAGAGATTGACTACAGCTCCTATTCTCGCTTTACCTGAGGGTTATGATAATCTGGTGATCTATAGTGATGCTTCGAAGGAGGGTCTGGGTTGTGTATTGATGCAGAATGGCAGGGTTATTGCTTATGCTTCCAGGAAACTGAAGCCTTATGAACTCAACTATCCGACTCATGATCTTGAGCTTGCAGCTATCATTCTTGCATTAAAGAAATGGCGTCATTATCTCTGGGGCAACAAGTTTGAAATCTTTACAGATCATAAGAGCTTGAAATATCTGTTTTCACAGAAAGAGTTGAACATGAGGCAGAGGCGTTGGCTGGAATTACTTGAGGACTATAACTGCACTATTAACTATCTTCTAGGTAAGGCCAATATTGTTGCTGATGCTTTGAGCCGAAAGGCTACTGTTGCTAGCTTGATTATCAAGAATTGGGAATTCATGGAAGAATTGTGCTTATGGAAGCCTAGTACTTCAAATTCTGGTATTCAATTCGCAAGTTTGCAGATTCAATCTCTGTTATTGTCCAGGATTGGGGAAGCTCAACAGGCTGATCTTCAATTATTAAAAGTCTTAGAGAATTCTAAAGGGGGAGAGTCGGATTTCAAACTGCACGACGATGGTATTCTCAAATTCAAAGGTAGAATCTGTATTCCGAATGATCCAACTCTAAAGAAGGATATTCTTGCTGAGGCACACAGTTCTAGATATACTATCCATCTAGGCAGTACTAAAATGTATAGAGATTTGAAGCAGAATTTCTGGTGGAATAATATGAAGAGAGAAATTGCTGACTATGTTGCTCGATGCCTTACTTGTTAGAAAGTTAAAGCAGAACATCGGAGACCTGCAGGATTGTTGCAGCCTTTGGCTATTCCTGTTTGGAAATGGGATCATATTACTATGGATTTCGTATCAGATTTACCGAGGTCTTCGAGGGGTAATGACTCAGTTTGGGTTATTGTGGATAGACTGACCAAGACTTCTCATTTTATTGCTAAAAAGAAGTCTGATTCTCTTGATAAACTGGTAGAGTTGTATATTGAGAATATTGTCCGACTACATGGAATTCCAAAGAGTATCGTGTCAGATAGAGATCCCAGATTCACCTCTCAGTTCTGGCAGAAGATTCAGAAAGCTTTGGGCACGAATTTGAATTTCAGTACAGCTTATCATCCTCAGACAGATGGTCAATCTGAGAGAACTATCTTAATCCTTGAGGATATGTTACGGGCTTGCATTCTGGACTTCGGTAAGAGTTGGGAGAAGTATTTGCCACTAGCAGAGTTCGCCTACAACAATAGTTATCAAGCTACTATAGGTATGGCACCATATGAGGCACTATATGGGCGTAAATGTCGGTCTCCTCTCTACTGGGATGATGTTGGCGAGATGAAGACTATCGACCCTACTATCTTACCTGAAATGAACAAAATGATTGATCATGTGCAGCTTATCAGAAAAAGAATGCTTACAGCACAGAGCCGGCAAAAGAGTTATGCAGATAGACGCCGTTGTGATCTGAAATTTACTGTAGGGGATCGAGTATTTCTGAAAATTTCTCCTCGCAAGGGTTTGATTCGGCATGGTAAAGGAGGTAAACTCAGTCCTCGATATGTGGGACCATTTGAGATAACTGAAACTGTTGGTGATTTGGCTTATCGTCTAGCTTTACCTCCCAGTTTGGACAGAATACATGATGTATTCCATGTTTCCATGCTTCGGAAGTATCAGCCAGATCCCTCTCACATACTTGAGCCGGAACCGCTAGAGATCAGTGAAACTTTGACCTACACAGAGAAACCTCTTCGAATTGTTGATCAGAAAGTTCAGGAGCTGAGGACTAAAAGCATTCCGATGGTTAAAGTTCTATGGGAACATCATGGAGTAGAGGATGCGACATGGGAAAAAGAGGATCAGATGCGGGAACGGTATCCAGAGTTATTCGCTGAATCATGTAAGAATTGCGTGGATGCAATTAGTTTAAGGGGGAGAGGATGTGACACCCGAGTTTTAGCCATGCATTTAATTACTGTTGCATCCCTTGTTTGCGCATTTACTTCTGTGCCGTACTAACTGACTTTTGTGACTACTATTCACGCCATTTTTAAACTGCCTTCTATTAGTTAATTAGCATTTTTATTAAATCATATTAATTGTAAAAGTAGTGGGAAAAATGTGCATTTGAGCTAGAGGCGATAGGAGAGCTCATTTTGAAAATGATTTTAGTAGTCAAGTGAATAGTGTTACGTAATAACTTTATAGATTTAATTAGCTAGCCTAAGTTTTATACATTAGCCTCGTTTTGGAGCTAGCAATGCGCATTATAATAGATCACTTAAGCACCCAAATGACCCCACCTCAACTTAGCCCCTTGTATATATCACCTAAGCTCACAAAATGCAAAAGAAAAAAAAATTAAAAGCTGAAAACAGGAGCCCAAACCCGACAGCCCCTCTTTGCACTTGGGAGGAATTTTTCATCTTCAACTCTTCAATTCAAGCCAAGCCAAGCCTTGAGCAACTAGTGTAGGGTGTGTGCAAGGTTCCTAGGTGCTCCTACACGCTTTGGTGAGGGATTTCACGACTTGTTTTTACATTTCTAAATAGTTGTCAATTTCTTGATTTGTTGAAAATGTGATCAAATGCTATTGTATGAGTTATCTATGCTAATATACCATCTATATGAATGCTAGAGAACACATTTGAGCAGTTGTTTCGCTTTTTAAACGGTTAGAATTGTTAATTTGAAATTTTGGGTGAATAGTGACGTTTTTCTAGGGTTTTGCGTAATTGCTCGAATTAGCTTGACTCAATGCTTCTAATAGACGCCTTAGGTGCTAGTGAAGGTAACCTAATAGCCCCGTGCACTTGTATTATCTTTAAATCGCTTAAAATGGAAAATAACTGACTTTAACTTGGGGCTTTTGGGGTTAATGCGAATCCGGGTGTATTCGGGCTTCAATTCTAGTATTCTTAGGCTACCTAGGTGCTATAGAAGCCTTGATATCCCTTGGTTGAAGCCCGGACATTGTACGTGTAGTTTAAAGCCATAAGAGGGAATTTGGGGCTTTCGGGGTAATCGCGGGCATTTGAATGAGTTAGAGGGTTAAGAGGGTACCTTAAGGGTTAGTTAGAAGGTTGGGAGAGTTTCCTTTGAAAATAGAATCATTAACCTTGGTTTGGAAGAGAAATAGTTCGAAAAGCAAAGGGGTTTAGGTGCAATTTTGGTTCTCACACTTCTAAACCCATGACATGACTTCTTGAGTGTTTATAAGTGATTTTAAGTTGATTTGGAGCTTTTGGTATGATTCTAAACTTATCTTGCTATTGTCTCTTTGTAAAACTGCATATTTGCTTATATAATTGTTCTATTCTAATTGCATTGAGGTCAACCTACTTTGTTGATCCTCATATGTGTTAATGCTTATATTATTGCTATTAACTTGCCATCGTTAAGTGCATTGCATCGTGGTTGCACAACCATAGTGTCAGGGGCAGATGTATTGAATATCGGCTGGGCGGCAGAGGGCTTGCCGGTGGATATTCAAACTCCGTGCCCTATTCCCTCATTCGCCTGGTCCCGAGATTGCCAGGGGATGTTGGGTCGTAGGATTATCGGGGTACATCCGGAGTACACCCACTGGAGTGTTTGGGGTTATGCCGGCTTATCGTGATCGTGCTCGTGGTTCGTGGATCGTGATTGAAGACCTGTGAAGATTGGTGTATAGGGGATTGTGTGAAATGTATCCTTTTAAATGTGTGGTTACCTTAGTTATCATTGTTTCTTTAAATTGTCTAAGTGATATTGTTGTATAACTGTATTATCTGTTGCATTGCACGCCCCGGGACTATATCCATCACTAGGCAACAGTGGTTGCTCATACCTCGATATATGTTTCAGGAGACGCTGAGGGTGATCCCCAGCTTGTTGAGTTAGTTGAGGAAGAAGAAGTTCAGACTGATCCTCTACCTTAGTTGCCGTGCTTGATAGCTTGAGGTGGTTAATGAATTTGTTGCTATGTGGAAGATTCATCTGATTACTTTATGTACTATTTTGTAGCCCAAGGGCTATGTATATGCTTGTTATATAAATTGAAGACTAGTTGGTTGTGTTGTAGCTTTGAAAGCCTATTAACTGTAATAACTTATGATCTACTTCTATTCGCTTTGCTTGCTTGGGAGTGAATGACTTAAAGTAGAAATGTTTGATCTTTCAATTATGTTTAATTGATTTCCTAGGATGTCATGATTATAAAACTATGTTGATAAATAGTTCTCGCATGCTTGTGTGCTTTGGAACTATTGTGTACTATAAGGCTCGGATGGCCTTAGAACTTTGTTGTTTGTTTAAGAAAAGCTTGTATTGTATTGTTGGGGCTTGTTTGAGTGTTTACAGGTTTTTAGAATGTCCACGGTACAGGGGAGACTCTGTCCGTGTGTCAGGTCCAGACTTAACCTTTAGCTTGGGGGTTGGGTCGGGGCGTGACAACTAGGGCACGGAGTTTGAATATCCACCGGCAAGCCCTCTGCCGCCCAGCCGATATTCAACACATCCGCCCCTGACACTATGGTTGCGCAACCACTATGCAATGCACTTAACAATGGCAAGTTAATAACAATAATATAAGCATTAACACATAGGAGGATCAACAAAGTAGGTTGACCTCGATGCAATTAGAATAGAAGCAATTATAGAAACTAATAAGCAGTTTACAAAGGAACATATACAAAATAAGCATAGAATCATACCAAAAGCTCCAAATCAACTTGAAACCACATATAAACACTTAAGGAGTCATGCCATGGGTTTAGAAGTGTGAGTCAACTGAAATTGCACCTAAACCCCTTTGTTTTCCAAACTATTTCTCTTCCAAACCAAGGTTAATGATTCCATTTTCAAAGGAAACTCTCCCAACCTTCTAACTAACCCTCAAGGTACCCTCTTAACCCTCTAACTCATTCAAATGCCCGCGACTACCTCGAAAGCCCCAAATTCCCTCTTATCGCTTTAAACTACACATACATTGTCCGGGCTTCAAACAAGGGATATCAAAACTTCTATAGCACCTAGGTAGCCTAAGAATACTAGAAGTGAAGCCCGAATCCACCCGGATTCGCATTAACCCCGAAAGCCCCAAATTAAAGTCAGCTATTTTACATTTTAAGCGATTTAAGGACAATGCAAGTGCACGGGGCTATTAGACTACGTTCACTAGCACCTAAGGCATCTATTAGAAGTATTGAATTAAGCTAATTCGAGCAATTACGCAAAACCCTAGAAAAGCGTCACTATTCACTCTAAAAATCAAACTAACGATTCTAACTGTTTAAATTGGGAAACAATGGCTCAAATGTGTTCTTTAGCATTCATATACATGGTATAATAGCATAGATAACTAATACAATGGCATTTGATCACATTTTCAACAAATCAAGAAAATAGCAACTATTTAGAAATGCAAAAATAAGCCGTGAAATCCCTCACCAATGCGCGTAGGAGCACCTAGGAACCTTGCAAACACCCTACACTATTTGCTCAAGGCTTGGCTTGGCTTGAATTGATGATTTGATGAAGCAAAAATCTCCAAATGTGCAAAGGAAGGGCTGTCGGGTTTGGCACTGTTCACAGGCTGAAATTGTTTTGTTTTTGTGTTATAATGTGCTTGTGTTATGTTTTATTAAGTAGGCCTTGAGGTGGGGTCATGTTGGGTGCTTAAGTGGCTTCTAAAATACGCGTTGAAAGCTTAGAAACGAGCCTAAGGTGATACAGGTGTGCTAGATAATTAAATCTCTAAGTTAGTTACGTAATACTATTCATTGAACTACTAAAATCATTTTCTAAACGAGCTCTCCTATCGCTTCTAGCTCAATTGCACATTTTTTCCACTACTTTAACAATTAATATGATTTAATAAAAATGCTAACAACTAATAAAATGCAGTTTAAAAATGGGATGAATAGTAACTTAAGAAGACAGTTAATAAGGCATAGAAAGAGATGCGCAAACAAAGGATGCAACAGTAATTAAATGCATGGCTAAATCTCGAGCGTCACATCCTCTCCCCCTTAAACTAATTGCATCCACGCAATTCTTACATGATTCGGCGAATAACTCTGGATACCGTTCCCGCATCTGATCCTCTCTTTCCCATGTCGCATCCTCTACTCCGTGATGATCCCACAGAACTTTAACCATTGGAATGCTTTTAGTCCTCAGCTCCTGAACTTTCTGATCAACAATTCGAAGAGGTTTCTCTGTGTAGGTCAAAGTTTCACTGATCTCTAGCGGTTCCGGCTCAAGTATGTGAGAGGGATGTGGCTGATACTTCCGAAGCATAGAAACATGGAATACATCATGAATTCTGCCCAGACTGGAAGGAAAAGCTAGACGATAAGCCAAATCACCAACAGTTTTAGTTATCTCAAATGGTCCCACATATCGAGGACTGAGTTTACCTCTTTTACCATGTCGAATCAAACCCTTGCGAGGATAAATTTTCAGAAATACTCGATCCCTTACAGTAAATTTCAGATCACGACGGCGTCTATCTGCATAACTCTTTTGTCGGCTCTGTGCTGTAAGCATTCTCTTTCTGATAAGCTGCACATGATCAATCATTTTGTTCATTTTAGGTAAGAGAGTAGGGTCGATAGTCTTCATCTCACCAACATCATCCCAGTATAGAGGAGACCGACATTTACGCCCATACAGTGCCTCATAAGGTGCCATACCAATAGTAGCTTGATAACTATTGTTATAGGCGAACTCTGCGAGTGGCAAATACTTCTCCCAACTCTTGCCGAAGTCCAGAATACAAGCTCGTAACATATCCTCGAGGATTAAGATAGTTCTCTCGGATTGACCATCTGTCTGGGGATGATAAGCTGTACTGAAATTCAAAGTCGTGCCCAAAGATTTCTGAATCTTCTGCCAGAACTGCGATGTGAATCTAGGATCTCTATCTGACACAATACTCTTTGGAATTCCATGAAGTCGGACAACATTCTCAATATACAACTCTACCAGCTTATCAAGAGAATCAGACTTCTTTTTAGCAATAAAATGAGAAGTCTTGGTCAATCTATCCACAATAACCCAAACTGAGTCATTACCCTTCGAAGACCTCGGTAAATCAGAGACGAAATCCATGGTAATATGATCCCATTTCCAAACAGGAATAGCCAAAGGCTATAACAACCCTGCAGGCCTCTGATGTTCTGCTATAACTTTCTGACAAGTAAGACATCGAGCAACATAGTCAACAATCTCTCTCTTCATATTATTCCACCAGAAATTCTGCTTCAAATCTTTATACATTTTAGTACTGCCTGGATGGATAGTATATCTGGAACTGTGTGCTTCAGCAAGAATATCCTTCTTTAGAGTTGGATCATTCGGAATACATATTCTACCTTTGAATTTGAGAATACCATCGTCGTGCAGTTTGAAATCTAACTCTCCCCCTTTAGAATTCTCTAAGACTTTCAACAATTGAAGATCAGCTTGTTGAGCTTCTCGAATCCTGGATAATAACAAAGATTGAATCTGCAAACTTGCGAATTGAATACCAGAATTTGAAGTACTAGGCTTCCATAAGCACAATTCTTCCATGAATTCCCAATTCTTGATAATCAAGCTAGCAACAGTAGCCTTTCGACTCAAAGCATCAGCAACAATATTGGCCTTGCCCGGAAGATAGTTAATAGTGCAGTTATAGTCCTCAAGTAATTCCAGCCAACGCCTCTGCCTCATGTTCAACTCTTTCTGTGAAAACAGATATTTCAAGCTCTTATGATTTGTAAAGATTTCAAACTTGTTGCCCCAGAGATAATGACGCCATTTCTTTAATGCAAGAATGATAGCTGCAAGCTCAAGATCATGAGTCGGATAGTTAAGTTCATAAGGCTTCAGTTTCCTGGAAGCATAAGCAATAACCCTGCCATTCTGCATCAATACACAACCTAGACCTTCCTTCGAGGCGTGACTATAGATCACCAAATTATCATAACCCTCAGGTAAAGCAAGAATAGGAGCTGTAGTCAATCTCTTCTTCAATTCCTGGAAGCTGGCCTCACATTTATCATTCCAGTCAAATACTGTTTTCTTCTGAGTAAGTTGAGTTAAAGGCCCTGCAATCTTAGAGAAATCCTTGACAAATCTCCGATAATACCCAGCTAAACCAAGGAAGCTACGAATTTCTGTAACAGTTTCAGGTTGTTTCCATGATAACACAACTTCAATCTTCGCTGGATCAACAGAAATACCATCCTGCGAGATAATATGGCCCAGAAAAGCAACTTGCTTAAGCCAGAATTCACATTTGCTGAACTTTGCAAACAACTGATGCTCCTGAAGAGTCTGCAACACAATCCTGAGATGTTGTTCATGTTTCGCCTCAGATTTAGAATAGACAAGAATATCATCAATGAATATGACCACAAATTGGTCCAGATAAGGACGGAATACCCTCTGCATTAAGTCCATGAATGCAGCGAGAGCATTAGTAAGACCAAACGGCAAGACAACAAACTCATAATGGCCATATCGAGTTCTGAAAGCAGTTTTAGGAACATCATCTTTCTTAATCCTCAGCTGATAATAGCCTTGCCTCAGATCAAATTTAGAGAATACCCTGGCGCCTTGCAACTGATCAAATAACTCTTCAATTAAAGGTAAAGGATATTTATTTTTGATGGTTACCTGATTAAGACCCCGATAATCAATGCATAAGTGAAGAGATCCGTCTTTCTTTTTAACAAATAAGACTGGCACACCCCAAGGCGAAGAACTCGGCTGAATGAATCCCTTCTCAAGCAAGCCCTGTAATTGAACTTTCAATTCCTGCAATTCGGGTAGAGCCATTCTGTACAGAGTCCTAGAGATAGGTGAAGTCCCCGGCAATAAATCAATCATGAACTCTATCTCTCTATCAGGCGGTAACCCAGGTAATTCCTCAGGAAAGACCCTTGGAAACTCCCTCACGATAGGTACATCATTCAATTTCAATTGATCCCCAGGTTGATTAATCAAATTTGCAAGATAAGCCTCACAACCCTTGCTCAATAATTTAGATGCCCTAATAGAAGAAATAATAGGAGTTCCCGTAGATTTCCTACTACCAACTATTTTAAGTATAGGCTAGTCAGGCATTTCTAGATACACAATCTTCTTTCTACAACCAAGCTGGGCATAATATTTACTTAACCAGTCCATCCCCAATATAATTTGAAAGTCATTGAAGGGTAGAATAATCAAATCAGCAGGAAAAACACGACCCTCAATAAATATACTACATGCTCTGCAGATAGATCTAGTAACAAACTTCGGACCCATAGGAGTATAAACCACAATCTCATGCAACAGTTTATCATGTTTCAATTTAGCATTTTGTGCACAAGTAGGAGTAATAAAAGAATGCGAAGCCCCGGAATCAATTAAAACCTTAACTGATTGATCATTAAGAAGAAAAATACCTTCTACCACAGCGGTTGTATCCGGAAGCTCCTCAGCATCCAAAGCGAATACACGGGCCTGACCTCGTGGTGGTGGTGCTGCAGCTGGTGCCCTGGTCTGAGAGTTCTGAGCTGATGTCTGACCCCTAGGGTTCTTAAATTTCTGACAGTCTTTAACCCTGTGCTGATCACTGCCGCAACCTGTACACTTGTTATGTTTCTTCCAACAAACATCCTCAGTGTGGCCCTGGCGCTGACAGAAGCTGCACTGCTGGTGACGTCTTGCAACAGTGCCTCCTGAAGGAGCTCTGTAAGTAGAGGTAGCTGGACTACCCTGCTGCAAACGGGAAACTGCTGGACGGAACTGACTCTGAGTCTGACGCTGAACTGGTCGTGACTGAGTCTGAGTAGGCCCTATATAACTCTGAGTCTGCCTCGGCTGTGAACTCTGCCTAACTGATACAGCCTGCCCCTGGTACCCTTGACTCTGAGACTGAAACCGTTTACTCGATTGACTGGTCTCGGCTAACACATTGGCCTTGCGTTTCTCATATCTCGAGGCAGCTCGGACTACTGCAGCATAGTTAGGAAAATCATTTGCAGACAAGTTCAGCATAATATCCCTCCTCAAACCCATGATGAACCTCTGGATCTTCATGTCCTCCGGCTGAATCAAAGCTGGTGCATAACGGGAAAGCCGGGTAAAAGTAGCCTCATATTGATCTACTGTCATACTCCCATGTTTTAGGTTTATGAACTCTGATTGACGCCTCTCGCGGGCAACTACCGATATATACTTGTCTCGAAATTCTCGGACAAAGTCGGCCCATGAATGATGAACGCCCTCGGCTTCCCATTTCTCACTGACGGTACGCCACCAATCTTCAGCATCACCCTCGAGAAGGAAAGTGGCATAAGTAATCTTCCTGTCATCATGGCACTCGAGTATTGCTGCCACTCTCTCAAACTTCCTTAGCCACTTCTTAGCCTTCATATCGTCCGGCTCTCCAAAGTAAGTATAGGCCCCATGATGAATGAACCGGTCATACAGATTACCTCCGGTAGGGCCACTACCTCCGGCTCTCGCAGCTTGATTACCTCCAACGACCCCTGGCTGACCCTGTTGTGTCACAAACTGGGCGATAGTGTTCATAGCAGTGGCCATCGTGGCCAAGATCTGTGTAGTGCTCGGTTCTTGAACCTGCGGTGCATTTTCGGCCACCTCAGCTTCTTGCCTATGAACCTCCTCGGGTTCTCCACCAATATTCGGATTTTCAGTACAACGGCGGGGCCCCATCTCGAATAGCTAGAATGCAAAGTGTTATGACAGGTATATATGTATATATGCAATTTATAAGTAAACACATAAAGAAAAGTTCAATTAGATTCACATAAAGTCAAGTACATAGAAGTTCAAATAAATATTCTACATTCTCGAAGTACACATAAATCACTAGATCATACTTGACACTCTAGACTCTTGATATTCTATTTCCATTCTAGCATGTTCATTCCTTATTCAAATTTCACTTAGGCAAATCAAAATCAAAGACTCATGGATTCACAAAGTCACATAACAAATCTCTACCCACAGACCGAGAAATTTAACCTGGCTTCATGCATTCTATAGCTCTGATACCACTTAAATGTCACGGCCCGACCCAACCCCCAAGCTAAAGGCTAAGTCCGGACATGACACACGGACAGAGTCTCCCCTGTATCGTGGACATTCTGGAACCCTGTAAACTTACAATTAAAGCAACTACAAGGTAAACATACTTTTCATGGCTATATATAAGGATTTAAGGCCATCCGAGCCTTGAAGTAAACAATAATTCCAAAACCACACAAGCATGCAAGAACTTTGTTTACAACATAGTCTAGCAGCAATGACATTCTAGGATATCAATAAAACATAATTAAAAGATAACACATTTCTACCTTAAGCAAATCACTCCCAAGCATGCAAAGTGAATAAAGGCAGAAACATAGTTATTACAAGACATAGGCTTCCAGTACTACACCACAATCTACTGTCCTTCCACTTTACACAACAATATATACATAGCCCTTAGGCCACAAAATATGACATAATATAAACAGTTGAGCCTTCCACAAAGCAGCAAGAAATTAAACCACCTCAAGCTATCAGGCACAGCAACTAAGGAAAAGGGTCAATCTGAACTTCCTCCTCCTCAACTAACTCAACAAGCTAGGGATCACCCTCAGCGTCTCCTGAAACATATATCGAGTTATGAGCAACCACTGTTGCCCAGTGAGGGATATAGTCCCGGGGCGTGCAATGCAACAGATAATATAAATATACAACAATAACACTTAGACAATTAAAGAAACTAAGATAACTTAAATAACCACACATTTAAAGGATATATTTCACACAATCCCTTATACACCAATCTTCACTGGTCTTCATTCACGATCCACGAACCACGAGCACGATCACGATAAGCCGGCATAATCCCAAACACTCCAGTGGGTGTACTCCGGATGTACCCCGATAATCGTACGACCCAACATCCCCTGGCAATCTCCGGACCAGGCGAATGAGTGACTAGGGCACGGAGTTTGAATATCCACCGGCAAGCCCTCTGCCGCCCAGCCGATATTCAACACATCTGCCCCTGACACTATGGTTGCGCAACCACTATGCAATGCACTTAACAATGGCAAGTTAATAACAATAATATAAGCATTAACACATAGGGGGATCAACAAAGTAGGTTGACCTCGATGCAATTAGAATAGAAGCAATTATAGAAGCTAATAAGCAGTTTACAAAGGAACATATACAAAATAAGCATAGAATCATACCAAAAGCTCCAAATCAACTTGAAACCACATATAAACACTTAAGGAGTCATGCCATGGGTTTAGAAGTGTGAGTCAACTGAAATTGCACCTAAACCCCTTTGTTTTCCAAACTATTTCTCTTCCAAACCAAGGTTAATGATTCCATTTTCAAAGGAAACTCTCCCAACCTTCTAACTAACCCTCAAGATACCCTCTCAACCCTCTAACTCATTCAAATGCCCGCGATTACCTCGAAAGCCCCAAATTCCCTCTTATGGCTTTAAACTACACATACATTTTCCGGGCTTCAAACAAGGGATATCAAAACTTCTATAGCACCTAGGTAGCCTAAGAATACTAGAAGTGAAGCCCGAATCCACCCAGATTCGCATTAACCCCGAAAGCCCCAAATTAAAGTCGGCTAGTTTACATTTTAAGCGATTTAAGGACAATGCAAGTGCACGGGGCTATTAGACTACGTTCACTAGCACCTAAGGCATCTATTAGAAGCATTGAATCAAGCTAATTCGAGCAATTACACAAAACCCTAGAAAAGCATCACTATTCACTCTAAAAATCAAACTAACGATTCTAACCGTTTAAATTGCGAAACAATGGCTCAAATGTGTTCTTTAGCATTCATATACATGGTATAATAGCATAGATAACTAATACAATGGCATTTGATCACATTTTCAACAAACCAAGAAAATAGCAACTATTTAGAAATGCAAAAATAAGCCGTGAAATCCCTCACCAATGCGCGTAGGAGCACCTAGGAACCTTGCAAACATCCTACACTAGTTGCTCAAGGCTTGGCTTGGCTTGGCTTGAATTGATGATTTGATGAAGCAAAAATCTCCAAATGTGCAAGGGAAGGGCTGTCGGGTTTGGCACTGTTCACAGGCTGAAATTGTTTTGTTTTTGTGTTATAATGTGCTTGTGTTATGTTTTATTATGTAGGCCTTGAGGTGGGGTCATGTTGGGTGCTTAAGTGGCTTCTAAAATGCGCGTTGAAAGCTTAGAAACGAGCCTAAGGTGATACAGGTATGCTAGATAATTAAATCTCTAAGTTAGTTACGTAATACTATTCATTGAACTACTAAAATCATTTTCTAAACGAGCTCTCCTATCGCTTCTAGCTCAATTGCACATTTTTCCCACTACTTTAACAATTAATATGATTTAATAAAAATGCTAATCAACTAATAAAATGCAGCTTAAAAATGGGATAAATAGTAACTTAAGAAGACAGTTAATAAGGCATAGAAAGAGATGCGCAAACAAAGGATGCAACAGTAATTAAATGCATGGCTAAATCTTGAGCGTCACACTAATCCCTCACACAATTTACCAAAGGTTAGGTCTTAGAGTGTTAACACCGACAAATGTAACCCTTTAGTTGACAGATAGATCTGAGCAGAGACCTTGAGGTATTGTCGTAGATGTCCTCATTAGAGTAGGAGAATTTCTGTTCCAAGTGGATTTCATTGTGTCAGATATGAACTTAGGCCCTGATAACAAAAATACCACTCCTGTCTTACTAGGAAGACCTTTTCTAGCAATAGTTGATGTTGTTATTTACTGTAGGATGGGAATGATAGAATTGACCTTTGGGAACACGAGAACTAAGTTGAGGGTTGTTGATGTAGCCAATAAGTTGAACCAAGATGAGGAAGAAAAATGCTTCCATTTAGATACAATTGACTCATGCATAGATGAGTTTGCCCATTCAATCTTAACTCCTGATGAAGAAATAGCCGAGCTTAAACGACTCTTGTATGAATGTGACATTTCACCTAAAATGGTCGCCTCCGCTTCCATTGTTACTAATCCTGATTAGAATGATCAAGTAACAACTCATTTCCCTGAAGCCTCTGTTTGCCCTACAATTGAGTCTCCACCAACATTAGAACTCAAAGCCTTGCCTCAATACCTTAAGTACTACTTAGGCCCTGATGAGACCCTTCCAGCTATCATTGCCTTAGATCTAACTACTGAGAATGAAGATAAACGCTTAAAAGTCCTAAGTACTCATCAACAGGCAATAGGATGGACAATCACTGACTTGAAAGGTATTGATCCCTTTGTGTGTATGCACAAAATTCATCTCGAGGAAGGAGTTACTCCTTCTTGAGAATTTCAGAGAATACTAAACCCAAAGGTAGGTGATGTCATCCACAAAGAGATCATCAAGTTGCTTGATACGGGTATTATCTACCCAATTTCTGACAGTCCATGGGTCAGTCCGGTACAAGTGGTACCGAAGAAATCTAGGATTACTATAGTCCCAAATGACAAAGGAGAGCTAATTTCTACACGCACTACAGCTGGGTGGTGTGTATGCATTGATTATAGAAATCTCAATTCTAAAACTAGGAAAGACCACATTCCTTTACCCTTCCTTGACCAAGTCTTAGATAGAGTAGCCTGACAAGGCTATTATTGTTTTCGGGATGGGTATTCAGAATACAACCAAATCCCAATCTTTCCTGAAGATCAGGAAAAGACTACATTCACA
Organism: Ehretia macrophylla; assembly: GCA_037974665.1. NCBI lineage: Eukaryota > Viridiplantae > Streptophyta > Magnoliopsida > Boraginales > Ehretiaceae > Ehretia > Ehretia macrophylla. Next base: position 74,992,891 of record CM075773.1, read on the forward strand.
TGTCCCTATGGGACTTTTACATTCAAGCATATGCCCTTCAGTCTTTGTAATTCACCTTCGATGTTTCAAAGATGTGTGATGGCCCTTTTCTCGGATATGATTGAAAAGTTCCTAGAAGTTTTCATGGATGACTTCTTAGTGTTTGGAGCTACCTTCGACGAATGCCTTACACACATTTCACAAGTATTAGACCGATGCGTTGAAATGAACCTAGTTCTAAGTGGGGAAAATAGTCACTTCATGGTTAGACAAGGTATAGTTCTTGACCATATGGTCACACAAGATAGTATCCATGTGGACCCAGTCAAAGTTGAGCTAATAGAAAAGCTACCTGCAACTAAGATGATACATGATATTCATTTTTTCCTTTTTCATGCCAGTTTCTATAGGCATTTCATCAAGAACTTTAGCCATATAGCTCGACCTTTCTCGAGTCTTTTAGCACATGATACTGAATTTAATTTTGATGACGAGGACCACGTTGTTTTGTGGTATTTACTGACTTAAAAAGATACAAATGCCTCATTTAATCCGTTGATTGTTACTCCTTCAAGAGTTTGACCTCGAGGTCAAGGATAAGAAAGGAAGCGAGAACTCTGTTGCTGATCATTTATCACGTTTGGTACGTGATTCTCCTTTTGATACTCTGCCTTTCAAAGATACGTTCCCTGATGAACAACATTTTGCTCTTTCACATCAGACCCCTTGGTATGCCCACTATGTCAATTATCTGGCTGCCCAAGAGTTTTCAACTCACTGGGGTGAAAGAGAAAATGAACGATTCATGGCACAAGTCAAGTACTTTATTTGGGAAGATCCCTATCTTTTCAAGATTTGTGCCGATCAAGTTATTAGGAGATGTATACCTGAGGATGAGGTTGACAGTATACTTCAATTCTGCCACTCAGAAGCATGTGGTGGCCATTTTAGAAGCAAGAGAACTGCTGCCAAAGTCCTACAATAAGGGTTCTTCTGGCCTACTCTATTCAGAAATGCCAAGCAAATTGGTAAAAATTGCCCCCCAATGTCAACAAGTTGGTTCTATCTCAAGAAGGGACATAATGCCCCTAATGCCAATTCTCATATGTGAAATATTCAATGTATGGGGTATAGACTTCATGGGTCCCTTTCCTCATTCCTCAGGATATACTTATATTTTTGTTTGTATGGACTATGTGTCCAAGTGGGTAGAAGCAGTGGCAACCCGAACCAATGACCATAAAGTTGTGGTCAAGTTCATTAAAGAGAATATATTTTCTCGATTCGGAGTGCCACGAGTACTTGTAAGTGATGATGGACAACACTTCCGTCACAGGACACTCGAAGCCCTATTGAAAAAATATTCAGTCCACCACAAGATAGCGACACCTTACTAACCACAAACAAGTAGACAAGTGGAAGTGTCGAATAGGGAAATCAAGTCAATTCTTCAGAAAACAGTTAGGCCCGATCGAAAAGATTGGTCAAGTCATCTGCACGATGCATTGTGGGCATACCGTACTGCTTTCAAAACGCCCATCGACATGTTCTGTGAAACCCCACTTTTCTATCCTATCTCGTTTTGCGTGTTTATTTTCGTTTTGCGTGAATTGACCAGTTTATGTGCTATATGACTTAGAATGTGATAAGTTTGATATTAACACTCCTAGAACATGCTAAATGTGCATTCATGAAATTTTCATAAAAAACGGAGTCAAAAATTTTATCGTCGACTTTTAGTGAATAGTATTTTCGAAACACGTCCGCTAAAATTTTGAAACTGGTCTTTTTAACCCTTCTAGACCTAGTCCTCGGACTTTAATAGACCTGTGTTTGATGAAATCAGTTTTTAAATCGGCTTAAGAATTTATTAGGGTTTTACACCGACTTTTGCAAAAATCGAGTTTTAAGCTAACTAGGGTGAAATTGTTTGATTGTAAAACTTCTTGTCACCTAAAAATAACCTATTTGAGCTATCTTAGGAGTTGCATATTTGTTTTGAGCAAAGAGATAGCTAAAATGCATTTAAAAGACAAGAAAACACAAAAATGCTAAGTTAATTCAACTTTGACTTTATCTAAAATGTTGACCTTCATGCATATATCACCAACACACTCACAAAGCACAAAAACACACTCAAAAACACCTAGATGGCCGAGAGTTTCATGGGAGAATAAGCCAAGCTTTTTTTCAAAGTTTTCAAAGCAAATTTTCAAAGAAAAACCTAGTTTTTGTCCGTAGAACTTCGTGCCGAGTTGGATTCCGCTTGTTGGGCATGCATTGCACGCATTTCTAGGCTTATATCGCATCAAAGGTGAGAGAAAAATTCTAGATCTCAAAACTCATCTTTTATGTTTTGCGTAGAATTGATTATTGAACCGTTAAAATGTTAATCTGATGTTAGATTATTGCTCCATGCATGCTAGGGATCATTTATATGTAATCCTACGAGATTTGAACCGTTGTAGCATAATTATTTATTTTCGGGTATTTAAAATTGATTAATTTACTAAATATTTATTATCCTGAGTTGTATTGGTTGAAATCGATTGCCGTCGATTTCTAAAAGTTTGATCATTACGTGGTAGCGCTGTTGTAATGCCGATTTTTTGATTGCGAGGTCGGTGCTAAAGTCCGGAAATTTCAGCCATGACACACTCGGGTTTTAGGGTTATTGGGCATGATTTGGATGTGTTTTGGTTGGTTTCAGAGGGGGCTAATATAGTTGATTGAATGGGTGAGTGATAGAAACTGGTTTGGAGTTGTTTGGATTAGTAGAATGTGTGACGCCCGAGAATTTGCCATGCATTTAATTACTGTTGCATCCCTTGTTTGCGCATTTACTTCTATGCCTTATTAACTGACTTTGTGACTACTATTCACTCCGTTTTTAAACTACTTTCTATTAGTTAATTAGCATTTTTATTAAATCATATTAATTGTAAAAGTAGTGGGAAAAATGTGCTTTTGAGCTTAAGGCGTTAGGAAGGCTCGTTTAGAAAATAATTTTAGAAGTCAAGTGAATAGTGTTACGTAATAACTTTATAGATTTAATTAGTTAACCGATGTGTCACCCCTTAGACTCGCTTTTAAAGCTTACTACGCGTATTAGATTATACCATTCAAGCGCCCAAAGGACCCCACCTCAACTTAGCCTTTTATATATCACTTAAACTCTCAAAATGCAAAAGAAAAAAAAAAAATAAAAAGCTGAAACAGAACAGAGAGAAGGCCGACAGCAGCATAGAGAGAAAAGAGGAAAATTTTGCCTTTCAATCCTTCAAACCAAGCCCTCCCAAGCCTTGAGCAAGTGGATTAGGGTGTCTTCAAGCCTCCTAGGTGTTCCTACGCGTAGTGGTGAGGGATTTCATAGCTTGTTTTTGCATTTCCAAATAGTTGTCAATTTCTTGATTTGTTGAAAATGTGATCAAATGCCATTGTAATTGTTATCTATGCTAATATACCATCTATATGAATGCTAGAGAACACATTTGAGCCGTTGTTTCGCTTTTTAAACGGTTAGAATCGTTAGTTTGATTTTTAGGGTGAATAGTGACGTTTTTTCTAGGGTTTTGCGTAATTGCTCGAATTGGATTGAATTAATGCTTCTAAATGATGCCTTAGGTACTAGTGAAGATAATTAAATAACCCCGTGCACTTGCATTGCCCTTAAATCGCCTAAAAATGGAAAATAGCCGACTTTAAGTTGGGGCTTTCGGGGTTAATGCGATTCCGGGTGGATTTGGGCTTCAATTCTAGTTTCCTTAGGCTACCTAGGTGCTATAGATACCTTGATATCCCTTGTTTGAAGCCCGGACAATGTAGGTGTAGTTTAAAGCCAAAAGAGGGAAATTGGGGCTTCCGGGGTAAACGCGGGCATTTGATTGAGTTCGAGGGTTGAAAGGGTACCTTGGGGGTTGGTTAGAAGGTTGGGAGAGTTTCTTTTGAAAATGAAATCATTAACTTTGGTTTAGAAGAGAAATAGATTGAAAAACAAAGGGGTTTAGGTGCAATTTAAGTTGTTTCACACTTCTAAACCCATGTCAGGACTTCTTAAGTGTTTATATATGATTTTAAATTGATTTGGAGCTTTTGGAATGATTCTATGCTTATATGGTATAAGTTCATTTGTAAACTGCTTATTAGCTTCTATCTTTGCTTCTATCCTAACTGCAACGAGGTCAACCTACTTTGTTGATCCTCATATGTGTTAATGCTTATATTATTGTTGTTAACTTGCCATCGTTGAGTGCATTGCATAGTGGTTGCGCAACCATAGTGTCGGGGCGGATGTGTTGAATATCGGCTGGGCGGCAGAGGGCTTGCCGGTGGATATTCAAACTCCGTACCCTATTCCCTCATTCGCCTGGTCCGGAGATTGCCAGGGGATGTTGGGTCGTAGGACTCGGGGTACATCCGGAGTACACCCACTGGAGTGATTGGGGTTATGCCGGCTTATCGTGATCGTGCTCGTGGTTCGTGGATCGTGATTGAAGACCAGTGAAGATTGGTGTATAGGGGATTGTTGAAATGTATCCTTTTAATTATGTGGTTATTTAAGTTTTCATTGTTTCTTAAATTGTTAAAGTGCTATTGTCGTGTAATTGTATTATCTGTTGCATTGCACGCCCCGGGACTATATCCCTCACTGGGCAACAGTGGTTGCTCATACCTCGATATCTGTTTCAGGAGACGCTGAGGGTGATCCCCAGCTGGTTGATTTAGTTGAGGAAGAAGAAGTCCAGATCGAGCCTTTACCTTAGTTGCCGTACTTGATAACTTGAGGTGGTCATTGAATTTGCTGCTATGTGGAATGCTCAACTAATTGCTTTATGTACTACTTTGTAGCCAAGGGCTATGTATATGCTTGTTGTATAAGTCGAAGATTAGATAGTTGGGTTGTAGCTTTGAAAGTCTATGAACTGTAATAACTTTTATTCCTGTCTTATTTCCTTGCATGCTTGGGAGTGGTTAGTTGTTGTAGAATGCTTTATCCCTTAAGTTGTTTTATTGATTTCCTAGAATGTTATGATTATAAGACTATGCTGTCAACTAGTTCTCGCATGCTTGTGTGTTTTGGAATTATTGTGCACTATAAGGCTCGGATGGCCTTATAGCTTTGTTGTTTAATTGAGAAAAGTTGTATTGTGTTGTTGGGACCTTGTTTAAGCGTTTACAGGTTTTTAGAATGTCCACGGTACAGGGGAGACTCTGTCCGTGTGTCGGGTCCGGACTTAACCTTTAGCTTGGGGGTTGGGTCGGGGCGTGATAGAATGTAAGATATGAATATTTGAACTTTAGGTTGTCTTTCTTTAAAATGTTAAATTATGCCTTTAGTTGATTGGGTGTGGTTTGAGTGATTGAATTGTAAGTTGATAATGGGTAAACTATGGTTTGATTGTGTGTTTAATGCATTTTCGGTTGGATGGCCTACTTTGTCATCTAGCTGAGTTATTTGTTGTTAAATTGATTATCGATGTTATTATGATGATAATATGATTATTGATTGATTATTGATTGATGATTGATGCCGGGAGATAAGCAGTTTTGCTAGACCGTCCTCTTGTGAATGATTGATGTTTATTATTATTGCTGAGTCTTTGGTATGTGTGTGCCACCTCTCGGGCAGCATCGGGCTGTCAGGTTGATAACGGCATGACTACCAGAGACTGCCTCCAACTCGCATGACGGAGGTGTCATAGAGGGAGAGATTATTGAGGTACCTCGGGTGCGTGAGTTTATGGGAGTCAGAAGAAGGCTGTTATGATTGTGATGGCATTTGGAGCTACACCAACTGGTGTATCCTTTATTAAATGGTCATTATAGTTTATGTGATGACAATATTATTTATGTTATTGTGTGTTTACTTGCTCAAAGGATCATTTTCAAGGAGTATAGTAAATGTTGTTCGAGATCTATCGGATCCTCATTGAGCTTATTTTATATAAGCTCACTCTCTATTATTGCATGCTTACAGGTGTACTTGAGCAGGATTACGAGTACGTGCCTCCTGAAGAGGAAAATATGCCTTACGTGGATGAGTCTTATGTTCTGGAGTCTTATCCTTGATGTTGTATTGTTTTACTATCTTGTGCATTATCTAGTTGACTTTTATATGCTTTGTAGTTCATAATGTATAAGATGTTGAAAAGATAATGAATTAGTTGATGCTATCTTAGTAGTCTTTCTTTTGTCTATGTATAGATTGCTAGGTTGGTATCAATATATTTTTGGAATGTATATTAAGATTCATGTATTATGTTGGAACGAAGGCATATAACGAGGAATGATTATTGTATAATATGGTTATAATGTATGTTGTTATTTTATTGGGGAGTTGTTTGTTGAATGGTTTATGGAGTGATGTATGATGTTCTATTGAGGTTGGTTTAGAGCCTCGGTATCCTATTTACTGTCGTTATACTGTCGAAATTCCGTTGCGTCCTGACTGATTATTGAAGGGGTTGAGTTGGGGTGTGACATTTATGTGGTATCAGAGCGCATGTTAGTTGTCAGCCGGGGTATTCTTGGATTGTGGGTAATGGTCTTAGCATGAAAGTATGTATGAAAAGAAAGAAAAGTGAACTATGTATTAATATGATTAAATGATTAAGTGATTAAGTGATTATGTGATTTAATGCTTATGTGACTATGTGATTTACTTGTTTATGTGATTGATACTTAAGTGATTTATGTGTTTTATGTGATTTATGTGCTTAATATAGGTTTGTTGTTTATGTGTTAATAGTTGTTTATAACCTGTTTACGTGCTATAACCTGTGCTAACTCTTTGATTAGTAGAATGGCCGATAGACCAAGGACCAGAGGTAGGCCCGAGGTAGTAGATGAGACTCCTGGTAATGCGGCACCGGCCCGTGATAGGGGTGATGATCGATTGGGGGCAGCTATGGAGAGGATTGCTGAGTTAGTGGCTAGTCAGGCATAGTTACTGGCAGGGCAAGCTGCCCAGAATCAGGCTTTGCAGGCTCAGTTGTTGAATGTACAGGGTGGAAACCATAGGCGTGGTACCCTGAAAGAGTTCTTAAGGTATCATCCACCTAGATTTCAGGGGGAACCCGATGATCGGAAGGCTGAAGCGTGGATTAGTAAGGTGGAGAAGATTTATGATCCTCTTGATTGTACCGATGAGCAGAAGGTCTCCTTTGCCGTGTACTTTGTGACGCCCAAGTTTTAGCCATGCATTCAATTACTGTTGCATCCCTTGTTTGCGCATATCCTTTTGTGCATTATTAACTGTCTTCTTAAATTACTATTCACTCCGTTTTTAACTTCATGCTATTAGCGAATTAGCATTTTTATTAAATCATATTAATTGTTAGAGTAGTGGGAAAAATGTGCATTTGAACTAGAGGCGATAGGAGAGCTAGTTTAGAAAATGATTTTTGTAGTTGTATAAATAGTGTTACGTAACATAACTTAGGGAATGAATTAGCTAGCATTCATTTTACTATCTAGGCTCATTTTAAGCTAACTAAGCGCATTTAGTGAACCATTTAAGCAAGCAACTTAGCCCCATTTAATATATAACTCACACAACACACACATTAGCTCATAACTTAGCAAAACAAAAACAAAAAAAAAGAGCATGCTGAAAACACTGTAGCAATTCCGAGAATTGTATAGGAGAAGAAATAGAGTTTTTTTTCTCAACAAATCCTCATTCCAAGCCAAGCCAAGCTAGGTGCAAGTGGTTTAGGGTGTCTACTAGCCTCCTAGGAGCTCCTACGCGCATTGGTGAGAGATTTCACGGCTTATTTTCGCATTTTAAAATAGTTGCTATTTTCTTGATTTGTTGAAAATGTGTTCAAATGCTATTGTATTGATTATCTATGCTATTATACCTTGTATATGAGTGCTAGAGAACATATTTGAACCATTGTTTCGCTTTTTAAACGGTTGGAATCGTTAGTTTAATTCATGAGGTGAATAGTGACATTTTTTTCTAGGGTTTTGTGTAATTGCTCGAATTAGCTTGATTCAACACTCCTAATAGATGCCTTAGGTGCTAATGAAGGTAGCCTAATAGCCCCGTGCACTTGAATTGCTCTAAAATCGCATAAAACGTAAAATAGTCGACTTTAATAAAGGGATTTCGGGGTTAAGACGAATCCGGGTGGATTCGGGCTCTACTTTTGGTATCCTTAGGCTACCTAGGTGCTACAGAAGCTTTGCTAATCCTTGTTTGAAGCCCGGATGACGTAGGTGTAGTGTAAAGCTATAAGAAGGAATTTGGGGCTTTCGAGGTTATTGCGGGCATTTGAATAAGTTAGAGGGTTAAAAGGGTTCCTTGAGGGTTAGTTAGAAGGTTGGTAGAGTTTTCCTCTAAATTTGAATCATTAACTTTGGTTTGGAGGAGAAATAGCTTGAATAACAAAGGGGTTTAGGTGCAATTTCGGTTGTCTCACGCTTCTAAGACCTTGGCATGACTTCTTGAATGTTTAAATGTAGTTTCAAGTTGGTGTGGAACTTTTGATGTAATTCTAATTATATCTTGTATATGCCCTTTTGTAAAACTGCTTATTTGCTCGTATAAACTGCTTCTATTCTAACTGCATTGAGGCAACTTCGAGCTTAAAACTGTATTATTGGAGAAGAATTAGGGGTTGAATTATATACCATTAGAAAGCCTTACGAGTCTAGTTTCTACAGCTTTTTACGGTGCATTAATCGGAGTTGTCTAGAGCAAGTTATGATCATTTTGGTGAGATGTGTCAGAAATGCCCTGTTACGCGAGAATCTGAATTTTGTGGTTATTTTGCTATAGTAATGATATAATTCAGTTCTAATTGAATGTATTCGATCAAGACCTTATTGTGTAGTGTCCTTGGATGATTAATAACGTAATGGGGCTCTTATAGTTATGTTGTTTTCATGAATTGTAATTGAAATATAATTGCTAGTAAAGTTAATTGAAATTGAAAGCTATTCTATTCGACTGTGAATGAGAAATGCTAGTAGAGTTGTGATGGTCACCACCTTTAGACATAGGTAATGTTTCTATATATGCTAAACAATTCAACTGTTAGAATTAGTTGTTGTTATCAATGTGCAACTAGTGAACACTTAGAAAGGTCAAGTAAACTATGTGGAAGAATGTGTTTAATGCTTTTTGAAACTACATGTAAGGTTAATTGTAAGTTGATAGTTGTCTATTATATGTTAAATGTAATTAACTTAAGTTAATATTACTAGTGATATGTTAGAATCTTAGCTTGAAGTATAGTTATTTTACTAAAAAAGTATGTTAGTTATTAAATGGTTGATAGTTAACTTTTCTATTAGTTGATAAATGCATTTCTTTCCCTATGTGCTAATGTTGGGCTATCTTCATAGAGATATTACTAACTATTGTAAGTAAAGTAGAATATGAATTAGAAGTTCATTAAAGTAGTAAAAGACTGGGTGGTGTCATTGTGAATGAATGTGTCATTTGAACTTTAAAGTAACCTAACCTTTATTATCTATAAATTCTTTGGAGAAATTCTTTGAGTTGAGTTAATGGCTAGTTTATTGTATGTGGAGTGAATTAGTTCTTGTACAAGTTATTAACTAAAGTCAAATGAGAAATAGTATGAGTAACTGCAGGCTCATGTGTTGATCTTAGCTAAACTAAATTCTAGCTCGATTTATATCTAGTTATAGTATGCTGGTTGAATCATTCTCATTTAAGTTTTTGAACTATCTTCTTAATTAACTTGTAGACTATTGAAAATATGGAATATATGTTAAGTCAAAGTATATAAAAGTGGTGTTTTGTTAAAAATAGAATTTTAATAGATATTGTATATATGCTAAATAAGCGAAGTTATAAGTTAGCTAACTTAGAATGAATGTTGTAGTTAAAGAGTAATTGAAGTAATGTTTGCTCATAGGTTCAAGGTGACTGGAAATGATGTGATTCAAACTTACATCTTGGAGCTCGGTAGAGGTGAGGGACCTGCATCCTTACGTGCATCATAGTTTATTTTCTTTCTAAAAGAGTATATTGTTTAGTATAATTGGGTAATTGATATATGCTTATTATTGCTAAATTGTAACTTGGTGCGAGAACAACTTACTTTGTCCTTAAATGTGTTTCCTGATTATATTGTCATTGTTATCATTCTTGCATTGCATCGTGGTTGCGCAACCTCATTGTCGCGGCGGATGCGATGGCCTCGCTATGCGGCATCGGGCTTGCCAGTGTTGGTTGCCTTAGCTCCGTCTACTATTCCCTCACTCGCCTGGTCCGGAGATTGCCAGGGGGTGTTGGGTCGTAGGATCGGGTACATCCGGAGTACCCATTGGTGTAAGGGATGCCGTGTGACGCCCGAGATTTAGCCATGCATTCAATTACTGTTACATCCTTTATTTGCGCACCTCTTTCTATGCCTTATTAATTGTCTTCTAAAATTACTATTCACTCCGTTTTTAAACTGCATTCTATTAGTTAATTAGTATTTTTATTAAATCATATTAATTGTTAAAGTAGTGGGAAAAATGTGCAATTGAGCTAGAGGCGATAGGAGAGCTCGTTTAGAAAATAATTTTTGTAATTGAATGAATAGTGTTACGTAACTAACTTAGAGATTTAATTAGCTAGCTCACATGTTTCACTTTAGGCTCGTTTTAAGCTTACTACGCGCATTATAATTGACCACTTAAACACCCAAACTTGACCCCACCCAACCATGCACCTTAAATATCAACTAAAGCTCATAAAATGCAAAAAAAAAAAAAAAGCTGAAAAAACAGGCAGAAACCCGACAGCCCTTCTTGCACTTGGGAGGAAAATTTTCTTCATCAACTCTCCAATTCAAGCCAAGCCAAGCCTTGAGCAACTAGTGTAGGGTGTTTGCAAGCTTCCTAGGTGCTCCTACGCGTATTGGTAAGGGATTTCACGGCTTGTTTTTGCATTTCTAAATAGTTACTCTTTTCTTGATTTGTTGAAAATGTGTTCAAATGCTATTGTATTAATTATCTATGCTATTATACCATGTATATGAATGCTAGAGAACATATTTGAGCCATCGTTTCGCAATTTAAACGGTTAGAATCGTTAGTTTGATTTTTAGGGTGAATAGTGATATTTTTCTAGGGTTTTGCGTAATTGCTCGAATTAGCTTGATTAAAGGCTTCTAATAGATGCCTTAGGTGCTAGTGAAGGTAATCTAATAGCCCCGTGCACTTGCATTGTCCTTAAATCGCTAAAAATGTAAAATAGTCGACTTTAATTTGGGGCTTTCGGGGTTAATGCGAATCCGGGTGAATTCGGGCTTCAATTCTAGTATCCTTAGGCTACCTAGGTGCTATAGAAGCCTTGATATCCTTTGTTTGAAGCCCGGACATTGTATGTGTAGTTTAAAGCCATAAGAGGGAATTTGGGGCTTTCGGGGTAAACGCGGGCATTCGAATGAGTTAGAGGGTTGAGAGGGTACCTTGAGGGTTAGTTAGAAGGTTGGGAGAGTTCCCTTTGAAAATGAAATCATTAACTTTGGTTTGGAAGAGAAATAGTTTGTAAAATAAAGGGGTTTAAGTGCAATTTCGGTTGTCTCACACTTCTAAACTCACGGCAGGACTTCTTGAGTGTTTATATGTGATATTAAGTTGATTTGGAGCTTTTGGTACAATTCTATGGTTATTTTGTAAATGTCCCTTTGTAAACTGCTTATTAGCTTATATAATTGCTTCTGTGCTAATTGCCTCGAGGTCAACCTACTTTGTTGATCCTCATATGTGTTAATGCTTATATTATTGCTATTAACTTGCCATCGTTAAGTGCATTGCATAGTGGTTGCGCAACCATAGTGTCAGGGGCGGATGTGTTGAATATCAGCTGGGCGGCAGAGGGCTTGCCGGTGGATATTCAAACTCCGTGCCCTAGTCCCTCGTTCGCCTGGTCCGGAGATTGACAGGGGATGTTGGGTTGTAGGATTATCGGGGTACATCCGGAGTACACCCACTGGAGTGTTTGGGGTTATGCCGGCTTATCGTGATCGTGCTCGTGGTTCGTGGATCGTGAATAAAGACCAATGAAGATTGGTGTATAGGGGATTGTGTGAAATGTATCCTTTTAAATGTGTGGTTACTTATGTTATCATTGCTTCTTAAATTGTCTAAGTGATATTGTTGTATAACTGTATTATCTGTTGCATTGCACGCCCCGAGACTATATCCCTCACTGGGCAACAGTGGTTGCTCATACCTCGCTAACATGTTTCAGGTGGCACAGTTGGTGGAGTTGCCTTAGCTGCTTTGTGATATTTGTCTGAGGTGGATGTGCTTTTTGGTTGCTATGTGAAGAATTTATTGTCCGATGTATAATCTATTTTGGGGCCTTAAAGCTCATGTATGTATTTGAGTAATATGTAAGCTGGAAGTCTGATAATGTAGTAGCAGTGGTAATTCTATGGCTTGTAATAACTTATATTTCTATTTCTAGTTGCTTTGCATGCTTGGGAGTGAATGGCTTAGTGTAGAATGTTTTATCTCTAAGTATGTTTTAATGTTATCCTAGAATGGCATGGTTATTAGACTATATTATAAACAAGTTACTTGCATGCTTGTGTGGTTTTGGAACTGTTGTTTGCTTCAAGGCTCGGATGGCCGTGAATCTTTAAATATTTAGCCATGAAACGTTTGTTTACCTTGTAGTTACCTTATTTGAGAATTTACAGGTTTTCAGAATGTCCATAGTACAGGGGAAACTCTGTCCGTTTTTCCCCTAAAATTTTGTGACCGGGTTTGGTATTGGGTTGAGAATAGCATGGTTATTAGAGCCTCCGGTCTCATGAGGGATCGGGGCGTCACATGCCGGCATATCGAGATCGAGATCATGGTTCATGGATCAGGGATCAAAAATTTGAAGTGATAAGGGTTATCGATTGTATCCTTTTAAAATGTGGTATTAGAATTGTTATTCACTGTTTATCTATTGTATTAATTGTGTTAAGTTGCTGCATTGCATGTCCCCGGTAGACCTTATCCCTCACTGAGCAATTGTGATTGCTCATACCTCGCTAAACATGTTTCAGGAAGTGCTGAGGGTGAACCCCAACTAGTTGAGGTGCTAGTGGAAGAGGAAGAAGTTCAGGCTGAGCCTTTGCCCTAGTTGTTGTGTGTTTGTTGTCTAAGGTGGATTTGCCTTCTTGTTGTTACATGGTGTACTTGTATTGCTATAGCATGATCTATTTTGTGGCCTTAAGGCTATGTATATTCTTGTAGTTGCAAGTTGAAAGCTGTTGGTTGTAATGTTAGTTTTGAGATATTATGGTTTGTAATAACTTTTAATTCTCCTTTTAGTTCTTGCATGCTTGGGGGTGTATGTTTAGAGGTGTTGATTTCAACTTCTAAAATTGCTCTAATGTTATCATAGGATGGCATGTTAAAAAGGTTTAATGAAAAGTTAAGTTGGGTGCATGCATGTGTGATTTGGAGCTGTTGTTTGTCTCCTGGCTTGGATGGCCTTGAACCTTTGAATTTTAATTATAAAAGCTTGTTTTAGTATATTGTGGCTATTTTGAGCATTTACAGCTTTGAAAAATGTCCGCGGTACAGAGGAAACTCTGTCCGTTTTTCCTTAAAATTTTGTGACCGGGTTTGGTATTGGGTTGAGAATAGCATGGTTATTAGAGCCTCCGGTCTCGTGAGGGATCGGGGCGTTACATACTTACTGGATGATGAGGCAGAAGAATGGTGGCGCACGGTGAGAACTAGCTGGGCGACTCAGGGTATTCCGTATGTTTGGGGTACCTTTCTGTTGGCTTTCCGGGCAAAGTATCTCTCGAGGATCGCAAGGGAGCGGAGAGAGGCCGAGTTTCTAGCCTTAGTGCAGGGAGATGCCTCAGTGGCTCAGTATGAGGCCACCTTTACTCGATTGTCCCGGTATGCACCGGAGTATATGGCTGATGAGGAGCGGAGGACTCGTAGATTTATGTTGGGTTTGAGGCCCGAGATTCAGGATGCGATGGGTCTGAATCGATATGATATATTCACTGAGGCCTTTGATGCAGCTTCTAGGTTAGAAAAGAGAAAGGGGGATCAGCTTGTGTCTAGTCAGCCCAGTAAGAGGCCGTATCAGCCGCAGTTTCAGCAGGGTATGTATAGGCCTCCCGTACAGCAGGTTGTGTACAGGACGCCAGCTCAGCAAGGTTCTTTTAGGCCACAGGGACAGCAGAGTTATTATCGGCCTCAGTTTCAGCAAGGGTCATATCAGGTTCAGTCCCAGTATAGGCCAACCCAGTCTCAGGGTCAGTACAGGCCTAGTTTGGCAAGGCCTCAGCAGCAGGCTAGTTCAGCTGTTTCTTCAGCTTCTGGTTCTTCCAGGGGCAGTGTTAGTGCATCATCACCGCAGTGTACACATTGCAAGCGCACGGGGCATGTGGAGGCCGATTGTAGAGTGAAGGCAGGGATGTGTTTAGGATACGACAGCAATTAGCACAGGGCGAGGGATTGCCCTAGATATTCGAGGACTGAGGGTCGGACAGCGACTCAGGGTTATCAGGGCCGACCTGCGGCTAGTGCACCTCAGCAGCAGCGGGTTCAGGCTTGGGCCTACGCAGTTGACTTAGAGGAGATGCCTGAGGAGACTGCAATTGTGGAAGGTAACTTCCTTATACTTGATCAACTTGTTAAAGTGTTGATTGATTCTGGTGCTATGCATTCTTTCATTACTCCTGCTTGTGTGCAACGTGTTAATATGCAACCTAAAAGATTGCCTTATGTGGTTGAGATTAGTACCTCTTTGACTGATAAGTATGTGACTGGCTTAGTATGTAAGGATTGTATAATACATGTTAAGGGGCATAATTTTCCTTTGGACCTTATCTTATTTCCTATCCGGGGGTATGATGTTATCTTAGGTATGGATTGGCTTTCTAAGTATGATGCCCAGTTAAACTGTAGAACCAAGGTAGTACAGTTTCGTTTGCCAAATCAGCCAGTAGTTGAGGTAGTAGGGAATCGGGGTGCTAAGACGAGCTTTGTTATCTCAGCAACTAAAGCTGTTAAGTTGGTGAGTAAGGGGTGTTCGGGTTATCTAGCTTATTTGATCAACAAGCCATCCAATAAGCTACAGCTAGAGGAAGTCCGTATTATTCGGGAATATCCCAATGTATTTCCCGAGGAGTTGCCAAGGTTACCGCCAGAGAGAGATGTAGAGTTTGTGATCAATCTTATTCCCAGTACTCAACCTATTTCTAAATCAGCGTACCGGATGGCACCAACTGAGTTGAAGGAGTTGAAGACTCAGTTGCAGGAGTTATTGAAGAAGGGATTTATTCAGCAGAGTTCTTCACCTTTGGAAGCTCCTGTTTTATTTGTGAAGAAGAAGGATGGTATATTGAGATTGTGTATTGATTACCGTGGTTTGAATCAGGTGACCATCAAGAATAAATATCCTTTGCCACTGATTGACGAGTTGTTTGATCAACTTTAGGGAGCCAAAGTCTACTCTAAGTTTGATTTGAGGCAGGGGTATTATCAGCTTCGGATTCGTACGGAAGATGTTCCGAAGTCTGCCTTTAGGACTCGGTACAGGCATTATGAGTTTGTTGTTATGCCCTTTGGATTAACTAATGCACCGACAGCATTCATGGATCTTATGCATCGGGTTTTTCAGCCGTATTTAGACTAGTTCGTGGTAATCTTTATTGATGATATCTTGGTCTATTCTAAATTTGAATCGGAGCACGAGCAACATCTACGGCTTGTCTTACAAAAGCTGCAGGAGCATCAGTTGTTTACCAAGTTCAGCAAATGTGAATTTTGGCTGTAACGCATATCTTTTCTTGGCCACGTGATTACATAGAGCAGTATATCTGTAGATCCCACTAAGATTGAAGTGGTGATGTCTTCGAAACGGCCAGAGAATGTTTCTGAGGTCCGTAGCTTTCTTGGCTTGGCGGGTTATAATCGTAGGTTTGTAAAGGACTTCTCGAAGATTGCTGGGCCACTTTCTAAGTTGACTCAGAAACGGACTATCTTTGCTTGGGATGAGAAGTGTGAGAGTGGGTTTCAGGAGTTGAAAAAGAGGTTGACTATCGCTCCAGTACTTGCTCTACCAGAGGGGACTGATAATATGGTTATTTACAGCGATGCATCAAATGAGGGCTTGGGATGTGTTCTTATGCAGGATGGCCGAGTTATTGCCTATGCTTCCAAGAAGTTGAAGCCTTATGAGGTGAATTATCCGACTCATGATCTTGAGTTGGCAGCAGTTGTCTTCGCACTGAAGAAGTGGTATCATTATCTGTGGGTCAGTAAGTTGGAGATTTTCACTGATCATAAGAGTCTGAAGTACTTGTTCTCACAGAAGGAGTTGAATATGCGTCAGCGAAGGTGGATGGAGCTTCTTGGAGATTATAATTGTTCTATCAATTATTTTCCTGGCAAGGCAAATGTTGTAGCAGATGCTCTCAGCCGGAAGACGAGTGTTGCTTGTTTGGTTGTCAAGAAATGGGAAGTTCTTGAGGAGTTCACTTATTGGATACCGGAGTTGACTCAGGTTGGGGTGATGTGTTCACATCTCCGTATTCAGCCTTTATTATTGTCTCAGATTAGAGAAGCTCAACAACTGGATGTTAAACTTCAGAAGATCAAGGATCAGATCACGGATGATCAGTCTAACTTTAAACTGCACGAGGATGGTATTCTTCGGTTTTGGAACAGGGTTTGTGTTCCCGATGAACCGGTCTTAAGGCGAGGTATTCTGGAGGAAGCTCATAATTTTAAGTACACTATTCATCCCGGTGGAACCAAGATGTATCGGGATTTGAAGCAACATTACTGGTGGAATAACATGAAGAGGGAGATTGCTCAGTTTGTATCTAGATGTTTGACTTGTCAGAGCGTGAAAGTCGAGCATCAACGACCTGCAGGGTTACTTCAGCTGTTGGCTATACCAGAGTGGAAATGGGAGCATATTACGATGGATTTCAACACTGGTTTGCCTAGAACGCCGAGGGGTAATGGATGTAGTTTGGGTTGTTGTGGATCGTTTGACGAAGACAGCTCATTTTATTTCGATGAGGATGGGATATGAGGTTACAAAGTTGACGGGTCTTTATTTGGATCAGATTGTTAGACTTCACGTGATTCCATCTAGTATTGTCTCAGATCGAGATCCTCGATTTACTTCTCGTTTGTGGGAGAAACTTCAGGAGACCTTGGGTACTCAGTTGAACTTCAGTACCACGTATCATCCACAGACCGACGGTCAGTCTGAGCGAACTATTCAGATTCTGGAAGATATGCTTAGGGCTTGTGTTTTGGACTTTGGGAAGAACTGGGAGAAACATCTACCACTTGCTGAGTTTGCCTATAACAATAGTTATCAAGCTACTATTGGGATGGCACATTTCGCGGCTTTTTACGGTCGTAAGTGCTGTTCACCTTTATATTGGGACGAGGTAGGGGAGATGAAGACTATTGATCCGACTTTTATGCCAGAGCTTCTTGAGAAGATTGAGAATGTTCAGTTGATCAGGCAGAGAATGCTTACGGCGCAGAGTAGATTCAAGAGTTATGCTAATAAGCGTCGTCGAGACTTGGAGTTTGTAGTCAGAGATCAGGTTTTCTTGAGATTGTCTCCTCGTAAAAGGTTTGCTTGTTATGGTAAAGGTGGTAAGCTGAGTCTGAGATTTGTTGAGCCATTTGAGATTACCGGCATGGTTGATAAGTTGGCATATCGGTTGGTTTTACCGGAGAATTTCTCTAATGTCCATGATGTATTTCATATGTCTAATTTGCGAAAATATAATCCGGATCCTTCTCATATTTTTGAGCCAGAGCCGTTACAGCTTCGTGAGAATCTAACTTATGACGAGCGTCCGATTCGTATTCTTGATCAGATGGAACGAGAGTTGAGGTCAAAGAAGATTCTGATGGTTAAGGTGTTGTGGAAACATCACGGTATCGAGGAAGCTACTTGGGAGAGACGAGATCAGATGCAGCAGCAGTACCCAGATCTGTTCAGTACATCAAGTAAGAATTTCGAGGGAGAAATTTTTTTAAGGGGGAGAGAATATGAAACCCCACTTTTGTAACACCCCAATCCCTCTCGAGACCGAGAGTTCTATCAATCGATCTAATCACAACCCAAACCAAACCCGGGCATAATTTTCAAGAAAAACGGACGGAGTCTCCCTATTTCTAGGCAAAAAGCAAACCTGCGACAGCATATAAGTGGACCAATACCATGTCCAAACATTCAACCACCTCAAGGCCATCCGAGCCTTGAGCTCACAACAAGCAATCACAAGCAAATATACATTCATGCTTAGCAATTAAACTACACCAACCTATTGCATGAGTTAGACTATCATATCTTTCTATCTCTTTCTTTTGGACAATACAAACATGCATTGAAGTTAAGCTATATTAACTAGATACATAATCTATCTTATCAAACCACTTCAATAATCTAATGAAACTCAAATTACATCCTTTTTGACATTAAATACATACAATCCATAAAAGCATACATCTTTACAACTTCGACAACTCAAGTCACAAAGGCACGTAAGACAACTCTTCAAGCACGAACTTTCACGAAATCACGAACTTTCCAGCTAACATGACATTTCCTGAAATGTGGTGGTGAGAAGTGAGTATACACAACACGTATACTCAGTAAGGGCGAGACAAATATCGAATTGGAGAGAAAGAAATTCGTGCAATGCAAATAGACACAGTTAAGCAATAAAGTCAATAAGAAAGCATTCAATACAAAAGACAATATAATAACCAATCAAGAAAGCATTAACACAACCATTCAAAGCTATACCACACTCTGAAGGCTATGGTTCACTCTTACGAGCAATATACCATTTCACGAGCGATACATCAATCTCGAGCTTGATGTTGACAACGATGACAATAAGCACACAACCACCTTATAACACCAGTTTGGAATACCCCGGAAGTATCCATCAATTCTACGACCCAAATCTCCTTGGGAGGCAACCCAAGCGAGAAAAGGGAATAGCCACGGAGCTAGAGCAACCAACACTGGCAACCCGAGGCTACCCAGAGAGGCCCATCACTCACGCGCTGGATATTATGCAATTCAAGACTCGATACAAGGCGATAAACAAGATATCAAGCATTATCAACAATTGATAAACATTTCAATCAACAATCAACTCTAACAAGCGTAATAAGCATTAACAAGCATTTACAATCAAATATGTAACAAGAACAACACCAACAATATTATCAAGCAATAATAAGTATTCTATAGACATTATAAGCTTTCTATAGGCATTATAAACATTCTATAAACATTATAAACATTCTATAAGCATTATAAACATTCTATAGGCAATATACTGTGAAAACACACAAAATTCCAAAAATGACCCCAACTTACCAAACGCTACTACTTTCAAACGAGCCACGAGCTTTGGAAACCAACTTCACCAATCCTCCTAGGTCACCATAAGGCACGTCTAAAGACCCCGAAACCCTACTTTACCCTAGAATTCACGCAAAGTCCCGATTTTCCCCTTTGCTCGTTTGAACTACAACTATACTAACCAAACACCCAACCAACGCCATAATCGCACCAAAAGTACTTCCATGGCCTCCCGAAATAATGCCATCACACAAAATGAGAAAACGCTAAACTCGACCTAAACGACCCCGACTTTCACCAAGGCATTTCTTCATATTTTTCCACTACGCAACCTAAACAAACCATGCATTTAGGCATTCTACCATACATAGCACATTTTCACATCAACAGAAAGCACAACAATGCAATTTCATCATTTCAAGGGTTTACTATTCACATATTACTATTCAATTGAAATTTTAAATTACAATCTCAACATTCAACTGCAGAAAATGTTAAAAAGCTATAAATACATGTTCTACGATTGCTAGGGAACATACTTTAAGCCTCAAATCAATTAAAACAACAATATACGGATAAAACCCAAAAGTCAAAGTTAATACACAAAATATTCAAATGCACAAATAACGATGAAACCCTCACCTTAGACACTCCTAGACGCTAGAAAGACAACGTTGAATGGCCCGGAAATGATCCTAAGAAAGCTCAAGTGAAGATTTGTTGATTTGCTTTGAAATTTTTTTCTTTCTTTTTCTCTTTCTTTTCCTCATGGTTTCAAGCCTTTCTTCTCTGTTTTTTTCATTTGCATTCTGCTTATTTAGAAAAAAAAATGACAAGAAGTCAAAGGTCAAAGATTTGGTCAACCCGCTAAACCAAAACAACTATGCGCAACCTTACGAAAACGGCCATAACTTCTTCTAGAAAACTCCAATTCACGAACGGTTTGAAGCCTCAGAAACTAGACTCATAGAGCTTTCCAACCATATATAATTTGCTACCTAACTCTTCCCCAATTGGTTCAGATTTAATTCCAAAGTTGACCCAAAATTTGACTAACTTAACATTGCATTTTTTTATTTCTAATCCCAAGTTTGCCCTTTATTAAACATTTCAAAAATTTTCACCTTGTCCTAGTTGGTCAATGTAGATGAAAAGTCAACTAGTTTGGTCAAAGAAGGTGAAAGGTCAATAAAATGCAATTTAAATGAACTTTAAATGCTATTGAATATATGCCAGGTTCAGGGTATCACAACTTTTCTATCCTATCTCGTTTTGTGTGTTTATTCTCATTTTGCATGAATTGACCTGTTTTTGTGCTATATGACTTAGAATGTGATAATTTTGATATTAATACTCCTAGAACATTCTAAATGTGCATTCATGAAATTTTCATAAAAAACAGAGTCAGAAATTTTATCGTCGACTTTTAGTGAATAGTATTTTCAAAACACGTCCACTAAAATTTTGAAACTGGTCTTTTTAACCCTTCTAGACCTAGTCCTCGGACTTTAATAGACCTGTGTTGATGAAATCAATTTTTAAATCGGCTTAGTATTTATTAGGGTTTTTACACCGACTTTTGCGAAGATCGAGTTTTAAGCCGACTCGGGTGAAATTGTTTGATTGTAAAACTTCTTGTCACCTAAAAATAACCTACTTGAGCTATTTTAGGAGTTGCATATATGTTTTGAGCAAAGAGATAGCTAAAATGCATTTAAAAGACAAGAAAACACAAAAAAACTAAGTTAATTCAACTTTGACTTTATTTAAAATGTTGACCTTCATGCATATATCACCAACACACACTCACAAAGCACAAAAACACACTCAAAAATACCTAGATGGCCAAGAGTTTCATGGGAGAATAAGCCAAGCTTTTTTTCAAAGTTTTCAAAGCAAATTTTTAAAGAAAAACCTAGTTTTTGTCCGTAGAACTTCGTGCCGAGTTGGATTTTGCTTGTTGGGCATGCATTGCACGTATTTCTAGGCTTATATCACATCAAAGGTGAGAGAAAAATTCTAGATCTCAAAACTCATCTTTTATGTTTTTGCGTAGAATTGATTATTGAATCGTTAAAATGTTAATGTGATGTTAGATTATTGCTCCATGCATGCTAGGGATCATTTATATGTAATCCTACGAGATTTGAACCGTTGTAGCATAATTATTTATTTTCGGATATTTAAAATTGATTAATTTGCTAAATGTTGATTATCTTGAGTTGTATTGGTTGAAATCGATTGCCGTCGAATTCTAAAAGTTTGATAATTGCGTGGTAGCGCTGTTGTAATGCCAAATTTTCGATTGCGAGGTCGGTGCTAAAGTCCAGAAATTTCAGCCATGACACACTCGGGTTTTAGGGTTATTGGGCATGATTTGGATGTGTTTTGGTTGGTTTCCAAGGGGGCTAATGTTGTTGATTGAATGGGTGAGTGACAGAAACTAGTTTGGAGTTGTTTGGATTAGTAGAATGTAAGATATGAATATTTGAACTTTAGGTTGTCTTTCTTTAAAATGTTAAATTATGCCTTTAGTTGATTGGGTATGGTTTGAGTGATTGAATTGTGAGTTGATGATGGGTAAACTAGGGTTTGATTGTGTGTTTAATGCATGTTCGGTTGGATGGCCTACTTTGTCATCTAACTGAGTTATTTGTTGTTAAATTGATTATTGATGTTATTATGATGATAATATGATTATTGATTGATTATTGATTGATGATTGATGCCGGGAGATAGGCAGTTCTACTAGACTGTCCTCCTATGAATGATTGATGTTTATTATTATTGTTGAGTCTTTGGTATGTGTGTGCCACATCTCGGGCAACATCGGGCTATCGGGTTGATAACGACATGACTACCAGAGACTGCCTCCAGCACGCATGACGAATGTGTCATAGAGGGAGAGGTTATTGAGGTACCTCGGGTGCGTGAGTTTATGGCAGTCATAAGAAGGCTACTATGATCGTGATTGCGTTTGGAGCTACACCAACTAGTGTATCATTTATTGAATGGTCATTATAGTTTATGTGATGACAGTATTATTTATGTTATTGTGTGTTTACTTGCTCAAAGGATCATTTCCAAGGAGTATAGTAAATGCTGTTCGAGATCTATCGGATCCTCACTGGGCTTATTTTATATAAGCTCACTCTCTATTATTGCATGCTTACAAGTGTACTTGAGCAGGATTACGAGTACGTGCCTCCTGAAGAGGAAAATGTGCCTTACGTGGATGAGTCTTATGTTCCGGAGTCTTATCCTTGATGTTGTATTGTTTTACTATCTTGTGCATTATCTAGTTGACTTTTATATGCTTTGTAGTTCATAATGTATAAGGTGTTGAAAAGATAATGAATTAGTTGATACTATCTTAGTAGTCTTTCTTTTGTCTATGTATAGATTGCTAGGTTGGTATCAATATATTTGTGGAATGTATATTAAGGTTCATGTATTATGTTGGAACAGAGGCAAATAACGAGGAATGATTATTGTATAATATGGTTATGATGTATGTTGTTATTTTATTGGGGAGTTGTTTGTTGTATGGTTTATGGAGTGATGTATGATGTTCTATTGAGGTTGGTTTAGAGCCTCGGTATCCTATTTACTATCGTTATACTATCGAAATTTCGTTGCGTCCTGACTGATTATAGGAGAGGTCGAGTTGGGGCATGACATGTTCCCATATAGATTAGTATACGATAAAGCTTGTCACCTCCCTGTCGAACTTGAGCATAGAGCTTACTAGGCTATTAAAACCTTGAACTTCGAAATGCAACAGGTAGGAGAAAGTAAAAAATTGGTGTTAAGTGAATTGGAAGAGCTTCGTTTTGAAACTTATAAGAATGCCAAACTTTACAAAGAGAGAATGAAGAGAATTAATGATAGATCTATTCTAAAAAATACCTTCTCTCATTATGATATAGTTTGGTTGTTTAACTCTAGACTGAAGCTCTTCCCAGGCAAACTAAGAACTAAGTGGAATGGACCCTATGAGGTGCTTGAAGTATATCCTTCTAGAGCTATCAAGATTAAGCACCCCAAAGATGGGCATATCTTCACAGTCAATGGGCAACGATTGAAGCATGCATTCAATCCGAAGACGGTCTCTCATGAAGTTGAATCTATTGAACCTCAAGACCCTGAATACCTTCCACAAAGGATTCTGCCAAGCTAATGGCAAGTAAACACATCACAACTGTTTGGTTGATGACGTTAAACTTAGTGCTACTATGAGGCAACTCAGTATTCTTTTATGTTAATATTTGTTTAATTTCTGTCTTTTATGTGTACTTTGTGAATCTTTCTCCAGCTTCTTGTAGTGTGAGACCCCATATTTTGTCTTTATCTCGATTTGCGTGTTTTGTCTTGATTTGCGTGATTTGACGTGTTTTGTCCTCGGGTATTAATAGACCCGTGTTTGATTAAAACAGATTTTGAATCGATTTTAGAATTTTAAAGGTTTTTACACCTTCTTTTGCAAAAATCGAGTTTTAAGTCGACTCGGGTTGAAATGTTTGAATGTAAAACACTTTGTCACCTAAAATAAATTATCTAGAATTAGTCTAAGTGTCAATTTAATGTTTGAGCAAGAAATAGTCAAGAAACTAAATTAAAAGACAAGAAAACACTAAAAATAAACTAAGGAAACTAATTTTGACCATTTTAACTTATTTGACCTTGAGTATATTAGCATCAACACACATTAGCAAAGCACAAAAACACACTTACACACACACATGGCCAAGAGGCCATAAGAGAAAAAAAGAGAAGAAAAACTCAAGTTTTCAAAGAGATTTTTCATTAGAAATTGCATTTGAAGGCCAAATTTCATCAACCAAAGCTTGAATTCACTTGTTGGGCATTCATTGAGCATCTTTCTAGCTTCATAACAAATCAAAGGTGAGAGAAAAATTCTAGATCTCAAATGTCATGTTTTTATACTTTTGCATATAATTGAATTTTGAACCGTTAGAAAGTTGATTTGATGTTATATTATTGCTCAGTGCATGCTAAGGATCATTTATATGTGTTTATATAAGATTTGAACCGTTGTAGTATGCATTTTTATTTTCGGGTATTAAAAGTTGAGTATTTGGCTATTTGTTGAATAAATGTTGTTGTGGTTGTTGGAATTGCTTGCTGTTAGTTTGTAAAAGTTTGTTAAATACGTGGTAGTAATGTTGTAATGCCGAAATTTTGATTGCGATGTCGGTGTGAAAGTCCAAAAATTTCAGCCATGATGCACTAGGGTTTTAGGGTTGTTGGGCTTGATTTGGATGGATTATGGTTGGTTTCCGAGGGGGCTAATGTTGTTGATTGAGTGGGTGAGTGATAGAAATTGGTTTAGAGGTGATTGGATTAGTAGAATGTAAGTTATGACTTTTAGAAGTTTGGGTTGTCTTTCTTTAAGATGTTGAATTATGCTTTTGGATGTTTGGGTGGTGTTTGAGTGATTGAATTGTTGTTGATGGTTAAATGAGGGTTTGGTTGTGTGGTTATTGCATGTTAAATTGGATGGCCTACTTTGTCATCTAACTTAGTTGTTTGTTGTTTATTTGATTAGTTGTTGTTATGTTGTTGAAATGATGATTATTGATTGATTATTGTTGAACCGGGAGACAGACAACCTACTTTGTTGTCCTCCTATGATAATTGATTATTGATGAACCGGGAGATAGTTAACGTGAAAGGTTGTCCTCCTGAGATTTTAATGATTATTTTTATTGCTGAGTCTTGGTATGTGTATGCCACATCTCGGGCAACATCGGGCTATCGGGTTGAAAGCAGCATGACTACCATAGGCTACCCCCAGCTCGCATGACGGAGGTGTCATGGAAGGAGGGGCTAGAGAGGTATCTCGGGTGCGAGGGTAATGAGGAGTTACAAGAAGAACGGTTGAAATCGTGATGGCGTTTGGAGCTACACCAACTAGAGTATCCTTTATTGATTGGTCATTATAGTTAATGTGCTTATATTGTTATTGACGATTATTGTGTGTTTACTGCTCAAAGGATGATTTCCAAGGAATATAATAAATATTGTTAGAGATCTATCGAATCCTCACTGGGCTTGTTTTATATAAGCTCACTCTCAATTAATGTGCCATATGTGGACGAGTCCTATGTGCCAGAGTCTTGTCCCTGATATATGATGTTGTACTCTTTTGTTATATTGTATATTAAACTTGGTTGTCTTGTATTTCACTTAGAAGTTCATGTTATATAAGATGTTGTAAAGATAGTGGATTAAATGTTGCTAGCTTAGTAATATTGTTTTGGAACATGATTAGGTTGCTAGGTTGGTTATAATCTCTTTTGGAAGTGTATGTTATATGGTAAATGTATTATATTGGAATGGAGGCGCATAACTTTGAAAGAGTTGATGAAAGAATGTTTAATGTATGAAATGGTTGCGTTGTATGTTGTTAATTTGATTGTGGAGTTGGTTGGTGATTTGTGGAGTTTGATGTATATTGTTCTTAAGGGTTGGTTTAGAGGCCTGATGTTCATGTTACTATCGTTATGCTGTTGAAATTCCGTTGCGTCCTGACTGATCTTAAGAGGGGTCAGGTTGGGGCGTTACATATAGTTTGGGTAGTAACCCTGAGGAACATTCATAGAGGTACCAGTGTCATTCTACTACTGGTCACTGTACGTTTCTGTGTGCAGTTGGCTTAATTGTGCAACACTGTCTTATAGTGTGAGCTATTCTACCAGTTTAAATAGGTTGGGTCTGTTGGGTATTACTTGATAAGGTAGTTAAGAGTGTGAGCATATACCTTATGTAACGTCTGTAACGTAAAACCCCACAGTTCTATCCTTGACCATGTGGAACTGGCTTTGGCCTTAAGTATGTCGAAGGAAAGCACTAGATGTCGTGAGCATAGAAACCTTTGGAAGAGCTAGTCTTACAGTAATTTTTGAACCAACTCTAGAATCCCAAAAAAGAGTCTAAATGGTCTGGGTAGTTTATTTATTGGCTTTATGTATTAGTTATTTTCCTAGACCATGATTCTTTTTGATCTACCCTTTATACTATTTTGTATTGATTAACTAACTATTTTTTTTTGTTGTGTTGATGATAATCTATAAATGCTTTGTCTACTAATCTTTAATGAATTGCAGAATGATACATCTTTTTAACAAAGATGAGTAGACACATTCTTAACATCAACATAGAGATGCTTCACATCAGGTGATATCTTTCCTTACTACATTTCCCTTTATACCTGATCAACATGTGTTGAACAATAAGCAAACCATAGGTTTGGGGATGTAGTATTTGTCATTGTGTTATTACTTACATATCACACTTTCACTGTCTTACATTGCTATTTACTTGAGGACAAGCAAAGTTTTGGTGTGGGGGTGCGTATATTTCGTGATAATATTTTTCAAAATATGCAAGAAATACACCAATTTGTTCATGAGAAATAGTATGTTGATACCTTGTTTAAAGGAAGATGATTTAGATGATTTGAGAACCTGTGTTGTTAGCTATGTACTGTGAAAAACTTTGGATTACTGTATTCATGAGTAAACATAGTTGTTGTTCTTTTCTTAAATTGATGGGTTTGTAAATATGAAAGGATTGAGATAGGCTTACCGTTTGTTATGAGAACTACTTGTGATTGTGATTGAAACCTAAACCCTTATACCATGTCTGTGCATTCTGTTCTGTTACTCTATCGTATGTACTCTCTGAAAAAAATGAAAAAGAAAACAAAGAAAAAAGGAGAAAAAGAAAGAAAAAGAGAAAAAGATGTACATACCCTTACTTTTGAAGAGTTTTGGTGTAAATATGTTGTAAATTTCTAAAGCACTACTATCCTAGACATTGTAATTTGGGATATGTGCTATAGTGTAAGGTTTTGAACCTGAATATCTCGGGTGATTAGGGTATATAGGGGTCCCTTTAATACCTGGCAACCTCGGTCATAATGGCTGGAGATTGTTGGTCTTAAAGCCCGCTACATAGGATATTTAGAAAGCAAAGGAAACTGAACACTAACAAAGAGATAGTAGGAAGTTGTACATCTATATTTTTCTGGCGAATGTAAAAAAGGTTAAGGCATGATCAAGAGTTTGATTACAAAGTCTAATCTGTTTGCATGTTTTGAAAGTTGGAATTAGATTTAACTTAATTTGCTTAGTTTACTTCTAAATATATACTCCGAAGTTATCATTAGTCCATTTCCAAAAAGAGTATCTATTTGTGAAAACTATGTAAAGGTTTTCTTATCATGTTTATCATTAATTGATGAGTCAGTTATATTTAGTAGACTGCATTTTCTCATATTTCATGTTGGAAAATTTTGACAAAAAGGATAAGATAGATACCATTCACCTATTTTTGACTTGTAACAGCTTTCTGAAAATTCACTTTGAATCTGTTTTTAAGACAATCTTACTTGAGAATAAGCAAGGTTTAGGTTTGGGGATGTTGATGTGACTATATTTGCAGCATTCAAACCACTGTATTTGTATTGCATTTGCATCATAACTTAGGAATAAATGCAAACACTTATAGACTTTTGATGCAATGCAGGATGATATCAAAATGTGAAGAATCAGACCTGAAATGATCCAAATTGCAAGTCAAGAAGTTGAGAACATGGAAACTTAGGAATCGGTGGATGAATAAGCCTGTATAGAAGAAATTTGGCCGAAACTAGCATGAAATCAGACTCAAAACGTTAACCTCGATGATCTCAAATAGTGAACTATGTTTGTTTTTGACAAATCATTCCACTTTTTTGGGTAGAAATGGACTTCTGAGCAAAACGTAGGCTTTGTCTTGCGTGCGACGTAATTTTAGCCAAATTTCAATGTTTGAAGGGTCAAAACAGTAAAAAAAATACCCAAAAATACCTCGATCAACGGTTTGATCGAAGTCAAAATTATGGATCAACTAAATCAGCAAAATGCGCTTGAGCGTGCCCTCTAGGGTGGTCGAGTGCCCTCACAAGAAAACTTCACAAGTTTGCACCACCTTCTCGATCGCCACGTGTCACCGATTCAGCAATGGAGCAGGGGTACACTCGAGCGCGTTAGGAAGAGCCCTCGAGCATGCCCCAAAATTTTGCCTGTAAATAGGCCACTACCCGATTGGAAAATTAAAATTATTTTAGATTTAAATTATGTTTTTAATTATTAATTATATTTAATTTTAGTATTAATTAATTAATTAGATTAATTTAGTAGTAATTGTAGAATTCGGGGAAAGTTATTCCCCAATTGCTTTTAATAGAAAAGCTCTTATTCGGGGAAAGTTCTGCCCAAGTAGTTTTTATTCGGGGAAAATCCCGCCCGAATAGCTATTTTGTGTCGGACTTCTGCTCAAATTCCTGAAATCAGAAATACAAAGTCCCCATATCGGAAAAGCCTTTCTTGACTCTTTTATTTGTACTACTTGTATTTATTATTATGTCTGAGTAGAGCTATTATCTAGAGGAGGATATCGTAAATGACGGTCTTTTAATATATGGTCTTGGATTCAGTTCATTTAATTCAATTGCAATATATGGGTTGCTTTAATTCAGTATTGTCTTTCATACGTAATGCTTTTAAGTAGATGTTATGATTGCTTTACTTTCGTGTCATATATCCATGCTTTAATAGTAAATCAATAGCTTGACAACCTTAGATTCCATGAGACTATAGGTATACCATAGCGCTAGACTAGAAAGGAGATGTTGATTACTTAGTTAAAATATACCTTTTACGCCAGGTTACAAGGACAAATCTATACTACAGCTATATAATGCACCCGTAGATGGAACGACACCTACAATAGAGTTAGTAATCGGGACTTTAATAGATTAAGGTAATTCACTAGGTTAATGCTTGTAGCTTAACCCTTGCATAGGATTAGAATCCTAAATGCTGAGCCTATATTGACTGCCTCATTGCATGTCCATCCCCCTAGATTCATCTCCCTCGTATTCAACAAATACTTAGTTTAGTTTAGTTTAGTTGTAGTATAATTTATATTCCTGCACGTCACTCAAACTCCATCTTTACAAACTGTCACTTTACCGCTTTAACACGTTCACACACTATTTCACTAACTAACTAACGAGCTTCCATGTGGATACGATTCTGCACTCAAAGCACACTACACTACAAGATCCGTGCACTTGTGGGTTATTAAAACTTGGTCAAATTTGCACCCATTTATATTGCCGACCTCGAATGCATCAATGGTAACAGGCTTGAATTTGATACAAACATCTCATGTGAGATTGTTAGCTTTTATACTGACTTGCTTGGTTTATCTGGTGATAAAAGAGAAACTACCTCTTTCGCTCACATGAAGGCTATTCTTAACAAATCTATTCTTGTTGAAGATTGTGAAGCCCTCACTGCTCCTATTCTTGACAAATAAATTAGAGAGGCTATGTTCTCTATTCACAATGATAAGAGCCTAGGCTCGAATGGGTTTCCCTATCACTTCTACAAATCATCTTGGAGTTTGGTTGGTAGAGATGTTTGCGAAGCAATCAAGTCATCTCTTGAGTCTTGCAAGCTGTTTGGTAAAATTAATTTGACCATTGTTATACTCGTCACTAAAGTGGACCATCCATCTTCTGTGAATGAGTTCAGACCCATATCATGTTGTAACACTATATACAAATGCTTGTCAAAGATTCTTGCTAACAGACTGCGTAAGACTTTACCAAATATCATCTTTCAGAATCAGTCTGTAACGCCCCGGACCAACGTACCCACGCCTGCAGGATATACCTCGCCCTTAACGGTACGAGCGTGCACCGAGGCCATGACGTACGGGCTCGGAAACGCATTATGACAATATTGTCCGCTTTGGGGCCCATACCCCTCACGGCTTTGTTTCCCACGCAACCACTGCCACGTGAAAAGGCCTTGTCACGATATAAGGAGCACTTACCCACTTATATCAAGCAGCCCAGCATCCTCCGCGTCCGATGTGGGATGCGATTCCTCACATTCGTCCCCCCTTGAGGACCCAGCGCCCTCGCGGGTCAACTGGCACAAAGGACATGTCGGCTCTGATACCACCTTTGTAACGCCCCAGACCAACGCACCCACACCTGCAGGATACACCTCGCCCTTAACGGTACGAGCGTGCACCGAGGCCATGGCGTACGGGCCCGGAAATGCACTATGACAATATTGTCCGCTTTAGGGCCCATACCCCTCATGGCTTTGTTTCCCACGCAGCCACTGCCACGTGAAAAGGCCTTGTCACGATATAAAGAGCACTTATCCACTTATATCAAATAGCCCAGCATCCTCCGCGTCCGATGTGGGATGCGATTCCTCACACAGTCCGCATTTGTTGAAGGGAGAAGAATGATTGATATATCCTTGTTGCCCAAGACATTCTTTGAGACTACAACACGAATGGCGTAGGGTCATTGGTGTACTCTCAAAGTGGACATCCAAAAGGCCTATGACTCGATCAGTTAGGGTTTTATTCTCAAAACTATGAAGGCTCTTGGTTACCCAAATAAGTTCATAAATTGGATCGAGATGTGCATCACCACTCTGAGGTATTCCATTACTATTAATGGGCATTTTGAGGGGAATTTCAAAGGTACTATTGGCCTTCACCAAGGGGACCCTTATGCCTATATCTCTTCATGATTGGCATGGAGATTCTATCCCAAATTTTGAAGCTTATAGCAGATAGACATGACTTTAACTACCATCCGAAGAGTGCAAAATTCAAACTCACACATTTGTATTTCGCGAATGACTTGCTTATATTCTTTAAGGGTGATATTAGATCAGCTCAAGCAATTGATGAAGGACTAAACTTGTTTGTTAGACCATCGGGGCTCCAAATCACCCATGAAAAGAGCACCATCTATTTCGAAAATTGCCCATCACCTCTTAAAGATCATATTAGCCAAATACTGAATGTCAAGGTTGGTATTATTCTGATGAAATATCTAGGGATTCCATTGGTGGCTGGGAGGATTAATTCAACTATCAAAACTGAGATCTCCAAGAAAATTACTACTAGAATTCATCATTGGACAATGGTTTTCTTATGCAGGTCAGTTACAAATGATCAAACATGTCTTACTTAGTATGTTTAACTTTTGGAGTGGTGTTCTTATGTTACCAAAATGAGTCCTTAAGGAGGTTCAAAAACATCTCACAGTCTTTCTGTAAGGCCCAGCTCGAGTCACATATGCATGTAGTTCATATCATACATCATTAGATCATGTTATGTGCTTTTATGTTGATTTATATGCCTTTATCTCGATTTACATGTATTTCATCGTTTAACGTGCATTTGAGTAATTTATATAGCGTAGCTAGTAATTAAAACTTATTAAGTTCAACAGCTAACTAGAGTAACTAAACTAGAAGTAGAACAATTAGAATTAAATCTAGAATAGCATACAAGTAAATACCCTTTTAATTGGAAGGGCAACTTAGGCATTTAGGCTTTAGATATTTCTGTTAGATATATGCCCTAATGCTATATAGTTAGATGACATATATAGGGCATTCTGATGTAAATCTGAATGGCATGTTTGTTAGATGTTCACATTCTCCATTCAATTATATGAATATGTCCTTAATGTTTTTCTGAGAATAAGTATATTCTTAATGTGTTGAGAATTCGACTGCATATTTCTTTGACATGATAAACATTCAAAAGCATTCATAGTCCTTAGATTATTCGACTAGGACTAGAATAATCAAATACAGAGATCATATGTAGTTACCTTTGATTAACATAGAGATGTTAATGATAAAGGGTAGTGAGCGTTGAGCTACAACGGCATAGGGATGCGATTAACTCATATATGAATGATCATTGGTTGAGTGGATCATTGAATATGATCAGAATTAAGAAAATACATGACTTTGGATTAATAGTTTGTCATTCGTTGGAAATTGTGAAAATTAATCCTTTGACTTGAGAAATTACGGCTGCCGGCTATATTAAGGGCTAAATCTTGCGTTTGGACAATGCTCGTCTTCTTTGAGGGTGAGATACGACCTCTTGCAATTTAGTCTTGTGATATGGAGACTGACAGGTAATTGTCAAGATAGGATCTGTTAACCTCCGACAGTAAGGCGATGTCCTATGTGATTTAGTGTTAGTCGTCTGAAATGAGAAATCCTCGGCCGGGGTAGTTAAACGATGGAAATGTGTTTTTCCATCAATGTCATCTCTCATTCCACCAAATTAGATCTATGTATAGAATCGTATAGCGGACTAAATCATTTCATGGTCCCTACACCGATCGGGACATTTTAACAGAAGGATCGGACGATACACTAATTTGCGACTATAAATAGGGTCATTAGAATTGGACTTCATTACTGCACATATTGTCATGAAACGTTCGTTGCTAGCACGTCACTCATGAATATGAAGGTATTCCAAAAAATGGCGGAGACATTTTCATAATCAATCCTTTATCTTTGTATGGTCATGAACCTAGAAAGTCACACACTTAGGGTATCATGAATAAAGCATATTTGAGCTTGGGATTGAGTTAGAAACACATTAAAGTGTTAATGGTGTGATTTTGGACATTAACAGTTAAGTGGGCCAAAATCGTATTTTTCAAAAGTTTTGGGGCCAAACTATAAATACTGAAAAGTATTGGGGCAAGAGTGCAAATAGATTGAGGGGTCAATCTACAGTTAATTATTCTAAAAGGGTTTAGAATTAATTAATATTTGTCTTCACTAAAAGACAAACAACAAGTTGCACTAAAAGACAAACACTAAAAGACAAAACACAAAAGGACAAAAGACAACTTGCACTAAAAGACAAACAACAAGTTGCAGGTGAAAATTGTCCAAATTGCCTTCCTATGGCCGGCCATGTGTAGGATTAGGACACTTGGCTTCTTGATCATGACACTTGGCATATGATGATCATGTTCATGCATCTATAAATAGAAGACAAGTAGTTCATTCATTTTTGCACCTCTTGGCCGAAATTCTCTCACATTTAGAAGCATATTGTTCTCTCTTTACTCTTGGTGTTTTCGGCCAAGTCTAGTAGAAATAGGAAACTTTTGCTTCTAAGTTTATAACTCTTTATTTATTAAGCTCTTGGAGTTAACTAAGCTAGAATTACAATTAGTTAGTTGTCATTTGCTTTTGGATACCCGTGGACCGACTAGGGCCTTTCCACTTGCGGAGGAGATTTTTCCGAGTCAAGATCTTCCTTGTCAAGAGTCTACATCCGAGCTCTCCACGTAAGGTATTCTTGTATTTCATTTTAAATACATATGTATATAGTTGTATATACTTTTATGTATTTTCCTTTTTGTACTAGTTACAGATTTATTCTTGAGATTTTGTGAGTACAACTTGTCTACATGCAAAGTTTTAATTGTTATTATTTCTGCTGCACTTGCATGCTTTTGATATTTACATATCTCGAGATGATCCCGTTGTGCTCCCATTTTTGAAGTTGACGCCATTACATGTCTTCATTTTGAAGCTGACGCCTTTTGCGCCTTCATTATGAAGCTGACGCCTTTATGCGTCTTCAAGTGGTATTAGAGCCACGGTTTTGAAAGTCCGTAATATGTACATTTGGTCTAATCTTTTAATGTTATTTAACACTATTATGCGAAAGATATGAGTTGATTCCATCCCGCATGGAAAGATCGACTTTGATTGTAGCAAGCCAAAAGTTTTCTATGATCGGGCCTAATGATACCTTTATATGGAGATCTCAGTTTACGTGTCATATCGAGACTATATGGCTTTTGAACTCGATTGGTCTTGGAATGTTTGGTTGATGTTTGAGTCAATTCTCTTTCATGCATGTTGTGAAAACATTAATAGAAGATTAGATGGACCTTGTTTTATCTTTGGTATTTGATGCGTAAAGATGTTCGTTGATTGTTTTTCATTTAGCTTTGATTATCTATGTGATAAGTTTAATCTAGCTACATGTTGTATAAATGGTGAACTTGATCATGGACTTGATGGATGCTCGGTTTGTAATTGGGACATAAGTCTCATTTTATTTTATTGCTTTTGAGAGAACTTTGTAATGAGGACTATATGTAAATTCTCAAAATGACATACAAGGAGGCAACCGGATGAATCCAAATGAGTTGGAGATCTTGAAGACATAGTGATGTGTTTTAAGATAATTTTTCCTTTTTATTCCAAAGTCCATGATCCATCATTTATACATGTTGCATGCATTATATACTATATGCTTGTTAATGTATGCATGATGAGATCTATTACAAAACTCCCAAATGTGCAAATTAATATTAGATCTGTTGTCTTACACCATCCTAGGACTTAATGAACCCAAATTGATCATATCCGGTCTTACCCAAAAGTAGAGGGACATGATTCGTACTAAGTTTAATTAAGTTGCTAGTAGAACATAGTGATGTGGTTGTCTTCCAAAATCTAACGGCCAACATAGCCACAAAGGCTTGAGGCTATTGATTCAATTTGTTGGATAACTATGAGATGGTGGGTCAGGTCTAACTAAATTACTTAATCAATATAACCACAAAGGTTTGAGACCAAAGTAATTTAAGGACTAGATATAACCATAACCTAATTTGTGAAATAGACAACAAAGCGTTGTTGACTCTTGATGTTTATATTCCAACATAGCCACAAAGGTTTGAGGGATACAAATTATTACGAGAATTTGGTCACCCACTATCAGATTCTAATGAATTCGCGCTTCTTGTTTTAGGAGTATGAGATTCGCTAAAGATAGTGGGAGTTACTGCTTTAAAGACCATGTGAGGAATCGCATCCCACATCGGACGCGGACGAGCTGGGACTGCTTGATATAAGTGGATATGTGTCCCTTACATCGTGACAAGGCCTTTTCACGTGGCAGTGGTTGCGTGGGAAACAAAGCCGTGAGGGGTATAGGCCCCAAAGCGGACAATATTGTCATAGTGCGTTTCCAGGCCCGTACGCCATGGCCTCGGTGTACGCTCATACCGTTAAGGGCGAGGTGTATCCTGCAGGCGTGGGTGCATTGGTTCGGGGCGTTACAAAGGTGGTATTAGAGCTTGTTTAGCTCATAAGCCGGGACAGGGTCCTCGGTCTGGTGGGTAGTGACCCTTGAATATGTGCTTGTTAAGCGTGTCCTGAAAGTGTATGCTTGTATGTGAGGTTGTGTGTCTTAAATTGAAAGTGTGCTTCTATGTGATATAGTTATGTGTTATGTGTTAATTGTGTGCTAAGTAAAGTAAAGTGTCTAGTTGTGCATTGAATTAACCTATTGAATTGGCATCGTGAATCGAATTGATCTCGTGGATTGTTATTTGCTTGGAGTATTGCTTGTAATGTGTGTATTAGAATGTCTTGAATTAGCTATGCCGTGATTTGAATTGATTATGTTGTGCTTGACTTGATTGCCGTGCTTGAGTGACTTTGCTGAATAAACTATTTTGTAAACTTGCTTGCATAATAGTTTAAGGCATGTGTATAACTGTGATATATTGGCATTCATACACGTCCTATGGAAATGGTAAGTAAGTCATCTTCCTCCCCTGAAGAAGTGGTTCACAGCTAGCCACTCAAGGTGTATCGATTGGCAGAAAATGAATGGCATTTGACTAGCCTTTATTTGGGAATTGGTGTTTGATTTTGGAGCTCGGTTATTGGCGAATCTCTATGGTCTTCCTCTGTGCTTAACGGTTGTGAAAGAATAGCTTTCTCTTGGGGTTTATTTGGTTGTTCTTTGGAGCATTCTTTGGTTTTCTTAACGGGTATTCTTTGGAGACTTATGTTGGCATTTCTCGGTGGATTTGGCTATTGGGATTTCAATCGGCCTTACTGCATAGTATTATCTAGGGTATATGTGTCTCTGTCTTTATTGGTATGATACTGGCATCCCTGATTGGAAATTCTTCAATGGTAATTTCTGGAATTCTCAGTGGCCAATTATTTAGTATTTATTTATTAGGAAAACTTGGCTACTTTCTTATTGGAGCATTGTCTCGGATATCTTCTTCAGTGTTCCTCAGTAGGTTTAGTATTTGGAGTTCCTATTAGACTTATTGAATAATACTACTTATGGTATTCTTTGAAATTCTTATTAGGCGTTCTCTTGGTATTTTCCTTGTTGGCAAAGTTGTATGAAGTTCTCACTTGGCAAACAGTGAAGAGGCCTCAGAGTTTGGTCTCGGTATATTGTTCATCAGTTCGATGTTTATCCTTGGAGTTTTCGTCCATCTGGGAAACTATGTTTGTTATTCAACTTGGTTGTCTTATTGGGCACATTATATTTTCTCTGTTATTTCCTTTGACATTCCTCTCAGCATTTGATAGCAAAACTCGGAATCTAATTGGTTGTTCCATGGGGTTATTATTTGGAAGGCTTCTTTGGAACTTTGGAAATATATTTGATTGGATTCTTGGTATTTTCTTCAGCACTCTTAACAGGGAATTCTTCTATGAAATCCATGACCAGTGGGGTAATTCTTTGGACCTCTAGATGGAACCTTTGATTGGGCCTTTATTTGGCTTTTTGCTTGGGGATTCTCGGGCAGTAAAAGTTAGACTTCTATTGGAGATTCGTGCGTGGGGTATTCTTCTTGTCGTTATTGTGTGGTATTAATGACATCTACATTAACTTTTCTTTAGTCTTTATTGGTATTATCTCGGCGTTTCTGGTTGGAATTTATTCTTCTTTGGTATTCGTGTCAACGGGATTCTTGTACGGTATCTGCATTTGAGCTTCTATTTGGCGTTACTACTTGGCATTTCTACTTGAACTTTCCTATTGGTCATCTTGATTAAATACTTTTTCAGTAGCTAATGAAGACTAGTCAGAGTTGGATTGTAGATGATGCAGAGTCCTATTGGAAGAAGAATTGCGAGGACGCAATTGTTTTAAGGGGGGGAGGATGTGATACCCTGAACCTGGCATGTATTCAATAGCATTTAAAGTTCATTTAAATTGCATTTTATTGACTTTTCACCTTCTTTGACCAAACTAGTTGACTTTTCATCTACATTGACCAGCTAGGACAATGTGGGAATTTTTGAAATGTTTAATAAAGGGCAAACTTGGGATTAGAAATAAAAAAATGCAATGTTAAGTTAGTCAAATTTTGGGTCAACTTTGAAATTAAATCTGAACCAATTGGGGAAGAGTTAGGTAGCAAATTATATATGGTTGGAAAGCTCTATGAGTCTAGTTTCTGAGGCTTCAAACTGTTCGTGAATTGGAGTTTTCTAGAAGAAGTTATGGCCGTTTTCGTAAGGTCGCGCATAGCTGTTTTGGTTTAGCGGGTTGACCGAATCTTTGACCTTTGACTTGTCATTTTTTTTTCCTAAATAAGCAGAATTGCACACGAAAAAAAACAGAAAAGAAAGGCTTGAAACCATGAGGAAAAGAAGGAGAAAAAAAAAAAAGAAAATCTCAATTTCAAATCTTCGATTCTTCGCGTGGGCTTGTGCGGGGTGGTTTCCGAGGCACTCTACGAGGTTTTCCTAGCGTCTAGGAGCGTCTAAGGTGAGGGTTTCATCGTTATTTGCGCATTTGAAATATTTGTATCTAAACTTTGATTTTTGGATTTTATGCGTAGATTGTTGTTTTAATCGTTTTGTTGCTTAAAGAATGTTCCTTGTTGATTGTAGAACATGTATTTATAGCTTTTTAACATTTTTTACGGTTAAATATTGGAATTGAAATATAAATTGTGTGATGAATAGTAAATTATGAATAGTAAACCGCCGTTTCAATGAAGTTGCTCCGTTATGCGTTCTGTTGATGTAGGAAGATGCTAGATATGCTAGAATGCCTAAATGTGTGGTTTAATTGGAATGTGTAATGGAAAAACGGAGAAAAACGGCTTAGTGAAAGTCGGGGTCATTTAGGTCGAGTTTAGCGTTTTCTCGTTTTGTGTGTTGGCATTGTTTCGGGAGGCCATGGAAGCACTTTTGGTGCGATTATGGCATTGGTTGGGTGTTTGGTTGGTATAGTTGTAGTTCAAACGAGCAAAGGGGGAAATCGGGGCTTTGCGCGAATTCTAGGGTAAAGTAGGGTTTCGGGGTCCTTAGACGTGCCTTATGGTGACTTATGAGGATTGGCGAAGTCGGTTTCCAGAACTCGTGGCTCGTTTGGAAATGGTAGTGTTTTGATAGTTGGGGCCAATTTGTGATTTTGCTTGTTATCTTGATATTATGCCTATAGAATGCTTAGGGTTGCTTGGTATACTTGTTTAATTGGTGTTATTGTTGCTTATTATTGCTTGTTATGCTTGAAAAGTTAGTTGAATGTTAGTATTGATTGTGATTTCTTGTTATCTCGTTTGTTGTCACTAGTTTGTATTGTTGTTCTATCGCTCGTTTATTGCCTTGTATCGAGTCTTGCATTGCATAGTG
The DNA here is from genome assembly GCA_037974665.1 of Ehretia macrophylla. Classification (NCBI taxonomy): domain Eukaryota; kingdom Viridiplantae; phylum Streptophyta; class Magnoliopsida; order Boraginales; family Ehretiaceae; genus Ehretia; species Ehretia macrophylla. The sequence goes on from CM075773.1 coordinate 75,031,582, forward strand.
TCTCGCGCGTGAGTGATGGGCCTCTCTGGGTAGCCTCGGGTTGCCAGTGTTGGTTGCTCTAGCTCCGCTGCTATTCCCTTTCTCGCTTGGGTTGCCTCCCAGGGAGATTTGGGTCGTAGAATTGATGGATAATTCCAGGGTATTCCAAACTGGTATTATAAGGTGATTGCGCGCTTATTGTCATCGTTGTCAACATCAAGCTCGAGATTGATGTATCGCTCGTGAAATGGTACATTGCTCGTATGAGTGAACCATAGCCTTCAAAGTGTGGTATAGCTTTGAATGGTTGTGTTAATGCTTTCAGTAATCGCTTATTGTATTGATTATTTGTTTTGATTGCTTATTTATCAGTTATATTGCTTAACTGTCTTATTTGCATTGCACAACTTTCTTTCTCTCCAATTTGATATCTGTCTCGCCCTCACTGAGTATACGTGTTGTGTATACTCACTCCTCACCACCACATTTCAGGAAATGCCATGTTAGCTGGAAAGTTCGTGATTTCGTGAAAGTCCGTGCTTGAAGAGTTGTCCTGCGTGCCTATGTGACTTGAGTTGTCAAAGTTATAAAGTTGTATGCTTTTATGTATTATATGTATTTAATGTTAAAGGGGATGTAATTTAAGTTTCACTAGATTATGTATTTAGTTAATGTAGCTTAACTTCAATGTATATTTGTAATGACAAAGGAAAAGAGATAGAAAGGTATGATAGTCTAGCTTATGATATAGGTTGGTGTAGTTTAATTGCTAAGCTTGAATGTATATTTACTTGTGTTTTGCTTGTTGTGAACCAAGGCTCGGATGGCCTTGAGGTGGTTGAATGTTTGGACATGGTATTGGTCCACTTATATGCTGTCGCAGGTTTTACTTTTCGCCTAGAAACAGGGGAGACTCCGTCCGTTTTCCCTGAAAATTTATGCCCTGGTTTGGTTTGGGTTGTGTTTAGATCGATTGATAGAACTCCCGGTCTCGAGAGGGATCGGGGTATTACAGGTGGTATCAGAGCGGACGTGTCCTTTGTGCCGTTAGCCCGCGAGGGCGCGGGCCTCTTTAAGGGGGGGGGGGGGTGAATGTGAGGAATCGCATCCCACATCGGACGCGGACGAACTGGGACTGCTTGATATAAGTGGATATGTGTCCCTTACATCGTGACAAGGCCTTTTCACGTGGCAGTGGCTGCGTGGGAAACAAAGCCGTGAGGGGTATGGGCCCTAAAGCGGACAATATTATCATAGTGCGTTTCCGGGCCCATACGCCATGGCCTCAGTGCATGCTCGTACCGTTAAGGGCGAGGTGTATCCTGCAGGCGTGGGTACGTTGGTTCGGGGCGTTACAGACCATACTTAATTAAGTTATGCATTTTTACATCAACTAGCAGTCTTACTTTCTCTACTACTTATTTATGCAGTACTTTTATAATGGCTTCTATTTCAAATCCCATTGCACATATCCTTGATAAAAATGCTTTAACCGGACCAAACTTTCCCGATTGGTTTCACAATCTTAAAATTGTTTTGGGATTGGAAAAGATTGAATATGTTCAGGATAAGGGCCCTTATGCTACCCTTCCTGAAATTGCAACAGAAGAAGAACAAGAAACACATCAGCTCTGGATAGAATATCACTTGAGAGCAAAAGCTTATATCCTTGCTTCAATGTCAAATGAACTGCAAAAACAGCATAAGAATATGTTTGATGTTGCTAGCATGATTCTGAACTTGAAAGAGCTATATGGTGAGCAAAGTGATCTTGCAAGATATGAACTATCAAAAGAGCTGTTCAGAGCTAGATTGGAAGAAGGTGGTGATGTCAGCAAGCATGTTCTCAGGATGATTAATCTGATTACTGAACTTGAGATGCATGAGTTTGACATGGACTGTAAGCTGCACATGGACCTTATTCTGCAGTCCCTCCCACCTTTTTCCAATCAGTTCATTATGAACTTTCAAATGAACAAACTCTCTACTTCTTTGTCCAAGCTGGCCAATATGTTGACCACTGCGCAGTCATAGTTCAACGGAAAGGGCAAGGAGACTGTCCTCATTGCTACTTCTTCTTTTAGGTTTAGACCCAAGAATAGAAGAAGGAGGAAGAACAACAAGAAGAAGAAGGAAACTGCTCCTAAGCCCACAGGGGGTGTTAAGAAGAAGGAAACCGTCCTTAAAGGGCAGTGTTACCACTGCAAGGTTGATGGCCATTGGAGAAGAAATTGTCCCCTGTAGCTTCAAGAGTTGAAAGAGAAATAGGTTGCCGCCACTGCGTGAGGTATAATTTCTTTTAATTCTGTGAATGAAACTAATTTTTCAATTAGTCTAGCTTCTATGTCTTGGATTTTAGATTCTAGTGCTACTACACATGTTTGCATGTCCTCACAGAATCTAAATGACAGGATAACGCTTCGGAAGCGTGAGATTGTTCTGAAGGTTAGTAATGGGGCAAGTGTTGTAGCCCTTACCAAAGGGAATGTTGAATTTTGTCTACCTGCTGGTTATGTTATCAGTCTTTCAAAGTTCCGAATGCTGTTAGGAATATTGTTTCTATTCCTAAACTTGTTTGGGAAAATTATGAATTTTCTTTTATGAACAAGAGTTGTAATATTTATTATCGTAATGAATATATCGGCTCAACTACTTTTTTGAACGAACTTTATCATTTGAATTTGGATGAATGCATGCATGTAACTTCGACTTCCACTTCAAAAGAGAAACAAACAAAATATATTCAAATTAATGTGAAACAATTGTGGCACTTAAGACCAAGACATATTAACAAGAAAAGATTAACATGGATGGCTCAAAATGAACTCATTGATTCATTGGGATTTGAACCCGGGCCTACCTATGAGTCTTGTATTCTCAGGAAAATGACCAAGTCATCATTTGTTGGAAAAGGAACAAGAGCCATTGAATTGTTAGCACTAATACATAGTGATATATGCGGTCCCTTTAGAGAAATGGCTCGTGGTGGTTATATCTACTTCATAACCTTCACCGATGACTATTCTCGGTATGGTTATGTGTACTTAATGAAGTACAAATCTGAAGCTTTCGAAAAATTCAAGGAATTTAAAGCTGAAGTAGAAAACCAAACAGGAAAAAGTATTAAAACCTTGCGATTCGATCGTGGAGGTGAATACTTAAGTACCGAATTTCTTGAATATCTTAAACAAGTCAGAATAACTTCATAGACTACTCCACCTAATACACCATAATTAAATGGAGTATCTGAACGTAAAAATCGTACATTAATGGATATGGTACGATCAGTGATCAGTTACACCGATCTTCTAATTTCATTGTGGGGGTATGTACTTCTTACGACTATTTATTTATTGAATAGGGCTCCAACTAAAGATGTTCCTACTACACCGTATGAGATGTGGTTTGGTAGGAAACCAAGTCTTAATCATATTAGGATTTGGGGTTGTCCCACTTATGTTAAGAAACTTTAGATGGACAAGTTGGAAGCTAGATCAGATAAAGAGAGATTTGTGGGATATCATAAGGAGACTAAAGGATATTACTTTTATTTTCCCGATGATCAAATAATATCAATCAGTCGAGATGCCATCTTTCTTGAAAAGGCGTTTGTTCAAGAATGAGGCAGTGGGAGGAAAATAATAATAGAAGAAGAGTCTTTTGAACCACAAATTGACCCAAATCTTGATCCTAAACCAATTCAACAAGATCCAGAACCAGTCATCACACAAGGACCTCGAAGATCTAGTAGGGTATCCCGTCCTCCAAAGAGATATGGTTATCTTCTTGAGGAAACACAAGAGTTGTTTGGGGTTGGGGATAAAGATCATTTGGATGATCCTACTAGTTATGAGGAAGCAATACAAGATATTGATTCCGAGAAATAGAGGCAGGCTATGCAAGCAAAGATAGATTGTATGTATTCAAATGATGTTTGGACCTTAGTTGACCGACCTGAAGGTATTGTACCTATAGGTTGTAATGGGTCTTCAAAAGGAAACTTGGAATTGATGGAAATGTGGAAACATATAAAGCAAGGCTAGTTGCAAAAGGTTTTCGTAAAAAACAAGGTATTGATTATGATGAAACTTTCTAACCAGTTGCCATGCTTAAGTCCATCCGTATCATGCCTGCTATTGCCACACACTATGATTATGAGATCTGGCAAATGGATGTTAAAACTACGTTCCTGAATGGCTATCTTAAGGAAGATATCTATATGGAATAGCCTGAAGGTTTTAAATCCAACAAAGATCAAGTGTGTAAGCTTAAAAGATCAATATATGGTTTAAAGCATGCCTCTCATTCTTGGAACATCAGACTTAATAATGAGATCAAAGAGATTGGTTTCATTAGAAACGATGATGAACCTTGTGTATACAAGAAGATCAGTGGGAGCATGACCACTTTTCTGATTATGTATCTTGATGACATTTTAATCATGGGAAATGATGTTGGACATATGATGTCCACTAAGATTTGGTTGAATAACAAGTTCTCCATGAAAGATTTGGGAGAAGCCTCTTATATCTTAGGGATTCGTGTCTATAGAGATAGAACGAAAAGATTGATCGACTTTTCTCAAAGTCTGTACATAGAGTGAGTATTGAAGAAATTCAATATGGAGAATTCTAAGGTCTTTTGCCTATCCGGCATGGAATACATCTTTCCAAGAACATGTCTCCCAAATCTGAGGATGAAAGGTAGCATATAGAACGTGTACCTTATGCTTTGGCTGTTGGCAGTCTCATGTATGCCATGCTATGTACAAGGCTTGATATTGCATATGCTATAAGCCTTGTGAGCAGATATCGGTCTGATCCAAGAGAAGAACACTGAATGGCAGTGAAACATATCCTTAAGTACTTGCGAAGGACTAAGGACCTTACACTGATTTATGGAGGAGGAGAACTTCGGATAGATGGGTACACAGACTCATATTTTCAATATGATACAGATAATAGAAAGTCTACATCTGAATTTCTGTTTGTTTGTAATAGAGGAGCAGTTAGTTGGAAAAGTTCCAATTAGCTAGTAACTACAGACTCCACTACAGAAGCCAAGTACATTGTTGCATCTGATACAGCAAAGGAAGCTGTTTGGATTATGAAGTTCTTGTTAGAGCTAGAAATGGTTCCTTCTATCGAGTTGCCGATACCGCTGTATTGTGACAACAATAGAGCTATTGCATAAGCTAAGGAACCTAGATCTCATCAGAAATACAAACACATTGAAAGGCATTTTCATATCATTCAAAAGATAGTTGCTCGAAAAGATATAAGTCTGCAGAAAGTTCCTACATCAGAGGATGTAGCTGACTCACTTACTAAGCCCATGACTCAATTTCAGTTAGAACGTCATCTTGAAATGATTGGGATACGATACCATGTAAATATGCGCTAAAGGCTATATTCTATAGCATTAGTGCAAATGAGAGCTTGTTAGACATATGCCCTAATGCTATATAGTTAGATGACCTATATAGGGCATTTTGATGTAAATCTGAATGCCATGTTTGTTGGATGTTCATATTCTCCATTCACTTATATGAATATGTCCTTAATGTTTTTCTGAGAATAAGTATATTCTTAATGTGTTGAGAATTCGACTGCATATTTATTCAACATGATAAACATTCAAAACCATTCATAGTCCTTAGATTGTTCGACCAGGACTAGAATAATCAAGTACGGACTATCATATGTAGTTATCTTTGATTAACATAGAGATGTTAATGATAAAGGGTAGCGAGCGTTGAGCTACAACAGCATAGAGATGCAAATAACTCACATATGAATGATCGTTGGTTGAACGGATCATTGAATGTGACCAGAATGACGAAACTACATGACTTTGGATTAATAGTTTGTCATTCGTTGCAAATTGTACAAATTAATCATTTGACTTGAGAAATTACGGCTGCCGGCTATATCAGGGGCTAAATCTTGCTTTTGGACAATGCTTGCCTTCCTTGAGGGTGAGATACGACCTATTGCAGTTTAGTCTTGTGATATAGAGACCGACATGTAATTGTCAAGATAGGATTTGTTAACCTCCGACAATGAGACGATGTCCTATGTGATCTAGTGTCGGTCGTCTAAAATGATAAATCCTCGGTCGGGGTAGTTGAACGAAAGAAATGTATTTTTCCATAGATGTCATCTCTCATTCCACTGAATTAGATCTAAGCATAGAATCGTATAGCGGACATAATCATTTGATGGTCCCCACAACAATCGGGATATTTTAACAAAAGGATCGAACAACACGCTAATTTGTGACTATAAATAGGTTCGTTAGAATTGGACTTCATTACTGTACATATTGTCACGATAAGTTCGCTGCTAGCGCGTCACTCATGAACATGAAGGTATTCCGAAAAATGGTGGAGACATTTTCGGAATCGATCCTTTATCGCTGTACGGTCATGAACCTAAAAAGTCACACACTTAAAGTATCATGAATAAAGGATATTTGAGCTTGGTATTGAGTTAGAAACACGTTAAAGTGTTAATGGTGTGATTTTGGACATTAACGGTTATGTGGGCCAAAATCGTATTTTTTAAAAGTTTTGGGGTCAAAGTGTAAATACTGAAAAGTATTGGAGCAAGAGTGCAAATAGATTGAGGGGTCAATCTACAGTTAATAATTCTAAAAGGGTTTAGAATTAATTAATGTTTGTCTTTACTAAAAGACAAACACTAAAAGACAAAGCACAAAAGGACAAAAGACAACTTGCACTAAAAGACAAACAACAAGTTGCAAGTGAAAATTGTCCAAATTGCCCTCCTATGGCAGGCCATGTGTAGGATTAGGACACCTGGCTTCTTGATCATGACACTTGGCATATGATGATCATGTTCATGCATCTATAAATTGAAGACAAGTAGTTCATTCATTTTTACACCTCTTGGCCGAAATTCTCTCACATTTAGAAGCATATCGTTCTCTCTTTTCTCTTGGTATTTTTGGCCAAGTCTAGTAGAGATTGGAAACTTTTTCTTCTAATTTTATAACTCTTTATTTACTAAGCTCTTGGACTTAACTAAGCTAGCACTATAATTAGTTAGTTGTCCTTTACTTTTGGATACCCGTGGACCGACTAGGGCCTTTGCACTTGAGGATGAGATTTGTTCGAGTCAAGATCTTCCTCTTCAAGAGTCTACATCTGAGCTCTCCATGAGAGGTATTCTTGTATTTTGTTTTAAATAAATATGATATATAGTTGTATATACTTTTATGTATTTTCCTTTTTGTACTAGTTATAGATTTACTCTTGAGATTTTGTGAATACAACTTGTCTACATGCAAAGTTTTAATTGTTATTATTTTCGCTGTGCTTGCATGTTTTTTATATTTACAATCTCGAGATGATCCCATTGTGCTCCCATTTTTTAAGTTGACGCCATTGCACGCCTTCATTTTGAAGCTGATGCCTTTATGCGCTTTCAATTTCATCTTCCACCTTATACTATTTGTAGCTAGCCAAAAACACACACAATACTCCCACACCTACACGACATACACATCACACACACTAAGCATACACGGCTGAGGAAGGAAGGAGACAAAGAAAAGAGAAAAAAGAGGAATGAAGAAGGAGAAGAGGAAGGAGAAGATCTTCAAGCCATCTAGAGCATTTTACTTCCATTTTCTTATTTTCCTCAAGGTTATCTTAGATCATCTTCATCTAGACTTCAAGAACAAAGGTGAGGGATTCTTCAAAACTAATTTTAAAGAGTTCATTCAAGGTTATTTGATGATTGTGTCATGCTAGTTTTGTTATAGTTTGCATAAAAGAGCTTAAATGTGAAGATTGAGTATTTGGTGTGTTGTAGATTTAGGATTTGCCTAATCTATGTTGGATGTTCTTGAAAAGTTGAAGGTTAAGCTTGGTATGGTTCTTGTGTGTGTATTGAATATATATGTAACTTGTATGCAAGAATTGGAAGCATGGAACTAGCATTTTAGCACTTGGAATGTTAATCGTAGTGTCTATGAGCTATATTGAATTCTAGGTAGGTTGGATGTTGATTGTTGAGGTGGGGTGTTTTGGTTGATGTTTGAACCCCCATATGATACCTAATAAACCACTTTGTGCATGCTTGATTGCTAGTAGGAAGTTGGAAGAGAGGTAGCAAGATAAGGAGTAAAAGGTATGAATTTACAGGTGTGTGTTACCCAGGCTAGTTGTGTAAGTCGGGCGAGTAACACGCCAGACCTGTCAACTGAATTAAGACCTTTGCTCACTGACCATGTCGGTCGAGTGACGTCGATCGAGTAGCTCGACCGGCTACTCGACCGACCTTGCCTGCACAACGTTATTTCTTTGCATGACAGTGTTAGCCTTATGTGTTCTTATGTTCCTCAATCCTTTTCTATTGCTTTGTGGCATGCCATTAATGTAATACCCGAGACCGACCATGCATCTAAGATATTTTTTATATTTATTTCTTTCATTATTCTTGGAAAATGTGTCTTTGTGATTATTTGCCTGCATTTAATTTATAATTAATTGTCTCAGTATTTAAAGATTGACTTGTATTTTAATTAATAGCGACCTACTAGATGTTCTTAGTTCTCATAACATGAATTAAAAATTAAGCTTAGGAAATATAAGAACCCTAGTATTTCAAACTAAGCACCTATACACTCTCTTACTTCCATTTGACTACTTGCTCTATTCTAAATCACTAAGAAAAAAAGCCAAAAAATCTCCTGATTATATTCATAATCAAAATCGAAATATATAAAGTAAAGTATAATAATATAGAAAATAATCAATATAAAAATATATAGTTAAAAATTCTAAATAAAAAAAATAGGAATGATTTGGAATTTCTTTTCTAGAATCCTAGGTGAAAATAAAAGAATTTGTATAAGTAATATTCCTTTCAATTAAAAGGAAAAAGATTAACTTGGTAAGTACAATGGATAGTTTGTGTCACGCCCCAACTCGACCCCTCCTACAATCAGTCAGGACACAATGAAATTTCGGCAGTATAATGACAGTAATTAGGACACCGAGGCTCTAAACTACCTCTTCGCAACTTATACAACCAACTCCACAAATAATTCAACAATTAAATAACTCAACCACAATATACATTAAACATTCTTTTACCATTGTATCCATAGGTTATATGCCTCCGTTCCAACATCATACATTTACTATATAACATACATTTCCAAAATAGATTATAACCAATCTAATAGCCTAATCACATTCCAAAACAAGACTACTATGCTAGCAACATTTAATCCATTATCTTTACAACATCTTATACATCATAAAATTATAAGTAAATACAAAACATCTAGTTTTAATATACAAGATAACAAAAGAGTATAACATCTCAGATATCAAGGACAAGACTCTGGCACATAGGACTCGTCCACATATGGCACATTATCCTCTTCTGGAGACACATACCCGTAATCTGGATAGGTAACACCTGTATGCATGCAATAATTGAGAGTGAGCTTATATAAAACAAGCCCAGTGAGGATTCGATAGATCTCTAACAATATTTATTATACTCCTTGGAAATCATCCTTTGAGCAGTAAACACACAATAATCATCAATAACAATATAAGCACATTAACTATAATGACCAATCAATAAAGGATACTCTAGTTGGTGTAGCTCCAAACGCCATCACGATTTCAACCGTTCTTCTTGTAACTCCTCATTACTCTCGCACCCGAGATACCTCTCTAGCCCCTCCCTCCATGACACCTCCGTCATGCGAGCTGGGGGTAGCCTATGGTAGTCATGCTGCTTTCAACCCGATAGCCCGATGTTGCCCGAGAGGTGGCATACACATACCAAGACTCAGCAATAAAAATAATCATTCAAATCTCAGGAGGACAACCTTTCACGTTGACTATCTCCCGGTTCATCAATAATCAATTATCACAGGAGGACAACAAAGTAGGTTGCCTATCTTCCGGTTCAACAATAATCAATCAATAATCAATCAATAATCATCATTTCAACAACATAACAACAACTAATCAAATGAACAACAAACAACTAAGTTAGATGACAAAGTAGGCCATCCAACTTAATATGTAATAACCACACAACCAAACCCTAATCTAACCATCAACAACTCACCATTCAATCACTCAAACACCATCCAAACATCCAAAGGCATAATTCAACATTTTAAAGAAAAACAACCCAAACTTCTAAAAGTCATAACTTACATTCTACTAATCCAATCACCTCCAAACCAATTTCTATCACTCACCCACTCAATCAACAACATTAACCCCTTCAGAAACCAACCATAATCCATCCAAATCAAGCCCAACAACCCTAAAACCCTAGTGCATCATGGCTGAAATTTCCAAACTTTCACACCGACATCGCAATCGAAATTTCGGCATTACAACACTACTACCATGTATTTAACAAACTTTTACAAACTAACAGCAAGCAATTCCAACAACCACAACAACATTTATTCAACAAATAGCTAAATACTCAAATTTTAATACCCGAAAATAGAAATGCATACTACAACGGTTCAAATCTTATATAAACACATATAAACGATCCTTAGCATGCACTGAGCAATAATATAACATCAAATCAACTTTCTAACGGTTCAAAATTCAATTATATGCAAAAATATAAAAAATGACATTTGGGATCTAGAATTTTTCTCTCACCTTTGATGTGTTATGAAGCTAGAAAGATGCTCAATGAATGCCCAACTAGTGAATTCAAGTTTTGGTTGATGAAATTTGGCCTTCAAATGCAATTTCTAATGAAAAATCTCTTTGAAAACTTGAGTTTTTCTTCTCTTTTTTCTCTTATGGCCTCTCGGCCATATGTGTGTGTGAGTGTGTTTTTGTTCTTTGCTAATGTGTGTTGATGCTAATATACTCAAGGTCAACTAAGTTAAAATGGTCAAAGTTAGTTTCCTTAGTTTATTTTTAGTGTTTTCTTGTCTTTTAATTTAGTTTCTTGACTATTTCTTGCTCAAACATTAAATTGACACTTAGACTAATTCTAGATAATTTATTTTAGATGACAAAGAGTTTTACATTCAAACTTTTCCACCCGAATCGGGTTAAAACTCAATTTTTTGTAAAAGAATGTGTAAAAACCTTTAAAATTTCAAAATCGATTCAAAATCCATTTTAATCAAAAATGGGTCTATTAATACCCGAGGACTAGGTTTTAAAATGTTTAAAACACCCCTGTAAAAATTTTAGTGGGCAGGTGTTCAAAACACTATTCACAAAAATTGTCGATAAAATTTCTAATGCCGGTTTTGATGAAAATTTCATGAATGCACACATAGCATGTAATAGGAATATAAGTCACATATTTAGCATATTCTAACTCATATAACACATAAACAAGTCAAATCACACAAATCAAGGTAAAACACGTAAATCGAGGCAAAACACCAATAAAGACAAAATATGGGGTCTTACAGTTTGAGTTAGAGATATTAAATTTAGCAAATTACATTTCATTTAGATTAAATAACTTGTGTTTGAGCGTGATTTAGATGTTTTATTGGTTAAGTGACTTAGTTAAAATATGAGGAATGGTATTAGGTTTAATCTTAGATGCTTTTGAAATGAAGTAGTTGGGGAAAATGATATAGTCTATAATGACAATTGTAGGTATATGTCAATATCTACCTCTTCATAATAAGTATTATTAATTTATGTGGTAGCATAAATTAATGATTCCGACTTTAAACGTCGATGAGGTCAAAAGATAACGCGATGGCTACAACAAAAAAGTTCGGGAATTTAGAGTTACCTAAGATGACGTCGGGGTGATGCAATGTTAAAGTCAGCAAATTTGACCAAAGGAAGCTTCCTAGAAGTTGGCTTGGATGCTAGCTACCCATGTGGTCAATTGTAGCCACCCATGTGATAAATATGGGTGGTCAATACTTTGTACATGGTTGGTAAAGCCAACCAAGAAAGAAATGTTTGATAGGAAAGTCTCCTATGACGGGCTAGCTGAATTCTATAGTCTCCTATGGCGGGCTAGCTGAATTCTATAAATAGTCATGCATTAGTTCATCAAATTAATCTACAATACACCTCCAAATACAAATTCTAAGTTAGTCTTTCTTTCTTGTATTCTTCTTGTAAGCCAGAAGCCATTGAAGCTTTAATCTTGAGAGTGCACGGTGGGACAATTATGTTGTAAGTGTTATATTGAATTGTTATAACGAGTAATGTTATCTTTCTACTTGATTGTTGTTAAGACATTTCTGGGAAATTGGTTATATTCTTACATGGTATCAAGAGCTTAAGGGGCTCTTAACAACAATCTTGTCTAGTAAAGCTCAACAACTATGACTACTCAAGGTGCTAGTTCTTCTTTTACCAGTTCTAGTTCCGGTTTAGTACAGACAATTCATATCCATCTCCCTACCTTCACAGAAGGAAAGCTTGATAGCACGAACTATCTTTTGTGGAAGTTCAAAATCACTACAATTCTAGACTCCTACGAATTCCTTGATACAGTGTTAGGCACAGATGCATAACCAGTTGCAGTCCTTGCTGAAGATGACACAAAAAAGGTCACACCTCTAGATCCTCAGCTTGTCAAAGAATGGAGGAGACGAAATGCTGAAACACTTTGTGCAATTGTAACAAGTGTTCAAGATTCCGTCCTTACTCTAATTCAACACACAACCAAGGCAACTGAAGCTTGGAACATACTGAGAAATCGGTATGAAACAATGAATCAGACTTGCATTCAGAACTTGGAGAATCAGTTAGCTGTTAAGAGATTAAGTGAAGATGAAACAACTAAGTCATTTATCAGTAGGATGAAAAACCTACGTGATCAAATGGTTGCAGTTGGTATTGCCAAATCAACCGAGGAACTAGCTCGAAGGCTCATTAGAGTGTTGCCTTCAAAATTTAACGGCCTTGTGACAACACTCAATACACAAGTTCGCATTCCTTCTTTGACGTTTGTAGAATTCACTGCCATGTTGATGGAGGAAGAGATGAGGCTAAAAAGCAGAGAAAATCAACTTGACTCTGCCTTTGTAGTCAAAGCGAAGAGAAACCAAGTAGAAAAGAAGAAAGGAAAGAAGAAGACGTTCTCTAGATCGTGCTACTACTGCAATAAGAAAGGCCATGCTGTCAAAGATTGCAGAAAACAAATCCATGACAGAAGAACGGAACTCTAAAGCCAAATTGGATAAATAAAGAATCTGTCAATACGGATGAAACAGAAGTGCATTTGTTTACTGTAACAGATGTATCGGAGGAAACGTGTACTAGCACATACGTACATCAAACAAGTGCATAGGTGTTAGATAGTGGATGTGATAACCCGAAACCGGCATGCATTTAATGGCATTTGACTGCATTTAAATAAATGTTTAATTAGTTAAATCATCTAATTTTCACTGTTCTGCTATTTCTTTTAGAAGAATTCAAAAAGATTTATATTAATTAATTAAAAGATTATTACCTATTTCTAATAATTATAGTAATTGAATTTATTCTCTTGTGATTAATTAAGTGTCATCTTCAATGTTAGTGTTTAATTGTATTTGACTACGTGTTTATATTAACTTATTCATTTGTAACTTAATATTAACTTCATAATTCTTTAAAATATTCTAGAAATAGTTAAATTAATTATTTTAAATGAATATTGATTACTTTGATTGTTTTGATTATTTTAATAATCAGTTTTGGTTATCTTGCATTAAAATTACTCGATTTTCAATTAAATGAGAACAGTAACTCCGAGCCGGGGTAAATTTTAAACGATTCTACTATTATGCTTTTCAAAAATTATAGTTTTATGTTATTGCATATCATTTGATTAGCGATCGTTTAATGATCGTTCGATCGTAGTATTTCAAAAATGAGAGTTAGAGAAATATTCTTCGAACTTAGTGGAAAATATTTTTAACTTAATTTAACTAGTTTTAATTGTTTTTCATTTAATTGCGTTGTTTTAACTTGAATTGGATTTAATGGCATTAAAATAAGCTTATTTGACCATTTTTAACTAAAGCTTGATTTTGCAAATGACCAAAATGCCCTTGTCACCTTTTAAATAATAAAACAAGGCTAAAATCAAAAAAAAAACCACAAATTTCATCCATGTCCTTGCCATGGCCGAATGGTCTCAAGGAGAAAAAGAAAATATGTTTCTTGCATTTTCTTCTACAACTGCGCGTGGAATTGCTCGGGGGTCGTGCCTCGGGTCCTTGCGGGTCTTGGTCATCAATCTCTATGAGGGTTTTCACGCTTTTGTGCATATTATATGAAATTTGATTTTTGAATCAAAATTTTAGATTTGATATTCAATGTGTTATAATGCTTGAAATTGATTGGAAATGCTTCTTTAAGGTTCGTAGAGCATTGCTTGATAGTTATTTAGCAATTTTTACGGTTGAAACTGCGTATTTGAAATTGGAAAAAAAATAATGAATAGTGAATTATGAATAGTAAATCCTAGAATTTCGGATTTCGATCCGAATTGCGATTTCTTGATTTGGATAGGTGCCATTAGTGATAGAAAGATAAAATGTGCGATAAAAATGGATCAGCCTTTGTTAAAATTAGAAATTAGACAAAGAAACGTAAAGGGGCCGTTTGACCAAAAGTTGACCGTGCTCGAATTGAGTTGGGAGGTTTTACAATTGAGGGTATGGAAACACTTTTGGCGCTGTTGTGGCGTTGATTGAATGACCGGTTAGCATAGCTGTAGTTCAAACGTAGTAGGTGGACTTTCAGGCCTCGGGTGAGAAAGTGAAGTTTAGTGACATAGAAACGTGCCTTGTAGAGCCTGAGTGAATGTAGTGAAATCGGTTTCCTAATCCCGTAGCTCGTTTGCTCTTAATTGCCTTTGGAAGTTAAGGATTGAATAGTGATATTTGTTGTTTTCGTGTTTGAACTGCGGTTACTTGTTTAATTGGTGTTATTGTTGCTATTAAAGATAATTATGCTTTAAAAGTTAATTGAATGCTAGTATTAGTTGTAAATGCTTGATATCTCGTTTATATCCTCTAATCTGTATTGTTGTGCTATCGCTCGTTATCGCCTTGTGTCATGTCTTGCATTGCATAGTGTCAGGAGCGTGAGTGATGGGCCTCTCTGGGTAGTCTCGGGCTACTAGTGTTGGTTGCTCTAGCTCCATGTCCTATTCCCTTTTCTCGCTTGGGCTGCCTCCCAGGGAGATTTGGGTCGTAGAATTAATGGATACTTCTAGGGTATTCGAAACTGAAGTTATAAGGTGGTTGCGCGCTTATTGTCATCGTTGTCAACATCAAGCTCGAGATTGATGTATCGCTCGCAAAATGGTACATTGCTCGTATGAGTGAACCATAGCCTTCAGAGTGTGGTATAACTTTGAATGGTTGTGTTAATGCTTTCAATAATTGCTTATTGTATTGATTGTTTGTCTTGATTGCTTATTTATCAATTATATTGCTTAACTGTCTTATTTGCTTTGCACGACTTTCTTTCTCTCCTATTCGGTATCTGTCTCGCCCTCACTGAGTATACATGTTGTGTATACTCACTCCTCACCACCACATTTCAGGAAATGCCATGTTAGCTGAAAAGTTCGTGATTACGTGAAAGTTCATGCTTGAAGAGTTGTCTTGCGTGCTATGTGGCTTGAGTTATCAAAGATGCAAAGATGTATGTTCATGTGTTGTTTGTATTTAATGTTAAAAAGGAATGTAATATAAGTTTTATTAGATTATTGAAGTGGTTTGATAAGTTAGATTGTGTATCTAGTTAGTATAGTTTAACTTTAACGCATGTTTGTAATGTCCAAAGGAAAAGGGTTATAATGGTATGATAGTCTATTTTATGTAATGGGTTAGTGTAGCTTAATTGCCTAGCATGAATGTTCTTGTCAAAGATGAAAAGAGATAGGTTAGCTTTTAAATTGGAAATGTATATTTGGTTGTGTTCGCTTGTTGAGAACCAAGGCTCGGATGGCCTTGAGTTGTTTGTATGGTTGGACACGGTGCTGGTCCACTTATATGCTATTACAGGTTTTACATTTCGCCTAGAAACAGGGGAGACTCCATCCGTCTTTCCCTAAAAGTTTTGCCCGGGTTTGGAATTGCGTTGTGATTAGATTGATTGATAGAACTCCCAGTCTCGAGAGGGATCGGGGTGTTACAGGTGGTATCATAGCTTGTTTAGCTCATAAGCCGGGACAGGGTCCTCGGTCTAGTGGGTAGTGATCCTTGAATGTATGCTTGTTAAGTGTGTCTTGAAAGTGTATGCTTGTATGTGAGATTGTGTGTCTTGACTTGAATGTATGCACCTATGTGATATAATTATGTGTTATGTGTTAAATGTTTCTCAAGTAAAGTGAAGTGTCTAAATATGCATTGAATTGACCTATTGAATTGACATCGTGAATCGAATTGACCTCGTGAATTGTTATTTGCTTGAAGTATTGCTTGTAATGTGTGTATTGAAATGTCTTGAGTTGGTTATGCCGTGATTTGAATTGATTATGTTGTGCTTGACTTGATTGTCGTGCTTGAGTGACTTTGTTGAATAAACTGTTTTGTAAACTTGTTTGCATAATAGTTTAAGGCATGTATATAACTGTGATATATTGGCATTCATACATGTCCTATTGAAATGGTAAGAAAGACTTCTTCCTCCCCTAAAGAGAAGTGGTTAGTAGCAAGCCCCAAGTTATGTGGATTGACGGGAATGAGCAGTATTTGACTAGCCTTTATTTAGGAGTTGGTGTTTGCTTTTGGAGCTCGGTTATTGGCGAATCTCTAAGGTCTCCTCTGTGCTTAACAGTTGTGGAAGAGTAGCTTTCTTTTGGGGTTCCTTGAAGGTTATCTTCTATGCTTTGTGTAAATGACTTCCTTTGGAGTTCTACATGATTATTCTTTGGAGCATTTTCTTAATGTCTTCTTGATTGGGCATTCATTGGGTATTTCTATATTGGCACTTCGTGGGAGACTTGGTTGAGATTTTAATCAACCTTTGGTGTTCTTTCTGCATTCTTATGGGAAACTTTGATTTGAGTCTACTTCCAATGATCAGTTTTGTGTGAGGCGTACTACTTTGGTATTCCTTGTGGACATTTCTCAGTGGATTTGGCAATCGGAGTTCTTATTGGACTTGCTGCATAATATTGTCTACAATATCTTTGCTCTGGTCTTTCTTGATATTTTATTGGCAATCGTGATTGGAACTCCTCAATAGTATATGGTGCACCTGCACGGCATTTCCTTTAGTATTTTACCCAATATTCGGTAGCAGTATTATTTTGTGGAAATCTACTTGGCTATTCAGCTTGGTGTTCATTCATGGACTTTTGATACTTATATATATGTTGACGTACATTATGGATTCCCTATTCAGATGTTTCTTGAGCTATATATTTTGAAAGAATTCCTTGAAACCTCTGTAATATGATTGACGGGATTTCTTGTCTGGAGTCTTCCTGAGAAGTATTTGGAATTCTTGTTTAGACTCTGCTTCAGATTGTTTATTGGTATGTTCTCGGTACTTTTAGTTGGGATTCTATTATGGCATTCATGTCTAGTAAGATTTTTATTTGGGGATCTATTTGGTATTCTCTAGAGCCTTTATTTGGCTTCTTGCTTGGGAATTCTCGGGTAGTAACAGTTGAACTTCTATTAGAGATTCGTGTGTGGGGTATTCTTCTTGTCGTTATTGTGCGGTATTAATGACATCTACAATATCTTTGCCTTAGTCTTTATTGGTATTATCTCGGCGCTCTTGGTTGGAATTTTTTTCTTCTTCGATATTCATGTCAACGGGATTCTTCAACCGATGAAGATTAGTCATAATTGGATTTCAGATCATGCTGAGTCTATGGGAAGAAGAATTGCGAGGACGCAATTGTTTTAAGGGGGGAAGGATGTGATAACCCGAAACTGGTATGCATTTAATGGCATTTGACTGCATTTAAATAAATATTTAATTAGTTAAATCATCTAATTTTCACTATTCTGCTATTTCTTTTAGAAGAATTCAAAAAGATTTATATTAATTAATTAAAAGATTATTACCTATTTCTAATAATTATAGTAATTGAATTTATTCTCTTGTGATTAATTAAGTGTCATCTTCAATGTTAGTGTTTAATTGTATTTGACTACGTGTTTATATTAACTTATTCATTTGTAACTTAATATTAACTTCATAATTCTTTAAAATATTCTAGAAATAGTTAAATTAATTATTTTAAATGAATATTGATTACTTTGATTGTTTTGATTATTTTAATAATCGGTTTTGGTTGTCTTGCATTAAAATTACTCGATTTTCAATTAAATGAGAAAAGTAACTCCGGGCAGGGGTAAATTTTAAACGATTCTACTATTCTGCTTTTCAAAAATTATAGTTTTATGTTATTGCACATCATTTGATTAGCGATCGTTCGATCGTAGTATTTCGAAAATGAGAGTTAGAGAAATATTCTTCGGACTTAGTAGAAAATATTTTTAGCTTACTTTAACTAGTTTTAATTATTTTTTATTTAATTGCATTGTTTTAACTTGAATTGGATTTAATGGCATTAAAATAAGCTTATTTGACCATTTTTAACTAAAGCTTGATTTTGCAAATGACCAAAATGCCCTTGTCACCTTTTAGATAATAAAACAAGGCTAAAATAAAAAAAAAACAAAACCACAAATGCCATCCATGTCCTTGCCATGGCTGAATGGTCTCAAGGAGAAAAAGAAAAGATTTTTCTTGCATTTTCTTCTACAATTGCACATGGAATTGCTCGAGGGTCGTGGCTCGGGTCCTTGCGGGTCTTGGTCTTCAATCTCTGTGAGGGTTTTCACGCTTTTGTGCATATTATATGAAATTTGATTTTTGATTCAAATTTTTAGATTTGATATTTAATGCGTTATAATACTTGAAATTGATTAGAAATGCTTCTTTAGGGTTCATAGAGCATTGCTTGATAGTTATTTAGCAATTTTTACGGTTGAAACTGCGTTTTTGAAATTGGGGAAAAATAATGAATAGTGAATTATGAATAGTAAATCCTAGAATTTCGGATTTCGATCCGAATTGCGATTGCTTGATTTGGATAGGTGTCATTAGTGATAGAAAGATAAAATGTGCGATAAAAATGGATCAGCCTTTGTTAAAATTGGAAATTAGACAAAGAAACGTAAAGGGGACGTTTGACCAAAAGTTGACCGTGCTCGAATTGAGTTGGGGGATTTTGCAATTGAGGGTATGGAAGCACTTTTGGTGCTATTGTGGCATTGATTGAATGACCGGTTAGCATAGCTGTAGTTCAAACACAGTAGGTGGACTTTCGGGCCTCGGGTGAGAAAGTGAAGTTTAGTGACATAGAAACGTGCCTTGTAGTGCCTGAGTGAATGTAGTGAAATCGGTTTCCTAATCCCGTAGCTCGTTTGCTCGTAATTGCCTTTGGAAGTTAGGGATTGAATAGTGACATTTGTTGTTTTCGTGTTTGAACTGCGGTTACTTGTTTAATTGGTGTTATTGTTGCTATTAAAGATAGTTATGCTTTAAAAGTTAATTGAATGCTAGTATTAGTTGTAAATGCTTGATATCTCGTTTATCTCCTCTAATATGTATTGTTGTGCTATCGCTTGTTATCGCCTTGTGTCGTGTCTTGCATTGCATAGTGTCAGGCGCATGAGTGATGGGCCTCTCTGGATAGTCTCGGGCTACCAGTGTTGGTTGCTCTAGCTCCGTGTCCTATTCCCTTTTCTCGCTCGGGCCGCCTCTCAAGGAGATTTGGGTCGTAGAATTGATAGATACTTCTGGTGTATTCCAAACTGAAGTTATAAGGTGGTTGCGCGCTTATTGTCATCGTTGTCAACATCAAGCTCGAGATTGATGTATCACTCGTGAAATGGTACATTGCTCATATGAGTGAACCATAGCATTCAGAGTGTGGTATAGCTTTGAATGGTTGTGTTAATGCTTTCAATAATTGCTTATTGTATTGATTGTTTGTCTTGATTGCTTATTTATCAGTTATATTGCTTAACTGTCTTATTTGCATTGCACGACTTTCTTTCTCTCCAATTCGATATTTGTCTCGCCCTCACTGAGTATACGTGTTGTGTATACTCACTCCTCACCACCACATTTCAGGAAATGCCATGTTAGCTCGAAAGTTCGTGATTACGTGAAAGTTCATGCTTGAAGAGTTGTCTTGCGTGCTATGTGGCTTGAGTTGTCAAAGATGCAAAGATGTATGTTCATGTGTTGTTTGTATTTAATGTTAAAAAGGAATGTAATATAAGTTTTATTAGATTATTGAAGTGGTTTGATAAGTTAGATTATGTATCTAGTTAGTATAGCTTAACTTTAATGCATGTTTGTAATGTCCAAAGGAAAAGGGTTATAATGGTATGATAGTCTATTTTATGTAATGGGTTAGTGTAGCTTAATTGCCTAGCATGAATGTTCTTGTCAAAGATGAAAAGAGATAGGTTAGCTTTTAAATTGGAAATGTATATTTGGTTGTGTTCACTTGTTGAGAACCAAGGCTCGGATGGCCTTGAGGTGTTTGTATGGTTGGACACGGTGCTGGTCCACTTATATGCTATTACAGGTTTTATATTTCACCTAGAAACAGGGGAGACTCCGTCCGTCTTTCCCTAAAATTTTTGCCCGGGATTGGAATTGGGTTGTGATTAGATTGATTGATAGAACTCCCGGTCTCAAGAGGGATCGGGGTGTTACAGTGGAGGTTCCCGACACATGACCAGCAAGAAGGTGTTATATGACTCAATAAAACCTCTAAAAGAACCAATGAATGTTGTCGTCGGGAATAATGCTAGGTGTCCCAATGAGGGCACTGAAATCATCTCGCTCGTGTCTAAAGATGGAAGAAGCAAGAAGTTGTCCAACGTACTCTTTGTACCCCAGATCACCAGAAATTTGCTATCTGTAGCTATTATTACAGATAATGATCTAGAAGTGCAGTTCAAGAAAATGAAAGCTTTGATTCTTGACAATGATCAAAATATAATAAGTAAAGGTATTCGCAAAAATAACATTTACGAAATTAGCTCTTTTTCTGCTATCGTGGATGCCAAAACAAGTCAACTTTGGCATGAAAGGTTCGGGCATGTTTCTTATCTTGTGTTAAAGGAAATGCAAAAGAAGAAGATAGTAGCCGACTTGCCTTCAATTGAAGAAGTTGAAGGACCATGTGAAGCTTGTATGCTGGGCAAGCAACATAGATAGTCAATTCCCAAAGAGAGTCATAACTGATCAAAGGCTCATCCAGAGTTGGTGCATGCTGACCTTTGCGGAAAAATGACTACCACAGCATTGGAAAAATCTTCCTACTTTATGCTGTTAGTCGACGATTATAGTAGGAAGATGTGGCTGTATTTCCTTCGGGATAAGGCTGATGCTCTTGAAAAGTTTAAAGTGTAGCACAAAGTTGTGACAAATGAGAACACAACTCAGTTGAAGAAACTTCGTACCGATCGTGGAGGGGAATTATGTTCTACAGAGTTTACCAACTACTGCAACAAACTTGGGATTAAACGCCATTTGATTGCTCTATACACACCACAACAAAACGGAGTTGTGGAATGAAGAAATCAAACAATTGTAGAAATGGCTCGATGCATGTTCAAAAGTGTTGGACTACCTGATACATTCTAGGCTGAAGCAGTCAACACAGCGGTGTACATCCTCAATCGGTGCTCAACCAGGGCACTCAACGATAAAACTCCTAATGAGGCTTATTATGGTACAAAACCTTCGGTGTCTCATTTAAGAAAATTTGGGTACGAGTGTTTTGTACACGACCCAAATGAAAATAGAAAGAAATTAGATGACAAGAGCAAGAAGGGCATTTTCTTGGGATATAGTGAAAAGTCTAAAGCATACAGACTCTATGATGTAGAGGCCAAGAAGGTGATCATAAGCCGAGATATGGTGTTTAATGAGCGACCATACTCAATGGAGGATAGCGGTCCTACCATTTCATCATCAACCGATGAAGTAATCCACCAAGTGCCTGAACAACGACCGTTGAACAATGAAGAAGTCTCTAACGATGAAAAGACTGAAGACCAACCTGTTATATCCACAAGGAAGCCATAATCGAAGTGGTTCCAACAGCTCTTTGATGAAAGAAATCCAGGAGTTGCTGATGATAGTCCACGTCCTGATGGGCTAAAAAGGTTTTGAATAGAGGAGCAAAATCGATCAGGACAACAGTTAGTAAATATGGCTTTGATGACCCAAATCATCAAGACGGTAAAAGAACTGGTAACAGTGGAGGAAGCCATGTCAGATCCAAATTGGAGAGCAGCTATGCAAGCCGAGTATGATAGTATCATGAAAAATGATACTTGGGAGATCGTTGAAAAGCCACCGAATAGAAAAATCATCGGTACCAAATGTATTTGGAAAGTGAAGTACAAGGCAGATGGAAGTCTTGAAAAATACAAGGCACGCCTTGTAGTACAAGGATTTTCGCAAGTCGAAGGTTTCAATGTATATGAAACCTTTGCTCCTACAGCAAAAATGTCAACAATCAGGCTAGTTGTTGCAGCTGCCATGCATTATGGATGGATTGTACATCAAATGGATGTCAAGTCAGCTTTCCTTAATGGGCAACTTGAAGAAGAAATCTACGTTACACAACCCCCTGGCTTCCAAATACCAGGTGAAGAAGAAAAAGTCTGCAAATTGAAAAAGGGTTTATATGGGTTAAAGCAAGCACCACGAGCTTGGTACAAACGTATAGACTCTTTCTTCTTGCAGCATGGTTTCTGTAGAATCAAATTAGAGGCCAACTTGTATGTTCTAAGTGAACAAGGAAAGAAGGTAATTATAGTCCTATATGTGGATGATCTTGTAATCACTGGTGACCATGAAGACAATATTCGGAAGTCGCAAGAATAGTTGAGCCAAGAATTTGAAATAACAAATCTTGGTCTTCTTCATTATTTCTTGGGAATCGAGGTATGACAAAAATCTCATAATATCTTCATCTCGCAGCAACGATATGTTCGTGAGCTCCTAATTGCATTTGGTATGTCTGAGTGTAAACCAGTTGTCATCCCGATGGAAGTGAATACAAAGTTATCAATTGACAATCCTTTAGAACAAGTTGATAACAATCTCTATAGAAGGTTGGTGGAAAGTTTAATCTTTCTTTGTAACACAAGACCTTATATTAGTTATGCTATGAGAGTTCCCAGTCGGTTTTCAAATAAACCGAGACAAAGTCACTAGCAAGCAGGGATGCGGATCCTCAAATATCTCAAAGGCACGTTGGAGTATGGGATATCTTACAAGTCTGGAGATACTTTATCTGGGTACTGTGACTCAGACTGGACTGGTGATATTGACTCAAGAAAATCTGTTACTGGTTAAGTATTTATATTCGGTGGTGGAATCATCTCATGGGCTAGTAAGAAGTAACCCACCATTGCACTTTCATCAACGGAGACGGAATACAAGACTGATTGTGTAGCATCCTGTGAAGCTGTTTGGCTACAACGCATCATGACTGATATTAGGATTCTAATAGAGGAAGCAACAATGTTGAAATGTGACAGTCAGAGTTGTATAGCCATGTCAAAGAATACGGTATTTCATGCTAGAACAAAACACATAGAGATTCAGTATCACTATGTGAGGGAATTGATCGAGGAAGGTGAAATCTACATGGAGTACTGTCCTACAGAAGATAATTGTGCAGATATCTTCACTAAAGCGTTAGGGAGTGTCCAGTTGAGCAATCATCTTCAAACATTGGGTCTTGGCCCAATAGCTTAATCAACATGAGGTGAACATTGAGGGGGGTGTTGGTATATGTCAATATACACCTCCTCATTATAAGTATCGTTAATTTATGTGGTAACATAAATTAATGATTCCGACTTTAAACGTCGATGAGGTCAAAAGAGACCGTGATGGCTACAAGAAAGAAGTTCGTGAATTTGGAGTTACTTAAGATGATGTCGGGATGATGCAATGCTAAAGTCAGCAAATTTGACCAAATGAAGCTTCCTAGAAGTTGGCTTGGATGCTAGCCACCTATGTGGTCAATTGTAGACACACATGTGATAAATATGGGTGGTCAATACTTTGAACATAGTTGGTAAAGCCAACCAAGATGGAAATGTTTAATAGGAAAGTCTCCTATTATGGGCTAGCTGAATTCTATAAATAGTTATGCATTAGTTCAACGAATTAATCCACAACACACCTCCAAACACAAATCCTAAATTAGTCTTTCTTTCTTGTATTCTTCTTGTAAGTCCAGAAGCCATTGAAGCTCTAATCTTGAGAGCGCACGGTGGGACAATTATCTTGTAAATGTTATATTGAATTGTTATAACGAATAGTGTTGTCTTTCTACTTAATTGTTGTTAAGATGTTTCTGAAAAATTGGTTATATTCTTACAACAATTAGTATGTTAAAGTGATTTAACCTGATAGTGTTAGGTACATTATTATACTTAGGATTATTATCTTACTAATGAATTGATTGGAAATATTAACTTTTAATAAGGTAATATAAGTTCTCCATTAAAATAAAAATATTAGAATAGCATTCCAAAAATAATTCATTGATTGTGGATAGGATTCATTAGTTAGAAATATTAGCTGAGTAGTTTAAACCTATGAAGTGCGATAGGTTATTTGAGGATACTCAGATTTACGATTAGGTAATTTAATAAGTATATTATTTAAGATTAGGTAATTTAATAAGTATATTAATACTTCGGTTAGTTACTGGATAGTTTTAAAGAATGATAATAAGAATTAAGTTTTCAATTGAGTAAAAGATTAGGCTTAATATTTGAGGCTTTTAACGAGGTCCTTACCATTGATATCTTACTATTTCCTAATTATTTTTGTTTTAAACCATCTACCTAGGCTGTCACCAATCCACATTCCAACTTAAGTTAGAAAATTAGCATGTGCCTATTATTGTTTTAATAAGCTGCCTGCTTCACCTAACTATTTCACGAATGTCAATTTCTGCCGAGTATGCTAGCTACTAATTATAATAGTTATCTAGCCTACATTAGTCATTTGCCTAGAGCATGTTCGCTGTAGCCACCACGTTACAAGAGCAATGAATCAGCAAGGCTAAACTTATTACTAAGCATCGCTATTACCCATCGCCATTATATACTACAGCCACGCATCTTCCTATAACCGTGGACAACGAAGTACCCTACCAAGCTTATCACCATTTCAAAACACAGCTGTCATGATTCGTTATTGCAAAGGCATAACGTGGAAATTCTTCGCACCACCATACCGCCACGCACTATTAACACCAAGCAAGGCTATTATCCAGACCATCATTCTCCTACTGGTAGCTCATCATAGCTTGTCCTTCTTAGCTCTAATTATTTCCACTGTTACATTCGCCCAATCAACTCTATATATAGCCCTACCATCTCTCGACAAAAGCATAACACACACAGCACATGTTCATACACAACATTTTACATAAAATGTTTTCATTGTGGCTTGTACAACATAATAGGTACGTGGGTGGTGGGAGATGAGACTGTGGTTCTTGTTGAGGAAAAAAATAAAAAGAAAGCAAGGTGGCTTTGGTGTTAGCAAAACTCGAAGCAAGGAACAATCAAAGAATTGGAAAGAAAGGTAGAACCGGTGGTGATGGTCTTCAACTATTAGTTTTCCTTTAGTTACATGAGATATAAACTAAAGCACTTAAAGCAAAAGGAGAAAGAAATTATTGGGAGCAAGGTAAAGCCGAAGCAGCAAAGAAAGAAAAACAAAATGGATTTCGGTGGAGCTTTGGTTTGATAGTATAATAGTCTTTTAGTTGAGGTTGTAGTACCTTAGCTTTATAAGAGCACTAGCATTAACAGAAGCAAAGAGAAAAACAAGGAAAACAAATCCAAGTAGTGGTGGAATATTAGTGGCTTAGGTATTTTGTTTTAGTGTCCTTATATGAGCAACAAAGAAAGAAAAAATGGAACCGGTGGAACAAAACAAAACCGAAGGACAAAACAAAAGAAAACAGAAGTGGAGTCGGTGCAAGGGAAAACAGAAGGAATTGAAGAAGAATTCGGTGATGCTAAATCCTAAGAAAAAAAAAAAAGGAAAAAAGATCGTTGGTGAATTGAAACCGTAGGAAGAAGGCTTGAGCCGAAAGAAGAAGAAAATTGAGGAAGAGGTAGCTTGGTGTTGCTCTTTGAGGAAGTCGACTAAGCCTTGCGTGCAACTAGGACCTTTCCTCTTGCAATTTAACTTACTTGGTGAGGAGATTTTGATATAAAAGCATTTTTGTTTCTTATATTCGCTATATAGTAAGTTGGTGAATATGGAACTATTATAATATACTATACCTGCAAATGAGATTACGGATAATGCATGAGAACGTATGTTTTAATATGCCGCTTGTAACATTCACGTGAAGAAACAGCTATTACTTTTGACTTATGGAATTAACAATAGGTCCTAGGAGTAATGTCAACAATAGGATCCATTGTTAAGAGCCAAGATAAAGGATCAGCTATAGCTGCATAATAAGTGAAATGTTGATAATTAAAGGTAACTTGAATTTTATAACCAGAATATGATCCATTGTGGCTGAAGGTTTTATGGCTATAATACTGTTAAGCTTAAAGGGAGTGGATATCGGATATTGAATTAGTCAGGTAATCTAAATAATGAATGTTGCTAGTATATTAATTGGAAATTTAGAAGCTGAAAGGTTAAGCAAATTATTATTATCGGCCTAGGTAAGTTTAAATTTTAAATTGAATACTATCAATAATATTAATGATTGAGTTGGAATTTCAAATTAACCAAATCAAGTTACTACTTTAAGATCTTTAGGATTAAATTCCAAATAAAAGTTTAGCTTCCTCTGATTAGTGTCAGGGAGACATTTAAATTACTTAACTAGCTAGGGTTACTGAATCTTATTGACACTTAAGTTTATACTTTTACTTTAGTTATCTCTTGAGTTTTCATTAAACATTTTAGGTGAGGATAATGAGTAAAATTGAAAAGATGAATTACTCAAAATGCTTTCAGTTACATACTATTGTCTTACTTGCCTTATTTGAGTTATTTGATTTCCAGTAAATATGTTTAATTGTTAAATATGCTTGACTGGGGACAGCCTCTTCTGTTGTACCCCATCTATGTGTTTATCGAAATACTATCTGTTGTGTGTTATGTGACTACTTGTGCATGCTTGTGTGCTACATGGGGGTTGCAACCTCAGGCACAGCAACTGTCATGAACGCCGGGCGGCATAGGGCTTGTCAGTGCTCCCGTGACTATCGTGGTTTATTCCCCCTTCTGCGTGGCTATCTCCATCCTCGGAGAGTTGGGTCGTAGATTTCGGGTACAATCCGAAGTACCTTCTTGGGAGAGATAAGAAGTTGTGATCTTGATTCGAGGTCGTCCACCTCAGGGAGTGCTATCGAAACAAATCATTTGCAACGTGATATAATTAAGTATTCTCGCTTGGAATTTTACCCTTGGAGAGAAAAATTGATTGTTTATTTAAATAATGTTACTGTTATTGATATATGATTCAAATGTGAAAATAATTTTTATTAGTTATAATATGTGGATAGTTTGTTACAACTACCGTATGTGAATTGCATCATGATTTCCAAAAGGGCCTGACCAAAAGCGTTTTCAAAACTTCTTCTATTCCATCCTCACTGAGCTTCCCAAGAGCTCACCCTCTTTTCTCCCCCCATTGAAGGTGAAATTTAGCTTCAAATGGGAGTTGTTATTTGCCAAAGTTGGTTGATTACGTGTTCAACGCTCCTTGCCTGTCATAAGGACTAGAAGTATTCTCGGGTAAAAAGGTGGCTGTAAGGGAAACCCTAACTGTGACACCCCGATCCCTCTCGAGACCGGGAGTTCTATCAATCAATCTAATCACAACCCAAATCCAAACCTAGGCAAGATTTTAGGGAAAGACGGACAGAGTCTCCCCTGTTTCTAGGCAAATTGCAAAACCTGAAATATCATATAAATGGACCAACACCGTGTCCAAACATTCAACCACCTCAAGGCCATCCGAGCCTTGGTTCACAACATGCAAATCGCAAGTAAATATATATTCATGATTAGCAATTAAACCACCAACCTATTGCATAAGTTAGACTATCATATTTTTCTATCTTTTTTCCTTTGTCATTACAAACGTACATTGAAGTTAAGCTACATTAACTAAATACATAATCTAAATTATCAAACCACCTCAACTACTTAGCTAGATTAAAATTACATTTCTTTTAATAATAAATACATTCAACATATGAAAGCATATATCTTTACAACTTTGACACTCAAGCCACTTAGGCACGCAAGACAACTCTTCAGGCACGAACTTTCACATCATCACGAACTTTCCAGCTAACATGGCATTTCCTGAAATGTGGTGGTGAGGAGTGAGTATACACAGCACGTATACTCAGTGAGGGCGAGACATATATCGAATTGGAGAGAAAGAAAGTCGTGCAATGCAAATAAGACAGTTAAGCAATATAACTGATAAATAAGTAATCAAGACAAACAATCAATACAATAAGCAATTACTGAAAGCATTAAGACAACCATTCAAAGCTATACCACACTCTGAAGGCTATGGTTCACTCTTACGAGCAATATACCATTTCATGAGCGATACATCAATCTCGAGCTTGATGTTGACAACAATGACAATAAGCGCACAACCACCTTATAACACCAGTTTCGAATACCCCGGGAGTAACCATCAAATCTACGACCCAAATCTCCCTGGGAGGCAACCCAAGCGAGAAAAAGGGAATAGCAGCGGAGCTAGAGCAACCAACACTAGCAACCCGAGGCTACCCAGAGAGGCCCATCACTCATGCGCGAGACACTATGCAATGCAAGACTCGATGCAAGGCAATAAACGAGCGATAGCACAACAATACAAACTAGTGACAAAAAACGAGGTAACAAGCAATCACAATCAATACTAATATTCAACTAACTTTTCAAGCATACAAGCAATAATAAGCAACAATAACACCAATTAAATAAGTATATCAAGCAACTCTAAGCATTCTATAGGCATAATATCAAGATAACAAGCAAAATCACAAATCGGCCCCAACTATCAAAACACTACCATTTCCAAACGAGCCACGAGTTCTAGAAACTGACTTTGCCAATCCTCCTAGGTCACCATAAGGCACGTCTAAGGACCCCGAAACTCTACTTTACCCTAGAATTCGCACAAAGCCCCGATTTCTCCCTTTGCTCGTTTGAACTACAACTATACCAACCAAACACCCAATCAATGCCATAATCGCACCAAAAGTGCTTTCATGGCCTTCCGAAACAATGCCATCACGTAAAATGAGAAAATGCCAAACTCGACCTAAACGACCCCGACTTTCACTAAGTCGTTTCTCTCATTTTTTCCATTACACAACCTATACAAATCATGCATTTAGACATTCTAGCATACCTAGCACCTTTTCACATCAACAGACAGCATAACAGCGCAACTTTATCATTTCAAGGGTTTACTATTCATAATTTACTATTCATTACACAATTTATATTTCAATTTCAATATTCAACCGCAGAAAATGTTAAAAAGCTATAAATACATGTTCTACAATCAACAAGGAACATTCTTTAAGCATCAAAACGATTAAACTAACGATCTATGCATAAAATCCAAAAATCAAAGTTTAGATACAAATATTTTAAATGCGCAAATAACGATGAAACCCTCACCTTAGACGCTCTTAGACGCTAGGAAAACCTCGTAGGATGCCTCGAAAACCACCTCGTGCGAGCTCAGGCGAAGAATCGAAGATTTTGGCTTGAAATCTTTTTTTTTCTCTTCATATTTTCGGCCCTAGCTGAATTTGTTTTCAGCTTCTTTTTTTTATTTTATTTTGTGCTTTGTTAAGCTATTAAAAGAGGCACAAGGTCAAAATGGTCAAGCCCCTTGGTCAAACCACTTAAAAATTGGTCAAACTAGCCTATTTCATGCATTTTTAAGCTAAAACAACTAAGGAAATGTTAATTCTAGCTAACAACAATTAAATTATAAAATTTAAGGCACTAAAATACTAGTTTCACTATTTGCTGAGGACTAGAAAATATTCTCTAGCTATCGCTCCCGAAATGCAATGCACGTTGCGATAACAAAGAAGTAACAATTAAATCTCAAAGAATCTAAGAAATATATCATTTTTGGAAAGCATCATAGTTTAAAATTTACTCCGTCTCGGAGCTATTTTTCATTTAATTGAAATCCGAGCATTTAAGTGCAAGAAAACTAAAACCGATTGACATAAATATGAAATGTAGGTGATATTCTGTTAAAATAATTAACTCAGGTATTATTTTAATTACTTCCAAAAGAAATATGAAAATAAAGCTACAATTAAAAGTTTAACCAAAAATAAACACATAATTCAATGCTAACATTTAAGATAACACTTAATTAAATGCAATTAAATGTCATTAAATGCATGCCGGGTTCGGGTTATCACACTAACTGTATAGCAACGGGGTAGTTTCCGTATCTCGGGTGATGATGTAATACCCTTTGTACTTATTTATTGTATAAAAGCTTATTATTGAATAGTTTTTTGTATTTTTTTTCTCTTAAAGCTACCGTTAATTATTTATATGAGACCACAGCAATAGAGACATAGACTTTGACCTAGTCTTGAGAAGGGTTGGGTTAGAGTTGTTACACTTAACTTCTAAATTGTTATTTCTTAGTATATTACCTATCTTCGATGATGAAATGATATTCAATGTGGCATTTCACATGTTATATATACATACAATTGTGTACTTGAATATCTATTACACTTTGACATTACTGTTGTGACAGAAGCAACCTACTTCGTTGCTATCCTAGTCCTTCTCTCTCGCTCGGTGTCTTTCTTTGGAGAGTTGATGTATTACTATATATATATATATATATATATATATATATATATATATATATATATATATATATGTATATCGAGGTTGAGGCTTGAGTGGGATCGATGGCCACTAGGCAGCATCGGGCTTACCGGTTATAGCCACGACCACCAAGGACCTACTATTATCTTTGAGGGGAATATCCGTAACCCTCGGTTCTCGCAGAGTTTGGCGTGTTATCTTGAGGACTTGATTCTCAGTTGTGGTGTCAGGTTATCATTACTTGATTTGAGGTAGAAGCCGTTATCATTAGCAATCACAGTATCCTTTTGATGAGTATACCTGGTCATATTCTTATTTTATATTCAAGTTATATCTTGTTTACTTACATGTGCATTCTTATGTGCATGGCATGTTTATCAAATCGTTTACGAAAAGATAAAACCTTTGTGAAAACCCTTCCTATTCCTCCCTCACTAGGATAGTTGTAGCTCACCCTTTTTGTCTACCATTTTAGGTGAGGTAGAGCCCCGAGCAAGCATCCCAAGATGTTGGTGAAACTCCTTGGTGTAACATTGAGGATTTTTTCCTTATGTGATCACTACCTGTTGATCTACCTGAATTACTTAATGTATAACTTATTCTTTTGGACAATTATTATGTAACACCATATTTCTATTCTTTGGAGACCTAGAAACCTAAATGTTGGTTAGTCATTATCCTTGAACAGGTGGTTTGAGGTCTTGTACATATGTAACAAGTTATGATTCCCTATCTAAGGCTGAGGATATTGGCACTCTTGAACTCTGATGGAATTTATATGAATGAAATGGTTGTCAAATCATCAATTTACAGATTTTAGGGTTACAAAAGTCATGTACCGGCCTTAGCCTTCGCAAGTATCTGGGTCGGGGTGTGACACCTTATTTAGGTGGTATCAGAACTTAGCCAGATAGCTTGGCGTAAGTTGGATTTAGAACCCCTGGTTAGTGGGTAGAAGACTTGGAAGGAGAACATGTTATAGCATTTATTTTCAGGAGCTAGTGTGCTTATGTGAACTTATGTGCTTAACATGCTATACGCGGTTCTTACCTATGTGTAACCTATGTGTTAGAAGCCTTGTTAGTACACACATTTACATCTCATATAATGCATGCATACTATATAACCATGTGTGGTATTTGTTCTGTATCTAAAGATGGCAGGACGTAACACCCGTAACAACCCTAAATCTCATGGAATCGAGAATACGAATCAGGGCAATCTGGGGACAGCAATGTTTAATTTAATGGCAACTACCATTGATTGGATGAGCAGGGCTATGGAACAGCAAGCAACAACCGCAGCTGCCACAGCGGCAGCAACAACAACGGGTAATGGTAATGGAAACAATCAAGGTGCTAACAACAACCCAAACACAATAGAGGAAATGGGAATGATACTTTGAAGGAATTTCTCGGTTACGGACCTCACCGATTCTTAGGTGAGCTTGATGAAGAGTGGGCAGAGGCTTGGCTGGCTAAGGTTGAGAAGATATTTGCTGCTCATGACTATACAATTGAGAAGAAGGTGGGTTTTGCAACCTACTTGTTAGAGGATGATGCAGAACTGTGGTGGAGAACATAATAGATTCGTTGGGAGCATAGGGAGACACCGGTCACGTGGACTAACTTTGTCAAGTCCTTCAAAGAGAATTATATTCTGGAAGTGGCCCGAGAAAGGAAAAAAGAAGAATTTCTCACCTTGAGACAAGGTGCAATGTCCGTGGTGCAATATGAGGCCCATTTTAACAAGTTGTCCTACTATATTCCTAAATTGGTTCAAATTGAGAGTAGGCGGATTAAGCAATTTGTACAGGGGTTGAGGCCCGAGATCCAAGACTTTCTAGCTTCACACCGCTTTACTTCATACGAGGAGATGTTGGATTCGGCATCCCGTATTGAGAAAAGAAAATTTGAGCATCGAGGTAGGCTGAGTCAACCTAATAAGAGGCCATTCTTGGGCCAAGCACCACAGAGGCCTTACCAAACTCAAGGTCAAGGACAAACTCAAGCAAGGCCAACCACTACCAGACCCTAATCTAATGACCTAACCGTTCTGCCAGCTCGTGGTATAGTAAGTACTGCTACTATTTCTCAGAATGTCATATGTGGTTATTATGAGAAGATGAGGCATACGGAAGGCCAGTATTGGAGGAAGTTGGGCAAGTGTGTGAGGTGTGGAAGTGGTCAAAATCAAGTAAAAGATTTCCCAAAGATGCAGAATAGGGCTATACCAAATCAGCCTGCAAAGAATGCACTAGGCCAAAGAGTTCAAGCTCGAGCCTATGCGATGGACCAGACAAAACTCCCAGATGAAGCAGTTGTTGTTGAAGGTACCTTCCTGATTCACAATCAATTGGTTAAGGTGCTTATTGATACTGGAGCCACGCATTCATTCATAACTCCCAAATATGCATATCACACTAAGTTTCCAGTTGAAAACTTGCCATATCGTGTAGAAGTTAGTACCCTGGTGGGTTCTAAATGTTCTACTAGATTGGCATGTAAAGCATGTAAGATACAGGTTGGGAACCGGGAGTTTTTGGCCGATCTCATAGTGTTTATCTTTCGAGATTATGAGGTTATATTGGAGATGGATTGGTTGGCACGACATCATGCACGATTAGATTATCGGACGAAGGTTATAGAGTTCCGGGTACCGGGGAAACCTGTGCTTAAGGTGAAAGGGAAACGTGATTTGTTGAGGAAGGTTGTGATATCCTCAGTCAAAGCTGTGAAGTACATGAAGAGATGTTGCAGTGGATATATGGCTTATTTAATCAACAAGCCAATGGATGAAACCAAGTTAGCTGAAGTGCCAGTGGTGAAGGAGTATGTGGATGTATTTTCGGAGGAGTTTCTGGGGTTGCCACTTACAAGGGAGGTTGAGTTTGTGATATCCTCAGTCAAAGCTGTTAATACGTGCTAAATGTGCATTCATGAAATTTTCATAAAAAAACGGAGTCAGAAATTTTATAGTCGATTTTCAATGAATAGTATTTTCGAAACACGTCCGCTAAAATTTTGAAACTGGTCTTTTTAACCCTTCTAGAACTAGTCCACGGACTTTAATAGACCTGTGTTTGATGAAAACGGTTTTAAAATCGGCTTAAGAATTTATTAGGGTTTTTATACCGACATTTGCGAAAATCGAGTTTTAAGCCGACTAGGGTAAAATTGTTCGATTATAAAACTTCTTGTCACCTAAACATAACCTACTTGAGCAATCTTGGGTGTTGAATAATTGTTTTGAACTTTGGTGATCAATAAAATGCATTTAAAGTCAAGAAAATACTAAAAATACTAAAGTTTCAACTTTGACTTTCATTTGACTTGTTGACTTTCATGCATATATCACCAACACACAATGAAACAAAGCAAAACACCACATTTACACACACCTTGCAGCCGTGAAAGCTTAGGAAAAAAAAGAGATTTTATTCAACTTATTTTCAAAGTAATTTTGCCTTAGAAAACTCATTTAAAGTCCGAATCTTTTCAAACCGGGCTGGATTCCGCTTGCTAGGCACCTATTGCACGCATTCCTAGCTTTACTTTGGATCAAAGGTGAGAGAAAAATTCTAGATTTCCAAAGTTAGTCTTTTGTATTTTTTCGTATAAATGAAAATTGAATCATTAGAATTCTAATCTGATGGTAGATTATTGCTCCTTGCATGCTAGGGATCATTTAGTTGTATTACTACAAGTTTTTATCAGTTGTAGCATAATTTTTATTTTTCGGGTATTTAAATTTGATTAATTTGTTCAATGTTGATTAAATTGAGTTGTGTTGATCGGAATCGATTGCCGTCGATTTCTAAATGTTTGATAATTACGTGGTAGCGCCGTTGTAATGCTGAATTTTCGATTATGATGTTTGGGTGAAAATCCAGAAAATTCAGCCTTGACACCTTAGGGTTTTAGGGTTATCGGGCATGCTTTGGAGGTGTTATGGTGGTTTTCTGAGGGGGCTAATGTAGTTGGTTGAATGGGTGAGTGATAGAAACGGATTTGGAGTTGTTTGGATTAGTAGAATGTAGGTTATGAATTTTTGAAGTTAGGTTATCTTTCTTTAAATTATTGAATTGAGCCTTAGTTGATTGGATGTGGGTTGAGTGATTGAATTGTGAGTTGTTGATGGGTAATTTAGAGTTTGATTGTGTGTTTAATGCATGTTCGGTTGGATGGCCTACTTTGTCATCTAACTTAGTTATTTTGTTGTTTAATTGACTATTGATGATTATTATGATGATAATATGATTATTGATTGATGATTGATGCCGGGAGATAAACAGTTATGCTAGACTGTCCTCCTGTGAATGATTGATGTTTATTATTATTGCTGGGTCTCTGGTATGTGTGTGCCATCTCTCGGGCAGCATTGGGCTGTCGGGTTGATAACGGCATGACTATCAGAGATTGCCTCCAGCTCGCATGACAGAGGTGTCATGGAGGGCGAGGTTATTTGGGGTACCCCGGGTGCGTGAGTTTATGGGAGTCACAAGAAGGCTGTTATGATCGTGATGGTGTTTGGAGCTACACCAACTAGAGTATCCTTTATTGAATGGTCATATAGTTATGTGATGATATTATTATTGTTGTTATTGTGTGTTTACTGACTCAAAGGATTATTCCAAGGAGTTTAGTAGACCTTGCTCGAGATCTATCGGAGCCTCGCTGAGCTTATTTTATATAAGCTCACTCTCTATTATTGCATGCATACAGGTGTACTTTCGCAGGATTACGGGTACATGCCTCCTGAAGAGGAGAATGTGGAAAATGTGCCTTACGTGGATGAGTCCTATGTTCCAGAGTCTTATCCGTGATGTCGTACATGTTTTATTATCTTGTAAATTAACTTAGTAGACTTTTATCTGCTTTGTAGTTTATAGTGTATAAATGTTATTAAGTTAATGAATTAGTTGATATTGTCCTAGTAGCCTTTCTTTTGTTTATGATTAGGTTGCTAGATTGGCTCAACATGTTCTTGGTAATGTATATTAAAGGTTCATGTATTATGTTGGAACGGAGGCGTATAACGAGGAATGTTTATTGTATAATATGGTTATGATGTATGTTGTTATTATTGAGGAGTTGTTTGTTGTATGGTTTGCGGAGTTGATGTATGATGTCTATTGAGGTTGGTTTAGAGCCTTGGTATCCTATTTACTGTCGTTATATTGCCAAAATTCCGTTGCGTCCTCACTGATTATAGGAGGGGTCGAGTTGGGGCGTGACATTTAAGTGGTATCAGAGCGGGGTGTCCTTTGTGCCTGCTCCTGAGGGCAGGAACCTTCTTAAGGGGAGGTGGGGGTGAATCCCACATCGGATAAGTACAAAGTGGTGGAGCTAGATATAAGGGGGAAATCCCTTGTACCTATCACGAGGCCTTTTCACGTGGGAGACCACATGAGGAACAAAACCATGGAGGACTCGGCCAGGCTATCCTGGTGGGTACGAAGTGGACAATATCGTGACTAGTTGTGCGCTCGGGGTTAATCCGGGGTATGACAAGCTTATGCATCGGGTTTTTCAGCCGTATTTAGACCAGTTCGTGGTAATCTTTATTGATGATATCTTGGTCTATTCTAAGTCTGAATCAGAGCATGAGCAACATCTACGGCTTGTATTAGAGAAGCTACAAGAGCATCAGTTGTTTGCCAAGTTCAGCAAATGTGAATTTTGGCTGCAACGCATATCTTTTCTTGGCCATATTATTACACAGAGCGGTATTTCTGTAGATCCTACTAAGATTGAATCGGTGATGTCTTGGAAACGGCCAGGGAGTGTTTCTGAGGTCCATAGCTTTCTTGGCTTGGCGGGTTATTACCGTAGGTTTGTCAAGGACTTATCGAAGATTGCTGGGCCACTTTCTAAGTTGACTCAGAAGCGGACTATCTTTAATTGGGATAAGAAGTGTGAGAGTGGGTTTCAGGAGTTGAAAAAGAGGTTGACTACTGCTCCAATACTTGCTCTACCAGAGGGGACCGATAATATGGTTATTTACAGTGATGCATCCAAGGAGGGCTTGGGATGTGTTCTTATGCAGGATGGCCGAGTTATTGCCTATGCTTCCTAGAAGTTGAAGCCTTATGAGGTGAATTATCCGACTCATGATCTTGAGTTGGCAGCAGTTGTCTTTGCACTAAAGAAGTGGCATCATTATCTGTGGGGCAGTAAGTTCGAGTTTTCACTGATCATAAGAGTTTGAAGTACTTGTTCTCACAGAAGGAGTTGAATATGCGCCAGCGGAGGTGGATGGAGCTTCTTGGAGATTATAATTGTTCTATCAATTATCTTCCTGGCAAGGCAAATGTTGTAGCAGATGCTCTCAATCGGAAGGCGAGTATCTCTTGTTTAGCTGTGAAGAAATTGGAGGTTCTTGAGGAATTCACTTATTGGAGACCAGAGTTGACTCAGGTTGGGGTGATGTGTTCACATCTCCGTATTCAGCCTTTATTGTTGTCTCAGATCAGAGAAGCTCAACAACTTGATGTTAAACTTCAGAAGATCAAGGATTAGATCACGAAGGATCAGTCTGACTTTAAACTGCATGAGGACGGTATTCTTCGGTTTCAGAACAGGGTTTGTGTTCCCGATGAACTAGGCTTGAGGCGAGGTATTCTGGAGGAAGCTCATAATTCTAAGTACACTATTCATCCCGGTGGAACCAAGATGTATCGAGATTTGAAGCAACATTACTGGTGGAATAATATGAAAAGGAAGGTTGCTCAGTTTGTATCTAGATGTTTGACTTGTCAGAGGGTAAAAGCCGAGCATCAACGACCAACAGGTTTGCTTCAACCGTTGGCTATACCACAGTGGAAATGGGAGCATATTACGATGGACTTTGTCACTGGTTTGCCTAGAACACCTAGGGGTAATGATGCAGTTTGGGTTGTCGTGGATCGTTTGACGAAGACAGCTCATTTTATTTTGATGAAGATGGGAGATGAGGTTACAAAGTTGATGGATCTTTATTTGGATCAGATTGTTAGACTTCACGGGATTCCATCTAGTATTGTCTCAGATCGAGATCCTCGATTTACTTCTCGTTTGTGGGAGAAACTTCAGGAGACCTTGGGTACTCAGTTGAACTTCAGTACCGCGTATCATCCACAGACCGACGGTCAGTCTGAGAAGACTATTCAGATTCTAGAAGATATGATTAGGGCTTGTGTTCTGGACTTCGGGAAGAACTGGGAGAAACATCTACCACTTGCTGAGTTTGCCTATAACAATAGTTATCAAGCTACTATTGGGATGGCACCTTTCGAAGCTCTTTACGGTCGAAAGTGCCGTTCACCTTTATATTGGGACGAGGTAGGAGAGATGAAGACTATTGATCCGACTATCATGCCAGAGCTTCTTGAGAAGATCGAGAATGTTCAGTTGATCAGACAGAGAATGCTTACGGCGCAGAGTAAATTCAAGAGTTATGTTGATAAGCGTCGTCGGGATTTGGAGTTTGCAGTCGGAGATCGAGTTTTCTTGAGATTGTCTCCTCGTAAGGGGTTTGTTCGTTATGGTAAAAGTGGAAAGCTCAGTCTGAGATTTGTTGGGCCGTTTGAGATTACCGGCAGGGTTGGTAAGTTGGCATATCGGTTGGCTTTACCGAAGAACTTCTCTAATGTCCACGATGTATTTCACGTGTCTAATTTGCGAAAATAAAATCCGGATCATTCTCATATTCTCGAGCCAGAGCCGTTACAGTTTCATGAGAATCTGACTTATGATGAGCGTCCGATTCATATTCTTGATCAGATGGAACAAGAGTTGAGGTCGAAGAAGATTCCGATGGTTAAGGTATTGTGGAAGCATCACGGCATTGAGGAAGCTACTTGGGAGAGACGGGATCAGATGCAGCAGCAGTACCCAGATTTGTTCAGTACATCAAGTAAGAATTTCGAGGGAGAAATTTCTTTAAGGGGGGGAGAAAATGAAACCCCACTTATCTGCTTTAACTTGATTTACGTGCTTTGTCTCGTTTTGTGTGCATATGACCTATTTATGTGCTATAGGGCCTAGAATGTTATAATTTTGATATCAATACTCCTAATACGTGCTAAATGTGCATTCATAAAATTTTCATAAAAAACGGAGTCAGAAATTTTATCGTCGATTTTTAGTAAATAGTATTTTCGAAACACGTCCGCTAAAATTTTGAAACTGGTCTTTTTAACCCATCTAGACCTAGTCCATGGACTTTAATAGACCTGTGTTTGATGAAAACGGTTTTAAAATCGGCTTAAGAATTTATTAGGGTTTTTACACCGACTTTTGCAAAAATCGAGTTTTAAGCCGACTCGCGTGAAATTGTTCGATTGTAAAACTTCTTGTCACCTAAAAATAACCTACTTGAGCTATCTTGGGTGTTGAATAATTGTTTTGAACTTTGGTGATCAATAAAATGCATTTAAAGTCAAGAAAACACTAAAAATACTAAAGTTTCAACTTTGACTTTCATTTGACTTGTTGACTTTCATGCATATATCACCAACACACAATGAAACAAAGCAAAACACCACATTTACACACACCTTGCAGCCGTGAAAGCTTAGGAAAAAAAAGAGATTTTATTCAACTTATTTTCAAAGTAATTTTGCCTTAGAAAACTCATTTAAAGTCCGAATCTTTTCAAACCGGGCTGGATTCCACTTGTTGGGCACCTATTGCATGCATTCCTATCTTTACTTTGGATCAAAGGTGAGAGAAAAATTCTAGATCTCAAAAGTTGTCTTTTTCATTTTTGCGTATAAATAAAAATTGAACCGTTAGAATTCTAATATGATGGTAGATTATTGCTCCTTGCATACTAGGGATCATTTAGTTGTATTACTACGAGTTTGTATCTGTTGTAGCATAATTTTTATTTTTCGGGTATTTAAATTTGATTAATTTGTTCAATGTTGATTAAATTGAGTTGTGTTGATCGGAATCGATTGCCGTCGATTTCTAAATGTTTGGTAATTACGTGGTAGCGCCGTTGTAATGCCTAATTTTCGATTATGATGTTTGGGTGAAAATCTGGAAATTTCAGCCTTGACACCTTAGGGTTTTAGGGTTATCGGGCATGCTTT
Organism: Ehretia macrophylla; assembly: GCA_037974665.1. Lineage (NCBI taxonomy): Eukaryota > Viridiplantae > Streptophyta > Magnoliopsida > Boraginales > Ehretiaceae > Ehretia > Ehretia macrophylla. The sequence goes on from CM075773.1 coordinate 75,071,577, forward strand.
GGAGGTGTTATGGTGGTTTTTCGAGGGGGCTAATGTAGTTAGTTGAATGGGTGAGTGATAGAAACTGATTTGGAGTTGTTTGGATTAGTAGAATGTAGGTTATGAATTTTTGAAGTTAGGTTATCTTTCTTTAAATTATTGAACTGAGCCTTAATTGATTGGGTGTGGGTTGAGTGATTGAATTGTGAGTTGTTGATGGGTAATTTAGAGTTTGATTGTGTGTTTAATGCATGTTCGGTTGGATGGCCTACTTTGTCATCTAACTTAGTTATTTTGTTGTTTAATTGACTATTGATGATTATTATGATGATAATATGATTATTGATTGATGATTGATGCCGGGAGATAAATAGTTATGCTAGACTGTCCTCCTATGAATGATTGATGTTTATTATTATTGCTGGGTCTCTGGTATGTGTATACCACCTCTCGGGCAACATTGGGCTGTGAGGTTGATAACGGCATGACTATCAGAGATTGCCTCCAGCTCGCATGACGGAGGTGTCATGGAGGGCGAGGTTATTGGGGGTACCCCGAGTACGTGAGTTTATGGGAGTCACAAGAAGGCTGTTATGATCGTGATGGTGTTTGGAGCTACACCAACTAGAGTATCCTTTATTGAATGGTCATATAGTTATGTGATGATATTATTATTGTTGTTATTGTGTGTTTATTGACTCAAAGGATTATTCCAAGGAGTTTAGTAGACCTTGCTCGAGATCTATCGGATCCTCGCTGGGCTTATTTTATATAAGCTCACTTTCTATTATTGCATGCATACAGGTGTACTTTCGCAGGATTACGGGTACGTGCCTCCTGAAGAGGAGAATGTGGAAAACGTGCCTTACGTGGATGAGTCCTATGTTCCAGAGTCTTATCCGTGATGTCGTACATGTTTTATTATCTTGTAAATTAACTTAGTAGACTTTTATCTGCTTTGTAGTTTATAGTGTATAAGATGTTATAAAGTTAATGGATTAGTTGATGTTGTCCTAGTAGCCTTTCTTTTGTTTATGATTAGGTTGCTAGATTGGCTCAACATGTTCTTGGTAATGTATATTAAAGGTTCATGTATTATGTTGGAACGGAGGCGTATAACGAGGAATGTTTATTGTATAATATGGTTATGATGTATGTTGTTATTATTGAGGAGTTGTTTGTTGTATGGTTTGTGGAGTTGATGTATGATGTCTATTGAGGTTGGTTTAGAGCCTCGGTATCCTATTTACTGTCGTTATACTGCCAATATTCCGTTGCGTCCTGACTGATTATAGGAGGGTTCGAGTTGGGGCGTGACAGTTCTCTAGAGATCCGCACCGTATGGCTCCAGCTGAGTTGCAAGAGTTGAAGGTTCAACTACAAGGTTTGCATGAGAAAGGGTTTATTCAACCTAGTTCATCTCCATAGGGTTCACTGGTCCTATTTGTGAAGAAGAAGGACGAGGCATTGAGGTTGTGTATTGACTACAGGGGGTTGAACCAGGTAACCGTCAAGAACAAGTACCTGTTACCATTGATCGATGAACTATTTGATCAATTTCAAGGAGCCAAAATTTATTCAAAATTTGACTTGAGGCAGGGTTATTATCAGCTTCATATCAAATAGGAGGATGTGCCTAAGTCAGCCTTCAGAACGAGGTACGGGCACTATGAGTTTGTTGTGATGTCATACATACGTAACATATTGTACTAGTTTAACAACTTATTTAAAACCAAAGGTAAGACAACTAAACTAGCATAATACTTTTACTATCTTTAAATCAGTTTATACAATACAACCTTTAAAAGCTTGAAACTCTACAACATCAGTCATACTACAAAATAGCATAAACATTCCAGTTAAGCATCAGGATATGACTCTGGCACTTAAGACTCTTCAACAAATGTCACATTCTCAGTCTCCTGAGGCACGTACCTGTGTTCCTGTTCAGTAACACCTGTATGCATATAACGAATGAGAGTGGGCTTATATAAAACAAGCTCAGTGAGGATTCGATAGATCTTTTAAAAGTATTTACTATACTCCTTGGAAACCATTATTTGAGCAGTAAACACCATCACGATCTCAATAAGGACAACAATAATAATAACCAATCAATAAGGATACTCTAGTTGGTGTAGCTCCAAACACCATCACGATCTCAACCATCTTCTTATAACTCCCCATTACTCACACACCCCAGGTACCTCACTAACCCCTCCTTCCATGGCACCTTCGCCCATGCGAGCTGGGGGGTAGTCTTTGATAGTCATGTCGTTATCAACCTGACAGCCCAACACTGCCCGAGAGATGGCACACACATACCAAGACTCATGACAATAATAATAATCATTCATATCACAGGAGGACAACAAAGTAGGTTGCGTATCTCCCGATTTCATCAATAATCAATCAGTTAACATCATTTCAATAACATAACATTAATTAATCAGTTAACAATTCAACAACTAAGTTAGATGACAAAGTAGGCCATTCAACTTAACATGCATTAATCCGCCCAACCAAACCCGAATCTGACCAATAACAACCCATGGTTCAACCACTCAAACATCACCCAAACAACTAAAGACATTATTTCAACATTTAAAGAAAAACTACTCAAACTTCTAAAAGTCATAACTTACAATCTACTAGTCCAATCACCTCCAAACCAGTTTTTATCATTCACCCACTCTTGCATCTACATTAGCCCCCTCGAAAACCAACCACAATACATCCAAAACAAGCCCAACAACCCTAAAACCTCAATGCACCATGGCTGAAATTTCTGGACTTTTACCACGACATCACAATCAAGATTTTGGCATTACAACATTACTACCACGTATTTAACAAACTTTCAGAAGCTAATAGCAATCAATTCCAACCACCACAACTCCATTAAATAAACAACAAGCCAATAACTCAATTTTAATACCCGAAAAATAAAAATACATGCTACAATCGATCAAAACGTATATAAATACATACAAATGATCATTAACATCCACTAAGCAATAATATAACATCAATTCAACATTTCAACGGCTAAAAATTCAATTATATGAATTGACATAAAAATAGCATTTTGAGATCTAGAATTTTTCTCTCACCTTTGATGTTATATGATGCAAGAAAGGTGTAGAATGGATGCCAACAAGTGCAATCAAACTTTGGTTCAAGATTATTGGCTATGTATTGCAAATTCTAAGAGCAAAATTGATAAATAAATAAAAAAACTAAGCAAAAATGGCTCCTAGGTGTTCGGCCATGTGTGTGAGATTTGAGGGTGTTTTGAGCTTTGTTTTATGAGTTATTTTAGTTATTAAGTATAAATAGGCAAAGTCAAATGCAAAAATAGAAAGTCAAAGGTGAACACTTAGTATTTTTTTAGTCTTTTAATTTATTTTTTAGTCTTTTAATTCTATTTCTTGACTATTTTTGCTCAAAAAAAGTATTCAACACTTAGACTATTTTTAAGTATTTTATTTTAGGTGACAAAAATTTCACATGTAAAGACTCTCACCCGACTCGGTTAAAAACGTGATTTTTGCAAAAGAAAGTATAAAAACCTTTAAAATTCCTAATCCGATTCAAAATCTGTTTTAATCAGACACGAGTCTATTAATATCCGAGAACTAGGTTTTAAAACATTTAAAACACAAGTGTAAAAATTTTACCGGACGTGTGTTCAAAATACTATTCACAAAAACCGTCGATAAAATTTATGGCTTTGACCATTAGAATCTTTGACCATTAAAATTTACTTCCACAACACTTTGACCATTAGAATCTTCTTCGATCTCAACTCTCTTTCCATCTGATCAAGAATGTGAATCGGCCGCTCATCATAAGTCAGATTCTCACGAAGTTGTAACGGCTCTGGCTTTAGAATATGAGAAGGATCCGGATTATACTTCCGCAAATTAGACACGTGAAAAATATCGTGAACATTAGAGAAATTCTCTAGTAAAGCCAACCGATATGCTAACTTGCCAACCCTACCGGTAATCTCAAACGGCCCTGCAAATCTCGGACTCAGCTTACCACCTTCACCATAACGAGCAAACCCCTTTCGAGGAGACAATTTCAAGAAAACTCGATCCCCGACTGGAAACTCCAAATCTCGACGTCACTTATCATCATAACTCTTGTATTTGCTCTGCGGTGTAAGCACTATCTGCCTGATCAACTGAACATTCTCAATCTTCTCTAGAAACTCTAGCATGATAGTTAGGTCAATAGTTTCATCTCCCATACTTTATCCCCATACAAAGCTGATCGGCACTTATGCTCGTAGAGAGCTGCAAAAGGTACCATCCCAATAGTCGCTTGATAACTATTGTTATAGGCAAACTCGGTAATTGGTAGGTATTTTTCCCAGTTCTTCCCGAAGTCCAAAATACAAGCCTTGAGCATATCCCCTAGAATATGAATAGTCCTCTCAAACTAACCATCGGTCTGTGGACGATACACTATGCTGAAGTTTAATTGGGTACCCAAAGTCTCTTGAAGTTTCTCCCACAATCGAGAAGTAAATCGAGGATCTCGATCTGAGACAATACTAGATGGAATCTCATGAAGTTTAACAATCTGATCCACATAAAGATCCGCCAACTTTGCAACCTCATCTCCCAACCTCATCGAAATGAAATGAGTTGTCTTCGTCAAACGGTCCACAACAACCCAAACTGCATCGTTACCTCTCGGTGTTCTAGGCAAACTAGAGACAAAGTCCATCGTAATATGTTCCCACTTCCATTCTGGTATTGCCAACAACTAAAGTAATTATGCGGGTCGTTGATGTTCGGCCTTCACTCGCTGACAAGTCAAACATCTAGATACAAACTGAGCAACCTCCATTTTCATGTTATTCCACCAATAATGTTGTTTCAAATCCCGATACATCTTGTTTCCATCGGGATGAATGGTGTACTTAGAATTATGAGCCTCTTCCAGAATACCTTTCCTCAAATCCAGTTCATCGGGAACACATACCCTGTAGTTTTTCATCAAGTTGTTGAGCTTCTCTGATCTAAGACAACAATAAAGGTTGAATACGGAGATGTGAACACATTACCCTAACCTGAGTCAATTTTGGTCTCCAATAACTGAATTCCTTAAGAACCTCTTACTTTTAACAGCCAAACAAGAAATACTTGCCTTACGCCTAAGAGCATCTGCTACAACATTTGCCTTCCCAGGCAGATAACTGATAGAACAATTATAATCTCTGAGAAGTTCAATCCACCTCCGTTGACGCATATTCAACTCCTTCTGTGAGAACAAATACTTCAGACTTTTATGATCAGTGAAAATCTCGAACTTACTGCCCCACAAATAATAATGCCACTTTTTTAGTGCGATACAATGGCTGCCAACTCAAGATCATGAGTCGGATAATTCATCTCATACGACTTCAACTTGCTACAAACATAGGCAATAACCCGGCCATTCTGCATAAGTACACAACCCAAGCCCTCCTTGGATGCATCGCTATAGATAACCATATTATCAGTCCTCTCTGGTAGAGCAAGTACTGGAGTGGTAGTCAACCTCTTTTTCAACTCCTAAAACCCACTCTTACATTTCTCATCCCAAGTAAAGCGAGTTCGTTTCTGAGTTAACTTAGAAAGTAGCCCTGCAGTCTTAGAAAAGTCCTTCATAAACCTAAGGTAATAACCCGCCAAGCCAAGGAAACTACGAACCTCTAAACATTCTTCGGCCATTTCCAAGACATTACCACTTCAATCTTAATGGGATCTATAGAAATACCGCTCTGTGTAATCACATGGCCAAGAAAAGATATTCGTTGCAGTCAGAATTCACATTTGCTGAATTTCACAAATAGTTGATGCTCCTGCAACTTCTGTAAGATAAGCTATAGATGTTGCTCATGCTCCGATTCAGTCTTAGAATAAACCAAGATATCATCAATAAAGATTACCATGAACTAGTCCAAGTACGGCTGAAAGACCCGATGCATAAGATCTATGAATGCTGCCGGTGCATTAGTCAGTCCAAAGGGCATAACTATAAATTCATAATGCCCGTATTGAGTCCTGAAAGCAGATTTTGGAACATCCTCCATACGAATCCGGAGCTGATAATACCCCTGCCTCAAGTTAAACTTAGAGTAGACTTTGGCTCCCTGAAGTTGATCAAACAACTCGTCAATCAGTGGTAAAGGATACTTGTTCTTAATGGTCACCTGATTCAAACCACGATAGTCGATACATAACTCAAGGTACCATCCTTCTTCTTCACAAATAAAATAGGTGCTCCCCATGGCGAAGAACTCTGCTGAATGAAACCCTTCTCTCATAACTCCTGCAGCTGAGTTTTTAGCTCCTTCAGCTCAGCTGGTGCCATCCGGTATGCTGATTTAGAAATAGGCTAAGTATCGGGAATCAAATTAATTACAAACTCAACATCTTTCTCTGGCGGCAATCCTGGCAACTCCTTAGGAAATACATTGGGATATTCCCGAATAATAGGAACTTCCTCCAGCTTTAGCTTATCAGATGGCTTGTTGATCAAATAAGCTAGACAACTCGAACACCCCTTACTCACCAGCTTAACAGCTTTAGTTGATGAGATAATAAAACTCGTCTTAGCATCCCGGTGCCCCGCTACCTTAACCACTGGCTGTTCTGGCAACCGAAACCATACTACCTTTGCTGTACAGTTTAACTGGGCATCTTACTTAGAAAACCAGTCCATACCCAAGATAACATCATAACCCTGGATAGGAAATAAGATAAGGTCCGAAGGAAAATCTTGACCCTTAACATGTATTTTACAGTCTTTACATACTAAGCCAGTCATATACTTATCAGTTAAAGAAGTACTAATCTTAATCACATAAGGCAATCTTTCAGGTTGCATGTTAACACGTTGCACACAAGTAGGCGTAATGAAAGAATGCGTAGCACCAGAATCAATCAACACTTTAACAAGTTGATTGAGTATAAGGAAGTTACCTTCTACAATTGCCGCTGCCTCAGGTACTTCCTCCGAATGCACTGTGTAGACCCGAGCCTTAACCCGCTGCTGCTGAGGTGCACCACTGGTAGGTCAACCCTGATAACCCTGGGTCGCTGTCCAACCCTCATACCTCTGAAATCTAGGGCAATCCCTCGCCCTCTATTGATTGCTGCCGCAACGCAAACATGTTCCTGCCTTCACCCTACAGTCGGCCTCCAAATGGCCCTAACGTTTGCAATAAGTACACTGCGGTGATGAAGCACTAACACTGCCCCTCGAAGACCCAAAAGATCAAAAAGTAGTTGTACCAGCCTAATGCTAAGGTCTCACAACGCTAGGCCTATATTGACCTTGAGACTGGGCTAGCCTGTACTGTGATTGAGCCTGATAGGAGCCCTGCTGAAATTGAGGCCTATAGAAACCCTGTTGACCCTGCGGTCTGAAAGAGCTCTGCTGTACTGGCGGCCTGTACACAACCTGCTGCACTAGAGGCCTATATACACCCTGCTGACCTTGCAGCTGAAATGGCCTCTTACTAAGTTGACTAAGTCCAATCTATTCCCCTTTCCTCTTTTCCAACCTAGATGCCGCCTCAAAAGCCTCAGAAAACACATCATACTGATTCAAGGCCATTGCACCCTGAATCTCTGACCTCAAACCCAACATAAACCTTCGAGTCTTACGCTTCTCATCTGCTACAAATTCCGGTGCATACCAGGATAGCCTGGTAAAAGTGGCTTCATATTGAGCAACTGTAGCATCACCCTGAACTAAAGACAGGAACTCTGCCTCTCTCTGTTCTCGCGCAATTCTCAGGACGTACTTAGCTCGAAATGCTCTAAGAAAGGTATCCCAAACATAAGGAGTCCTCATGCCTCCCAACCGGCTTTCACTGTACGCCATGTGAAACCCCACTTTCTTGCTTATCTCGTTTTACGTGCTTTACCTCGTTTTGCGTGCATATAACCTGTTTATGTGCTATAGGACCTAGAAAGTTATAATTTTGATTTCAATACTTCTAATACGTGCTAAATGTGCATTCATGAAATTTTCATAAAAAACGGAGTCAGAAATTTTATCGTCGATTTTCAGTGAATAGTGTTTTCGAAACACGTCCGCTATAATTTTGAAACTGGTCTTTTTAACCCTTCTAGACCTAGTCCACGGACTTTAATAGACCTGTGTTTGATGAAAACGGTTTTAAAATCGGCTTAAGAATTTATTAGGGTTTTTACACCGACTTTTGCGAAAATCGAGTTTTAAGCCGACTCGGGTGGAATTCTTTGAATGTAAAACTTCTTGTCACCTAAAAATAACTCACTTGAGATATCTTGGGGGTTGCATAATTAATTTTAACTTAGTGATCACTAAAATGCAATTAAAGACATTAAAAACACAAAATACCTATTAAAATAACTTTGACTTTAATTAAAAAAATTGACCTTATAAGCTATTGTCACCTACACACACTCACACAACACAAAAACACCATCACACACACACACATTGCCGTGAGGTTGAGGAGAGAAAAGAGAAGAGAAAAACTTAAGCTTTCAATCCAATTTTTCAAAGAAAAACCTAGTTTTTGTCCGTGAAACTTCGCACCGACTTGGATTCTGCTTGTTGGGCACGCATTGCACGCATTCCTAGGCTTATATCACATCTAAGGTGAGAGAAAAATTCTAGATCTCAAAATGTCATTTTTGTGTTTTTGCGTATAAATGAAGATTGAACCGTTAGAATTGAAATCTGATGTTAGATTATTGCTCCTTGCATGCTAGGGATCATTATATACTAATACTACGAGTTTCTGTCGGATATAGCATAATTTTTATTTTCCGGGTATTTAATTTTGATTAAAATGTTCAAAGTTGATTTAATTGAGTTGCGTTGCTCGAAATCGATTGCCGTCGATTTCTAAATACTTGATAATTACGTGTTAGCGCTGTTGTAATGCCGAATTTTCGATTACATTGTTTGTGTGGAAATCCGGAAAATCCAGCCATGACGTCATAGGGTTTTAGGGTTATCGGGCATGTTTTGGAGGTGTTATGGTGGATTTCCGAGAGGGCTAATGTAGTAGGTTGAATGGGTGAGTGATAGGAACTGATTTGGCAATGTTTGGATTAGTAGATTGTAAGTTATGAATTTTAGAAGTTAGGTTGTCATTCTTTAATTTCTTGAACGATGCCTTAGATGGTTGGGTAGTGTTCGAGTGATGAATGGTGAGTTGTTGTTGAGTAATTTAGAGTTTAATTATGAATATTATGCATGTCCGGTTAGATGGCCTACTTTGTCATCTAACTACGTTGTTTGATGTTTAATTTAATATTGACGTTATATTGATGTTATTGATTGATTATTATTGAATGCGGGAATCGGGCACTCTTGTTGCTGATCTCCCAATTGATTGATCGATTTATGCTTGCATGATGATTGATGAATATGGAGCCTTGGTATGTGTGTGCCACCTCTCGGGCAGCGTCGGGCTGTCGGGTTGAAACCGGCATGACTGCCATAGGCTACCCCCAGCTCGCATGACGGAGATGTCATGGAGGGAAGGGGATAGTGAGGTACCTCGGGTGCGTGAGTAATGGGGAGTTATAAGAAGAACGGTTGAGATCGTGATGGCGTTTGGAGCTTATGTATATAAGCTCACTCTCTATTAATGCATGTTTCAGGTGTACTTTCACAAGATTACGGGTACGTGCCTCCTGAAGAGGAGAATGTGGAAAATGTGCCTTTTGTGGATGAGTCATATGTTCCCGAGTCTTATCTATGACTTTATGTTGTTAAATGTCTTGTATATTAGTTTAATAGACTTTATATGCTTTACGGTTCTTAATGTAATAGATATTGAAAAGATGATGAACCAAATGATGTTAACTTAGCGGTTTCCTTTTGTCTATGGTTAAATTGTAGTTGTGTCTCAACTTACTTTTGAAATGTATGATAAGGTTGAGGTATTGTATGTCATGTTGGAACGGAGGCGTATAACGAGGATGTTTTATTGTATATAATGGTTGTGTTGTATGTTGTTGTTTATATTGAGGAATTACTGGATGTATGATGTTTAATGAGGTTGGTTTAGAACCTCGGAAATCTGTTTACTGTCGTTATGCCGCCGAAATTCCGTTGCGTCTTGACTGATCATAGGTGGGGTCGAGTTGGGGCATGACAGTTTAAGTGGTATCAGAGCTCATGTTAGTTGTCAGCCGGGGTATTCTCGGAATGTGGGTAATGGTCTTAGCATGAAATATGTATGAAAGGAAAGAAAAATGAAATATGTATTGGTATGATTAATTGATTAAGTGATTATGTGATTTAAGTACTTATGTGATTATGTGCTCAATTTGTTTATGTGTTTTATATGAGTTTGTTATTTATGTGTTAATAGTTGTTTATAACCTGTCTACGTGCTATAACTATGCTAACTCTTTGATTAGTAGAATGGCCGGTCGACCGAGAACCAGAGGTAGGCCTGAGTTGACTGATGAGACTCCGAGTAACGTGGCACCGGGCCGTGACGGGGGTGATGACCGATTTGGAGCCGCTATGGAACGGATTGCAGAGTTAGTGGCTAGTCAGGCACAGTTATTAGCAGGGCAGGCTGCCCAGAATCAGGCTATGCAGGCTCAGCTTCTGAATATTCAGGGTGGTAACCACGGGCGTGGTACCCTGAAGGACTTTTTAGGATATCACCCACCGAGATTTCAGGGGGAGCCGGATGATAGGAAGGCGGAGTTATGGATTAGCAAGTTGGAGAAGATTTATGATCCACTTGGCTATACTGATGAGCAGAAAGTCTCTTTTGCCGTGTATTTGTTAGATGACGAGGCAGAGGAGTGGTGGCGCACGGTAAGGACTAGCTGGGCGGCACAGGGTATTCCTTATATTTGGGGTACCTTTCTGATGGCTTTCCGGGCAAAGTATGTCCCGAGGATTTGCAGGGAACGGAGAGAGGCCGAGTTTCTAGCCTTGGTCCAGGGAGATGCTACAGTGGCTCAATATGAGGCCACATTTACTCGATTGTCCCGGTATGCACCGGAGTATGTGGTAGATGAGGAGCGGAGGACTCGCAGGTTTATGTTGGGGTTGCGGCCCGAGATTCAGGATGTGATGGCTCTGAATCGTTATGATATTTTCACTGAGGCTTTTGATGCAGCTTCTAGATTGGAGAAGAGGAAAGGGGATCAGATTGTCTCCAGTCAGCCTAGTAAGAGGCCGTATCAGCCGCCGGGCCAGCAGGTTTTATTTAGGCCTCCAGTACAACAGGTTGTCTACAGGCCACCTGCCCAGCAGGGTTCTTTTAGGCCACAGGGTCAGCAGAGTTATTATCGGCCTCAGTTTCAGCAGAGGCCATATCAGGTTCAGACTCAGTTTAGGCCAGCCCAGTCTCAGGGTCAGTACAGGCCTAGTGTGGTGAGACCTCAGCAGCAGGCTGTATCAGCTGCTTCTTCAGCTTCTGGTTATTCTAGGGGCAGTGCTAGTGCCACATCATCGCAGTGTAATTACTGCAAGCGCTCAGGGCATGTAGAGTCCGACTGCAGGGTAAAGGCAGGGACATGTTTGGGTTGTGGTAGCATCAATCATAGGGTGAGGGATTGCCCTAAGTATGCGAGGACTGAGGGTCGGGCAGCGACTCAGGGTTATCAGGGTAGGCCTACGGGCAGTGTACCACAGCAGCAGCGGGTTCAGGCTCGGGCTTATGCAGTTGACTTAGAGGAGATGCCTGAGGAGACTGCAGTTGTGGAAGGTAACTTTCTTATACTTGATCAACTTGTTAAAGTGTTGATTGATTCTGGTGCTACGCATTCTTTCATTACTCCTGCTTGTGTGCAACGTGTTAAATTGCAACCTGAAAGATTGCCTTATGTGGTTGAGATTAGTACTTCTTTGACTGATAAGTATGTTACTGGCTTAGTATGTAAAGATTGTATAATACATGTTAAGGGGCATAATTTTCCTTCGGACCTTATTTTATTTCCTATCCGGGGGTATGATGTTATCTTGGGTATGGATTGGCTTTCTAAGTATGATGCCCAGTTGAACTGTAGAACCAAGGTAGTACAGTTTCGTTTGCCAGATCAGCCAGTAGTTGAGGTAGCGGGTAACCGGGGTGCTAAGACGAGTTTTGTTATCTCAGCAACTAAAGCCGTTAAGTTGGTGAGTAAGGGGTGTTCGGGTTATCTAGCTTATTTGATCAACAAGCCATCTGTTAAGCTACAGCTTGAGGAAGTCCCTATTATCCGGGAATATCCTAATGTATTTCCCGAGGAGTTGCCAGGATTGCCGCCAGATAGGGATATCGAGTTTGTGATTAATCTTGTTCCCGGTACTCAACCTATTTCTAAATCGGCATACCGGATGGCACCAGCTGAGTTGAAGGAGTTGAAGACTCAGTTACAGGAGTTGTTGGAGAAAGGATTTATTCAGCAGAGTTCTTCACCTTGGGGAGCTCCTGTTTTGTTTGTGAAGAAGAAGGATGGTACCTTGAGATTGTGTATAGATTACCGTGGTTTGAATCAGGTGACCATCAAGAATAAATATCCTTTGCCACTGATTGATGAGTTGTTTGATCAACTTCAGGGAGCCAAAGTCTACTCTAAGTTTGATTTGAGGCAGGGGTATTATCAGCTTCGGATTCGCTCAGACGATGTTCCGAAGTCTGCCTTCAGGACTCGGTACGGGCATTACGAGTTTGTTGTTATGCCCTTTGGATTGACTAATGCACCGGCAGCATTCATGGATCTTATGCATCGAGTCTTTCAGCCGTACTTGGACCAGTTCGTGGTGATTTTTATTGATGATATCTTGGTCTATTCTAAATCTAAATTGGAGCACGAGCAACATCTACGGCTTGTATTAGAGAAGTTGCAGGAGCATCAGTTGTTTGCCAAGTTCAGCAAATGTGAATTTTGGCTGCAACGGATTTCTTTTCTTGGCCATGTTATTACACAGAGTGGTATTTCTGTAGATCCCACTAAGATTGAATCGGTGATGTCTTGGAAGCGGCCAGAGAGTGTTACTGATGTCCGTAGTTTTCTTGGCTTGGCGGGTTATTACCGTAGGTTTGTCAAGGACTTCTCAAAGATTGCGGGGCCACTATCTAAGTTGACTCAGAAACGGACTATCTTTAATTGGGACGAGAAGTGTGAGAGTGGATTTCAGGAGTTGAAAAAGAGGTTAACTATCGCTCCAGTACTTGCTCTACCAGAGGGGACCGATAATATGGTCATTTACAGTGATGCATCCAAGGAGGGCTTGGGATGTGTTCTTATGCAGGATGGCCGAGTTATTGCCTATGCTTCCAGGAAGTTGAAGCCTTATGAGGTGAATTATCCGACTCATGATCTTGAGTTGGCAGCAGTTGTCTTCGCACTGAAAAAGTGGCGTCATTATCTGTGGGGCAGTAAGTTCGAGATTTTCACTGATCATAAGAGTCTTAAGTATTTATTCTCACAGAAGGAGTTGAATATGCGCCAGCGGAGGTGGATGGAGCTTCTTGGAGATTATAATTGTTCTATCAATTATCTGCCTGGTAAGGCAAATGTTGTGGCAGATGCTCTCAGCCGGAAGGCTAGTATTTCTTGTTTGGCTGTCAAGAAGTGGGAGGTTCTTGAGGAGTTTAGTTATTGGAGACCAGAGTTCACTCAGGTTGGGGTGATGTGTTCACATCTCCGTATTCAGCCTTTATTGTTGTCTCAGATCAGGGAAGCTCAACAGCTTGATGTTAACCTTCAGAAGATCAAGGATCAGATCACGGATGATCAGTCTGACTTTAAAGTGCATGAGGATGGTATTCTTCGGTTTCGGAACAGGGTTTGTGTTCCCGATGAACCGGGCTTGAGACGAGGTATTCTGGAGGAAGCTCATAATTCTAAATATACTATTCATCCTGGTGGGACCAAGATGTATCGGGATTTGAAACAGCATTATTGGTGGAACAACATGAAGAGGGAGGTTGCTCAGTTTGTGTCTAGATGTTTGACTTGTCAGAGAGTGAAAGCCGAACATCAACGACCAGCAGGTTTGCTTCAACCGTTGGCTATACCAGAGTGGAAATGGGAGCATATTACGATGGACTTCGTCACTGGTTTGCCTAGATCACCGAGGGGTAATGATGCAGTTTGGGTTGTCGTGGATCGTTTGACGAAGATAGCTCATTTTATCTCGATGAGGTTAGGAGATGAGGTTACAAAGCTGACGGATCTTTATCTGGATCAGATTGTTAGCCTTCACGGTATTCCATGTAGTATTGTCTCTGATCGAGATCCTTGATTTACTTCTCGTTTGTGGGAGAAACTTCAGGAGACTTTGGGTACTCAGTTGAACTTCAGTACAGCGTATCATCCACAGACCGACGGTCAGTCTAAGCGGACTATTCAGATTCTGGAAGATATGCTTAGGGCTTGTGTTTTGGACTTCGGGAAGAACTGGGAGAAACATCTACCACTTGCCGAGTTTGCCTATAACAATAGTTATCAAGCTACTATTGGGATGGCACCTTTTGCAGCTCTTTACGGTCGTAAGTGCCGTTCACCTTTATATTGGGACGAGGTAGGAGAGATGAAGACTATTGATCCGACTATCATGCCAGAACTTCTTGAGAAGATCGAGAATGTTCAGTTGATCAGGCAGAGAATGCTTACAGCGCAGAGTAGATTCAAGAGTTATGCTGATAAGCGTCGTCGAGACTTGGAGTTTGCAGTTGGAGATCGGGTTTTCTTGAGATTGTCTCCTCGAAAGGGGTTTGTTCGTTATGGTAAAGGTGGTAAGCTGAGTCTGAGATTTGTTGGGCCGTTTGAGATTACTGGCAGGGTTGGTAAGTTGGCATATCGGTTGGCTCTACCGGAAAACTTCTCTAATGTCCACGATGTGTTTCACGTGTCTAATTTGCGGAAATACAATCCGGATCCTTCTCATATTCTTGAGCCAGAGCCGTTACAGCTTCGTGAGAATTTGACTTATGACGAGCGTCCGATTCGTATCCTAGATCAGATGGACCGAGAGTTGAGGTCGAAGAGGATTCCGATGGTTAAGGTGTTGTGGAAGCATCACGGCATTGAGGAAGCTACGTGGGAGAGACGAGATCAGATGCAGCAGCAATACCCAGATCTTTTCCGTACATCAAGTAAGAATTTCGAGGACGAAATTTCTATAAGGGGGGGAGAATGTGAAACCCCACTTTCTTGCTTATCTCGTTTTACGTGCTTTACCTCGTTTTGCGTGCATATAACCTGTTTATGTGCTATAGGACCTAGAAAGTTATAATTTTGATTTCAATACTTATAATACGTGCTAAATGTGCATTCATGAAATTTTCATCAAAAACGGAGTCAGAAAATTTATCGTCGATTTTCAGTGAATAGTGTTTTCGAAACACGTCCGCTATAATTTTGAAACTGGTCTTTTTAACCCTTCTAGACCTAGTCCACGGACTTTAATAGACCTGTGTTTGATGAAAACGGTTTTAAAATCGGCTTAAGAATTTATTAGGGTTTTTACACCGACTTTTGCGAAAATCGAGTTTTAAGCCGACTCGGGTGGAATTCTTTGAATGTAAAACTTCTTGTCACCTAAAAATAACTCACTTGAGATATCTTGGGGGTTGCATAATTAATTTTAACTTAGTGATCACTAAAATGCAATTAAAGACATTAAAAACACAAAATACCTATTAAAATAACTTTGACTTTAATTAAAAAAATTGACCTTATAAGCTATTGTCACCTACACACACTCACACAACACAAAAACACCATCACACACACACACATTGCCGTGAGGTTGAGGAGAGAAAAGAGAAGAGAAAAACTTAAGCTTTCAATCCAATTTTTCAAAGAAAAACCTAGTTTTTGTCCGTGAAACTTCGCACCGACTTGGATTCTGCTTGTTGGGCACGTATTGCACGCATTCCTAGGCTTATATCGCATCTAAGGTGAGAGAAAAATTCTAGATCTCAAAATGTCATTTTTGTGTTTTTGCGTATAAATGAAGATTGAACCGTTAGAATTGAAATCTGATGTTAGATTATTGCTCCT
Organism: Ehretia macrophylla; assembly: GCA_037974665.1. Lineage (NCBI taxonomy): Eukaryota > Viridiplantae > Streptophyta > Magnoliopsida > Boraginales > Ehretiaceae > Ehretia > Ehretia macrophylla. Next base: position 75,087,587 of record CM075773.1, read on the forward strand.
TGCATGCTAGGGATCATTATATACTAATACTACGAGTTTCTGTTGGATATAGCATAATTTTTATTTTCCGGGTATTTAATTTTGATTAAAATGTTCAAAGTTGATTTAATTGAGTTGCGTTGCTCGAAATCGATTGCCGTCGATTTCTAAATACTTGATAATTACGTGTTAGCGCTGTTGTAATGCCGAATTTTCGATTACATTGTTTGTGTGGAAATCCGGAAAATCCAGCCATGACGTCATAGGGTTTTAGGGTTATCGGGCATGTTTTGGAGGTGTTATGGTGGATTTCCGAGAGGGCTAATGTAGTAGGTTGAATGGGTGAGTGATAGGAACTGATTTGGCAATGTTTGGATTAGTAGATTGTAAGTTATGAATTTTAGAAGTTAGGTTGTCATTCTTTAATTTCTTGAACGATGCCTTAGATGGTTGGGTAGTATTCGAGTGATGAATGGTGAGTTGTTGTTGAGTAATTTAGAGTTTAATTATGAATATTATGCATGTCCGGTTAGATGGCCTACTTTGTCATCTAACTACGTTGTTTGATGTTTAATTTAATATTGACGTTATATTGATGTTATTGATTGATTATTATTGAATGCGGGAATCGGGCACTCTTGTTGCTGATCTCCCAATTGATTGATCGATTTATGCTTGCATGATGATTGATGAATATGGAGCCTTGGTATGTGTGTGCCACCTCTCGGGCAGCGTCGGGCTGTCGGGTTGAAACCGGCATGACTGCCATAGGCTACCCCCAGCTCGCATGACGGAGATGTCATGGAGGGAAGGGGATAGTGAGGTACCTCGGGTGCGTGAGTAATGGGGAGTTATAAGAAGAACGGTTGAGATCGTGATGGCGTTTGGAGCTTATGTATATAAGCTCACTCTCTATTAATGCATGTTTCAGGTGTACTTTCACAAGATTACGTGTACGTGCCTCCTGAAGAGGAGAATGTGGAAAATGTGCCTTTTGTGGATGAGTCATATGTTCCCGAGTCTTATCTATGACTTTATGTTGTTAAATGTCTTGTATATTAGTTTAATAGACTTTATATGCTTTACGGTTCTTAATGTAATAGATATTGAAAAGATGATGAACCAAATGATGTTAACTTAGCGGTTTCCTTTTGTCTATGGTTAAATTGTAGTTGTGTCTCAACTTACTTTTGAAATGTATGATAAGGTTGAGGTATTGTATGTCATGTTGGAACGGAGGCGTATAACGAGGATGTTTTATTGTATATAATGGTTGTGTTGTATGTTGTTGTTTGTATTGAGGAATTACTGGATGTATGATGTTTAATGAGGTTGGTTTAGAACCTCGGAAATCTGTTTACTGTCGTTATGCCGCCGAAATTCCGTTGCGTCCTGACTGATCATAGGTGGGGTCGAGTTGGGGCGTGACACGCCACCACTCTTCGGCCTTATCATCAAACTAATAAACTGCAAAAGTGACTTTCCTCTCGTCAGTGTAATCCAAAGGATCAAAAATCTTCTCAATCTTGTTGACCCATGCCTCCGCCTTCCTATTATCTGGCTCGCCTTGGAATCTTGGTGGATAGTAACCCAAGAATTCCTTCAACGTATCTCGCCCGTGGTAACCACCCTGTGTATTCATCATATGTGCCTGCACAGCCTGTGCCAGGGCAGCCTGCCCTGCTAATAACTGTGCCTGTCCTGCCATGATTTCCGTCATTCTATCCATAGCTGCAACAATACAGTCATCACCCTGATCTCGGCTCGGTGCCATATTTCCCGGTGCCTCATTATCTGTCTCCGGCCTACCTCTTGTTCTCGGTCGACCCGACATTCTACTATCAAAGAGTTAGCACAAGTTATAGTACATAGACAAGCTATAGACAATTATTAGCACATAAACAACAAACTCACATAAAGCACATAAATCACTTAAGTTTATCAATCACATAAACAAATTGATCACATAATCACATAGTCACTAAATCATATAATCACTTAATCATATTAACACATATTTCACTTTTCTTTCACTTCATGCATACTTTCATGCTAAGACCATTACCCACATTCCGAGAATACCCCGGCTGACAGCTAACATGCGCTCTAATACCACTTAATGTAACGCCTCAACTCGACCTCACTTATGATTAGTCAGGACGTAATGGAATTTCGACAGTAACTTGGATACCGAGGCTCTAAACCAACCTCTTTGTAACTCATACAACCAAAATCAAAATCAACAACAACTCCACAACCAATTCAACAATAAACAACGCAACCATATCCATATATTAAACAACCATTCAACAACCCAACCATAGATTACATGCCTCTGTTTCAACAACAACATCACTAAGTAAAACCATATACATACGTAACATATTGTACTAGTTTAGCAACTTATTTAAAACCATAGGTAAGACCACTAAACTAGCATAAAACTTTTACTATCTTTAGATCAGTTTATACAATACAACCTTTAAAAGCTTGAAACTCTACAATATAAGTCATACTACAAAATAGCATAAACATTCCAGCTAAGCAACATGATATGACTCTAGCACATATGACTCTTCAAAAAATGTCACATTCTTAGTCTCCTGAGGCACGTACCCGTATTCCTGTTCAGTAACACCTATATGCATATAACGAATGAGACTGAGCTTATATAAAACAAGCTTAGTGAGAATTCAATAGATCTTTTAAAATTATTTACTATACTCCTTGGAAACCATCCTTTGAGCAATAAACACATAACAAACATTAATAACAATATAAGCACAACAATAATAAAAACCAATCAATAAGAATACTCTAGTTGGTGTAGCTCCAAACGCTATCACGATCTCAACCATCTTCTTATAACTCCCCATTACTCACGCACCTGAGGTACCTCACTAGCCTCTCCCTCCATGGCACCTTCGCCCATGCAAGCTGGGGGTAGTCTATGATAGTCATGCCGTTATGAACCCGACAGCCCAACGCTGCCCGAGAGGTGTACACACATACCAAGACTCATGACAATAATAATAATCATTCATATCACAAGAGGACAACAAAGTAGGTTGCCTATCTCCCGACTTCATCAATAATCAATCAGTTAACATCATTTCAACAACATAACATTAATTAATCATTTAATAACTCAACAACTAAATTAGATGACAAAGTAGGCCATCCAACTTAACATGCATTAATCCGCCCAACCAAACCCAAATCTAACCAATAATAACCCATGGTTCAACCACTCAAACACCACCCAAACAACTAAAGACATTATTTCAACATTTAAAGAAAAACTACTCAAACTTCTAAAAGTCATAACTTATAATCTACTAATCCAATCACCTCTAAACCAGTTTCTATCACTCACCCCCTCATGCAACTACATTAGCCCCCTCGGAAACCAACCACAATCCATCCAAAATAAGCCCAACAACCCTACAACCTCAATGCACCATGGCTGAAACTTCCGGACTTTCACCACGACATCACAATCAAAATTTCGGCATTACAACATTACTACCGCGTATTTAACAAACTTTTAGAAGCTAACAACAATCAATTCCAACCACCACAACTTCATTAAATCAACAACAAGCCAATAATTCAATTTTAATACCAGAAAAATAAAAATACATGCTACAACCGATCACAACTTATATAAATACATACAAATGACCCTTGGCATCCACTGAGCAATAATATAACATCAATTCAACATTTCAACGACTAAAAATTTAATTATATGAATTGACATAAAAATAGCATTTTGTGATCTAGAATTTTTCTCTCACCTTTTATGTTATATGATGCAAGAAAGGTATAAAATGGATGCCCAATAAATGCAATCAAACTTTGGTTCAAGATTATTGGCTTTGTATTGCAAATTCTAAGAGAAAAATTGATCAAAAACTAAGCAAAAATGGCTCCTAGGTGTTTGGCCATGTGTGTGAGATTTGAGGGTGTTTTGAGCTTTGTTTTATGAGTTATTTTAGTTATTCAGTATAAATAGGCAAAGTCAAATGCAAAAATAGAAAGTCAAAGGTGAACATTTAGTATTTTTTTATTCTTTTAATTTGTTTTCTAGTCTTTTAATTCTATTTTTCTTGACTATTTTTGCTCAAAACAAGTATTCAACACTTAGACTATTTTTAGGTAGTTTATTACAAAAATTTCACATGCAAAGACTCTCACCCGACTCGGTTAAAAAACGTGATTTTTGCAAAAGAAAGTATAAAAACCTTTAAAATTCCTAATCCGATTCAAAATCCATTTTAATCAGACATGGGTCTATTAATATCCGAGGACTTGGTTTTAAAATGTTTAAAACACCCGTGTAAAAATTTTAGCGGACGTGTGTTCAAAATACTATTCACAAAAACCGTCGATAACATTTCTGATGCCGATTTTGATGGAAATTTCATGAATGCACACATAGCATGTAATAGGAATATAAATCATAGAATTTGCACATTCTAACTCATATAACACATGTAACACCCCGATCCCTCTCGAGACCGGGAGTTCTATCAATCAATCTAATCATAACCCAATTCCAAACCCGGGCATAATTTTTAGGGAAAATGGACGGAGTCTCCCCTATTTCTAGGCAAAATGCAAACCTGCGACAGCATATAAGTGGACCAGCACCATGTCCAATCATACAAACACCTCAAGGCCATCCGAGCCTTGGTTCTCAACAAGCGAACACAAGTAAATATACATTTCCAGTTTAAATGCTAACCTATCTCTTCTCATCTTTGACAAGTACATTCATGCTTGGCAACTAAACTATACTAACTTATTGCATAAAATAGACTATCATACCATTCTAACTCTTTTCCTTTAGACATTACAAACATGCATTGAAGTTAAACTATACTATCTGAATACATAAACTAGCTTATCATTTTACCTCAATTACCTAGTTAAATTTAAATTACATTCCTTTTAACAGTAAATACATACAACACATGAAACATACATCTTTGCATCTTTGACAACTCAAGCCACATATCACGCAAGGCAACTCTTCAAGCACGATCTATCACATATCCAAGAACTTTCCAGCTAACATGATATTTCCTGAAATGTGGTGGTGAGGAGTGAGTATACACAACACGTATACTCAGTGAGGGCGAGACAGTTATCGAGGTGGAGAAAAAGAAAGTCGTGCAATGCAAATAAGACAGTTAAGCAATATAACTGACATGTAAGCAATCAATATAAACAATCAATACAATAAACAATTAATAAAAGCATTAACACAACCATTCAAAGCTATATCACACTTTGAAAGTCACGGTTCACTCATACGAGCAATGTACCATGCAATTCGATTCCACAAGCATTACATCTATCTCGAGCTTGATGTTGACAACGATGAGAATAAGCGCGCAACCACCTTATAACTTCCACTGGGTGTACTCCAGAAGTATCCTGACACATCTACGACCCAAATCTCCCAGGTCGGCACCCCTAGTGAAAATGGGAATAGGACACGGAGCTAGAACAAACCAACCCTGGCAGCCCGAGACTGCCCAGAGAGGCCCATCACTCACGCACCTGACATAATGCAATGCAATACGAGATACAAGCAATAAATGAGCAATAGCACGAAAGTGTAGATTAGTGGTGATAAATGAGATATCAAGCATTTACAATCAATAACAACAATCAATTAACTTTTCAAGCATGATTATCATTAACTTCAACAAGAATATCAATTAAACACGTAATAGCAGTTCAAACACGAAAACGACAAATATCACTATTCAATCCCTAACTTCCAAAGGCAATTACGAGCAAACGAGCTATAGGATTAGGAAATCGATTTTACTACATTCACTTAGGCACTACAAGGCACATTACTATGTCTCTAAACCTCACTTTCCCAACCTAAGCCCAAAAGTCCACCTACTGCGTTTGAACTACAGCTATGCTAACCGGTCATTCAATCAACGCCACGACAGCGCCAAAAGTACTTCCATACCCTCAATAGCAAAACCCCCAACTCAATTCGAGCACGGTCAACTTTTGGTCAAACGGGCCATTTCATTTTCTTTGTCTAATTTTCAATTTTAACAAAGGCCGATCCGTTTTTATTGCACATTTTATCTTTCTATCATTAATGGCACATTTCCAAATCAAGAAATCGCAATTCGGATCAAAATCCGAAATTCTAGGGTTTTACTATTCAAAATCACTATTCATTATTCTTTCCCAATTTCAAATACGCAATTTCAGCCGTAAAAATCTCTAAATAACTATCAAACAATGCTCTACGATCATTATAGAACCTAATTCAAGCAATAAAAGGCATTTAAACACAATATATAACAAATCTAAGAAATTGAAGCAAAATTCAAATTTCATTTAAAATACACAAAAGTGTGAAAACCCTCACAATGATTGAAGACCAAGACCCGCAAGGACCCGAGCCATGATCCTCATCCGATTCCACGCAAGATTTTGGCCTAAAAATGCAAAATCAACTTTTCTTTGTTTTTCCTCAAACCTTCGGCCAAGGGGGGACAAAATGGGCATTTAGGGATTTGTTTTGTTTTGATTTTTGCCTTGTTTTATTTATAAAAGATGACAAAGGGCATTTTGGTCATTTTGCAAGGTCAAGCTTAAGTGAAAATATGGTCAAACAAGCTTATTTTGATCCTATTTAACCGAATTCAAGTTAAAACAATGCAATTTTAATGAAAACCAACTAAAACTAGCTAAATTAAACTAGAAATGCTATTCACGAAATCCGAGAAATATTCCTCTAACTTTCATTTTCGAAATGCTACGATCAAACGATCAATAAACGATCGCTAATCAAATGATGAGCAATAATATAAAACTATAATTTTTGAAAAGTAGAATAATAGAATAGTTTAAAATTCACTCCGGCTCGGAGTTACTTTTCTCATTTAATTGAAAATCGAGTAATTTTAATACAAGACAATTAAAACTGATTATTAAAATAATCAAAACAATCAAACTAATCAATATTCATTTAAAAATAATTAATTTAACTATTTCTAGAATATTTTAAAGAATTATGAAATTAATGTTAAGATACAAATAAACAAGTTAATATAAACACGTAGTCAAATGCAATTAAATACTAACATTTAAGATGACACTTAATTAATTACAAGAGAATAAATCCAATTACTATAATTAATAGAAATAGGTAATAATCTTTTAATTAATCAATATAAAAATTATTAAATGCTTCCAAAAGAAATATCAAAATAGTGCAAAATGGTTGATTTAACTAATTAAGCATTTAATTAAATGCAGTCAAATGCTATTAAATGCATGGTTCGGGTTATCACAACACATAAACAGGTCAAATCACAAAAATTTGGGGTCTCACATATGCTTTTATTATTTACATATCTGGAGACGATCCTGTTGTGCTCCCGCTTTTGAAGCTGATGCCTTTTGCGCCTTCGTTATGAAGTTGACGCCCTTATGCACCTTCAAACATAGCCACAAAGGTTTGAGGCTATTGATTCAATTTGTCGGATAACTGTGAGATAGCGGGTTAGGTCTAACTGAATTACTTAATCAACATAGCCACAAATGTTTGAGACCAAAGTAATTTAGGGACTGGATATGACCATAACCTATTTTGTGAAATAGATAACAAATCGTTGTTAACTCTTGATATTTAAATTCTAACATAGCCACAAAGGTTTCAGGGATACAAATTATTAAGAGAATTTGGTCACCCACTACCGGATTTTAACAAAATTCGCGTTTCTCGTTATGGGAGTATGAGATTCGATAAAGATAGTGGGAGATACTATTTTTGTAAAGAACATACTTAAATAGTTGTGCATTTTTACATCAACTAGAAGTCTTACTTTTTGTGCTACTTATTTCTGCAGTATTTTTATAATGGCTTCTATTTCAAATCCTATTGTTCATATCTTTGATAAAAATGCTTTAATCGGACCAAACTTTCCCGATTGGTTTCACAATCTTAAAATTGTTTTGGGATTTGAAAAGATTGAATATGTTATAGAAAAGGCCCCTCTTGCTATTCTTCTTGAAATTGCAACTGAAGAAGAGCAAGAAACATATCAGCTCTAGGTTGAACATGACTTGAGAGCAAAAGCTTACATTCTCGCTTCAATGTCAAATGAACTGCAAAAGCAACATGAGAAGATGTCTCATGCTGCTAGCATGATTCTAACTTGAAAGAGCTATATGGTGAGCAAAGTGATGTTGCAATATATGAACTGTCCAAGGAGTTGTTCAGAGCCAGATTGGAAGAGGGTGGAGATGTCAGCAAGCATGTTCTCAGGATGATTAATCTGATTACTTAACTTGAGATGCTTGAGTTTGACATGGACTATAAGCTATACACAGATCTTATTCTGCAGTCCCTCTCACCTTCATTCAATCAGTTCATTGTGAATTTTCAAATGAACAAACTCTCTGCTTCTCTGCCCGAGCTGGCCAATATGTTGACCACTGCACAGTCACAGTCCAAGGGAAAGGGCAAAGAGACTGTCCTCGTTGTTGCCTCTTTTCTGGGTTTAAGCCCAAGAATAGAAGGAGGAAGAACAACAAGAAGAAGAAGGACACTGCTCCTAAGCCCACTGGAAGTGTTTTCACTACAAGGTTGATGGCCATTGGAGAAGAAATTGTCCCATGTACCTTCAAGAGTTGAAAGGGAAACAGGTTGCTGCCATTGGGCGAGGTACAACTTCTTTTAAATCTACGGATGAAACTAACTTTTCAATTAGTCTGGCTTGTACATCTTGGATTTTAGATTCTGGTGCTCCAACACATGTTTGTATGTCCTTACAGAGTCTAAATGACAGGATAACGCTTTGAAAGCGTGAGATTGTTCTGAAGGTTGGTAATAGAGCAAGTGTTGCTGCCCATGCCAAAGGGAATGTTGGAGTTTGTCAGCTTGCTGGTCATGTTATGCGTCTTTCAAATGTTTTGTTTATTCCAAATGTTGTTAGGAATATTGCTTCTATTCCTAATCTTGTTTGTGAGAATTATGAATTTTCCTTTTCAAACAAGGGTTGTAATATTTATTATGGTAATTAATATATTAGCTCAGCTACTTTGTTGAACGAACTTTATCATTTGAATTTAGATGAATGCATGCATGTAACTTCGACTTTCGCTTCAAAAGAGAAACAAACAAAAGATATTAAAACTAATGTGAAACAATTGTGGCACTTGAGACTTGGACATATTAACAAGAAAAGATTAACATGGATGGCTCAAAATGAACTCATTGATTCATTGGGATGTGAACCCAGGTTGTAATGCCCCGATCCCTCACGAGACCGGGTATTGATTCCTTATCCCGAGGTCACAAAAAACTAGAGAAAACGGACGGAGTCTCCCCTGTTTATAGGACTTATCTGATAACCTGTGAATAACAGAATACAACCACAATGCTATAATCCAACATTCTCATACAACCTTAACTCCAATCATCAACTTTTCCCTGTCTCCAGGCCATCTGAGCCTTAGACTTAAACAAAATAAGCACACAAGCATACAAGACCGTCAAGCGATAAAGCAAATCATTAAGTTATTACAAGCCACCTACCACTAATAATTCTTACAAGTCCTTAATTGTACATTGCAACTCCTCATGGCAATACACATACATACAAGACTAATTACAATTACTTCCAAGATTCCTATGGTCTTCAAGGACTACCATCCAAGCCACATAACTATTCCACATAGATTCACAGGTACAAACAATTGAAGCCAATACAACCAATCTCAAAAGTTCCCGAGCTTTCACTATGTCAACTCTAGAGGCACTAACCCTGAAAATGTTAGATACGAGGGTGAGCATACCAACATGTATACTCAGTGAGAGAGAGGGGAAACGGGAACAGTATACCGGGGTTTGTGCAATGCAGCAATTTAACACAATTAACACAATAAATAAACAATGAATAACAATTTCAATACTACACTTTAAAAGGATACGATTGATAACCCTTATCACTTCAAATCTTCGATCCCTGATCCACAAACCACGAACCACGAACTCAATCTCGATATGCCAGCATCCCAAACTCTAATGGGTACTCCGGATGTACCCGATAACTATGACCTAATACCCCTGGCAATCTCCAGACCAGGCAAGTGAGGGAATAGGGTACGGAGTTAGAGCAACTAACCCTCGCAAGCCCGCTGCCACCCAGAGAAGCCCATCGCATCTGCCCCGACGATAAGGTTGCGTAACCATCATTTCGATAACACAAGAAGCATTAATAAAAGCAATATAACAAGGTAAGCCGATAAACACATAATCGAGGAACAACAAAATTAGGTTGTCCTCATACATAAGGAATTATAACCAGTTGACAACAATAGAAGCGAAATAATGAGCATTAACCATTAAACTCATTCGACTAACCATAAAACTAACAAATCTCGTTAGAATACGCTGATAACATTGATAACATGAAAACTATTTAACATATTCAATATACAATTGAGAAATACAAATAAGATGCAAATCCCTCACCTTTAGTAAACCAAACCTATAGGAGTCTTGTGACGCCAAAGCTTTTTGCCTTGCATTAACTTACTGCTGCACCCATTATTTGCGCATTTCTTTCTGTGCTTTATTAACTGTCTTCCTTAGCTACTATTCACTCCATTTTCAAACTACACTATATTAGTGAAATAGCAATTTTATTAAATCATATTAATTGTTAAAAGAATGGGGAAAATGTGCCTTTGTAAGATTAGCGTTCAGAGCCCTCGTCTAGAAAATATTTTTAGCAAACTAGGAATAGTATTACGTAACATAACTTAGCAATTTAATTAGCTAGCCTACACTTTTTCACCTTAGACTCATTTTAAAGTTAACAACGCTCATTTTGGTAGTCCATGTAAGCACCCACTTGACCCCACCCAAATATATACCTAATATCTCATAACATAAGCTCATAAAACACAAAAGAAAAAAAAAAAAAAAAGCTGGAAAACCTGTGCAGAAGCCGAGAGCAGCAAGGAAGGAGAAAAAAAATAATTTTTGCTCTTCAACTCTTCAATTCAAGCCTCTCCAAGCCTAGAGCAAGTAGTTTAGGGTGTGTGCAAGCCTCCCGTGAGCTCCTTCGCTTATTGGTGAGGGATTTCATGACTTTTTGCGCATTTTAAAATTGTTGCTATTTTCTTGATTTGTTAGAAATGTGTTCCAATGCTATTGTAATGCTTACCTATGCTATTATACCTTGTATATAAGTGTTAGAGAACGTATTTGAGCCATTGGTTCGCATTTTAAATGGTTAGAATCGTTAATTTGATTTATAAGGTGAAAAGTGATAAAATTCTAGGGTTTTGTGTAATTGCGCGTATTAGCTTGATTCAATGCTTCTAATAGATTCCTTAGGAGCTAAGGAAAGTAGTCTAATAGCGCTGTGCAATTGAATTGCTCTAAATTTGCATAGAACGTGAATTAGCCAACTTTAACAAAAGGATTTCGGGGATAATGCGAATCCGGGTGGATTCGGGCTTCACTTTTAGTATTCTTAGACTACCTAGGTGCTATAGAAACTTTGTTAACCTTCGTTTGAAGCTTGGTTGATGTATGTGTAGTTCAAGGCTATAAGAGGAAAAATAGGGCTTTCTGGGTAATTGCTGGTAATTGGACGTAATTGTGGGTTGTAAAGGTACCTTAAGGGTTAATTAGAAGATTGGTATAGCCTTCCCTCGAATTGGAATCCTTAATATGAGTTTGGAAGAAAAACAGACGGGATTACAAAAGGGTTTAAGGGTAAATTCGACTGTCACTTGCATCAAGACCTTGGCATGTCTCCATATGTGTTTAAATGTGGCTTCAAGTTATTTTGAAGCTTTTGGTAGGGTTCTAAATGTATCTTGGATTTTTCCCTTTGTAAACCTCTTATTTACTTATTGAACTGCTTCTAATCTATTTGTTTCGAGGTCAACCTACTTTGTTGATCCTCCCACGTGTTATTGCTTATAATATTATTGATATCTTGTCATTGTTAAGTGCATTGCATCGTGGTTGCGTAACCATAGTGTTAGGGGCGGATGTGTTGAATATCAGCTGGGCGACAGAGGGCTTGCCAGTGGATATTCAAACTCCGTGCCCTAGTCCATCATTCGCCTAGTCCGGAGATTACTAGGGGATGTTGGGTCATAGGATTATCGGGGTACATCCAGAGTACACCCACTGGAGTGTTTGGGGGTATGTCGACTTATCGTTGTCGTGATCGTGATCATGGTTCGTTGATTATGTTCGTGGATGGAATATTTGGTGTGTTGGGGTTAAGTGAAATGTATCCTTTTAATGTGTGGCTATTTAAGCTATTGTTATTACTTGAATTGTTTATTTGCTATTATTGTTTAACTGTATTACCTGTTGCATTGTACGCCCCGGGACCTTATCCCTCACTGGGCAATAGTGTTGCTCATACCTCAATATCATGTTTTAGGAAGTGCTGAGGGTGATCCCCAGCTAGTTGAGGTGGTAGTGGAAGAAGAAGAAGTGCAGCCTGAGCCTTTGCCCTAGTAGCTGTGTGTTTGTTGTCTGAGATGGATGTGCTTTCTTGTTGCTTTATGGCGTACTTGTATTATTATACTATGATCTATTTTGTGGCCTTAGGGCTATGTATATGCTTTGTAGTTGCAAGTTAAAGACAGTTGGTTGTAGTGATAGCTTTGAGAAACTATGGCTTGTAATAATTTTTAATTCTTTAATTAGTTCTTGCATGCTTGGGGGTGTATGTATATATGTATGTTTGTTTTCAACTTCTAAGACTTCTTCTAATGTTATCCTAGCATGGCATGTTAAAAAGGTTTAATGAAAAGTTAAGTTGGGTGCATGCTTGTATGAATCTGAACTTTCGTTTGTCTCCTGGCTTGGATGGCCTTGAACCTTGGAATTTTAATTATAAAAGCTTGTTTTAGTATATTGTGACGATTTTGAGCATTTATAGGTTTCCAAAATGTCCGCGGTATAGAGGAGACTCTGTCCATTTATCGGGTCCAGACTTAACCTTTAGCGTGGGGTTGGGTCGGGGTGTTACATTTTAGGTGGTATCAGAGCTATAGATTGCATGAAGCTGGGTTAGATTTCTCGGTCTGTGGGTAGGGGTTTGCTATGTGATTTTGTGATTGTATGAAACTGTAGTTCTTTAATTTGCCTAAGTGAAATTTGAATTGGGAATGAACGTGCTAGTATGACAATGGAATGCGAAAGGTCTTTAAGAGTTAATGTTTGAAAGTGAAAAGTCTAGAATGTCAAGCATGATTAAGTGACTATGAATCTCTTGTATGTGAACATTCTTCTAATGTAATATGTGACTTATGTGGATTTATTTGAACTTTTTCTTATGTGCTTTACCTATAATTTATGTAAATGCCTATCATAATACTTTGCATTCTAGCTGTTTGAGATGAGGAGAAGGGGCAGACCGTGGAGAGAACCGGAAGAAGCTCCTAGGCAGGGTGTACCAGGAGAAGGTGAAGGTGTTGTAGAGAATGTACCACCACAGGGACTAGAACCTAGCACTACACAGATTCTGGCTACTATGGCTATTGCTATGAATACCATTTCCCAGTTCGTAACTCAGCTGGGTCAGACAAGGGTTGCCAGAGGTAATCAGGCTACCAGAGCCAAGGGCAGTGGTGCTACTGGAGTTAATTTGTATAACAGATTTTTACATCACGAGGCCTACAACTTCTTTGGAGAACTTGATGATATGAAGGCTGAATTGTGGTTGAGGAAATTTGAAAGGGTGGCTGCAATTCTTGAGTGCAGTGATGAGAGAAAAATTACTTATGCCACATTTCTTCTGGAGGGTGACGCCGAGGAGTGGTGACGTACTATTAATGAGAAATGGGAAGCTGAGATGGTTCAACATTCGTGGGCTGACTTCGTTCGAGAGTTCCGAGATAAATATATATCAGTGGTTGCCTGTGAGAGATGTCAGGCAGAGTTCATAGCTTTGAAACAGGAAAATATGACAGTAGATCAATATGAGGCTGCTTTTACTAGGCTTTCCCATTATGTGCCGGCTTTGGTACAACCAGAGGACATGAAGATGCAAAGATTCATTATGGGATTGAGGAATGATATTATGCTTAATCTGTCTGCGAATGATTACCCTAACTATGCTGCAGTGGTCAGAGCTGCCTCGAGGTATGAAAAATGCAAGGCAGACGTGTTGGCAGAGACTAGTCAGTCGAGTAAGCGTCATTTCTAGTCTCAGAGTTAGGGGTACCAGAGACAGACGATTCCAGTGGGGCAGAGTCCACAGCCGAGGCAGACACAGAGTTATACAGGGCCTATTCAGACTCAGTTGCGACCAGCCCAGAGTCAGAGTTAGGGGTTGACCCGACCAGCAGTAGTTCGTTCTCAGCAGGGTAGTTCAGCTACCTCTACTTATAGAGCTCCTTCGGGAGACATTGTTGCAAGATGTCACCAGTAGTGCAGCTTTTGTCAACACCAGGGTCATACTGAGGAGAATTGTTGGAAGAGATTGGGCCAATGTACCGGATGCGGCAGTGATCAACACAGGGTTAGAGACTGCCAGAAATTCAAGAATACCATGGGTCAGACATCTGGTCAAGGCAATCAGACCAGGGGTTCAGTTGCAGCACCAGTACCGCGGGGTCAGGCCCGAGTATTTGCCTTAGATGTAGAGGAGCTTCCAGATACGACCGCTGTAGTAGAAGGTACTTTTCTTCTTAATGATCAATCAGTTAAAGTTTTAATTGATTCCAGGGCTTCGCATTCATTTATTACACCTATTTGTGCACAAAATGCTAAGTTGAAGCATGATAAACTATTGCATGATATTGTGATTTATACACCTATGGGGCCGAAGTTTGTCACCAAATCTATCTGCAAGGCATGTAATATTTTTATTCAAGGTCGTGTTTTTCCTGCCGATTTAATTATTCTACCTTTCCGCGACTTTGAAATTATATTGGGGATGGACTGGTTAGGTAAATATTATGCTCAACTCGATTGTAGAAAGAAGTTTGTAAAACTAGAAATGCCCAACCACCCCGTACTTGAAATAGTTGGTAGTAGAAAATCTACGGGAACTCCTATCATATCTTCTACTAAAGCATAAAAAATGTTAGGTAAGGGTTGTGAGGCTTACTTTGCTTATTTGATTAATCAATCTAGTGATCAATTGAAACTAAATGATGTACCTATCGTGAGAGAGTTTCCGGGGGTGTTTCCTGAGGAATTACCTGGTTTACCACTTGATAGAGAGATAGAGTTTGTGATCGACTTATTACTGGGGGCTACGCCTATCTCTAGGACTCCGTATAGAATGGCTCCACCTGAGTTGCAAGAATTGAAAATTCAGTTGCAGGGTTTACTTGAGAAGGGATTCATTCAGCCGAGTTCTTCACCTTGGGGTACACCGGTCTTATTTGCTAAAAAGAAAGACGGATCTCTTCGGTTATGCATTGATTTTCGGGGTCTTAATCAGATAATTATCAAAAACAAATATCCATTACCTTTGATTGAGGAATTATTTAATCAGCTGCAAGGTGCCTGGGTATTTTCTAAATTCGATCTGAGGCAGGGCTATTACCAGTTAAGGATTAAGTCTGATGATGTTCCCAAAACTGCTTTCAGAACTCGGTATGATCATTATGAGTTTGTTCTTCTGCCGTTTGGGTTAACTAATGTTCCTGCCGCATTTATGGATTTGATGTAGAGTATTCCACCCATATCTGGATCAGTTTGTAGTTATTTTCATTGATGATATTCTTGTCTATTCTAAATCTGAGGCGGAATGTCACGCCCTAACTCGACCCCACATACAATCAGTCAGGACGCAACGGAATTTCGGCAGTATAACGATAGTAATTAAAACACCGAGGCTTTAAACCAACCTCTCAGTACATCTTATATTCCACTCCTCAACCAAACAACAATCAATTCCTCAATACCATTAACAACATACAACATAACCATATTATACAATAATCATCCTTAGACAATCCATTCATAGTTATACGCCTCCGTTCCAACATAATACCTTAACTTTAACATACATGTCAAAATAGACTATAAACCAATTTAGTAATCTAAACAAGGTCAAAAGAAGACTACTAAACCATTATACATAAGTCTTTATACTAAGGTAGGTTTTACAATACATCATATTACAATAACTATAAATAATCTCATGGCAAAGACTCCTGCACATAAGACTCATCCACGTAAGGCACATTTTCCCCTTCTGGAGGCACGTACCCGTAATCTTGCTCAATAACACCTGTATGCATGCAATAATAGAGAGTGAGCTTATATAAACAAGCTCAGTGAGAATCCAATAAATCTCTAACAATATTTACTATACTCCTCAGAATTGATCCTTTGAGCAGTAAATACGCAATAAAGCATCAATAACAATATAAACACATAACTATAATGACCAATCAATAAAGGATACTCTAGTTGGTGTAGCTCCAAACGCCATCACGATCTCAACCATTCTTCTTATAACTCCCCATTACTCACGCACCCGAGGAACCTTACTAGCCCCTCCCTCCATGACACCTCCGTCATGTGAGCTGAGGGTAGTCTCTGGTAGTCATGCCGTTATCAACCCGACAACCCGATGCTGCCTGAGAGGTGGCACACACATACCAAGACTCAGCAATAATAATAAACATCATTCACAGGAGGACAATCTAGCAGAATTGCCTATCTCCCGGTTCATCAATCATCAATCAATAATCATCAATTATCATCAATATAACATTAAGTAAGCAATTAAACGACAAACAACTAAGTTAGATGACAAAGTAGGCCATCCAACTTAACATGCATTAAACACGTAATCTAACCCTAGTCTAACCATCAACAACTCACAATTCAATCACTCAAACACCACCCAATCATCTAAAGGCTCAATTCAACAATTTCAAGAAAGACAACCTAAACTTCAAATAATCATATCTTATATTCTACTAATCCAAACAACTCCAAATCAGTTTCTAACACTCACCCATTCAATCAACTACGTTAACCCTCTCGGAAACCAACCAAGACACATCAAAATCAAGCCCAACAACCCTAAAACCTCAATGCACCTAGGCTGAAATTTTTGGATTTTCATCCAAACATCGCAATCGAAAATTAGGCATTATCACGGCATTACCATGTAATTGACAAACTTTTAGAAATCAACATCAATCGATTCCAACAACAACTCAAGATAATCATGAAATGGCTAATTAATCAACTTTTAATACCCGAAAATAAATAATTTTACTACAATGGTTCAAATCTCGTAGTAATACACATAAACGATCCTTAGCATGCACTAAGCAATAATATAACTTCAAATTAACATTCTAACGGTTCAAAATGCAGTTATGAGCAAAAACATAAAAAATGACTTTTGAGATCTAGAATTTTTCTCTCACCTTTGATGCGATATAAGCCTAGATATACATGCAATGCATGCCCAACAAGTAGAATCCAACTCAGCACAAAATTCTATGAACAAAAACTACGTTTTTCTATGAAAAATTGCTTTGAAAACTTTGAAAATTCTTTCTCTTTTCTCTCTTGAACCTCTTGGCCCTTTGTGTGTGTTGATGAGTATGTTTTGTGTGCTTTATAATGTGTGTAACTACAAAATACTCAAAAGTCAACAAAATAAATAAAGTCAAAGTTGAAAACTAATTAATTTTTAGTGTTTTCTTGACTTTAAATTCATTTTCTTGATCACCATGGCTCAAAACAAATCTACAACACCCAAGATAGCTCAAGTAAGTTATTTTTAAGTGACAAGAAGTTTTACATTCAAACAATTCTACCCGAGTCAGCTTAAAACTCGTTTTCTTGCAAAAGAAAGTGTAAAAATCTTTAAAATTTCAAAACCGATTCCAAATCCGTTTTAATCCAACACGGGTCTATTAATACTTGAGGACTAGGTTTTAAAACGTTTAAAACACCCCTGTAAAAAATTTAGCGGACAGTTGTTCAAAAATACTATTCACCAAAACCGACGATAAAATTTCTAATTCCGTTTTTTATGAAAATTTCATGAATGCACACTTAGCATGTAATAGGAGTATTAATCACTTATTTAGCACATTCTAAGTCATATAGCATATAAACATGTCAATTCACGCAAAACGAGGTAAAGCACGCAAATTGAGATAAAACAAAATATGGGGTCTCACATTCTCCCCCCCTTAAAGAAATTTCATCCTCGAAATTCTTACTTGCTGAACGGAAAAGATATGGATACTGCTGTTGCATCTGATCTCGCCTCTCCCAAGTACCTTCCTTAATACCGTGATACTTCCACAACACCTTGACCATCGGAATCTTCTTCAACCTCAACTCTTGTTCCATCTGATCAAGAATACGAATCGGCCGCTTGTCATAAGTCAGATTCTCACGAAGCTGTAACGGCTCTGGCTCAAGAATATGAGAAGGATCCGGATTATATTTTCGCAAATTAGACACGTGAAATACATCGTGGACATTAGAGAAATTCTCCGGTAAAGCCAACCGATATGCTAAGTTACCAACTCTGCCAGTAATTTCAAACGGCCCTACAAACCTCAGACTCAGCTTACCACCTTTACCATAACGAGCAAACCCCTTACGAGGAGACAATCTCAAGAAAATCCGATCTCCAACTGCAAACTCCAAGTCCCAATGACGCTTATCAATATAACTCTTGAATCTACTATGCACCGTAAGCATTCTCTTCCTGATCAACTGAACATTCTCGATCTTCTCTACAAGCTCTGGCATAATAGTCGGATCAATAGTCTTCATATCCCCTACTTTGTCCCAATACAGAGGTAAACGACACTTTTGACCGTAAAGAGATGCAAAAGGTGCCATCCCAATAGTAGCTTGATAACTATTGTTATAGGCAAACTCGGCAAGTGGTAGATGTTTCTCCCAGTTCTTCCCGAAGTCCAGAACACAAGCTCTAAGCATATCCTCTAGAATCTAAATAGTCCTCTCAGACTGACCGTCGGTCTGTGGATGGTATGATGTACTGAAATTCAACTGAGTACCCAAAGTCTCCTAAAGTTTCTCCCACAAATGAGAAGTAAATCGAGGATCTCGATCAAAGACAATACTAGATGGAATCCCGTGAAGTCTAACAATCTGATCCAAATAAAGACCCATCAATTTTGTAACTTCATCACCCATCCGCATCGAAATAAAGTGAGCTGTCTTCGTCAAACGATCCACGACAACCCAAATCGTATCGTTACCTCTAGGAGTTCTAGGCAAACCAGTGACGAAGTCCATCGTAATATGCTCCCATTTCCACTATGGTATAGCCAACGGCTGAAGCAAACCTACAGGTCGTTGATGCTTTGCTTTCACTCGCTGACAAGTCAAACATCTAGACACGAACTGAGCAACTTCCCTCTTCATATTATTCCAGCAGTAATGTTGCTTCAAGTCCTGATACATCTTGTTTCCACCAGGATGAATGGTGTACTTAGAATTATGAGCCTCCTCCAGAATACCTCGCCTCAAACCCGATTCATCGGGAACATAAACCCTGTTCCAAAATTGAAGAATACCATCCTCGTGTACTTTGAAGTCAGACTGATCATCCGTGATCTGATCCTTGATCTTCTGAAGTTTAACATCAAGTTGCTGAGCTTCTCTAATTTGAGACAGTAATAAAGGCAGAATACGGAGATGTGAACACATCACCCCAACCTGAGTCAACTGCCGTCTCCAATAAGTGAATTACTCAAGAACCTCCCACTTCTTGACAGCCAAACGAGATACACTCGCCTTACGGCTAAGAGCGTCTGCGACAACATTTGCCTTCCCAGGCAGATAGCTGATAGAACAATTATAATCTCTGAGAAGTTCCATCCACCTCCATTGATGCATATTCAACTCCTTCTGTGAGAATAAATACTTAAGACTCTTATGATCAGTGAAAATCTCGAACTTATTGCCCCATAGATAATGACGCCACTTTTTCAGTGTGAAAACAACAGCTGCCAACTCAAGATCATGAGTTGGATAGTTCACCTCATAAGGCTTCAACTTTCTAGAAGCATAGGTAATAACCCGGCTATTCTGCAAAAGAACACATCTCAAGCCCTCCTTGAATGCATCGCTGTAAATGACCATATTATCGGTCCCCTCTGGTAGAGCAAGTACTGGAGCAGTAGTCAATCTCTTTTTCAACTCTTGAAACCCGCTCTCTATAATACCCGAGCCCGGAATGTGAAATTTTCTTGATTATCTTTCTGGAAATTATATTTCTTAAATTCTTTGAGATTTAATTGTTACTTCTTTGTTGTTGCAAAGTGCATTGAATTTCGGGAGCGATAGCTATAGAGTGTTTCCTAGTCCTCAGCAAATAGTGAAACTAGTATTTAGATGACTTAAATTTTATATTTTACTTGTTGTTAGCTAGAATTAAATTGGTGATGTTTGTTAGCTTTAAAAATGCATGAAAATAAGGCAATTTGACCAATTTTTAAGAAGTTGACCAAGGGTTTGACCTATTGACCAAGTTGTCATCTTTTAATAAGCAAAATAACGAAGAAAAATAAAACTAAAAGCTGAAAACAGAATAGTGAGCAGGCCGAAACTTGAGAGGGAAAAAAAAAGATTTTCAATCTTCAATCTTCCAATCTTCGCGTGAGCTCATGCGGGGTGGCTTTCGAGGTGTCCAGCGTAGTTTTCTTAGTGACTAGGAGTGTCTAAGGTGAGGGAAGCACGTTATTTGCGTATTTAAATGTTATGTATGTCAACTTTTTGATTTTTAGATTTTATTCGTAGATTGTTGTTTTAATCATTTTGAAGCTTCTAGAATGTTCCTTGCCAATTGTAGAACATGTATTTATGGATTTTTAACATTTTCTGCGGTTGAATGTTGAGATTGTAATTTAAAATGTCAATTAAATAGTAATATATGAATAGTAAACACTTGAAACGATGAAGTTGAGCTGTTATGCTTTCTATTGATGTAGAAATGTGCTAGGTATACTAGAATGCCTAAATGCATGGTTTGTTTAGGTTGCGTAATGGAAAAAATGAGAAAAATGCCTTGGTGAAAGTCGGGGTCGTTTAAGTCGAGTTTGGCATTTTCTTGTTTTGCGTGTTGGCATTGTCTCGAAAGGCCATGGAAGCACTTTTGGTGTGGTTGTGGCGTTAGTTGGGTGTTTGGTTAGTATAGTTGTAGTTCAAACGAGCAAAGGGAGAAATCGGGACTTCGTGTGAATTCTAGGGTAAAGTAGGGTTTCGGAGTCTTTAGACGTGCCTTATGGTGACCTAGGAGGACTGGTGAAATCAGTTTCCAAAACTCGTGGCTCGTTTGGAAGTAGTAGCGTTTTGATAGTTGGGGTCGATTTGTGGTTTTGCTTGTTTTTCTTGATATTATGCCTATAGAATGTTTAAAATAGCTTGATATGCTTGTTAGAGTTGATTTTGATTGGAATGGATATCAACTGTGGCTATTACGTGCGAGAGTAACCTACTTTGTTATTCTCCCACGTGTGGCTTTATTGCTTGATTGTTGCATTGTATATTGTATTGCATTCATAGAGTCAGTGCGGTGTGATGGGCCTCTCTGGGTAGCCTTGGGTTTCCAGTGTTGGTTGCCCTAGCTCCGTGTCCTATTCCCTCTTCTCGCTTGGGTTGCCTCCTAGGGAGATTTGGGTCGTAGATTGATGGATACTTCCGGGGTATTCCAAACTGGTGTTATAAGGTGGTTTGAGCCGGCGCATCGTCATCGAATTCATGATTGAAAGTTGCTTGTGAAAAGAGTACCGTATCCTTTGAATGAGTGTTTATAGTTTTAATGCTTGCCTTGCTTTATTGATGGCTTTGTTGAATCTCTATATGATATTTGTATGAATTGCTTGACTAATTGCATTGCATACTCTTCTTATCTCCATCCTTGAGACCAATTGCCCTCGCTGAGCAATAGTTTTTGCTCATTCCTTTCTATACTATATTTTACAGGAGTAGTTGAGGCAGACCCTATTGAGGTAATAGAGGAGGAGGAGTAGGTGGAGGTGTTTCCGTGATAGCACTTCTTTGCTTTGCTCGTGGTTGGTTGCCAGACTTTTGTGCGAGCCATGCTTGATGTGTTTAATGCTTGGTTGTCGCTTTATTTTGAGGCTTATAGCCTTGTATGTAGTTCTATTTTGAGACCTTAATGGTTTTTATTGTAAAGGTTTAAAGATTGTAAAGTTGTAAAGTTATACTCTTATGACTAGTAAAGAATTGCATACTAATGGTTAAATGTTTAGTGGCATAAATATTTGTGTAGTATGCATGGCATTTTGGTTTGGGAAGTTGGTTAATAAGATGATGTATGTTTTGAAAGAAAGTCGGCTTGTTTTAATTGTTTTTATGGCTTTCGTAAGACTGTTGATTTTAGGGTTTTCGGATCGTTCGCCGTATAGGGGAGACTCCGTCCGTGTGTCGGGTCAGGGCTTGGCCTTTTGCGGGGTCTGGTCGGGGTGTGACATCTTTAGGTGGTATCAGAGCATGATAGTCTTGCATGAGTCGGGATATGTTTCTCGGTCTGTGGGGTAAAGGTCCAAAATGCTAGAGTGTTGTTGCATGATTGTTAAGTGGAAAGAAAATGTTATAGCATGACTTTGTGAACTTAGAGTGCTTATGTGTTTAAAGTGAATTAGTTTGGCATGTCCATCTTGTGTTATGTGAATTGCGTGTTAGAATGTTTGATTGTTATTGACTTGAGTGTTATCTAATCTTATGTACTATATTTCTGTCTATAAACTGCTTTTAAATGTTGCCAACTATTGTGAGTTGCTACTATGCCGCCACGTCGTGGTACTCAAGCTCTAGGGGCAGATGAAGAGGCAGCAGAACAGGGTCAGCAACTGTTGCCTGAGCAGTTTATGGCTACTATGACTACTGCAGTTGACCGGATTACCTAGGTACTGCATGAGCAGAGGCAGGACAGGAATAATAATCCCTAGGAAAATCACGCTAATCCTGGTGGACAGGGGTATAGGGTTGAGAATAACCAGTTGGAGAAATTCCTGAGGCACGAGCCGGGTAAGTTCTTCGGAGAGTCGGATGATGAGGCAGCCGAGAGATGGTTTAATCATGTTGAGAAAATTTTCTCCGCTTTGAGGTACACTGATGAGGCAAGAATAGATTATGCGTCATTCCTGTTTGAGGGCGACGCAGAACAGTGGTGGAATACTGTCAGGTTGAGGTGGGATTGTGAGGATGTTCCACATTTATGGGATGATTTTGTAAGTGAGTTTCGGGACAAGTATATTCCCGAGATGGCTATGGAAAGGCAGGAAGATGAGTTTGTGGCCAGAAAGCAGGGAAACATGACTGTTGCACAGTATGAGGCTAGGTTTGTCAGCCTGTCGAGGTGTATGCCCGAGCTAGTATGGCCAGCTAGGAGAATGATTCATGGGTTTGTTCGTGGGCTGAGAATGGACATACAGTTGCATTTGACTGGGCAGACCTATTCTACTTTTCCCGAGGCATTCCAAGCAGCCTCGAAGTTTGAGAAACGGAAGGCTGAGATGATAGCGGAGAGTAGCCAGCTGAGTAAGAAACAGTACTTGGGCCAGAGCAGCCAGAGTCAGCCGAGGCAGTATCAAACTTCTGCACAGGTTCCTCAGCAACGTCCATTTTAGCCTCAGCATCAGATTCAGGGGAGGCCAACTGTGACTAGACCTCAGCAGGGAGGTACAGTTCCTACTACTACCAGAGCCCCCGCACCTACAGGAAACACTGTTGTAAGGCAAAATCAGCAGCGTAACTTTTGTAACCAATCGGGGAACATGGAGGCTAATTGCTGGAGGAAGATTGGTAAATGTACGGGTTGTGGTAGCGATGACCATAGGGTGAGAGATTGCCCTAAGTATAGGAATGTTCAGGGCCGTATTGGAGGCCAGGGTGTTCAGAATAGGGTTGCAGGTGCAGGTCCAGCACAAAGGGTACAAGCTAGGGTCTTTGCGCTAGATGCGGAGGAGCTGCTCGATACTACAGCTATAGTGGAAGGTACCTTTCTTCTCAATACTCAGCCAGTTAAAGTTTTGATTGATCCCAGAGCTACACATTCATTTATAACTCCTGCATGTGCACGATCTGTGAATGTTTGCATTGATAAACTACCGCATGAAGTTGAAGTTAGTACGCCTTTGGGTGCAAAATTTGTTACAAAGTCTATTTGCAAATCTTGTGATATATGCATTGAGAACTGTAAATTTCCTGCTGATTTAATTATACTGCCATTCTATGACTTTGAAATCAATTTGGGAATGGACTGGTTGGGAAAGTACTATGCTCAGTTGGATTGTAGAACAAAGATTGTTTATCTTCAGATTCCTAATCTACCGGTACTAGAGATTGCTGGGAATTGCAGGGCTGCCCGAATTCCTCTTTTATCATCAATCAAGACTTCTAAGTTGTTGAATAAAGGTTGTGAAGCTTACCTAGCTTATTTGATTAATCGGCCTACTGATAAGTTGAATTTGAATGAGGTTCCGATTGTTAAAGACTTCCCTGGTGTATTTCCTGAGGAATTACCTGGTTTACCACCGGATAGGGATATTGAGTTCGTGATTGATCTTGTGCCAGGCACTGTGCCAATTTCTAGAAGTCCTTATAGAATGGCATCGGCTGAACTTCAGGAATTAAGAATTCAGCTTCAGAACTTGCTTGAGAAAGGGTTTATACAACCTAGTTCTTCACCGTGGGGTGCGCCTGTGTTGTTTGTGAGAAAGAAAGACGGCACGCTACGGTTATGTATTGATTACAAGGGACTTAATCAAGTCACGATTAAGAACAAATACCCATTGCCGTTGATTGAAGAATTGTTTGACCAGTTGCAGGGTGCGAGTGTTTACTCTAAATTTGATTTGAGGCAGGGTTACTATCAACTTAGAATTCGGAGTGACGATATACATAAGACGGCATTCAGGACTAGATATGGCCACTATGAATTTGTTGTGTTACCGTTTGGATTGATGAATGCACCAGCCGCATTCATGGACTTGATGCAGAGGGTTTTTCGGCCTTATCTTGATCAGTTTGTCGTGATCTTTATTGACGACATTTTAGTGTACTCGAAGAATGTGGCTGAACATGAACAACACTTGAAGATTGTGCTACAGACTTTGCAAGAAAACAAGCTTTTTGCTAAATTCAGCAAGTGTGAATTCTGGTTGAATCAAATATCTTTTCTAGGCCATATCATTTCAGATCAAGGAATTTCAGTAGACCCAGCTAAGATTGAAGTTGTTTCGTCCTGGAAGAGACCTGAAACGGTGTCAGAGATTCAGAGTTTTCTTGGGTTGGCAGGTTACTACCGGAGGTTTGTTAAAGACTTTTCCAAAA
This sequence comes from Ehretia macrophylla, assembly GCA_037974665.1. Classification (NCBI taxonomy): domain Eukaryota; kingdom Viridiplantae; phylum Streptophyta; class Magnoliopsida; order Boraginales; family Ehretiaceae; genus Ehretia; species Ehretia macrophylla. The sequence continues at coordinate 75,112,929 of CM075773.1, forward strand.
TTTTTGGACCTTTGAGCCAGTTGACTCGGAAGAAAGTTGCTTACAACTGGGATGCTAAATGTGAATCCAGTTTCCAAGAATTGAAGAAGAGGTTAACTACAGCTCCTATACTAGCTTTACCTGAGGGTACATAAAACTTTGTTGTTTATAGTGATGCATCAAAAGAAGGTTTGGGCTGTGTTTTAATGCAGAATGGTAAGGTGATTGCCTATGCTTCTGTGAAGTTGAAATCATATGAAGTCAATTACCCTACACATGATCTTGAGTTAGCTGCAGTTGTGTTTTCTTTGAAGAAGTGGCGTCATTACTTGTGGGGTAGTAGATTTGAAATTTTTACTGACCACAAGAGTCTCAAGTATTTGTTTTCACAAAAGGATTTGAATATGAAGCAGCGGAGATGGCTAGAGCTATTGAGTGGTTACAACTGTTCTATAAACTACGTGCCAGGTAAGGCAAATGTTGTTGCTGATGCTTTGAGCCGAAAGGCTACTGTTGCAAGCTTAATTATCAAGGATTGGGAGACTTTGGAAGAAATTTGTTCATGGAAGCCAGAAGCTACTGAGGTAGGGATTCGATTTGCTAGCTTACAAATTCAGTCAAGGTTGCTAGCATAGATCAGAGAGGCTCAGAAGACTGATCCTCACATCTTCAAAATCCAAGAAAAAGCTAAAGCGGGAGAGTCAGAGTTTAAATTACATGCAGATGGTATCTTCAGATTCAGGGACAGAGTATGTGTTCCTGGAGATCCGACTTTGAAGAATGAGATTCTATCCGAGGCATAAAATTCAAGGTATACGATTCACCCGGGCAGTACTAAAATGTATAGAGATTTGAAACAACACTTCTGGTGGAACAATATGAAGAAGGAGATTGCTGGGTATGTATCTAGGTGTTTGACTTATCAGAGGGTTAAAGTTGAGCATCAGAGGCCAGTTGGGCTTCTGCAGCCGTTGTTGATTCTGCAATGGAAGTGGGTGCATATAACAATGGACCTTGTAACCGATCTTCCTAGATCTCCGAGAGGATGTAATTCTGTTTGGGTTGTTGTGGACCGCTTGACTAAAGTTACACATTTTATTCTCGTGAACAAACAGGATAGCCTGGATAAACTAGCTGAGCTTTATGTTGCTAATATTGTGAGACTGCATGGTGTGCCACAGAGTATAGTGTCAGATAGAGATCCCAGATTCAGATCTCATTTTTGGCAGAAGTTGCAAGAGGCCATGGGAACTAAGTTGAGCTTCAGTACTACATACCATCCACAAACTGATGGCCAGTCTGAAAGAACTATTAGGATCTTGGAAGATATGCTACGGGCATGTGTGTTAGACTTTGGGAAGAATTGGGAGAAGTTTTTGCCTTTAGCGGAGTTCGCCTACAATAATAGTTATCAATCTACTATAGGTATGGCTCCCTACGAGGCATTGTACGGTCGTAAATGCAGATCCCCATTGTATTGGGAAGAAGTTGGAGAGATGAGAACAGTTGATCCCACTGTGTTACCTGAGATGATTAAGATGGTAGATAATGTTCACCTTATTCGCCAGTGTATGCTTACAGCTCAGAGTCATCAGAAGAGTTATGCGGATAAGCACAATCGGGATCTTGAGTTTGATTTGGGAGATTGGGTGTTTCTTAAGATTTTTCCTAGAAAAGGGATTGATTCGGCACGGTAAGAGCGGGAAACTTAGTCCCAGGTATGTGGGTCCGTATGAGATCACTGAAAAGGTAGGTCCTTTGGCTTATCGGTTAGCTTTACCACCGAGTTTGTCAAGACTACACGATGTTTTCCACGTGTCAATGTTAAAGAAGTACCATCCAGATCTTTCACATGTACTTGAACCAGAGCCTTTGCAGATTGAAGAAAAGTTGTCTTATGAGGAGAAACTGATTCGAATTGTGGATCGGAAAGTTCAGGAACTTCGCAGAAAGAGTATTCCGTTAGTAAAGGTTCTATGGGATCATCATGGGTTTGAGGAAGCCACTTGGGAAAGAGAGGACCAGGTTCGGAATCAGTATCCGGAGTTGTTTGTTGACCAGGTAGGAATTGTGTGGGCGCAATTGTTTTAAGGGGGAGAGGGTGTAATACCCAAGCCCGGAATATGGAATTTTCTTGATTATCTTTCTGGAAATTATATTTCTTAAATTCTTTGAGATTTAATTGTTACTTCTTTGTTGTTGCAAAGTGCATTGCATTTCGGGAGCGATAGCTAGAGAGTGTTTCCTAGTCCTCAGCAAATAGTGAAACTAGTATTTAGATGACTTAAATTTTATATTTTACTTGTTGTTAGCTAGAATTAAATTGGTGATGTTTGTTAGCTTTAAAAATGCATGAAAATAAGGCAATTTGACCAATTTTTAAGTAGTTGACCAAGGGTTTGACATATTGACCAAGTTGTCATCTTTTAATAAGCAAAATAACAAAGAAAAATAAAACTAAAAGCTGAAAACAGAATAGTGAGCAGGCCGAAACTTGAGAGGAAAAAAAAAAGATTTTCAACCTTCAATCTTCCAATCTTCGCGTGAGCTCGTGCGGGGTGGTTTCCGAGATGTCCAGCGTAGTTTTCTTAGCGACTAGGAGTGCCTAAGGTGAGGGAAGTACGTTATTTGCGCATTTAAATGTTATGTATGTCAACTTTTTGATTTTTAGATTTTATCCGTAGATTGTTGTTTTAATCATTTTGAAGCTTCTAGAATGTTCCTTGCCAATTGTAGAACATGTATTTATGGCTTTTTAACATTTTCTACGGTTGAATGTTGAGATTGCAATTTAAAATGTCAATTGAATAGTAATATGTGAATAGTAAACCCTTGAAACGATGAAGTTGCGCTGTTATGCTTTTCGTTGATGTAGAAATGTGCTAGGTATGCTAGAATGCCTAAATGCATGGTTTGTTTAGGTTGCGTAATGGAAAAAATGAGAAAAACGCCTTGGTGAAAGTCGGGGTCGTTTAAGTCGAGCTTGGCATTTTCTCATTTTGTGTGTTGGCATTGTCTCGAGAGGCCATGGAAGCACTTTTGGTGCGGTTGTGGCGTTAGTTGGGTGTTTGGTTAGTATAGTTGTAGTTCAAATGAGCAAAAGGGGAAATCGGGACTTTGCGTGAATTCTAGGGTAAAGTAGGGTTTCGGGGTCTTTAGACGTGCCTTATGATAACCTAGGAGGACTGGTGAAGTCGGTTTCCAGAACTCGTAGCTCGTTTGGAAGTAGTAGCGTTTTGATAGTTGGGGTCGATTTGTCGTTTTGCTTGTTTTTCTTGATATTATGCCTATCGAATGTTTAAAATAGCTTGATATGCTTGTTAGAGTTGATTTTGATTGGAATGGATATCAACTATGGCTATTGTGTGCGAGAGTAACCTACTTTGTTATTCTCCCACATGTGGCTTTATTGCTCGATTGTTGCATAGTATATTGTATTGCATTCATAGAGTCAGGGCGGTGTGATGGGCCTCTTTGGGTAGCCTTGGGTTGCCAGTGTTGGTTGCCCTAGCTCCGTGTCCTATTCCCTCTTCTCACTTGGGTTGCCTCCCAGGGAAATTTGGGTCGTAGATTGATGGATACTTCCGGGGTATTCCAAACTAGTGTTATAAGGTGGTTTGGGCCGGCGCATCGTCATCGAATTCGTGATTGAAAGTTGCTCATGAAAAGAGTACCGTATCCTTTGAATGAGTGTTTATAGTTTTAATGCTTGCCTTGCTTTATTGGTGGCTTTGTTGAATCTCTATATGATATTTGTATGAATTGCTTGACTAATTGCATTGTATACTCCTCTCATCTCCGTCCTTGAGACCAATTGCCCTCGCTGAGCAATAGTTTTTGCTCATTCCTTTCTATACTATATTTTACAGGAGTAGTTGAAGTAGACCTTATTGAGGTAATAGAGGAGGAAGAGCAGGTGGAGGTGTTTCCGTGATAGCACTTCTTTGATTTGCTGATGGTTGGTTGCCAGACTTTTGTGCGAGCCATGCTTGATGTGTTTAATGCTTGGTTGTCGCTTTATTTTGAGGCTTATAGCCTTGTATGTAGTTCTATTTTGAGACCTTAATGGTTTTTATTGTAAATGTTTAAAGATTGTAAAGTTGTAAAGTTATACTCTTATGACTAGTAAAGAATTGCATACTAATGGTTAAATGTTTAGTGGCATAAATAGTTGTGTAGTATGTATGGCATTTTGGTTTGGGAAGTTGGTTAATAAGAGGATGTATGTTTTGAAAGAAAGTCGGCTTGTTTTAATTGTTTTTATGGCTTTTGTAAGTACTATGTTGATTTTAGGGTTTTCGGATCATCCGCGGTACAGGGGAGACTCCGTCCGTGTGTCAGGTCCGGGCTTGGCCTTTTGCGGGGTCAGGTCGGGGCGTGACACTCTCACACTTCTTATCCCAAACAAAACTAGTCTGTTTCTGAGTTAACCTAGAAAGTGGCCCGGCAATCTTCGATAAGTGCTTGACAAACCTACAGTAATAACCTGCCAAGCCAAGAAAGCTATGAACCTTCGAAACATTATCCGGACGTTTCCAAGACATCACCGACTCAATCTTAGTAGGATCTACAGAAATACCGCTCTGTGTGATAACATGACCAAGAAAAGATATGAGTTGCAGCCAAAATTCACATTTGCTGAACTTTGCAAACAACTGATGCTCCTGCAGCTTCTGTAAGACAAGCCGCAGATGTTGCTCGTGCTCCAATTCAGACTTAGAATAAACCAAGATATCATCAATAAAGATCACCACAAACTGGTCTAAGTACGGCTGAAAAACCCGATGCATAAGGTCCATAAATGCTGCAGGTGCATTAGTTAATCCAAAGGGCATAAGTACAAACTCATAATGCCCGTACCGAGTCCTGAAGGCAAACTTCGGAACATCTTCCGTGCGAATCCGAAACTGATAATATCCCTGCCTCAAGTCAAACTTAGAGTAGACTTTAGCTCCCTGAAATTGATCAAATAACTCGTCAATCAGTGGCAAAGGATACTTGTTCTTGATAGTCACCTGATTCAAACCACGATAATCAATGCATAACCTCAAGGTACCATCCTTCTTCTTCAGAAATAAAATAGGAGCTCCCCAAGATAAAGAACTCTGCTGAATGAAACCCTTCTCTATTAACTCCTGTAACTGAGGTCCTTCAACTCAGCTGGTGCCATCTGGTACGCTGATTTAGAAATAGGTTGAGTACCGGGAACAAGATTGATCACAAACTCCACATCTCTCTCTAGCGGTAACCCTGGCAACTCCTCGGGAAATACATTAGGATATTCCCGAATAATAGGAACTTCCTCCAGTTGTAGCTTATCAGATGGCTTGTTGATCAAATAAGCTAAATAACCCGAACATCCCTTACTCACCAACTTAACGGCTTTAGTTGCTGAGATAACAAAACTCGTCTTAGCACCCCGATTCCCTACTACATCAACTTCTGGCTGATTTGGCAAACAAAACTGTACTACTTTTGTTCTATAGTTCAACTGGGCATTATACTTAGATAACCAATCCATACCCAAGATAACATCGTACTCCCGGATAGGAAATAAGATAAGGTCTGAATGAAAATTATACCCCTTAACATGAATTATACAATCCTTACATACTAAGCCAGTAATATACTTATCAGTCAAAGAGGTACTAATCTCAACCACATAAGGCAGTCTTTCAGTTTGCACATTAACACGTTGTACACAAGCAGGAGTAATGAAAGAATGCGTAGCACCAGAATCAATCAACACTTTAACAAGTCGATCAAGTATAGGGAAGTTACCTTCCACAACTGCAGTCTCCTCAGGCATCTCCTCCAAGTCAACTGCGTAGGCCCGAGCCTGAACCCGCTACTGCTGAGGTGCACTGCCCGCAGGTGGACCCTAATAACCCTGAGTCACTGCCCGACCTTCAGTCCTCTAATATCTAGGGCAATCCCTCGCCCTATGCTGATTGTTACCGCAACCCAAGCAAGCCCCTGACTTCACTCTGCAGTCGGCCTCCACATGGCCCTGGCGCTTGCAGTAAGTACACTGCGGTGATGAGGCACTAACACTGCCCCTGGAAGAACCAGTAGTTGAAGAAGCAGCTGTACCAGCTTGCTGCTGAGGTCTAGCAAAACTAGGCCTATATTGACCCTAAGACTGGGCTGGCTTGTACTGGGACTGAACCTGATAGGACCCCTGTTGAAACTGAGATCGATAATAACTTTGCTGACCCTGTGGCCTGAAAGAACCCTACTGAGCTGGCGGCCTGTACACAACCTGCTGTACTGAAGGCCTATACACCTCCTGTTGACCCTGCGTTTGAAATGGCCTCTTGCTAGGCTGGCTAGATACAATATGTTCCCCTTTTCTCTTCTCTAGTCTAGAAGCTGCATCAAAGGCCTCCGTAAGTATATCATACCGATTCAGGGCCATCGCATCCTGAATCTCGGGCCTTAACCCCAACATGAATCTACGAGTCATACGTTCCTCATTAGCCACTTACTCTGGTGTATACCGGGATAACCTAGTGAAAGTGGCCTCATACTGAGCCACTGAAGCATCTCCATGCACTAAGGCTAGAAACTCCGCCTCTCTCCGTTCCCTCGCGATCCTCGGGACATATTTTGCCCGAAAAGCTAATAGAAAAGTATCCCAAACATACGGAATACCCTGAGTCTCCCAGCTAGTTTTCACCGTGCACCACCATTCTTTTACCTCATCATCTAGCAAGTACACAACAAAAGTGACCTTCCGCTCATCGGTATAATCAACAGGGTCAAAAATCTTCTCCACCTTGCTAATCCACGCCCCAGCATTCCTGTCATCCGGCTCCCCCTGAAACCGCGGTGGATAATACCCTAAAAACTCTTTCAGTGTACCACGACTGTGGTACCCACCTTGTGCATTCAACAACTGATTCTGCAATGCCTGATTTTGGGCAGCCTGCCCTGCCAGTAACTGTGCTTGACTGGCCATGATCTTGTTCATCCTATCAAAAGCTGTACCTATACGATCTTCATCCCTAACTTGGCCTGGTGCCACATTTCTCGGAATCTCATCAGTCATCTCAGTCCTACCTCTGGTCCTCGGTCTTCCCGTCATTCTACTAATCAAAGAGTTAGCAAAGGTTATAGCACATAAGCAAACTATGAACAACTATTAACACATAAGCAACAAACTCATATAAATCACATAAATCACTTAAGTATCAATCACATAAACAAATTAATCACATAATCACATAAGCACTAAATCACATAATCACTTAATCACTTAACCATATTAAAACATAGTTCACTTTTCTTTCACTTCATACATACTTTCATGCTAAGACCATTACCCACATTCCGAGAATACCCCGGCTGACAGCTAACATGCGCTCTGATACCACTTAAATGTCACGTCCCAACTCGACCCCACCTACAATTAGTCAGGACGTAATGGAATTTCAGCAGTATAACGACAGTAATTAAGACACCGAGGCTTTAAACCAACCTCTCAGTACATCATACATTCAACTCCTCAACGAAACAACAATCAATTCCTCAATACCATTAACAACATACAACATAATCATATTATACAATAATCATCCTTAGACAATCCATTCATAGTTATACGCCTCCGTTCCAACATAATACCTTAACTTTAACATACATGTCAAAATAGACTATAAACCAATTTAGTAATCTAAACAGGGTCAAAAGAAGACTACTAAACCATTATACATAAGTCTTTATACTAAGGTAGGTTTTACAATACATCATATTACAATAACTACAAATAATCTCATGGCAAAGACTCCTGTACATAAGACTCATCCACGTAAGGCACATTTTCCTCTTCTGGAGGCACGTACTCGTAATCTTGCTCAATAACACCGGTATGCATGCAATAATAGAGAGTGAGCTTATATAAACAAGCTCAGTGAGAATCCGATAGATCTCTAACAGTATTTACTATACTCATCGGAATTGATCCTTTGAGCAGTAAACACGCAATAAAGCATCAATAACAATATAAACACATAACTATAATGACCAATCAATAAAGGATACTCTAGTTGGTGTAGCTCCAAACGCCATCACGATCTCAACCATTCTTCTTATAACTCCCAATTACTCACGCACCCGAGGTACTTTACTAGCCTCTCCCTCTATGACACCTCTGTCATGCGAGCTGGGGGTAGTCTCTGGTAGTCATTATAGCATATTATATTACTATATTGATGATTATGATCTATTGATATGAGTAATATCTGCATACTTGATAAATCCACTTGTGGATTTTTAAGTGAACTCCTTGGAAATGTTTCACCTATTTCAAACAAGATTAAAGAGTTAGATTTCATTTAAAATGTAGATAAACCTTGTGATTGCAAAAGAATAGTGGGAACGCATCTACTTTTCATGATTGCAATAATGATGACTTCAATATCATAGTTGATTATATGTGTGTTATGATATTAATTATAGTCTAGTCATATTAAATGCTCTCCATTTAGAACTTGTCGTTCGTATCTTGTGAATTTGTAGCTATAATGATAGTACAAATAGATTACTCGGCATATTCCTTAGATTGTACATAAGAGTATTTTTGAAGGTGTTCAAGAAACTCTAGTTGCGTAGCAAATTTGTATTCAAAGTTATAGTAACTTCATATTTGTTATACTATGTACAAGACTTGATATTGCGTAAACTGTAAAGTGTTACGAGTAAATATCAGTCCAATCCAGGTTTCGGAATGGTGGATAAAATTGAAGTATATTCTTAAGTACTTGGGAAGCACTAAAGATATATTTTAGTTCATGGAGGAGGTAAATTCCGTAGTGACAGATTTACTAGTTCAGATTCTTAATCTGAATCTTATAATAGAATGTCTATATTAGGGTTCACGTTTATTTGTAGTAGGAGCTCAGTAATTTAGAAAGGTTCTGAGAAAACTGTAGATTCCATTACATAACTCATGTCTTTTGTGATATGTAATATTACGAAAGAAGTTGTTTGGATCAAGGAAATCATATGAGTTACTTATGGTTCTTATCGTTAAGTTGTGATCCTTTTGTGTTACGACTATACAGAGCTACTGCACAAGCTTATGGAACCAAGGTCTCACTGTATGTCCAAACATTTGAAAAAGTGTTTTCATCTTCATGTGTTGTATCTGTAGCCAATAATCATATTGTGATATGTCATTGTAGAAAATGGCCACATCACTTGATGCGGCTGACCCACTAACCGTAGCTATGAATTTGTCACAGCTAGGTGCTTGTTTTGAGAAGATGGATATGAGATATCATTGTTTATTGTACTAATATTATGTTATATAGCATTAGTGCAAGTAGAGATTGTTGGAGATATGCCTTAATGCTACATACTTAGATGACATATATTGGGGTATTTTGACATTAACTTGTATATTATGGCATTCATGTCTATATGTGTGTTTTCATATTGACATAATTAGCACATTCATATTCTCATTCTTTAATGTGTATGAATGAGTCCCTAGTATTTTCATTATAGGAATGTATTCTAAAAGCATTTAGAATATGTTGGCGTATTTCCTTAATATGATAAATACTTAAAGTATTTATAGTCTTTAGATTATTTGATTGGGACTTAATTAATCTATTACGGACTATCACATATGTTGTTACCTTTGATTAACATAGGGATATTAATGATAAAGGATGGTGAGCCACGTGCCATAACAGTATATGTGATACCCCGAACCTGGCATGTATTCAATAGCATTTAAAGTTCATTTAAATTGCATTTTATTGACCTTTCACCTTCTTTGACCAAACTAGTTGACTTTTCATCTACATTGACCAACTAGGACAAGTTAGAAATTTTTGAAATGTTTAATAAAAGGCAAACTTGGGATTAGAAATAAAAAAATGCAATGTTAAGTTAGTCAAATTTTGGGTCAACTTTGGAATTAAATCTGAACCAATTGGGGAAGAGTTAGGTATCAAATTATATATGGTTGGAAAGCTCTATGAGTCTAGTTTCTGAGGCTTCAAACCGTTCGTGAATTGGAGTTTTCTAGAAGAAGTTATGACCGTTTTCGTAAGGTCGCACATAGCTGTTTTGGTTTAGCGGGTTGACCGAATTTTGACCTTTGACTTCTTGTCATTTTTTTTTTAAATAAGCAGAATGTGCACGAAAAAAAAATAGAGAAAAAAAACTTGAAACCATGAGGAAAAGAAGGAGAAAAAAAAAAGAAAATCTCAACTTCAAATCTTCGATTCTTCGCGTGGGCTTGTGTGGGGTGGTTTCCGAGGCACTCTACGAGGCTTTCCTAGCGTCTAGGAGCGTCTAAGGTGAGGGTTTCATCGTTATTTGTGCATTTGAAATATTTGTATCTAAACTTTGATTTTTGGATTTTATGCGTAGATTGTTGTTTTAATCATTTTGTTGCTTAAAGAATGTTCCTTGTTGATTGTAGAACATGTATTTATAGCTTTTTAACATTTTATGCGGTAAAATGTTGAGATTGCAATTTAAATTGATTAATGAATAGTGTTTTATGAATAGTAAACCCTTCAAATGATGAAGTTGCTCCGTTATGCTGTCCGTTGATGTAGGAAGATGCTAGATATGCTAGAATGCCTAAATGTGTGGTTTAATTGGAATGTGTAATGGAAAAATGGAGAAAAACGGCTTAGTGAAAGTCGGGGTCGTTTAGGTCGAGTTTGGCGTTTTCTCATTTTGCGTGTTGGCATTGTTTCGGGAGGCCATGGAAGCACTTTTGGTGCGATTATGGCATTGGTTGGGTGTTTGGTTGGTATAGTTGTAGTTCAAACGAGCAAAAGGGGAAATTGGGGCTTTGCGCGAATTCTAAGGTAAAGTAGGGTTTCGGGGTCCTTGGACGTGCCTTATGGTGACCTAGGAGGATTGGCGAAGTCGGTTTCCAGAACTCGTGGCTCGTTTGGAAATGGTAGTGTTTTGATAGTTGGGGCCGATTTGTGATTTTTCTTGTTATCTTGATATTATGCCTATAGAATGCTTAGGGTTGCTTGATATACTTGTTTAATTGGTGTTATTGTTGCTTATTATTGCTTGTTATGCTTGAAAAGTTAGTTGAATGCTAGTATTAATTGTGATTGCTTGCTATCTCGTTTGTTGTCACTAGTTTGTATTGTTGTGCTATCGCTCGTTTATTGCCTTGTATTGAGTCTTGCATTGCATAGTGTCTCGCGCGTGAGTGATGGGCCTCTCTGGGTAGCCTCGGGTTGCCAGTGTTGGTTGCTCTAGCTCCGCTGCTATTCCCTTTCTCGCTTGGGTTGCCTCCCAGGGAGATTTGGGTCGTAGAATTGATGGATACTTCTGGGGTATTCCAAACTGGTGTTATAAGGTGGATCCGCGCTTATTGTCATCGTTGTCAACATCAAGCTCGAGATTGATGTATCGCTCGTGAAATGGTACATTGCTCATATGAGTGAACCATAGCCTTCAGAGTGTGATATAGCTTTGAATGGTTGTGTTAATGCTTTCAGTAATTGCTTATTGTATTGATTGTTTGTCTTGATTGCTTATTTATCAGTTATATTGCTTAACTGTCTTATTTGCATTGCATGACTTTCTTTCTCTCCAACTCGATATCTGTCTCGCCCTCACTGAGTATACGTGTTGTGTATACTCACTCCTCACCACCATATTTCAAGAAATTTCATGTTAATTGGAAAGTTCGTGATTTTGTGAAAGTTCGTTGCTTGAAGAGTTGTCTTGCGTGCCTATGTGGCTTGAGTGTCGAAGTTGTAAAGATATATGTTTTCATATGTTGTAGGTATTTATTGCTAAAAGAAATGTAATTTAAATTTAGCTAAGCAGTTGAGGTGAATTGATAAGCTAGTTTATGTAATCAGTTAGCATAGCTTATCTTCAATGCATGTTTGTAATGTCCAAAGGAAAAGAGTTAGAATGGCATGATAGTTTATTTTATGCAGTAGCTTAGTATGGTTTAATTGTTTAGTTTGAATGTACTGGTCAAAAATGAAAAGAGATAGGTTAGCTTTTAAATTGGAAATGTATGTATACCTGCTGAGTTTAATTGTTGAAAATCGAGGCTCGGATGGCCTTGAGGAAGTTTTGTATGGTTGGACATGGCGTTGGTCCATTTAAATGCTATTACAGGTTTTATATTTTGCCTAGAAACAGGGGAGACTCCGTCCGTTTTCCCTAAAAATTATGCCCGGGTTTGGATTTGGGTTGTGATTAGATTGATTGATAGAACTCCCGATCTCGAGAGGGATCGGGGTGTTACAGGTGGTATCAGAGCTTGTCTAGCTCATAAGCTGGGACAGGGTCCTCGGTCTGGTGGGTAGTGATCCTTGAATGTGTGCTTGTTAAGTGTGTCTTGAAAGTGTATGCTTGTATGTGAGATTGTGTGTCTTGACTTGAATGTATGCACTTATGTGATATAGTTATGTGTTATGTGTTATGTGTTAAATGTTTCTCAAGAAAGGTGAAATATCTAGTTGTCTATCGAATTGACTTATTGAATTGGCATCGTGAATCGAATCGACCTCGTGAATTGTTATTTGCTTGAAGTATTGCTTGTAATGTATGTATTGAAATGTCTTGAATTGGTTATGCTATGATTTCAATTGATTATGTTGTGCTTGACTTGATTATCGTGATTGAGTAACTTTGTTGAATAAACTCTTTTGTGAACTTGCTTGCATAATAGTACAAGGCATGTGTATAACTGCGATATATTGGCATTGATACATGTCCTATTGAAATGGTAAGTAAGTCCTCTTCCTCCCATGAAAAAAGTGGTTCACAGCTAGCCACTCAAGGTGTATGGGTGGCAGGAAATGAATGACATTTAATTAGCCTTTATTTGGGAGTTGGTGTTTGCTTTTGGAGCTCGGTTATTGGCGAATCTCTAAGGTCTTCCTCTGTGATTAACAGTTGTGAAGAGTAGCTTTCTCTTGGGGTTTTATTTGATTGTTCTCTGGGGCATTCTTTGGTTTTCTCAATGGGTATTCTTTGGAGACTTCTGTTGGCACTTTTTGGTGGACTTGGCTATTGGGGTTTCAATTGGATTTATTGCACGGTATTATCTATAGTATATGTGTCTCGGTCTTTATTGGTGTGATACTGACATCCCTGATTGGAAATTCTTCAATGGCATTTTATAGAATTCTTAGTGGGCATTCTACTAGTATCTTTCCTTGATGGCACTTATTGGAAGTCTTACACTTGGAATCCTGTTCAGACTTATTATCTCATATTGCTTATGGTATGCTGTGGAATACTTTGGGCTTTCTTGGTGGTAAATTGTGTAAGTTCTCACCTGGCGAACAGTGAAGAGGCCTTGGAGTTTGGTTTTGTATGTTGTACACCTGCTCGGGAATCTTACTCGGATTTCTTATCTAGTTGGAAAAATTATATTTGTTATTTAACTTGACTGTCTTATTAGACACATGATAATTCCTCTAGTATTTCCTTAGACATTCTTCTCAGCATTTGATAGCGATACTCGGAATCTAATGGGTTGTCTTATGGGGTTATTATTTGGAAGGCTTCTTTGGAACTTTTGAAGTATATTTGATTGGGTTTCTTAGTATTTTCTTCGCACTCTTATCAGGGAATTCTTTTATGAAATTCATGACCAGTGGGGTACTTATTTGGACCTCTGGATGGAACCTTTGTTTGAGCCTTTATTTGGCTTCTTGTTTGGGAATTCTCAGGCAGTAATAGTTGAACTTCTACTCGAGATTCGTGTATGGGGTATTCATTCGGTATTCTTCTTATCATTAATATGTGATGTGATTTTATCTACAGTATCTTTGCTTAGGTCTTTATTGGTATTATCTCGGCGCTTTTGGTTGGAATTTTATTCTTCTTTGGTATTCATGTCAACGGGATTCTTCAACCGATGAAGATTAGTCAGAATTGGATTTCAGATGATGCTGAGTTCTATTGGAAGAAGAATTGCAAAGACGCAATTGTTTAAGGGGGGAAGGATGTGATACCCCGAACCTGGCATGTATTCAATAGCATTTAAAGTTCATTTAAATTGCATTTTATTGACCTTTCACCTTCTTTGACCAAACTAGTTGACTTTTCATCTACATTGACCAACTAGGACAAGGTGGGAATTTTTGAAATGTTTAATAAAAGGCAAACTTGGGATTAGAAATAAAAAAATGCAATGTTAAGTTAGTCAAATTTTGGGTCAACTTTGGAATTAAATCTGAACCAATTGGGGAAGAGTTAGGTAGCAAATTATATATGGTTGGAAAGCTCTATGAGTCTAGTTTCTGAGGCTTCAAACCGTTTGTGAATTGGAGTTTTCTAGAAGAAGTTATGGCCGTTTTCGTAAGGTCGCGCATAGCTGTTTTGGTTTAGCGGGTTGACCGAATTTTGACCTTTGACTTCTTGTCTTTTTTTTAAAAAATAAGCAGAATGTGCACGAAAAAAAAACAGAGAAAAAAAACTTGAAACCATGAGGAAAAGAAGGAGAAAAAAAAAAGAAAATCTCAACTTCAAATCTTCGATTCTTCACTTGGGCTTGTGCGGGGTGGTTTCCGAGGCACTCTACGAGGTTTTCCTAGCGTCTAGGAGCGTCTAAGGTGAGGGTTTCATTGTTATTTGCGCATTTGAAATATTTGTATCTAAACTTTGATTTTTGGATTTTATGCGTAGATTGTTGTTTTAATCGTTTTGTTGCTTAAAGAATGTTCCTTGTTGATTGTAGAACATGCATTTATAGTTTTTTAACATTTTCTGCGGTTAAATGTTGAGATTGCAATTTAAATTGATTAATGAATAGTATTTTATGAATAGTAAACCCTTGAAACGATGAAGTTGCTCCGTTATGCTGTCCGTTGATGTAGGAAAATGCTAGATATGCTAGAATGCCTAAATGTATGGTTTAATTGGAATGTGTAATGGAAAAACGGAGAAAAATAGCTTAGTGAAAGTCGGGGTCGTTTAGGTCGAGTTTGGCATTTTCTCATTTTGTGTGTTGGCATTGTTTCGGGAGGCCATGGAAGCACTTTTGGTGCGATTATGGCATTGGTTGGGTGTTTGGTTGGTATAGTTGTAGTTCAAATGAGCAAAGGGGGAAATCGGGGCTTTGCGCGAATTCTAGGGTAAAGTAGGGTTTCGGGGTCCTTAGACGTGCCTTATGGTAACCTAGGAGGATTGGCGAAGTCGGTTTTCAGAACTCGTGGCTCGTTTGGAAATGGTAGTGTTTTGATAGTTGGGGCCGATTTGTGATTTTTCGTGTTATCTTGATATTATGCCTATAGAATGCTTAGGGTTGCTTGATATACTTGTTTAATTGGTGTTATTGTTGCTTATTATTGCTTGTTATGCTTGAAAAGTTAGTTGAATGCTAGTATTGATTGTGATTGCTTGTTATCTCGTTTGTTGTCACTAGTTTGTATTGTTGTACTATCGCTCGCTTATTGCCTTGTATCGAGTCTTGCATTGCATTGTATCTCGCGCGTGAGTGATGGGCCTCTATGGGTAGCCTCGGGTTGCTAGTGTTGGTTGCTCTAGCTCCGCTGCTATTCCCTTTCTCGCTTGGGTTGCCTCCCTGGGAGATTTGGGTCGTAGAATTGATGGATACTTCCGGTGTATTCCAAATTGGTGTTATGAGGTGGATGCGCGCTTATTGTCATCGTTGTCAACATCAAGCTCGAGATTGATGTATCGCTCGTGAAATGGTACATTGCTCATATGAGTGAACCATAGCCTTCAGAGTGTGGTATAGCTTTGAATGGTTGTGTTAATGCTTTCAGTAATTGCTTATTGTATTGATTGTTTGTCTTGATTGCTTATTTATCAGTTATATTGCTTAACTGTCTTATTTGCATTGCACGACTTTCTTTCTCTCCAACTCGATATCTGTCTCGCCCTCACTGAGTATACGTGTTGTGTATACTCACTCCTCACCACCACATTTCAGGAAATTTCATGTTAGCTGGAAAGTTCGTGATTTTGTGAAAGTTCATTGCCTGAAGAGTTGTCTTGCGTGCCTATGTGGCTTGAGTGTTGAAGTTGTAAAGATATATGTTTTCATATCTTGTAGGTATTTATTGCTAAAAGAAATGTAATTTAAATTTAGCTAAGCAGTTGAGGTGAATTGATAAACTAGTTTATGTAATCAGTTAGCATAGCTTATCTTCAATGCATGTTTGTAATGTCCAAAGGAAAAGAGTTAGAATGGCATGATAGTTTATTTTATGCAGTAGCTTAGTATGGTTTAATTGTCTAGTTTGAATGTACTGGTCAAAAATGAAAAGAGATAGGTTAGCTTTTAAATTGGAAATGTATGTATACCTGCTGAGTTTAATTGTTGAAAACCGAGGCTCGGATGGCCTTGAGGAAGTTTTGTATGGTTGGACATGGCGTTGGTCCATTTAAATGCTATTGCAGGTTTTATATTTTGCCTAGAAATAGGGGAGACTCCGTCCGTTTTCCCTAAAAATTATGCTCGGGTTTGGATTTGGGTTGTGATTAGATTGATTGATAGAACTCTCGATCTCGAGAGGGATCGGGGTGTTACTGTATAGGGATGCGACTAACAAACATGTGGGTGACTATTAGTTGAATAGTTCACTAAATATGACGTAAATAACAAATTACATGACTTTGGATTAATAATTTGTTATTTGTTGCGATTGTGCATGTAATCCTTAGCCTTGAGATATTACGGCTGTCATATGTATTGGGGTTTGATTCTAGCATTTGGACAATGATTGTCTCGACAAACGAGATGAGATACGTCTTCTCGTAGTTTCATTCGTCTGGTATAGTGATTGACAGGTAGTGGTCAAGATAGGATCCATTAACCTCCGGCGTGAGGTGATGTCCTATGCGATCCAAGTTTGGTTGTTGAATGAAGAAGTCCTTGGCCAAGGCATGAATGATGGAAATGGGTTTTTCCATGGGTCATCTCTCATTCCACCATTTGGATCTATGCATCGTTTCGAGTCTATGAACTTAATCGGATCATGGTTCTTCCTCGATGGGACAACTAATGGAAGGATTGGATTGTACGATAATCGGTGACAATAAATAGTTTCACTTGAATAAGACTTCATTGTTTTATAAACTGTCTTGATACGTTGGTAGCTAGAACGTCACTCAAGAACTCTGAAGGTGTTTTGAGAATGACGGGATATATTCTCTAAACAAATCAAATAGTTTGATTAACATTGAAAGTGTTCAATGTTTCTTCAATGCTATATAGCAGTGAATTTAGAAAGTCACACACAATAGAGCATAGTGAATGTTTTTCCTATTGAGCTTGATTTAGCTTCTCTTAAATTGTTAAAGTGTTAACAATTGCGTTTATTTTCTCTTGAATTGTTAAAGTGTTAACAATTGCGTTTAGTTTCTCTTGAGTTGTTAAAGTGTTGACAATTATATTTTGTTTCTCTTATATTGTTAAGGAGTTAACAATTATGTAATTGTTAAGGAGTTAACAATGGTGTAATTGACCTTTTAAAAGTTATTGGGATCAATATACAATTATTATTAAGTGTTGGGGCTAATGTGAAAATATGAAAAGGTTGTTTTCATAATTTCAACTAATTGTGATTAGGTTGAATATTTAAATACATTAGTGAAAAAGTACTACAATAAAAGAAACAAAAGATGACAAAGTTGTCATCTTTTCTTTTCTAACAAAGAGAGTCACACAACCAAGAATTAAGAAAGGTTGTCTTCTCTTTTGTTTAAAAGTTGGGACAACAATGAGGAAAGTAAGGAAAAAAGATGACAAGGCTTGTCATCTTTCTATTCTCTCCACACGTTGGAGATAACTATCAAGAGAGAAGAATTTTCTTCTTCTTTGCTTGGCTAAGCCTCCATGGCTGATATGAACAAGAGAAAAACTCAGCAATGAAGAAGCCTTCTCTTCTTCATGATACATGGCTGAAAAATAAAGTACATAGAGAAGAAGTAGTCTTCTCTTCTTCTTCTTCTTCTTCATAAAAAACGCAGCCATGAAGAACACAAGAAGGAGGAAATGGTTTTGCTCTTTTCTTCACAATCAAGCTCATAAATCTTCCATGGTAGATCTAGCACAAAACAACCATGAAGGTGGAGAAGCGATTCTTTGCTCGTGTGGACGGACTAGAGCTCTTGTGCATTCAAGAGGAGGTGCCTTCCATCAAGTGAGCAAAAATTTCAGATTCATACTTCCATGAGTTGTCTACAAGAGGTATACTCTTCTACTATCTCTTGTCAATATATATACTTGCTATATATATGTTTTGCATATGTTAATCACATTATATGAAGATTAGAGTTTCATATTAACATTTGCTTTGAATTCCTAAAAAAATTTGAATGTCATGTTCGCTTCCGCTCAATTCTTAGCTCTAAATATATGAGATCCTTCAAGATTAATAGAATGTTGGTAAGATTAATCTTAACCCTTAAAGTTAACATCACTTGTCAACCAGTTGATGACTTTATGGTTATATAGAAATATGATTGGAACTTTAATTTTTTAATAGTTGTATGTGGAGGATTGTGTAGGTGATCTAGGGCTATGATGGACTTAATAACATGGTAAGTTGAAGTTTGTATAGTTCATAAGCTAAGATAGGATTCTTGGACTGTCAGGTAGTAATTTTGATGTGAACTTGTCTTGGGAGATGTGTACAATGTATGCTTTAAGTGTTTGATTATGTTACAATTGCTTTATGTATGCTAGGTTGCACATTAGTGATAATGTTGCATCATATAGTAATTATGCATTAATTTATAGTTACTTTTATATGGTATGATGATATAAGTATATACCTGTTTCTCATGTGACATAATTGCATATATGCATATCATATATTGGGGTTACTTCTTTTGGGTGAAGTAAGAATGACTAGAAGAGCTCTCGACATCAAGAAAAGACTCCGAAGAAATGAGTTCGTGATTTTTAAGCAGGGAGATTTAACGACTACCCGATATGAAGCTCGGTTTAATCAACTATCACACTATACTTCGGGGATGATACAGACTATTGGAAAGAGGATCCAAAGGTCTATTGGATCTCATTATTTGGAATTCTCATCCAGCAGTCGATATCAAGTATTTGAGATTTTACACGGTATTCATATTTGATATCATTCCTCGATAATCCTGTTCGGCCCTCTATTTCAGAATTCTTGATTTGGATTTTTTATTGGGTATTCTCCTCTGGCGTTCATATTCAATGGTCCATCTCGGGATTCATATTTGGAGATCGTAACTGGCATTTGGTGACCCGGTAGCTGTAATCTTCTTCGTATGGTATTCTTATTCAGAGCCTTTATTTGGCCTCCTTTTCTCGGGATTTTCTATGTGGTATTTTCTTTGGTATTCGATGTCTTTATTTGGAATTCTTATTCGATATACCTATGTGATAATCATGTTCGGGATTCTTATACGATATTATCTGGAGTTCTTATTTGGGGTTATTAAATGGTATTCTCCCTTGACGATCATTGGAATTCTTATGAGCGGTGATACATTCATGGTTGCCTAGCTAATTTTCCTGGAACCAGATTCTTATTCGTTTAGTTGGGAT
This sequence comes from Ehretia macrophylla, assembly GCA_037974665.1. Taxonomy (NCBI): domain Eukaryota; kingdom Viridiplantae; phylum Streptophyta; class Magnoliopsida; order Boraginales; family Ehretiaceae; genus Ehretia; species Ehretia macrophylla. Next base: position 75,132,436 of record CM075773.1, read on the forward strand.
CCCTAGGTTGCTCTCAACATTCAAGTTGTTCTGAGAATGAAGGAGGAACGCAATTCTATTAATGAGGGGAGAATATGAGACCCCGTACCGAGCCGTACAGAGCTCGTATAGAACTCGTGTGCATTTCATAACATTTCATATATTTTTGCATCATTTAATATGCCTTTATATCAATTTATATGCTTTTATTTTGATTTATGTGCATTTATCTCAATTTACATGTATTTTATCATTTTACGTGCATTTACATCGTTGTACGTGCACTTGTATTTGTTAACGTGCAATTATGTAATTTAGGTATCGTAGGAATTAATTAAAACATTATTAAGCTAGAACAAGCAACTAACTAGTCAAGACTCAACTAGAATGACAAACTAGAAATACATACATTAGTTGAAGGGTACTCTTGCCTTTAGGCAAAATCTAAAAATATCCTACACTATTTATCCTAGGCAAAAACACACAAACATACACTAATACACAATCACTCACACGACACACACACACACACTCTACACGCCTGGGAAGAGAAAAAGAAAGGAGGAAAGAAGAGGAAGAAGGAGGAAGAAGAAGCCATTTCCAACCATTTCTTTGCATGTACAAGCTTGTTCTTGCTCCATACTTGCTTGTTAACAATATTCTTGAATTCAAACTCAAAAGCTAAGGTGCGGCATGTGACGCCCGATATTCTACCGTACACATTTTTAACTGTTGCATCCATTAATTGCGCATTTAATTATGTGCTTTACTTGTTGTCTTTCTTAGCTACTATTCATTCCATTTTTCAACTGCATTATATTAATGAATTAGTATTTTTATTAAATCATATTAATTATTTTAGGAGTGAGAAAAATATGCATTTGAGCTAGGAGCGATAGGAACCTTCGTTTAAAAAATAGTTTAGTGAACTAGTGAATAGTATTACGTATGAACAATATGTTTTAGTTAGCTAGCACAAAATTGCAATCATAGACTCGTTTTTAAGTTAACTAGGCTCATTTTTTTAGACCATACACTCACCTAAATAGGCCCCACCCTAATATATAATCAACCAAACACAAACAAGTCATAACTAAACAAAAAAAAAAGGAAGATGCAGAAATTACTGTAGCAAATCCGCGAATCAACATAGGAGGAGAATGAGAGGATTTTGCTCATCAAATCTTCAAGTCAAGCCAAGCCAAGCAAGGAGCAAGTAGTTTAAGGTGTTTGCTAGCCTCCCGAGAGTTCCTACGCGCATTGGCGAGGGTTTTTCATGCTTATTTGTGCATTTTAGAAATGTTGCTATTTTCTTGATTTGTTAGAAATGTTGTCTAATGCTATTGCAATGCTCAAACAAGCTTATATATGTTGTATACGTGTAGTAGAGACCACATTTATGCTATTGTTTCACATTTTAAACGGTAGAAATCAATGATTGATTTGTAGGGGTGAATAGTGATGGGATTTCTAGGGTTTTGTGTAATTGTGTGTATTAGCTTGATTCAATGCTTCTAATAGATGCCTTAGGTGCTAATGAGGGTAGTCTAATAGCTCCGTGCACTCAAATTGCTCGAAACTTGAATAAAACGTGAATTAGCTGACTTTTTAAAAGGGGTTTTGGGGTTAATGCTAATCCGGGTGGATTTGGGCTTCACTTTTAGTGTTTTTAGGCTACCTAGGTGCTATAGAACCTTTGCTAACTCTTGTTTGAAGCCCGGTTAAGGTAGGTGTAGTTCAAAGCTATAAGAGGGAAATTGGGGCATTAGTACTAAACGTGGGTATTTGGGAAACTTCGAAGGTCCTAAGGATGTCTAATGGTTTAACTAGAAGCATGGAATAGACCACTCACGAATCTAGAACCATAACATGTGTTTGGAAGGAAAATGGTTTGAGTTATAAAGGGGTTTTGGGTCAAACGTGAATCCGAGTGAATTTGGTTGATATATTTGGTATTCTTAGGGTAAGTAGGGACTAAATGTGTTTTTCAAACTCTTAGTTGAGCTTTGATTAAGATACTTGTAGTACAAATGCACAAAGGAATAATCGGGGCTTTTGTGGTTAATACGGGTTAATGAATAATTTAAAGGTTTCTAAGTATGCCACAATGTGTAACTAGAAGATTAGAATAATTAGTTGGTGAATCTTGAGTCATAGCCTTCGGTTTGGAGTTAAATGACTTAGGATAACAAAAGGGAAACTCGGGGTTTTCATGCTTAGCCTTTAAATTAGCTTTGGTGCTTGTATATCATGCCTTTATATGTTATTGTTTGGCATTTGTGAGCATTTTGTGAAGTTTCATTATCATCGGACATTGACCCCTTAGTGTTCGTATAGTTATTTTCATATTTAATGCTTATTACTTGTTATAATGTTTATATTACTTGTACTTTGTTAAGATTAAATTGTAATAAATATTGTATGCTAAGTGAGTAGGACTATAAGGATAGCTCATCTAGTTATATGATTATTTATTGCTGTAAATAAGAGTAATTGAAATTTATAACTTATAATCTTAACTTGATGGTATTTGATACTTTTCATATCTTCTATATCGACTAATGATTTGGTAAGGTGAACCTTGTAGTTCAATTGTGTGTGGGTTATGAACTTGTGTGAATAAGTGATCATAAGTCTAGCTTTTAATGTTGTACGGTTGAGTTAAGTAAGAGTTAAGTTGGAATTTGTGATACCCCGAACCTGGCATGTATTCAATAGCATTTAAAGTTCATTTAAATTGCATTTTATTGACCTTTTACCTTCTTTGACCAAACTAGTTGACTTCTCATCTACATTGACCAACTAGGACAAGGTGAGAATTTTTGAAATGTTTAATAAAGGGCAAACTTGAGATTAGAAATAAAAAAAAATGCAATGTTAAGTTAGTCAAATTTTGGGTCAACTTTGGAATTAAATCTGAACCAATTGGGGAAGAGTTACGTAGCAAATTATATATGGTTGGAAAGCTCTAGGAGTCTAGTTTCTGAGGCTTCAAACCGTTCGTGAATTGGAGTTTTCTAGAAGAAGTTATGGCCGTTTTCGTAAGGTCGCGCATAGCTGTTTTGGTTTAGCGGGTTGACCGAAGCTTTGACCATTTGTCATCTTTTATTTAAGTTTAAATACGAAACAAAAGAGCAAAAACCAGAAAAATAAGAGCCATGGCTGAAACCATGGAGGGGAAAAAAAAAAAAAACATTTCAACTTCAAAGCTTCATTTCGTCGCGTGAGCTTGTGCGGGGTGGTTTCTGAGGTATCCATCGTGGTTTTCCTAGCGTCTAGGAGCGTCTAAGGTGAGGGTTTCATCGTTATTTGCGCATTTGAAAAATGTATATCTAAACTTTAATTTTTAGAACTTATGCGTAGATTGTTGTTTTAATCATTTTGTTGCTTAAAGAATGTTCCTTGTTGATTGTAGAACATGTATTTATAACTTTTTAGCATTTTCTGCTGTTGAAAATCGAAATTGCAATTTAAATTGACTAATGAATAGTAATTAGTGAATAGTAAACCCTTCAAACGATAAAGTTGCGCTGTTATGCTGTCCGTTGATGTAGAAATGTGCTAGATATGCTAGAATGCCTAAATGTGTGGTTTAATTGGAATGTGTAATAGAAAAATAGAGAAAAACGGCTTGGTGAAAGTCGGGGTCGTTTAGGTCGAGTTTAGCGTTTTCTCGTATTGCGTGTTGGCATTGTTTCGGGAGGCCATGGAAGCACTTTTGGTGCGATTATGGCGTTGGTTGGGTGTTTGGTTGATATAGTTGTAGTTCAAACGAGCAAAGGGGGAAATTGGGACTTTGCGTGAATTCTAGGGTAAAGTAGGGTTTCGGGGTCTTTAGACGTGCCTTATGGTGACCTAGGAGGACTGGTGAAGTCGGTTTCCAAATCTCGTGGCTCGTTTGAAAGTATTAGTGTTTTGAAGTTGGGGTCATTTTTGTGATTTTGTGTGTTTTCATAGAATATTGCTTATAGTATGTTTATATTGATTATAGAATGCTTATGTTGCCTATAGAATGCTTATAATGCCTATAGAATACTTGTTAATGCTTGATAATGTTAGTTGGTGTTGTTTTTGTCACTTGTTTGATTGTAAATGCTTGTTAATGCTTATTACGCTTGTTAGAATTGATTATTGATTGAAATGTTTATCAATTGTTGAGAATGCTTGATATCACTTGCTCATCGCCTTGTATCGAGTCTTGCATTGCATAGTGTCTCGCGCGTGAGTGATGGGCCTCTCTGGGTAGCCTCGGGTTGCCAGTGTTGGTTGCTCTAGCTCCGCTGCTATTCCCTTTCTCGCTTGGGTTGCCTCCCAGGGAGATTTGGGTCGTAGAATTGATGGTTACTCCCGGGGTATTCCAAACTGGTGTTATAAGGTGGTTTGGGCCGGCGCGTCATCGTTAATGTCATCGGAATCGGGATCGGTACATTACTCGCTCGAGTGATCCATAGCCTTCAAAGTGTGGTATAGCTTTGACTGGTTGTGTTAATGCTTTTCTTAATTGTTTATTGTATTGTTATATATATTGAATGCCTTTTATTGATTGTATTGCTTAACTGTACCTATTTGCATTGCACGATCTTCTTTCTCTCCATCTCGATATCTGTCTCGCCCTCACTGAGTATACGTGTTGTGTATACTCACTCCTCACCACCACATTTCAGGAAATGCCATGTTAGCTGGAAAGTTCGTGATTTCGTGAAAGTCCGTGCTTGAAGGGTTGTCCTGCGTGCCTATGTGACTTGAGTTGTCAAAGTTGTAAAGTTGTATGCTTTTATGTATTATATGTATTTAATGTTAAAGGGGATGTAATTTAAGTTCATTAGATTATGTATTTAGTTAATATAGCTTAACTTCAATATATATTTGTAATGACAAAAGGGGAAAAAGATAGAAAGTCATGATAGTCTACTTTATGCAATAGGTTGGTGTAGTTTAATTGCTAAGCTTGAATTTATATTTACTTGTGAATTGCTTGTTGTGAACCGAGGCTCGGATGGCCTTGAGGTGGTTGAATAGTTGGACATGGTGTTGGTCCATTTATATGCTATTACAGGTTTTGCAATTTGCCTAGAAACAAGGGAGACTCTGTCCGTCTTTCTCTAAAATCTTGCCCGGGTTTGGATTTGGGTTGTGAATAGATTGATTGTTAGAACTCCCGGTCTCGAGAGGGATCGGGGTGTCACAGGTGGTATCAGAGCTTCTTTAGCTCATAAGCCGGGACAGGGTCCTCGGCCTGGTGGGTAGTGGTCCTTGAATGTGTGCTTGATAAGTGTGTCTTGAAAGTGTATGCTTGTATGTGAGATTGTGTGTCTTGACTTGAATGTAAGCACTTATGTGATATAGTTATGTGTTATGTGTTAAATGTTTCTCAAGAAAGGTGAAATGTCTAGTTGTCTATCGAATTGACTTATTGAATTGACCTCGTGAATCGAATCGACCTCGTCAATTGTTAGTTGCTTGAAGTATTACTTGTAATGTGTGTATAGAATGTCTTGAATTAGCTATGTCGTGGTTTGAATTGATTATGTTGTGCTTGACTTGATTGCCGTGCTTGAGTGACTTTGTTGAATAAACTATTTTACAAACTTGCTTGCATAATAGTTTAAGGCATGTGTATAACTGTGATATATTGGCATTCATACATGTCCTATGGAAATGGTAAGAAAGTCCTCTTCCTCCCCTGAAGAAAGTGGTTCACCGCTGGCTTTTCAAGGAGTATGGATTGACAGGAAATGAATGGCATTTGACTAGCCTTTATTTGCGAATTGGTGTTTGCTTTTGGAGCTCGGTTATTGGCAAATCTCTATGGTCCTCCTCTGTGCTTAACAATTGTGAAAGGGTAGCTTTTTCTTGGGGTTTTATTTGGTTATTCTTTGGAGCATTCTTTGGTTTTTTAATGGGTATTCTTTGGAGACTTTTGTTGGCATTTCTCGGTGGATTTGGCTATTGGGATTTTAATCGGCCTTACTGCACAGTAATATCTATGGTATATGTGTCTCGGTCTTTATTGGTGTGATACTGGCATCCCTGATTAGAAATTCTTCAATGGTATTTTCTGGAATTCTCAGTGGCCAATTATTTAATATTTACTTATTAAGCAAACTTGGCTACTTTCTTATTGGAGCATTGTTTCGGATATCTTCTTCAGTGTTCCTCAGTAGATTTGGTATTTGGAGTTCCTATTAGACTTATTGTATAATACTACTTAGGGTATTCTTTGAAATTCTTATTGGGCGTTCTATTGGTATTTTCCTTATTTGCAAGGTTGCATGAAGTTTTCACTTGGCAAATAGTGAAGAGGCCTCAGAGTTTGGCTTTGGTGGGAAACTATGTTTGTTATTCAACTTGGTTGTTTTATTGGGCACATTATATTTTCTCTGCTATTTCCTTTGATATTCCTCTCAGCATTTGATAGCAAAACTCGGAATCTAATTGGGTGTCCCATGGGTTTATTATTTGGAAGGCTTCTTTAGAACTTTGAAATATATTTGATTGGGTTCTTAGTATTTTCTTCAGCACTCTTAACTGGGTATTCTTCTATGAAATTCATGACCAATGGGATACTTATTTGGACCTCTGGATGGAACCTTTGTTTGAGCCTTTATTTGGCTTCTTGTTTGGGAATTCTCGGGCAGTAATAGTTGAACTTCTACTCGAGATTCGTGTATGGGGTATTCATTCGGTATTCTTCTTATCATTAATATGTGATGTGATTTTATCTACAGTATCTTTGCTTAGGTCTTTATTGGTATTATCTCAGCGCTTTTGGTTGGCATTTTATTCTTCTTCGATATTCGTGTCAACGAGATTCTTCAACCGATGAAGATTAGTCAGAATTGGATTTCAGATGATGCTGAGTTCTATTGGAAGAAGAATTGCGAGGACGCAATTGTTTTAAGGGGGGAAGGATGTGATATCCCGAACCTGGCATGTATTCAATAGCATTTAAAGTTCATTTAAATTGCATTTTATTGACCTTTCACCTTCTTTGACCAAACTAGTTGACTTTTCATCTACATTGACCAACTAGGACAAGGTGAGAATTTTTGAAATGTTTAATAAAGGGCAAACTTGGGATTAGAAATAAAAAAAATGCAATGTTAAGTTAGTCAAATTTTGGGTCAACTTTGGAATTAAATCTGAACCAATTGGGGAAGAGTTAGGTAGCAAATTATATATGGTTGGAAAGCTCTAGGAGTCTAGTTTCTGAGGCTTCAAACCGTTCGTGAATTGGAGTTTTCTAGAAGAAGTTATGGCCGTTTTCGTAAGGTTGCGCATAGCTGTTTTGGTTTAGCGGGTTGACCGAAGCTTTGACCATTTGTCATCTTTTATTTAAGTTTAAATACGAAACAAAAGAGAAAAAACCAGAAAAATAAGAGCCATGGCTGAAACCATGGAGGGGAAAAAAAAAAAAAAACATTTCAACTTCAAAGCTTCATTTCGTCGCGTGAGCTTGTGCGGGGTGGTTTCCGAGGTATCCATCGTGGTTTTCCTAGCGTCTAGGAGCGTCTAAGGTGAGGGTTTCATCGTTATTTGCGCATTTGAAAAATGTATATCTAAACTTTAATTTTTAGAACTTATGCGTAGATTGTTGTTTTAATCATTTTGTTGCTTAAAGAATGTTCCTTGTTGATTGTAGAACATGTATTTATAACTTTTTAGCATTTTCTGCTGTTGAAAATCGAAATTGCAATTTAAATTGACTAATGAATAGTAATTAGTGAATAGTAAACCCTTCAAACGATAAAGTTGCGCTGTTATGCTGTCCGTTGATGTAGAAATGTGCTAGATATGCTAGAATGCCTAAATGTGTGGTTTAATTGGAATGTGTAATAGAAAAATAGAGAAAAACGGCTTGGTGAAAGTCGGGGTCGTTTAGGTCGAGTTTAGCGTTTTCTCGTATTGCGTGTTGGCATTGTTTCGGGAGGCCATGGAAGCACTTTTGGTGCGATTATGGCGTTGGTTGGGTGTTTGGTTGATATAGTTGTAGTTCAAACGAGCAAAGGGGGAAATCGGGACTTTGCGTGAATTCTAGGGTAAAGTAGGGTTTCGGGGTCTTTAGACGTGCCTTATGGTGACCTAGGAGGACTGGTGAAGTCGGTTTCCAAATCTCGTGGCTCGTTTGAAAGTATTAGTGTTTTGAAGTTGGGGTCATTTTTGTGATTTTGTGTGTTTTCATAGAATATTGCTTATAGTATGTTTATATTGATTATAGAATGCTTATGTTGCCTATAGAATGCTTATAATGCCTATAGAATACTTGCTAATGCTTGATAATGTTAGTTGGTGTTGTTTTTGTCACTTGTTTGATTGTAAATGCTTGTTAATGCTTATTACGCTTGTTAGAGTTGATTATTGATTGAAATGTTTATCAATTGTTGAGAATGCTTGATATCACTTGCTCATCGCCTTGTATCGAGTCTTGCATTGCATAGTGTCTCGCGCGTGAGTGGTGGGCCTCTCTGGGTAGCCTCGGGTTGCCAGTGTTGGTTGCTCTAGCTCCGCTGCTATTCCCTTTCTCGCTTGGGTTGCCTCCCAGGGAGATTTGGGTCGTAGAATTGATGGTTACTCCCGGGGTATTCCAAACTGGTGTTATAAGGTGGTTTGGGCCGGCGCGTCATCGTTAATGTCATCGGAATCGGGATCGGTACATTACTCGCTCGAGTGATCCATAGCCTTCAAAGTGTGGTATAGCTTTGACTGGTTGTGTTAATGCTTTTCTTAATTGTTTATTGTATTGTTATATATATTGAATGCCTTTTATTGATTGTATTGCTTAACTGTACCTATTTGCATTGCACGATCTTCTTTCTCTCCATCTCGATATCTGTCTCGCCCTCACTGAGTATACGTGTTGTGTATACTCACTCCTCACCACCACATTTCAGGAAATGCCATGTTAGCTGGAAAGTTCGTGATTTCGTGAAAGTCCGTGCTTGAAGGGTTGTCCTGCGTGCCTATGTGACTTGAGTTGTCAAAGTTGTAAAGTTGTATGCTTTTATGTATTATATGTATTTAATGTTAAAGGGGATGTAATTTAAGTTCATTAGATTATGTATTTAGTTAATATAGCTTAACTTCAATATATATTTGTAATGACAAAAAGGGAAAAAGATAGAAAGTCATGATAGTCTACTTTATGCAATAGGTTGGTGTAGTTTAATTGCTAAGCTTGAATTTATATTTACTTGTGAATTGCTTGTTGTGAACCGAGGCTCGGATGGCCTTGAGGTGGTTGAATAGTTGGACACGGTGTTGGTCCATTTATATGCTATTACAGGTTTTGCAATTTGCCTAGAAACAGGGGAGACTCTATCCGTCTTTCCCTAAAATCTTGCCCGTGTTTGGATTTGGGTTGTGAATAGATTGATTGTTAGAACTCCCGGTCTCGAGAGGGATCGGGCTGTCACAGAATTGATATAGTTAATTGCTAAACTTATATGAACACCCTAGGGTTGCATACTTGACCTAATTGGGGAAAGTTGAAGTAAATCAGAGCTATTCTCATGCGTGCTTGGCTTAATTCCAGGTGAGGGAGACTTCATCCTTATGTGCATAATAGTTTATTTACTTGTACTTAGATTATGTGCACTTATTGTCTATATATTGTGTATGAGGGCAACCTACTTTGTTGTCCCTCAATCATATGTTTATTGATGTATTCTATTGTTATCATTTTGAGTGCATTGCATCGTGGTTGCGCAACCATTTGGGCATGGTAGTGTCGTGAAAACCGGGCGGCATCGGGCTTGCCGGTCTACCTCGGCTACCATTGTTACCCAGTCCCTCTCTCGCTTGGGATGCCACCCAAGGAGAGTTAGGACGTAAGATTTCGGGGTACATCCGGAGTACACCCATTTTGGAGTTATAAGGGGATGCCGACTTATCGATAACAGTGCCCTTATTACATCGGGATTTCAGTTCATGGCTCATGGTTCGTGATTGAAGAATAAGTGAATCGTATCCTTTTTAATATGTGGTAACTTGTTATTTTGATTGTTCCTTAGTTGTTTTAAATGCCTATTGAGTTATCTGCTGCATTGCATGTCCCCGGTAGACCTTATCCCTCACTGAACAATTGTGATTGCTCATAAATCGCTAAACATGTTTCAGGTGGCGCAGTTGGAAGAATGGCCTTGGTTGTTGTGTGCTATTGCTTGAGATTTGAGTGCTTGCCTGCTAAATTGTGAAAGATTTTGCTTGTATTATGTATTGTTCTATTTTGTGCCTATAGGTTTGTATATATATTTGGAGTTGTTGAAGAATTGTAATAGTTAGGTTAATGTATGGCTAAAATAGCTTGTTTTTTGGAGCCTCCGGTCTCGTGAGATATCGGGGCGTTACAGGTGGTATCTGAGCTTAGTTAGCCCTAAGCCGGGATAGGGTCCTCGGCCTGTCGGGTAGTAACCTTGTGTGTATGCTTGTTAAGTGTGTGTGTATTGAATGTGTGCACCTATGTGATATAATTATGTGTTACGTGCTAAATGTGTGCTAAGTGAAGTAAAGTGGCTGGTTATGCATCAAATTGACCTCGTGAATTATTAATTGCTTGAACTGTTGCTTGTAATGTGTGTATTTGAATGTCTTTGATTGAGTTGTCTTATGATTGACTTGATTGTCGTGCTTGAATGACTTAGATGATTACACTGTTTCATAAACTCTTATATAAACATGTTTGCATAATAGTTTAAAACATATGTGTGTAAATGTGATATCTTGCCATTCATACATGTCCCGTTTGAAATGGTAAGAAAGACTTCTTCCTCCCCCTGAAGGGAAGTGATTAGCAACAAGCCCTCCAAGTTGTGTGGATTAGAGTGAAAGAGAGTGTTGTAGGCAGAGCTCAGTTATTGGAATTTCTTCCAAGGCATTCTTCTACGCTCAGCAGTCAGAAATGAATGGCTTCCTTTAGGATTTCTATATGACTGTTCTCTTGGTTTTCTTATTGAGTATCCTTCTCGTATTTTCTTGTTGGTATTGCTTAGAAGACTTAGTTTGGGATTCTAATCAGCCTTATTATATGGAATTATCTTCGGTATTTGTACTCCAAATCCTTATTGGTATTTTCTTGCCGCTTTTAGTTGGGAATATGTTCTTCTATGGTATTCATGGCCAACGGGATTCTTATTCGGATTTCGAGATAGTATCTTCATTTGAGCCTTTATTTGGCATTATTACTTGGAAATTCTTAGGCGGTACTAATGGTATTCCTATTTGGGTTTTCCTTTGGGCGTTCTCATTCAGTGTCTTGCTCAACAATCGATGAAGAATATCATTATTAGATTTCAGTTGATGCTGAGTTCTCTTGGAAGTAGAATTGCGTGGACGCAATTTGTTTAAGGGGGAGAGGATGTGATGCCCGAGATTCTACCGTACACATTTTTAACTGTTGCATCCATTAATTGCGCATTTAATTTTGTGTTTTACTTGTTGTCTTTCTTAGTTACTATTCATTCCATTTTTCAATTGCATTATATTAATGAATTAGTATTTTTATTAAATCATATTAATTATTTTAGGAGTGAGAAAAATATGCATTTGAGCTAGGAGCGATAGAAACCTTCGTTTAGAAAATAGTTTAGTGAACTATTGAATAGAGTTACGTATGAACAATATGTTTTAGTTAGCTAGCACAAAATTGCAATCATAGACTCGTTTTTAAGTTAACTAGGCTCATTTTGTTAGACCATACACTCACCCAAATAGGCCCCACCCTAATATATAATCAACCAAACACAAACAAGTCATAACTAAGCAAAAAAAAAAAAAAAAAGGGAAGATGCAAAAATTACTGTAGCAAATCCGAGAATCAACATAGGAGGAGAATGAGAGGATTTTGCTCATCAAATCTTTAAGCCAAGCCAAGCCAAGCCAAGCAAGGAGCAAGTAGTTTAAGGTGTTTGCTAGCCTCCCGAGAGTTCTTACGCGCATTGGTGAGGGTTTTTCATGCTTATTTGTGCATTTTAGAAATGTTGCTATTTTCTTGATTTGTTAGAAATGTTGTCTAATGCTATTGCAATGCACAAACAAGCTTATATATGTTGTATATGTGTAGTAGAGACCACATTTATGCTATTGTTTCACATTTTAAACGGTAGAAATCAATGGTTGATTCGTAGGGGTGAATAGTGACGGGATTTCTAGAGTTTTTTGTAATTGTGTGTATTAGCTTGATTCAATACTTCTAATAGATGCTTTAGGTGCTAATGAGGGCAATCTAATAGCCCCGTGCACTCAAATTGCTCGAAACTTGAATAAAACGTGAATTAGCCGACTTTTTAAAAGGGGTTTCGGGGTTAATGCTAATCCGGGTGGATTCGAGCTTCACTTCTAGTGTTCTTAGGCTATCTAGGTGCTATAGAACCTTTGCTAACTCTTGTTTGAAGCCCGGTTAAGGTAGGTGTAGTTCAAAGATATAAGAGGGAAATTGGGGCTTTAGTGTTAAACGTGGGTATTTGGACAACTTCGAAGTTCCTAAGGATGTCTAATGGTTCAACTAGAAGAATGGAATAGACCACTCACGAATCTAGAACCATAACATGAGTTTAGAAGGAAAACGGTTTGAGTTATAAAGGGGTTCTGGGTCAAACGTGAATCTGAGTGAATTTGGTTTATATATTTGGTGTTCTTAGGGTAAGTAGGGACTAAATGTGCTTTTCTAACTCTTAGTTGAGCTTTGATTAAGATATGTGTAGTACAAATGCACAAAGGAATAATCGGGGCTTTTGTGGTTAATACGGGTTAATGAATGATTTAAAGGGTTCTAAGTGTGCCATAATGTGTAACTAGAAGATTAGAATAGTTAGTTGGTGAATCTTGAGTCATAGCCTTCGGTTTGGAGTTAAATGACTTAGGATAACAAAAGGGAAACTCGGGGTTTTCATGCTTAGCCTTTAAATTAGCTTTGGTGCTTTATCTTGCCTTTATATGTTATTGTTTGGCATTTGTGAGCATTTCGTGAAGTTTCATTATCATCGGACATTGACCCCTTAGTGTTCGTATAGTTATTTTCATATTTAATGCTTATTACTTGTTATAATGTTTATATTACTTGTACTTTGTTAAGATTAAATTGTAATAAATATTGTATGCTAAGTGAGTAGGACTATAAGGATAGCTCATCTAGATATATGATTATTTATTGCTGTAAATAAGAGTAATTGAAATTTATAACTTATAATCTTAACTTGATGGTATTTGATACTTTTAATATCTTCTATATTGACTAATGATATGGTAAGGTGAACCTTGTAGTTCAATTGTGTGTGGGTTATGAACTTGTGTGAATAAGTGATCATAAGTCTAGCTTCTAATGTTGTAGGGTTGAGTTAAGTAAGAGTTAAGTTGGAATTGATATAGTCAATTGCTAAACTTATATGAACACCCTAGGGTTGCATACTTGAGCTAATTCGGGAAAGTTGAAGTAAATCGGAGCTATTCTCATGCGTGCTTGGCTTAATTCCAGGTGAGGGAGACTTCATCCTTGTGTGCATAATAGTTTATTTACTTGTACTTAGATTTTGTGCACTTATTGTCTATATATTGTGTGTGAGTGCAACCTACTTTGTTGTCCCTCAATCATATGTTTATTGATGTATTCTATTGTTATCATTTTGAGTGCATTGCATCATGGTTGCGCAACCATTTGGGCATGGTAGTATCGTGAAAACCGGGCGGCATCGGGCTTGCCAGTATACCTCGGCTACCATGGTTACCCAGTCCCTCTCTCGCTTAGGATGCCGTCCAAGGAGAGTTGGGTCGTAGGATTTCGGGGTACATCCGGAGTACACCCATTTTGGAGTTATAAAGGGATACCGGCTTATCGATAATAGTGCCCTTATTACATCGGGATTTCAGTTTGTGGCTCGTGGTTCGTGATTGAAGAATAAGTGAATCGTATCCTTTTTAATGTGTGGTAACTTGTTATTTTGATTGTTCCTTAGTTGTTTTAAATGCCTATTGAGTTATCTGCTGCATTGCACGTCCCCGGTAGACCTTGTCCCTCACTAAACAATTGTGATTGCTCATACCTCGCTAAACATGTTTTAGGTGGCGCAGTTGGAAGAATGGCCTTGGTTGTTGTGTGCTATTGCTTGGGATTAGAGTGTTTGCCTACTAAATTGTGGAAGATTTTACTTGTATTATGTATTGTTCTATTTTGTGCCTATAGGTTTGTATATATATTTGGAGTTGTTGAAGAATTGTAATAGTTAGGTTAATGTATGGCTTGAATGGTAGATTGTAATAGTTTATCCTTATTTTTCTTTATGCTGCTTGCTTGTGTGTTAATGAAAGTTAACAGTTGTTTAGCTTTAGTTCATAAGAAAGTCTAATGGTTAATATAGAATGGTATGATAAGCGGATTAAAAGAGACAAGGTTTTAAGGATTGTTAAGTGCATGCTTGGGTGTGTTTTCTATGTCTTGCTTAAGGCTCGGATGGCCTTGAAGTTGGGATTTTTAAATAGAAATTATGTTCCTATTGTTTTGTGGCTTGAATTGTATGTTTACAGGTTTTTAGAATGTCCACGGTACAGGGGAGACTCTGTCCGCTTTCTCCTAAAATTTTGAGTCCGGGTTGGAATTGGGTTGAGAATAGCTTGGTTTTTGAAGCGTCCGGTCTCGTGAGCGATCGGGGCGTTACAAGGGATGTTTTGAAAAGCTTTATAAATGACATATATAGCATGCTTGATGAACTAAGCATGTGTATTGAGTACAATGAAGATGTTTATAAGCTTGTGTTATGAATTTGAGCTTGGTATGAGTAAACTAGGGTTTCAAATGTTGTGATGGAGTTATTTGTAGCTTGACCTTGATCTTTGTAGCTTTTGATGGTCTTTGAGAGTATTATATATGTTGGGTGACGTATTACATGTGTTAAGTGTGTTTAATTTGGTTGCAAAAGAAGAAAGTGAAAGATGGAGTTTTGAACTTTGGTGTTAAGTTAAATGTTGAGAAAAGTTAAGAGTTGTATTTGATTTGTATGATGTTAGAGCATGCTAAGTTATTGTTTTATAGTTGTGGTGGTGGTGGAAATTGTGTTTGAGAAGATGGCTAAGGTTTAGAGTTAAGAGGCTTACCAAAAGAAGCAAAAAAATGCAAATTTGTACATTTTGCTGTCGGGTTCGGTCGACCGGATTAGTCTCCCGGATGTTTGATAAATTTGTGCAACATTTTTCTAAATGTCATAGCTCACTCGATTTAACTTTGAATTGCATTCCTTTTGATTCTAGAGTTATCTACATTCGATAAGCTTCGATTTTAGATAAAAATCAGAGTAATTGGAGTTCAGGAAAGTAGGGTAATTAACTGTTAAGTTAGGCTAATGCAGAAGCCCTTTTAAGTCTTGCCCATTTTGCGTTTTCTTGTCATTTTGAGTAGTCTATTGATGTCTTGTCGCTATCTCTTAATATTTGGCAAAACTTAAAGCACTATAAATGCAATATATGCATGACCATTACATGCTTGCTTGATGTGTGAGACCCCGAATTTGCTCTTATTTGCAATTACGTGTTTTGACCTGTTTATATGTTATTTGATTTAAAATGTGATAATTATGTGATTATTACTTCTATTAGATGATATGTGAGAATTCATGAAATTTTCATAAAAATCTGAATTGAAAATTTTATTGTCGATTTTTGTAAATAATGTTTGAAGACACATCTGCTATAATTTTGAAACTAGTCTTTTAAACATTTTAAAACCTAGTCCTCTGTTATTAATAGACTCCCGTTTGATAAAAATTGATTCTGAAACAAAATAGGAATTTAAATAGACGTTTCGGGCAAAAAGTAGTATTTTTGAGCAAAATAGTAATTTCTGCTAAACCCGATTCTTGCGCTAACTTTTATTGACCTAGTATTTATTAATATAAATGTATTTATATGTGATATTAAATGATTTTAGATTAATTGTGCATTCAAAAGACATTTGAAAACAAAAATTATGACTTTTCATCTTCTTTTGCAAAATTAAGCATTTTATTTTAACTATATGTATATATATGCTTATATATACTTACATATAAATGTTGTCAACTAAAAAATAGTCCTAATAAATATAGTATTAATTAGATAGCATTTATATTGCTATTTTTGGCCAAAAACAACAAAAATCGCTTAACCTTGACCAAGTTGTCTTGTTTTCACTTTTGCTATAAGATGACTACACACATTAAAACAATGCAAAAACACCACATTTACACACACATTGCAACCGTGAGTTTGAGGAGAAGAAGGAAAATATTTTCTTAGGTTTTTAAGCTTAATTTTATCATAGAATTTGCAATTCAAGGCCAAAAACTTCATTCAAAGCTTGAAATTGCTTGTTGGGCACCTATTCTACACATTTCTAACATTTCTTGGGATCAAAGGTGAGGGAAAAACTAGATTATAATTTAAAGCTTATGTCAAATTTTTAATATTGAATATTTAGTTGTTGTTTTGTTAAATTGACTTTAGATTATTTATAGTTAGGAGTTGTAGACTAACTGTCAAACCCCAACTCGATCCCACTTACGATTAGTCAGGATGCAACGGAATTTCGGCAGTATAACGAAAGTAACACGGACATCAGGGCTCTAAACCAACCCTCATAATTCCATATAACCAATTCCAAAGATCAACAACAACTCCACAACCAAACTAACAACATACAACACAACCATTTCAATATATTAAACATCCATTCATCAGTTTATTCATAAGTTATACATCTCCGTTCCAACATCAACCATAGGTATCATACATTTACAAAATATTTTATAACCATTCTAGCAACCTAATCATGTTCAAAAGAAAGACTACTAAACTAGAGTTATATAATTCTTTATCTTTAAGTAAGTTATACAATACATCATACTACAAAAGCTAAGACAAACTCATGCATATGACTCCGGCACATAAGACTCCTCCACAAAAGGCACATACTCAACTTCCTGAGGAACGTACACAAAGTCTGGCTTAGTAACACATGAATACAGATAACGAATGAGAGTGAGCTTATATAAAACAAGTCCAGTGAGAATTCAATAGATCTTTTGAAAGCATTTACTATACTCCTTGGAAATCATCCTTTGAGCAGTAAACACATAATAAACATCAATAACAATATAAGCACAACAACAATAATAACGAATCAATAAGGATACTCTAGTTGGTATAGCTCCAAACTCCATCACAATCTCAACCATCTTCTTATAACTCCCCATTACTCACGCACCCAAAGTACCTCACTAGCCCCTCCCTCCATGGCACCTCCACCCATGCGAGCTGGGGGTAGTCTATGATAGTCATGCCGTTATCAACCCGACAGCCCAACATTGCTCGAGAGGTGGCACACATATACCAAGACTCATGACAATAATAATAATCATTCATATCACAAAAGGACAACAAAGGAGGTTGCCTATCTCCCGGCTTCATCAATAATCAATCAGTTAACATCATTTCAACAATATAACATCAAATAATCAATTAACAACCCAACAACTAAGTTAGATAACAAAGTAGGCCACCCAACTTAACATGCATTAAACCACACAACCAAACCCGAGTCTAACCATCAACAACACAAGATTCAATCACTCAAACACCACACAAACAACTAAAGGCATTATTTCAACATTTAAAGTAAGACTACTCAAATTTCTAAAGGTCATACCTTACAATCTACTAATCCAATAACCTCCAAACCAATTTCTATCACTCACCCACTCAAGCAACTACATTAGCCCCCTTGGAAACCAATCATAAACCATCCAAAACAAGCCCAACAACCCTAAAACCTCAATGCACCATGGCTGAATTTTCCGGACTTTCACCACGACATCACAATCAAAATTTTGGCATTACAACATTACTACCACGTATTTAACAAACTTTTAGAAACTAACAGCAATCAATTCCAACCACCACAACTCCATTAAATCAACAACAAGCCAATAACTCAATTTTAATACCTGAAAAATAGAAATACACGCTACCTCAGTTCAAAACAGCTATAAACTCATATAAATGATCTTTAGCATCTACTAAACAATATTCTAACATCAATTCAACATTTCAACGTTTAAAAATTCAATTATATGAATTGACATAATAATAGCATTTTGAGATCTAAAATTTTTCTCACCTTTGATGCAAACTAAGGTTAGAAATAGGTAGAATAGATGCCCAACAAGCAAAATAAAGCTTTGAATGAAGTGATTTGGACTTGAATTGCAAAATCTATGAAGAAATTACTTGAAAACTTGAACAAAAATGGCTTCTCTTTGCGTCCCTTGGCATTTTTGGCCATCTAGGTATTTTTGGAGGTATTTTGTGTTGTTTTCAATATGTGTTGATGATATAAGCTCAAGTCAACAAAATAATAAAAATCAAAGTTGATTTACTTAGTCTTTTAATTGTATTTTTTAGTCTTTTAATTGTCTTTTAGACTATTTTTGCTCAAACAAGTAGAATTACTATATTTACTATATTTAGTAAACTAAACATAGGTGACAATAAATTTTATTTGCATACATATACATACAACTAGGGTATAAAACTCATTTTTTTGTAAAAGAATATGAAAAGTCATATTATTTGTTTTCAAATGTCTTTTGAAGGTAAAATTAATCTAAAATCATTTAATACCACATATAAATACATTTATATTAATATATACTAGGTCAACAAAAGTTAATGCAAGAATCGGCTTTAGCATAAATCATTATTTAGCTCAAAAACACTACTTTTCGCCCGACAAGTCTATTTTTGATGCCGATGATAAAATTTTCAATGCCGATTTTGATGAAAATTTCATGAATGCATACATAGCATGTAATAGGAATATAAATCACAGAATTAGCGCATTCTAACTCATATAACACATAAACAGGTCAAAATACGCAATTCTATGCAAATGTAAAATCTGGGGTATCATACTAACTTTGTGAGTTTATAGCAATTTTAAACGGTTGTTACATGTATTTTTATTTTTTGGGTATTTAATTGATAGTTTAGCTCATTTCTTGAATGATTGTAATTGTAGTAGTTGAAATCTAGTTGTAGTTGCTTCTATAGACTCGTTATTTATTGTGTAGTAATGTTGTAATGCCAATTTTTCAATTTGACAGCCATGGGAAAAGTCAAAAATTCCAGCTATGGTGCATTTCCATTTTTGGGCTTGTTGGTCTTGTTTTAGGTGGCTTTTGGTTGGTTTAAGAGGGAGCTAATGTACTTGCATTGATGGTTGAGTGATAGGTAGTGGTTTGGAGGTTATTGGATTGCTAGATTGTAAGTTACGAATTTTAGAAGTTTGTGTAGTCTTTCGTTAAAATGCTTAAATGTTTTCTTTAGTTGTTTGGTAGTGTTTGTATAGTTGTTTCTTGGATTGTTGTTGAGTGGGTTCGGGATTGAATGCATGTTGAAATGTGTGATAAGTTGGGTGGCCTACTTTGTCATCTAACTTAGTTGTCTTAGTTGTTTAATTGATGTTATGTTGATTGGGGTATTGATAATTGATTGATGATTGATGTTGCTTTGGAGGACAACCTACTTTGTTGTCTTCTCAGAATATGAAATGTCATGAGTCTTGATAGTGTGTGTCACCTCTCGGGCAGCATCGGGTTGTCACGTTGATAACGGCATGACTATCATGTACTACCCCCAGCTCGCATGGGCGGAGATGCCATGGAGGGAGGGGCTAAATGAGGTACCTCTAGTATGTATTATGGGAGTTACAAGAAGTTGGTTGAGATCATGATGGCGTATGAAGCTACACCAACTAGAGTATCATTTCTCAATTGAATGGTTATTTATGTGGATTGAATTGAAATGATGATGTTAATGAAGTTTATTGTGTGTTATTGTTCATAGGATTATTTCTCAAGTGGTAAAGTAAATGTTTTCAAAACATCTTTCGAATCATCACAGAGCTTTGTTATATATAAGCTTACCCTTATTTATTTATTGGTCAAGTGTAACTAAGCCAGATTTTGGGTACGTCCCTCCAAAAGCTGAAAATGTGCCTTTTGTTGAGAAGTCATATGTGCCAGAGTCTTATCCATGATGTCTTGGCTAGAGTTCTCTTTTGTTGTCTTGTATGCTAGAACAAGTTGTATTTACCTTGAAGTTTGTGTTGTATAAGATGTTATAAGAAATAGTGAAAAGTATAATGCTAGCTTAGTTGTCTTACTTTAGATTATGAGTAGTTGTTAATCTAGTTTTATATCTATTATGCATATGTATAATATAGCTTGTGGTATGTTGTTGAAACGGAGGCATATGACTTATGGTTGGGATGTTGTATAGTTATGTAATGAATGGTTTTGATGTATGCATGTTGTTGAAATGGTTGTTGAAGTTGTTGATGGAGTTGTGGGGTGTTTCAAAGGATTGGTTTAGAGTCTTGTTGTCCATATTACATACGTTATATTGTCAAAATTCCGTTGCATCCTGACTAATCGTAAGTGGGGTCGAGTTGGGGCATGACATTAAGTGGTATTAGAGTATGATTTGCCGTAAGTTGATGTATCCTCGGAATGTGGGTAGAGGTCTTAACACGAATGCATGCACTAAGTGAAAAGTGAATTACATGTTAATATGTTTATGTGATTAATCTACTTATGTGACTAACTTACTATGTGATGAATATGCCTTATGTGTTAAGTGAACTAATATGGTCAATATATTTTATGTGACAACGTGCCTTACATACTTAATGTATTGTATGCAGCCAATGTGCATTATGTGATTAATGTGTATTACATGACAAATGTGTTTTATATGATTGAAGTATCTGTGTGAAGTTAGTTGTTTATGTGGTTTTAATTGTTTATAACTTGCTTATGTGAAACAACATGCTTTAGGTGCCCAATGTAAGTTACGTGATCAATTTGCCTTATGTGAAGTTTGTTGCTTATGTGACTTTAATTGCTTATAACCTGCTTACGTGATATTTGTTTCCTATGTGCTGAATTGTGCGTTATGTGATAATGTTGCATTGTATGATAATTGCGCATTATGTTGTACTTGCCTTTCATATGATATAGTTGCATACATGTTTTCACTCGTCTTTCATATGATATAGTTGCATACATGTTTTAACTCGTAAGTGACCTTTTACTATCAAGGGCGGCTACAAGAGCTTCTGAAATCAGAGGTAGGCTGTGATTTTGAGTTATTATTTTTCTGATAGTTTATCATTGAGATCTTGATTATTATGCTTAGGGATTTTAGTCTCAGTTTAATGGATCTGTTCTTGATGTTTCTTTAGTGAGAATGAAGTTGTTCGAGGAAATAGCAATATATCTTGATGATTATAATTACTTTTCTTGCCATGTTTAACTTGTTATTACTTGGAGATGGATCATAAGTTGAAGTTTCTGTGAGGTTGTGATTAGACACTTTTGAAGTCTCAACTCAGAATATACTTTCTTGAGGTTATTTTAGAATGAACTTATTTGAGGAGTTGGTGATGTATATTTGTGAATGAAATGAATTGTAGTATAACATGTATATATTTCTACTATTTGGGATTGCTATCTTATCAAAGGTTATTTTGGAGTTTTGATCTTTAAATCTTGGAGCCAATTAGAGTGATTCCTGACTAAAGTTACTTTATTCGAAGATGTAATTGTTGGGAGATAGAATTATTTGTGGAAATAAGAATGCATTTTGGTGAATGAACATTTACTTGCCTACATCGAGCTTTTGAGTCCTAGGTGGTATAACTTTCTAAATTGTTGACTGGGGATTCTCTTGTGTTATAATGGGTTAGTATGAATCTGTATTGTGTTATCAGATTTTGGAGTCTTTTGCAGTCAATCTTGTTGGGTAATCGGTGATTTATCTTGTTTAGTGATTGGTCTGGTACAGAATGTAAATTTTGGAGTGATTGTATGACTCTTCAAGTTCTCTAGATCTCCTTAGTGTCTTGTTTTGGAGAGAGATAGATTGTAGGATTTGACTTGTTGGTGTTTAAGTGTGTAGGTGGGACACCCCTTTTGTGCTTCCTAATTCTATTGGTATTATTATTCTTTTCTACTTTATTCTCACTTATTTGAGAAAAAGTTACACTTTTCTAGCATATCAATTGTTTCTTAAAAGTTTTGTTTATTGGATTAATGGATCTTATACTCATTTGACATTGTTTCTATTCTTAACATTCATATTTGTTTCTTATAGCAATGCCGCTTATTGAAGTTAAAGTTTGAGACTTCTATATTTCATTCTATATCTCTAGCCATTGGTATCAATATTTCATTTCATCGTATTACTATTCATTTGAAAGTAATTTCTCCTTTGGTATACCATTTTACTTACTTGAATTTCACTTGCTTGATGTACTCCCCACCTAAGCACATCATTGCCATTCTTGTTGAACCTTGTTAATCCTATTGTTTTATTATTAAATCTTGAGCCATTACTTTGCTTGTAATTACTCATTCAATATACTCAGCATTGTCCTTTCTTATTTATACTTCTTTGGTTATTGCGTGCTGAGATACCCATTATATTGCCACTCATGTTTTCTATTGAATTAATCATCTCTTATTTCTTAATTTGTACAACTTATTTGTTGGTTCCTTGAACAATCATCGAGATTTGAAATGTTTACTTGTTCAGGAATGTTTGTTCAACATACTCAGCACTGTTTTGACTTGTCATCATCCTTTGTTCGTACTTATTTAACTGATAGATGCTGAGACATTCCTTATCTTAGTTATCATGCTTTCTTATTAAACTATTAGCCTCTTGATTCTCTAACTTGTTTGACCTCTTGTTCATTTGATTGTTGGCTTGAATATGACTTTTCATATCCTTATTTCCTTGTAAATTTCATAATAGCCATATTTTAACCAATGTCACCTTTGAGATATTCCATTGATCAGTAATCATTCATGTTAACGTGAATGAATTTTTAAACCCTCAAGGTGTTCATATAGCCCTTTTGTGTAGTAGGGGATGATTGATAAGTAGTAGTGTCATGCTAAGACCTTGGAGTTATGATTTTTTTCATATGCAATATGATATTAGGTGGGAGTGAATTATGAATTGAGGATTGTTTTGGAATTGTGATAATCATCTTGCAGTAAACGAAGTTTATTTCCTTTGAGGTCTTTGTTTAGGTGTCATCCTAAGAGATAAATGGGAACTAAGAGAAGTATTGTTAAAGTGTAATGATTGAGGACTTAGTTGTTTGTCAGTTCAAGAATTGCACGAACACAATTGATTTAAAGGGGGAGAATGTGAGACCCTAAATTTGCCCTTATTCGCAATTACGTGTTTTGACCTGTTTATATGTTATTTGAATTAAAATGTGATAATTATGTGATTATTACTTCTATTACATGATATGTGAGCATTCATGAAATTTTCATAAAAATCTGCATTGAAAATTTTATCGTCGTTTTTTGTGAATAGTGTTTGAAGACACGTCCGCTATAATTTTGAAACTGGTCTTTTAAACATTTTATAACCTAGTCCTTTGTTATTAATAGACCCATGTTTGATAAAAATTGATTCTGAAACGAAATAGAAATTTAAATAGACTTTTTGGGCGAAAAGTAGAGTTTTTGAGCCAAATAGTGATTTCTGCTAAACCCGATTCTTGCGCTAACTTTTATTGACCTAGTATTTATTAATATAAATGTATTTATATGTGATATTAAATGATTTTAGATTAATTATGCATTCAAAAGACATTTGAAAACAAAAATTATGACTTTTCATCTTCTTTTGCAAAAATAAGCATTTTATTTTAACTATATGTATATATATGCTTATATATACTTACATATAAATGTTGTCAACTAAAAAATAGTCCTAATAAATATAGTATTAGTTAGATAGCATTTATATTGATATTTTTGGCCAAAAACAACAAAAATAGCTTAAGTTATCAATCTTGACCAAGTTGTCTTGCTTTCACTTTTGCTATAAGATGACTACACACATTAAAACAATGCAAAAACACCACATTTACACATACATTGCAGCCGTGAGTTTGAGGAGAAGAAGGAAAATATTTTCTTAGGTTTTTAATCTTAATTTTATCATAGAATTTGCAATTCAAGGCCAAAAACTTCATTCAAAGCTTGAAATTGCTTGTTGGGCACCTATTCTACACATTTCTAACATTGCTTGGGATCAAAGGTGAGGGAAAAACTAGATTATAATTTAAAGCTTATGTCAAATTTTTAATATTGAATATTTAGTTGTTGTTTTGTTAAATTGACTTTAGATTATTTCTAGTTAGGAGTTATAGACTAACTTTGTGAGTTTATAGCAATTTTAAATGTTTGTAACATGTATTTTTATTTTTCGGGTATTTAATTGATAATTTAGCTCATTTTTTGAATAATTGTAGTTGTAGTAGTTGAAATCGAGTTGTAGTTGCTTCTATAGACTTGTTATTTTTTGTGTAGTAATGTTGTAATGCCCAATTTTCAATTTGATAGCCATGGGAAAAGTCAAAAATTCCAGCTATGGTGTATTGCCATTTTTGGGCTTGTTGGTCTTGTTTTAGGTGACTTTTGGTTGGTTTAAGAGGGGACTAATGTACTTGCATTGATGGTTGAGTGATAGGAAGTGGTTTGGAGGTTATTGGATTTATAGATTGTAAGTTATGAATTTTAGAAGTTTGTGTAGTCTTTCTTTAAAATGCTTAAATGTTGTCTTTAGTTGTTTGGTAGTATTTGTGTAGTTGTTTCTTGGATTGTTGTTGAGTAAGTTCAGGATTGAATGCATGTTGAAATGTGTGATAAGTTGGGTGGCCTAGTTTGTCATCTAACTTAATTGTTTTAGTTGTTTAATCGATGTTATGTTGATTGAGGTATTGATAACTGATTGATGATTGATGTTGCTCTGGAAGACAACCTACTTTGTTGTCTTCTCAGAATATGAAGTGTTTATTATTATTGTCATGAGTCTTGATAGTGTGTGCCACCTCTCGGGCAGCATCGGGTTGTCGCGTTGATAACAGCATGACTATCATGTCCTATACCCGGCTCACATGGGCGGAGATGCCATGGAGGGAGAGGCTAGATGAGATACCTATGGTATGTATTATGTGAGTTACAAGAAGTTGGTTGAGATCGTGATGGCGTATAAAGCTACACCAACTAGAGTATCCTTTCTCAATTAAATGGTTATTTATGTGGATTAAATTGAAATGATGATGTTAATGAAGTTTATTGTGTGTTATTGTTCATAGGATGATTTCCCGAGTGGTAAAGTAAATTTTTTCAAAACATCTTTCGAATCCTCACTGAGCTTTGTTATATATAAGCTCACCCTCATTTGTTTATTGGTCAGGTGTAACTGAGCCAGATTTTGGGTACGTCCCTCCAGAAGCTGAGAATGTGCCTTTTGTTGAGGAGTCATATGTGCCAGAGTCTTATCCATGATGTCTTGGCCGGAGTTCTCTTTTGTTGTCTTGTATGCTAGAACAAGTTGTATTGTATTTACCTTGAAGTTTGTGTTGTATGAGATGTTATAAGAAATAGTAAAAAGTATAATGCTAGCTTAGTTGTCTTATTTTGGATTACGAGTAGTTGCTAGTCCAGTTTTATATCTATTATGCATATGTATAATATAGCTTGTGGTATGTTGTTGAAATGGAGGCATATGACTTATGATTGGGATGTTGTATGGTTATGTAATGAATGGTTTTGATGCATGCATGTTGTTGAAATGGTTGTTGAAGTTGTTGATGAAGTTGTGGGGTGTTTCAAAGGATTGGTTTAGAGTCCTGTTGTCCATATTACACACGTTATATTGCCGAAATTCCATTGCGTCCTAACTAATCGTAAGTGGGGTTGAGTTGAGGCGTGACATGATGTGCCATCGATTAATCATTTACGACCGCAAGAGGTTTTGTGTTTACTCGCTACATCTTGTTATTACTGTTGTGATGGGAGCAACCTACGTTGTTGCTATCCTAGTTCCTCTTTCACTCAGTGTCTTTCCTTGGAGAGTTGGGCATTATTATATATATATATATATATAATTACCAAGGTTGCAACCTTCTAAAGGCTTTGGTGTGATCGATGGCCCAGAGCAGCATCGGGCTTGCTGGTTGTACCCACGACCACCATGAACCTATTCTTTACCCTTGAGGGGAGCTATCCGGAACCCTCGGTTGTTGACAAAGTTAAGGTCCAGTGCAATCGACAGCCCTGGGCTTGCCGGTTGTACCCACGACCACAATGGACCTATTCTTTATCTTTGAGGACTTGATCCTTGATTGTAGTGTCGGGTTATTATACAAGATTCGAGGCTGAAAGCGCCATCATCAGCAAATACAATTACTCAAGTATTATTTTTACTATGTGATTCCTACCCTTGTTTAGACTCTCAAAGTCCACGGTGAGTAGGGTTACTTGCTTATTAATCATGTTTAATCTTGATTCTTGTTAACTGTTCACTCGTTGCTTATTTACATGTGCATTCTCATGTGCATGGCATGTTTTGTCAAATCGTTTACAAAAAGATAAAACCTTTATGAAAACTCTTCTTATTCAATCCTCACTGAGCTATATGTAGGATTAGCTTACCCATCTTTTACATTGATACAGGTTGTTCAGGGCTGGAGCTTGAAAGCAGTTACTCGTTTTGATTAACTTCTTGTCGTAATAGTATGAGCTAGGCATATGATTTATTTGTAATGTATTAATCTTGGGGACACTTAACTATGTAACTAACTTGATACATTGCTCTTGAGGCTTAGTTGTAGTAGTTGGACTTGTGTGAAGTAATTTAGTGAATCTAGGTCTTGTGAATTTGTATTTGATGGTTGTTATTTTCATCCCTACTGATGAAGTTTGTATAATATGCCTTATTAGTTGGTGTGTTCGACGTGTTGTATTAATAATCATTTTGTAACCTTAATGTATTGATTTATGGTATTAGTGTTCGGGCTATTGTTTTGTGTCTTAGCGAACTTAAGAGGAATGATCTTCTTAAACCCGTGGCATCACGATCCCAAAACGCTTAAGGATTTGTAAGCTTCAATTGTAATTCCTTGTCATTATCATGGTATTAGAGACCGAGTTAGAAATTAAGAAAATGGGGTCGTGACATTATGTGTACTTGATGAAGTACAAATCTGAGGCTTTTGAAAAATTAGAGGAATTTAAAGCTGAAGTAGATAACCAAACGGGAAAGAGAATTAAAACCTTACGATCTGATTGTGGAGGTGAATACTTAAGTACCAAATTTCTTGAATATCTTAAACAAGCTGGAATAACTTCACAGACTACTCCACCTGCTACACCACAATTAAATGGAGTATCTGAACGTAGGAATCGTACATTGATAGATATGGTACGATCTATGATAAGTTACACCGATCTTCCAATTTCATTGTAGGGGTATGCACTTCTTACGGCTATTTATTTGTTGAATAGGGCTCCAACCAAAGCTGTTCCTACTATACCGTATGAGATATGGTTTGATAGGAAATCAAGTCTTAATCACATTAGGATTTGGGGCTATCCCGCTTATGTTAAGAAACTTAAGATGGACAAGTTGGAAGCTAGATCAGACAAAGAGAGATTTGTGGGATATCCTAAGGAGACTAAAGGATATTATTTTTATTTTCCCGATGATCAAAGAATATCGATCAGTCGGGATGTTGTCTTTCTTGAAAAGGAGTTTGTTCAAGAAGAAGGCAGTGGGAGAAAAAATAATAATAGAAGAAGAGTCTTCAGAATTGCAAAATGACCCAAATCTTGATCCTAAACCAATTCAACAAGATCCAGAACCAGTCATCATACAAGGACCTCGTAGATCTAGTAGAGTATCCTGTCCTCTAGAGAGATATGGTTATTTACTTGAGGAAACACAAGAGTTGTTTGTGGTTGGGGATAAAGATCACTTGGATGATCCTACTAATTATGAGGAAGCAATACAAGATATTGATTCTGAGAAATGGTGGCAGGCTATGCAAACAGAGATAGATTCCATGTATTCAAATGATGTTTGGACCTTAGTTGACTGACCTAAAGGTATTGTACCTATAGGTTGTAAATGGGTCTTCAAAAGGAAACTTGGAATTGATGGAAATGTGGAGACATATAAAACGAGGCTGGTTGCAAAAGGTTTCCATCAAATATAAGGAATTGATTATGACGAAACTTTTTCACATGTTGCCATGCTTAAGTCCATCTGCATCATGCTTGCCATTGCCATAGATTATGATTATGAGATCTGGCAAATGGATGTTAAAACTGCATTCTTGAATGGCTATCTTGAGGAAGATATCTATATGGAACAGCCTGAAGGTTTTAAATCCAATAATGATCAAGTGTGTAAGCTTAAAAGATCAATATAAGGTCTAAAGCAAGCCTCTCATTCTTGGAATATCATATTTAATAATGAGATCAAAGAGATTGGTTTCATTAGAAATGATAATGAACCTTGTGTATACAAGAAGATCAGTCGGAGCATGACCACTTTTCTGATTCTATATGTTGATGATATTTTAATCAAGGAAAATGATGTTGGACAAATGATGTCCACTAAGATTTGGTTGAATAGCAAGTTCTCCATGAAAGATCTGGGAGAAGCCTCTTATATCTTAGGAATTTGTGTCTATAGAGATAGAATGAAAAGATTGATTGGCTTGTCTCAAAGTCTGTACATAGAGCGAGTATTGAAGAAATTCAATATGGAGAGTTCTAAGAAAGGTCTTTTGCCTATCCGGCATGGAATACATCTTTCCAAGAACATGTCTCCCAAATCCGAGGATGAAAAGCAACATATGGAACGCGTGCCTTATGCTTCGGCTGTTGGCAGTTTCATGTATACCATGCTATGTACAAGGCTTGATATTTCATACGCTATAAGCCTTGTGAGCAGATATCAGTCTAATCCAGGTGAAGAACACTAGATGGCAATGAAGCATATCCTTAGGTACTTGCGAAGGACTAAGGACCTTGCACTGATTTATGGAGGAGTAGAACTCCGAATAGATGGGTACATAGACTCAGAATTTCAATATGATACGGATGATAGAAAGTCTACATCCGGATTTGTGTTTGTTTGTAATGGAGGAGCAATCAGTTGGAAAAGTTCCAAGTAGCCAGTTACTGCAGACTCTACCACAGAAGCTGAGTACATTGCCGCATCTGACGCAACAAATGAAGCTGTTTGGATGAAGAAGTTCTTGTTAGAGCTAGAAGTAGGTCCCTCCATTGAGTTGCCGATACTGATGTATTGTGACAACAATGGAGCTATTGCACAAGCTAAGGAACCTAGATCTCATCAAAAATCCAAACACATTGAAAGGCATTTCCATATCATTCGAGAAATAGTTGCTCAAAAAGATATAAATCTACAGAAAGTTCATACATTAGAAAATGTAGTTAACCCACATACTAAGCCCATGAGTCAATCGCAATTAGATCGTCATCTTGAAAAGATGGGCATGCGATACCATGTAGATATGCGTTAATGGCTATATACTATAGCATTAGTACAAGTGGGAGATTGTTAGAGATATGCCCTAATGCTATATAGTTAGATGACCTATATAAGGCATTTTGATTTAATATTAAATGGCATGTTAATTGGATGTTCATATTTTCCATTCAATTATATGAATGTGTCAATGTTTTTGGAAGAAGAAATATATTCTTAAAGTGTTGAGAATTCAATGGCATGTTTCTTCAACATGATAAACATTCAAAAGCATTCATAGTCCTTAGATTATTTGACCAGGACTAGAATAATCAAGTACGGACTATCATATGTAGTTACCTTTGATTAACATAGAGATGTTAATGATAAAGGGTAGCGAGCGTTGAGCTACAACGGCATAAGGATGCGATTAACTCACATATGAATGATCATTGGAGGAACGAATCATTGAATGTGACCGGAATAACAAACTACATGACTTTGGATTAATGGTTTGTCATTCGTTGCAAATCGTGCAAATTAATCATTTGACTTGAGAAATTACGGCTGCCAGCTATATCAGAGGCTAAATCTTGCATTTGGACAATGCTCGCCTTCTTTGAGGGTAAAATATGGCCTCTTGCAGTTTAGTTTTGTGATATAGAGACCGACAAATAATTGTCAAGATATGATCTGTTAACCTCTGACAGTGAGGCGATGTTCTATGCGATCTAGTATCGGTTGTCTGAAATGAGAAATCATCAGCCTGGGTACTTGAACGATGGAAAGGTATTTTTCCATAGATGTCATCTCTTATTCCACCGAATTAGATCTATGCATAGAATCGTTTAGTAGACTTAATCATTTCATGGTCCCTACAATGATCGAGACATTTTAACAGAAGGATCGGACTGCACACTAATTTGCGACTGTAAATAGGTTCGTTGGAATTGGACTTCATTGCTGTATATATTGTCATGATACGTTCGTTGCTAGCACGTCACTCATGAACATGAAGGTATTCCAAAAAATGGGGGAGACATTTTCTGAATCGATCTTTTATCGCTATACGGTCATGAACCTAGAAAGTCACACACTTAGGTTATCATGAATAAAGCATTTTCTGAGCTTGGTATTGAGTTGGAAACACGTTAAAGTATTAATGATGTTATTTTGGCCATTAACGGTTAAGTGGGCCAAAATCATAATTTTTAAACATTTTAGGGCCAAAGTGTAAATACCAAAAATATTGGGGCAAAAGTACAAATAGATTGAGGGGTCAATCTTGAATTAATTATTCTAAAAGGGTTTAGAATGAATTAATATTTGTCTTCACAAAAAGACAAACAACAACTTGCACTAAAAGATGAAACACAAAAGGACAAAAGACAAACAACAAGTTGCATGAAAAATTGTCCAAATTGCCCTTGCATGGCCGACCACTTGGAGTTTTTTTTTTTACACTTGGCTTCTTCATTTGTTTAGATCATGACACTTGACATTTGATGAGCATGTTCATGCATCTATAAATAAAGGTCATATCTTCACTCTTTTGAGTTGCTCTTGGCCGAAAATTACATAGAATTAGAAGCAAATTTCTCTTTTTCTCCTCATTGGCATTTCGGCCATAGCTAGGAAAATTAGAAGGCTTTTTGCTTCTTGTTTTTAACTTATATAGTTGTACTCAAGCTCTTGGACTTAACTAAACTAGCACTTCTATTAGTTAGTTGTTCTTTGCTTTTGGATACCCGTGGACCGACTAGGGCCTTTGCACTTGCAAAGGAGATTTGTCCGAGTCAAAATCTTCCTTTGAATAGTCTACATCCGAGTTCTCCACGCAAGCTATTTCATTTTAAATACATTTGTATATAGTTGTATATACTCTTATGTTGTCACGCCCCAACTCGACCCCTCCTATAATCAGTCAGGACGCAACATAATTTCGGCAGTATAACGATAATAAATAGGACACCGAGGCTCTAAACCAACCTCAATAGAACATCATACATCAACTTCACAAACCATACAACAAATAACTCCTCAATAAAATAACAACATACATCATAACCATATTATACAATAAACAGTCCTCGTTATATGCCTCCGTTCCAACATAATACATTAACCCTTAATATACAATACAAAAACATATTTAGCCAATCTAGCAACCTAATCATAAACAAAAGAAAAGCTACTAAGACAACATCAACTAATTCATTACCTTATCAACATCTTATACATTATAAACTACAAAGCAGATAAAAGTCTACTAAGTTAATTTACAAGATAATAAAACATGTACGACATCACGGATAAGACTCTGGAACATAGGACTCATCCACGTAAGGCACGTTTTCCACATTCTCCTCTTTAGGAGGCACGTAACCGTAATCGTGCAAAAGTACACCTGTATGCATGCAATAATAGAGAGTGAGCTTATATAAAATAAGCCCAGCGAGGATCCGATAGATCTCGAGCAAGGTCTACTAAACTCCTTGGAATAATCCTTTGAATTAGTAAACACACAATAACAACAATAATAATATAATCACATAACTATATGACCATTCAATAAAGGATACTCTAGTTGGTGTAGCTCCAAACACTATCACGATCATAACAGCCTTCTTGTGACTCCCATAAACTCACGCACCCGGGGTACCCCCCAATAACCTTGCCCTCCATGACACCTCCGTCATGCGAGCTAGAGGCAATCTCTGATAGTCATGCCGTTATCAACCCGACAGCCCGATACTGCCCGAGAGGTGGCACACACATAACAGAGACCCAGCAATAATAATAAACATCAATCATTCATAGAAGGACAGTCTAGCAGAACTGTTTATCTCCCGGCATCAATCATCAATCAATAATCATCAATAATCATATTATCATCATAATAACATCAATAACCAATTTAACAACATATAACTAAGTTAGATGACAAAGTAGGTCATCTAACCGAACATGCATTAAACACACAATCAAACCCTAATTTATCCATCAACAACTCACAATTCAATCACTCAACCCACACCCAAATCAACTAAGGCTCAATTCAGTAATTTAAAGAAAGACAACCTAAACTTCAAATAATCATATCTTACATTCTACTAATCCAAACAACTCCAAATCAGTTTCTATCACTCACCCATTCAATCATCTACATTATCCCCCTCAGAACCCAACCAAAACACATCCAAATCATGCCCAATAACCCTAAAACCCTAAGATGTCATGGCTGAAATTTCTGGATTTTGGCACGAACATCACAATCAAAAATTCGGCATTACAACGGCACTACCACGTAATTAAAAAACTTTTAGAAATCGACGGAAATCGATTCCAATCAACACAACTCAATTTAATCAACTTTGAACAAATTAATCAAATTTAAATACCTGAAAAATAAAAATTATGCTACAACCGATAAAAACTCGTAGTATTACAACTAAATGATCCCTAGCATACAAGGAGCAATAAGCTAACATCAGATTAACATTCTAACGGTTCAATAATCATTTATACGCATAAACACAAAATATGAGTTTTGAGATCTAGAATTTTTCTCTCACCTTTGATGTGTTTTGATGCAAGAAATGTGTAGAATGGATGCCAAACAAGTGAAATCAAGCTTTGAATCACTCAATTCGGCTTTGAAATGCAAAATCTATGAGAAAAATGCTTTGAAAATGCCTTCATCTTTCTCCTCCAAGGAGCCACGATTTTGTGTGTGTTTTTGGGATGTTTTTGTGCTTTGTGAGTGTGTGTCAGTGATATAAGCTTGTTGGTCAACCATTTAAATGAAAGTCAAAGTTGAAACTTAGCATTTTTTTATGTTTTCTTGACTTTAAATGCATTTTCTTGACCACCAAAGTTCAAAACAATTATTCAACACTCAAGATAGTTCAAGTAGATTATTTTTAGGCGACAAGAATTTTTACAATCAAACAATTCTACCCGAGTCGGCTTATAACTCGATTTTCTCAAAAGTCGGTGTAAAAACCCTAATAAATTCATAAGCTGATTTTAAAACCGTTTTAATCAAACACAAGTTTATTAAAGTCCGTGGTCTAGGTCTAGAAGGGTTAAAAAGACCAGTTTCAAAATTTTAGCGGACGTGTTTCGAAAACACTATTCACTAAAAATCGATGATAAAATTTCTGATCCCGTTTTTGATGAAAATTTCATGAATGCACATTTAGCATGTTCTAGGAGTATTAATATCAAAATTACCATATTATAAGCAATATAGCACATAGACAGGTTAATTCACGCAAATCGAGGTAAAGACGAAAATCGGGGTTTCACATATGTACTTTCTTTTTAATGTACTAGTTACGGATTTATTCTTGAGATTATGTAAATACAAACTGTAATATCCCACATTGGTTGGTTACGAGCTGGGATCATTGAATATATAGAGTTATCTCATATATTTGTGTAGACGCCTTTTCTAGTGTGGGGTTCCACCTGGGAAGGGACAAAACCGTGAGGGCACGCTCGTATGTTAAGTGCGGGGTGTACCCAAAGTGGACAATACCTGGATGATGTGACATGCTCGTGTACCTCTACCCTTTGTGGTATTCGTTTAGCGGGGCGTTACATTAAGTAGTACCAAAGCGGGCCGACCTTTGTGCCAGCGAGGATGCTGGGTCCCCAAGGAGGCCCGGATGTAATATCCCATATCGGTTGGTTACGAGCTGGGATCATTGAATATATAGAGTTATCTCATATATTCATTCATGCACCTTTTCTAGTGTGGGGTTCCACCTGGGAAGGGACAAAACCGTGAAGGCATACTCGTACATTAAGTGTAGGGTATAACTAAAGCGGACAATACCTGCATGATGCGACGTGCTTGTGTGCATTTGCCTTTTGTGGTATTCGCTTAGCAGGGCGTTACACAAACTGTTGACATGCAAATTTTTAATTGTTATTATTTCCACTGTTCTTGCATGTTTTCGTGATTTACATATCTCGAGACGATCCCGTTGTGCTCCCACTTTTGAAGCTGACGCCATTACGCGTCTTCATTTTGAAACTGATGCCCTATTGCACCTTCATTATGAAGCTGACGCCTTTATGCGCCTTTAAGATTGCCTTTTGACTTTAGTTAGGATAAGATAGCAAAGAGATCGCGTATCTTACCCTTTTGCCATTTACAGTCTCCTAACCATGCAAAGGCAAGTACATGGCTCATAGTGATGTAAAGGGTTGCATCAGAAAGGATCTAAGTATATGTACTGATGATGTTATTGTAGTAAATAGTGATTTCTATTTTTTTTGGGAATCTTGATAAGTCTGTGGTAATTAGTGAAGTTCTTTTGGAAGAATTTGAAGGTTCTCTTGCACATAAAAGACATATAGCACAGCAGAAACATGAATAATAATTAAATCATCCAACCATGCACTTAGACTCAAAAACATGATTGAACCAAACAAAGTTAAATCTAAAAATTCGTTACCTCGTGAGGAAGACTACAAATTGTTTGCTTGGATTGGAGACCACAACGTAGCAGCCCTCTACGATTTCACACATACCACGTCGAGGCTAGAACGAGGTGAAGCAAGCTCTTGCACAAGCTTCAATGGAATGACACAACTCCAAAGGAAAGAAAGAGAGAGTGGCGGCTAGGTTTTGTGAGAGAGAGCTAAATTTTGTGTTATATCTACTAGGGTTTCTTTTTAAGCTGTATTTATAAGGTGCTATAAGCTTTCATTATTTGCACCTTGACCCCAGACCTTATGAGGCTCTCTAAATTCAGATTATAACCTTTTCTAATCAACTATAAGTTAATTAGACATCAATCCATAATTAATTGACACTCAATTAAATATCAATTCAAGTTATACAAAAGCCAATTTTCTAAATTACCCTTGACTTTAAGTCAAACGTTTGACCATCAAACATTATCTCTTACTTGCATACTCGAAAGGTTTCCCTAAACCCATCCTAACCATATGCAATCCATTATATAATTGTTTCTATATAGAATACGAGAAGATCCCCGTGCTAGCATGACTTCTTCATTCTATCCCTCATAGTTCTAACCCTTCAGCTTTTGTGTGATCCTGTAGGTTCGAGTGCCAAGCCAGTAGTAGCTGGGACAAGTACCATAACCCATCTCCATTAGAACTCCTAATTGCTACTAATCGAGGTTGGCATCTAGCAACACTCCCTGATGACCAGATGGCTTGAATGCTTAATCCAAGCTAAACTACTCAAGAACCTTTTGGCGACTAGTTAATGTACTGTACATTCCTTCCACTAGATGCCCCGAGCTTGCCCTAGGGTATGGTTAATGTTAGTCAAACCCTAATAGGCTTACTATTATGTTATGTTGACGTTTCCTGTATGATCCAATCATACCACTATGGCCATGGATTTCTGTCAACATCTCTATGAGACGACATAGGGCATACTCTCTTTCATCTAGAGTAGTGGATCCTTGCAACGACACTCACTAGCTTCGCAAGTACTTGATTGTACCCGAATCCTCTTTCAAGCAAGTCTTATCTTCATCCCTTTTGTCTAGGGCTAAAGTACAATGAGTTGCTTACAAGCTACTATGATGACCTCGAGTCAAATGAGTATTTTGCACAACTATCACCTGAGAACCTTCTCATTTACTTAGGCGGATGAAGCCCCCATTGAGTGTTCTCTACGAATCATGTCCAGTGTACATTTCTCTATATGCATCCATGCATTAGCCTTGAGATCTCATGTCACTTGGTCGATGAGATCAATCCTGATAGAGCTAACTATATGTTTGTCTTGCCGGATTCATCAATGCCCAGTCTTGATGAATCCTACAACCTAGGACAAGTTTTAGGTATGTCTTAGGTGTCGATTCTCATCAACCATAAGCTTTTATGGTTCAACCCTATACCGATATATCCAAGGGCTTTATCAGTTATACATAATATGTAGCTAGACGATATATAAATGCATAAGAGATAAAGGTAAATGCCATATGGTACTTTTATTTGATTAAAACTTTATAACAAAGATCATTTCGTTACACAAATATCCCTATCATCCTTCACCGAATGATTGGCTTGCAGGATATATTCCCAACAATCTCCCACTTGCACTCACAACTAATCCTTTCGGTATCTAATACCCATCTAGGATCTATGGTAGTCAAACTTCTTTGACCCTAAGGCTTTAGTGAATGGGTCTTGCCAATTCTCTTTACCGTCTATCTTCTCAATCTGTACATTTCCTATTTCTATGATCTTTCGGATCAAGTGAAAGTGATGCAAAATCTGTTTGGTTTTCTGATAAGACCTTGGTTCCTTGGCCTGAGTAACTACTTCAGTGTTATCACAATACAGTGTTACTGGTGCATCACTATCAGGAACCACACCAAGTTCAGAAACGGACTTTGTTAACTAAACAACTTTCCTTGTTTCATCGTATGTAGCAACTTATTCTGCCTCGGTCACCAAATTGGCCACAATGCTTTGCTTGGAACTCTTTCCAAATCTTTGTTCACCATTAATGGTTAATGTAAATACTGAAGTTGATCTGCTATCATGGTCGAATTTGAAGCTAGAATTTATAAAATCTTCAGGCTTAATTCTATATATCCATCAATGAGGTACTGGTTTTAAGTATTTCTCTAAATACTTAATAATCGACCTACCAGTGAATCTCATCTAGGTCATCCAAATATCTGCTAATCATTCGAAGTGAATTAGCTATATCAACCCTTATACATTCATGGCATACATGTTGGAGCCGACCATCGAAGCATACGGAATCCCCTTCATGCATTCTAGCTTAGCATTAGACCATATATAGTCGCTTATGCTCAGAATGATCCCAATTCGAAATGAGTATGTACCTCTTCTTGGAACTATCCATGTGATACCTATTCCAAATAGTATCTATGTATGTCGACTGGGACAAGCCTAGCATCCTTCTTGAACTATCTCTATAGAACTTTATAGTTAGTATGTAGGATGTTTCCCAAGTCTTTCATGGAGAACTACTTTGTAAATCCAGATCTTCAATTTCTTTAATGCTCTTACACCATTCCAAATGCGTAGAATATCATCTACATTAAGCATCAAGAAAATGACCTTTTGCTCCCACTAACCTTTCGTACATGCAGTATTCCCCTTTGTTTCAAACTAAGCCAAACCTTTTTGACTTTTATGTCAAAACAATCACTCTAATTGCGAGGCGCTCGCCTTAGTCCATAAATGGTTAATTATAGCTTGCCTTCCTTGGACTCAGCATTCCTCGATGTAAAACCCTCGAATTGTACCATGTACACATCCTTCTCAACTTTCCATTGAGAAAACACAATTTTACATCCATCTATGAAATCCACTAGTCATGTTGTGCTGCTAAAGCAAGCTTGATCCAAATAGACTTGAGCATTGCTACTTGCGAAAGGATCTCGTTATAATCAATGCCTTGCCTTGGGAGAGAAGCCCTCAGCAACTAGATGCGCCTTGTATATTTCAACCTTGTCGTCTACTGTAGTCTTTCATGTTTGAACAGACACTTATACCTTGTGGCAATGAGCCCCAAGTTGATCAACCAATGTCCAACATTGCTAACCCTTGTAAAGTTCATTTTGGATCTCATTGCCTGAAGCCATTGTTTACAATCAAATACTGCATCACCTTTGAGAATATAGCTGGTCATATGTCACCTTGACTGACCTCTACAACATCGCCATCCTAGATCAGGTACTCTCAAAACCTATTCAGCTTGTGAGTGATTTTCCCAGATCTTTTCAGCGGTATTTGTACAAGTACGTCAGTGTTGCCGTTAGGTTCCTTCGTCTGACTGATTTGTTGTGGACCCTGAATCTTATTAAGTTCCACTTTTTCTCCCAATATGCCCTACTTGCAAGAACTCTTTCTTTAAGACCTAGGCATATCTGACCAATGAACACTTTCTGGTCAAATGTATGGTAGAAATAATATCCCTTAGTCTCTTTGGGATATTATAAATCTACACTATCAGACCTTGCTTCCATTTTCTTTGTCTTATTTTCTTAACGCAGGTATTGTAACCCCAAATCCTGAGGTTGTCAAGACTTGGTTTACAACCTTTCCATATCTCATATGGTGTACCTGAAACTAATTTGGAAGGAACACTATTCGATTGATATGCAACTAATTTCAAGACATACCCCATGAAGATTAGTGAAGCCCATCATGGACTTGACCTTCTTTAACAAGGTGTTATTCCTTTTCTCAGACATGCCAATGTGTTGCAGTGCTCTAGGAATAGTCCATTACGAGATAATATCATTCCCTCTAAGATAACTTAGAATTTCATCGCTCAAGTATTTCCTACCTCAATATGATCGAAGTTTCTTAATACTCTTGTGTGTTCATTTCTCTACTTCATTCTTTAAGTTCTTGAATGCTTCAAAAGCCTTCGACTTGTATTTCAATAAGAACACATACGTATACCTTCACAGATATTTTGTAAGGGTGATGAAGTAGATTAAAAGCTCCTCTAGCATGTACTCGAAATGGTCCACATATGTGTATGTACCAATTCTAACAATTCTGTAACTCGTGCACCTTTATGAAAGAAAGGTGTCTTAATCATGTTATCCTTAAGACATGACTCGTAGGTTGCATAGGACACATGAATGCAGTCCCCGAGGAATCCCTCCTCAGCCAACCTCTCAAGTCATTCTCACTGATATGACCGAGTCTGCAGTGCCAAAAGTAGGATTTATTCACTACGTTATCTCTGGGTCTTCATATGGTCACGGGTTTGATTTAAGGCGTACATATAATGTCATGCCCCGACCCGACCCTGCAAAAGGCCAAGCCCGGACCCGACACACGGACGGAGTCTCCTCTGTACCGCGGACGATCTGAAAACCCTAAAATCAATATAATACTTGCGAAAGCCATATAATAATCAAAACAAGCCAACTTTTTTTAAAATATACATTCTCTTATTAACCAACTTTCAAAAGCCAAAATGATATGCATACTACACAGGTATTTATGCCACTAAACCATCAGCTATTAGCATGCATTTCTTCACTAGTTATAAGAGTGTAAGTTACAACTTTACAAACTTTAATCCATTACAACATAAGACCATTAAAGGTCTCAAAATAGAAAAAATACATACAAGGCTACAAGCCTCAAAATTAAGCGACCTTCACGCAATATACATAACAAGCAAGGATTGCACAAAAACTGGTAACCAACCACCAGCAAAGTAGGGAAGTGCTATCACGGAAATACCTCCACCTGCTCCTCCTCCTCTATTACCTCGAGAGGGTCTGCTTCAACTACTCCTGTAAAAACATGGTATAGAAAGGAATGACCAAAACTATTGCTTAGCGAGGGCAATTGGTCTCAAGGACGGAGATGAGAGGAGTATGCAATGCAATTAGCCAAGCAATACATACAAATCATACAAGCTACATCCAAAGCCAACAATAAAGCAAGGCAAGTATTTAAAGCCGCAAACACTCAATTAAAGGATACAATACTCTTTTCACGAGCAACTTTCAAACACGAATTCGATGACGACGCGCCGGCCCAAACCACCTTATAATACCAGTTTGGAATACCCCGGAAGTATCCATCAACCTACGACCCAAATCTCCCTGGGAGGCAACCCAAGCGAGAAAGGGAATAGCAGCAGAGCTAGAGCAACCAACACTGGCTACCCAGAGAGGCCCATCACTCACGCACGAGACACTATGCAATGCAAGACTCGATACAAGGCGATAAACAAGCGATAAAGCCACACGTGGGAGAATAACAAAGTAGGCTACTCTCGCACGCAATAGCAGCAATTGATAAGCAATTCAATCCAAAACAACTCAAACAAGTATTTCAAGTAATTCTAAGCATTCTATAGGCATAAAGACAAGAAAACACACAAAAACACAAATCGGCCCCAACTATCAAAACGCTACCATTTCCAAACGAGCCACGAGTTCTGGAAACCGACTTCGCCAACCCTCCTAGGTCACCATAAGGCACGTCTAAAGACCCCGAAACCTTACTTTACCCTAGAACTCGCGCAAAGCCCCGATTTCTCCCTTTCTCGTTTGAACTACAACTATAGCAACCAAACACCCAACCAACGCCATAATTGCACCAAAAGTGCTTCCATGGCTTCCCGAAGCAATGCCAACACGCAAAACGAGAAAACGCTAAAATCGACCTAAACGACCCCGACTTTCCCAAAGGCATAATTCTCGTTTTTTCCACTACGCAACCCAAACAAACCACACATTTTAGCATTCTAGCATACCTAGCACGTTTCTACATCAACGGAAAGCATAACAGCGCAATTTCAACGTTTCAAGGTTTTACTATTCACAAAATACTATTCATTTAACAATTTAATTTGCAATCACAACATTTAACCGCAGAAAATGTTACAAAACTATAATTACATGTTCTACAAATGCCAAGGAACATTCTAGAAGCATCAAATCGCTTTAAATAACGATCTACGGATAAATCTAAAAATTGACAAAGTTAGCATACACAACGTATAAATGCGCAAATAACATGATTCCCTCACCTTAGGTACTCCTAGGCGCTAGGAAAACAACGTTGGTCACCTCGAAAACCACCCCGCACGAGCTCACGAGAAGATTGATCGTTTGGAAGGTTGAATATTTTTTTTTTCTTTCTCTCTTGTTTCGGCCAGCTCCTCACTGTTTTCCTGCTGTTTCTCTTTTTATTTTGCTTAGTTTTTTAGCTTATAAGTGTTAAATGGTCAACAAGTCAAAGGTCCAAGGTCAAACAACTTAAGACTTGGTCAAAGGGCCCTATTTTGCGCGTTTTCAAGCCATTTTAGCTAAGGTAAGATCAATTAAAGCTAGCAACATTTAAAATATAAAATTTAAGTCATCTAAATACTAATTTCACTATTTACTGAGGACTGGAAATCGTTATCTAGCTATCGCTCCTTAAATGCAATGCACGTTGCGACGGCGAGAAAGTAACAATTAATTCACAAAGAATTTAAGGAAATATAATTTTCAAAATAATAAACAAAGAATTTTCACATTCCGGGCTCGAGTATTACATATAAACACCATGTTCTTCCTATTTGGTACTACTTGGAGATATAACCTTTACATCCAATGTAAATAGTTCTCCTTAGTTCCAAATTTCTACTCTTTCGTAGTCCCATCAAGAGAGCTACTGGTATCCAATACCCTGGAAGCAGAATTATATATCAAAAAGTTAGGACTTATTGAATTAATCCTAAAACCTAAAGCATCACCATGCTTCCTCTGCGCGACCAATGCAAGACACTTCTTCTATACTCCTTTACATATCTCATATGTCACGCCCCGACCCGACCCCGCAAAAGGCCAAGCCCGGACCTGACACACGGACGGAGTCTTCTCTGTACCGCGAACGATCCGAAAACCCTAAAATCAATATAATACTTGCGAAAGCTATATAATAATCAAAACAAGCCAACTTTCTTTACAACATACATTCTTCCAATTTATACAACATAAGACCGTAGAGTCCTCAAACTAGAAAATATATACAAGGCTACAAGCCTCAAAATTAAGCGACCT
Source organism: Ehretia macrophylla (assembly GCA_037974665.1). NCBI lineage: Eukaryota > Viridiplantae > Streptophyta > Magnoliopsida > Boraginales > Ehretiaceae > Ehretia > Ehretia macrophylla. The sequence continues at coordinate 75,174,366 of CM075773.1, forward strand.
TCATGCAATATACATAACAAGCAAGGTTCGCACAAAAACTGGTAACCAACCACCAGCAAAGCAGAGAAGTGCTATCACGGAAACACCTCCACCTGCTCCTCCTCCTCTATTACCTCGAGAGGGTCTGCTTCAACTACTCCTGTAAAAACATAGTATAGAGAGGAATGAGCAAAAACTATTGCTCAGCGAGGGCAATTGGTCTCAAGGACGGAGATGAGAGGGGTATGCAATGCAATTAGCCAAGCAATACATACAAATCATATAAAGATACAACCAAAGCCAACAATAAAGCAAGGCAAGTATTTAAAGCTGCAAACACTCAATCAAAGGATATGATACTCTTTTCACAAGCAACTTTCAAACACGAATTCGATGACGACGCGCCGGCCCAAACCACCTTATAACACCAATTTGGAATACCCCGGAAGTATCCATCAACCTACGACCCAAATCTCCCTGGGAGGCAACCCAAGCGAGAAAGGGAATAGCAGCGGAGCTAGAGCAACCAACACTGGCAACCCAAGGCTACCCAGAGAGGCCCATCACTCACGCGCGAGACACTATGCAATGCAAGACTCGATACAAGGCGATAAACAAGTGATAAAGCCACACGTGGGAGAATAACAAAATAGGTTACTCTCGCACGCAATAGCAGCAATTGATAAGCAATTCAATCCAAAACAACTCAAACAATTATTTCAAGTAATTCTAAGCATTCTATAGGCATAAAGACAAGAAAACACACAAAAACACAAATCGGCCCCAACTATCAAAACGCTACCATTTCCAAACGAGCCACGAGTTCTGGAAACCGACTTCGCCAACCCTCCTAGGTCACCATAAGGCACGTCTAAAGACCCCGAAACCTTACTTTACCCTAGAACTCGCGCAAAGCCCCGATTTTCCCCTTTCTCGTTTGAACTACAACTATAACAACCAAACACCCAACCAACGCCATAATCGCACCAAAAGTGCTTCCATGGCTTCCCGAAGCAATGCCAACACGCAAAACGAGAAAATGCTAAAGTCGACCTAAACGACCCCGACTTTCCCAAAGGCATAATTCTCATTTTTTCACTACGCAACCCAAACTAACCACACATTTTAGCATTCTAGCGTACCTAGCACATTTCTACATCAACAGAAAACATAACAGCGCAACTTTAACGTTTCAAGGTTTTACTATTCATAAAACACTATTCATTTAACAATTTAATTTGCAATCACAACATTTAACCGCAGAATATGTTACAAAGCTATAAATACATGTTCTACAAATGCCAAGGAACATTCTAGAAGCATCAAATCGCTTTAAATAACGATCTACGGATAAATCTGAAAATTGACAAAGTTAACATATACAACGTATAAATGCGCAAATAACATGCTTCCCTCACCTCAGGTACTCCTAGTCGCTAGGAAAACAACGCTAGTTGCCTCGGAAATCACCCCGCACGAGCTCACGCGAAGATTGATCGTTTGGAAGTTGAAAGGTTTTTTTTTTTCCTCAATGAAGCTCATGGCCAGACTGCTCACTGTTTGCTGCTGTTTTTTTTTTATGCTAAGTTATAAGCTTATAAGGTGTTAAATGGTCAAAGTTGGTCAAGGCTAGGTCAAACAACTTAAGACTTGGTCAAAGGGCCCTATTTTGTGCGTTTTAAAGCCATTTTAGCTAGGGAAAGATCAATTAAAGCTAGCAACATTTAAAATATAAAATTTAAGTCATCTAAATACTAGTTTCACTATTTGTTGAGGACTAGAAATCGTTATCTAGCTATCGCTCCTTAAATGCAATGCACGTTGCGACGGCAAGAAAGTAACAATTAATTCACAAAGAATTTAAGGAAATATAATTTTTAAAATAATAAACAAAGAATTTTCACATTTCGGGCTCGGGTATTACACCCTCTCCCCCTTAAAACAATTGCGCCCACGCAATTCTTACCTGGTCAACAAACAACTCCGGATACTGATCCCGAACATGGTCCTCTCTTTCCCAAGTCGCTTCCTCAAACTCATGATGATTCCACAGAACCTTTACTAATGGAATACTCTTTCTGCGAAGCTCCTGAATCTTCCGATCCACAATTCTAATCAGTTTCTCTTCATAAGACAACTTCTCTTCAATCTGCAAAGGCTCTGGTTCAAGTACATGTGAAGGGTCTGGATGGTACTTCTTCAACATAGACACATGGAAAACATCGTGCAGTCTCGACAAGCTCGGAGGCAAAGCTAATCGATAAGCTAAAGGACCTACCTTTTCGGTGATCTCATACGGACCCACATACCTAGGACTAAGCTTCCCGCTTTGACCGTGCCTAATCAATCCCTTCCATGGAGAAATCTTAAGAAACACCCAATCTCCCAAATCAAACTCAAGATCCCGATGGTGCTTATCCGCATAACTCTTCTGACGACTCTGAGTTGTAAGCATACGCTGGCGAATAAGGTGAACATTATCTACCATCTTAATCATCTCAGGTAACACAGTCGGATCAACTGTTCTCATCTCTCCAACCTCTTCCCAATATAACGGGGATCTGCATTTCCGACCATACAACGCCTCGTAGGGAGCCATACCTATAGTAGATTGATAACTATTGTTGTAGGCGAACTCCGCTAAAGGAAAAAACTTCTCCCAATTCTTCCCAAAGTCTAGCACACATGCCCGAAGCATGTCTTCCAAGATCCTGATGGTTCTCTCAGACTGGCCATCAGTTTGCGGATGATATGCAGTACTGAAGCTCAACTTAGTTCCCATGGCCTCTTGCAACTTCTGCCAAAAACGGGATCTGAATCTGGGATCCCTATCTGACACTATACTCTGTTGCACACCATACAATCTCACAATATTAGCAACATAAAGCTCAGCTAGCTTATCAAGGCTATCCTGTTTATTCACGGGAATAAAATGTGTAACTTTAGTCAAGCGGTCCACAACAACCCAAACAGAATCACATCCTCTCGGAGATCTAGGAAGATCGGTCACAAGGTCCATTGTTATATGTACCCACTTCCATTGCGGAATCGACAACGGTTGTAGAAGTCCGGCTGGTCTCTGATGCTCAACTTTAACTCTCTGACAAGTCAAACATCTGGATATATACCCAGCAATCTCCCTCTTCATATTTTTCCACCAGAAGTGTTGTTTCAAATCTCTATACATTTTAGTACTGCTCGGGTGAATCGTATACCTCGAATTATGTGCCTCGGACAGGATCTCATTCTTCAAAGTCGGATCATCAGGAACACATACTCTATCCCTGAATCTGAAGATGCCATTTGCATGTAATTTAAACTCCGACTCTCCCCCTTTTGACTTTTCTTGGATCTTCAAGATGTGAGGATCAGTCTTCTGAGCCTCTCTGATATGTGCTAGCAATCCTGACTGAATATGTAAACTAGCAAACCGAATCCCTACCTTAGTAGCTTCTGGTTTCCATGAACAAATTTCTTCCAAAGTCTCCTAATCCTTGATAATCAAGCTTGCAACAATAGCCTTTCGGCTCAAAGCATCAGCAACAACATTTGCCTTACCTGGCACATAGTTAATAGAACAGTTATAACCACCCAATAGCTCTAGCCATCTCCGCTGCCTCATATTTAGATCCTTCTGTGAAAACAAATACTTGAGACTCTTGTGGTCAGTAAATATTTCAAATCTGCAACCCCACAAGTAATGACGCCACTTCTTCAAAGCAAACACAACTGCAGCTAACTCGAGATCATGTGTAGGGTAATTGACTTCGTAAGGTTTCAACTTCCTGGAAGCATAAGCAATCACCTTACCATTCTGCATTAAAACACAGCCCAAACCTTCCTTAGATGCATCACTGTAGACAACAAAGTTCTCTGTTCCCTCAGGTAAAGCTAGTATAAGAGCTGTAGTTAGTCTCTTCTTCCATTCTTGGAAACTGGATTCACATTTAGCATCCCAATTGTAAGCAACTTTCTTCCGAGTCAACTGGCTCAAAGGTCCAGAAATTTTAGAAAAGTCTTTAACAAATCTCCGGTAGTAACCTGCCAATCCAAGAAAACTCCGAATCTCTGCCACCGTCTCAGGTCTCTTCCAAGATAAAACAACTTCAATCTTAGCTGGGTCCACTGAAATTCCTCGATCTGAAATGATATGGCCTAGAAAAGATATCTGGTTCAACCAGAACTCACACTTGCTGAATTTAGCAAAAAGCTTGTTTTCCTGCAAAGTCTGAAGCACAATCTTCAAGTGTTGCTCGTGTTCAGCCTCGTTCTTCGAATACACTAAAATGTCGTCAATAAAGATCACAACAAACTGATCAAGGTAAGGCTGAAAGACCCTCTGCATCAAGTCCATGAATGCGGCTGATGCATTCGTCAATCCAAACGGCAACACAACAAACTCATAGTGGCCATATCTAGTCCTGAATGCCGTCTTTGGTATATCGTCACTCCGAATTCTAAGTTGATAGTAACCCTGCCTCAAGTCAAATTTGGAGTAAACACTCGCACCCTGCAACTGGTCAAACAATTCTTCAATCAACGGCAAGGGGTATTTATTCTTAATCGTGACTTGATTAAGTTCCCTGTAATCAATGCATAACCGTAGCGTGCCATCTTTCTTTCTCACAAACAACACAGGCACACCCCACGGCGAAGAACTAGGTTGTATAAACCTTTTCTCAAGCAAGTTCTGAAGCTGAATTTTTAACTCTTGAAGTTCAGCCGATGCCATTCTATAAGGACTCCTAGAAATTGGCGCAGTGCCTGGCACAAGATCAATCACGAACTCAATCTCCCTATCCGGTGGTAAACCCGGTAATTCCTCGGGAAATACACCAGGGAAGTCTCTAACAATCGGAACCTCATTCAAACTCAACTTATCAACAGGCTGATTGATCAAATAGGCTAAGTAAGCTTCACAACCCCTATTGAACAACTTAGAAGTCTTAATCGCTGATAAAAGTGGAATGCGGGCAGCCTTGCAGTTCCCAACAATCTCTAGTACCGGTAGGTCAGGAACCTTAAGATAAACGACCTTTGTTCTACAATCTAACTGAGCATAATACTTCCCCAACCAGTCCATTCCCAAAATGATTTCAAAGTCACGGAATGGCAATAAAATTAAATCAGCAGGAAATTTACAGTTCTCAATACATATATCATAAGATTTGCAAATAGACTCAGTAACAAATTTTGCACCCAAATGAGTACTAACTTCAACTTCATGAGGCAATTTATCAATGCAAACATTCACAGATCGTGCACATGCAGGAGTTATAAACGAATGTGTAGCTCCGGGATCAATCAAAACTTTAACTGGCTGAGTATTGAGAAGAAAGGTACCTTCCACTATAGCTGTAGTATATGGTAGCTCCTCTGCATCCAGTGCAAAGACCCTAGCCTGAACTCTCTGTGCTGGTCGTGCACCTGCAGCCCTATTCTGCACACCTTGGCCTCCACCACGACCCTGAGCATTATTATACTTAGGGCAATCTCTCACCCTATGGTCATCACTGCCACAACCCGTACATTTACCACTCTTCCTCTAGTAGTTAGCCTCAATATGGCCCGATCGATTACAATAATTACACTGCTGATTTTGCCTAACCACAGTGTTTCCTGTAGGTGCTGGGGCTCTGGCAGGGGTAGGAACTGTACCTCCCTACTGAGGTCTAGTCACAGCTAGCCTAGCCTGAATCTGCTGCTGTGGCTGATACGGACGCTGCTGAGGACCCTGTGTAGAAGTCTGATACTGCCTCGGCTGACTCTGGCTGTTTTGGCCCAAATACTGCTTCTTACTCTGCTGACTGCTCTCAGCTATCATCTCAGCCTTCCGTTTCTCAAACTTCGAGGCTGCCTGAAATGCCTCGGGAAAAGTAGTGTAGGTCTGCCCAGTCAAATGCAACTGAATGTCCATTCTCAGCCCACGGACAAACCTATGTATCATCCTCCTAGCCAGCCGTACCAACTCGGGGATATACCTCGACAGGCTAACAAACATAGCCTCGTACTGTGCAACAGTCATATTTCCCTGCTTCAGGGCCACAAACTCATCCTCCCATCTTTCCATAGCCATCTCAGGAATATATTTGTCCCTGAACTCACATACAAAATCATCCCATAAATGTGGAACATCCTCACAATCCCACCTCAATCTGACAGTATTCCACCACTGCTCTGCATCACCCTCAAATAAAAATGATGCATAATCTATTCTTGCCTCATCAGTGTACCTCAAAGCGGTGAAAATCTTCTCAACTCGATTAATCCATCTCTCGGCCGCCTCATCATCCGGCTCTCCGAAGAACTTTCCTGGCTCGTGCCTCAGAAATTTCTCTAGCTGGTTATTCTCAACTCTGTACCCCTGTCCACTAGGATTAGCTTGATTACCCTGGGGATTAATCCGGTCCTGCCTCTGCTCATGTAGTACCTGTGTGATCCGGTCTACTGTAGTAGTCATGGTAGCCATAAACTGCTCAGGCAACGGCTGCTGACCCTGTTATGCTGCCTCTTCATCTGATCCTATACCTTGAGTACCACGACGTGGCGGCATAGTAGCAATTCACAATAGCTTGCAACATTTAAAAGCAGTTTATAGACAGAAATATAACACATAAGATTAGATAACACTCAAGTCAATAACAATCCAATATTCTATCACACAATTCACATAAGACAAGTTCAACTTGCCAAACTATTTCACTTAAACACATAAATATTCCAAGTTCACAAAGTCATGATAGAACATTTTCTTTTCACTTAGCAATCATACATAAACACTTTAGCATTTTAGACCTTTACCCCACAGACCGAGAATCATATCCCGGCTCATGCAAGACTATCATGCTCTGATACCACCTAAAGATGTCATGCCCCGACCCGACCCCGCAAAAGGCCAAGCCCAGACCCGACACACGGACGGAGTCTCCTCTGTATCGCGGACGATCCGAAAACCCTAAAATCAATATAATACTTGCGAAAGCTATATAATAATAAAAACAAGCCAACTTTCTTTACAACATACATTCTTCCAATTTATACAACATAAGACCGTAGAGTCCTCAAACTAGAAAATATATACAAGGCTACAAGCCTCAAAATTAAGTGACCTCCACGCAATATACATAACAAGCAAGGTTCGCACAAAAACTGGTAACCAACCACCAGCAAAGCAGGGAAGTGCTATCACGGAAACACCTCCACCTGCTCCTCCTCCTCTATTACCTCGAGAGGGTCTGCTTCAACTACTCCTGTAAAAACATAGTATAGAGAGGAATGAGCAAAAACTATTGCTCAACGAGGGTAATTGGTCTCAAGGACGGAGATGAGAGGAGTATGCAATGCAATTAGCCAAGCAATACATACAAATCATATAAAGATACAACCAAAGCCAACAATAAAGCAAGGCAAGTATTTAAAGCTACAAACACTCAATCAAACGATATGATACTCTTTTCACGAGCAACTTTCAAACACGAATTCGATGACGACGCGCCGGCCCAAACCACCTTATAACACCAGTTTGGAATACTCCGGAAGTATCCATCAACCTACGATCCAAATCTCCCTGGGAGGCAAACCAAGCGAGAAAGGGAATAGCAGCGGAGCTAGAGCAACCAACACTGGCAACCCAAAGCTACCCAGAGAGGCCCATCACTCACGCGCGAGACACTATGCAATGCAAGACTCGATACAAGGCGATAAACTAGCGATAAAGCCACACGTGGGAGAATAACAAAGTAGGTTACTCTCGCACGCAATAGCAGCAATTGATAAGAAATTCAATCCAAAACAACTCAAACAAGTATTTCAAGTAATTCTAAGCATTCTATAGGCATAAAGACAAGAAAACACACAAAAACACAAATTGGCCCCAACTATCAAAACGCTACCATTTCCAAACGAGCCACGAGTTCTGGAAACCGACTTCGCCAACCCTCCTAGGTCACCATAAGGCACGTCTAAAAACCCTGAAACCTTACTTTACCCTAGAACTCGCGCAAAGCCCCGATTTCCCCCTTTCTCGTTTGAACTACAACTATAACAACCAAACACCCAACCAACGCCATAATCGCACCAAAAGTGCTTCCATGGCTTCCCGAAGCAATGCCAACACGCAAAACGAGAAAACGCTAAAATCGACCTAAACGACCCCGACTTTCCCAAAGGCATAATTCTCGTTTTTTCCACTATGCAACCCAAACTAACCACACATTTTAGCATTCTAGCATACCTAGCACATTTCTACATCAACAGAAAACATAACAACGCAACTTCAACGTTTCAAGGTTTTACTATTCACAAAACACTATTCATTTAACAATTTAATTTGCAATCACAACATTTAACCGCAGAAAATGTTACAAAACTATAAATACATGTTCTACAAATGCCAAGGAACATTCTAGAAGCATCAAATCGCTTTAAATAACGATCTACGGATAAATCTAAAAATTGACAAAGTTAACATATACAACGTATAAATGCACAAATAACTTGCTTCCCTCACCTCAGGTACTCCTAGTCGCTAGGAAAACAACGCTAGTTGCCTCGGAAATCACCCTGTACGAGCTCACGCGAAGATTGATCGTTTGGAAGTTGAAAGGTTTTTTTTTTTTCCTCAATGAAGCTCACGGCCAGACTGCTCACTGTTTGCTGCTCTTTTTTTTATGCTAAGTTATAAGCTTATAAGGTGTTAAATGGTCAAAGTTGGTCAAGGCTAGGTCAAACAACTTAAGACTTGGTCAAAGGGCCCTATTTTGTGCGTTTTAAAGCCATTTTAGCTAGGGAAAGATCAATTAAAGCTAGCAACATTTAAAGTATAAAATTTAAGTCATCTAAATACTAGTTTCACTAGTTGTTGAGGACTAGAAATCGTTATCTAGCTATCGCTCCTTAAATGCAATGCACGTTGCGACGGCAAGAAAGTAACAATTAATTCACAAAGAATTTAAGGAAATATAATTTTCAAAATAATAAACAAAGAATTTTTACATTTCGGGCTCGAGTATTACATCATATGTAATAGTCTTCCTTTTTAGTATTTGGAAGCTGATAGCCTTGTTCTTATTCTCATATAGCCTTAAACAGATATCCTTTGATCCTACCATCATGCTTTAAGGTGAATCTTTCCTTTTTCTTCTCCTAGAAGACTTGCCATATCCCTTGTGTGACACCCGAGATTCTACAGTACACTTTTTAATTGTTGCATCCACTACTTGCGCATTTCTTCTGTGCATTACTTGTTGCTTTCAGTGATTACTATTCATCACATTTTTCAACTGCTTATTTACTTCGAATTACTATTTTTCTTAAATCATATTTATTATTTTAGGAATGAGAAAAATGTGCATTTGAGCTATTAGTGTTGAGAATATCCATTTAGAAAATATTTTAATGAATCAAGTGAATAGTTTTACGTAGTCTAACTTTTTATTTTAGCTAGCTAACATTTAATTGGAACTAGTTAGCCTTTAATTGAGTTATTGAGCAACTAAATGGCCAAGTCTTGCATGCATAGTCAAGTCAAACATTGACCACTTAGCTTATTTAATTAAACAAAGCCTTTAGTCTTCACAACACACACAAAACAATTGCAAAAATGCCAACCATGTCCCCTCCAAACCCGATTGCAACCAAGAGGAAGAAGAAGGACTTTTGCTTCATCAAATCTTGACTTCAAGCTCTACCAAGCTAGGATTAGGTGTTTTCAAGGGTCCTCTACCTTCTTACGAGCTCCTACGCGCTTTGGTGAGGGATTTGCATGTGTATTTTGCATTTTTAAAATGTTGCAACTTTCTTAATTTTGTAGATTTGCTAGTAATTGCTTATGGTATGCTCAAATATGATATTATATGATGTATACATGATGTAGAGACCAAGTTTATACTATTTTTTCCCTTTTTGATCAGTTAAATTCGTTTGTTTAATGGTAGTAAATAGTGACGAATTTTAGGATTTTGTGAAATTGTGAGATATAGCTTGATTCCTTGCTTCTAATAGGTGCCTTAGATGTTAATAGAGATGGATTAATAGCCCCGTGAGGTTGAATTGCTCAGAACTTGGCTAAATCATGAAATAGGCGACTTTTAAAAAGGGGTTTCGGGGTTAATACAAATCCGGGTTATTTTGGCCATCACATTTAGTGTTCTTAGGCTATTTAGGTGCTAAAGACGCTTTGCTAAACCTCGGTTGAGTTCCGGTTAGGGTACTTGTAGTGTAAACTCACAAAGGGGCAATCTGATGAGAGCCAGCCTTGAGCGTCCACATTCAATGAACCAATTGAGCGTCCACATTCAATGAACCAATTGAAGCGTCCACATTCAATGATTGGCGTGGTTCGTATCACAATCGGGGCTTTTGTGGTAATTGCGGACAATTTGGTAGTTTCAAGGGTCCTAGGGGTGCCATAAGGGATAATTAGAACTATAGAATAGCCCGCTCGCTTAACTAGAACATTAACTTGTGTTTGGAAGAAAAATGGCTAGAGTTACAAAGAGGGAAAAGTAGGAAATCGGTTGTTTTGCACTTCTATTGTCTTGTAAATGTTTCTTAGGTGTTTAAATGCACTTTCAAGTTAATTGTGAGCTTTTGATAATGTTTTGTGAAAAATATATAATTTATCCCTTGTGTTCGTTTGGTTATTTTAGTGTTAACGCTTAAAATTGTAATTGTTTTCGAGAGTAACCTACTTTGTTGTCCCTCTTGAGTATTATTGCTTTCAATGTTGTTATCTTGTCATTGTTAAGTGCATTGCATAGTAGTTGCGCAACCATATCATCAGCACGGATACGATAGGCCTCTCTGGGCGGCAGTGGGCTTGCCAGGGTTGGTGTTCTAGCTCCGTACTCTATTCCCTTACTTGCCTGGTCTGTAGATTTCCAGGGGGTGTTGGGTCGTAGGATTATCGGGGTACATCCGAAGTACACCCACTGGAGTGATTGGCGTTATGTCGGCAAATTGATTGAGGTTCGTGGATCGAGGTTCATGGTTCGTGATTGAAGATAAAATGAATTCTGGAGTGTTGGGGTTAAGTGTATCGTATCTTTTGATATGTGTGGTTACTTGTTGTTTCAATTGTACTTTACTTGCTTTCATTGCTTAATTGCTATAATTGTTGCATTGCACACCTCGGGTAGACTTTATCCCTCACTAAGCAATTGTGATTACTCATACCTCGCTAAACATGTTTCGGGTGGCGTAGTTGAAGGAGTTGCCTTGGTTGCTGTGTGCTATTGCTTGAGATTGGAGTGTTTGACTGCTAAACTGTGGAAGACTTTGTTTGTATTATGATATGTTCTATTTTGTGCCTATAGGCTTGTATATATTTAGAGTTGTTGACAAATTGTAATAGATAGGTTAATGTATGGCTTGAATGGTAGTAGAATGTAATAGCTTATCTTTACTTTCCTTTATATTGCTTGCTTGTGTGTTAATGAAAGTTAATATTCGTTTGGCTTTAGTTTATAAGAAAGTCTAATGGTTAATATAGAATGGTATGATAAGCGGATTAAAAGAGATAGGGTTTCAAGGATTGTTAAATGCATGCTTGGGTGTGTTTTCTATGTCTTGCTTAAGGCTCGGTCAACCTTGAAGCCGGGATATAGTTAGAGCTGGAGTTGTTGGAGTTAGAGTTTAGTTGTATTGTGGCTTATATTATGTTTACAGGTTTTTAGAATGTCCACGGTACAGGGGAGACTCTGTCCGTTTTTTCTAAAATTTTGTAACCGGGTTGGAATTGGGTTGAGAATAGCATGGTTATTAGAGCCTCTGGTCTCGTGAGGTGTAACACCCCAATCCCTCACGAGACCAGAGGCTCTAATAACCATGCTATTCTCAACTCAATTCCAACCCAGTCATAAAATTTTAGGAAAAATGGACGGAGTCTCCCCTGTTTATAGGACAAATCAAAACCCATAAACAGACAACGAAGCCACAAACCACACAAAATCCAACATCCACTACATTCACTAACTTTATCTCCCCAACATTCCCAGCTTCAAGGCCGACCGAGCCTTAAGCAAGACATAGAAAACACACACAAGCATGCATTTAACAATCATCGAAACCTTATCTTTTTAATCCGCTTATCATACCACTCTATTTTAACCATTAGACCTTCTTATAAACTAAAGCCAAATGACTATTAACTTTTATTAACACCCAAGCAAGCAGTATAGCGGAAAGTAACGATAAACTATTACAATCTACTACCATTCAAGCCATACATTAACCTAGTTATTACAGTTCTTCAACAACTCCCAATATATACAAACCTATAGGCACAAAATAGAACAAAACATGATATAAACAAAGTCTTCCATAGTTTAACAGGCAAACACTCCAATCTCAAGTAATAGCACACAACAACCAAGGCAATTCCTCCAATTGCACCACCTGAAACATGTTTAGCGAGGTATGAGCAATTATAATTGCTCAGTGAGGGATAAAGTCTACCGGGGACGTGCAATGTAGCAGATAACTCAATAGGCATTTAAAACAACTAAGGAGCAATCAAAATAATAAGTTACCACACATTAAAAAGGATACGATTCACTTGTTCTTTAATCACGAACCACGAGCCACGAACTGAAATCCCGATGTAATAATGACACTGTTATCGATAACCTGCATCCCCTTATAACTCCAAAATGGGTATTCTCCAGATGTACCCCGAAATCCTACAACCCAACTCTCCCTGGGTGGCATCCCAAGCGAGAGAAGGACTAGGAAACCATGGTAGCCGAGGTAGACCGGCAAACCCGATGCCGCCTGGTTTCCACGACACTACCATGCCCAAATAGTTGCGCAACCACGATGTAATGCACTCGAAATGATAACAATAGAATAAATCAATAAACACATGATTGAGGGACAACAAAGTAGGTTGCCCTCACACACAATATATAGACAATAATTGGACATAATCTACGTGCAAGTAAATAAACTATTATGCACATAAAGATGAAGTCTACCTCACCTCTACCGAGCTCCAAGATGTAAGTTTGGATCACATAATTTCCAGACCATGAACCTATGAGCAAGCATTACTTTAATTACTCTTTAACTACAACATTCATTAATTATTCAGCTAGGTTATCTAACTTGTAACTTCACTTATTTGGCATACAATATCTATTAGAATTCTATCTTTAGCAACAGCCACCTTTATATACTCTGGCTAAACATACCATCCAAGCAATCATTCTAGTAGCCCAATTACAAGTCTTAAGTATATCTTCACCCATACAACACAATATACAAGTAATGTAAACATTATACAAGATATAAGCATATTTACTCAATCCTTAACAAGTAATACATAAACAATATAAGCAATATATAAGCATATCACAAAATTAACCAAATGAACACAAAGGGGTAAATTACATATTTTCCACAAAACATTTCCAAAATCTCAGAATTAACTTAAAAGTGCATTTAAATACCTAAGAACATTTACAAAGTCATAGAAGTGCAAAATAACTGATTTCTTACTTTTCCCCTTTTGTAACATAAGCCATCTTTCTTCCAAACACAAGTTAATGTTCTAGTTAAGCGAGTGGGCTATTCCATACTTCTAATTAACCCATAAGACACCCTTAGGACCCTCGAAATTATCCAAATACCCACGTTTAACACAAAAGCCCCAATTTTTCTCTTTTGACTTTGTACTACACGTACCTCAACCGAGATTCAAACGGAAGCTAGCAACGCATATTTAGAGCCTACTTAGCCTAGGAATACCAAAAGTGAATGCCATTTTAACCCAGATTTACGATAACCCCAAAACCAATTTCAAAAAGTCGGCTAATTCATGTTTTTACTAGGTTACGAGCAATTAAACCTTACGGGGCCTTTACACTACCTTCATTAGCACCTATAGCATCTATTTGGACCATTGAATCAAATTAAAAAGTTCAATTTCACAAAACCCTAGAAATCCCATCACTATTCATGCCATATAATCAACGAACGAATTCAACCATTTAAACTACGAAACAATAGCATAAATAAGGTCTCTACTACTTGTATACAACATACATTAGCATATTTGAGCATTGCATTAGCATTTAAGAGCAAAACAAGAAATTCAAGAAAGTTGTCACATTTCAAAAATGCAAAAATAGCATGCAAATCCCTCACCTATGGTGCGTAGAAGCTCGGGGAAGGCTAAAGGACACTCTAAATTGCATGTACCTAGCTTGGCTTGGCTTGAAATGGAGAATTGTTGAGCAAAATCTATGTTTCCCTCTCCCTTGGAGCTGTCGGGTTTGCTACCCAAAATTTCAGCTTTTCTCTTTTTTTTTTTTTTTTTTTACGAGTTATAAGTGTTAGGTTGAGTATATAAAGGGTGGGGTCAAGCTAGGGGTATGTAATTGTCACGCCCCAACTCGACCCCTCCTACAATCAGTCAGGACGCAACGGAATTTCGACAGTATAACGACAGTAATTAGGACACCGAGGCTTTAAACCAACCTCAATAGAACGTCATACATCAACTTCACAAACCATACAACAAACAACTCCTCAATAAAATAACAACATACATCATAACCATATTATACAATAAACAGTCCTCGTTATATGCCTCCGTTCCAACATAATACGTGAACCCTTAATATACATTACAAAACATAATGAGCCAATCCAGCAACCTAAACATAGACAAAATAAAGACTACTAAGATTGCATCAACTAATTCGTTATCTTTTCAACATCTTTTACATAATGAACTACAAAGCATATAAAAGTCTACTAAGTTAATATACAAGATAGTAAAACAATACAACATCAAGGATAAGACTCTGAAACATAGGACTCATCCACGTAAGGCACATTTTCCTCTTCATGAGGCACATACCCGTAGTCAAAATCAGTAACACTTGCATGCATGCAATAATAGAGAGTGAGCTTATATAAATAAGCCCTGTGAGGATCCGATAGATCTCGAGCAAGGTCTACTAAACTCCTTGGAAATAATCCTTTGAGTCAGTAAACACACAATAACATAAATAATACTATCATCACATAACTATATGACCATTCAATAAATGATACTCTCTCTCTAGTTGGTGTAGCTCCAAACGCCATCACGATCTCAACCATACTTCTTGTAACTCCCCATTACTCACGCACCCGGGGTACCCCCAATAGCCCCGCCCTCCATGACACCTCCGTCATGCGAGCTGGAGGCAATCTCTGATAGTCATGCCGTTATCAACCCGACAGCCCAATGCTGCATGAGAAGTGGCACACACATACCAGAGACCCAGCAATAATAATAAACATCAATCATTCACAAGAGGACAATCTAGCATAACTGTTTATCTCCCGGCATCAATCATCAATCAATAACCATCAATAATCATCAATAATCATCAATAATCATATTATCATCATAATAACATCAATAATCAATTTAACAACAAATAACTAAGTTAGATGACAAAGTAGGCCATCCAACCGAACATGCATTACACACACAATCGAACCCTAATTTACCCGTCAACAACTCACAATTCAATCACTCAACCCACACCCAATCATCTAAGGCTCAATCTAACATTTTAAAGAAAGACAACCTAAACTTCAATTAATCATATATTACATTCTACTAATCCAAACAACTCCAAATCAGTTTCAAACACCCACCCATTCAACCAACTACATTAGCCCCCTCGGAAAACCACCATAACACCTCCAAATCATGCCCGATAACCCTAAAACCCTAAGGTGTCAAGGCTGAATTTTCCGGATTTTGGCACGAACATCACAATCAAAAATTCGGCATCACAACGGTGCTACCACGTAATTAACAAACTTTTAGAAATCGACGGCAATCGATTCCAATCATCACAACTCAATTTAATCAACTTTGAACAAATTAATCAAATTTAAATACCCGAAAAATAAAAATTATGCTACAACCGATAAAAACTCGTAGTATTACAGCTAAATGATCCCTAGCATGCAAGGAGCAATAATCTAACATCAGATTAACATTCTAACAGTTCAATAATCATTTATACGCATAAACACAAAATATGAGTTTTGAGATCTAGAATTTTTCTCTCACCTTTGATGTGTTTTGATGCAAGAAATTTGTAGATGGATGCCAAACAAGTGAAATCAAGCTTTGAATCACTCAATTCGGCTTTAAAATGCAAAATCTATGAGAAAAATGCTTTGAAAATGCCTTCATCTTTCTCCTCCAAGGAGCCATGGTTTTGTGTGTGTTTTTAGGGTGTTTTGCTTTGTTTTTAATGTGTGTTGATGATATATTAAGCAAAGGTCAAATAAATAAAAGAAAGTCAAAGTGGAAACTAATTATTTTTAATGTTTTCTTGACTTTAAATGCATTTTCTTGATCACCAATGTTCAAAACAATTATCCAACACCCAAGATAGCTCAAGTAGGTTATTTTTAGGTGACAAGAAGTTTTACAATCAAAAAATTTCACTTGAGTCGGCTTAAAACTCGATTTTTGCAAAAGTCGGTGTAAAAACCTTAATAAATTCCTAAGCCAATTTTAAAACCGTTTTAATCAAACACAAGTCTATTAAAGTTCGTGGTCTAGGTCTAGAAGGGTTAAAAAGACTAGTTTCAAAATTTTAGCGGACGTGTTTCGAAAATACTATTCATTGAAAATCGACGATAAAATTTCTGACTCCGTTTTTTATGAAAATTTCATGAATGTACATTTAGAACATATTAGGAGTATTGACATCAAAATTATAACATTCTAGATCATATAGCACATAAACAGGTCAAATGCATGCAAAACGAGATAAAACACGTAAATCGAGTTAAAGCAAAAAAGTGGGGTTTCACATTCTCCCCTCCTTAAAACAATTGCGTCCGCGCAATTCTCGAACTGACAGACAATTAAATCCTCAATCGTTACACTTAATAATACTTCTCTTAGTTCTCATTTATCTCTTAGGATGACAACTAACCAAAGACCTCAAAAGAACAACCTCTGTTGACTGCAAGTTGATGATCATAGTTCCAAGACAATCTTCAATTCATAATTCTCTCCTACCTCATATCATATTGCATATGAAAGGAATCGCAACTCCAAAGTCTTAGCATGACACCACTAATTATCAATCATCCCCTACTACACAAAAGAGCTCTATGAACACCCCGAGAGTTTAAAAACTCATTTACGATAACATGAATGATTACTGATCAAGGGAATATCTCAAAAGTGACATTGGTCAGAATATGGCTCTTATGAAATTTACAAGGAAATACGAATATGAAAAATCATATTCGAGCCAACAATCAAGTGAACAGGAGGTCAAACAGGTTAGAGAATCAAGAGGTTAATAGTTTAATAAGGAAGCATGATAACTAAGATAAGAAATGTCTCAGCACCTATCAGTTAAATAAGTACGAACAAAGGATGATGACGAGTCAAAATAGTGCTGAGTATGTCGAACAAAAATTCCTGAACAAGTAGACATTTCAATTCTCGATGATTGTTCAAGGAACCAACAAGTAAGTTGTACTTGAGGCGAAATGAAATTAAGAAATAAGAGATGATTAATTCGATAGAAAACATAAGTGGCAAGAGTATCTCAGCACACAATAACTAAAAAGTATAAATAAGAAGGACAATGCCGAGTATATTGAATGAACAATTACAAGCAAAGTAATGGCTCAGGATTTAATAATAAAACAATAGGATTAACAAGGATCAACAAGAATGACAATGATGTATTTAGGTAGGGAGTACATCAAGCAAGTGGAATTCGAACAAGTAAAATGGTATACCAACAGAGAGATTACTTTCAAATGAATAGTAATAGGATGAAATGAAATATCAAAATGAATAGCTGGAGATATAGAATGAAATGTAGAAGTCTCAAACCTTAACTCCAATAAGCGACATTGCTATAAGAAACAAATATGAATGTTAAGAATAGAAACAATGTCAAATGAGTATAGGATCCATTAATCCAATAAGCAAAACTTTCAAGAAACAATTGATATGCTAGAAAAGTGTAACTCTCTCTCAAATAAGTGAGAATAGAGTAAAAGATAATAATAAGACCGATAGAATTATGGAGTACAAGAAGGGTGTCCTACTTACACACTTAAACACCAACAAGTCAAATCCTACAATTTATCTCCCTCCAAAACAAGACACTAAGTAGATCTAAAGAACCTAAGGAGTCATAACAATCACCAAACAAGATAAATCACCCCAAAATTTTACATTCCGTACCAGACCAATCACTAAACAAGATAAATCACCGATTACCCAACAAGATTAACTAATGAGGACTCCAAAATCTGATAACACAATAAAGATTCATGCTAACCCATTATAACACAAGAGAATCCCCAATCAACAATTTAGAAAGTCATACCACCTAGAATCCAAAAGCTTGATGTAGGCAAGTAAATGTTCAGCCATCGAAATGCATTCTTATTTCCTCAAATAATTCTATCTCCCAACAATTACATCTTTAAATAAAGTAACTTTAGTCAGGAATTACTCCAATTGTCTCCAAGGTTTAAAGATCAAAACTCCAAAATATCCATTAATAATATAGCAATC
The DNA here is from genome assembly GCA_037974665.1 of Ehretia macrophylla. Lineage (NCBI taxonomy): Eukaryota > Viridiplantae > Streptophyta > Magnoliopsida > Boraginales > Ehretiaceae > Ehretia > Ehretia macrophylla. Next base: position 75,192,916 of record CM075773.1, read on the forward strand.
CCAAATAGTAGAAATATTCACATGTTATACCACACTTCATTCCATTCACAAATATACATCACTGATTCCTCAAATAAATTCATTCTAAAATAACCTCAAGAAAGTATAATCTGAGTTGAGACTCCAAAAGTGTCTAATCACAACCTCACAGAAACCTCAACTTATGATTCATCTCTAAGTAATAATAAGTTAAACATGGCAACAAAAGTAATTATAATCATCAAGATACATTGCTATTTTCCTCGAACAACTTCATTCTCGCTAAAGGAACATCAAGATCAATCCACTAAGCCGAAACTAAAATCCATAAACATAACAATTAAAATCTAACTGATAAACTTCTAGAATAATAATAATTCAAAATCATGGCCTACCACTATTTCCGAAAACTCTTGCAGTCATCCTTACTTCACCTAAAAGAATCACCCACAGTTATAGAATATATACAATTACATCACATGAAAACAGGTACACCGTAATGCATGATTATCACATAATATAACATTATCACATAACACACAATTCAGCATATAAGAAGCCAACATCACATAAACAGGTTAAATCACAGAAGTAAGTTATAAACAATTAAAGTCACATAAGCAACAAACTTCACATAAGGCACTTTGATCACATAAAACACAATTGTCACATAATACACATTAATCACATAATGCACATTAATCACATAATGCACATTAATTACAACACATTCAGTACGTATAGCACGTTATCACACAAAACATATTGACCACATTAGTTCACTTAACACACAAGGCATATTGGTCACATAGAAAGTTAGACACATAAGTAAATTAATCACATAAACATATTAACATATGTTTCACTTTTCTTTCACTTAATACATACTTGCATGCTTAGACCACTACCCACATTCCGAGGATACTCCGGCTGACAGCTAATCAAGCTCTTATACCACTATTTATCACGCCCCAACTCAACCCCTCCTACAATCAGTCAGGACGCAACGGAATTTCGACAGTATAACGACAGTAATTAGGACACCGAGGCTTTAAACCAACCTCAATAGAACGTCATACATCAACTTCACAAACCGTACAACAAACAACTCCTCAATAAAATAACAACATACATCATAACCATATTATACAATAAACAGTCCTCGTTATATGCCTTCGTTCCAACATAATACGTGAACCCTTAATATACATTACAAAACATAATGAGCCAATCCAGCAACCTAAACATAGACAAAATAAAGACTACTAAGATTGCATCAACTAATTCGTTATCTTTTCAACAACTTTTACATAATGAACTACAAAGCATATAAAAGTCTACTAAGTTAATATACAAGATAGTAAAACAATACAACATCAATGATAAGACTCTGGAACATAGGACTCATCCATGTAAGGCACATTTTCCTCTTCAGGAGGCACATACCCATAGTCAAAATCAGTAACACTTGCATGCATGCAATAATAGAGAGTGAGCTTATATAAATAAGCCCTGTGAGGATCCGATAGATCTCAAGCAAGGTCTACTAAACTCCTTGGAAATAATCCTTTGAGTCAGTAAACACACAATAACATAAATAATACTATCATCACATAACTATATGACCATTCAATAAAGGATACTCTCTCTCTAGTTGGTATAGCTCCAAACGCCATCACGATCTCAACCATTCTTCTTGTAACTCCCCATTACTCACGCACCCGGGGTACCCCCAATAACCTCGCCCTCCATGACACCTCTGTCATGCGAGCTGGAGGCAATCTCTGATAGTCATGCCGTTATCAACCCGACAGCCCAATGCTTCCCGAGAGATGGCACACACATACCAGAGACCCAGCAATAATAATAAACATCAATCATTCACAAGAGGACAGTCTAGCAGAACTGTTTATCTCCCGGCATCAATCATCAATCAATAATCATCAATAATCATCAATAATCATCAATAATCATATTATCATCATAATAACATCAATAATCAATTTAACAACAAATAATTAAGTTAGATGACAAAGTAGGCCATCCAACCGAACATGCATTACACACACAATCGAACCCTAATTTACCCGTCAACAACTCACAATTCAATCACTCAACCTACACCCAATCATCTAAGGCTCAATCTAACATTTTAAAGAAAGACAACCTAAACTTCAATTAATCATATATTACATTCTACTAATCCAAACAACTCCAAATCAGTTTCAAACACCCACCCATTCAACCAACTATATTAGCCCCCTCGGAAAACCACCATAACACCTCCAAATCATGCCCGATAACCCTAAAACCCTAAGGTGTCAAGGCTGAAATTTTTGGATTTTGGCACGAACATCACAATCAAAAATTCGGCATTAGAAAAATGCTACCACGTAATTAACAAACTTTTAGAAATCGACGGCAATCGATTCCAATCATCACAACTCAATTTAATCAACTTTGAACAAATTAATCAAATTTAAATACCCGAAAAATAAAAATTATGCTACAACCGATAAAAACTCGTAGTATTATAGCTAAATGATCCCTAGCATGCAAGGAGCAATAATCTAACATCAGATTAACATTCTAACGGTTCAATAATCATTTATACGCATAAACACAAAATATGAGTTTTGAGATCTAGAATTTTTCTCTCACCTTTGATGTGTTTTGATGCAATAAATGTGTAGAATGAATGAAAAACAAGTGAAATCAAGCTTTGAATCACTCAATTCGGCTTTGAAATGCAAAATCTATGAGAAAAATGCTTTGAAAATGCCTTCATCTTTCTCCTCCAAGGAGCCATGGTTTTCTGTGTGTTTTTGGGGTGTTTTTCTTTGTTTTTAATGTGTGTTGATGATATATTAAGAAAAGGTCAAATAAATAAAAGAAAGTCAAAGTGGAAACTAATTATTTTTAGTGTTTTCTTGACTTTAAATGCATTTTCTTGATCACCAATGTTCAAAAAAATTATCCAACACCCAAGATAGCTCAAGTAGGTTATTTTTAGGTGACAAGAAGTTTTACAATCAAACAATTTCACCCGAGTCGGCTTAAAACTCGATTTTTGCAAAAGTCGGTGTAAAAACCCTAATAAATTCCTAAGCCGATTTTAAAACCGTTTTAATCAAACACAAGTCTATTAAAGTCCGTGGTCTAGGTCTAGAAGGGTTAAAAAGACTAGTTTCAAAATTTTAGCGGACGTGTTTCGAAAATACTATTCACTAAAAATCGACGATAAAATTTCTGACTCCGTTTTTTATAAAAATTTCATGAATGCACATTTAGCACGTATTAGGAGTATTGACATCAAAATTATAACATTCTAGGTCATATAGCACATAAACAGGTCAAATACACGTAAAACGAGATAAAATACGTAAATCGAGTTAAAGCAGAAAAGTGGAGTTTCACAGTAATGCCTATAAAAATAAGTCTAGTTAGCTTTAAAATGAGTCTAATGTGCACTAATTAAGTTAGCTAACTAAAACATAAAGTTTCATTACATAACATTATTCACTAGTTTGGTAAAACATTTTTCTAAACAGGCACTCCTATCGCTTTTTGCTCAAATGCACATTTTTCTCATTCTTAAAACAATTAATATGATTTAAGAAAAATACTAGTTCAAAGCAAATAAACAGTTGAAAGTTGTAATAAATAGTAGCCAAAGAAAGCAATAAGTAATGCATGAAGAAATGCGCAAATAGTGGATGCAATAGTGGATAAATGTATGGCTAAGATCTCGGGAGTCACATGAGGGATCGGGACGTTACAGGTGGTATCAGAGCTTAGTTAGCTCTCAGCCGGGACAGGATCCTCGGCCTGTTGGGTAGTAACCCTTGCATGTGTACTTGTTAAGTGTGTCTTGGAAGTGTATACCTGTATGTGTGATTTTGTGTCTTGAATTGATATGTGCACCTATATGATATAATTATGTGTTATGTGTTAAACGTGTACTAAGTGAAGTGAAGTTGTATCGAATTGACCTCGTGAATCATTATCTGCTTCAATTATTGATTGTAATGTATGTACTTGAGCATTTTGAATTAAGTTTTGTTCTGAATTGAATTGGTTATGTTATGATTTGCACTTGAATGACCTTGTTGCTTACATTGTTTTTATAAGTTCTTTTATAATCATGCTTGCATAATAGTTTAAAGAATGTTTATACATATGCAATATTTTGGCATTCATACATAGCCCGTCGAATGGTAAGAAAGACTTATTCCTCCCCCTAAAGAGAGGTGATTAGTGGCAGGCCTTCCAAGTTATGTGGATTAGCGGAATGAGAGGCATTTGATCAGCCTTTATTTAGGAGTTGGTGTTTATAGTTGGAGCTCGGTTATTGGCATTCTATTAAGGTGTTCTTTTATGCTTAGCAGTCTTAAATGAGTGGCTTCTTTTGGGTTCTACATGACGGCTCTCTGAAGCATTCCCTTGGTATTTTCTTGTTGGACATTCTTCCGGTATTTTCTTATTGGCATTTCATAGAAGACTTGGTATTTGGGATTCTATTCAGCTTTATTATACGACATTGCCTACAGTGTTCATGCTTCGGTCTTCTGTTGGTATTTCTCGGCACTTCTAATTGGGAGTTCTCCTATGACCTTCGTAATATTCAGTGGGATTCTTATTCAGATTTTTAAATGGTATTTTCATTTGAGCCTCTAATTAGCCTCTTTATTTGAAAGTTCTCAGACGGGAATAGTGGATTCTTTTTGAGTTCTTACTGGCATTTTTATTTAATATTCTTGCTCAGCAGCTATTAAAGAATATTAAAATTTGACTTCAGTTAATGCTGAGTTCTCTTGGAAGAAAAATTGTGTAGACGCAATTTGTTTAAGGGGGAGAGGATGTGACGCCCGAGATTCTACAGTACACTTTTTAACTGTTGCATCCACTACTTGCGCATTTCTTTTGTGCATTACTTGTTACTTTCAATGATTACTATTCATCACGTTTTTCAACTACTTATTTACTTCGAATTACTATTTTTTCTTAAATCATATTTCTTATTTTAGGAATGAGAAAAATGTTCATTTGAGCTATCAGTGTTGAGAACATCCATTTAGAAAATGTTTTAATGAATCAAGTGAATAGTGTTACGTAGTCTAACTTTTTATTTTAGCTAGCTAACATTTAATTGGAACTAGTTAGCCTATAATTGAGTTATTGAGCAACTAAATGGCCAAGTATTTCATGACTAGTCAAGTCAAACATTGACAACTTAGCTTATTTAATTAAACAAAGCCTTTAGTCTTCATAACACACACAAAATAATTGAAAATATGCCAACCATGTCCCCCCCCCCCCAAACCCGATTGTAACCAAGAGGAAAAATAAGGATTTTTGCTTCATCAAATCTTGACTTCAAGATCTACCAAGCTAGGATTAGGTGTTTTCAAGGGTCCACTACCTTTCTACGAGTTCCTACGCGTTTTGGTAAGGGATTTGCATGTGTATTTTGCATTTTTAAAATGTTACAGCTTTCTTGATTTTGTAGATTTGCTAGTAAATGCTTATGGTATGCTCAAATATGATATTATATGATGTATACATGATGTAGAGACCAAGTTTATGCCATTGTTTCACTTTTTATTAGTTAAATTCGTTCGTTTGATTCAGGGTAGTGAATAGTGATAAATTTTAGGGTTTTGTGAAATTGTGCGATATAGCTTGATTTCTTGCTTCTAATAGGTGCCTTAGATGTTAATAGAGATGGATTAATAGCCCCGTGAGGTTGAATTGCTCGGAACTTGGCTAAATCATGAAATAGGCGACTTTTAAAAAGGGGTTTCGAGGTTAATGCAAATCCAGGTTATTTTGGCCATCACATTTGGTGTTTTTAGGCTATTTAGGTGCTAGAGATGCTTTGCTAAATCTCGGTTGAGTTCCGGTTAGGGTACTTGTGCTTTTGTGGTAATCGTGGACAATTGGGTGGTTTCGAGGGTCCTAGGGGTGCCATAAGGGATAATTAAAACTATGGAATAGCCCGCTCGCTTAACTAGAACATTAACTTGTGTTTGGAAGAAAAATGGCTTGAATTACAAAGAGGGAAAAGAAGAAAATCAGTTGTTTTGCACTTCTATGATCTTGTAAATATTTCTTAGGTGTTTAAATGCACTTTCAAGTTAATTGTGAGCTTTTGGTAATGTTTTGTGGAAAATATGTAATTTATCCCTTGTGTTCGTTTGGTTATTTTAGTGTTAACGCTTATAATTGTAATTGTTTTCGAGAGTAACCTACTTTGTTGTCCCTTTTGAGTATTATTGCTTTCAATGTTGTTATCTTGTCATTGTTAAGTGCATTGCATAGTGGTTGCACAACCATATCATCGAGGCGGATATGATGGGCCTCGCTGGGCGACAGTGGGCTTGCCAGGGTTAATGCTCTAGCTCTATACCCTATTCCCTCACTTGCTTGGTCTGAAGATTTTCAAGGGGTGTTGGATTGTAGGATTATCGGGGTACATCCAAAGTACACCCACTGGAGTGATTGGTGTTATGCCGACACATTGATCGAGGTTCATGGATCAAGGTTCGTGGTTCGTGATTGAAGATAAAGTGAATTCTGGAGTGTTGGGGTTAAGTGTATCGTATCCTTTGATATGTGTGGTTACTTACTATTTCAGTTGTACTTTACTTGCTTTCATTGCATAATTGCTATAATTGTTGTATTGCACGCCCCGCGTAGACTTTATCCCTCACTGAGCAATTGTGATTGCTCATACCTCGCTAAACATGTTTCAGGTGGCGTAGTTGAAAGAGTTGCCTTGGTTGATGTGTGTTATTGCTTGAGATTGGAGTGTTTGACTACTAAACTGTGGAAAACTCTGTTTGTATTATGATATGTTCTATTTTGTGCCTATAGGCTTGTACATATTTGGAGTTGTTGACAAATTGTAATAGCTAGTTTAATGTATGGCTTGAATGGTAGTAGAATATAATAGCTTATCTTTACTTTCCTTTATACTGCTTGTTTGTGTGTTAATGAAAGTTAATATTTGTTTGGCTTAGTTTATAAGAAAGTCTAATGGTTAATATATAGTGGTATGATAAGCGGATTAAAAGAGATAAGGTTTCAAGGATTGTTAAATGCATGCTTGGGTGTGTTTTCTATGTCTTGCTTAAGGCTCGGTCAACCTTGAAGCCGGGATATAGTTAGAGCTGGTGTAATACCCCGATCTCTCTCGAGACCGGGAGTTCTATCAATCAATCTAATCACAACCCAATTCCAAACCCGGGCATAATTTTTAGGGAAAACGGACAGAGTCTCCCCTGTTTCTAGGCAAGATGTAAAACCCGTAATAGCATATAAGTGGACCAGCACCGTGTCCAAACATACAAACACCTCAAAGCCATCCGAACCTTGGTTCTCAACAAGCGAATACAAGTAAATATACATTTCCAGTTTAAATGCTAACTTATCTCTTCTCATCTTTGACATATACATTCATGCTTGGAAACTAAACTATACTAACTTATTGCATAAAATAGACTATCATACCATTCTAACTCTTTTCCTTTGGACATTACAAACATGCATTGAAGTTAAACTATACTATTTGAATACATAAACTAGCTTATCATACCACTTCAATAAACTAGTAAAACTTAAATTACATTCCTTTTAACATTAAATACATACAACACATGAAACATACATCTTTGCATCTTTGACAACTCAAGCCACATAGCACGCAAGACAACTCTTCAAGCGTGATCTTTCACATAACCACGAACTTTCCAGCTAACATGGCATTTCCTGAAATGTGGTGGTGAGGAGTGAGTATACTCAACACGTATACTCAGTGAGGACGAGACAGATATCGAGGTGGAGAGAAAGAAGATCGTGCAATGCAAATAAGACAGTTAAACCATATATTCAATACGAACAACGATCAATATAAACAACAATGCAATAAACAATTGAAGAAAGCATTAACACAACCATTCAAAGCTATACCACACTCTGAAGGCTATGGTTCACTCAAACGATTAATGTACCGATCATGATTTCGATGACTTTAACGATGACGCGCCGGCTCACCCACCTTATAACTTCCGTTTAGAGCACTCCGGACATACTCTGTCAATTCTACGACCCAAAACTCCCTGGGCGGCAACCCAAGCGAGAACGGGAATAGGACACGGAGCTAAAGCAACCAACCCTGGCAGCCCGAGACTACCGAGAGAGGCCCGTCACTCATGCGCCTGACACAATGCAATGCAATACGGAGAATTCCCACAAAGCCCCGATTTCTCCCTTTGCTCGTTTGAACTACAGCTATCTCAACCGATCACCCAACCAATGTCATAACTGCACTAAAAGTGCTTCCATGGCATACTATGACAATGCCTTCACGCAAAACGATAAAATGCTAAACTCGACCGGAACAACCCCAACATGTACCAAGCCACTTTTCTCCATTTTTCCATTACACAATCCAATTAAACCATACATTTAAGCATTCTAACATATCTAGCATCTTTCCACATCAACAAAACGCAAAATGGAGCAACTTTTACGAAACAGGGGTTTATTATTCATATTTTACTATTCTATTCGTATTTTAAATTACAATTGCTATATTTAACCATAGAAAATGGTAAAAAGCTACAAATACATGTTCTACCATCATCAAGGAACATTCTTTAAGCAACAAAACATATAAAATAACAACCTACGGCTAAATCACAAAAATTAAAGTTTAGATACAATAACTTCAAATGCTCAAATAACGATGCTACCCTCACCTGAGACGTTACTAGACACTAGGAAAACCACATTGGAAGCCTCGAAAACAACCCCGTGCAAGCTCTCGTGAAGATGTGAAGATTTGAAGTTGAAATCTTTTTTTTCTTCTTTTTCCCTTGTATTTTCGGCCATGGCTGAATTTTTGCCTTCTTTTATTTTTTTTCTTTTGTTTTGTTTAAAAAGGTGACAACTAAGGGCAAAAAGGTCAAAGGAAAAAGGCTTGGTCAATTCTAGTTAAAAAATGGTCAAATTAGCTTATTTTGATGCCATTTAATTTATTCCAAGTTAGAGCAATGCAATTTTAATGAAAACTGACTAAAACTAGCTAATTTAAGCTAAAAACATTTTTCACTAAGTCCGAGGAATATTTCTCTAACTCTCATTTTTGAAATGCTACGATCGAACGGTCAATAAACGATTGCTAATCAAATGATGAGCAATAATATAAAACTATAATGTTTTTGAAAAGTAGAATAGTAGAATAGTTTAAAATTCACTCCGGCTCGGAGTTACTTTTCTCATTTAATTGAAAACTGAGTAATTAAATGCAAGAAAATAAAACTGATTATTAAAATAATCAAAACAATCAAAATAATCAATATTCATTTAAGAATAATTAATTTAACTGTCACGCCCCAACTCGACCCCACCTACGATCAGTCAGGACGCAACGGAATTTCGGCGGCATAACGACAGTAAACAGATTTCCGAGGTTCTAAACCAACCTCATAAAACATCATACATCCCGTAATTCCTCAATATAAACAACAACATACAACACAACCATATTATACAATAAAACATCCTCGTTATACGCCTCCGTTCCAACATGACATACAATACCTCAACTTTATCATACATTTCAAAAGTAAGTTGAGACACAACTACAATTTAACCATAGACAAAAGGAAACCGCTAAGTTAACATCATTTGGTTCATCATCTTTCAACATCTATTACATTAAGAACCGTAAAGCATATAAAGTCTATTAAACTAATATACAAGACATTTAACAATATAAAGTCATGGATAAGACTCGGGAACATATGACTCATCCACAAAAGGCACATTTTCCACATTCTCCTCTTCAGGAGGCACGTACCCGTAATCTTGTGAAAGTACACCTGAAACATGCATTAATAGAGAGTGAGCTTATATACATAAGCCCAGTGAGGATCCGATAGATCTCGACAGTATTCACTACGCTCCTTGGATTTAGTCCTTTGAGCAAGTAAACACACAACAACAATAATAACATAAATAAAGCTATCATCACATAACTATATGACCATTCAATAAGGATACTCTATTTGGTGTAGCTCCAAACGCCATCACGATCTCAACCGTTCTTCTTATAACTCCCCATTACTCACGCACCCGAGGTACCTCACTATCCCCTTCCCTCCATGACATCTCCGTCATGCGAGCTGGGGGTAGCCTATGGCAGTCATGCCGGTTTCAACCCGACAGCCCGACGCTGCCCGAGAGGTGGCACACACATACCAAGGCTCCATATTCATCAATCATCATGCAAGCATAAATCGATCAATCAATTGGGAGATCAGCAACAAGAGTGCCCGATTCCCGCATTCAATAATAATCAATCAATAACATCAATATAACATCAATATAACATCAATATTAAATTAAACATCAAACAACGTAGTTAGATGACAAAGTAGGCCATCTAACCGGACATGCATAATATTCATAATTAAACTCTAAATTACTCAACAACAACTCACCATTCATCACTCGAACACTACCCAACCATCTAAGGCATCGTTCAAGAAATTAAAGAATGACAACCTAACTTCTAAAATTCATAACTTACAATCTACTAATCCACACATTGCCAAATCAGTTCATATCACTCTCCCATTAAACCTACTACATTAGCCCTCTCGGAAATCCACCATAACACCTCCAAAACATGCCCGATAACCCTAAAACCCTATGACGTCATGGCTGGATTTTCCGGATTTCCACACAAACAATGTAATCGAAAATTCGGCATTAAAACAGCGCTAACACGTAATTATCAAGTATTTAGAAATCGACGGCAATCGATTTCGAGCAACACAACTCAATTAAATCAACTTTGAACATTTTAATCAAAATTAAATACCCGGAAAATAAAAATTATGCTATATCCGACAGAAACTCGTAGTATTAGTATATAATGATCCCTAGCATGCAAGGAGCAATAATCTATCATCAGATTTCAATTCTAACGGTTCAATCTTCATTTATACGCAAAAACACAAAAATGACATTTTGAGATCTAGAATTTTTCTTTCACCTTAGATGCGATATAAGCCTAGGAATGCGTGCAATGCGTGCCCAACAAGCAGAATCCAAGTCGGTGCGAAGTTTCACGGACAAAAACTAGGTTTTTCTTTGAAAAATTGGATTGAAAGCTTAAGTTTTTCTCTTCTCTTTTCTCTCCTCAACCTCTCGGCAATGTGTGTGTGTGTGGTGGTGTTTTTGTGTTGTGTGAGTGTGTGTAGGTGACAATAGCTTATAAGGTCAATTTTTTTAATTAAAGTCAAAGTTATTTTAATAGGTATTTTTGTGTTTTTAATGTCTTTAATTGCATTTTAGTGATCACCAAGTTAAAATTAATTATGCAACCCCCAAGATATCTCAAGTGAGTTATTTTTAGGTGACAAGAAGTTTTACATTCAAAGAATTCCACCCGAGTCGGCTTAAAACTCGATTTTCGCAAAAGTCGGTGTAAAAACCCTAATAAATTCTTAAGCCGATTTTAAAACCGTTTTCATCAAACACAGGTCTATTAAAGTCCGTGGACTAGGTCTAGAAGGGTTAAAAAGACCAGTTTCAAAATTATAGCGGACGTGTTTCGAAAACACTATTCACTGAAAATCGACGATAAAATTTCTGACTCCGTTTTTTATGAAAATTTCATGAATGCACATTTAGCACGTATTAGGAGTATTGACATCAAAATTATAACATTCTAGGCCCTATAGCACATAAACAGGTCATATGCACGCAAAACGAGGTAAAGCACGTAAATCGAGTTAAAGCAGAAAAGTGGGGTTTCACATTCTCCCCTCCTTAAAACAATTGCGTCCGCGCAATTCTCGAACTGATAGACAATTAAATCCTCAATCGTTACGCATAACAATACTTCTCTTAGTTCCCATTTATCTCTTAGGATGACAACTAGCCAAAGACCTCAAAAGAACAATCGCTGTTGACTGCAAGTTGATGATCATAATTCCAAGACAATCTCCAATTCATAATTCTCTCCTACCTAATATCATATTGCATATGAAAGAAATTGCAACTCCAAGTCTTAGCGTGACACCACTAATTATCAATCATCTCCTACTACACAAAAGAGCTCTATGAACACCCTGAGGGTTTAAAAACTCATTCACTATAATATGAATGATTATTGATCAAGGAAATATCTCAAAAGTGACATTTGTCAGAATATGGCTCTTATGAAATTTACAAGGAAATAAGAATATGGAAAGTCATATTCGAGCCAACAATCAAGTGAACAAGATGTCAAACAGGTTAGAGAATCAAGAGGCTAATAGTTTAATAAGGAAGCATGATAACTAAGATAAGAAATGTCTCAGCACCTTTTAGTTAAATAAGTACGAACAAAGGATTATGACGGGTCAAAACAGTGCTGAGTATGTTGAACAAAAATTCTTGAACAAGTAGATATTTCAATTCTCGATGATTGTTCAAGGAACCAACAAGTAAGTTGTACTTGAGGCGAAATGAAATTAAGAAATAAGAGATGATTAATTCAATAGAAAATATGAGTGTCAAGATAATGAGTATCTCAGCACGCAATAACCAAAGAAGTACGAATAAGAAATGATAACAATAGGACAGTGCCGAGTACTTTGAGTGAGCAATTACAAGCAAAGTAATGACTCAAGATTTAATAATGAGACAATAGAATTAACAAGGATCAACAAGAATGACAATGATGTACTTAGGTAGGGAGTACATCAAGCAAGTGAAATTCGAATAAGTAATATGGTATACCAAAAGAAAAATTACTTTCAAATGAATAGTAATAGGATGAAATGAAATATTGAAACGAATAGCTGGAGATATAGAATGAAATATAGAAGTCTCAAACCTTAACTCCAATAAGCGACATTGCTATAAGAAGCAAATATGAATGTTAAGAATAGAAGCAATGTCAAATGAGTATAGGATCCATTAATCCAATAAGCAAAACTTTCAAGAAACAATTGATAGGCTAGAAAAGTGTAACTCTCTCTCAAATAATTGAGAATGGAGTAGAAAAGAATAATAAGACCAATAGAATAGGAAGCACAAAGGGGGTGTCCCACCTACACACTTAAACACCAACAAGTCAAATCTTACAAACTATCTTCCTCCAAAACAAGACACTAAGGAGATCTAGAGAACCTAAAGAGTCATAACAATCACCAAACAAGATAAATCACTCCAAAATTTTACATTCCGTACCAAACCAATCACTAAACAAGATAAATCACTGATTACCCAACAAGATTAACTAATGAAGACTCCAAAATCTGATAACACAATACAGATTCATATTAACCCATTATAACACAAGTGAATCCTCAATCAACAATTTATAGAGTCATACCACCTAGAACTCAAAAGCTCGATGTAGGTAAGTAAATGTTCAGCCACCGAAATGCATTCTTATTTCCTCAAATAATTCTATCTCCCAACAATTACATCCTCGAATAAAGTAACTTTAGTCATGAATCACTCCAATTGTCTCCAAGGTTTAAAGATCAAAACTCCAAAATATCCATTAATAATATAGCAATCCCAAATAGTAGAAATATTCACATGTTATACAACACTTCATTCCATTCACAAATATACATCACTAATTCCTCAAATAAATTCATTCTAAAATAACCTCAAGAAAGTATAATCTGAGTTGAGACTCCAAAAGTGTCTAATCACAGCCTCACGGAAACCTCAACTTATAATTCATCTCCAAGTAATAACAAGTTAAACATGGCAACAAAAGTAATTATAATCATCAAGATACGTTGCTATTTCCTCGAACAACTTCATTCTCGCTAAAGGAACATCAAGATCTATCCACTAAGCCGAAACTAAAATCCATAAACATAACAATTAAAATCTAACTGATAAACTTCTAGAATAATAATAATTCAAAATCATGGCCTACCACTATTTCCGAAAACTCTTACAACCACCCTAGACATTAAAAGGTCACTCACGAGTTAAAACATGTATGCAACCATATCATATGAAAGACAAGTACAACGTAATGCACAATTATCATACAATGCAACATTATCACATAACACACAATTCAACATATAAGAAGCCAACATCACATAAACAGGTTATATCATAGAAGTAAGTTATAAACAATTAAAGTCACATAAGCAACAAACTTCACATAAGACAAGTTGATCACGTAACTCACATTGGTCACTTAAAGTACATTGAGCACCTAAAGCACGTTGTTTCACATAAGCTAGTTATAAACAATTAAAAGCACATAAACAACTAACTTCACACAAGGCACAAAATCACATAAAACACAATTGTCACATAATACACATTAATCACATAATGCACATTAATTACAACACATTGAGTATGTATAACACGTTATCACATAAAACATATTGACCACATTAGTTCACTTAACACACAAGGCATACTGGTCACATAGAAAGTTAGACACATAAGTAAATTAATCACATAAACATATTAACATATGTTTCACTTTTCTTTCACTTAATACATACTTGCATGCTTAGACCACTACCCACATTCCGAGGATACCCCGGCTGACAGCTAATCAAGCTCTGATACCACTTAAACTGTCACGCCCCAACTCGACCTCACCTACGATCAGTCAGGACGCAACGGAATTTCGGCGGCATAACGACAGTAAACAGATTTCCGAGGTTCTAAACCAACCTCATAAAACATCATACATCCCGTAATTCCTCAATATAAACAACAACATACAACACAACCATATTATACAATAAAACATCCTCGTTATACGCCTCCGTTCCAACATGACATACAATACCTCAACTTTATCATACATTTCAAAAGTAAGTTGAGACACAACTACAATTTAACCATAGACAAAAGGAAACCGCTAAGTTAACATCATTTGGTTCATCATCTTTCAACATCTATTACATTAAGAACCGTAAAGCATATAAAGTCTATTAAACTAATATACAAGACATTTAACAATATAAAGTCATGGATAAGACTCGGGAACATATGACTCATCCACAAAAGGCACATTTTCCACATTCTCCTCTTCAGGAGGCACGTACCCGTAATCTTGTGAAAGTACACCTGAAACATGCATTAATAGAGAGTGAGCTTATATACATAAGCCCAGTGAGGATCCGATAGATCTCGACAGTATTCACTACGCTCCTTGGATTTAGTCCTTTGAGCAAGTAAACACACAACAACAATAATAACATAAATAAAGCTATCATCACATAACTATATGACCATTCAATAAGGATACTCTATTTGGTGTAGCTCCAAACGCCATCACGATCTCAACCGTTCTTCTTATAACTCCCCATTACTCACGCACCCGAGGTACCTCACTATCCCCTTCCCTCCATGACATCTCCGTCATGCGAGCTGGGGGTAGCCTATGGCAGTCATGCCGGTTTCAACCCGACAGCCCGACGCTGCCCGAGAGGTGGCACACACATACCAAGGCTCCATATTCATCAATCATCATGCAAGCATAAATCGATCAATCAATTGGGAGATCAGCAACAAGAGTGCCCGATTCCCGCATTCAATAATAATCAATCAATAACATCAATATAACATCAATATAACATCAATATTAAATTAAACATCAAACAACGTAGTTAGATGACAAAGTAGGCCATCTAACCAGACATGCATAATATTCATAATTAAACTCTAAATTACTCAACAACAACTCACCATTCATCACTCGAACACTACCCAACCATCTAAGGCATCGTTCAAGAAATTAAAGAATGACAACCTAACTTCTAAAATTCATAACTTACAATCTACTAATCCAAACATTGCCAAATCAGTTCCTATCACTCACCCATTCAACCTACTACATTAGCCCTCTCGGAAATCCACCATAACACCTCCAAAACATGCCCGATAACCCTAAAACCCTATGACGTCATGGCTGGATTTTCCGGATTTCCACACAAACAATGTAATCGAAAATTCGGCATTACAACAGCGCTAACACGTAATTATCAAGTATTTAGAAATCGACGGCAATCGATTTCGAGCAACACAACTCAATTAAATCAACTTTGAACATTTTAATCAAAATTAAATACCCGGAAAATAAAAATTATGCTATATCCGATAGAAACTCGTAGTATTAGTATATAATGATCCCTAGCATGCAAGGAGCAATAATCTATCATCAGATTTCAATTCTAACGGTTCAATCTTCATTTATACGCAAAAACACAAAAATGACATTTTGAGATCTAGAATTTTTCTCTCACCTTAGATGCGATATAAGCCTAGGAATGCGTGCAATGCGTGCCCAACAAGCAGAATCCAAGTCGGTGCGAAGTTTCACGGACAAAAACTAGGTTTTTCTTTGAAAAATTGGATTGAAAGCTTAAGTTTTTCTCTTCTCTTTTCTCTCCTCAACCTCTCGGCAATGTGTGTGTGTGTGGTGGTGTTTTTGTGTTGTGTGAGTGTGTGTAGGTGACAATAGCTTATAAGGTCAATTTTTTTAATTAAAGTCAAAGTTATTTTAATAGGTATTTTTGTGTTTTTAATGTCTTTAATTGCATTTTAGTGATCACCAAGTTAAAATTAATTATGCAACCCCCAAGATATCTCAAGTGAGTTATTTTTAGGTGACAAGAAGTTTTACATTCAAAGAATTCCACCCGAGTCGGCTTAAAACTCGATTTTCGCAAAAGTCGGTGTAAAAACCCTAATAAATTCTTAAGCCGATTTTAAAACCGTTTTCATCAAACACAGGTCTATTAAAGTCCGTGGACTAGGTCTAGAAGGGTTAAAAAGACCAGTTTCAAAATTATAGCGGACGTGTTTCGAAAACACTATTCACTGAAAATCGACGATAAAATTTCTGACTCCGTTTTTGATGAAAATTTCATGAATGCACATTTAGCACGTATTAGGAGTATTGACATCAAAATTATAACATTCTAGGCCCTATAGCACATAAACAGGTCATATGCACGCAAAACGAGGTAAAGCACGTAAATCGAGTTAAAGCAGAAAAGTGGGGTTTCACATTAACTATTTCTAGAATATTTTAAAGAATTATGAAATTAATGCTAAAATACGAATAAACAAGTTAATATAAACACGTAGTCAAATGCAATTAAATATTAACATTTAAGATGATACTTAATTAAACACCAGAAAACAAATCTAATTACTATAAACAATAAAAATAGGTAATAGTCTTTTAAATTATTCAATATAAAAATTATTGAATGCTTCCAAAAGAAATATCAAAATAGTGCAAAATGGTTGATTTAACTAATTAAACATTTAATTAAATGCAGTTAAATGCCATTAAATGCATGCCAAGTTCGGGTTATCACATCTTTCCCCCCTTAAAACAATTGCGTCCTCGCAATTCTTCTTCCAATAGGACTCTGCATCATCTGACATACAAATTTGACTAATCTTCATCGATTGCTGTGCAAGGCACTACATAAGGACATTCGAAAAAACCAATCTAAGAAACCCGAGTAGTACTGCCCGAAAATTCCAAAATAATAAGGCCAAATAAAAGCTCTAGAGAATACCAAATAGAACTCCAAATAATCTTACTAGACATGAATGCCATAATAGAATCCCAACTAAAAGTACTGAGAACATACCAATAAACAGTCTGAAGTAAAGTCTAAACGAGAACCCAAGTACTGCTCAGGAAGACTCCAGACAAGAAATCTAGTCAATCATATTTCAGAAGTTTCAAGGAAGTCTTCCAAAATATAGCTCAAGAAGCATCTGAATAGGGAATCCAAAATGTACGCCAACATATATATACTTATCAAAAGTCCATGAATGAACACCAAGCTGAATAACCAAGTAGATTCCCAAAATAATATTGCTACTGAATATTGGGTAAAATGCCAGAGGGAATGTCGTGCAGGTGCACCATATACTATTGAAGAACTCCAATCACGATTGCCGATAAATTATCAAGAAAGACTAGAGCGGAGATATTGTAGATAATATTATGCAGTAAGTCCAATAAGAATTCCGATTGCCAAATCCACTGAGAAATGTCCACAAAGAATACCAAAGTAGTACGCCTCACGCAAAACTGATCATTGTAAGTAGACTCAAATCAAAGCTCCCTATAAGAATACAGAAAGAACACCAAAGGTTGATTAAAATCCCAACCAAGTCTCTCACGAAATGCCAATATAGAAATACCTGATGAATGCCCAACAAGGAAATATTAAAAAAATGCTCCAAAGAATAATCATGTAGAACTCCAAAGAAAGTCATTTATACTAAGCATAGGAGATAACCTTAAAGGAATCCCAATAAACAAACTCCAACTACCAAATAAAGGCTAGTCAAATACTGCTCATTCCCGTCAATTCACATAACTTGGAGGGCCTGCTACTAACCACTTCTCTTCAGGGGAAGGAAGAAGTCTTTCTTACCATTTCAGCAGGACATGTATGAATGCCAAGATATCACATTTATACATATGTGCCTTAAACTATTATGCAAGCAAGTTTATAAAACAGTTTATTCAACAAAGTCACTCAAGCACGACAATCAAGTCAAGCACAACATAATCAATTCAAATCACGGCATAGCCAATTCAAGACATTCCAATACATACATTACAAGCAATACTTCAAGCAAATAACAATTCATGAAGTCGATTTGATTCACGATGCCAATTCAATAGGTCAATTCAATACACAACTAGACACTTCACTTCACTTGAGAAACATTTAACACATAACACATAGCTATATCACATAGGTGCATACATTCAAGTCAAGACATACAATCTCACATGCAAGCATACACTTTCAAGACACACTTATCAAGCACACATTCAAGGATCACTACCCACCAGACCGAGGACCCTGTCCCGGCTTATGAGGTAAACAAGCTTTGATACCACCTGTAACACCCCGATCCCTCTTGAGACCGGGAGTTCTATCAATCAATCTAATCACAACCCAATTCCAAACCCGGGCATAATTTTTAGGAAAAACGGATGGAGTCTCCTATGTTTCTAGGCAAGATGTAAAGCCTGTAATAGCATATAAGTAGACTAGCACCGTGTCCAAACATACAAATACCTCAAGGCCATCCGAGCCTTGGTTCTCAACAAGCGAGCACAAGTAAATATATATTTCCAGTTTAAATGCTAACTTATCTCTTCTCATCTTTGACATATACATTCATGCTTGGCAACTAAACTATACTAACTTATTGCATAAAATAGACTATCATACCATTCTAACTCTTTTCCTTTGGACATTACAAACATGCATTGAAGTTAAACTATACTATCTGAATACATAAACTAGGTTATCTAGTAAAACTTAAATTACATTCCTTTTAACATTAAATACATACAACACATGAAACATACATCTTTGCATCTTTGACAACTCAAGCCACATAGCACGCAAGACAACTCTTTAAGCATGATCTTTCATGTAACCACGAACTTTTCAGCTAACATGGCATTTCCTGAAATGTGGTGGTGAGGAGTGAGTATACTCAACACGTATACTCAGTGAGGGCGAGACAGATATCGAGGTAGAGAGAAAGAAGATCATGCAATGCAAATAAGACAGTTAAACCATATATTCAATACGAACAACGATCAATATAAACAACAATACAATAAACAATTGAAGAAAGCATTAACACAACCATTCAAAGCTATACTACACTCTGAAGGCTATGGTTCACTCAAACGAGTAATGTACCGATCATGACTTCGATGACTTTAACGATGACGCGCCGGCTCACCCACCTTATAACTTCCGTTTAGAGCACTCCAGACATATTCTGTCAATTCTACGACCCAAAACTCCCTGGGCGGCAACCCAAGCGAGAACGGGAATAGGACACGGAGCTAGAGCAACCAACCCTGGCAGCCCGAGACTACCTAGAGAGGCCCGTTGTCACGCCCCAACTCGACCCCACCTACAATCAGTCAGGACGCAACGGGATTTCGGCAGTATAACGACAGTAAATAGAATACCGAGGTTCTAAACCAACCTCATTAATAACATTAAACATCCAATTCCATAACCATACAAACAACAACTCCTCAACAGCATAACAACACACAACATAACCGTAATATAAAATAATCAGTCCTTGTTATATGCCTCCGTTCCAACATAACATACAATACCTCAACCTTATCAAACATTTCAAAAATAAGTTGAAACCCATCTAACAACTTAACCATAGACAAAAGAAGCTGCTAGAATAGTAACAACTAATTTATATTCTTTTCAGCATCCTATACAACAAGAACTATAAAGCATAGAAAAGGCTACTAAGCTAATATACATGATAAATAACAGCACAGAATCACGGATAAGACTCTGGAACATATGACTCGTCCACGTAAGGAAAATTTTCCTCTTCAGGAGGCACGTACCCGTAATCCTGCGATAGTACACCTGTAAGCATGCAATAATAGAGAGTGAGCTTATATAAATAAGCACAGTGAGGATCCGATAGATCTCGAGAAAGGTCTACTAAACTCCTTGGAATAATCATTTGAGTCAGTAAACACACAATGAACATCAATAATCATTATAAATGCAACAATAGTAATAACTATAAACACACAATAAGGATACAATACATTTGCTAATGAAGCCCCATACACCAATTCCATGCTCAACAACTCCTCCAAACTCAATGACACAATCCTGAGGTACCTTGACCTAGACCTACACCCCATGGCCTCTCCGCCCATGCGAGATAGGGATTAGCCATGATAACTGTGCCCGCAGCCCAGGATGCCTCCCAAGGTGACACAACATTATCAAAGCTCACAACAATGAGACTTAACATAAATAAACTGAGAGATCAGCAACAAAAGTGCCCGATTCCCGTATTCAATAATCAATCAATAATATGAGAGATCAGCAACAAAAGTGCCCGATTCTCGTACTCAATAATAAATAAATAAACTGGGAGATCAGCAACAAAAGTGCCCGATTCCCATATTCAATAATCAATCAATAAACTGGGAGATCAGCAACAAAAGTGCTCGATTCCCGTAATCAATAATAATCAATATAACATCAATATTTAATTAAACAACAAACGACTAAGTTAGATGACAAAGTAGGCCATCCAACTTAACATGCATGAAACACGTAATCTAACCCTAGTCTAACCATTAACAACTCACAATTCAATCACTCAAACACACCCAATCATCTAAAGGCTCAATTCAACAATTTAAAGAAAGACAACCTAAACTTCAAATAATCATATCTTACATTTTACTAATCCAAACAACTCCAAATCAGTTTCAAACACTCACCCATTCAATCAACTACATTAGCCCCCTCGGAAACCAACCAAAACACATCCAACTCATGCCCAATAACCCTAAAACCCTAGTGTATCATGGCTGAAATTTCTGGATTTTGGCACGGACATCACAATCGAAAATTCGGCATTACAACGGTGCTACAACGTAATTATCAATCTTTTAGAAATCGACGGCAATCGATTTCGATCAACACAACTCCATATATTCAACATTTAACAAATTAATCAACTTTAAATACCCGAAAAATAATAAATAAGCTACATCCGTTCAAATCTCGTAGTATTGCATATAAATGATCCCTAGCATGCATGGAGGAATAATCTAACATCAGATTAACATTCTAACGGTTAGATATTCAATTCTACGCAAAAACACAAAAGATGAGTTTTGAGATCTAGAATTTTTCTCTCACCTTTGATGCAAACCAAGGCTAGAAATAGGTAGAATGGATGCCCAACAAGCAAAATCAAGCTTTGAATGAAGTGATTTGGCCTTGAAATGAAGTTTTTATGTGAAAATTACTTTGAAAAACCTTGAAAATGCTCTTATTCTTCCTCCCCCTTGAACTCATGGTTTTGTGTGTGTTTTGTGGTGTTTTTGGCTTGTTTTAATGTGTGTAACTACTTATGAGCAAGATGGTCAATATTTAAATGAAAGTCAAAGTTAAAAACTTAGTATTTTTAGTGTTTTCTTGTCTTTAAATGCATTTTCTTGATCACCAATGCTCAAAACAATTATGCAACACCCAAGTTATCTCAAGTGGGTTATTTTTAGGTGACAAGAAGGTTTACATTCAAACAATTCCACCCGAGTTGGCTTAAAACTCGATTTTAAAACTATTTTAATCAAACACAGGTCTATTAAAGTCCGTGGTCTAGGTCTAAAAGGGTTAAAAAGACCAGTTTCAAAATTTTAGCGGACGTGTTTCGAAAATACTATTCACTAAAAATCGACGATAAAATTTCTGACTCCGTTTTTGATGAAAATTTCATGAATGCACATTTAGCATGTTCTAAGAGTATTGATATCAAAATTATCACATTCTAAGTCATGTAGCACATAGACAGGTCAATTCATGCAAAACGAGAATAAAATACGCAAAGCGAGATAAGGTCAAAAATTTGGGGTTTCACACCCGTCACTCATGCACCTAACACAATGCAATGCAATACAAAGAATATAACGATAATTGAGCAAGGCACTAAAGTGCAGGTTAGTAACAACATGCGATACAATAAGCATTTACAATCAATAAAATAACAAGAACAACACTAACAAGCATTATCAACAATTGATATACAATTCAATCATAATCAAGTATAACGAGCATAATAATCCACAATAAGCATTATATAAGCAAGCATTATAAAAATCAACTAAAACACTAAATGACCCCAACTTTCTCAATGCTACTACTTCCAAATGAGCTACGAGTTTTGGAAACTGACTTCACCACTCCTCTTAGGACACCATAAGGCACGTCTAAAGACCACGAAACCCTACTTTACCCTAGAATTCCCGCAAAGCCCCGATTTCTCCCTTTACTCATTTGAACTACAGCTACCTCAACCGATCACCCAACCAATATCATAACTACACCAAAAGTTCTTCCATGGCATACTACGACCTTCACACAAAATGATAAAATGCTAAACTCGATCGGAACGACCCCAATATGTACCAAGCTACTTTTCTCTGTTTTTCCATTACACAATCCAATTAAACCATACATTTAAGAATTCTAACATATCTAGCATCTTTCCACATCAACAGAATGCAAAACGGAGCAACTTTCACGAAATAGGGGTTTACTATTCATATTTTACTATTCCATTCGCATTTTAAATTACAATTGCTATATTTAACCATAGCAAATGCTAAAAAAAACTACAAATACATGTTCTACCATCATCAAGGAACATTCTTTAAGCAACAAAACAAATAAAATAACAACTTACGGCTAAATCACAAAAATTAAAGTTTAGATACAATAACTTCAAATGCTCAAATAACGATGCAACCCTCACCTGAGACGCTACTAGACGCTAGGAAAACCACGTTGGAAGCCTCGGTAACAACCCTGTGCAAGCTCTCGTGAAGATGTGAAGATTTGAAGTTGAAATCTTTTTTTTTCTTCTTTTTCCCTTGTATTTTCGGCCATGGCTGATTTTTTGCCTTCTTTTATTTTTATTTTTTCTTTTCTTTTGTTTAAAAAGGTGACAACTAAGGGCAAAAAGGTCAAAGGAAAAAGGCTTGGTCAATTCAAGTTAAAAAATGGTCAAATTAGATTATTTTGATGCCATTTAATTTATTCCAAGTTAGAGCAATACAATTTTAATGAAAATCGGCTAAAACTAGCTAATTTAAGCTAAAAACATTTTTCACTAAGTTCGATGAATATTTCTCTAACTCTCATTTTCGAAATGCTACGGTCGAACGGTCAATAAACGATCGCTAATCAAATGATGAGCAATAATATAAAACTATAATTTTTTTGAAAAGTAGAATAGTAGAATAGTTTAAAATTCACTCCGGCTCGGAGTTACTTTTCTCATTTAATTAAAAACCGAGTAATTAAATGTAAGAAACTAAAACCAATTATTAAAATAATCAAAACAATCAAAATAATCAATATTCATTTAAGAATAATTAATTTAACTATTTCTAGAATAGTTTAAAGAATTATGAAATTAATGCTAAAATACGAATAAACAAGTTAATATAAACACGTAGTCAAATGCAATTAAATATTAACATTTAAGATGATACTTAATTAAACACAAGAAAATAAATCTAATTACTATAAACAATAAAAATAGGTAATAATATTTTAAATTATTCAATATAAAAATTATTGAATGCTTCCAAAAGAAATATCAAAATAGTGCAAAATGGTTGATTTAACTAATTAAACATTTAATTAAATGTAGTTAAATACCATTAAATGCATGTCAGGTTCGGGTTATCACAGCTGGAGTTGTTGGAGTTAGAGTTTAGTTGTATTGTGGCTTATATTATGTTTACTGGTTTCCAGAATATCCACGGTACAGGGGAGACTCTGTCCGTTTTCCCTAAAATTTTGTGACCGAGTTGGAATTGGGTTGAAAATAGCATGGTTATTAGAGCGTCTGGTCTCGTGAGGAATCGGGGCGTTACACCTTGGCCTAGAAGAATATCCCACTAGCATAATGGATTCATTCTTTCTTATTGAGTTTGCAATGAGCTCAATCGAATTGAGTAAACAAAACTCAATGTTAACCTTGTTCATATGAAGAATCACCTCGAACAGATAGAAGACTTCGAGTAACGACTATGGGATCAAACCCAAAAGGTGTTCTCGTCAATGTAAATGATCATAGGAATATGATCTCCAATAAGAGAAGCCACAGTCATTTGTACCCAGAACAAGGACTTCGATATCTAATATCTAACTGTCCAACATCCAATACCATTCAACTCCTTGTGATGTTCATGGATCAATCTTAAGGATTAAATGCCCATGCTGCCTTTGAAGTTCAGAGCTCATAGATGTAAGCATTACACACCTCACTAGAGTGGTACCAACCTTGTACTTCTCATAGGTTGTAATATTTTTTCTACTTGCAGCCTCAACAAGGGCAACAAGACAATTCCATGAGATATCATGAATTTGGCGAGTAATATTAGTGAAACACGTTTCACAAAATTACGATATCAATCATCTTATGTGATACCGGTCAGGTTGTTGGTATCTCATGCCATGCAGTTTTAATGCATTTGCCATTTGATTTAGTGATTTGAAATGTACAAGATAAACAAAGTAAATCTAACATTTTGTTAGTTTTAATCTCCAAAAGGTCTAGACTTTGACCTATTCATCTCCCACTGTTTTTCGGTATTCACACCACTCTCATGGTGTGTCCGTGAGCCTCTCAAGGTCTCAAGGTGGGGTTAGGACCCATTCTTACTTATACATACCCCCCTAGGAGGTAAAGACCAGGCATGCATACTAGAATGGTAGATCAGCTTAGCCAGTTGCATCTTCATACAACTCCTAACTTGTTTAACCCCTCAATCCGCTTAGACCCCTAGGAGGTATGGACCATCTACTGTTTGAGTATAAGTCAACCACCAACAGTACATATGATTGGTGGGTGTGTGTCACATGCTACCCCCTGGGAGGCAGGGTCAAGCGACATTCATTCACACCCCTCCACACATACCACCTTGAGCAGGAGTTATCAAGTAACCATGAAGTTAGAACCCCCTGGGAGGCAGGGTTAAGTCATTCATCTCATAGTTAAATGATCATCCACCTACTATGATGGAAGGGCTACGATTATACACCCAGTGTTGATTAATCGCTTATTGACATAATATTGACTGGAAGGAATTGTTAATGTTTTCTAGTTTGGTCTTATTGTTTCAACATGCGTTCATCATACATGGATAGTGCATAGGTCATACGTATATATTATCATGCTTTCAATGCGATAATATATCTCTATATATTATATATAATCTATACTATACTACCAGATAGGTTATGGAGCTTTTATCTTTTCTAAGTTTCACCAAGCCACTTAGTGAAACCTAGAGAAGGTCCATAGAATGAATGCAAATGACAATTGAGGAAATAGTATAATTTTCCACAATTGGAAACTTCTTCCCAATATGGAAACTGCATTCGATCCATGCTGGCCTACCATCTTCAATCTTCATCTTGATCACCATCTATCTCTACTTCTATACTAGTCCTATCATACTACATTACATTGCTTTCCAAAAGTAGAAACCCCTAGATAGGGGGAGTTACATAGGAAGGAGATAAAAGAAATTACAAGCAGAAATAAAGAGAAGGCGAGACACGCATACCCCATTTCCAAAAATACATTCAACATTCCTTTACATGAAAGATGCAAATCATACATTCATGCATGACTCTAAGCTCCATAACCATCCCATGCATATACATTTATGAAGTACAATATTAAAATTGACAATTCATAAAACAAAGCCTCTTTTCATTTTCTGGCATCTCCCTTGGATTATATTGGCATACATATATTTTCTTGTTGCTTTCCCTTTGATAATAATCTTCGGAATTAATTGGGCTCAACTTACATTCCCAGGATGACTTGTTGCGCAAGGCCCAATACTCATCCTAAACCCACTTCATGATCCAATTAGAGTTCCTAGGCTTAATTTAATTTTCTCCAATAAAATCCAAATAATATTAAGCCCATAGGTTTTTAGGCCTAATTGGGCTTTACCAAAACCTAATTAGTTAGGCATGTAATTTTAATTTATAACCCACTATCAAAATTAACTCTAGATTCTCAATCCTATTAATTTTGACTAAGTCAACAAATTAAATTGTCAAGTCAAACATTGGTCAACCTTAGTTAAATCACATAAAACGTGAATTTATTCACCTACCTAGTTAATTAATTTGATTAGGATTTGAATCTTTAAGAAAATTGGATTACAAAATCAACTCCTTAATTTTGACTTTCCAAAATCGTACCAAGATCCAATCTATTACCAAATATGGCAACTAAGACTAGGGTTTGACCATTCTATTGACCTTGACACTAGAAAAAAACATCCTAGGCTCATAGAAAATCGTGCCGCCACTTTGGAGTAGCAAAACAACCCTCACAAGTGCCAAAAATGAATTTTTCCAGAATCTACCATAACAGACCTGTGCACTGACCGGACTGTAATTGCTTCATTTAACATACTTACACAACTCCACAAATTCTCAAATTTGACATGGAGATAGCCCTTTAAGTTTAGATGACGAAAAAAACATAACTCGATTTGGATTTATTTTGACCGAATTATGCCTCCTAGACCAAACACTGCACAGTCTGTCCAAAATGCTGACTCTACAAAAATGTATTGTTCATGCCATTTTTTAGGTATTAAATCATGAATTAATGAAGCGAGTATAAGCCTAATTTGTTCTACTATCAATGAGGAATAACACACAAAAAAATTAGGCACAAACAACGAGTTTAATATGAAAAACAAACAATATAATCTCAGGGCGTAGAAAACGAACTCATGTTTTCAATGCATGTTTGGGTGGCTCTAATACCAATTGAAGGTTCTCTAGCACGTAAAACACGTATAGCGCAGCGGAAACATGAAGAATAAAGCTATAATAATTTAGAGAACCATGAATTGACTCATCCAAACATGCATTTAAACTCAAAAAATGATAAAACCAAGCAAAGTTAAATCTGAAAATTCGCTACCTCGTGAGGAAGACTACGAATTGTTTGCTTGGATTGGAGACCACAATGTAGCATGTGAGACCCTGTACCGAGCCAGTATAGAGCCCATATGCATTTTATAACATTTCATATAATTTAGCATCATTTAATATGCATTTATATCAATTAATGTATATTTACACCATTTAACGTGCATTTTTCTCAATTTATGTGCATTGCATTGGTTAACGTGCATTTGAGTAATTAATATAGCGTCGCTAGTAATTATAACCTATCTAGTTCAATAGCTAGTTAGAGTAACTAAACTAGAACTAAAACAATTAGAATTAACACTAGGATGGCAAACTAGTAAAACACAATCTAGTTGGAGGACACTCTCGTCATTAGGCAATTTAGAAGTTATCTATCAACACACACTACACTACCTACACACACTAAAACACTACAACACACAAACATACACCAATACACACTCACCCACTCAACACACACTACACCACCCCCACACACAAAAATACTACAACACACACACACTCTCACGACACACACACAACATACACTCAGATTTTCAACCATAGAAATGAGAGAAAGAAGAAAGAAAAGGGAAAGAGAAGGAAGAGGGGAGACATTTCAAGTCATCTTCAAGCTTCCTAGCACCATTTCTTGCATTCAATCACAAAGCCAAGGTGAGGGATTTTTCATAAATGGTTTTAAAAGATTCATTCAAGTTTATTAATGTTCATTTGGTGTTAGTCATGTGATAGCTTGCATTTAAAAGCTTGGATGATGAGAAGGTTGAGTATTTTGTATTGTAGATCTAGGAATTGTAATTCTATGTTGGGTGATTGTTGATTGTTGATGTGGGGTGGTTTTGGATGAGTTTGAGCTCTTATATGATGTCTAATAGCCACTTTGAACTTGTTTGAGTGTTGGTAGGAGGATGGGAGGTTGTTTGGATGATTATTGAAGAAATTGGGTCTTTCCCGTCCAGCTATCCAGGCGTTACAGTATCTATCCTATCGCCCAGATAGAAGCCACAACGCCCGATAGAAAACTCCTATCAGGGCGTTACCTGCTTCATCCGGGCGACCTGATGAAGGCTGTATCACCCGGATGTTTGATAGCTTTGCGTAATATTTTTGCGAATGCCATATCTCACTTAATTCAACTCCGAATTGAGTTCCGTTTGATTCTAGAGTATTCTACATTCGATAAGGTTCGATTATAGACTAACATTTGGAGTTTGGGAAAGTAGGACAATTTACCTCCTAAGTTAGGCTAATGCAGAAGCATTGAAATAGATCCATGTTTCGATTGCGTTTGTATTTTCTTGTCGTTTTACGTAATCTATTGGTATCTTCTCGCTATTTTATGGTACTTGGAAATTCTTGAGGCTTTAAAATTGCTATATATGTATAATTATTATATGTTGCTTGATAGGCCATTCATTTATTGTTGTTACCGCAAGAATTGCTATCAAAAATTGCTATCATTGATAATTGCAAATGAATTCGACTTGTATAAGCGTGGTCGGTATAACCATTATTAATTGAGGTAGTGATAGGACCTCCGGGTTAACCGGTATATCTCAAACCTCAAAGTATTGATTCTTACTCTTGCTAGAACCCATTGATCCTCTTACGGGATAAGGATTGATCATCCTACGTGATAGGGACCAATATTCCTACGAGACAGGGATCCAATGATATCTTGGAAGCATTGGTTATTTAATTGTTATTGAACCTTGATTGTATAACTTGTATACTCGTTTGTAAATTCTTGTTACCCATTGATCTTCCTACGGGATAGGAATTGATCCTCCTACGGGATAGGGACTGATCCTCCTACGGGATAGGGACTGATCCTCCTACGGGACAAGGACTGATCCTCATACGGGATAGGGACCAATCCTCCTATGGGATAGGGATTCAATGATATCTTGGAAGAGTTTGGATATTTAACTGTTATTGAATCTTGATTGTATATCTTTCTTTCTCGCTAGCATAATCCTGTGTGCATGACATGTTTCATCAAACTGTTTACGAAATGATAAAAAACCTTTGTGCAAACCCTTCCTATTCTCTCCTTACTGAGCTATATGCAGGATTAGCTCACCCTCTTTCTAACAATTATAGGTAAGGATTAACCCGAGCAAGCCTCTCAATGATTACAAGCTTTGTGGAATTGATGAGTTAGATTCCTGCCCTATGTGATTTACGTGCTTGCCTGAGGAGACTTACTTCTTGTTATGAAGAACATGATTTATAAATTGAATTATTTGATC
This sequence comes from Ehretia macrophylla, assembly GCA_037974665.1. NCBI lineage: Eukaryota > Viridiplantae > Streptophyta > Magnoliopsida > Boraginales > Ehretiaceae > Ehretia > Ehretia macrophylla. The sequence goes on from CM075773.1 coordinate 75,222,761, forward strand.
TATTGTATATTCTTTTACTTAACTTGATACCTAGCTAGGTTGATCTTTATTTTTTTGAGACCTATAACTAGGATGATGAACAGGTGGTTCTTGGTTTGGTTATTATGCAACATGGTGATGTAATCCTTAAGGCCGATCTTTTGGGAGAATTTGGGAAGTCTTTTCAATCTTTTTATGGTATTTATAATGGATGTATAGGTTATTAAATTAATAACTACAAGTTTCAAATCTATTAAGTTGTTAATCTCAGGGATAAGAGTTACAAACGTCATGTTTCGGCCATAGCCTAGCGATGGGTCGGGGTCAGGGCATGACACCAGCCCTCTACGATCTCACACACCATGTCGAGGCTAGAACGAGGTAAAGCAAGCTCTTGCACGAGCTTCAATGGAATGGCACAACTCCTAAGGGGAAATAGAGAGAGTGGCGACTAAGTTTTGTGTGAGAGAGCTGAATTTTATGTTATGTCTACTAGGGTTTCTCTTTAAGCTGTATTTATAAGGTGCTATAAGCTTTCATTATTTGCACCTTGACCCCAGACCTTATGAGGGTCTCTAAATTCAGTTTATAACCTTTTCTAATCAACTATAAGTTAATTAGACATCAACCCATAATTAATTGACACTCAATTAAATATCAATTCAACTTATACAAAAGCCAATTTCCCAAATTGCCCTTGACACTAAGTCAAACGTTTGACCATCAAACATTTTCTCTTACTTGCATACTCGAAAGGTTTCCCTAAACCCATTCTAAACATATGCAATCCATTATATAATTATTTCTCGATAGAATACGAGAAGATCCTCGTGCTAGCGTGACTTCTCCATTCTATCCCTCATAGTTCTAACCTTTTAGATTGTGTGCGATCCTATAGGTTCGAGTACCAAGCCGATAGTAGTTGGGACAAGTACCAATTAACCCATCTCTATTAGAATTCCTTCTAATTACTACTAATCGAGGTTGGCGTCTAGCAACACTCCCCGACGACCAGATGGCTCGAATGCTTAATCCAAGCTAAACTACTCAAGAACCTTTTGGCGACTAGTTAACGTACTATGCATTCCTTCCATTAGATGTCCCAAGCTTGCACTAGGGTATGGTTAATGTTAGTCAAACCCTAATAGGCTTACTCTTATGTTATGTTGACTTTTCCTGTATGATCCAATCATACTGTGATACCCCGAACTCGGCATGTATTTACTAGTATTGCATTTAATTACATGTTATCTTAAATGCTAGCTGCGAGGACCCGAACGTTCATTACATGTGCATTCATTTATTTTAATAATTATTTGAAAAATAATATGTGCATTTACATGACTTATTTAGTGTTTTAAAATTTAAAATTGCATTTAAAGTTCATTTAAATTGCATCTTTTCTACTTTTCACCTTCATTGACCAACTAGGACAAGGTGGAAATTTTTTTGAAATGTTTAATGAAGGGTAAACTTGGGATTAAAAATAAAAATGCAATGTTAAGTTAGTCAAATTTTGGGTCAACTTTGGAATTAAATATGAACCAATTGGGGAAGAGTTAGGTAGCAAATTATATATGGTTGGAAAGCTCTACGAGTCTAGTTTCTATAGGTTCAAACCGTTCGTGAATTGGAGTTTTCTAGAAGAAGTTATGGCTGTTTTCGTAAGGTGGCGCAGAGCTGATTTTTCTACGCGAGAGTTGACCGAAGCTTTGACCTTTGACTTTCCACTTAAATACTAAATAAGCCAAAACAAAACAAAAAATCAGCTTTTCTCCTTCCCTTCCACCCGTGACCAAGCTAAGACCATGAATAGTAAACCCTTGCACATTTTTGCTTATATCTTGAGTTTGGAGTGGAACCAAGGCGCAATTCCAGCATTTTTGAGTTCGTGGTGACGTGTAGCATCTTTCTAGCGGTTTATTTTTCATTTATTTTGCAGAAAAAAGGTGAGGACATTTTCTAACCCATTTTTCAAAAGTCATTATTTATGTTAGATATTGTTAAATCTATGCTTAATACTTGTTATTTAGATGCTAGAGAACACATTTCTTGTTTTATAGCTTGTGTATAGTTGATTTTAGTTGTAGTTGATACTTTGCTAGATATGAATATAAATGTAGACAATGTGTTTGTTTAATGTTCTAAGTGAAGTATAGGGATGTGTTACATGCTAGATTAATGCCCATAGATAGCTCAAATGCAAGAAAACATCAAGAGAATTCAAGTATGCAAAATCTGAATTTCGAAATAGTGCACTGTCCCTGTCTTTCGAAGCTATTTTGACATAGCAAACGTACTCAAAAATTAACGAAATTTACATAGCAGCTAGATTAGGCAGTTTAGAACAAATGTTGATTTATAGAGCTAAGGCTAATTCCAACGTTTTAGGCCTCCGATTTAGCCATTTTCAAAATGTGTCCTGAAAATCGCTGCTACTGGACAGTTTGTGTAGTTGCACGGGAAAGGTCATAACTTGTTGATTTTAAACTGGAATTAAGCTCTGTTTGATTCTAAAATCAACTACACTCGAAGATCTACATTTATATGTAAAAACTAGAGAATTTGGAGTCCAAGAACATAGGTAATGAATTTGATAAATTTAAGGTTCTGTTAGAAGTTTTGTAAATGGGCATGTTTTCATGAAGATCTACTTGCTATGTGTTGTATTCCATATCTATCTTGTATTTTAGAGTTCATAAGTGAGTAAGAGCACTCTTTTGATAGTTTAGAAGGTTTTTATGGTTATTTTCATGTTAGATCAAGGATTAGTTAATAATGTATATATTGAAAACTAAGTGTTTGAGTTTATGCTTGAATGAAGTATTTTATGGTAGAAGTTTGAAAATATTCTAGTTAAGTGTTTTAAGTGTTCTACATGTATTAACTTGGTAATTCTAGCATGTTAAATGTCTAGTTAGTCTATGTGATTTAGAACCCCATGCATGCTAAGTGGAATACCCGAGAATGAATGTATAATTTCTTATATAGTTAGTTGATTGTATTATGTAGTAGAATGGAAGGATTTGGTGCATTCGGAGAATATGGAAAGGGTTCTTAACTAAATTCTTACAGGATTGGCTTTGCAAGGTGAGGGAGTTGCATCTTATTTGCATTTCTCTATTGTATATCGAATATGTTAAATAGTTTTCATGCTATTAATGTGATTTAGCTTATTCTAACAAGATTTGTCAGTTTTATAGTTAATAGAATGAGTTAATGGTTAATGCTTGTTATTTCGCTTCTATTGTGGTCAACTAGTTAATGTGTGAGGACAACCTCTTTTGTTGTCCTTCTTGTGTGTATATCGGCTTATTTTGTTATATTGTTATTATTATTATTGTTTCTTGTGTTATCGAGTCTTTGGTTGCGCAACCATATAGTCGGGACGGATGCGATGGGCCTCTCTGGGCGGCAGCGGGCTTGCCAGGGTTGGTGCTCTAGCTCTGTACCCTATTCCCTCACTCGCCTGGTCCGGAGATTGCCAGGGGGTGTTGGGTCGTAGGATATTCGGGGTACATCCGGAGTACACCCACTGGAGTGTTTGGGGATTATGCCGGCACATTGATTGTGATCGTGATCGTGATCGTGATCGTGGTTCAAAAGTTGGAGTGATAAGGGTTATCGATCGTATCCTTTTAAAGTATGGTATTAGAATTGTTATTCATTGTTTATTTATTGTGTTAATTGTGTTAAATTGCTGCATTGCACGAACCCGGTATACTGTCCCCGTTTCCCCCTCCCTCACTGAGTATACATTATTGGTATACTCACTCCTCATCATAAATCTTTCAGGTTATAGCCAAAGGAAGTGTAGTTCGTGATCACGTGATAGTTCGTGCTTGAAGAGTGGCCTTACGTGTTATGTGGTTTGAGCTGTAAAAGTTGTAAAGTTTTACTTTCATTAATTGTATATGCTCAATGTAGGAGATAAATGTATTTAAGCTTAACCAGGTCATAGAGTTCTTTGATAACCTAGTCTATGTAATAGCTTAATGTGGTTTGAGTTCAATGCATGTATGGAGTTATGTATGTTTGGACACGGTACTGGTCCATTTATTTGTTGTGTGCAGGTAAACTGTTTGTCCTATAAACAGGGGAAACTCTGTCCGTTTCTCCTCGTATTTCGTGACTTGGGTTTTGGATCGGGTTGTGTTTAGTGGGAATATATAGCTCCTATTTCCGTGAGGGAATGGGGCGTTACACATACCACCATGGCCATGGATTTATGTCAACATCTCTATGAGACGACATAGGGCATACTCTCTTTCATCCAGAGTAGTGGATCCTTGCAGCAACACTCACTAGCTTTGCAAGTACTTGATTGTACCCGAATCCTCTTTCAAGCAGGTCTTATCTTCCTCCTTTTTGTCGAGGGCCGAAGTACAATGAATTGTTTACAAGCTACTATGATGACCTCGAGTCAGAGGAGTACTTTGTACAACTATCAGCTGAGAACCTTCTCATTGACTTAGGCGGATGAAGCCCCTATTAAGTGTTCTCTACGAATTATGTCCAGTGTATATTTCTCTATACGTACCCATGCATTAGCCTTGACATCTCATGCCACTTGGTCGATGATGTAATATCCTACATCGACTAGTTACGAGCTAGGGTTATTAAATATATAGTGGAGGGTTCTCCCTTGTGTTTGAGACGACGCATTTTCCAGTCGGGGTCCACTATGGGCTTGGCTGGAGGAACAAAGTCGTAAGGAGCACGCACGGGTTAATCCGTGGTGTAGCCAAAGCGGACAATATCATCTTAGTAGTGTGCTCGACCTTCATTTTGGGGCATTACAAAGTGGTATTAGAGCGGGCCATACTTTGTACCAGTGAGGACGCTGGGTCCCTAAGGGGGGGCGGATGTAATACCCCACATCGACTGGTTACGAGCTGTGGCTATTGAATATATAATGGAGGGTTATCCCTTGTGTTCGAGATGATGCATTTTCTAGTCGGGGTCCACTATAGGCTTGGTTGGAGGAACAAAGCCGTGACGAGCACGCACGGGTTAATCCGTGGTATAGCCAAAGTAGACAATATCATCTTAGTAGTGCGCTTGACCTTCGTTTCAGGGCATTACAGATGAGATCAACCCTAATAGAGTTAACTACATGTCAGTCTTGTCGGATTCATCAATGCCCAGTCTTGATGAATCCTACGACCTAGGACAAGTTTTAGGTATGTCTTAGGTGTCGATTCTCATCAACCATAAGTTTTTATGGTTCGACCCTATACTGACATATCCAAGGGCTTTATCAGTTATACATAATATGCAGCTAGACGATATATAAATTCATAAGAGATAAAGATAAATTCCATATGGTACTTTTATTTGATTAAAACTTTATAACAAAGATCGTTTCGTTACACAAATATCCCTATCATCCTTCACCAAATGATTGGCTTGCAGGACATATTCTCAACAGAATTCACATGTTAATAGAAGCATTGTTAGATTTTTTATTAATGATTGGAAATAGTTCCAAATAGTAAGTAACCGTTTGTCTTGTTACTTGAGTCGAAAAACATATCTTACATTATGAATGGTATTTGGATTTGAAATTTAAAGTTGGTTCTATTTAATGTCAGTTATTGATATTTGTATTTGGTAACTACAATGAAAGCTTCTTGCACAAGCCTACAGTACCCGATCTCATCAATCCAAACATATTTAAGGATTTTCGCATTCTTCGAGAATTTCTTTTGTGACAGAAATAGCGTAAACATAATAGATCCTCTGTATTTATTTACGTAGATGACCCACTTATCATGTAATGTTAATTACGGTTGATCACCATCTTAGAGAAGATGAGTATATGGATACGAATGTACTATGCACTGATCCTATGGTAGATAGCATTAGTGCAAGTAGGAGATTGTTAGGGATATACCCTAATGCTATTACTTGGATGACCTAATTAGGGTTTAATAAGAATATATGTGTTATTTATACACAATGATGTTTTCGGATATTCATATTCTCCGCTTTGATATGAATGTGTCCCTAATGTTTATCGAAGAAATGAGAACATTCTAAAAGGGATTAGGATGTTTTGTTGTTTTACTTCGACATGATAAATATTAAGAATTGAGTCATAACCCTTCAGATTATTTGACCGGGACTAGAATTATCGAGTACGGGTTAACATATGTAATTAGCTTTGATTAATATAGTGATGTTAATCATAAAGGATGGCATGCGAAGTGTCAGAACGACATGAGGATGTGAACTAATTGACATATGACTGATTGTCAGTGGTACAGATCATTGATTGTGATGATAAATAGTGAACTACATGATTTCAAGTTAATAGTTTACTACTTAGTTGAGAATTGTGCAAATTAATTCTCAGACATGAGAAATTACGGCTGCTGGTTATATTAGGGGCTAAATATTGATTCTGGACAATACCCGCCTTTTATAAGGTGAGTTACGACCTTTCGCATTTTAGTCTTTTGATATAGCCTAACCAGTAATTGTCAAGATAGGATCTGTTAAACCTCCGATGTGAGTGGATATCTTGTGATATCTGAAGTTGGTAGATAAACGCGGAAGTCCTTGGCCAAGGCAAGTATGAATTGATGGAAAGGGGTTTTTCCATAGTCGTCATCTCTTATTTCACAATTTTAGATTTATTCATAGTATCAGAAGTGGACTTAACCTTTTTATGGTCCTTTTCTCGATCAGAATGTTTTAATAGAAGGATTAGAGTGCACGGTAATTCCCGACAATAAATGGATTCATATTATTTTAGACAAAGTCTTCATTATCGTATACATTTTCATGGTACGTTTGTTGCTAATGCGTCACTTATGAACATGAAGGTATTTCAGGAAATGGTAGAGAAATTTCTGAGATAGATAAGGAGGTTTATCGGTCCCTCATCGGTATACAATTATGAATCTAGAAAGTCACACACTTATAAGTATCATGAATAAGCACACCAAGAGCTTATATAATGTGATTAGTGGCTTTAAGGTGTTCAAAGTCATCTATATTGGTGTTCGGGCCAAAAAGTATAATTTTGGAAAGTTTTGGGTTCAAATTGTAATTACCAAAACTTTTAGGGCCAAACTATGAATATTGAAAAAACTATTTCAATATGATTATTCTAATAGAGATTAGAATAGGCAAAAGTATAATATATATATATATATATATATATATATATATATATATTTTTTTTTTTTTTTGATATTTGAATTGGTGATATAATTTGTGAAATGTCACGTCATCAATCCTAGTCATCAAAAGCAAAATAAACTTTTGGATGGAGGAGTACATGTAGTGTGTGGAATACCACATGTAGGATGAATGGATTGTCCATGTCATCAATCCTATCTTCTAATTTGAATTGAATGGTCTAGATTCAATCTAGAATAAAGACTAAAGGATCCTAGCCATAAAGTAAAGATAGTTGCTTTTTGTCAAGTGTTAAGAGAGAGAATGAAAAAGTAGATTGTGGATTGTAAGGTCATGCATGACTTCTCTTTCTTCTTGCAACTAAGGAAGCTATTTTGATTGGCTACTTATATATACAATGTTAATATAATAAAAGAGATTATATATATTAAGATGCAAAACAAATTATCTTTCTCCTACACACTCATTTTCGGCCAACAAGAGGAGGAACGAGAAGATGAATTCTATGCATTGGATTGTAATGATTGCAATCCAATAAACATGCAAGGTGATTATCCAATCTAGCACTATACTTATCTTTTATTGATTGGGTGCATTAGATAAATATAATAGTGATTATATAGATAATATGTCACGTCCCGACTCAACCCAGCAATAAAGGTTAAGTCCGAACTTGACAAACGAACAGAGTCTCCTTTGTACCGTAGACATTCTGGAATCCTGCAAACATTCAATAAAACCACAAATACAACTAGAACTTCAATTCCAACTAAATCCCAACTTCAAGGCCATCCATGCCTTAAGCAATACAAGGCAATATAAATACAAACAAGCATACAATCAACAATTCTAGAATCATTATCTTATAACTGCTTATCATACCACTCGATGTTATCCTTTAAATATACTTAAGAATTAAAGTCAACCTTTCAACCCTTGCATTCACACCCAAGCATGCAACAAAACTAGAAGCAGGAATACAAGTTATTACATACCATAGTTACTTATCTCAAACTACATTCAAACTTACAACTACACAAATATATACATAAGCCCATAGGCTCCAAAATAAGACATAAAACATTACAAACAAGGTCTTCATATAAACAACAAGAAACACAGCCACCTCAAGCACATAGCACACAGCAACTAAGGCAACTGTTCTGCCTGCACTTCTTCCTCCTTACCCTCAACTAAATCAAGTTGGGGTTCAACCTCAATACCTCCTGAAACATGTTAGCGAGGTATGAGCAACCACAATTGTCACGCCCCAACCCGACTCCGCAAAAGGCCAAGCCCGGTCCCGACACACGGACGGAGTCTCCTCTGTACCGCGGACGATCCGAAAACCCTAAAACCAACATAACACTTGCGAAAGCCATATAAACAATCATAACAAGCCGACTTTCTTTAAAACATACATTTCTTATTAACCAACTTTGCAACCCGAAAATGATATGCACACTACACAAGTATTTATGCCACTAATCAACTCCATTAGCATGCATTTCCTTACTAGTCACAAGAGTATGAGTTTACAACTTTACATTCTTTCAACTTATACAACATAAGAACGTAGAGGCCTCAAACCAGAAAATACATACAAGGCTACAAGCCTCAAAATTAAGCGACTTCCAAGCAATATACATATCAAGCAAGGCTCGCACAAAAATCTGGCAACCAACCACCAGCAAAGCAAAGAAGTGCTATCACGAAAACACCTCCACCTGTTCCTCCTCCTCAATTACCTCAAGAGGGTCTACTTCAGCTACTCCTGTAAAAATATAGTATAGAGAGGAATGAGCAAAAACTATTGCTCAGCGAGGGCAATTGGTCTCAAGGACGGAGATGAGAGGAGTATGCAATGCAATTAGCCAAGCAATGCATACAATTATCATTTAAAGATACAAACAAGTCAATATTATAACAAGGCAAGCATTAAAGACTATAAACATTCATTCAAAGGATACGGTACTCTTTTCACGAGCAACTTTCATTCAAGGATTCGATGACGACGCGCCGACTCAAACCACCTTATAACACCAGTTTGGAATACCCCGGAAGTATCCATCAACCTACGACCCAAAACTCCCTGGGAGGTAACCCAAGCGAGAAAAGGGAATAGCAGCGGAGCTAGAGTAACCAACACTAGCAACCCGAGGCTACCCAGAGAGGCCCATCACTCACGCGCGAGACACTATGCAATGCAAGACTCGATACAAGGCGATAAACAAGTGATAAAGCCACACGTGGGAGAATAACAAAGTAGGTTACTCTCGCACGCAATAGCAGCAATTGATAAGCATTTCAATCCAAAACAATTCAAACAAGTATTTCAAGCAACCCTAAGCATTCTATAGACATAAAATCAAGAAAACAAGCAAAAAACACAAACCGGCCCCAACTATCAAAACCCTACCATTTCCAAACGAGCCAGGAGTTCTGGAAACCGAATTCGCCAAACCTCCTAGGTCACCATAAGGCACGTCTAAAGACCCCGAAACCTTACTTTACCCTAGAACTCGCACAAAGCCCTGATTTTTCCCTTTCTCGTTTGAACTACAACTATACCAACCAAACGCCCAACCAACGCCATAATCGCACCAAAAGTGCTTCCATGGCCTCCCGATACAATGCCAACACGCAAAATGAGAAAATATCAAACTCAACCTAAACGACCCCGACTTTCAACAAGGCTTAATTCCCGTTTTTTCCATTACGCAACCCAAACAAACCATGCATTTAGGCATTCTAACACACCTAGCACAATTCTACATCAACGGACAGCATAATGGAACAACTTCATCATTCCAAGGATTTACTATTCATAAAACACTATTCAACAACTAGTTTAAACTACAATATCAACATTTAACCGCAGAAAATGTTAAAAAGCTATAAATACACGTTCTACAATTGCCAAGGAACATTCTAGAAGCATTAAAATGATTTAAACAACAATATACGGATAACATCTAAAAATCATAAAGTTGATACACTAAACATTCAAATGCGCAAATAACATGATTCCCCCACCTTAGGCACTCCTAGTCGCTAGGAAAACAACGCTAGTCACCTCGGAAACCATCCCGCACGAGCTCAAGCGAAGATTGAACGATTGGAAGGTTGAAAGTTTTTTTTTCTTCTTGGAAGCTCACGGCCTGGTCTTCTCTGTTTCAGCTGCTATTTTTTTTATTTTCCTTTGTTTTAAGCTTATTTAAGTGCTAAGTCAAATGGTCAAAGGTCATGCCTTGGTCAACTACTTAAAACTTGGTCAAAAGGCCTTATTTTGTGCATTTTAAGCTAAATAACTATCACCAATTAAATTTTCAGCTAGCAACAATTAAAATATAAAATTTAAGTCATCTAAAGACTAGTTTCACTATTTGCTGAGGACTAGAAATCGTTCTCTAGCTATCGCTCCCTAAATGCAATGCACGTTGCGACAATAAGAAAGTAACAATTAATTCACAAAGAATTTAAGGAAATATAATTTTCAAAATAATAAACAAGGAATTTTCACACTCCGAGCTCGGGTATTACACCCTCTCCCCCTTAAAACAATTGCGCCCACGCAATTCTTACCTGGTCAACAAACAACTCCGGATACTGATCTCGAACTTGGTCCTCTCTTTCCCAAGTCGCTTCCTCAAACCCATGATGATTCCACATAACCTTTACTAACGGAATACTCTTTCTGCAAAGCTCCTGAACTTTTCGATCCACAATTCGAATCGGTTTCTCTTCATAGGACAACTTCTCTTCAATCTGCAAAGGCTCTGGTTCAAGTACATGTGAAGGGTCTGGATGATACTTCTTCAACATAGACACGTGGAACACATCATGCAGTCTTGACAAGCTCGGAGGCAAAGCTAACCGATAAGCCAAAGGACCTACCTTTTCGGTGATCTCATACGGACCCACATACTTGGGACTAAGCTTCCCGCTCTTACCGTGCTGAATCAATCCCTTCCGAGGAGAAATCTTAAGAAACACCCAATCTCCCAAATCAAACTCAAGATCCCGACGGTGCTTATCCGCATAACTCTTCTGACGACTCTGAGCTGTAAGCATACACTGGCGAATAAGGTGAACATTATCTACCATCTTAATCATCTCAGGTAACACAGTTGGATCAACTGTTCTCATCTCTCCAACCTCTTCCCAATATAATAGGGATCTGCATTTCCGACCATACAACGCCTCGTAGGGAGCCATACCTATAGTAGATTGATAACTATTATTGTAGGCGAACTCCACTAAAGGCAAAAACTTCTCCCAATTCTTCCCAAAGTCTAGCACACATGCCTGAAGCATCTCTTCTAAGATCCTGATTGTTCCCTCAGACTGGCCATCAGTTTGTGGATGATATGCAGTACTGAAGCCCAACTTAGTTCCCATGGCCTCTTGCAACTTCTGCCAAAAATGAGATCTGAATCTGGGATCTCTATCTGACACTATACCCTGTGGCACACCATGCAATCTCACAATATTAGCAACATAAAGCTCAGCTAGCTTATCAAGGCTATCATGTTTGTTCACGGGAATAAAATGTGTAACTTTAGTCAAGCGGTCCACAACAACCCAAACAGAATCACATCTTCTCGGAGATCTAGGAAGATCGGTCACAAGGTCCATTGTTATATGTACCCACTTCCATTGCGGAATCGACAACGATTGTAGAAGTCCGGCTGGCCTCTGATGGTCAACTTTAACCCTCTGACAAGTCAAACATCTGGATACATACCCGGCAATCTCCCTCTTCATATTGTTCTACCAGAAGTGTTGCTTCAAATCTCTATACATTTTTGTATTGCCCGGGTGAATCGTATACCTCGAATTATGTGCCTCGGACAGGATCTCATTCTTCAAAGTCTGATCACCAGGAACATATACCCTGTCCCTGAATCTGAAGATGCCATCTGCATGTAATTTAAACTCCGACTCTCCCCCTTTAGCTTTTTCTTGGATCTTCAAGATGTGAGGATCAGTCTTATGAGCCTCTTTGATCTGTGCTAGCAACCCTGACTGAATCTGCAAACTAGCAAATCGAATCCCTACCTCAGTAGCTTCTGGTTTCCATGAACAAATTTCTTCCAAAGTCTCACAATCCTTGATAATTAAGCTTGCAACAGTAGCCTTTCGGCTCAAAACATCAGCAACAACATTTGCCTTACCTGGCACGTACTTAATAGGACAGTTGTAACCACCCAATAGCTCTAGCCATCTTCGCTGCCTCATATTCAGATCCTTCTGTGAAAACAAATACTTGAGACTCTTGTGGTCAGTAAATATTTCAAATCTGCAACCCCACAAGTAATGACGCCACTTCTTCAAAGCAAACACAACTGCAGCTAACTCAAGATCATGTGTAGGGTAATTGACTTCATAAGGTTTCAACTTCCTGGAAGCATAAGCAATCACCTTACCATTCTGCATTAAAACACAGCCCAAACCTTCCTTAGATGCATCACTGTAGACAACAAAGTTCTATGTTCCCTCAGGTAAAGCTAGTATAGGAGCTGTAGTTAGTCTCTTCTTCAATTCTTGGAAACTGAATTCACATTTGGCATCCCAGTTGTAAGCAACTTTCTTCCAAGTCAACTGGCTCAAAGGTCCAGAAATTTTGGAGAAGTCTTTAACAAATCTCCGGTAGTAACCTGCCAATCCAAGAAAACTCCAAATCTCTGACACCGTCTCAGGTCTCTTCCAAGATGAAACAACTTCAATCTTAGCTAGGTCCACTGAAATTCCTCGGTCTGAAATGATATGGCCTAGGAAAGATATCTGATTCAACCAGAATTCGCACTTGTTGAATTTAGCAAAAAGCTTGTTTTCCTGCAAAGTCTGTAACACAATCTTCAAGTGTTGCTCATGTTCAGCCTCATTCTTTGAATACACTAAAATGTCGTCAATAAAGATCCCGACAAACTGATCAAGGTAAGGTCGAAAAACCCTCTGCATCAAGTCCATGAATGCGGCTGGTGCATTCGTCAAACCAAACGGCTAAACAACAAATTCATAGTGGCCATATCTAGTCCTGAATGCCGTCTTTGGTATATCGTCACTCCGAATTCTAAGTTGATAGTAACACTGCCTCAAGTCAAATTTGGAGTAAACACTCGCACCCTGCAACTGGTCAAACAATTCTTCAATCAACGGCAAGGGGTATTTATTCTTAATCGTGACTTGATTAAGTCCCTTGTAATCAATGCATAACCGTAGCGTGCAGTCTTTCTTTCTCACAAACAACACAAGCGCACCCCACGGCGAAGAACTAGGTTGTATAAACCCTTTCTCAAGCAAGTTCTGAAGCTGAATTTTTAACTCCTAAAGTTCAGCCGATGCCATTCTATAAGGACTCCTAGAAATTGGCGCAGTGCCTGGCACAAGATCAATCACGAACTCAATCTCCCTATCCGGTGGTAAACCTGGAAATTCCTCGGGAAATACACCAGGGAAGTCTCTAACAATCGGAACCTCATTCAAACTCAACTTATCAGTAGGCTGATTGATCAAATAGGCTAAGTAAGCTTCACAACCCCTATTCAACAACTTAGAAGTCTTGATCGCTGATAAAAGTGGAATTCGGGCAGCCCTGCAGTTCCCAACAATCTCTAGTACCGGTAGGTCAGGAACCTGAAGATAAACGACCTTTGTTCTACAATCCAACTGAGCATAATACTTTCCCAACCAGTCCATTCCCAAAATGATTTCAAAGTCACGGAATGGCAATATAATTAAATCAGCAGGAAATTTACGGTTCTCAATGCATATATCACAAGATTTGCAAATAGACTCAGTAACAAATTTTGCACCCAAAGGCGTACTAACTTCAACTTCATGAGGCAATTTATCAATGCAAACATTCACAGATCGTGCACATGCAGGAGTTATAAACGAATGTGTAGCTCCAGGATCAATCAAAACTTTAACTGGTTGAGTATTGAGAAGAAAGGTACCTTCCACAATAGTTGTAGTATCGGGCAGCTCCTCCGCATCTAGTGCAAAGACCCTAGCCTAAACTCTCTGTGCTGGACGTTCACCTGCAGCCCTATTCTGAACACCTTGGCCTCCACCACGGCCCTGAACATTGTTATACTTAGGGCAATCTCTCACCCTATGGTCATCACTCCCACAGCCTGTGCATTTACCACTCTTCCTCCAGCAATTAGCCTCAATATGCCCCGATCGATTACAATAGTTACACTACTGATTTTGCCTAACTGCAGTGTTTCCCGTAGGTGCTGGGGCTCTGGCAGTAGTAGGAACTATAGCTCCCTGCTAAGGTCTAGTCACAGCTGGCCTAGCCTGAATCTGCTACTGTGGCTGATACGGACGTTGCTGAGGAACCTGTGCAGAAGACTGATACTGCCTTGGCTGACTCTGGCTGCTCTGACCCAAATACTGCTTCTTACTCAGCTGACTAGTCTCAGCTATCATCTCAGCCTTCCGTTTCTCAAACTTCGAGGCTGCCTGAAATGCCTCGGGAAAAGTAGTATAGGTCTGCCCAGTCAAATGCAACTGTATGTCCATTCTCAGCCCACGGACAAACCTATGAATCATCCTCCTAGCCGGTCGTACCAACTCGGGCATATACCTCGACAGGCTAACAAACCTAGCCTCGTACTGTGCAGTAGTCATGTTTCCCTGCTTCAGGGCCACAAACTCATCCTCCCGCCTTTCCATAGCCATCTCGGGAATATACTTGTCCCGAAACTCACTTACAAAATCATCCCACAAATGTGGTACATCCTCACAATCCCACCTCCTCCTGACAGTATTCCACCACTGCTCTGCATCACCCTCAAATAAGAATGACGCATAATCTATTCTTGCCTCATCAGTATACCTCAAAGCGGTGAAAATCTTCTCAATTCGATTAATCCATCTCTCGGCCGCCTCATCATCCGGCTCTCCGAAGAACTTTCCCGGCTCATGCCTCAAAAATTTCTCTAACTGATTATTCTCAACTCTATACCCCTGTCCACCAGGATTAACTTGATTTCCCTGGGGATTATTCCTGTCCTGCCTCTGCTCATGCAGCACCTGTGTAATCCGGTCTACTGCAGTAGTCACAGTAGCCATAAACTGCTCAAGCAACAGCTGCTGACCCTGTTTTGCTGCCTCTTCATCTGATCCTATACCTTGAGTACCACGACGTGGCAGCATAGTAGCAATTCACAATAGCTGGCAACATTTAAAAGCAGTTTATAGACAGTAATATAGCACATAAGATTAGATAACACTCAAGTCAATAACAATCCAATATTCTATCACACAATTCACATAAGACAAGTTCAACTTGCCAAACAATTTCACTTAAACACATAAACATTCCAAGTTCACAAAGTCATGCTAGAACATTTTCTTTTCACTTAGCAATCATACATAAACACTTTAGCATTTTAGACCTTTACCCCACAGACTGAGAATCATATCCCAGCTCATGCAAGACTATCATGCTCTGATACCACCTAAAGATGTCACGCCCCGACCCAACCCCACAAAAGGCCAAGCCCGGACCTGACACACGGACGAAGTCTCCTCTGTATCGCGAACGATCCGAAAACCCTAAAACCAACATAACACTTGCGAAAGCCATATAAACAATCATAACAAGCCGACTTTCTTTAAAACATACATTTCTTATTAACCAACTTTGCAACCCGAAAATGATATGCACACTACACAAGTATTTATGCCACTAATCAACTCCATTAGCATGCATTTCCTTACTAGTCACAAGAGTATGAGTTTATAACTTTACATTCTTTCAACTTATACAACATAAGACCGTAGAGGCCTCAAACCAGAAAATACATACAAGGCTACAAGCCTCAAAATTAAGCGACTTCCAAACAATATACATATCAAGCAAGGCTTGAACAAAAATCTGGCAACCAACCCCCAGCAAAGCAAAGAAGTGCTATCACGGAAACACCTCCACCTGTTCCTCCTCCTCAATTACCTCAAGAGGGTCTGCTTCAACTACTCCTGTAAAAATATAGTATAGAGAGGAATGAGCAAAAACTATTACTCAGCGAGGGCAATTGGTCTCAAGGACGGAGATGAGAGGAGTATGCAATGCAATTAGCCAAGCAATGCATACAATTATCATTTAAAGATACAAACAAGTCAATATTATAACAAGGTAAGCATTAAAGACTATAAACATTCATTCAAAGGATACGGTACTCTTTTCACGAGAACTTTCATTCAAGGATTCGATGACGACGCGCCGGCCCAAACCACCTTATAACACCAGTTTGGAATACCCCGGAAGTATCCATCAACCTATGACCCAAAACTCCCTGGGAGGCAACCCAAGCGAGAAAAGGGAATAGCAGCGGAGCTAGAGCAACCAACAATAGCAACCCGAGGCTACCCAGAGAGGCCCATCACTCACGCACGAGACACTATACAATGCAAGACTCAATACAAGGCGATAAACAAGCGAGAAAGCCACACGTGGGAGAATAACAAAGTAGGTTACTCTCGCACGCAATAGCAGCAATTGATAAGCATTTCAATCCAAAACAATTCAAACAAGTATTTCAAGCAACCCTAAGCATTCTATAGACATAAAATCAAGAAAACAAGCAAAAAACACAAACCGGCCCCAACTATCAAAACCCTACCATTTCCAAACGAGCCACGAGTTCTGGAAACCGACTTCACCAAACCTCCTAGGTCACCATAAGGCACGTCTAAAGACCCCGAAACCTTATTTTACCCTAGAACTCGCGCAAAGCCCCGATTTTCCCCTTTCTCGTTTGAACTACAACTATACCAACCAAACGCCCAACCAACGCCATAATCGCACCAAAAGTGCTTCCATGGCCTCCCGATACAATGCCAACACGCAAAACGAGAAAATGCCAAACTCAACCTAAACGACCCTGACTTTCAACAAGGCTTAATTCTCATTTTTTCCATTACGCAACCCAAACAAACCATGCATTTAGGCATTCTAACACACCTAGCACAATTCTACATCAACGGACAGCATAACGGAACAACTTCATCATTCCAAGGGTTTACTATTCACAAAACACTATTCAACAACTAGTTTAAACTACAATATCAACATTTAACCGCAGAAAATGTTAAAAAGCTATAAATACACGTTCTACAATTGCCAAGGAACATTCTAGAAGCATCAAAATGATTTAAACAACAATCTACGGATAACATCTAAAAATCATAAAGTTGATACACTAAACATTCAAATGCGCAAATAACATGATTCCCTCACCTTAGGCATTCCTAGTCGCTAGGAAAACAACGCTAGTCACCTCGGAAACCATCCCGCACGAGCTCAAGTGAAGATTGAACGATTGGAAGGTTGAAAGTTTTTTTTTCTTCTTGGAAGCTCACGGCCTGGTCTTCTCTGTTTCAGCTGCTATTTTTTTATTTTCCTTTGTTTTAAGCTTATTTAAGTACTAAGTCAAATGGTCAAAGGTCATGCCTTGGTCAACTACTTAAAACTTGGTCAAAAGGCCTTATTTATGCATTTTAAGCTAAAATAACTATCACCAATTAAATTTTCAGCTAGCAACAATTAAAATATAAAATTTAAGTCATCTAAATACTAGTTTCACTATTTGCTGAGGACTAGAAATCGTTCTCTAGCTATCGCTCCCTAAATGCAATGCACATTGAGACGGCAATAAAGTAACAATTAATTCACAAAGAATTTAAGGAAATATAATTTTCAAAATAATAAACAAGGAATTTTCACACTCCGGGCTCGGGTATTACAACAATTGCCCAGTGAGGGATAAAGTCTACCGGGGCGTGCAATGGAACAGTTAATACAAAGAAAGCAATTAAACAACAAAAGAGCAATGTAAATGTCAAGTTACCACATATTAAAAAGGATACAAATCACTTAACCCCAACACTCCAGAATTCACTTGATCTTCAATCACGAACCACGAACCTCGATCAATGTGCTGGCAAAAACCCCAATCACTCTAGTGGGTGTACTCCAGATGTACCCCAAGAATTCTACGACCTAATACCCCCTGCAATCTCCGGACCAAGCGAGTGAGGGACTAGAGCACAGAGATCGAATATCCACTAGCAAGCCCGCTATCGTCCAACTGATATCCAATACATCCGCCCCTAACACTATGGTTGTGCAACTACTATGCAATGCACTTTAATCAATGATGATCCACCAATAGAATAAAGCAAAAACACTTAGGAGGGACAACAAAGTAGGCTGCCCCTGAAACAGTTCAGATATATGCATTAGCATATAAACAACGAAATGACTACAAAGGGGTTATTAACACATTTCACGCGGAACTTTACCAAACGCTCATAAATAGCTTAAAAATACATTTGAACACTTAATAAGCAATTACAAGGCCTTAGAAGTACAAAACAACTTATTTCCTACTTTTTCCCATTTGTAACTTAAGCCATTTGTCTTCCAAACACAATTTAATGTTCTAGTTTAGTGAACGGACTATTCCATACTTCTAAGTACTCCCTATGGCACCCTTAGGACCCTTCAAACTACTCAATTACCTGTAATTACTATAAAAGCCCCGATTTCCCCTTTGTGAGATTATACTACAAGTACCCTAACCAGAACCCAACCGAGAGTTAGAAAAGCACATCTAGTACCTATGTAGCCTAAGAATACCAATTGTGATGGACAAATTGACCCGGATTTGCATTAACCCCGAAACCCTTTTCTAAAAGTCGTTAAATTCGCATTTTAGCCAAATTCCGAGCAACTAAACCTCATGGGGTTATTAATCTATTTTTATTAACATCTAATGCACCTAATTGAAGCAATGAATCAAACTATAAGGAATAATTTCACAAAACCCTAAAAATTATCACTATTCACTATTCTAAATCAAATGAATGATTTTAATCGATTAAAAAGCGAAACAATAGCATAAATGTGGTCTCTACAACATTTATGTATCACATATAACAAGATTTAATCATATCATAAGCCAATAACAACAAATCTTGAAAATTCAAACTTTAACATAAACTTTCAATTTATAAAATGATGCAAAAATCCCTCACTATTGGTGTGTAGAAGCTAGTAGGAGGCTAGAGAACACCCAAAATCATTTGCTTCTAGCTTGCAAAGGCTTGAAACCGATAATTGTTGAGCAAAATTCCCTTTTTTTTCTCTCTTGGGGCAGTCGGGTTTATGGAGGGACTTAGGGGTAATTTTTTGTTTTGTTTTTATGCTTGTTTTGACTTGTATGTGAAAATTGAGCTAATGGTGATATATGTATTAATTTGTGTGTGTGTGTTGACAATAAAAGTGAGTCAAACTAACTTAAAAATAAGTCTAATGGTAAAATTAAATGTTAGCTAGCTCAAATATAATGATAGGCTAAGTAATACTATTCAACGAACCGCTAAAACATTTTCTAAACGAATGTTCCTAACGCATTTTGCTCAAACGCACATTTTTCTCATTCCTAAAATAATGAATATAGTCTAAGAAAAATAGTAATTCAAGGAAAATAAGCAGTTGAAAAATGTAATGAATAGTAACCAAAGAAAGCAACAAGTAATGCATAGTTAAAATGCACAACAGTGAATGCGACAGTAAATAAAAGTATGTCAGAGTTCTCGGGCGTCACATAATATATGAGATCTTCTCTCTCTCCTAACCTATCTACACACACACGGCACACACTAGCAAAGAAGGAGAAAAAACTTTGTCTTCTATGTGTAGTGGTTTCGGCCATTGAAGGAAAGAAATAAAAGTTTTTCTCTTTTGCTAAGTTATATACACATTAAGCTATATAGTTTGAAGATATACTAGCACCTTTGGTCTTCAAACATTAGGTGAGCTTTGGATGCTTGGTGGACCTACTAATGGCTTCAAGTTAGAAGGATTCAAGGACTACATCAACTAAGCTTGCATCTACCTTTTTTGAAAGCTTCAAGAGGTATACCTTTATATTTCTTCTCTTTTATATAGTACATATACTTGTATCTTATATATATATATATATGCTAGTTTATAGACATGAATTGAAGATTACATGTTGATTCTTGCTAGAATGCTTGTGAAATTTTTAAAATGTGCCATATGTGGTTCGGCTATAGCTAGTAATCCATGATAATCTTCTACGGTCTTAGGAATATGATAAGCCGTATCATATGTCTTTTAGAAGCAACCTACTTTGTTACTATCCTAGTCCCTCTTTCTCACTCGGTGTCTTTCCTTGGAGAGTTGAGGTATTACTATATATATATATATATATATATATATATATATAGGTTGCAACCTTCTAAAGGCCTGAGTGCGATCGATGGCCACTGGGCAGCATCGGGCTTACTGGTTATAGCCATGACCACCAAGGAGCTACTCTTATCTTTGAGGGGAATAACCGGAACCCTCGGTTGTGGCAGAGTTTGGTGTGTTATCTTGAGGACTTGATCCTCGGTTGTGGTGTCGGGTTATCATTACTTGATTCGAGGCAGAAGCCGTCATCATCAGCAATCACGGTATCTTTTTGATCAGTATACCTGTTCATATTCTTATTTCATATTCAAGTTATATCTTGTTTACTTACATGTGCATTCTTATATGCATGACATGTGTAACACCCTATCCCTTCAAGGAAACAGGTCCCCGATCTGAAACCCGAGGTCACGAAAAATGAGAAAAAAGGGACAAAATTTCCCTTATTTCTAGGCCTAACCAGTTACCTGTACTTAGAAGAAATAGCCCCAACAATACTACTCAAGCTTTCATAACATCCGCAACCTTCTTTCAACATAATTCTCCAACTCTAAGGCCATCCGAGCCTTACTATCATCAATATTATACAACATACAGGCATGCATTACCCTAAGTTATTGAAATTCTATGTTTTAAAACCGCTTATCTTACCACTCTAATCTTATCTATTTAACATTCTTATATTCTAAGTCCTTCAACCATTCACCTTTAAACCATACAAGCATGCAAGCCATCTAAGCAAATAAAATAAAAGCTCCAAAGTTATTACAGGCCATCTTTCACTATCTAGCTATACAAGACTTTACATTCATATTACAATCCTTCAAAGCAAACTCAAATACATACAGGACCAAAAGTCTCAAAATGGATTACAGGCCAAGCTCTACAATCACTCTACATAAATCACATACAATACAACCAAATAGAACTATTATTCACTCAAGATGATTCCCCAGCCTTCTCTTTCTCAAGCTCTGAGGACATCGTACCTAAAATGGTTAAAAAAAGAGGGAATGAGCAAACATAGTTGCTCAGTGAGGGAGGGAAGCAGATAACCGGGGAGTTTTGAAACCATTTTCGTGCAATACAAATAAGTCAGCGACTTTAATAACAAAATCTCTCACTCAAGATAACCAAGTTAATCAATACATTAAAGAACTAACTTAAACTATTAAATCAAATAAACAATTAAAAACTTGTAACGAACTTTAGTTAAGTAATAAGTTACATATAAACAATAGGTAACGAACAACGCAATCACATACGAATCACATCATCACAAGAGAATCAACTAATAGCACTAATTAAATAACAATTAAATAAGTAATACAATCATTGGTTAGCATCCCGACCATTCACGATAATCTTATCATCTAAGATCTTTAAATTCTTATTGTTGGTCCTTAATAACCTAAAAAAGGGGGTGAATTAGGTTGTTAGGCAAGGTTAAGCAATTTAAAAATTCTTAATACGAAGGCAATGTCTAGTAAAGATTGATAATACTCTAGAAGTTCTTGTAGGCAATTTATCGAACACTTAGTGAGCATACAAGTATTTAACACTAGATATGCAATTAGAACTTCAAGGTAGAATTTCAAATAGATATCTTATCAATTATCAAGCAATTAATGTGAGCAATATCCACACGAAAGTAAATGACTTGAAAATAAAGAGAATAGACTAAGAGAAATCAAACACGATGATTTTCAAGTGGTTCGCACTCCCGGATGCCTAGTCCACCACCTAAGGTCTTCTCTTCCCTTAGGATTTAATAACTCTTTACTAAGGTGCTTCTTCAAATGTTGGTGAAGCAAGAACCAACTACAATTACTCTTGAGTCCACAAGAGTTATACAAGCTTCTTCAAATGTAGGTGAAGCTTAACCTACTACCCTATCTTCCTTTGAGTCCACAAAAGATTACAATACTTCTTCTCACAACGATTCTCTTAACCTATGTGAAAGAATATATTACAGAGATTATGTGATAGAATAAATGACAATTGCAACTCCTATTTGAGTTTGATATTACTATTGAAGAATAGCTTTGAATGCTCAAAGATATGATAATGATAGCGCAAGATTTCTCAATAAGAATGATATGAAAAGCTCTTTGAAATCAGAAAATTATGGCTTGGAGAGGTGTCTTAGAAGGTGAAAGAGCATGGCTTAAAAAGAGGGAAAGTTTAGACACAAATCAGATTTTAAGCAAAATTTTTGAACTTTCCCATTAACCCATCCGGGCGCTGAGGCATTCTTCCGGGCGCCCGGAAAGAGCATGTATCGCCCGGATCAGACTTCTCTGCCGGGCGTTGCGCCTTCTATCCGGGCGACCGAAAAAGGCCAGAAACGCCAAGATGCTTAAAAAATGCTGAAAAGATATATTTTGAGCCCATAAATTTTTTCGTTTAATTGCAAAACATTTGGGCACATAAAAGAGAGATTTCTTAGCATTTTTTAACATCCCAAAATATTTTCAAAACAGTTGAAAGGTATTTTTTTAAATGATTTCAAATACAAGAGTTTAAAATAAAAAATGTTTTTCAAGGATGATTTTGAATAGATGTTAATCGAAAAACATTTTGGAGAAATTATGAGCAATACAAATCATACTTAGGCAAGCGACAATTTTTAAGGCCGGTACCCCTTATGTCACCACTCTTCTTCCTTGTGACTCCCTCTTTATCGACAAGTCAATAACTTGAATTCTTTTGGGCTTGGACTTTGATCCAAATAGCTTTCTACTCTTTGACTGAAACAAGTTGATCCAATGTTGATGTGGACTTGCTTTGTTGGAATGAAGGTCTTACCAAAAAAAAAAGAATGCTAAAGTACGATTTAGATGTTTTGTTATTATCAAAATAAAGATTATAGGCTTTTCAGGCCAACAATCTCCCCCTTTTTGATGATGACAAAACATTGAAATTAGCAAGCATGAAATAGTTGAAATTAAAGAATAAAACTTGATTTGAGGTCTCCCCCTCAATTTGAGCTTGTTAAAATTTAGCTTGTCCTTGAAAAGCAAACTTCCCCTGAATAAGTGTAATGACATACACTATTTTTATGCTTTTATTTCATTTCAATATATACTTTTTCTATTTCAATATACTTTCTCCCCCTATTTGTCATCAACAAAGTATAGTTTCTATAGCAAATAATCATAAGAGTAAAAGCCACAGTAAGAGATAACAGGCATAAGACAAGAGATAAGCAAGGGAAATGCAAAGCATTAATGAAATGAAGCAAAGTATCCAAACAATGTTAGAAGACGAGAAAAACAAACTAAGGAGTTTTTGATGAAAGAAACAACTGAAAGCAAGAAAAGAATGTTTGAAGAGAACACACATCTCAAGGCATCCACAGACTAAGGACCAATGTGATAGTCATATAAAGCCTTCAACATCTGCTCCATTCGTTCCAAACGAACATCTTGTGCATGCAGGTGTGCAAGAATTTCATCATGTGAGGAGGAGTGAGAGGAAGACGGTATAGCTCTTTGTCCTTGAGAATTGCCAACACCACTTCTGCCTTGATGTTCCATAGGATCTCTAAAAGTAGCTGGGTCAACATCAAGAGGTTCAAACACAAGAGGTTCAAACACAAGAGGATCATCACTCGTATCATCACCAATATTGAGAACTCGAGAGTTATGGTTTTTCAACTTTTGGCGAGTGAGGCTAGTGACATTGAGAATATATGATCTATCATTAATGGCCTCAAACTCTTGATCACGCGGAACTTCTAACGACTCAAAAAGGTAAGTTAAGGGTACCCCATAAGCAAGTTGATTTTGAGCTTGCTTGGTATGGATGATATGGTTAATGATGATGTGTGGAAGATTGATACGTTTAGCTTCATACATCAAATACATCAACAAGGCAGTGAATTTGGGAATCGAACCATCTTTAACTTCTCATGGAATAATGACTTCATGAAGAATGTAAAATAACAGTTTCTTTTCTGGAGTGATATCCTTAGTGTTAGGATAACTTAAGGAGCTTGTTCCCGTTCCTTCCCATAGAAATTCTATAACATTGGCTTCTAAGTTATCAAGAACACCTTCTGGCATGCCTCTATAAGAATAAAGCTTTGTGCCTTGATTAGGAATCCCAAAAGCTCTAGCAACAACACTTGCAGCTAATTCTAGTTCTTTAGTCTTAACTTGACTATTCAATTTCATGGTGTTGAAATCTAAGTTCACATAGTAATAGAATTCTCTAATCCATGAAGTATTTCCTTTGTTTTCAAACCTTAACATAGGTAGCCACCCTTGAGCATCTAAAAGCCTATAAATTCTAGTACCATTAAGCAAGGTAGGAGGGTCTAAAGTCTTACCCCATAAGATGTTTTGTTGTGGAAAAGCATCGGGATTTACAATGATTTGAGGGCCTGATGATAAAGATTCTCCTTGCTTGCGTTTTTTAGAGTCAACCCTTGGTGGTGCCATTTGAATTTGTAAGATTGTGAAGCTTGTTAGAAGAAAGACTTGATTGAGGAATTCTAACGAACACCTTGTACACAAGGTTTTTGAAGGATTTGGTGTTGAAGATTTTGAAAGCTTTGATGATGAAAACACAAGATTTTGATGATTAAAGAGTGTTTTGATGCAAATAATGGTGAGTGATGGTGAAGGTGTTGGTGTATAAATATGAGGGATTGAGAGAAAATTGAGTTTGTATTTGAAAAGATGTGAAAAAGTGTGGAAAGAAGAGAGGAATTACGGTTTTCAAACTATGCGATTCGGGTGATATGCCCTTGTTCCAGGCGCCCGGATGAGGGCAGTGACGCCCGGCAGAGAACAATGTTCTGGTCGTTGCACGCTTCTTCCGGTCGACCGGAAGAAGGCAGTAATGCCAGGATCACTATTTTACCAAAAAAAATACAATTTTTCGCAAATTCAAGTGACCTAAAGCATTCCTAGTTCCCTTCTAATAGAACAAAATTGATTCTCATGCAATGGTTTTGTAAAAATGTCAGCCAATTGATGCAAAGAATCAACAAAAGCAAGTTCAATATCTCTTTTTTGCACATGATCTCTTAGAAAATGATGACGAATTTTAATATGCTTAGTTCTAGAATGTTGAATTGGGTTCTTTGATAGACTTATAACACTTGTATTATCACACCTGATAGGCACATGATCATATTCTAGACCAAAGTCAAGTAAAGTTTGTTTCATCCATAGAATTTGTACAACACAATTACCTATAGCTACATACTCGGCTTCTGTTGTTGAAAGGGCTACACTATGTTGTTTCTTGCTAGACCATGAAACTAAAGCATGTCCTAGAAATTGACAACTGCTGCTAGTGCTTTTTCTATCAATCTTATACCCCGCATAATCGGCATCGGAGTATCCTAGAAGTTCAAAAGATGTGCCTTTATGATAAAAGAGTCCTAGATTGATAGTACCCTTAAGGTATCTAATAATCCTTTTTACAGCATTCAAGTGTGATTCTTTCGGAGAAGATTGAAAATGAGAACACAAGCATACAAAAAACATAATATCAGGTCTTAAGGCAATTAAATAGAGAAGGCTTCTGATCATACCTCGATATTGCTTTTCATCAACCGATTTACCTTTTTCATCTTTGTCAAGTTTGATTGACGTTCCCATATGAGTGCTCATTTCTTTTGCAGTTTCAAGCCCGAACCTTTTGATAAGTTCCTTAATGTACTTGGCTTGATTAATGA
Source organism: Ehretia macrophylla (assembly GCA_037974665.1). NCBI lineage: Eukaryota > Viridiplantae > Streptophyta > Magnoliopsida > Boraginales > Ehretiaceae > Ehretia > Ehretia macrophylla. Next base: position 75,248,821 of record CM075773.1, read on the forward strand.
AGATCCCTTCTTTTGTTTGTTTGATTTGAAGTCCAAGGAAGAAATTTAATTCTCCCATCATGCTAATTTCAAATTCTTTATGCATACATTCAGAAAAATACTTGCAAAGGGATTCGTTAGTAGCACCAAAGATAATATCATCAACATATATTTGAACAAGCAAGATATCTTTAGCTTTTCTTTTTACAAATAATGTAGAGTCTAGTTTACCTCTAGAAAAGCCGTTGTCAAGTAGATAATTACTTAATCTATCATACCATACCCTAGGTGCTTGTTTAAGTCCATAAAGAGCTTTTTGAAGTTTGAATACATGACTTAATAAATTTGTATTTTCAAAACCGGGTGGTTGTTCAACATAAACTTCTTCTTGAAGATATCCATTTAATAAAGCACTTTTGACATCCATTTGATAAAGTTTGAAGTTCATAAAACATGCATATGCTAGTAACATTCTAATGGATTCAAGTCGAGCTACTGGTGCAAAGGTTTCTTCATAGTCTATTCCTTCTTCTTGATTATACCCTTGAGCAACTAATCTAGCCTTATTTCTAGTTACATTACCAGATTCATCTAGTTTGTTTCAGAAAACCCATTTTGTACCAATAATCGGGTAATTACTAGGTCTTTCAACTAAGGTCCAAACTTGATTTCTTTCAAATTGATTAAGCTCTTCTTGCATAGCAATAATCCAATCATCATCCAATAATGCTTCTTTTATATTTTTAGGTTCAATTTGAGATATAAAAGCTACAAGTTCACAAAAAGTATTTAGATTGGAACGAGTTCTTACACCTTGTGATGGATCCCCAAAGATTTGATCATTTGGATGATTTTTGACAAATTTCCAACATTTTGGAAGATCTTGATTTGTTGATATGATTTGATCATTTGAAGTTGGTTGTTCTTCCTCTATTGGAGTATCAATTTGATTGCTTGTGAATGTATTGCCTTCTTCACTTGTCAGAATAGGTCGACTTTGTTCTTCAACTTGTTGAAAGCTTACATCATCATCTTCATCTTTTCTTGACATAAATGGGTTAGTTTCGTCAAAGTTAATATGCATAGATTCCTCAATTACGAAGGTTCTTTTATTGTAAACTCAATATGCCTTGCTTCTAGAAGAATATCCAATAAAAATACCTTCGTCGGATTTTGAATCAAACTTACCAAGATACTCTTTATTATTTAAGATGAAGCATTTACATTCAAAAACTTTAAAATGTGAGATATTTGGAGTACGTCCTTTCCATAATTCATATGGAGTTTTCTTGAGAGAAGGTCTACTTAAAACTCTATTTAGAGTATAACAAGCCATATTAACAGCTTCTCCCCAAAAGTATGTAGGCAAATTGTTTTCTTTCAACATTGTTCTTGCCATTTCTTGTAAAGTTCGGTTTTTCCTTTCAACAACCCCATTTTGTTGAGGAGTTCTAAGAGCCGAAAAGTTATGCTCAATGCCATTTTGTTCACATAATTCCACAAAAGATGCATTTATGAACTCCGTGCCATGATCACTATGAATGCATGAAATATAGTATCCTTTCTCCTTTTGCACTCTTTTACAGAATTTTGCAAATTCATTGAAAGCATCAATTTTGAAAGCAAGAAACATTACCCATGTGTATCTAGTATAATCATCAACAATAACAAAAACATATCTAGATCCTCCTAGACTTATTACATCCATTGGTCCAAAAAGGTCCATATGAAGTTTTTGTAGAGCTTTTGATGTAGTCACATGGCTAATGGTTTTGAAAGATACTTTATGTTGTTTTCCAAATTGACATGCATCACATAAATGATCTTTTTCAAACTTGGTCTTAGGAAGGCCTCTCACAAGATCCTTTCGAGAAAGTTTACCAAGTAGATCCATGCTAATATGTCCTAATCTTCTATGCCATAACCAAGAACTTTCATTTGTTGTGATTAAACAATCAATATTTTGGCATGATATACTTTCAAAGTCAATAATATAGACATTTTCATGTCTATTTGCAATAAACAACACATTTTTCATTTTGTCAAAAACAGTGCATGTAACGCCCCGATCCCTCACGAGACCGGAGGCTCTAATAACCATGCTATTCTCAAACCAATACCAAACCCGGTCACAAAATTTTAGGGGAAAAACGGACAGAGTTTCCCCTGTACTATGGACATTCTGAAAACCTGTAAATTCTCAAACAAGGTAACTACAAGGTAAACAAACTTTTCATGGCTAAATATTTAAAGATTCATGGCCATCCGAGCCTTGAAGCAAACAACAGTTCCATAACCACACAAGCATGCAAAGCAACTAGAAATAGAAATATAAGTTATTACAAGCCATAGAATTACCACTACTACAACATTATCAGACTTCCAGCTTACATATTACTCAAATACATACATGAGCTTTAAGGCCCCAAAATAGATTATACATAGGACAACAAATTCTTCACATAGCAACCAGAAAGCACATCCACCTCAGACAAATATCACACAGCAGCTAAGGCAACTCCACCAACTGTGCCACCTGAAACATGTTAGCGAGGTATGAGCAACCACTGTTGCCCAGTGAGGGATATAGTCCTGGGGCGTGCAATGCAACAGATAATACAGTTATACAACAATATCACTTAGACAATTTAAGAAGCAATGACAACATAAGTAACCACACATTTAAAAGGATACATTTCACACAATCCCCTATACACCAATCTTCACTGGTCTTCATTCACGATCCACGAACCACGAGCACGATCACGATAAGCCGGCATAACCCCAAACACTCCAGTGGGTGTACTCCGGATGTACCCCGATAATCCTACGACCCAACATTCCCTGGCAATCTCCAGACCAGGCGAATGAGGGACTAGGGCACGGAGTTTGAATATCCACCGGCAAGCCCTCTGCCGCCCAGCCGATATTCAACACATCCGCCCCTGACACTATGGTTGCGCAACCACTATGCAATGCACTTAACAATGGCAAGTTAATAGCAATAATATAAGCATTAACACATAGGAGGATCAACAAAGTAGGTTGACCTCGAGGCAGTTAGAATAGAAGCAATTATATAAGCTAATAAGCAGTTTTACAAAGGGACATTTACAAAATAAGCATAGAATCATACCAAAAGCTCCAAATCAACTTGAAACCACATATAAACACTCAAGAAGTCATGCCATGGGTTTAGAAGTGTGAGTCAACCGAAATTGCACCTAAACCCCTTTATTTTTCAAACTATTTCTCTTCCAAACCAAGGTTAATGATTCCATTTTCAAGGGAAACTCTCCCAACCTTCTAACTAACCCTCAAGGTACCCTCTCAACCCTCTAACTCATTCAAACGCTCGCGATTACCCCGAAAGCCCCAAATTCCATCTTATGGCTTTAAACTACACATACCTTATCCGGGCTTCAAACAAGGGTTATCAAAGCTTCTATAGCACCTAGGTAGCCTAAGAATACTAGAAGTGAAGCCCGAATCCACCCGGATTCGCATGAACCCCGAAACTCCTTTGTTAAAGTCGGCTATTTCACGTTTTATGCGATTCTAGAGCAATTCAAGTGCACGGGGCTATTAGACTACCTTCATTAGCACCTAAGGCATCTATTAAGAGTGTTGAATCAAGCTAATACGTGCAATTACATAAAACCCTAGAAAAACGTCACTATTCATCTCATAAATTCAAATGACGATTACAACCGTTTAAAATGCGAACTAATAGCTCAAATGTGTTCTCTAGCACTTATATACAAGGTATAATAGCATAGATAAGCTTTGCAATAGCATTTGATAACATTTTCAACAAATCAAGAAAAATGTAACATTTTAGATATGCATAAAAAGTCATGAAAACCCTCACAAATTGCGCGTAGGAACTCTCGGGACGCTAGCAAACACCCTAAACTACTTGCTCCTAGCTTGGCTTGGCTTGGCTTGAAGATTTGATGAGCAAAATTCTCTCATTCTCCTCCTACACTATTCTCGGATTTGCTACAGTGATTTTTCAGCATTTTTTTTGTTTTGTTCTTTGCTAGTTATGAGCTAAGGTGGGTAATATAGGGTGCATAGTTGGGTGAGGTCAAGTTTAGGTATTTAAAAGGTCACATATAATGCGCGTAGTAAGCTTAAAACGAGCCTAAAGTGAAACATGTGAGCTAGCTAATTAAATCTCTAAGTTAGTTACGTAATACTATTCATTCAACTACAAAAATTATTTTCTAAACGAGCTCTCCTATCGCCTCTAGCTCAATTGCACATTTTTCCCACTACTTTAACAATTAATATGATTTAATAAAAATACTAATTAACTAATAGAATGCAGTTTAAAAACGGAGTGAATAGTAATTTAAGAAGACAATTAATAAGGCATAGAAAGAGGTGCGCAAATAAAGGATGCAACAGTAATTGAATGCATGGCTAAATCTCGGGCGTCACATCCTCTCCCCCTTAAACTAATTGCGTCCATGCAATTCTTCTTCACAAGAGAACATTTGCATCAACTGAAAACCAACTCTGATTATTCGTCATCAGTTGCTAAGCAAGAATACCATATACGAATTCTCATGGAAGCTCATTAAGAAATCCCAGTAGTATTGTCTGCGAACATCACTTAATAAGGCCAAATAAAGGCTCCAATAGAGACGCTACTTCGAAATCCAAATAAGAATCCCGCTAGTACGAATACCATAGAAGAATAGAATCCCAACTAAGAGCGGAGAAAAAATACCAATAAAAGTTCCGAGCAGGAGTATTGTAAATAATACCAGATAATAAGGCTAAAAGGAATCCCATATACCAATTCTTCTGAGAGATGCCGACAAAAGAATACCAAATGAATAGCTGATAAGAAAATACCAAGAATATACTCCAGAGAACTGTCATATAGAAACCCCAAAAGAAGCTACTCATTTATGACCGCTAAGCACTGAAGAAGGCCTTAGAAGAATTCCAATAACTGAGCTCCAACTATATCCACCAATTCCCAAATAAAGGCTGATTAATTGCCTCTCATTTCTGCTAATCAACATAATTTGGAAGGCCTGCTACTAATCACCTCTCTTCAGGGGAGGAAGGAGTTTTTCTTACCATTCGACGGCTATGTATGCATGCCAAACAATTGCATATGTATAATCATCTTTAAACTATTACGCAAACATGTTAATGAAAGAGTTTGTGAAACAGTGTAATCATCAAAGTCATTCAAGCACGATAATCAAGTCAAGCATAACACAACTCAATCAAAGACATTCAAATACACACATTACAAGCAACAGTTCAAGCATTTAATAATTCACAAAGTCAATTTGATGCATAACTAGCCACTTTGCTTCACTTAGCACACATTTAGCACGTAACACATAATTATATCACATAGGTGCACACATTCAATACCAGACACACAATCAAACATGCAGGCATACACTTTTAAGACACACACTTAATCAAGCACACACACAAGGGTTACTACCCGACAGGCCGAGGACCCTGTCCCGGCTTAGAGTTAACTAAGCTCTGATACCACCTGTAATGCCCCGATCCCTCACGAGACCGGAGGCTCTAATAACCATGCTATTCTCAACCCAATACCAAACCCGGTCACAAAATTTTAGGGGAAAAACGGACAGAGTTTCCCCTGTACTATGGACATTCTGAAAACCTGTAAATTCTCAAATAAGGTAACTACAAGGTAAACAAACTTTTCATGGCTAAATATTTAAAGATTCACGGCCATCCGAGCCTTGAAGCAAACAACAGTTCCATAACCACACAAGCATGCAAAGCAACTAGAAATAGAAATATAAGTTATTACAAGCCATAGAATTACCACTACTACTACATTATCAGACTTCCAACTTACATATTACTCAAATACATACATGAGCTTTAAGGCCCCAAAATAGATTATACATAGGACAACAAATTCTTCACATAGCAACCAGAAAGCACATCCACCTCAGACAAATATCACACAGCAGCTAAGGCAACTCCACCAACTGTGCCACCTGAAACATGTTAGCGAGGTATGAGCAACCACTGTTGCCCAGTGAGGGATATAGTCTTGGGGCGTGCAATGCAACAGATAATACAGTTATACAACAATATCACTTAGACAATTTAAGAAGCAATGACAACATAAGTAACCACACATTTAAAAGGATACATTTCACACAATCCCCTATACACCAATCTTCACTGGTCTTCATTCACGATCCATGAACCACGAGCACGATCACGATAAGCCGGCATAACCCCAAACACTCCAGTGGGTGTACTCCGGATGTACCCCGATAATCCTACGACCTAACATTCCCTGGCAATCTCCAGACCAGGCGAATGAGGGACTAGGGCACGGAGTTTGAATATCCACCGGCAAGCCCTCTGCCGCTCAGCCGATATTCAACACATCCGCCCCTGACACTATGGTTGCGCAACCACTATGCAATGCACTTAACAATGGCAAGTTAATAGCAATAATATAAGCATTAACACATAGGAGGATCAACAAAGTAGGTTGACCTCGAGGCAGTTAGAATAGAAGCAATTATATAAGCTAATAAGCAGTTTTACAAAGGGACATTTACAAAATAAGCATAGAATCATACCAAAAGCTCCAAATCAACTTGAAACCACATATAAACACTCAAGAGGTCATGCCATGGGTTTAGAAGTATGAGTCAACCGAAATTGCACCTAAACCCCTTTATTTTTCAAACTATTTCTCTTCCAAACCAAGGTTAATGATTCCATTTTCAAGGGAAACTCTCCCAACCTTCTAACTAACCCTTAAGGTACCCTCTTAACCCTCTAACTCATTCAAACGCTCGCGATTACCCCGAAAGCCCCAAATTCCATCTTATGGCTTTAAACTACACATACCTTATCCGGGCTTCAAACAAGGGTTATCAAAGTTTCTATAGCACCTAGGTAGCCTAAGAATACTAGAAGTGAAGCCCGAATCCACCCGGATTCGCATGAACCCCGAAACTCCTTTGTTAAAGTCGGCTATTTCACGTTTTATGCGATTCTAGAGCAATTCAAGTGCACGGGGCTATTAGACTACCTTCATTAGCACCTAAGGCATCTATTAGGAGTGTTGAATCAAGCTAATATGTGCAATTACATAAAACCCTAGAAAAACGTCACTATTCATCTCATAAATTCAAATGACGATTCCAACCATTTAAAATGCGAACTAATAGCTCAAATGTGTTCTCTAGCACTTATATACAAGGTATAATAGCATAGATAAGCTTTGCAATAGCATTTGATAACATTTTCAACAAATCAAGAAAAATGTAACATTTTAGATATGCATAAAAAGTCATGAAAACCCTCACAAATTGCGCGTAGGAACTCTCGGGACGCTAGCAAACACCCTAAACTACTTGCTCCTAGCTTGGCTTGGCTTGGCTTGAAGATTTGATGAGCAAAATTCTCTCATTCTCCTCCTACACTATTCTCGGATTTGCTACAGTGATTTTTCAGCATTTTTTTTGTTTTGTTCTTTGCTAGTTATGAGCTAAGGTGGGTAATATAGGGTGCATAGTTGGGTGGGGTCAAGTTTAGGTATTTAAAAGGTCACTTATAATGCGCGTAGTAAGCTTAAAACGAGCCTAAAGTGAAACATGTGAGCTAGCTAATTAAATCTCTAAGTTAGTTACGTAATACTATTCATTCAACTACAAAAATTATTTTCTAAACGAGCTCTCCTATCGCCTCTAGCTCAATTGCACATTTTTCCCACTACTTTAACAATTAATATGATTTAATAAAAATACTAATTAACTAATAGAATGCAGTTTAAAAACGGAGTAAATAGTAATTTAAGAAGACAATTAATAAGGCATAGAAAGAGGTGCGCAAATAAAGGATGCAACAGTAATTGAATGCATGGCTAAATCTCGGGGGTCACAGTGCAACATGATGATTTAAATTCAACTAGATAATCATTATCACATAGTTGACTTACACTAAGCAAATTATGTTGCAATCCTTTCACAAGTAGCACATCATGAATGGATATTTTATTTTCAATGCTACCTTTACCAATAATTTTACCTTTTTCATTATTTCCAAAGCTCACAAAACCTTTGTAATTTTTGATAGGCTCATAGAAAAAAGATGGATCACCGGTCATATGTCTTGAACATCCACTATCAATGACCCAATTTCCTTCATACTTTATCATTAGGGTAACCTCATCATCTTCTTTTGTCATAAGACAAACGATGTTTGCCACTTCTTCATTTTCACTTTCCTCACCGGTTGATGCATCGTCATCAACGTATGTTGCTTTCAAAGCTTTTCATCCCTTGGTTTTGATTGGTTTTGGACAATTTGCTTTTATGTGACCCGTCTTGTCACAATTGAAACACCTTCCTTCTTCTTTTGATTTGTTTCTTCCTTTGTTCATAAACCTATTGTAGGGAGCTTTGCTTATCTTTTTGAATTTGATAAATTTCTTAAAGTTCCTTGTAAGAAGAGCAATCTCATCATCATCTTCTTTGTTTTCTTCTTCTTCATCACTTGAGTAAGCCTTTGATGCAAGAAGTGCAAGTGACTTTTTGTTATTCCTTTTTTCTTCTTCTCGATCTTTCTTCTTCAACTCATGGCTCATAAGAGATCCCATAAGTTCACTAAGAGTGAGAGTTTTGAGGTCTCTAGCTTCTTCAATAGCCGTTACTTTAGCTTCCCATGGCTCGGTTAAGCTTCGGAAAACTTTTCCTACCAATTCTTCATTAGAATACTCTTTTCCAAGAGATTTTAGAGCATTAACAATATCAGTGAATCTAGAAAACATTTGTTCTCTATTTTCATCAAAAGACATCTTGAACATTTCATATTTATGAACAAGCATGTTTATTCTAGTTTCTTTAACTTGGTTGGTGCCCTCATATGTGACTTCTAATTGATCCCAAATTTCTTTAGCACTTTTGCATCCATAAATTTTATTGAACTCATTTGAATCTAAAGCAAGATATAACATATTCATAACTTTATAGTTTCTTTCACACATTTTGAAATCATCATCATTATAATCTTTTTCTGGGTTAGGGATAGTGATACTTTGTTCTCCTTCCTTTTTAGTTAAAGTAGGATTGATTGGTCCATTTTTTATTACATTCCAAACTCTTATGTCATTTGCTAGAATATAGATTCTCATCCTAGTTTTTCAAAAAGAATAGTTTGTTCCATTAAACAATGGTGGTCTAGAGGAAGATTGTCCTTCAACTATATTAGACATTTATGAGCTTGCCATAGGGATCCTCTACTAGATGTTAAGCTATATGTAGAGTACTAGCTCTGATACCACTTGTTGGTCCTTAATAACCTAAAAAAGGGGGTGAATTAGGTTGTTAGGCAAGGTTAAGCAATTTAAAAATTCTTAATACGAAGGCAATGTCTAGTAAAGATTGATAATACTCTAGAAGTTCTTGTAGGCAATTTATCGAACACTTAGTGACCATACAAGTATTTAACACTAGATATGCAATTAGAACTTCAAGGTAGAATTTCAAATAGATATCTTATCAATTATCAAGCAATTAATGTGAGCAATATCCACACGAAAGTAAATGACTTGAAAATAAAAAGAATAGACTAAGAGAAATCAAACACGATGATTTTCAAGTGGTTCGCATTCCCGGATGCCTAGTCCACCACCTAAGGTCTTCTCTTCCCTTAGGATTTAATAACTCTTTACTAAGATGCTTCTTCAAATGTTGGTGAAGCAAGAACCAACTACAATTACTCTTGAGTCCACAAGAGTTACACAAGCTCCTTCAAATGTAGGTGAAGCTTAACCTACTTAACCTATGTGAAAGAATATATTACAGAGATTATGTGATAGAATAAATGACAATTGCAACTCCTATTTGAGTTTGATATTACAATTGAAGAATAGCTTTGAATGCTCAAAGATATGATAATGATAGCTCAAGACTTCTCAATAAGAATGATATGAAAAGCTCTTTGAAATCAGAAAATTATGGCTTTGAGAGGTGTCTTAGAAGGTGAGAGAGCATGGCTTAAAAAGAGGGAAAGTTTAGACACAAATCAGATTTTAAGCAAAATTTTTGAACTTTCCCATTAACCCATCCAGGCGCTGAGGCATTCTTCCGGGCTCCCGGAAAGAGCATGTATCGCCCGGATCAGACTTCTCTGCCGGGCTTTGCGCCTTCTATCCGAGCGACCGGAAAAGGCCAGTAACGCCCAGATGCTTAAAAAATGCTGAAAATATATATTTTGAGCCCAGAAATTTTTTCGTTTAATTGCAAAACATTTGGGCACATAAAAGAGAGATTTCTTAGCATTTTTTAACATCCTAAAATATTTTCAAAACAGTTGAAAGGTATTTTTTTAAATGATTTCAAATACAAGAGTTTGAAATAAAAAATGTTTTTCAAGGATGATTTTGAATAGATGTTAATCGAAAAACATTTTGGAGAAATTATGAGCAATGCAAATCATACTTAGGCAAGCGACAATTTTTAAGGCCGGTACCCCTTATGTCACCACTTCTCCTTCCTTGTGACGCTCTCTTTATCGACGAGTCAATAACTTGAATTCTTTTGGGCTTGGACTTTGATCCAAATAGCTTTCTACTCTTTGACTGAAACAAGTTGATCCAATGTTGATGTGGACTTGCTTTGTTGGAATGAAGGTCTTACCAAAAAAAGAGAATGCTAAAGCACGATTTAGATATTTTGTTATTATCAAAATAAAGATTATAGGCTTTTCAGGCCAACAATTATCATTTATACCAAAAAGATTTATTGACTAGTTAATTGCCCAGCTTTTTGCCTCCTTGGCCGAGTCGAAAGACTTGTAATGGAAGGCAACTGCTATAACAAATATCTGATTTTTGATATTCTCATTGATAGAACTGCAATAAGCAAAGATGATCAGGCTTCTTGCTAGACTACGCTCGTGGAAATACAAGAACCCACTATGGTATATTCGACCTCAAAAGTCGAGAAAGGCTAGCAAATCAAAATGAAAACCATCCAAGGCAATAGGGAGCTTGATAATCAATTGCTCAAAATGAGCACGCTGTACATTCTTAGATAAAGTATTTAACATCTCGGTAAAGCTACAGATATTATTAATAATATTATCTTTCATGTAAAACTCCCTAAGTAAGGGGAATACATCTTTTAGATTCATAGACGCTAGAAATTTAGGCATGAGATAGCCATATGATACAAATAAATTCTTATTATTTAGAATCTGATTCAACCAATCACTGTTTATTTTAAAGGCCTGATGTTGCAGCGTGTTCATTACACGACACAGTTTCTCGCAATTACCATTTTCAAAAATATCTATATTAAAATGATTTATGTTACCGGTACTTAACAGGTGGTAACGATCATACATTTCGCCAGTAGGCCAACTTAAGTAAGCCCTAGAGAGTTCGGACGGATTTCTAGGGCTTTGACTTGGCGGGCAGGTATTTGACCAATCTAGAGGTTTGCATACCATAGGAAGGTTGAGCTTGATCGGTAGTAATGAGATATCAAAGTTGCAGACAGCGTAGAGATGTCTTGGAAGATAATAATCTCCTTTCTTCTTCTTTACTCGAACTACCCCGCTTAAATCATTTAATGTGATCAAACCCCTTTTTTCCATGAATACAACTAAGGCGGAACCGAAGGGATACATCAACTCCATTTTAGATCTTTTCCTATCCTTACCAGACATCTGAGCTTCACCATCCTTGGCTTTGGCTATAGAAAAAAATGGGATATCAATCCACTATGAACAATAAATAAGAGGCATTTCTTATCTTAAGATATTTCTAGTTGGATGAAAACGGTGCCCCTAAAGGCTTTTATTGAGATGTCTCTTTACCAGCAAAAATGCCGACATCTACTCAAAAAATAATAGTGTCAGAGTCAAGACCGGTGCTATCCCCTTCCCCTGCTCTGCTCTTGCAGTCGTGTCGATAAATGAAGATTCCATTTTTGATATTCAATATCCTTCCAGATGATTGATTCTTTCGGATTCCTCCTATGGAGTAAGGCATTAAGCCTATTTGACGGAGTGGCAAGGAAAGTAAGTAAGCTCCTTCTTGCATCCTACTAAAAGTGCATTCTTGTCATGTGCATCTGAGAAATATGCCATTTGCATTTTTCCTTTCCTCGTCCATGCTAAGAGTAATCGGGGGCTAAGCTAAACCTTAGATGGGGCTTTCAAGAGCCCTTTTAGGGACATCATTGGCTTCATCCATCCTATCCCAACAGTGGATTCCGTACATTCGTGTGCATCCTTTCTCTTATTAGATGATGCATACCCTTTCCTCATTAACTATGTCAGGCTTCCCTTTCTAAAGAAGTTTTTATATATTGCGAGAAGTTCTTCCAGATAACTAATACAAAGAAATAAGGATAAGAATGAATGTCACGTACGGTGCTGCCGAAGGACAAAAGCCCACCTCGAATACTCAAGAAATAAGTGGCTAGACAGGCAATCAAAGGATGAGGAGGCAGGCAGGTAAAAGGAATAAAATAAAGAAAGAAACATTAACCTTAACCATAATATATATTGCTTACGGCAGAGCCAGAAAAAGAACTAACTCTGAGAAGCTACCTTTTCAAAACACTAGTCAAAGGCAACTCACCAGAAGTTTTTCCTCATTTACTTTTAAGGGATCTCTAAAAGGCAGCATTTGTCTCATTCTTCCACCCTCTCGGTCTCGGTAGACTAGGGACGTTCACTGCTCTGGCTAAGGAAAAGAAGAGACTCTATAAACAGAAATACATAGTCGTACGAGCGGACGAGAGAGCTACTCATAGCTCATATATGAAAGAGAAGAATGGTATCGCATCCATTTCCTAAGGTAACGCAACTCATATATGAAAGAGAAGAATGGTATCGCATCCCTTTCCTAAGGTAACACAGTTTTCAATCCCGATCCTCTTTCGTGTGCAAGGGTTCCGGCAACTCTTTATAGATGTTATTTCCTCCTGGACTCAAGAAAGGGATTCAAAAATGACTGAGCGACTATATCATGGGAATATTCCACTACTAAACGGCGATAACTTGGCTAAGTGCATTGAGAACAGCTTACCATAGTATCAAAATTCCATCCTAGACTTTTATTCCCTAGGAAGTCTCGAGGCAAAATAGTGAAAGTGGGAATCAGCATAGGGCGCTGTAAAGGCCATTCTTTAAAAGATAAAGGTGAAGTCCTCCGTCAGTCTCTTTTTACCTCAGAGATAGCCGGGTTTATAGCAAAAGCCCCTTTGTGAACAGCATCGGATGAAATAGCAAAGGTGGCCACAATAGAGCTACAATGCCTTAAGCCCGAAACTCTTCCTTCTAGTCTACCTACATCATTCTTTGCTTTTGAAAGAGAAATTCACCGCGTGAAAACTATTGCCAGATGCGGCTTCAATCAATAACTGCGGTTACACCTTCAAACATCTGCGCAACAGATTCGCTAACGCTAACAGGAATCGTAAAAAGACAAAGATCACTCAACTCCAGAGAAAGGGAACTTCTTAGGTTGGGGCATTTCCTATTCTTATTGCCCGTACTAAACCTAAAGCACCAACATCGGATAAGAGAACTATGACAAGAGAGCAATTCTTGCCCCTTCGAACTTCATTATCTGGTAGCCTACATTCTTCTTTCTATTCAAAAAGACTTAGAAAGATAAGCCCTTTAAGTGACTTTTCGGGGATCTTCTACTTAAAGTACGAGACCACCAAAGGCAACTTCTTCAACGTTGGTAATTCTTGGTCACTGCTAAACAAGAGAAAGAACATCTATCCTAGCTGCGGTAATGCCAATTCCAAGACTTGGTTCAAACTTTCAAGCAGTCAATCAAGCAGTACTGACTGCTATTCCATAGATAGCAGAGAGCTCTTACACAGCACCTAATAGGCTAGCTTCACTATAAAGGCTTGATTTCCCCATGGGAGAAGTTGAATCAGAATCTCTGTCACTCAAAGCTTCACTTTCCCTTCTGACTATGCTTTCCGGGGATTTGAATAGCTTTACCATGAAAGAGAAAGAAGATGTGACCAAGAAAGGTTTGAGTTGAAAGAATGACTCCTGCTGAATCAGCCGAGAGTTCAAGAGATGAAAATGAGGATCCGAATTAACTTCTTGAAGAGGGAATAGCAGGCGCAAGGGAAATGTTTGCTTTAGGAGTGAGTACCAGGTTCAAGTCTTCTTAGGATTCTGCTGGAACTATCTTCTATTAATCTAAAGGGATTTCATCGAGAGCAAGAGTCATTCATGCTCTGTAGCCGGAATAGATAGATTCAAGGGGCGAAGGGAAAGCGAACCGGTCAACCTCACCACAAAAAAGATTTGAACTCACAAGAGAACGGGAAGAGTCGATTTGAACAAAAAGAGCTTATTTCATTCCGAACAAGCGCTAAAGAAGTGACTCTGTGTGGGAATTCTTTGATTCAAGATCCCCTTCCCTTACGCCCTGCCCTGAAACTGGAGTTCAAGTAATCATCTACCTTTTTGCAAGACAAAGATTTCATTGAGCCTAGCTCGCCCAAGAGTACTTTCGGAGAGTTGACTGAATCCCTTCCATCTGCTCTGAAGCAGGACGGACTTTCAAGTCAAGCGGGACTCTTTTTTTAAATAAGGTGAAAAGCGCTTTCGTTGCTAAAGCCCTTTCTATTCTATTAGATAGCCTAAACGAGAAAGAAAATGGATGCGCGCTAGCGCAATGGCTTTCGCGCGCCTTGCTTGTTCCCGAAGACCGCGTTACTTGGCTTGAGCAGTACCTCATAAGGCTATTACTGGACATGGAGGCCGGTGGATTGATCAGCGGGTTCGCGCTTTGCCTCGGCCCTTTTCTTCCTTGGTCCAAACAAAAAATCTAAGGATGCCTGGTCCGGCCTTTTCCAGTTTTTTTCTTTATTATCGATTTCCAAGCCCAAGGGAAAGGTGTTTACAAGCTTGTTTGATAGAACAAAGTATGAAGTAACTTGACCAATAGGGAGAGGAATGGAAGGAAAAAAAAAATTTCAACCTGCCTTGTTTGCTTGTCTGAAGTAGTACCCTCAGTCTAAGGCAAATGGCACGGCATACCCTCAGCAATGTGAATGAGCGGCGAACAGCACCATATCTTAACCTGTCTCTGCTTCACAAAGAAGGATAGATGAAATTTGGTTCCAGAAGTAATTACTCTAGGCTATATATATAATAGTAAACCTAGGCTTTTAGCAGACACATCTACATCTGAAGCTGAAAAATAAGTGGTGGAGAATCCGCAACTGGAGAAGAAGGCCTTGTCCCTTGTGGGTGGTGGCCAGGTGAAAAGACCGACCCGGGAGTGCGTTTTTGTAACCAAGGGCGGGAAAGATAAGAAATGGCCCCCACACATCTATAACTACCTACCACTACATACGTCTTCTTTACTGCTCGGTCTAGTAAACTTAGACCCGACAATGTCTGGGAAAAAGCACTTCCTAACAAAGAAATCTAATTGTTGTATTCGGTGGTAGGACTATGATAAAAACCTTCTCTTCAACTGGCCTAGAGGCGAGATCAGATCACCTCATCAACTCAAATAAAAGTGACGAAAACCGGCATTCTACTAGTAGTAGTAGGAAAAGGCGCTTTCTTAGGCAACCCCGCTTTCAAAGGAGACCAGCAATTTCTGCTTATTAGATCCAAAACCCTCCCTAGCAGTAAGAAGTTCCATGTGTGTGTACACGAGCCAATTCAAGCTTGTCTTTCCAAGAAAAAAAATTGATGGACGGTTAGAATCTTCTAAAGTGGAGTCATTCCTTGTCCCTATTCCTAGTAGTGCCTCTGGACGCCAACCTTCCTTCTAGTGGAAAGGCATTCACTTTTATTCTATACTTTATACTTTCAGATTCCCTTTTCCATGAAAGATGGCTAGTGCAATAAGACTTGGTTCAAAAATGGAACGAGCTCTTTGTGTGCCCTACGAATATATAGGTTTTTTCTCTTTCTCCGAATATACTCTCAACTGCCTCTGCTATCCTATCAACAGGTCAGTCAATATTAGTAGTGGTGGAGGAAAAGTAGTCCCTTGGTCATCAGTTAATAATTGAATAATCCCAGTAGTAGTCCTCTTGCCTAGCGGAGTCAGCCATTAATGGACAATCAATGATAGGTAGACCGAAGATTGCACATCGCAATTCTAAGTGTGCTTGCTTTGCGCACCGGCGCAACAGAATTCGAATCCGCCGGCTCAAATGAATGGCTCTTGGTTTACTTTCAGGAGAAGGGCTTTTTGTAACTAATAAACGAGAATTGTTAACCCATATGATTCAGGTCAGGTTCATAAAGAGGATGAAACTTACAATTTCAGAATTAGGATTGAGCTCGTCAATGATCTTTTCCATGGTGTATAGAGAAAGCAGCTTTGACAATGACATTCGTACCCAAGGCAAAGAAATTGCAGGCATTACTGTGATCTTGAAGCCCTTGCTAGGAGCTACTGGGTACGGCTCACTACTAAAGAAGGTTCAAGTATACTTCGACTTAGACCTGTGATCCGCTAATTCATCTCTTGATCTGGTATTCCGCAAAGAAGGCAGAAAAAAGAAAAGGTGAATGGTTTGTCACGCCCCAACTCGACCACACCTACGATCAGTCAGGACACAACGGAATTTCGGCAGTATAACGACAATAATTAGGACACCGATGCTCTAAACCAACCTCTTAAGAACAACATGCAACTAACTCCACAAACCATTCAACAATCAACTCCTCAATTAAAATTAACAACATACAACATAACCATATTATACAATAATCATTCCTTCAACAACCCATTCATAGTTATACTCCTCCGTTCCAACTTAATACATAGGCCATTCATACATTTCGAAATAGGTTATACAAAACATGGTTTTACAACAACTAAGATAATCTCATGGCAACGACTCCTGCACATAAGACTCATCCACATATGGGACATTTCCCTCTTCAGGAGGCACATACCCGTAGTCAGAATTAGTAACACCTGCATGCATGCAATAATTGAGAGTGAGCTTATATAAAACAAGCTTAGTAAGGATCCGATAGATCTCTAACAGTATTTATTATACTCCTTGGAAATGATCCTTTGAGTAGTAAACACACAATAAAACATCAATACAATATAATCACATAACTATAATGACCAATCAATAAATGATACTCTAGTTGGTGTAGCTCCAAACGTCATCACGATCTCAACCATTCTTCTTGTAACTCCCATTACTCATGCACCCGAGGTACCTCACTAGCCTCGCCCTCCATGACACCTCCGTCATGCGAGCTGGAGGTAGTCTCTGATAGTCATGTCGTTATCAACCCGACAGCCCGATGCTGCCCGAGAGGTGGCACACACATACCAAGACTCAGCAATAATATTAAACATCAATCATTCACAGGAGGACAATCTAGAAGAATTGCCTAGCTCCCGGTTCATCAATCATCAATCAATAATCATCAATAATCATCAATTATCATCAATTGTCATCAATATAATATCAAGTAATCAAAACAACAAACAACTAAGTTAGATGACAAAGTAGGCCATCCAACTTAACATGCATTAAACACGTAATCTAACCCTAGTCTATCCATCAACAACTCACAATTCGATCACTCAAATACCATCCAATCAACTAAAGGCTCAATTCAACAATTTAAAGAAAGACAACCTAAACTTCAAATAATCATATCTTACATTCTACTAATCCAAACAACTCCAAATCAGTTTTTAACACTCACCCATTCAATCAACTACATTAGCCCTCTCGGAAACCAACCAAGACACATCAAAACCAAGCCCAACAACCTTAAAACCTCAATGCAACTAGGCTGAAATTTCTGGATTTTCACACAAACATCGCAATCGAAAATTCGGCATTATAACGTCATTACCACGTAATTAACAAACTTTTAGAAATCAACAGCAATCGATTCTAACCACTACAACTCAAAATAATCAACAAATGATCAATCTATCAACTTTAAATATCCAAATATAAAAATTTGTGCTACAATGGTTCAAATCTCACAAGAATACATATAATCGATCCCTAGCATGCACTGAGTAATAATATAACTTCAAATTAACATTCTAACGGTTCAAAATGCAATTATAAGCAAAAATATAAAAAAATGACTTTTGAGATCTAGAATTTTTCTCACATTTGATGTGTTTTGATGCAAGAAAGATGTAGAATGGATGCCCAACAAGTGAAATCAAGCTTTGAATGAAGTGATTTGGACTTGAATTGCAAAATCTATGTGAAAAATGCTTCGAAAAACCTTGAAAATGCCTTCATCTTTCTCCTACAAGGAACCACGGTTTTGTGTGTGTTTTTGGAGGTGTTTTGCTTTGTTTTTAATATGTGTTGATGATATATTAAGCAAAGATCAAATAAATAAAAGAAAGTCAAAGTTGACACTTAGTTATTTTTAGTGTTTTCTCGTCTTTTAATTCTATTTTAGACTATTTCTTCCTTAAAACATTAATTCAAAACTTAGACTATTTCAAGTAGTTTATTTTTAGGTGACAAGAGTTTTTTCATGCAAAGACTTTCACCCAACTCGGCTAAAAACGCGATTTCTGCAAAAGAAGGTGAAAAGTCATATTATTTGTTTTCAAATGTCTTTTGAATGCACAATTAATCTAAAATCATTTAATACCACATATAAATACATTTATATTAATATATACTACGTCAACGAAAGTCAATGCAAGAATCGGGTCTAGAAGAAATTACTATTTGGCTCAAAAATGCCACTTTTCGCCCGAAAAGTCTATTTAAATTACTATTCCATTTCATAATCAATTTTAATCAAACATGGGTCTATTAACAATAGGGGACTAGGTTTTAAGACGTTTAAAACACCCTTGTAAAAATTTTAGCAGACAGGTGTTCAAAATACTATTCACAAAAATCGTCGATAAAATTTTTGATGTCGATTTTGATGAAAATTTCATAAATGCACACATAGCATGTATTAGGAATATAAATCACATATTTAGCACATTCTAACTCATATAACACATAAACATGTCAAATCACGCAAATCAAGGCAAAGACACGCAAATTGAGGTAAAGAGAAAAATTGGGGTTTCACATTCTCCCCCCTTAAAACAATTGTGTTCGCGCAATTCTCGAACTGACAGACAATTAAATCCTCAATGGTTACACTTAACAATACTTCTCTTAGTTCCCATTTATCTCTTAGGATGACACCTAACCAAAGACCTCAAAAGAACAAACTTGATTGACTGCAAGTTGATGATTATAATTCTAAGACAATCTTCAATTCATAATTCTCTCCCACCTAATATCATATTGCATATGAAAGAAATCGCAACTCCAAGGTCTTAGCATGACACCACTACTTATCAATCATCCCCTACTACACAAAAGACCTCTATGAACACCCCGAGGGTTTTAAAACTCATTCTCGATAACATGAATGATTATTGATCAAGGAAATATCTCAAAAAGTGACATTTGTCAAAATATGGCTCTTATGAAATTTACAAGGAAATACGAATATGAAAAATCATATTCGAGCCAACAATCAAGTGAACAAGAGGTCAAACAGGTTAGAGAATCAAGAGGCTAATAGTCTAATAAGGAAGCATGATAACTAAGATAAGAAATGTCTCAGCACCTATCAGTTAAATAAGTACGAACAAAGGATGATGATGAGTCAAAACAGTGCTGAGTATGTTGAACAAAAATTCCTGAACAAGTAGATATTTCAATTCTCGATGATTGTTAAAGGAACCAACAAGTAAGTTGTACTTGAGGAGAAATGAAATTAAGAAATAAGAGATGATTAATTCAATAGAAAACATGAGTGGCAAGAGTATTTCAGCACGCAATAACCAAAGAAGTATAAATAAGAAAGACAATGCCAAGTATATTGAATGTGCAATTACAAGCAAAGTAATGGCTCAGGATTTAATAATAAAACAATAGGATTAACAAGGATCAACAAGAATGACAATGATATACTTAGGTAGGGAGTACATCAAGCAAGTGAAATTCGAACAAGTAAAATGGTATACCAAAGGAAAAATTACTTTAAATGAATAGTAATAGGATGAAATGAAATATTGAAATCAATGGCTGGAGATATAGAATGAAATATAGAAGTCTCAAACCTTAACTCCAATAAGCGACATTGCTATAAGAAGCAAATATGAATGTTAAGAATAGAAACAATGTCAAATGAGTATAGGATCCATTAATCCAATAAGCAAAACTTTCAAGAAACAATTGATATGCTAAAAAAGTGTAACTCTCTCTCAAATAAGTGAGAATAGAGTAGAAAAGAATAATAAGACCAATAGAATAGGAAGCACAAAAAGGGTGTCCCACATACACACTTTAACACTAACAAGTCAAATCCTACAATCTATCTCTCTCCAAAACAAGACACTAAGGAGATCTAGAGAACCTAAGGAGTCATACCAATCACCAAACAAGATAAATCACTCCAAAATTTTTTTCATTCCGTACCAAACCAATCACTAAACAAGATAAATCACCGATTACCCAACAAGATTCACTAATGAAGACTCCAAAATCTGATAACGCAATACAGATTCATATTAACCCATTATAACACTAGTGAATCCTCAATCAACAATTTAGAAAGTCATACCACCTAGAACTCAAAAGCTTGATGTAGGCAAGTAAATGTTCAGCCACCGAAATGCATTCTTATTTCCTCAAATAATTCTATATCCCAACAATTACATCTTCGAATAAAGTAACTTTAGTCAGGAATCACTCTAATTGTCTCTAATGTTTAAAGATCAAAACTCCAAAATATCCATTAATAATATAGCAATCCCAAATAGTAGAAATATATACATGTTATACTATACTTCATTCCATTCACAAATATACATCACTAATTCCTCAAATAAATTCATTCTAAAATAACCTCAAGAAAGTATAGTCTGAGTTGAGACTCCAAAAGTGTCTAATCACAACGTCACAGAAACCTCAACTTATGATCCATCTCCAAGTAATAAAAAGTTAAACATGGCAACAAAAGTAATTATAATCATCAAGATACATTGTTATTTCTTCGAACAACTTCATTCTCGCTAAAGGAACATCAAGAACCGATCCATTAAACTGAGACTAAAATCCGTAAACATAACAATTAAAATCTCACTGATAAACTACTAGAATAATAATAATTCAAAATCATGGCCTACCTCCATTCCAAGAATTCTTGTGGTCATCCTTACTTCACCCAAAAGAATCACCCACAGTCATAGCATATATACAATTATATCTCATGAAAACAAGTACCAACATACTACATGATTATCATATATTACAACATTATCACATAACACACAATTCAGCATATAAGAAGCCAATATCACATAAACGGGTTATATCACATAAGTAAGTTATAAACAATTAAAGTCACATAAGTAACAAACTTCACATAAGACAAGTTGATCACGTAACTCACATTGGTCAACTAAAGAACATTGAGCACCTAAAGCACATTGTTTCACATAAGCTAGTTATAAACAATTAAAACCACATAAACAACTAACTTCACACAAGACACTTCAATCACATAAAACACATTTGTCACATAATGCACATAAATCACAAAATGCATATTAACTATAACACATTGAGTACGTAAGACATGTTATCACATAAAACATATTGACCACATTAGTTCACTTAACACATAAAGCATATTCATCACATAGAAAGTTAGACACATAAGTAAATTAATCACATAAACATATTAACATATGTTTCACTCTTCTTTCACTTAATACATACTTGCATGCTTAGACCACTACCCACATTCCGAGGATACCCCGGCTGACAGCTAATCAAGCTCTGATACCACTTAAATGTCACGCCCCAACTCGACCCCACCTACGATCAGTCAGGACGCAACAGAATTTTGGCAGTATAACAACAGTAATTAGGACACCGAGGCTCTAAACCAACCTCTTAAGAACAACATGCAACTAACTCCACAAATCATTCAACAATAAACTCCTCAATTAAAATTAACAACATACAACATAATCATATTATACAATAATCATTCTTTCAACAACCCATTCATAGTTATACGCCTCTGTTCCAACTTAGTACATAGGCCATTCATACATTTCAAAATAGGTTATACAAAAAATGGTTTTACAACAACTAAGATAATCTCATGGCAATGACTCCTGCATATAAGACTCATCCATATACGGCACATTTCCCTCTTCAGGAGGCACTACCCGTAGTCAGAATCAGTAACACCTACATGCATGCAATAATTGAGAGTGAACTTATATAAAACAAGCTCAGTAAGGATCCTATAGATCTCTAACAGTATTTACTATACTCTTTGGAAATGATCCTTTGAGCAGTAAACACACAATAAAACATCAATACAATATAATCACATAACTATAATGACCAATCAATAAAGGATACTCTAGTTGGTGTAGCTCCAAATGTCATCACGATCTCAACCATTCTTCTTGTAACTCCCCATTACTCATGCACCCGAGGTACCTTACTAGCCTCGCCCTCCATGACACCTCCGTCATGCGAGCTGGAGGTAGTCGTTGGTAGTCATGCCGTTATCAACCCGACAGCCCGATGCTGCCCGAGAGGTGGCATACACATACCAAGACTCAGCAATAATATTAAATATCAATCATTCACAGGAGGACAATCTAGAAGAATTGCCTAGCTCCCGGTTCATCAATCATCAATCAATAATCATCAATAATCATCAATTATCATCAATTGTCATCAATATAACATCAAGTAATCAAAACAACAAACAACTAAGTTAGATGACAAAGTAGGACATCCAACTTAACATGCATTAAACACGTAATCTAACCCTAGTCTATCCATCAACAACTCACAATTCGATCACTCAAATACCACCCAATCAACTAAAGGCTCAATTCAACAATTTAAAGAAAGACAACCTAAACTTCAAATAATCATATCTTACATTCTACTAATCCAAACAACTCCAAATCAGTTTCTAACACTCACCCATTCAATCAACTACATTAACCCTCTCGGAAACCAACCAAGACACCTCAAAATCAAGCCCAACAATCCTAAAACCTCAATGCACCTAGGCTAAAATTTTTGGATTTTCACACAAACATCGCAATCGAAAATTCGACATTATAACAGTGTTACCACGTAATTAAAAAACTTTTAAAAATTGACGGCAATCGATTCCAACCACTACAACTCAAAATAATCAACAAATGGCCAATCTATCAACTTTAAATATCCAAAAATAAAAATTTATGCTACAACGGTTCAAATCTCACAAGAATACATACAATCGATCCCTAGTATGCACTGAGCAATAATATAACTTCAAATTAACATTCTAACGGTTCAAAATGCAATTATAAGCAAAAACATAAAAAATGACTTTTGAGATCTAGAATTTTTCTCTCACCTTTGATGTGTTTTGATGCAAGAAAGATGTAGAATGGATGCCCAACAAGTGAAATCAAGCTTTGAATGAAGTGATTTGGACTTGAATTACAAAATCTATGTGAAAAATGCTTTGAAAAACCTTAAAAATGCCTTCATCTTTCTCCTACAAGGAACCACGGTTTTGTGTGTGTTTTTTGAGGTGTTTTGCTTTGTTTTTAATGTGTGTTGATGATATATTAAGCAAATGTCAAATAAATAAAAGAAAGTCAAAGTTGACACTTAGTTATTTTTAGTGTTTTCTTGTCTTTTAATTCTATTTTAGACTATTTCTTGCTCAAAACATTAATTCAACACTTAGACTATTTCAAGTAGTTTATTTGTAGGTGACAAGAGTTTTCTCATGCAAAGACTTTCACCCGACTCGGCTAAAAACGCGATTTCTGCAAAAGAATGTGAAAAGTCATATTATTTGTTTTCAAATATCTTTTGAATGCACAATTAATCTAAAATCATTTAATACCACATATAAATACATTTATATTAATATATACTAAGTCAACGAAAGTCAATGCAAGAATCAGGCTTAGAAGAAATTACTATTTGGCTCAAAAATGCCACTTTTCGCCCGAAAAGTCTATTTAAATTACTATTCCATTCAGAATCAATTTTTATCAAACATGGGTCTATTAATAATATTGGACTAGGTTTTAAGACGTTTAAAACACCCTTGTAAAAATTTTAGCAGAAAGGTGTTCAAAATACTACTTACAAAAATCGTCGATAAAATTTAAGATGCCGATTTTGATAAAAATTTCATGAATACACACATAGCATGTATTAGGAATATAAATCACATATTTAGCACATTCTAACTCATATAACACATAAACAGGTCAAATCACGCAAATTGAGACAAAGACACGCAAATCGAGGTAAAGAGAAGAACTAGGGTTTCACATGGTTTGGAATTTATAACTGTCAAGGTGACTCTATGGTGAACATTTTCCTAGCCTGGGCTTCTCATTGAAGATTTGTGGGTCTTCCTAAGTTTATAGGAAACTCGGTTTTTGCCATAACTGTATAGGGAATGTCGAAGCTAATAAAGTCAGGCATGACAACGCCGACAGTTGATACCGGGCACTATGTAATGCAAATCCGAGCTGACTAAATAGAGTTAATTAGACTTTGTCAGCTCGTTAGTAAGGCGATGCCCCGATGACCTCAAGATGCTAAACTTGTTCAAACTTTTGGTATCATGGACCTTTTGGTAAAGAAATCGAAAATCACTCATGTTATATGGCCAAGACCGTTTTCAATAGCAGGGGATTTAATAAGAGTTAGGAGAAGAGCAGATTTGTGCCAAAGAGCTAACATCCGATTTGTGAACAGACCGGCTTGGGACAAACTTGCTTGAGCGGATATGCAAATAGCATATATGATTATAGTAGCAGCTACTTCATTCTAAGAGGAAAAAGAGAGAACTGAAGGACTGGACGACCTGATAGTGCGGGCTACGGGATATAGTACTTTCAATACGGATGTAGGGAAAGACTAGAAGTACAGTCCCTTCTCCTGGGGCGGGTTTCTTTATTACACATTCTTTGAGGACTAAATCGAAGACTGGAAACCAGGCATAGAGGTGCGTATCTGCCTTGGAAGTTTTAATGTCCAGATGCTCACATGACATAGATGTGATGTCATGTTCAGTAATTAAATGGTAAGTTTAACTAGACTCCAAGTAGTCCATCTCTCTTCCGCATCGGTGAAGAGAAACTACAACCTTTGGTCATCTGTGCGCTATTCCAGACCCGCGTCGTTGGCTACTTTCGATAAGCAATGTGGAAAAGAAAGTTATAGTAACTAAGGTAAACAACGTCACTCACGATTGCACCTATTCGACAAATTAGGCTTGGGTGCCAAAACCCGATGTAACAGGGGAAAGGGGTTCCTCCCGTTCGGGAACGTGATCAGGCGTCCGTTTGTGCCGCGGCCGTCTGTTGGATAAAACGGTTCCCTATCGGGGTATGTCCTTTCTACGAAAAAGGCAAGACGCAATCGTACATCCATTTCTTATCTTATTCTTATTTAGGAGATGAGAGCTACGATCATGCCCCCTAGATGTCCATTCCACAGAAGAGCGGGAAGAGTGGATCTTAATACGTTCTAAGAGTTAGAAAAAGATGTGAACAGAAGCCAACTCTTTACCTAAGGCTAGTAGAGCTGACCCTACCTTCGGGCACGATAAAGTTAGCCCGTTAGGTCTGTCTGCCGGGAAGTCAAAGCTCCATTTTTTAAGCAACAAGGGAATGGGGGTTGATTTCCAATTGTCATTTCTCTATTATTGATGGAAAGACTGAGAAAAAGAATATAAAAAATAAGAAATAAGGTGATCTCTTCCTCTAACTACTGTTTGTCATTCGTTCCAAAGCTTTAGAATATGGTTACGACCTGATCGGTGTTTATCAATAGGCCGAACACTTAACTGACAAGGAAGGCATTACTAGTTTCAGAGTGCCTTGAAAGGCGGTATCCTCGTAGCTCTTAAGCTTGAGGAACAGGCTCAGCCCCAGTTTCAAACTTTGAATTAAAAGGAATTCATTTCCTTAGGGCACCAACAACGGTACCCCAGCTCAGCTTCAGACTTTTTCTTTTTCTACCGATTGTTCCCTCAGATAGTGGCAGACAGAAAGGAGTAGTTCGCTCAGATAAGCCATACTAAAAAACTTTTTAATAAACTAGATTACATTCGCCTATCAAGGCTAAGTCGAAGCGTATCACAATCCCAAGGTCAGCCTACAGATATTACTTTTAGGTCTCCTTCTTTCCAGCAAAGGGAACAAAGAAATTTTGAGGCTCTACCCCCCTAAAGAAAGTACTGCTACACGGAATAAGCCAATCTATCTACATGATTATCACATCTTGATCTTTTCACATTCGTATCATTAGGTAAAGTTTTTTTCTTCACTATTGCCAGTTGGTTCAGCGCCTCTCTTTCTAAGTGCGTTAGGATGTGACCCCCTTCAATTGTTAGATATTTCCCTTTATGACTCGTCTTCTTTTATAGGGTCTATCCAGAGATACTAAGCCTGGAATAAGTTTCGATCTATGGCAATTTCTTTGTAGTATTTGTAGTAACAAGGCCAGTTAAAGCTGTCAGATATAGGAGAGACTGCCTACTTCAAGTTCAAGGTAGGCTAGCTCAGTACACAATTCTCTTCCTTTAAATAAAGCTACAACGGTCACATATGTCCAGTAACTGTCCTGTAGGCGGTCCAATCGCTTATCCTACCACGCATCCTACGAAGACTATCCTCTAGCTTCTATTATGAGTGAATTTCTATGGACTATTTGATCGAAAAAGAAGCCCTGTGAAAGCCAATAGGGAGCTATACGGTCCATTAACGTTGCAACATTGGCCTTCTTTATGTGCTCTAGTCGAAGTAGCAAACAAGCCAGCCTTTTTCGATCCTTGTTCGATACAACAGCTAGATCACCGCCTTTCCAATCAAAGAAAAGAATAGCATAGCAAATCAATCTATTCAATAGCATAGAGAATAGTACGTTTAGAATGACAAGGGCTAGGGCTAAAGCAATGAGGATTGGATTTATATGGATTTGGGTAGTCTCCCACTACACCTTCACAACAAGGAAAAAATCTCATCTTCATATCTTAATGGGAACATTAGGTCATAGGCCATTTCCCATTTCCATCCCATTGAGCATCTTGTTCTCATTTTCACATGAGAGCCTATTATCTATGATCCCTAATCTTACCGCTTGAAAAAGGCCATCTTTAAGGAATAGAGCCCAAATCTAGGTAAGAAGATGCATCAAGGCAAGCCTCACAGCACAAGAGAGGTGTAGGAGTAGGAAGATGAGCTTTTTTATAGATGGTCAAAGAGCTCAAACCTGCTTACAGGATGAATTTAAAAAGGAGATTGTACCAAGTCAAGATACGAAAAGATGTGCTGCACGACTCAGTTGACATAAGGGGCATAGTCAGGAGGGTGTAAAGGACTAGAGATTGATCAAATTTTCCTTCTTCCATTAGCTCCTATTACAGGTTTTCCTTTGAGATACAATCATGACGGGCCACTGCCTTAATTTGAATTAGGGATTTTTTCTATAATGCCCTTATTACGATCTAGCCCTTGTCTATATCATAGTCTGTTTTCATATAACCTTACTACTGTATGGCTTGCTAAATAAAGCGATGTAGGATCAATAATTGCATTTATCCATTCATAACCATCATATATGCTCTTTCAAGAAAAGGGATAGAATGACAGTCTATCAGTCTTACCAGCATGCAAACAAAAGGGAGTGCAGTTGCCTATCAACTGGTTAAAAGATAAGATTCTTATTAATTATATAAGGAATAAGGATCCCATATTGATCGAATGAAGATGGATAGATTTAGATAGGTTCGTTCCAACCTGCTATTTGGGACCATGAAATAAGTAGGATCCAGCGCTGTTAAACGACTATAGTTTCTACTTGTTAACGATCAGGTAGCCGCCTAATAGAGTGAGTGGTAGATACGGATCCATACTCCCGGAAGGATATCGAAAGAGCTAGTTAAACGGTGGTTTTGGTCCCCTGCTGCAAAGCTAGGATCCCAAGGATAGGCATTGTTCGCCTTGTGCTTGGACCTGCAAGGAGGAAGAGATAGCATAGTCTTAGAGGGGGCCTCGCAATCTGTCGAGGGGAGGGAAAAAGAGACCTACAACACCCTTTGAGTAGGACAAGAGAGGACTCTTTACTCTATCCTTATTGGAATATCATTGCATGAAGGGACCTGGAGGGTTGGCTTACTCTACATTCGAAAGAAGTATTACATCAACCATAGATAGGGAGCAAAGTCAAATTGGAGTCATAGCAAGAGTTAGGCCCTTGTTTCATGGATCGTATGAAATGGCTCTTTTGGCTTATAGAATCTATAGAACTCGCTCGAGAAGACAAAAGAGAGAATAGAAGGTCCTATAGGAGAAGGCTTTGTGTCTTTGCCCGATCCAAGAATCAGGAATCTAATCTTTGTTCTATGTTTTGGAGTAAGCCAGTCAATGTGCCCGCTGTGGTATATGAGCAAGTGATCTGCTCCTATGCACCTTTCTCCTTTTAGTGAAACCAACCTCCCTTAGCTCGTGTTATCATAACAGCGCCAAGTAACTTCATCCAGTGAAAAAAGATGGATAGGATTCTAAGGCTTGAATGAGAAAAATCAAAGCTAGTTTACTTCCATTCCAGACTTTTACCTCTATGAGGCTTTATAGTGCTAGGTTGGATATAGGGGGTCCTCTTATAAGCCGTAGCATTTAAGGCTTAATCACTCCGTATAGACACACCTAGACTACGAAGCTAGGACGGTGGGTAAGGAATCTTCTCACGCAGAAGCAGAAGGAAAGGAAATGAATTATTTGCTTTGAAGCTGAGGGTGGTGGGTTGGAAAAGTACAGTAGTCTACGTTAGTAGTGATTTGCCTGTCGGAGTAAAGAGAATGGCAGGTCTTGAGTTATAGGTCATACCCTTGAGGACCAAATTCACCCTCCTTTTCTATCTTTTTAGTGAAATATCGAACCTTTACTATATAGTAAATATAGTCAAAAATATCCCCAATCAAAGATATCCCCAGTCAATCTCCAAGAGTCCCTTTTTAGGTTTAGGAAAGAAATTCCACCTGCCAAGCCCAACCTCTTAATAGCTTCCTTTACTTTAGGTCTTAAAATAGCCTTCCTTACCAACAAGGGCTTAGTTAACTTAACGTATAGTCCATTTTTCTCCCCTACGGAAAAGGTTCTTTCACCTATCACGAAAGCTCAGATCTGGGCGTGAGCGGACGTGGACATCGCGGTAGTCATTTAGAGAAAATTTGATCAGTCAGAAAGGTTGAATTTCTATTGTAGCAGGAAGCCTAAATATTAAGACCGAACGAAGTGAATGTTAAAGCATCTAATGCCTGTCCCGGTCTTTCTATCTCTTTGAAGATGGAACTTTAGATTCGAGACAATTCCAACAAGAAAGAGAAGCTAGGCTCGGCTTGGATTTGAGCTACTAATGAAGAAAAAAGCTTGGAGCTCCATAAAATGAAATTGCTCAATCTGAACTTCTAACTTTAGAGATTGGCTTGGAACTAGCTGAACCTATCTAAACTGATTGTGTAATATCCTACATCGGACGCGGAGGTCTTTGGGCTGCTTGATATAAGGGGTAACATCCTTGTATCGTGTACACACGTTTTTTTGGCAGTGGTTGGGAGGCGACAAAACCGTGAGGGGTATGGGCCCCAAAGCGGACAATACGTGCATAGTGCATTTTTGGGCTCACTCGCCATGGCCTCGGTGCTCTCTTGGGCCCTAAGTCCGGGGAGTATCCTGCAGGCGTGGGGGTGTTGGTTCAGGGCATTACAAAGGTAGTATCAGAGCCAACGCGCTCACATGGCTAGCGAGGACGCTGGGTCCCCAAGGGGGGCGGGTGTAATAACCCACATCGGACGCGGAGGTCTATGGGTTGCTTGATATAAGGGGTAACATCCTTGTATCGTATACGCGCGTTTTCCTGGCAGTGGTTGGGAGGCGACAAAACTATGAGGGGTATGGGCCCCAAAGCGGACAATACATGCATAGTGCGTTTCCAGGCCCACTAGCCATGGCCTCGGTGCTCGCTTGGGCCCTAAGTCCAAGGAGTATCCTGCAGGCGTGAGGGTGTTGGTTCGGGGCGTTACAGATTGACTCGCTCATCAAGCTTCCAATGCAATCTTATCTTCTATGCAATATATGCGTTCAGTTGAAGTTCTTCGCCTTGGTCTACTCTTTCATGTAGTGAGTCGAGGTCCATCCCTAAGGAGAAAGATGAAGCAAAACCCCAACGATTAGATTATAGGGTTGGACCCATTTTCAAGAAAGAGCATGAAGGTGCTAAAAAGAGGTCTTTTATCACGTTTGAGAGTTATAGGAAGGTTCCCTCTTTAGCAGAAAGTGGAAAGTCTTCGAGTATCGTCGTCCTTCTATTGATAGATTCAGGATTCGGATAGATGAAGAGAAGGCCAACTTATCTCGATCTGGTCATTCACCCGATATGGGAATACCTTTTAGTAAGGCAAGACTCGAAAAAAGTCCGATTGAACTGGCAACCGAAGATGTGAAGAAATCGACTGCATTAGCACTTCATAAGGGAATACCGGACTCAGTAAATTCTTTAGTTGACATCGAGACCAAGTCCCATTGAATCTCTTGGAGGAAGATCAGTAGGCGAAAAGTGAGGCGATTTGTTGCCCATTCCATTACTTTCACGTAAATTACTTATGAGTCAATACCCCAAACTCCACTATTTTGAATAAGCAATCTTCTTTCGACTGGGCCTAAGATCAGGAGCAATTTAGCTTTGGCATTGGATCACTTTTTTCTGTTCTAGAGATGGGGATCCAGCTCCTCCGAGTGATCTGTCTAGATTTTGGAATAGAAATGGGCAAGGAAGATCAGCCAAGCCAAGGGGCGAAGCGGTCCAATTCAATGTTTTATTGTTACGCATAGTAACTATTCTGTTAGGAATCGATCTAGCTGTTTATCCTATAGATAGAGAGTGTCGGCAATCACCTCCGCTATTTCAGCTGTTGTCGGCATAACTACTTCGATAGTATACTTACCTAAACAAATAATTTGCACCATGATTAGTAGACCCTTCTCAACTCTAGCGATTTCAAGCGAACCAGTCTCCAATTACCTTGTAAAGCGTTAGCGCTAGCCATGTCAATAGTTCAAGTATCAATGAAAGTCTCTATTTCAGTAAAGTAGAAATGACAGCAGTTTAGGTAACAGAAGACAATGCCTGCTAGAGGTATGATTCCGATATTTGCGCAAGCAATAGCAATAATATATGTTATTTTCTTTTTGGCACAGCTCCTCATTAATGCTAGTGGTATGAGGGAGTTTGCTGGGGAAGTTAACTCTTTCAGCTACTGCTCTGGGAAGAGGTTGAATCATTAGTAAAGATATCCATGCACAGTAAAGATCAATAGGTTGAAATCAGATAAAGGCAAATATGGCTTTGAGGAAGAATACGAGCGGGATTCCACATTCATAGGCTGTTAGGGAGGTTTGGATAGGACACTGAAAGCTTAGCTTAGTAAAGAAATGAACTTTCTGCACAATGGAAAGAAGAGGTTGTTAGAGAAGGAGTAGCTTCTGATGAAGCATCCAATTCCCAGTGGTATCGTATAAAAAGAGAGAGGGTAGCTAGGATGAAGGCTAGCCCAGTTTAACCTTGATTCTACTTATTTTGTTGCCTTTACTATTGAGATTCTATTGATGTTCAATCTACCTTCGTACAAGATCGAAGAAAGAAGGTTTTTTTCTCATTCTTAAACTATGTTCATACAGATGAAATCAAAAGGGTCATATAATATAACTGGCAGCTTTAATTAATGAAAAGAAAAGCAAAGGCCCGCCATCAGCTAGCATTGTGCTTTGGAATCGATTTCTTATCAATAGCTGATTGATAATGTGATTAGCCTTTTCTTAACTGATTGAGATGTATATCAATCAGCGGAAGCCACTCTTTATGCAAGACTTTGATATCCCCTTTCTTTAAAATGAAAAGTAAGAGGTCTTCGAGCCTCCTGCGCAATCTATGGCAGGACCGCCCGTCTCTACTTCTATGACTTAAGAGATCCAGTTCTGTCATTAGCTCTGTGATTTGTTGAATAGTGTACTTCTCCTCTTTGATTTTTGGGAAAGGAAGAGAATAAGTCCTTCTTCGCCGTATCTAGCTCCTTTTGGAAATGGAAAGAAATCGCATTGAAAGCCTGATCTAGGTCATCAAAGTAGAAATTTAAGAAAATCGGGGCAGCTACAGGTGGCAGTCCTTTGTTTGGCAATACATTATCTCTGGACTCAGTTACAACAGTAATTTCCATATATGAAGCAATTAGCTCCATCAGAAATGGATCCTTTACTGCAAATGAGACTTTCCAAAAGTCTTGCGGCTTTTTAAGGAGAAAGCATGATCGCAAAGCAAGAGCTTTTCAGCCTTCCCCCAGCCAGAAATGTGAACTAGGTAATCTCTTTCACTCTTCTCCTTTCTATATACGAAAGAACAAGGACCCTCTTTTCATTGAAAATTAGATTGATCATTCCAACAACAGACGTTAGAAGGACTTTTTCCCTGGTGATTTTTCTTTTTTGATTGCTTTGGAGAAGGGGAGAGGGAGTGGTGAGGCGGGCCCCATCCACCAAATTACTTTACAGACTGGAATGAATCCCAGGTACAGGAACTGGTTTAACAAAAGGGGTCGAGAACTACATAGATTTGATATCTTCTTCCTTTGGTCTGGGAGGTAGGTTATGTAGGAAGACAACTTTCCCCAGGTTGTTCCGATCCCAAACGGCCAAATAATCAATTAGTAGTATACCAGAACTCTTTCTCTTAAGGCGCAAAGCGAACTGTCGGACTAGGAGCTGTGTTGTTTCATAAGAAGTTCCCCTCTAAATAGATGGCAAGAATCTATTTTTGGTGCTAGGGCAGTAGGAAGTAGCCTTTTCTTCAAGCAGGGCTTTCTCAATAGCCAGAAGCTTTTCCTTCCATTAGTCATCTGGGCTTGTAGTTGCGTTGCAAGCAATTCTCTCTGTCAGGCATACCCGATAGTGTCCCCTATATTGTTTCCCTTTCAAGCGAGGTCCTTATTTATTTTATGCAATTTATTCTATAACAACAGGATGCTATTGCTTGCTGGCTACGAATCCTATTTCACGAAATGACTTTCCTTTCTAAGACTAAGTCTCTTACTCTTACTTGAGATCTTATCTTGTATTCTTTATAAGCTGTGTTATGAGTTCTAGCAAGCCTTAAGCTAGTTAGAATTTATATTCTAAAATACATCAAAGTGAGTACAACAAGTCTTGAATCAAGTTTTTCCAAGGGTTGGAAGTTAGCTTTTCGTTTCTAGTCCTTGGTCATCAAGATCAAGCGAGTAGGAAAGGAATGAGCCCCAAAAAGGTAATGTAACGCCCCAACTCGACCCCTCCTATGATCAGTCAGGACGCAATAAAATTTCGGCAGTATAACGATAGTAACTTGGATACCGAGGCTCTAAACCAACCACTTCGCAACTCATACATCCAACTCCACAAACAATTCAATAATTAAACAACACAACCACAATATACATTAAACATTCTTTTACCATTGCATTCATAAGTTATACACCTCCATTCCAACATCATACATTTACTATATAACATACATTTCCAAAATAGATTATAACCATCCTAGCAATCTAATCATGTTCCAAAATAAGACTACTAAGCTAGCAACATTTAGTCCATTATCCTTACAACATCTTATACATTACATCTACTAAGTAAATACAAAACATCTAGTTTTAATATACAAGATAACAAGAAGTATAATATCTCAGATATCAAGGACAAGACTCTGGCACATAGGACTCGTCCACATATGGCACATTATCCTCTTCTGGAGGCACGTACCGGTAATCTGGATCAATAACACCTGTATACATGCAATAATAGAGAGTGAGCTTATATAAAACAAGCCCAGTGAAGATTCGATAGATCTCTAACAGTATTTACTATACTCCTTGGAAATCATCCTTTGAGCAGTAAACACACAATAATAATCAATAACAATATAAGTACATTAATTATAATGACCAATCAATAAAGGATACTCTAGTTGGTGTAGCTCCAAACGCCATCACGATCTCAACCGTTCTTCTTATAACTCCCCATTACTCACGCACCCGAGGTACCTCTTTAGCCCTTCCCTCCATGACATCTCCGTCATGCAAGTTGGGGGTAGCCTATGATAGTCATGCCATTTTCAACCCAACAGCACGACGCTGCCCGAGATGTGGCACACACATACCAAGACTTATGACAATAATAATAATCATTCAAATCTCAAGAGGCCAACCTTTCACATTGACTATCTCCCGGCTTATCAATAATCAATTATCACAGGAGGACAACAAAGTAGGTTGCCTATCTCCCGGTTCATCAATAATCATCATTTCAACAACATATCATCAAATAAACAATTAACAACTCAACGACTAAGTTAGATGACAAAGTAGGCCATCAAACTTAATATGCATTAAACACACAATCAAACCGTAATCTAACCATCAACATCTCACAATTCAATCACTCAAACACCACCCAAACATCTAAAGGCATAATTCAACATTTTAAAGAAAGACAACCCAAACTTCTAAAAGTCATAACTTACACTCTACTAATCCGATAACCTCCAAACCAGTTTCTATCACTCACCCACTCAATCAACTATATTAGCCCCCTCAGAAACCAACCATAATCCATCCAAATCAAGCCCAACAACCCTAAAACCTCAATGCACCTAGGCTGAAATTTTTGGACTTTCACCTCGACATCACAATCAAAATTTCAGCATTACAACATTACTACCACGTATTTAACAAACTTTTACAAGCTAACAACAATTGATTCCAACCACCACAACTCCAATTATTCAACAAATAGCCAACAACTCAATTTTAATACCCAAAAGAAAAACAAATTCATGCTACAACGGTTCAAAACTTATATAATCGCATATAACTGATCCTTAGCAACCACTGAGCAATAATATAACATCAATTCAACATTCTAAAGGTTCAAAATTCAATTATACGCAAAAACATAAAAATGACATTTTGAGATCTAGAATTTTTCTCTCACCTTTGATGTGTTTTGATGCAAGAAAGATATAGAATGGATGCCCAACAAGGGCATTCAAGCTTTGGTTGACAAGATTTGGCTTTGAATTACAACTTCTAATGAAAAATTGCCTTTGAAAACCTTGAAATTTCTTTCTCTTTTCTCTCCTATGGCTCTCGGCCTTGTGTGTGTGAGTGAGTGTATTTTTGTGCTTTGCTAATGTGTGTTGATGAAATATATACAAAGGTCAAACAAAATAAAAATAGTCAAAGTTGACACTTAGTTAATTTTTTTAGTCTTTTAATTGTTTTCTAGTCTTTTAATTTAATTTTGGACTATTTCTTGCTCAAAACATTAAATTGGCACTTAGACTATTTCTAGATAATTTATTTTAGGTGACAAAAAGTTTTACATGCAAACATTTTCCCCTGATTTGGTTTAAAACTCGATTTTTGTAAAAAAAAAAGTGTAAAAACCTTTAAAATTTCAAAGTCGATTTAAAATCCGTTTTAATCACACACGGGTCTATTAATATCCGAGTACTAGGTTTTAAAACGTTTAAAATACCCTTGTAAAAATTTTAGCTGATGTGCGTCCAAAACACTATTCATAAAAATCGGTAATAAAATTTCTGATTCCGTTTTTGATAAAAATTTCATGAATGCACACATAGCATGTATTAGGAATATAAATCACATATTTAGCACATTCTAACTCATATAACACATAAACAGGTCAAATCACGTAAATTGAGATAAAGACACAAAAATCGAGGTAAAGACATGCAAATTGAGGTAAAGACAAAATATGGGGTCTCACAGGTAAGGTTATAGGTCCAAGGGTCACTCCTTCCATTTTTATCTGTCATATCCTAGATAACTTACTGCACTTCCCCGTGATGGCTAACCTCCTTCTTTATTTCGGGGCTTGGCGTAAGGGCAATGGCTTTACAAGCATACAAACTTTTCTCCGGGTATTATTTCTGTTGCAAGCAAGGGGTTAGGCTCGAAGCAACTAGGCTATTAGGGATCCACGACCTTTCTTCCATTTCTCAATATCAACTCCTGATTCTCGCTCTATTTATATCTCCATTGATATAAACAAGTATTTCGTTTCGCTCGTACGTTCAATTTAATCACTTCGTAACCTTTACTTGATCACTGGACGAAGTTACCTTTGCTTTCAATCTGTCTTGTGTCACGTAAACAAAACTCACTTG
Source organism: Ehretia macrophylla (assembly GCA_037974665.1). Lineage (NCBI taxonomy): Eukaryota > Viridiplantae > Streptophyta > Magnoliopsida > Boraginales > Ehretiaceae > Ehretia > Ehretia macrophylla. The sequence continues at coordinate 75,285,159 of CM075773.1, forward strand.
TTGGCTTACACAACTAGGCGTTAGGAGCGTAGAAACGAGAGTGGGAAAAACGAGTGTAATATACTTTACATGAGAGGTCAAGAGGCGGTACCCGTATGGTTACCACCTAAAGTGGCTCTAGACTTTCCACTCAGGCATAAAAACGGTTATTGACAAAACTTAAGGATTAAGCTTTGTATGGGAAGTTGCCACATGTCTGTAATAGGAACCGAGTTGTAAAAAGCAAGAGTTTCATCAGCATCGAGTTCTTGAGCCCACGGAACGGGGAGTGTTAACGAGTCACTAACCTATAATGCACAAGAGTCACGTACCCCTTAGTTTGGGTAAAGCTTCCTAAACCTCGCGATTCGACCATTGGAGCTGAGTCAATCTTGCCAAATTGATAACTTGAATATCTAGGTCTGTCTTATAGAATTGCCATGGAACTTGCTTTCCAGATCGTACCAATTGTTAATAGAGTTTGGAGGGATGTTCATATACCAGGGGAAGGCCAATTTAGTAAGATAGTTAGCAAAGAGCCTCAACTTTAGGTAGTCCTTGGACCTAGCTTCCCCGCACTGGACCGAGAACCAAGCTATATACTCAATAGTCGACTTCTTCTCCTCACTGAAAAAGAGAACAAACTCTGGCACCTTATACCCCTTTGGAAACTGATGAACTCGATCGATCCAATTAGGGTTTCCTAGCCGTCGGTCTCAGATGGACGAGACAAAGAACGCAACTCAGGGGGCGATACTGAAGATAATAAGTCAAGGACACTGGCTACTCCATCAACTCAATTTCTTTGCGTGAGGATGCCAGTCTGAACTTTCAATCTTTTGTAGGATCATCTCCTTGATTGGCATTCTGATCCTGGTTATTCATAGATAGTCGGCACTTTGAGTCATAGGCTATCGACCATTCCTGATAGCTGCAGCTCTGCCCTTTCCCTATATGGGGTTCTATACTTGAGATCGAGGAGAGATGAGAGAATTATACGAGACTAACTTGATGGTCTTTATGCGAGCACATCATCTCTTCTGAGTAGAGTAGTGTGTAGGAACTAAGCATACGCTAGAATCATGCGCATTAAGGGCTACTTCCACTAGACAATTCTCTTCCATGGGACTATTCTTGCAATCTGACTTGGGACTATTATTCAACTACTAGGACTACTACTGATGACTGACTGATCCAGAGAGCTCAGATTGACAGTTAGGTGGTTCGGTTGCTTCAAAGGAAGGGGTTCTTCGAAGAAAGATTCGGGTGAGGAAGAAGGTTGTGAGTTATGTGCGCGCTGTGCCCTTTTGGTTGGAGCGTTTTGCTTTGCCACTGATCTCGAGTCAAGAAGGGGCATAGCGTGTATACCTGAAGTGATAAAATTACACATGAATGCCATAAATCACCACAAGAAGCTTATTAGTAACGTCAGGGTTGCACTTGCCCTGGCTCCCCCCATATGTATCCCAAGTCGCGAAGTTCAACTGAAAGTTTAAATATAATTCTATATCAGTTGTGGTGGTTTGCTCCCTCCAGCTCGTTGATCTATGGGCATACGGTTCTTTTCTAGAAATTGCATCGAAACCGGCACTTGCCACTGACCGGAAAGCTGTGTACTTGAAGTAGTTAGAGAATAAAATGAAGAGTCGATTTCGTCTTGACCTTGATGTGATAGGTCTTGCATCGTATTTGCCTAACGAAGCATTCCACATAAGTCACCATGTTAAATTACATTCGTTCGGATGGTTCCAAAACATTGATCGAAGTATGCCCCGAACCACCCCTCTCCCTTATGGAAGTCTGCTTTTCAAAAACAATAAGGAGATTCGGACTTAGACCCTCATAAATCTCTTTCGCAAAGTAAACATCTATTTCTCAAAAGAAGGGGCTAGCTATATGCTTAAAAGAGGGGAATCCGCACTCCTATCTATCTATTGAACTTATTTACTCGTCTTGAAGAAAGGCTAACCCTTGAGCTTCGGCTACCTGCGAAACCCTGTATTCGATTCGTTATATACTGTTCTTTCTTGGAGAGTGAATGGGGTCCCAAACATCTAGTTGATAGTGACGTTTCTACCTTGATTATTTGCACTTCCCAGGTTGAGTTAGTCAGTCAGGGCCAGGTTCCCATAAAGGGCTTCCACCTCAGCCTATTGGTGGCCCGCCCAATGTTAGCATTCAGCTCGATTCTTATCCCTAGTCTTGAAAGGTGGACACCGCCCGCCTTGCCCGGGCTTTAGAAACCCCATCGAAGTCTAATTCCCATTCCAGGCCGTCCTATTCGCTATCCAAATGAGTCCCAATCTAGGAGAAGGGGATGGGGGGAGGCCCCATCTGTTTCAGAAGGTCCGGAGATTCATTTCAAAAAAACAGGAATGTTCGAGCAGTTAGTCCACATGTCCCTAACTAACTTGTTCTTTATTGCTTTCTCATTCAATCGATCTCCCTGTAAGTCGCCGACTCCTGCATTTTACAAAGGGACCAGCAGACTACTGATTTCAGGCGGGTCTAAACTATCAGAATCTTGGTTCCCCATGAGCTTTCGGCCCACCTAGTCCCAATCAACAAAAACGAGTTTCCTTATATATGAACTCTCATATGGCCTATTGATTTGGGGTCCAGAACCAAAAAATGGATTTAGCCCTTTCTGGAATAGGATATGGAGAAGATTCAATCTTTCCCTTATTTCATAACTCGGGCACCTAGTTGGCCCAACCATTCCATTCCTTTAGATTTCAGCCTCTCTTCAGTAGTAGGTCTGCTATGAGCAACAAGCCACATGAAGGAGTTGGCCATCAACCATCATTTCAGCTTACAGATTCTATTCCATCTGGTCTCCTAAGTTCTGACAAGGGTCTACCTTAGTAGAATCCCCTCCTAACAAAGAATGGAAGAAGGTTCTCCCTATCTCCCTACACTGGGATGTCCTGATCATTAGAGCATCCTATCGTCCACAAGGCAATCTTTCCTCTCAAGAAGAAGGGCTTGAACGAGAAGTTTGTTTCGTCATTTCCCTTTAATATTCTATAGGACTGCACACGTGTAACTTACTATCAGTGTCCAAAAAAAGAATATTTCTATAATAACACATAATGGGATCATCACTAGGTCTAATAGACAGGATCTTTCCAGCCATACTGAGTTCTTCCAATAGCGCATATCCAGCTTTATCGTTGAAGATTACTTTATCATTTCCTCTTGTCGAAATATATACTTCATTTAAGAATCTAGAAAAGGCTATCCCAGGAAACCTTTTGGGAAACTCACGATCGAAGATGTCCACTAAGACTATATTGAATAAGACCCTCATGATTTCACCCACAGGTGGCATACCGCCAAAGCTTATATCTGATCTATGATTTCCATCATCATCAATGATAGGGAGATTCAGTAAAGATGAAATGAGTTTATAAACTGAACCATCTCCAACAAAAGGCTTAACCTTATCTAAAATCAGACTGATTGGAATCATCCTTAATGAAGCCATTAAGTCAAGCTTGTACAATCTATCGACATTTCCCATTTGTTTTAGATTGTAATAAAAGGTATGAAGTAACTCGACCGATAGGGAGAAGGAATCCACCTCATTTTCAAATCGGTAACCTTCTTTAGGCAAGCGACCATTTGAAAGACGAAATAACATTAGGGATAATCCCATTAACACCAATACATCCTATTTATCTGGCATAACCACATTAATCATATCTAGATCAGAGCCAGTCCCAAGCATGATATCGGGACAATCTGGTAGCGTATCATGTAAAAACAGAGTAAGACCTTCCTTCTTTATGAACTTCACTTTTAGTGGTGATAGAACATATAAACCAGATACTATTTTTTTGTTGAATAAGAGCTAATTTCTCGTGAGACATACTAAATTGAAGATTCTCCATCAAATCTTTATAGATAAAGTCAATATCAGCAGACAACTGTACAAGTGAACATTCTACTGTACTATAATATCTAATATTAAGAATGGTATGCTAAGGAAGAAACATAAAAGATGAACTATGAATAGAAACTAGACTACTCTTATAATGTGTGCTTACTCTAATCATAATCATCCTATAATTGTACATTAATTGCATCTGAAACGTTAGGAACTATAACGATCGCTAGAAAGAAAGCAACCATCAAACCTAAACCTACAGCCTTAACCACATGGCCGCTAGCAGGGATTGTTATCTCTGCAAAAGGTTGCTCATTCCCAAAGGCCGACTCCACCGATGTAGAAACGTCATTTGTTTAACAAAACCAACCCTATAAAAGCCTGGCGCATAATAATTGATATTCAAAAATTGATCATACGACTCCATAGATGTGAATACACTGCCACCATTGGCTATGGCTGAGTCAGGCACAAACCCATACCACACTGTACAACCAATGCTCAAGCTGACCAAAATCAAGAAACGCCCATACATACCGTCATAATGAGTAATTACCTCCACCAAGATTTTACTTCACTTTTCGGTGATCAAACCACGCAAACCGAAACTAGAACTGCTATAAGGAAACAAGTAAAACTCATAAAGAGGTCTTCTATTATATGATAAACCAAGTGAATAACTTAAAAAAGAAAACCTATCAAAAGATTCAGGGAACTTCAATTCTTGAAGTAAGAACTCAGATTGACCAGGAAGAAAGTGAAAACCAAACCCCATTTGAATGTCATACGACTTGAATGATAATTCTTCAAGAAAATGGCTAGGGAGCTCTATAAAAGGAACTCATAGTTGGTCAATAATATATTGGCTCCAAAGTGAATGTGTCCAACTTCGTAATAAACGATCAGAGATACCAAGATAACCATAAGACGGAGGTTGACTCATAGAAGAAAATGAAGACGAAGGTAGCACTAGACGTGTAGAAGATGATGATGGTTGGACCTCACTCGTAGAAGACGAAGAACCACCAGTGTCCTCATCCAAAGTTAGTTCGTCGAACTCCTTACATAGAGCAAACATTTGGAGGTTATCTATCTCACTTAATAGATTACGTAATGATATTTTATCCATGTTCCTTATCATTCTTTTTTGTAGAGTAAATACTAGGGATTTTCCAGCATCCTTATGGAAAGGCGTTCCTGCTCATATGGAAAGGCATTCCTAATTCTATGGCTAGGCGATCCAGCTCCTATGGCTTTCCTGATCATATGTATGGGTGATCATTCTTATAAGGATAATATATTATGGTGTCGCAACCCTGGTAGACCCATCAGTCTTCTTTTATACTTTGGATCTTGCATAGAGAGGAACTCGGGCTCTCACATCTGAATACATACAACAAGAGAATGGCATAGAATAGAACTTGTGTTAATGTTAATCTCTATCCCTGGGATTTTCCTAATGGTGCCATTACCCAAGTGATAAAAGGACTGATGTATCCCTCTAGCTTAGTTACTAGAGAACGACATCGGTATTTACTCTAAAGGGTGCCAATAGATAGTAGGGACTTTTTGTACGAGATGGGTCTGCGTACTGTGACTCAAACCATTCAGGAGTGACCTGGTTTTTCGCTGGTCCCTTGTATTTTAGTACATTGCTTCCATCTATTGTCATGTAGAAATAGGATTTCGGTGCTAAAAAGTAGCCTTTCATGACTTTGTCCTCTAGCTTAAACTTACCTAAGACAGAAGAAGAAACCATTTCAGTAGGTAGTGGCTGACCAAGCACAACTAAGTTTGTGTCTGTGTAGTAGCTGTCCTCTCTTGAGATATAAGGGTACATATAGATCCTAGCACAAGCAGTGATCGCAGCAGCTAGTTGGACAACTGAGTTCTTCGGTGGGTTCCAATAATCTAGGCTAGTCCCGGTATTTCTATGGTAGGCAACGACGTATTTGTTCTCTCTAAGCATCTCACCGAATATTAAGTCACTATGCCTGATCAAATGTTTGTATCGATCTTCATCGCAGACCTCGATTATCGTGCTTTTAAGGTTAATGTCAAATCTACTGTATAGCGAATTCATAAGGATCTTGTACACATAGGCCATGGCATCATTACCTTTTTTTCCTTGCCTCTAACCTACTCTCAAAGAGTGAGCTAACAAACTCCCTGAATGGGTTTTCCTTCCTCTCAAAGAGGTAGCCTGAGATTGGGAGCACAGTGTAGCCTAGGCCTCTTGCATACTTTAACTTCTCGCTATAGTAGACTCTAACAAATTCCCCGGTTGGAAAGATGAGAGTCTTATTCTTTTCTCGATAGGGTAGAAAAGGCTTCTTGATAGTCTTCGGACATACCACATATGCCTCAATAAAGCCACACATCTTGTCTAAATCCTGATCTTCTAAATTACCATGCTAGACAGGCTTACCTCTAGGCATTGGAAATTCCTTCATTACAAAGGGAAATAGAGAGTTTACATCATAGTAGTATAGGTCCTCGCCATATGGCTTGTATGTATCTGTATGACCACCGTAGTAGGCATGCCTTATAAAGCTATCTTCATTCTGGTTTGGGATGTGGATTGGCTTAGGGCCCAAGCAAGAGTTACTCAAAAGGATATGATTCGATAGCCCTTATCACTCAAATTCCCGAATCACGAACCACAAACTCATAAACCACTACTTGAATTCGATATGTTGACATCCCAAACACCAATGGGTACTCCGGATGTACCCAAACCTACGACCCAACACCCCTTGGCAATCTCCAGACCAGGTGAATGTGGGAATAGCTACGGAGCTAGAACAACCAACTCTGGCAAGCCCTATGCCACCCAGAGAGGCTCATCACATCCGTGCAAATGATAAGGTTGTGCAACCATCGATTCGATTACACCATAGCAATAATAGTAGCAATAAGACAATAAAAAAACACATAATTGAGGGACAACAAAGTAGGTTGCCCTCACACACAATATGGTAACCAATAAGCACACACTACTTTAACAATTATACTAAATCACACAATCTATGAGCAAGAAAATAAACTATTATGCACATAAGGATAAAAACTCCCTCACCTTGGATTAGGCTAAATATGCAAGAGAATAGCTTAGATTCACTCCAACCCTCCTTGAATTAGCTCAAATGTGCAAACCCCTAGCTTGTTCATATAGGTACAACACTTTAGCAAATAACTCACAATACCCAGAAAACTAGCTTCACAAGGACACTTCATAACTTCATTTATACCCAAAGCATTTTCAACTAAAACTGTAACATAACACTTAACACATATAGATAAACCAACTCATTAGCATTTAGCTTGTTATCTTATCCCAACTTCTAGTTAGCAATTTAGTCTTTTAATCATACAATGATAACCAACAAGCCTTAATACAATCTTGTATATTTACACTTAAACCACTCATATTCTTTTAAGCTAACAATTTATTTAGCAAACAAACTAAACTCTCAAATAACATAACTAGCATTCCAACTACTTTAAAAAGCTATAGCAATATAAGGAAAACACGTACAATACAATTAACAAACAATATAGCAATACAACAATATAACAAGATACAAGCATATTTCAACAAAGTAGTCAAATCACTCAGTTCCCAAACTTCACTAATAGGTTACACAAGCTATACAAATGCAATTAAACACTTTAATAATCAATTACAATCCAATTACCAACATGTTCTCAACTTTTTATAAACTAATCCCTTTAGTCCCAATTCAGGCTCATACAAAACGGAACTCAAGAAAACCACAATCCAACCATTCCATGCATCTAAGGACACTTTATGACACTCTTTTAAGCTAGGCAATATCATTTTTATTCACATCTACCATAAAAGCTCCAAAAGCCCTATAGTCATTTTACACTATAACTAGCAAATTCGGTCAACATAACAACGACATAATTGCTTCATAAATACCACCTAGCATATCTAAAACTATCTACACACTCAAACATGCCCTGGTCAACACTTCGTTCATATGACCCCTTTGGCCTCATTCAATATTTTCAAGTTCTAACTAGGTTATAACCATTTAAATGTTACATTTAGCATTCTAGATGCTTATGGCACCTCCTAATCAAAGTGATAAAACACACAAAAAAGAAAAAAACCCCAAAGCTCAAAACAAGTCAAGCTAGAACCTCACGAAGACATGTCCATTTTTTTATTCTTCTAACAAAACCTTAAATTAATAAGTTTGGTTACCTATGCTAATGGGCTCCAAAGTTTCTAATTTTTATGTATAAACATAGCTCTTCAAGTTTAGATAATTTTAGGCTCAAACATAACTCAATTATGATCTAAATTCCACAAGTTACGACCATTTCCGTGCAACGACGCCTAACTATACTGCTCTAGCAATTTTCCAGACACATTCTAAAATGGCTAAATCGGAGGGTCAAAATGTTAGAATTAGCCTTAGTACCTGAAATTAACATTTGCTCTAAACTGCCCAATCTAGCTGCCATATAAAGTTCGTTAATTTCTGAACATGTTTACTATGTTAAAAAGGCTTCCAAAGTTGGCAGCAGTACACTATCCAGAATCAGGGCTTTGCTTATTTATCAATTTCTCTTGCATTTAGCTAACTATGGTCAACACTCTAGCATGTATAACATTCTTACACTTCATTTGGACATTGTTACAAACACTTAAGCTACACCACTAAGTTAGCTTTAGAAAAATCTTCAGCTACATTCAAAACACATACATAAGCTAGCAACACAAGCATTAGAGAACTTCTACACCATTAATAGCTAGCATATGAAGCATTATAAGCTATATATCATCATTTAACAACAATTCATAAATTTACTTTAACAATAAAACAAGAAACTATGCATATATACATGATCCTCTCACCTTGAACAAGCCAAAAATGGAAGGAATTTGCAAGAGAAGTCTTGATTCATGCTAAAATTGCTCTAAAAAGCCAAGCCCTAGCCTATCTCTCTCATGTTTTTCCTCCATCTCTCTCTGCTGATTATTTTCATTCATTTTTGTTATGTTTAGTTTTGTTATTTTAACTAATAGGTATATATGTATATATTAGTTAGATAGATAGATATATAATATAATGGGTTGGGCTTAAAATATAATGTAATTGAGCTAAACATCAAGGTAGAAAACTAATTAGAAATACTATAGGCCCAAAACAACTAAAATATTACTATTCACTCGGGGACACTAAACACATTTCTTTTTCTCATGCTCGAGACATGCAATGCACATTCTAACAATGAACGAACACATTATTTATGAATTATGTTAGGGGAAAAATATCAAATTCGAAAAACAAACTAGTTTAAAATTTGTCCCAGACTCAAGTTGAACATAAAAATTTAAACATATAAAAGTAAATAGGGCTAAATAAAGGGCAAATAAGGCAATTAAGAAATTATAGTAATTAAATATTATAATAAAAAAGTCCCTTTGGCTCGGGCGTTACAACATGTTCATCAAATTGTTTACGAAAAGATAAAACATTTGTGAAAACCCTTCATATTCTTCTATCGCTGGGCTAGTTGTAGCTCACCCTTTTTCCCTACCATTTCAGGTAAGGTAGAGTGTAATACCCGAGCCCGATCATGCATTTACAAGTATTTATTTATATTTATTTCTTTCGTTATTTTTGAAAAATGTACCTTTGTGATTATTTGTCTGCATTTAATCTATAGTTAATTGTCTTACTATTTAAAAATCAATTGGTATTACGATTAATAGTAACCTATTATTAAGTGTTCTTATAACATTAAGCTTAGGGTCATTACAGGGATGTAAAGCCCTATATCATGACCAGGTAAAACTTTTCAGCTGCTTACAAGAGTATGGGTGATTTCCTTTAACTTTTCTGGCCATTTCGACTGTTTTTCCAATTTTAAGGGTTTTTGGTCAAGAAAAAGGGTTTCACTTCAGGGCCTATTATAGGAAAATCAGGATCCCGCCGCGAAAAACGAGCTTACACCATTGGGTTTCTTTTTAACTTGTACTACTTAACGGCGAAGTTTGACAAAAGTGCATCCCGGCCAGAAAATATGAAAATCGGGACACCTGTGCGTAAAACGAGCAAAAAACGGAATGTTAGTGCCACTCCGGGAGAGTGACACGTGTCTCGAGACACGTGTCACACATGCATGGACATGCCACACATGCGAGACACGTGGAAGGACATGGTCCCCCCTTGTGTCGGTCTTGAAGGCCTATATAAGGGGTCACTTGACCCCCTGTAAAAAAGGGCAAACATTTTTCTCTGATCCGATTCTACTAAATTATATCGATTTAGTTTAGTTAACGTTTTGAAAGTTTCTAAACCGGTCCGAGTCTTTTTTAACTTTTGGTATTTTGAGGCAAGGGTTTTATTGCTTTACTTATTTATGGTATCTACACGTTATTAGTATATCCCTGTTATGCTTAAATTTGTCTACTAGATGGGTAGTTGTGTTGAAACCCCAGTTTGAGTGATAGTCAGGTAGCTATCGGATCTCAGATGTTGTAACACCTTTTTGTATTGGAATTATTGTATAAAGACTTGTTCTTGAATAATTCTTTATTTATTGTTCCTTCTTATCGAAAGTTATGATGACATAGATTCTGACCTCGTCTTGAGAAGGGCCGGGTTGGGGTCGTTACAGGTGGTATTAGAGCTTAGATAACTCATAAGCCGGGATAGGATCTTCGGATAGTGGGTAGTCGTCTTTTAAGGATATGTGTTTGGCATAATCATATGTGCTCAATGTGCTCATTTGCTAAGTGTGAATCTATTTTCTATAAGTTGCATGTTTAATTGTGCTGAAGTTGTTAATTGTATACATGCATTACCCGTAAAATGGTAAGTAGTCCCCTCTCCCCTGAAAGTTTCGGCTAGTAACGGATCTTCTCAAATACGAATCAACCGAAGAAAGAACAGTTGATCGGTGGTTTGTGCTAATCTAGAAACAGTATTCAATACTCGGTGCTTGATCGGCCATTGGTATCTTTTTTCAAATCTTCACTCGAAATTCTTGGAATTCTTAACTAGTATTTTCTCTGGACTTCTTACTTATTGGATTTATGAAGATGAGCCTTTATTTGGCATTCATATTGTCTTTATTTAGCGTCTATATTGCCTTTATTTGACATTCAGGATTTCTGGGTATTCTCACGTGGTATTCCTATATGGTGTTCTTTAGTATTCTCATCCGGGTATTACTATTCAAGGCTCATGTTTGAAATTCTTACTTGGCATCCGGTATTCAATCTCGTGTAGTAGACCGGAGAAACTGGAGAAGTAAATTGAGAGGGCGCAATTTTTATAAGGGGAGGAGAATGTAATACCCGAGCCCGACCATGCATTTACAAGTATTTATTTATACTTATTTCTTTCGTTATTTTTGAAAAATGTGCCTTTGTGATTATTTACCTGCATTTAACCTATAGTTAATTGTCTTACTATTTAAAAACCAATTGGTATTACGATTAATAATAACCTATTATTAAGTGTTCTTATAACATTATTTAGGGTTATTACAGGGACGTAAAGCCCCATATCATGACCAAGTAAAACTTTTCAGCTGCTTACAAGAGTATGCGTGATTTCTTTTTAACTTTTCGGGCCATTTCGACTGTTTTTCCAATTTTGGGGGTTTTTGGTCTGGAAACGGGGTTTCACTTCATGGCCAATTATAGGAAAATGGGGATCCCGTCGCGAAAAACGTGCATACGCCATTGGATTTCTTTTAACTTGTACTACTTAACAGTGAAGTTTGGCAAAATTGCATCCCAACCCGAAAATACAAAAATCGGGACACCTGCGCGTGAAACGGGCAAAAAATGAAACGTTAGTGCCACTCTTGGAGAGTGACACATGTTTCGGGACACGTGTCATACATGTGTGGACGTGCCACACATGCGAGACACATGGAGGGACACGTATCCCCCCTTGTGTCGGCCTTGAAGGCCTATATAAGGGGTCACTTGACCTCCTGAAAAAAAAAGGCAGACACTTTTCTCTGAGCCGATTTTACTAAATTATATCGATTTTGTTTAGTTAACGTTTTGAAAGTTTCAAAATCGATACGAGTCTTCTTCAATTTTCGGCATTTTGAGGTAAGGGTTTTGTTGCTTTACTTATTTATAGTATTTGCACATTATTAATATATCCTTGTTATGCTTAAATTTGTCCAGTTAATTGATAATATATATTGCCCGATTTATTTGATAGTTTTAGCATAAGGTAAGCAGAGATACTGCTCAAATATTTCCAGAAATGTTATACATGTTATTTGCATGCCGTCATAATGCCCAATTTATACTTGGAAATTGCTTTATTATAGCCGTTATTCTATTGCCAAGAAAATGTTTATTACTTGACTGAGGCAACCACTTTAGTTGATCCTCATATGATATGTTGTGTGTTCTATGACTACTTGTGCATGCTTGTGTGTACTTGGGGGTTGTAACCTCAGGCACGATAGTGTTTCACGAACGTCGGGAAGCATAGGGCTTGCCGGTGATCCCGTGACTATCGTGGTCCTAGTCCCTCTCTCATTTGACATTCCACCATCGGATAGTTGGATAGTAGATTTTGGATACAATCCGGAGTATCCTCTTGGGAAAGATAAGAAGTTGGAATTGTGATCAAGGTTGGCTACCTTGTGAAATAACTGACTTGTTCCTACTCTCGCTTGGTACCACCCTCGGAGAGTAGTGTCCTACTCTCGTTTGGCATTCCACCCTCGGAGAGCAGGCTGATATGTGTTGTGGTTATATGTCACTAAATGGTACTGTTATTAATACGGGATTCGAATGTGATAATAATTTCTACTGGTTATCATATGTTATTATATCTTTTGTGGATAGTTGGTTAACACCTACGTGAATTGCATCATGATTTGGAAAAGAGACTGACTAGAAATGTTTTCAAACTCTTCTATTACATCCTCACTGAGCTTCCCCAAGAGCTCCCCTTCTTTTCTTCCCCCAGTGCAGGTACAACTTAACTTGAAATGGAAATTGACTTTATATGCTGAAGTTGAATATTCACATGCTCGAAGTTCCCTGCCTATCATGTTTAGACCCAAGTTGTGGAAGTTGGAGTTTGCTTGTATCACTCCCGGGTAGATGGGTAGCTATGTTGAAACCCCAGTTTGAGTGATAGCCGGGTAGCTATCGGATCTCAGATGTTGTAACACTTTTTTGTACTAGAATTATTGTATAAAGGCTTGTTCTTGAATAATTCTTTATTTATTGTTCCTTCTTATTGAAAGTTATGATGACATAGATTCTGATCTAGTCTTGAGAAGGGCTGGGTTGGGGTCGTTACATAGAGCCCGAGCAGGCCTCCCAAAATGTTGGTGAAACTCATTGGTGTGACATTGAGGATTTCTGCCTTATGTGATCACTACCTGTTGATGTACCTGAATTACTTAATATACAACTTATTCTTTTGGAAAATTATTATGTAACGCAATATTTCTATTCTTTTGAGACCTAGAAACCTGAATGTTGGTTAGTCATTATGCTTGAACGGTGGTTCAAGGTCTTGTACATATGTAACAAGATATGATTCCCTATCTAAGGCCGAGGATATTGGCAGACTCTTGAACTCTTATGGAATTTATATGAATGAAATGGTTGTCAGATCATCAATTATAGATTTTAGGGTTACGAAAGTCACGTACCGGCCTTAGCCTTCGCAGGTGTCCGGGTTAGGACGTGACACTTTCTTTAGGGGAATGACAATGGCACAAAATTTTCTTGGGATGAAATTTGCAAACCACTTGACAAATGTGGTTTAGGGATTAAACCCCTTGAAAAAGAAAACAAAATATCCATCATGAAACAGTTCTGGCATATGTACCATGATAAGGATTCTCTTTGGGGGATATGGACCAATAATTTTCTACTCAACCAAAAAAGCATTTGGAGTATTGATATTCCAAAAGATGGGTCATGGGCTTGGAAGAAGTTGTTGAAACTCAAAACAATAGCTAACAAATATATCGGGCACAAATTGGTAAAGGAGCTAAGACTTTTCTTTGGTGCGATTGTGGTATATGAGGGGTAGACTTATTGACTTGTTGAGCCCAAATCTTATTACAGCTTCTAGAATTGGCTTGCAAAGCCAAGTCAATACTGTCTTCTGGAATAGAATTTGGCATTGGCCCAAAGTTCTTGATCATGCAGGTATTGGAGCTTACAACATCAACATTGCTCTGATGGATGAGGACTGTTGCTGGTGGAATATTGGAGTTGAAGGGAATTTTAACTCAACCACTACTTGGGAGGAAATTAGAATAAAGCATCCTAAGGTTGACTGGTTCCATTTACTTTGGAAACCATCTTTTATTCCAAAGTTCAGTTTTTACAGTTGGTTAGCAATCAAGGACAAACTCCTCACTAAGAATTGCTTGATTAGTTAGGGCATTAAAGTTCAGGGCCAATGTAGTCTATGCCACATCATGCAGGAAACAAATGAGCACATTTTTTTCGAATGCCATTTTAGTCGAAGAGTATGAAGGGAATATATATAAGCAGTCAAGTTAACTATACTAGGGATCCAATGGGATAGAGTACTCTAAGGTTGTAGCAAGGCGGGAAAAAGAAAAACTCTACATGCTATGCTACTCAAGCTTTATTTCACAGCTTGTGTCTATTATTTGTGGGCTGAGCGAAATGTTAGGATTTTCAAGAATGAATTCGTCAATGAAGATTAGGTGCTACGAAAGATCAAAAATCAATTCCGATGGAAGATGTTATTAGAGAATAAGGTTATAAACAATCGAAAAAATAGGGAGTTATGCGAGTTGTGGAATCTTAAAGATATGATTTAGTTGTTTCAAGGTTTCTTTTTTTGTTTCGCTTGTAAATGACACAAATGTATTTGGCTTGCCAAAGTTTTTTGATGTGGAATGAAATTGCTTTACTTGTTGACCAAACAAAAAAAAAAAACTTCCAAGAGTAGTTTTTTAAATGGATGTTGCCCAAAGTGTTAAAATTTTGGGTGTCCCAAGATAGTTATGTCCTATTTGTGCAAGGATAAGTTGCATATTTGATGCATCAAGTATTTGCTGTAAGAATATAACCAATTTCCCAGAAACGTCTTAACAACAATCAAGTAGAAAGACAACACTACTCGTTATCACAATTCAATATAACACTTACAAGATAATCGTCCCACCGTGCGCTCTCAAGATTAGAGCTTCAATGGCTTCTGGACTTACAAGAAGAATACAAGAAAGAAAGACTAACTTAGGATTGTGTTTGGAGTTGTGTTGTGGGTAAAAATGATGAACTAATGCATGCCTATTTATAGAATTCAGTTAGCCCGCCACAGGAGACTTTCCTATCAAACATTTCAATCTTGGTTGGCTTTACCAACCATGTTCAAAGTATTAGCCACCCATATTTATCACATGGGTGGCTACAATTAACCACATGGGTGGCTAGCATCCAAGTCAACTTCTAGGAAGTTTCCTTTGGTCAAGTTGGCTAACTTTAGCATTGTATCATCCCGACGTCATCTTAGGTAATTCCAAATTTCCGAACTTCTTTCTTGTAGCCATCGCGATCTCTTTTGACCTCATCGACGTTTAAGTCGGAATCATTAATTTATGCTACCATATAATTAACGATACTTATTATGAAGAGGTGGATGTTGACATATATCAACACCCCCCCCCCTCAATGTTCACCTCATGTTGACTAAGCTATTGGGCCAACACCCAATGTTTGAAGATGCTTGCTCAATTGGATGCTCCCTAACGCTTTAGTGAAGATATCTGCACAATTATCTTCTGTAGGGCAGTACTCCATGTAGATTTCACATTCCTCAATCAGTTCCCTCACATAGTGATACTGAATCTCTATGTGTTTTGTTCTAGCATGAAATACCGGATTCTTTGACATGGCTATACAACTTTGACTGTCACATTTCAACATTGTTGCTTCCTCTATTGGAATGCCAATATCAGTCATGATGCGTCGTAGCCAAACAGCTTCACAGGATGCTACACAAGCAGCCTTGTATTCTGCCTCCGTTGATGAAAGTGCAACGGTGGGTTGCTTCTTACTAGCCCATGAGATGACTCCACCACCGAATGTGAATACGTAACCTGTAACAGATTTTCTTGAGTCAATATCACCAGCCCAGTCTGAGTCACAGTACCCAGATAAAGTATCTCTAGACTTGTATGATATCCCATACTCCAGCGTGCCTTTGAGATATTTGAGGATCCACATCCCTGCTTGCCAATGACTTTGTTTCGATTTATTTGAAAATCGACTGAGAACTCCCACAGCATAACTAATATCAGGTCTTGTGTTACAAAGGAAGATTAAACTTCCCACCAACCTTCTGTAAAGCTTGTTATCAACTTGTTCTGAAGGATCGTCAATTGATAACTTTGTATTCACTTCCATCGGGGTGACAACTGGTTTGCACTCGGACATACCAAATGCAGTCAGGAGCTCACGAACATATCGTTGCTGTGAGATGAAGATAGTATGAGATTTTTGCCATACCTCAATTCCCAAGCAATAATGAAGAAGACCAAGATTTGTCATTTCAAATTCTTGGCTCAACCATTCTTGCGTCTTCCGAATATTATCTTCATGGTCACCAGTGATTACAAGATCATCCACATATAGGACTACAATTACCTTCTTTCCTTGTTCACTTAGAACATACAAGTTGGCCTCTGATTTGCTTCTACAGAAACCATGTTGCAAGAAGAAAGAGTCTATACGTTTGTACCAAGCTCGTGGTGCTTGCTTTAACCCATATAAAGCCTTTTTCAATTTGCAGACTTTTTCTTCTTCACCTGGTATTTGGAAGCCAGGGGGTTGTGCAACGTAGACTTCTTCTTCAAGTTGCCCATTAAGAAAAGCTGACTTGACATCCATTTGATGTACAATCCATTCATAATGCGTGGCAGCTGCAACAACTAGCCTGATTGTTGACATTTTTGCTGTTGGAGCAAAGGTTTCATATACATCGAAACCTTCGACTTGCGAAAATCCTTGTGCTACAAGGCGTGCCTTGTATTTTTCAAGACTTCCATCTGCCTTGTACTTCACTTTCCAGATCCATTTGGTGCTGATAATTTTTCTATTCGGTGGCTTTTCAATGATCTCCCAAGTATCATTTTTCATGATACTATCATACTCGGCTTGCATAGCTACTCTCCAATTTGGATCTGACATGGCTTCCTCCACAGTTACCGGTTCTTTTACCGTCTTGATGATTTGGGTCATCAAAGCCATGTTTACTAGTTGTTGTCCTGATCTGTTCTGCTCCTCTATTCTCTTTGATCGTCTTAGTCCATCAGGACGTGGACTATCATCAGTAATTCCTAGATTTCTTCCATCAAAGAGCTGTTGGAACCACTTCGGTTGTGGCTTCCTTGTGGGTACAACAGGTTGGTCTTCAGTCTCCTCATCATTAGAGACTTCTTCATTGTTCAACGGTCGTTGTTCAGGCACTTGGTGGATTACTTCATCAGTTGATGACGAAATGGCAGGACCGCTATCCTCCATTGAGTGTGGTCGCTCATTAAACACCACATCTCGGCTTATGATCACCTTCTTGGCCTCTACATCATAGAGTCTGTATGCTTTAGACTCTTCACTATATCCCAAGAAAATGCCCTTCTTGCTCTTGTCATCCAATTTCTTTCGATTTTCATTTGGAATGTGTACAAAATATTCACACCCAAATTTTCTTAAATGAGACACAGAAGGTTTCGTACTATAATAAGCCTCATTAGGAGTCTTATCATTGAGTGCCCTGGTTGAGCACCGATTGAGGATGTATACCGCTGTGTTGACTGCTTCAGCCCAGAATGTGTCAGGTAGGCCAGCACCTTTCAACATGCATCGAGCCATTTCTACAATTGTTCGATTTCTTCGTTCCACAACTCCATTTTGTTGTGGTGTGTATGGAGCAATCAATTGGCGCTTAATCCCAAGCTTGTTGCAGTAGTTGGTGAACTCTGTAGAACAGAATTCCCCCCCATGATCGGTACGAAGTTTCTTCAACTGAGTTGTGTTCTCATTTGTCATAAGTTTGTGCCACACTTTAAACTTTTCAAGAGCATCAGTCTTGTCTCGAAGGAAGTACACCCACATCTTCCTACTATAATCGTCGACTAACAGCATAAAGTAGGAAGATCCTCCCAATGCTGTCGTAGTCATTTTTCCGCAGAGGTCAGCATGTACCAACTCTAGAGGAGCCTTTGATCGGTTATGACTCTCTTTGGGAAATGACTGTCTATGTTGCTTGCCCAACATACAAGCTTCACATGGTCCTTCAATTTCTTCAATTGAAGGCAAGTCGGTCACCATCTTCTTCATTTGCATTTCCTTTAACACAAGATAGGAAATGTGCCCGAACCTTTCATGCCAAAGTTGACTTGTTTTGGCATCCACGACAGCAGAAAGAGAGCTGATTTCGTAAAGATTATTTTTGCGAATACCTTTACTTACGATATTTTGATCCTTGTCAAGAATCAAAGCTTCCGTCTTCTTGAACCGTACTTCTAGATCATTATTTGTAATAGCAACTACAGATAGCAAATTTCTGGTGATCTGGGGTACAAAGAGTACGTTTGACGGCTTCTTGCTTCCTCCATCTTGAGACACGAGCGAGATGGTTCCAGTGCCCTCAACGGGACACCTCGCATTATTCCCGACGACAACATTCATTGGTTCTTGTAGAGGTTTTATGGAGTCATATAACTCCTTCTTGCTGGTCATGTGTCGGGAAGCTCCACTATCTAACACCCATGCACTTGTTTGATGTACATGTGCGCTAGTACACGTTTTCTCCGATACATCTGTTACAGTAAACAGATGCACTTCCGTTTCAGCCATATTGGCAGATTCTTTATTTCTCCAATTTGGTTTTAAAGTTCCGTTCTTCTCGTCATGGATTCGTTTCCTGCAATCTTTGACAGTATGGCCTTTCTTATTGCAGTAGTAACACGATCCAGAGAACGTCTTCTTCTTTGCTTTCTTCTTTTCTTCTTGGTTACTCCTCGCCTTGGCTGTAAAGGCAGAGTCAAGTTGATTTTCTCTGCTCCTCAGCCTCATCTCCTCCTCCATCAACATGGCAGTGAATTCTTCAAACGTCAAAGGAGGAATGCGAACTTGTGTATTGAGTGCTGTCATAAGGCCGTCAAATTTTGGAGGCAACACTCTAATGCACCTTCGAGCTAGTTCCTCAGTTGATTTGACAATACCAACTGCAGCCATTTGATCACGTAGGTTTTTCATCCTACTGATAAATGACTCAGCTGCTTCATCTTCACTTAATCTCTCAGCAGCTAACTGATTCTCCAAGTTCTGAATGCGAGTCTGGTTCCTTGTTTCATACTGATTTTTCAGTATGTTCCAAGCTTCAGATGCCTTGGTTGTGTGTTGAATAAGAGTGAGGACAGAATCTTGAACACTTGTGACAATTGCACAAAGTGCATCAGCATTTCGTCTCCTCCATTCTTTGACA
The DNA here is from genome assembly GCA_037974665.1 of Ehretia macrophylla. Classification (NCBI taxonomy): domain Eukaryota; kingdom Viridiplantae; phylum Streptophyta; class Magnoliopsida; order Boraginales; family Ehretiaceae; genus Ehretia; species Ehretia macrophylla. Next base: position 75,304,536 of record CM075773.1, read on the forward strand.
AGCTGAGGATCTGGAGGTATGACCTTTTTTGTGTCATCTTCAGCACGGACTGCAGCTGGTTCTGCATCTGTGCCTAACACTGTATCAAGGAGTTCGTAGGAGTCCAGAACTATAGTGATTTTGAACTTCCACAAAAGATAGTTCATGCCATCGAGCTTTCCTTCCGTGAAGGTAGGGGGACGGATACGAATTGTCGGTACTAAACCGGAACTAAAACTGGTAGAAGAAGAACTAGCACCTTGAGTAGTCATAGTTGTTGAGCTTTACTAGACAAGATTGTTGTTAAGAGCCCCTTAAGCTCTTGATACCATGTAAGAATATAACCAATTTCCCAGAAACGTCTTAACAATAATCAAGTAGAAAGACAACACTACTCGTTATAACAATTCAATATAACACTTACAAGATAATTGTCCCACCGTGCACTCTCAAGATTAGAGCTTCAATGGCTTCTGGACTTACAAGAAGAATACAAGAAAGAAAGACTAACTTAGGATTGTGTTTGGAGTTGTGTTGTGGGTGAAAATGATGAACTAATGCATGCATATTTATAGAATTCAATTAGCCCGCCACAGGAGACTTTCCTATCAAACATTTCAATCTTGGTTAGCTTTACCAACCATGTTCAAAGTATTAGCCACCCATATTTATCACATGGGTGGCTACAATTAACCACATGGGTGGCTAGCATCCAAGTTAACTTCTAGGAAGTTTCCTTTGTTCAAGTTGGCTAACTTTAGCATTGTATCATCCCGACGTCATCTTAGGTAATTCCAAATTTCTGAACTTCTTTCTTGTAGCCATCGCGATCTCTTTTGACCTCATCGACATTTAAGTCGGAATCATTAATTTATGCTACCATATAATTAACGATACTTATTATGAAGAGGTGGATGTTGACATATATCAACATTTGCTTCAATTAAGGGATGGAGAAAGGCTACATGTGATAGTGGTCACAACACTATTTGATCTCCACTACTTGCGCTACGAGGAATTTATGGTAGGTGTATTCTTACAAGCTGTATTTTAAATATCAAATGGGTGTGATCTTATATAATGAATTTTAGACAGCGCCTTTTATAGTTTGAAATTTGAGACCAATGTATGATGTCTTGAATAATTTCACGTCATTTGGGAAAAAAAAAGGTGAAGAAGAAGGTAAAAAAAAAGGAAAAGAAAATAAAAATGAGTAAAAAGAAACTAAAAAGGAAAAATTATGAATTCTAACAGCATTCTAATCCTTTACATATCTTGAATTTGGGTGAAAAGGGTTGTGGCCAAATTTAGCATTTACCCCCAGTTTGGATTGCACATGCGAAAGGAAAGGAAAGTAAGGTAGTGACAGAAAAATAAAGGAAATGAAAAAAAAAAAAAATCTCTTGTTTGAATTGTAAATAAATGATAAGGGAAAGGAAATGAAAGAAATTTACCCAGTTTGGATTGCACATGGGAAAGGAAAGGAAAGTAAGGTAGTGGAAGAAAAATAAAGGAAAGGAAAGGAAAGGAAAGGAAATCTCTTGTTTGGATTGTAAAGGAAATGAAGGCCTTCTATTTTATTTTATTTTTATTTTTATTTTTTTGGCGTCAAAATGAAGGCCTTCTCAAGTTAAGGTACATGATAGAAGTGCAGCTGAAGCGCACCACATAGAAACCCATCCTAGAAAATGCAAGTACAACTACACATACATTATTAGTCCGCTACTAGAATACGTGCACCCTTCTCCCCACTTTAGTTCTTCACCCACTTTCACTTTGCTTTGGAATCTTGATATGCCCACTATTCTATATTTGTCATATTATATATAAATTATAACATCCATAGCGCTCTCTCTCTCTCCTTCTCTCTCTACAGCAGTCTACAATATATATCTGCCACTATTTACTCTTATTTACTTATCTATAATTGTTTTGCTAGTTGTTCAAAATCATTTATAATGGAGACAATCAGAAGAGCATCACACGCTGGTTCATGGTACACTGATAATCGTATGTACTCACTCCCCATATTTCTCTGCCTTTTTTTTTTCGTTTATTTTTTGGCTTCATTTTCTCCAATTTTTGTTTGCTTTCGGCTTCACAATAACTGATTTTTCTCGTTAAGCTTTTGATCACTGATCACTCTAACAAGCTGCACCGCTAGCTTTTCTTGGTGGTTTTTTTTTTTTTTTTTTCTTTTTGTTTTTGGAAATATCTTAATGGATATAATAAATGTTTAAATAGCTCAAAGTGTCTTAGTGATGAAATTATATAAGTTTAAGACATTTTTCTATGTGGTTTTATAGCCAATTTGCATTCTTGGAATTTTAGTTGTGTTTTCTGTCTAAAGAATATATCTTTTATATATATATATATATATATATATATATATATATATATATATATATATATATATATATTCTTTTGCCATATGGGTATTTTATAAGATAGCCTGATGCTGTGATGTATGAAGCACCTGTGGGTCTAGAAAAGAGTTGGGGTTACGCAGCCTGGTGCCGTATGAGTATTTATTAGCAATAATTAAATACATTAGTGAATTTAATTACTTGTTGTGTAATTTGGTGGCAAATATGGTGTGTATCTGTGTGTCTATGTAGGAGGGTTGGAGAATGCATGAAAAGGAGATGTATCTGAAAAATGTTTTAAAAATATAAAAAAATTCATTATCATCTCGTAGATAACCAACAAATACGTGTGATTTTCTCCTTGGTTGTGTTGTCAATGGGGATGATATAGGTCCTAATGTTAGTATAAAGTTGGAAACTTTTCTGCCAAATGAATGAAGTGAGGTAGTGAAGGAGAGTTAAGAGCGGGTGACACTGGTATGGTTCTTTTCGAGTGTAAATTGGTCGTGAATATGGTGGAGGCTTGAGGACTTTGTGGCAATTAGCACAGTTTTATAACTGATCCATTATTTAGTCTGAGAATGTCTTTATTGGTTCACCATGATGTTCACAGAAGCTGTTGAGGTTAATTTGTTACTGAAGAATCACTATTTGAGCTTTAAATAATGGATTTTGAAGGGTTATCGATATCTGTTGCTTACTGTAATGATAAATTGGAACTTAATTACTTTGCATATCTTTCGTCGTGAAAAGCAAGCTAATTAAGATGTCTTTGGCTAGCATTCCCTAAAATATTTTCTTCGGGAATGGCACATGTTCCTTCTCAAGTCGTTAGCATATAAGTGGCTATTTCTCCAAATTGACAAAGTGTAGATAAAGAAAATTTTGGAGATCTTCAGTCAAACCAGCCATATTGCTTGAAATTTGAATATACAGATTAGAGGAAAACTAAATGAAAGAAATTAGCGAATGAAACTTTTGATGAAGGATTCAAGCTAGTGGTGATTTTGACTTGTGCAAATTGTACCAGATGGATCCAAGCCATAGTTACCAGATTCGTGGTACGGTTCGAGTCGTGGTGCGAATTCGGGTACGGGGTACGACACTTAGAGTTTAAAGGATACGATGGGGGTATATTTCTTGGTATGTTAATTTTTGTTCACAATACAGTATGAAGAATTATTGGATTCCATTATCAAATATTCTGTAGAGCAATGGTATTTTATGTTTACTAATTACTAAAATCAATTTGCTGTAACGTTAGTCTAAAGTCCAAAATCCAAACTCAACAATTAATATAGTTTTTTAATATTGTATATCAAACACAAGACACAAAAGCAAATTAGAAATTTTTTATATGTTAAAGGTTTGCAATCTGTATATATTATACTTTTAGGCTCTTTATTCTTTTTCATTATTTTTCTGATAAAAATTTGTATATTTTTCAAGTCGCTAATTTTAGTGAACTGGAACATGAATCGTAGAGTTTCGGTACGCAAATGTACCGTGAATTGGGACGTGGAATCCGATACGCGGTTTGAAGGGGGGTAGGGCGAATCTAGTAACTATGATCCAAGCATAATAATGCATTATCGCACAACGCAAAACTTTCAGGTTGATTTCTTTTTGGCATCAAATAAGAGCTGAAGCCTGATATATATATATATATATATATATATTAACAAATTCTTATGCATTCAGGCCTTCTCTTAATCATTGTCTTCATTACTTGAGCTTCTGCCTGTTGATCTGGATAGGATTTACCTGTAACCAATGGCACTCACCTGCAGTAAAAGAAACTAAAATAGACAATTTAATGGATTCCTAAGACATGCGGGAACGTCATTTCTGGCCCCATAAATTTCAAGTTAGTATGTAACCTTTTTCCTGTAACTAGTAGTGACATCTTATAGTGATTCCTCTCTCCCTTGTCTATGTATCTATGTGTACGTCCGTGCCTGTACATTTATATGTATGTAAATAAATTTCTTGTTACTTCCCCTCATGGAAACAACCCTGTCTTGCCAATAGTGATATGTGGAATCCATAGATGAAATGATGTATATATCAACAAAATTTAGAGTGGTCTGGCATTCATTGGTAGGTTGCAAGGTTTACCTACACGGTATTGTAGTTTTGCCTAATGAACAGGCAAAATGAACCAACTCCTGTACTGTTGCCGACAAGTTGTTGCTTGAGAGAAATGTTAATCCTGCTATATGTTAATTTCCAGCAAAGAAGTTAGCAGAAGATCTTGAAGGATGGCTTAGTGCATCTGGTTTGTCAAAGTCTTCTGATGTACGTGGTGTAATCGCACCGTAAGTGATCAGGCAACCCTTCTCTTTTCTGTAACTGATACGAGCTCATGGCATAATCATAACTGGTGCTGTTGAATCCATCAGTCATGCAGGTTATTCATATTCTGGTCGTGCAGCAGCATATGCATTTGCAAACATAGACCCAGCAAACATGTGCGTTTTCTCTGTCATAATTTTCTTTTTTTATTTTAAATATTTTCAGTTTAACTTCTGTAAACAGGAGTCCATTATTATTTATTAGATAGAAAATGCTGCATAATGTAGTGATGATGTTTTAGCTATAATATCTTGGCCCTATACATAAAATGATGACTGTTGCTCTTTTGTCCCTAACTCTCGAGGATTTTGAATTTGCAGTTCCCGGGTCTTCCTCCTTGGTCCGTCCCACCACTATTATACTCCAAAATGTGCACTTTCTAGAGCCACGGTTTACAAGACACCAATCGGTGACCTACATATTGACCTTGAAGGTATTACTATATTCTTTGTATAGGAAATCTGGGAGGTTTTAATGTATCCATCATTTGGTGAATTTTCTTCCTCTAGTTTGTGGTTTGTCTTCGAAATGAGAAGAGCCTGAATGTAATTGGATGTGCAAATGTTTTCTGAATATACTTAAAAGTGCATTTTTCCTGTATAGTGCATCGCAGTGATAGAGGTTGTGGATTTCAAGGTGAATACTTTTTCTGCTTAGAAAAACCGTGTCATGTCTTTACAGGCCTTTTAATGGTGCCAGCAAATTTTGCTGTGCCTATGGTGCCCTTGGCTTAGGTGTCTTCTGTCATCTGTTAAGGAATAGATACTTTTCGTCTTTTCCTTTTAGCTGGAATTTTGCCATGGGTGTGACTTAGAGGAAACTAACAGAAGATCGACTTGTTGGGCAGTGAAGTACCAACTTGTTTAGAAGATGTCAGTGATTAAGATGAGAATGTTGAGATGAATGTGTGGCAAAATTAGGAAGGACAATATTAGAAATGAGGTGATGCGAGAAAAAGTGGGAGTAACTCCAATTGAGGATAAGATGAGGAAGAATTGTTTGAAATGTTTCGGACATGCGAGCAGAGGACTGTGGAGACACCTGTTAGAAGGTACAAAGGTATGGATGTAAGACACCAGTAGAAGGGCGGAGGAAGACCTAAGATAAGTTGGATGGAAACACACAAGTGAGATCTCACTTGCATGGAACTAACATAGGAAATGGCTCTTCACAGGAATGTGTGGTGTTATCAGATCCAGATAGCCAATCCTTCCTAGTGGGATAAGGCTTAATTTCATTTGGTTTATGTATCTACCAGTATTGTTTGCATACAGATATAGCCATATGTTCTCATGCTCCAATGCGGGTAGTTCTGAAGATGTAATATTGTGCTTGATTGACTAATCTTGCTCAGTAATGTACTTGGGCAAGATTAGGAAATATAAATAGTGAGAATTAGGAAAACCAACTTAAATATTTTGTTTACTTATTCTCAACTACTTACCCCATTTCTGAATGCACATGCTGTTATGCAAAGAGGAATACTCTGTCCAAGGATCCATTTAAATTGATGATTGGTTTTCCACCAGTAATTGAGGAGCTAAAAGCTACTGGTAAGTTTGAGATGATGGATCTTCACGTTGATGAGGCTGAACATAGCATGGAAATGCACCTACCATATCTTGCTAAAGTATTTCATGGGTATGTTTTTTTGCAACTTAAGAGTTACCTGCTTCTATTATAATTTACGAGGCTAACTCTTTGATGGTTGTACATGTAGGTACCCCGTGAAAATTGTACCCATCTTGGTTGGTGCTCTTAGTGCTGAAAATGAAGCCATGTATGGAAGGCTGCTTGCAAAATATGTGGACGATCCACATAATTTCTTTTCTGTATCTTCAGACTTTTGTCACTGGGGCTCGCGGTATGTGACCTTGAGAAATATTTTCTGAGTCCTCTCTGTATTACTGGTTTAGTATAATCATTGTTTACGTATACTGAATATTACCCTCACAGAAACATATCTATCGTTGAATCTGACATTTCTACCTCTAAATTGGTCTTAGGTTTAACTACATGCATTATGACAAGAATCATGGACCCATATACAAGTCGATTGAGGCCTTGGATAAAATGGGGATGGAAATAATAGAAAGTGGAGATCCAGATGCATTTAAGCGGTACCTGTTGGAGACAGATAACACCATTTGTGGACGTCATCCTATTAGTGTCTTTCTCCATGTAAATATCTCAATCTCCTCTATTTAGATGGTCATTGCTTGGAACTTCTGAAAGAGCTTTTTTCTTGGTAAAACCTGAAAACACGTTATTATTTTTTATTTGCTCTGAATCAAGGTGATGACAGTTTCAATCAAGATTCTAATTGACATGTGAGCGAGGGCACAAAATTGAAAAACCCACATGGTAGTCGGTTTAACTTCTCTATACGTTCAAGGAGTTATATTTTAAGATCCAAATTCAACAGAGTTTTTCACGAGTCTACACAGAGAGATAGAAAGATTTTGTAACTTGTCTGTATATACGCTTGTGTAAAACAATTTTGTTGTGCCTTGGAGTGAAAACTCTAACAGGCTTTCCAAGTGAAAACTCTTCGATACTTGTGTCACTTAATGTGTTTATAAACAAATATGTTGGCCTACATATATGACTCATACATGTCTTTGTCAACGAGTATATCTTGTGAATTATTGGTTTTTTCTTTGGTCAAAGTTGTGACTGAATTATTGGTTTTTTCTTTGGTCAAAGTTGTGACTGTGTCGCTCCATTTTCATTTTCTTTTTTTTATTTAATTCAATGTTTGATTGCTAACAATTATCATTTACGTGCAATTAGATGCTGAAGAACTGCTCGATGAAGATAAAGATTAGATTTGTTCGGTATGAACAATCTAGTCAGTGCAAGAGCATGAGAGACAGCAGTGTAAGTTATGCATCTGCAGCAGCAAAGGTGGATTCTTGAATCTGTAATCATTACCACAAAATTTACTACTCTCCCAAAGGAATATCAATTTGAATCATGTTCTAACTTTGTTACTACCTGTGGCGTTCACCCTTTTTTTTTTTATCGACAAAACAGAAAGTACCTTCTCAATAAGTATCATTATGCTAATAAATCTCAATTTTCTTCAGAATTTAACTACCAATGTTGCCTGAATGTTTGTGGGAAAATTGTTGCATAAAGCTACTTAGTCTGTAAAAGTGTCATTGATAGCTAAATATGGAAAAATATTGTGGGTTAGTGTTAGCTGCATACGAGTTATTGCAGCTGGAAAATCCTTGGAAGATGGCCTAATTTAATTGCGACGGCGGGTATATGAATGAATATTTACCCTTAATAGGATGCAAGTGAACATTTCTTCTTACCTTTTTGATTGAACAGATGCTGTAAATGTTATTGAATGTATGAATACGAAAGCAATTGGTGTAGTTTAAAATGTTATAAATCATATAATGCATATTTCCATTGAAAATGGTCAACCTTAAATTAAAGATCTTAATTTGAGCAGGGCAATCACCAGCCGTGGATTATTTAATCTTGTCTAACGTTTCAAAATTTTCTAAAGTAAAAATAAAAATAAAAACAACAAAAACTTTCCAGAGTTTTTAAAAACATTTGTGAGTTTTACATTTTACTCTGGCGTGTAAAATTATGCGTCAGGGATGGGCCCTACCTTCCCAGACATTTTAAAAGATTTTCCAAATTTACCATTCGTGTGAAACTTTGGAGCATGGACTGGGTTGAGCCACTATTTGAAAGTCGAAAACGCAAAATGTTGGATTGGACAACCTACTACAAGCATGGTCCTTTGGCAACTCGTGATGGAGGAATCCATTTGCCTTTAGATTCTTAAGCTCAATCATTATGACTTCTCCATTAGTTAACCCCAATGCAATGCTTCTTTCCCTTTAAAAATAAACATTTGAATAATGAATTCCTCAAACCTTCTAAAGTTGATAGTGCCCATTTTCTTTCTCTTCTCTATGTTTGAAGGAGAGATTTACAAAATATGCAGGAAGAGAATGAGAAACTAAACAAGCAAATGGTCAAACTATAAAAAAAAAAAAAAAAAAAAAAAGCACAAGATAAAGATGATCACAATGAATTAATATCTTTTTGCCAGAAGTTGCATTACTACCCCTATACAAGGAAGATTCTGATGTAGCAAATGATCGATGCGAGTCTACAATGACAAGAATCTAGGATTCTTAATTTAGAAATTAAAGATGGTGTTTGTGAATTGACAATTTGTGGTAGAAATTGGCATTTAGGGTTTATAATTAAAAAAAGAAAAAAAAAGAAAAAGGATAGATTGATCTCTTTAGAGTGATTATTGGAATCACTGTCTAAGTGATTATTGAAGGTAATCCCTTCGAAACGATCATTCATTCCCCATTTTTTTTATATAATTATAAACGCTAACCCTAAGTCCTAAATTAAGAATCCTAAGTTTTTATCATTTGATAATAGGGTCATGTTAGATTGCCACTTTTCTTTTTCTTTGCTTTCCTTTTTTCTTGGAATTTCTTGCCTTTAGGGGCAAATCCAAAAGAGGAAGCCTGAGCCATGAGAGCACGAGCCTTAGGTTTCATTATGACGGATTGGATTCTCTCATATTGGCTTTCATCTCATAATATTATGAGAAGATAATCTCAACCGTTCATATTATTATAAGACTTCTTAACCATTAATTTAACTCAAACCCTCAAAACATAAGTTTAATCCCAAAATTCTTTTCTGCCTTTTCTCTCTCCCATTACCCAAGTCACATTTTCTCCTCTCTTTTCCTTTCATGCTTCTAGTTTTTCACCAAAAAAAAAAGACTTATCTTTATCTTTCTCACTCTACCCACCCTCTTAATCATCTCATCCACTGTTTTTGTTGAAGAACGAAAGCTCTCAACAAATAACAACTCTGATACTTCACATAAATTATCAAAATTAGTGGTGTTTAACATAGTGATGGATATGACTAAGAAATTCATTTACATTGAAAAGACAAAACAATTACAATGTCATTACATCAAAATTTCCCATTTGAAAAAACATGGAGAGGGAGAGAGAGAGGGAGAGCAGGGGAGATTTGGAAAACATATACACCACCCTGTAAGGAAAAGAAAGAAACAAGAAAGAGACAATTGTATGTTAACCATTAATGTGAAACCCCAAATTTTACCTTTGCGTGGAATTGTGTGTTTTGACCTGTTTATGTGCTATATGAGTTAAAATACGCTAATTCTGTGATTTATATTCCTAATACATGTTATGTGTGCATTCATAAAATTTTCATCAGAAATTTTATCTACGGTTTTTGTGAATAGTATTTTGGACGCACGTCCGCTAAAATTTTTACAGGGGTATTTAAAACATTTTAAAACCTAGTCCTCGGATATTAATAGACCTTTGTTTGATTAAAATGGATTTCAAATCGGCTTTGAAATTTTAAAGGTTTTTACACTTTCTTTTGCAAAAATCGAGTTTTTAACCGAGTCGGGTGAAAATGTTTGCATGTAAAACTCTTTGTCACCTAAAATAAATTTTCTAGAAATAGTCTAGGTGTCAATTTAATGTTTTGAGCAAGAAATAGTCAAAAATAGAATTAAAAGAGTAGAAAACAATTAAAAGACTAAAAATACTAACTTTGACCTTAGCATTTTTTCATTTGACTTGGCTTTTAAATACATAATATGCATAATACTTCACAAAACAAAAGCTCAAACACCACAAACACACACACATGGCCGAAACATTGAGGGCATTTTTAGCTTAGTTTTGAATCAAATTTTCTCTTAGAATTTGCAATTCAAGGCCAAAACTTTTGAACCAAAGTTTGTTTTTGCTTGTTGGGCACCCATTGCACATCATTCTAGCATCAAACAACATCAAAGGTGAGAGAAAAATTCTAGATCTCAAAATGTCATTTTTATGTTAATTCATATAATCAAATTTTTAGCCGTTAAAATGTTAAATTGATGTTATATTATTGCTCAATAGATGCTAATGATTGATTATATGTGTTTATATCAGTTTTGAACAGTTGTAGCATGAATTTTTATTTTTCGGGTATTAAAATTGAGTTGTTGCCTATTTGTTGAATAATTGGAATTGTGGTGGTTGGAATCGATTGTTGTTAGCTTGTAAAAGTTTGTTAAACATGTGGTAGTAACGTTGTAATGCCGAAATTTTGATTGTGATGTGGGTGTGAAAGTCTGAAAATTTCAGCCATGGTACATTAGGGTTTTAGGGTTGTTGGGCTTGATTCGGTTGGATTATGGTTGGTTTCCGAGGGGGGTAATGTTGTTGATTGAGTGGGTGAGTGATAGAAACTGGTTTGGAGGATATTTGATTAGTAGAATGTAAGTTATGACTTTTAGAAGTTTGAGTAGTGTTTCTTCAAATGTTGAAATAATGTCTTTAGTTGTTGGGTAGTGTTTTAGGTAGTTGATTCTTGGATTGTTGTTGATTGGGATCGGAGTTGAATATTGTTTTAAATGCATGTTGAGTTGGATAGCCTACTTCGTCTTCTAACTTAATTGTTTCAGTGATATTTAGTTGTTGAGTGTTAGATTTTGGTTAAGTGATTGTTGAAATATGTATTAATTGATTATTGATTATTGATTGTTGATACAAAACCGTGAGGAGCACGCTTGGGGTTAATCCGGGGTGTAGCCAAAGCGGACATTACTTTTCTTAGTAGCGCGCTCGAGGTTAATCTGGGCGTTACATTGTTAACTGATTGTCATTGTTGTTATGAGTCGGGAGTCGGGCAACCAATGTTGTTGACTTCTCGAATTGAGTCCTATTGTTGTGAGCTTTGATAATGTTGTGTCACCTCGGGAGGCATCCTGGGCTGCGGGCACAGTTATCATGGCTAGTCTCTATCTCACATGGGCGGAAAGGCCATGGGGTGTGGGTCTAGGTCCAGGTACCTCAGGGTTATGTCTCTGGATTTGGAGGAGTTGATGAGCATTGAAAATGGTGTGTGGAGCTTCATCAGAAAATGTATCGTATCCTTATTGTGTGTTTACTGTTATTGTTGTTGTTGCACTTATAATGTTAATGATGTTTATTATGTGTTTACTGCTCAAATGATGATTTCCAAGGAGTATAGTAAATACTGTTAGAGATCTATCGAATCCTTACTGGGCTTGTTTTATATAAGCTCACTCTCAATTATTGCATACATACAGATGTTACCGATCCAGATTACGGGTACGTGCCTCTGGAAGAGGATAATGTGCCATATGTGGACGAGTCCTATGTGCCAGAGTCTTGTCCTTGATATTTGAGATATAGTTCTCTTATGTTATCTTGTATATTAAAACTAGTTGGTTGTATTTACTTAGAAGTGTATGATGTATAAGATGTTTTAAAGATAATGGATTAAATGTTGCTAGTTTAGTGGTCTTGTTTTGGAATATGATTAGGCTACTAGATTGGTTATAATCTATTTTAGAAAATGTAAGTTATATAGTAAATGTATGATGTTGGAATGGAGGCGTATAATCTATAGATGCAATGGTAAAAGAATGTTCAATGAATATTATAGTTTTGTTGTTATTGTTGAATTGTTTGTGGAGTTGGTTGTATGAGTTGAAAAGAGGTTGGTTTAGAGCCTCGGTATCCAAGTTACAGTCGTTATACTGCCAAACATTTGTTGCGTCCTGACTGATTGTAAGAGGGGTCGTTTTGGGGCGTGACATTTAGTGGTATCAGAGCGCATGTTTAGCTGTCAGCCAGGGTATCCTCGGAATGTGGGTAGTGGTCCAAGCATGCAAGTATGTATGGAATGAAAGAAAAGTGAGATATGTGTTAATATGATTAAGTGATTAAGTGATTATGTGATTTAGTGACTGTGATTATGTGATCAATTTGTTTATGTGATTGATACTTAAATGATTTATGTGCTTTATGTGAGTTGTTGTTTATGTGCTAATAATTGTCTATAGCCTATCTATGTGCTATAACCTGTGTTAACTCTTTGACTAGTAGAATGGCTAGTAGACCAAGAACTAGAGGTAGTTGACGAGGCACCGGATAATATGGCACCGGGCCGAGATAGGGGTGATGACCGTATAGCTGCTGCCATGGATAGGATGACGGAGATTATGGAAGGGCAGTCACAGTTATTAGCAGGGCAGGCGGCCCAGGCATAGGCATTACAGACTTAGTTGTTGAACGTTCAGGGTGGTTACCGCGGGCGTGGTACGTTGAAGGAATTCTTGGGTTATTATCCGCCAAGATTTCAGGGAGAGCCAGATGATAAGAAGGCGGAAGCTTGGGTTAATAAGGTTGAGAAAATATTCGATCCTCTAGACTACACGGATGAGAGGAAAGTCACTTATGCAGTTTACTTGTTCGATGATGAGGCAGAGGAATGGTGGCACACAGTAAGGTCTGGTTGGGAGGCAAGAGGTACTCCTTATGTTTGGGGTACCTTTCTTAGAGCGTTTCGGGTGAAGTACGTCCCGAGGATTGCACGGGAAAGAAGAGAGACGGAGTTCCTGTCCTTGGTTCAGGGGGATGCTACAGTGGCTCAGTATGAGGCCACTTTTACTAGATTGTCCTGGTATGCACCGGAGTTTGTAGCAGATAAGGAGCGTAAGACTCAAAGATTTATGTTGGGATTGAGGCCCGAGATATTCAGGATGCAATGGCCCTGAATCAGTATGATATATTTTCTGAGGCTTTTGATGCGGCATCCAGGCTAGAGAAGAGGAAATGGGAACCGATTGGACCTAGTCAGCCAAGCAAGAGGCCATTTCAGTCGTAGGGCCAACAGGGTATATATAGACTTTCAGTACAGTAGGGTGGTTATAGGCCTTCGGTGCAGCAAGGTTCTTTCAAACTACAGGGTCAGCAGGGTTTCTGTCGGCCTCAGTTTCAGCAGGGGACTTATCAGGCTCAGTCATAGTACAGGCCGACCCAGTCACAAGGTCAATATAGGCCTAGTGTTACGACACCTTAGCAGCAGGCTGGTACAGCTGCTTATTCAGTTTATGGGTCTTCAGGAGGCAGTTTCAGTACTTCGAAACCGCTGTGTACTTATTGTAAACGTACAGCCCATCTGGAGGCCGACTGTTGGAAGAAGGCAGGGACGTGTTTAGGTTGCGGTAGCAACCAATACTGGGCGAGGCATTGCCCCAGGTATCAAGGTTCTGCGGGTCAGCCAGCAGTCCAGGGTTATTAGGGTGGACCTACAAGCAGTACACCTCAGCAGCAGCGGGCTTAGGCTCGGGCCTATGTAGTGGACTTGGAGGAATTGCTAAAAGCGGCAGCAGTGGTGAAAGGTAACTTACTTATTCTCAACCAATTAGATATCATATCTTCTTGAGTGCAACGTGCTAAAATGTGAGTAAAGAGTTTGCCTTATACGATTAAAGTTAGCACGTGCATCATATCAGTTGGTAACTGAGTAGTATGTGACGCTGAAGCATATGAAATTCCGATTAGGGGTCAAGCTACTTTACGACTATATATTGACTATTGGGATTCTTATTTAGTGATCTTATTCGACATTCTTCCTTGGGATTTCTATATGAAGATTCTTATTCAGCATACTTCTTTGGACTTCTTCTATGGTATTTTCTATGTGGTATTCTTATGTGGAATTCTTATACGGTGTCATCCGAAGTTCTTATATTGGGATTATTATTCGGTATTCTCACCCGATGATCTTGTTTGAAGTTCATACTTGATATTTGTGATCGGCGTTCTTATTCGTCATTATTATTCAAGCTTCTTATTTGGGGATTCTTAATCAATGATTTTACTCAGTGTTCTTATCTGGTGTTCTTAGTTGATATTTGGAATTTGGTACTCAATCTTTTATTTTGTATGTTTGAGCTAACAGTACATGACTTCTTCCGAGGGTCAAGGCAGAATTGCGCGGACGCAATTGTTATAAGGAGGGGAGAATGTGAAATCCCAAATTTTACCTTTGCGTAGAATTACGTATTTTGACCTGTTTATGTGCTATATGAGTTAAAATACGCTAATTCTGTGATTTATATTCCTAATACATGCTATGTGTGCATTCATGAAATTTTCATCAAAAACGGCATTAGAAATTTTATCGACGGTTTTTGTGAATAGTATTTTGGACGCACGTCCGCTAAAATTTTACCAGGGGTGTTTTAAACATTTTAAAACCTAGTCCTCGGATATTAATAGACCCGTGTTTGATTAAAACGGATTTCAAATCGGCTTTGGAATTTTAAAGGTTTTTACACTTTTTTTTGTGAAAATCGAGTTTTTAACCGAGTCAGGTAAAAATGTTTGCGTGTAAAACTCTTTGTCACCTAAAATAAATTATCTAGAAATAGTCTAAGTGTCAATTTAATGTTTTGAGCAAAAAATAGTCAAAAATAGAATTAAAAGAGTAGAAAACAATTAAAAGACTAAAAATACTAACTTTGACCTTAGCATTTTTTCATTTGACTTGGCTTTTAAATACATAATATGCATAATACTTCACAAAACAAAAGCTCAAGCACCACAAACACACACACATGACCAAAATATTGAGGGCATTTTTAGCTTAGTTTTGAATCAAATTTTCTCTTAGAATTTGCAATTCAAGGCCAAAACTCTTGAACTAAAGTTTGATTTTACTTGTTGGGCACCCATTGTACATCTTTCTAGCATCAAACAACATCAAATGTGAGAGAAAAATTCTAGATCTCAAAATATCATTTTTATGTTAATTCATATAATCGAATTTTTAGCCGTTGAAATGTTAAATTGATGTTATATTATTGCTCAGTAGATGCTAAGGATTGATTATATGTGTTTATATCAGTTTTGAACCGTTGTAGCATAAATTTTTGTTTTTCGGGTATTAAAATTGAGTTGTTGGCTATTTGTTGAATAATTGGAGTTGTGGTGGTTGGAATTGATTGCTGTTAGCTTGTAAAAGTTTGTTAAATATGTGGTAGTAATGTTGTAATGCCGAAATTTTGATTGTGATGTCAGTGTGAAAGTCCAAAAATTTCAACCATGGTGCATTAGGGTTTTAGGGTTGTTGGGCTTGATTCGGTTGGATTATGGTTGGTTTCCGAGGGGACTAATGTTGTTGATTGAGTGGGTGAGTGATAGAAACTGGTTTAGAGGATATTTGATTAGTAGAATGTAAGTTATGACTTTTAGAAGTTTGAGTAGTCTTTCTTTAAATATTGAAATAATGTCTTTAGTTCTTGGGTAGTGTTTTGGGTAGTTGATTCTTGGATTGTTGTTGATTGGGATCGGGGTTGAATGTTGTTTTAAATGCATGTTGAGTTGGATGGCCTACTTTGTCATCTAACTTAATTGTTTCATGATTATATAGTTGTTGATTGTTAAATGTTATTTAATTGATTGTTGAAATATGGATTAATTGATTATTGATTATTGATTGTTGATACAAAACCATGAGAAGCACGCTCGGGGTTAATCCGGGGTGTAGCCAAAGCGGACATTACTTTTCCTAGTAGCGCGCTCGGGGTTAATCCGGGGCGTTACATTGTTAATGATTATTATTGTTGTTATGAGTCGGGAGTCGGGAGTCAGGCAACCAATGTTGTTGACTTCTCGAATTGAGTTCCATTGTTGTGAGCTTTGATAATGTTGTGTCACCTCGAGAGGCATTCTAGGCTGCGGGCACAGTTATCATGGCTAATCTCTATCTCGCATGGGCGGAGAGGCCATGGGGTGTGGGTCTAGGTCAAGGTACCTCAGGGTTATGTCGCTGGATTTGGAGGAGTTGATGAGCATTGAAAATGGTATGTGGAGCTTCATCAGCAAATGTATCGTATCCTTATTGTGTGTTTACTATTATTGCTGTTGTTGCACTTATAATGTTAATGATGTTTATTATGTGTTTACTGCTCAAATGATGATTTCCAAGGAGTATAGTAGATACTGTTAGAGATCTATAGAATCCTCACTGGGCTTGTTTTATATAAGCTCACTCTCAATTATTGCATGCATACAGGTGTTACCGATCCAGATTAGGGTACGTGCCTCCGGAAGAGGATAATGTGCCATATGTGGATGAGTCCTATGTGCCAGAGTCTTGTCCTTGATATCTGAGATATAGTTCTTGTAATACCCGAGCCCAGAATGTGAAAATTCTTTGTTTATTATTTTAAAAATTATATTTCCTTAAATTCTTTGTGAATTATTTGTTACTTTCTCGCCGTCGCAACGTGCATTGCATTTAAGGAGCGATAGCTAGATAACGATTTCTAGTCCTCAGCAAATAGTGAAACTAGTATTTAGATGACTTAAATTTTATATTTTAAATGTTGCTAGCTTTAATTGATCTTACCTTAGCTAAAATGGCTTTGTCGTGATCTTTATTAATGACATTTTAGTGTATTCGAAGAACGAGGCTGAACATGAGCAACACTTGAGGATTGTGCTTCAGACTTTGCAGGAAAACAAGCTTTTTGCTAAATTCAACAAGTGTGAGTTCTGGTTGAACCAGATATCTTTTCTAGGCCATATCATTTCAGATCGAGGAATTTCAGTGGATCCAGCTAAGATTGAAGTTGTTTCATCTTGGAAGAGACCTGAGACGGTGTCAGAGATTCGGAGTTTTCTTGGATTGGCAGGTTACTACCGGAGATTTGTTAAAGACTTTTTCAAAATTTCTGGACCTTTGAGCCAGTCGACTCGGAAGAAAGTTGCTTATAACTGGGATGCTAAGTGTGAATCCAGTTTCCAAGAATTGAAGAAGAGACTAGCTACAGCTCCTATACTAGCTTTACCTGAGGGAACAGAGAACTTTGTTGTCTACAGTGATGCATCTAAAGAAGGTTTGGGCTGTGTTTTAATGCAGAATGGTAAGGTGATTGCCTATGCTTCTAGGAAATTGAAACCTTATGAAGTCAATTACCCTACACATGATCTTGAGTTAGCTGCAGTTGTGTTTGCTTTGAAGAAGTGGCGTCAATACTTGTGGGGTTGCAGATTTGAAATTTTTACTGACCACAAGAGTCTCAAGTATTTGTTTTCACAGAAGGATCTAAATATGAGGCAGCGGAGATGGCTAGAGCTATTGGGTGGTTATAACTGTTCTATTAACTATGTGTCAGGTAAGGCAAATGTTGTTGCTGATGCTTTGAGCCGAAAGGCTACTGTTGCAAGCTTGATTATCAAGGACTGGGAGACTTTGGAAGAAATTTGTTCATGGAAGCCAGAAGCTACTGAGGTGGGGATTCGATTTGCTAGTTTACAGATTCAGTCAGGGTTGCTAGCACAGATCAGAGAGGCTCAGAAGACTGATCCTCACATCTTGAAAATCCAAGAAAAAGCTAAAGGGAGAGAGTCGGAGTTTAAATTACATGCAGATGGCATCTTCAGATTCAGGGATAGAGTATGTGTTCCTGATGATCCGACTTTAAAGAATGAGATCCTGTCCGAGGCATATAATTCGAGGTATACGATTCACCCGGGCAGTACAAAAATGTATAGAGATTTGAAGCAACATTTATGGTGGAACAATATGAAGAGAGAGATTGCTGGGTATGTATCCAGGTGTTTGACTTGTCAGAGGGTTAAAGTTGAGCATCAGGGGCCAGCCGGACTTCTACAGCCGTTGTCGATTCCGCAATGGAAGTGGGTACATATAACAATGGACCTTGTGACCGATCTTCCTAGATCTCCGAGAGGATGTGATTCTGTTTGGGTTGTTGTGGACCATTTGACTAAAGTTACACATTGATTCCTGTGAACAAACATGATAGCCTTGATAAGCTAGCTGAATTGTATGTTGCTAATATTGTGAGATTGCATGGTGTGCCACAGAGTATAGTGTCAGATAGGGATCCCAGATTCAGATCTCGTTTTTGGCAGAAGTTGCAAGAGGCCATGGGAACTAAGTTGAGCTTCAGTACTGCATATCACCCACAAACTGATGGCCAGTCTGAGAGAACTATTAGGATCTTGGAAGACATGCTTCGGGCATGTGTGCTTGACTTTGGGAAGAATTGGGAGAAGTTTTTGCCTTTAGCGGAGTTCGCCTACAACAATAGTTATCAATCTACTATAGGTATGGCTCCCTACGAGGCGTTATATGGTCGGAAATGCAGATCCCCGTTATATTGGGAAGAGGTTGGAGAGATGAGAACAGTTGATCCGACTGTGTTACCTGAGATGATTAAGATGGTAGATAATGTTCACCTTATTCGCCAGCGTATGCTTACAGCTCAGAGTCGTCAGAAGAGTTATGCAGATAAGCACCGTCGGGATCTTGAGTTTGATTTGGGAGATTGGGTGTTTCTTAAGATTTCTCCACGGAAGGCATTGATTCGGCACGGTAAGAGTGGGAAGCTTAGTCCCAGGTATGTGGGTCCGTATGAGATCACCGAAAAGGTAGGTCCTTTAGCTTATCGATTAGCTTTGCCTCCGAGCTTGTCGAGACTGCACGATGTGTTCCATGTGTCTATGTTGAAGAAGTATCATCCAGACCCTTCACATGTACTTGAACCAGAGCCTTTGCAGATTGAAGAGAAGTTGTCTTATGAAGAGAAACCGATTCGAATTGTGGATCGGAAGGTTCAGGAGCTTCGCAGAAAGAGTATTCCATTAGTAAAGGTTCTGTGGAATCATCATGGGTTTGAGGAAGCGACTTGGGAAAGAGAAGACCAAGTTCGGGATCAGTATCCGGAGTTGTTTGTTGACCAGGTAAGAATTGCGTGGGCGCAATTGTTTTAAGGGGGAGAGGGTGTAATACCCGAGCCCGGAATGTGAAAATTCTTTGTTTATTATTTTGAAAATTATATTTCCTTAAATTCTTTGTGAATTAATTATTACTTTCTCGCCGTCGCAACGTGCATTGCATTTAAGGAGCGATAGCTAGATAACGATTTCTAGTCCTCAGCAAATAGTGAAACTAGTATTTAGATGACTTAAATTTTATATTTTAAATATTGCTAGCTTTAATTGATCTTACCTTAGCTAAAATGGCTTTAAAACGCACAAAATAGGGCCCTTTGACCAAGTCTTAAGTAGTTTGACCTTGGACCTTTGACCCTTTGACCATTTAACTCTTAAATAAGCATTTAACTAAGAAAAATAAAAAAAAACAGCAGCAAAACAGAGGAGTAGGCCGTGGCTTTGAAGAGAGAAAAAAAAAAAAACCTTTCAACTTCCAATCGATCAATCTTCGCGTGAGCTCGTGCGGGGTGATTTTCGAGGCAACTAGCGTTGTTTTCCTAGCGACTAGGAGTACCTGAGGTGAGGGAAGCATGTTATTTGCGCATTTAAACGTTATGTATGTTAACTTTGTCAATTTTGAGATTTATCCGTAGATCGTTATTTAAAGCGATTTGATGCTTCTAGAATGTTCCTTGGCATTTGTAGAACATGTATTTATAGCTTTGTAACATTTTCTGCGGTTAAATGTTATGATTGCAAATTAAATTGTTAATTGAATAGTATTTTGTGAATAGTAAAACCTTGAAACGTTAAAGTTGTGCTGTTATGCTTTCTGTTGATGTAGAAATGTGCTAGGTATGCTAGAATGCCAAAATGTGTGGTTTGTTTGGGTTGCGTAGTGGAAAAAACGAGAATTATGCCTTTGGGAAAGTCGGGGTCGTTTAGGTCGACTTTAGCATTTTCTTATTTTGCGTGTTGGCATTGCTTCGGGAAGCCATGGAAGCACTTTTGGTGCGATTATGGCGTTGGTTGGGTGTATGGTTGTTGTAGTTGTAGTTCAAACAAAGGGGGAAATCGGGGCTTTACGCGAGTTCTAGGGTAAAGTAAGGTTTCGGGGTCTTTAGACGTGCCTTATGGTGTCCTAGGAGGGTTGGCAAAGTTGGTTTCCAGAACTCGTAGCTCGTTTGGAAATGGTAGCGTTTTGATAGTTGGGGCCGATTTGTATTTTTGTGTGTTTTCTTGTCTTTGTGCCTATAGAATGCTTAGAATTACTTGAAATACTTGTTTGAGTTGTTTTGGATTGAATTGCTTATCAATTGCTGCTATTGCGTGCGAGAGTAACCTACTTTGTTATTCTCCCACGTGTGGCTTTATCGCTTGTTTATCGCCTTGTATCGAGTCTTGCATTGCATAGTGTCTCGCGCGTGAGTGATGGGCCTCTCTGGGTAGCCTCGGGTTGCCAGTGTTGGTTGCTCTAGCTCCGCTGCTATTCCCTTTTCTCGCTTGGGTTGCCTCCCAGGGAGATTTGGGTCGTAGGTTGATGGATACTTCCGGGGTATTCCAAACTGGTGTTATAAGGTGGTTTGGGCCGGTGCATCGTCATCGAATTCTTGAATGAAAGTTGCTCGTGAAAAGAGTATCGTATCCTTTGAATGAGTGTTATAGCTTTAATGATTGCCTTGCTTTGTTGATGGCTTTATTATATCTCTGTATGATATATGTATACATTGCTTGGCTAATTGCATTGCATACTCCTCTCATCTCCGTCTTTGAGACAAATTGCCCTCGCTGAGCAATAGTTTTTGCTCATTCCTTTCTATACCATATTTTTACAGGAGTAGTTGAAGCAGACCCTCTCGAGGTAATTGAGGAGGAGGAACAGGTGGAGGTGTTCCCGTGATTGTACTTCTTTGCTTTGCTGGTGGTTGGATGCCAGATTTTTGTGCGAGCCTTGCATGATATGTATATTGCTTGGATGTCGTTTAGTTTTGAGGCTTGTAGCCTTGTATGTATTTTCTAGTTTGAGGCCTCTACGGTCTTATGTTGTATAAGTTGGAAGAATGTAATGTTGTAACTTATACTTTGATGACTAGTGAAGAAATGCATGCTAATAGCTAATGGTTTAGTGGCATAAATACCTGTGTAGTATGCATGGCATTTTTGGTTTGGAAAGTTGGATAATAAGAAATGTATGTTTTACAGAAAGTTGGCTTGTTTTGATTATTATATGGCTTTCGCAAGTATGATGTTGGTTTTAGGGTTTCAGATCGTCCGCGGTACAGAGGAGACTCCGTCCGTGTGTCGGGTCCGGGCTTGGCCTTTTGCGGGGTCGGGTCGGGGCGTGACAGTTCTCTTATGTTATCTTGTATATTAAAACTAGCTGGTTGTATTTACTTAGAAGTTTATGATGTATAAGATGTTTTAAAGATAATGGATTAAATGTTGCTAGTTTAGTGGTCTTGTTTTGGAATATGATTAGGCTACTAGATTGGTTATAATCTATTTTGGAAAATATAAGTTATATAGTAAATGTATGATGTTGGAACGGAGGTGCATAATCTATGGATGCAATGGTAAAAGAATGTTTAATGAATATTATGGTTGTGTTGTTATTGTTGAATTGTTTGTGGAGTTGGTTGTATGAGTTGAAAAGAGGTTGGTTTAGAGCCTCGGTATCCAAGTTACAATCATTATACTGCCGAAAATCTGTTGCGTCCTGACTAATTGTAAGAGGGGTCGTGTTGGGGCGTGACAATTATTGGCATAATAGATGGTTATTGAGAAGACAGTTAAATAATGAAGATATAATACAAGAATAAAGTGGATGCACGTGTGGGAAGAAGATTGAAAGATTCTAGACTAGTTATATAACGCTCGCCTATGAGATTTTTACGAAGAGTTAGAGGCTATAATCCTAGCAGCTTCTACTTTTCATGTTAACGGTTATTACAATCATTTGAATACTTAGAAAAACTATATATTGATTATACTCAGACTCGGCTGCTTTAGAATTTTCAATTTGTTTATTTGGTTTTCTTCAGCTTTGCTTTAATTTTCGTGTGTTAAGGTTTTCTTCAGCTTTGCTTTAATTTTCGTGTGTTAATTTTGATCATTTTTGTGAAGTACCAAAATTGCTTTTTGTTGAGACCCTTCATTCTTCAGTAAAAATGGTGGATGAGAATAATTAAAAGGGTGGGTGAAGTGAGAAAGATAAACAAGAGGTTTTTTTTGGAAAAAAAGGAAGTGAAAAAGGGACTGAGAGGAGAAAACGTGAGAATGGGTAATAGGAGAGAGAAAATTCGGATATTGATTGGTCTTGGTTTGACATGGTTTACGTGTTGGCTAGTCGACAATAATGACTATACAAGACCCAGAAGCTGAAAAAATATTTAGGGATTAAACTCTTTTTTAAAAATGTTTGGTTTAAATGAATAGTTAAGATATCTTATAATAATATGAATTATTGAGATTTTTCTCTCATAATATTATGAGCGGGAAATCAATGTAATGCCCCGATCCCTCATGGAATCAAGACCAAAAATAGCAACCCGATCCAATCCCCAAGGCACGAAAATGAGAAAAAACGGACATATTTTCTCTTGTATTTAGGCCAAATCAAAACCTGCAAGCATAAGATTTCTACAAAAATAGCACTACCAACAATACCATCGCTATACATAGTTCCCTTTCAAGCTCGTATAGTAGTTCTACAACATGCATTCTAACTAGACAACCATGAAACTAAGTAGTTATAAAGTTAACATCCATGCCATACTATACTACTAGCTACCCATGACTTTAGATTACAAACCCCTTACATATGAAATGCATACAAGGCTTTTCAAGCCACAAAATGGATACATGACCAACACGAAGTACACTTTACAATACAACACATTTTAACATCGTACATAAACATCCATCCCCAAGTCAAGCAAGTCACAGAAACACTTCAATTTCTTCCTCCACAATAACTTGAGGATCAACCTTAGCTACTCCTAAAACATGGTAGATGAAAAGGGTGAGCAAAACACAATGCTCAGTGAGGGAGGAATAAAGTCGGAGAGATTTCAAAAATCATTTTCGTGCAATGCAAATAGATAAGCCATATAATCAATAACATTATAAAGTAATCAACCAAGACAATAAACTAGATAGCACATTTAAAAAGGATACGATTCAATAACCCTTATCACTCCAATTTCACAATCACGTTCACGATCTCAAGCATGAACACGATCACGATAATATGTCGACAAATCCCCAAACACTCCAGTGGGTGTACTCTGGATGTACCCTAATATCCTACAACCCAATACCCCCTAACAATCTCTAGACCAAGCAGGTAAGGGTAGGGCACAGAGGTTGAGCAACAAACCACTAGCAAGCCCGATGCCGACCAGGGAAGCTCAACACATCTGTCACGGACAATAAGGTTGCGCAACCATCGATACAAGAACCACGATATATCATTTAACACATAAACCAATAAACATAAAAGTGAGGAACAACAAAAGAGGTTGAAAAAATTCTAAATATAAGTTAATAATCATAGGGAAAATGTAAAATCACGAAAATAAAATGGTCAAAATTTAACCCTAGGCTTGGGTGTCACATCTGTGCTGTTATGGCACAAGGCTCGCCATCCTTTATCATTATCATCCCTATGATAATTAAAGGTAACTACATATGATAACACGTACTCAATTATTCTAGTCCTGATTAAATAATCTAAGGGCTACGAATTAGGTTTTAGTGTCTATCATATCGAAGAAATATGCTGATATATTCTAAACACTTTTAGAAAATATTTCTCCTCTAAAAAAACACTAAGGACAGAATCATATATATTATAGATGGAGAAAAAGAATGTCCACTATATGCCATTATAAAAGGTACATATGCACATCAAAATATCCCTATATAGGTCATTTAACTATAACATTAGAGCATATCTATAACAATATCTCACTTGCACTAATGCTATCACCCATAGAATAAGTGCATTCAACATTCGTATCATATATTCATCTTCTCCAAGATGGTGATCTAGTATGACAAGTTCACAGGATCAGTGGGTCAACTACAATATCAATGTAGGAAACTTTCTATAAAATTTATATCCTTTCGAGTAATAATTTATCGAATAATATGAAAAACTCATTTTTCATGTGTTTGGATCTTTGATGAGATCTAGGTTTCTTTAGTTAGTGCATCAACCTCATTGTTAGTTCTATGAATAACTATTCTTATCCAAACTTCTACCAATGCAATGTATTCGGCTTTGGCAATAAAGTCAATAGTTAATGGCAGTTCAGAACCCTTTCCAACTTACTGTTTCTTTATTTCATATAAAACAATTCCAAATATTAGCTCGCTATTTTTCTTTATCTATAGGGTAAATATCACTCTGCCTCCTTATGTTATACAAAACTATCATGCTACCCCCTGTGTTTACAAAACTATCACAAACCCCCCTATATTTTTAGAAAAACCGTACACTACCCCCCTTTATGACATTTTTACCTGTTTATAATATATATATATATATATATATATATATATATATATATATATATTTATTTATTTATTTATTTATTTATTTCTTTTTTTCCTCTTCATTTTTAATTTATTTATTTATTACTAAATAAAAAAATTAAAAAAAATTGTTCATCTTCTCTAACCCTCCCTCACCCCCTCCCACACCTCAGCCCCAGCCCCAGCCCCACCCTCATCCCCTTGCTATTGCTGCGATGACGGTAGCAGTAGTGAACATTAGCTACTGTTGCCGTCGATGGCGGCATCAGCAACAGCGAGATCTCGCTACTGCTGCATCAACGACAGCAACGAGATGTTGAGGGGTGGGGGTAGGGAGGGGAGGGGTGGGGAGGGCATGGTGGGAGTGGGTAGGGTGGGGTGCGTTGTTGGGGATGAGGGTAAGGGTGGGGTGGAGAAGATAAAATTTGTTTTTTATTTTTTTTATTTAGTAATAAATAAAAAATTGGTGAAAAAAAGAAAAAAAAATATAAATTATGAAAGGATAAAAATGTCATTGAAGGAGGTAGTGTGATGCTTTTCTAAAAATATAGGGGGGTTTGTGGTAGTTTTGTAAACACATTGGTGTAGCTTGATAGTTTCGTATAACACAGGGAGGCGGAGTGATATTTACCCTTATCTATATATACAATAGAATCAATGAATTCATCCCCACGAATTCATTATTTCCATAAGATCCTTAGTTTTGCACTCGGAACAGACTGATATCTGCTCGTGCCATTTTACAGCAGGATATATCAGATTGTGTACATTCCATATCATATAGGAGACTGACTACAGTTGAAGCATAAGGAACACGACCCATTCGTTGCCTTTTTACTTCATTTAATATTGGAGACATTCTAAAAGAAAAGACAGATACCTCGTCTCAGAGACCGGAGACCAAACAATTCTTAGAATTCTCCATCTTGAATTCTTCAAGATTCATTCTATGTATACATTAGGAGATAAGCCTATTTTAGACCTTTCGCTCTATCCCTATAGACACGAACAATAGGCTCGTCCCAAGTATTATAGAATATTACTCAACTGGACTCAAGTCTACACAAACAGGTCACTTTCCCTTTTCTAATGTCTCAAATGTCATCAAGTATACAATCTCCGGTAAGTGGACATACTCCTACTTGTTGGGGATATGCCCTAATGCTATAGTTGAGATGACCTGAATTAAGGTTTAATGAGAATATATTTATGTGTTTTATACAACATGTTATTTGTAGGATATTTGTGAAACCCCACTTTTCTGCTTTAACTTGATTTACGTGCTTTATCTCGTTTTGCGTGCATATGACCTGTTTATGTGCTATAGGGCCTAGAATGTTATAATTTTGATATCAATACTCCTAATACGTGCTAAATGTGCATTCATGAAATTTTCATAAAAAACAGAGTCAGAAATTTTATCAGCGATTTTTAATAAATAGTATTTTTGAAACACGTCCGCTAAAATTTTGAAACTAGTCTTTTTAACCCTTCTAAACCTAGACCACGGACTTTAATAGACCTGTGTTTGATGAAAACGGTTTTAAAATCAGCTTAAGAATTTATTAGGGTTTTTGCACCGACTTTTGCGAAAATCGAGTTTTAAGCCGACTCGGGTGGAATTGTTTGATTGTAAAACTTCTTGTCACCTAAAAATAATTTACTTGAGCTAGATTGGTTGTTGAATAACTGTTTTGAACTTTGGTGATCAAGAAAATGCATTTAAAGTCAAGAAAACACAAAAATACTAACTTAAACTAACTTTGACTTTGCATTTTATTTATTTGACCAAGCTTTTAAATACATATTGTCATCAACACACACTCAACACAACACAAAACACACTCCACACACACACATAGGGCCGAAAGCCATAGGAGAAAAAAAAAGCCAAAGAAGTTCAAGGTTTTCCAACCAAAAATTCAAAGAAAAACCTAGTTTTTGTCCGTAGAACTTCGTGCCGACTTGGATTCCGCTTGTTGGGCACACATTGCACATATTCCTAGGCTTATATCGCATCAAAGGTGAGAGAAAAATTCTAGATCTCAAAAGTTGTCTTTTGCATTTTTGTGTATAAATGAATATTGAACCGTTAGAATTCTAATCTGATGTTAGATTATTGCTCCTTGCATGCTAGGGATCATTTAGCTGTAATACTATGAGTTTTTATCGGTTGTAGCATAATTTTTATTTTTTGGGTATTTAAATTTGATTAATTTGTTCAATGTTGATTAAATTGAGTTGTGTTGATCGAAATCGATTGCCGTCAATTTCTAAAAACTTGATAATTACGTGGTAGCGCTGTTGTAATGCCGAATTTTTGATTGCGTTGTCCATGTGAAAGTCTGGAAAATTCAGCCTTGACACCTTAGAGTTTTAGGATTATCGGGCATGATTTGGAGGTGTTATGGTGGTTTTCCGAGGGGGCTAATGTAGTTGGTAGAATGGGTGAGTGATAGAAACTGATTTGGCGGTGTTTGGATTAGTAGAATGTAGGTTATGAAATTTTGAAGTTTAGGCTATCTTTCTTTAAATTTTTGAACTATGCCTTAGATGATTGGGTGGTGTTTGAGGGATTGAATGGTGAGTTGTTGATGGGTAAACTAGGGTTTAATTGTGTATATAATGCATGTCTGGTTGGATGGCCTACTTTGTCATCTAACTTAGGTATTTGTTGTCTAATGATTATTGATGCTATTATCGATGAATAGATGATTATTGATTGATGATTGATTGATTATTGATGAGTATTGCTGAGTCTTTGGTATGTGTGTGCCACCTCTCGGGCAGCATCAGGCTGTCGGGTTGAAAACGACATGACTACCAGAGACTACCTCCAGCTCGCATGACGGAGGTGTCATGGAGGGCGAGGCTAGTGAGGTACCTCGGGTGCGTGAGTAATGGGGAGTTATAAGAAGAATGGTTGAGATCGTGATAGCGTTTGGAGCTATACCAACTAGAGTATCCTCTATTGAATGGTTATATAGTTATGTGATGATAGAATTATTGATGTTATTGTGTGTTTACTAACTCAAAGGATTATTCCAAGGAGTTTAGTAGACCTTGCTCGAGATCTATCGGATCCTCACTGGGCTTATTTTATATAAGCTCACTCTCTATTATTGCATGCTTACAGGTGTTGCAGAGCAAGACTACTGGTACGTGCCTCCTGAGGAGGAAAATATGCCTTTTGTGGACGAGTCTTATGTCCCTGAGTCTTATCCGTGATGCTATATTGTTTACTATCATGTATATTAGCTTAGTAGACTTTTATCTGCTTTGTAATTCTTATTGTATAAGATGCTGAAAAGATCATGAGTTAGTTTATACTATCTTAGCAGTCTTTCTTTTGCCTTTGTTTAGATTGCTAGGTTGGTATTAATATGGTTTGTAATGTATATCAAAGTTTAAATGTTATGTTGGAACGGAGGCGTATAACTATGAATGGTTGGTGGAAGGAATGATTATTGTATAATATGGTTGTGTTGTATGTTGTTATTTGAATTAAGGAGTTGTTGGATGTATGATGTTCTAATGAGGTTGGTTTAGAACCTCGGTGTCCTAATTACTGTCATTATACTGCCGAAATTCCGTTGCGTCCTGACTGATTGTAGGTGGGGTCGAGTTGGGGCGTGACAATATTCATATTCCGCACTTCGATATGAATATGTCCCTAATGCTTATCCGAGAAGAAAAGTATTGTAAAAGGGTTTAGATATTTTGCAATTTTTCTTCGATATGATAAACATTAAGAATTGATTCATAGTCCTTCAGATTATTCAACCGAGACTAGAATAATCGAGTATGGGTTATCATATGTTATTACTTTTGATTAACATAGTGATGTTAATGATAAAGGATGGTGTGCGAAGTGCCAGAACAACATGATGAT